>OX388260.1:25000-1330934 GCA_947579855.1 Anticlea derivata
TAATTATTTGGCTTTAAAATACTTCTTTTATCTAAATTATTAGTTTCTGACTGCTTTTTAAGTAGTGCCTATCGCGCTGGTTGCGCCCCCTATCGCATTGTATCGTTTTCGGTAGTAGAAAGTTATTATTTAATTGTTTTACGCTAGAAAACGTACTTTTGTCTTAGGAAAAAACCAAAAAAGATTTTTCTTGACTTTTTCTTCAAGTTAATATAGCCGTGTGATACATCATAATTAGCGGCTCGCGGCGCTCTATCTACTGAGCGACTGCATTTATTTACGTGTCATAGAAAAATCCTTCAAAAACTTCAATTTTCCGAAAATTTTGACCGTTTTAGGGTGATTTTGCGCGTTTTTTCAAATTTCCTCCAACACCTGGCTTGTTTCTGCACATCCCGTGGCTGGTTCACCTTTGCCCGACGTCCCCGCACGTACCTGCAACAGAAAAAACACCAATTATAGCAAGAAATTGAAAAAACTGCCCGACCACTCTGAAACCGTCGACCCAAAATCCACCTAAGCCCTGACAAATTTCGATACTTCATACAAATACCGACTTTTATTTGTTGACTTACAGTCGCATGCGATATATCAAATTAAGCGTCTCGGTGCCTACTGTGCGATAATACCTTAATAAGACACACGTTTTATATAAAAAACGTGATTTTTCGACCTTTTTCGCATTTTCTTAAAGACTTGTAAAATTTTTATAATTATTTGGCTTTAAAATACTTCTTTTATCTAAATTATTAGTTTCTGACTGCTTTTTAAGTAGTGCCTATCGCGCTGGTTGCGCCCCCTATCGCATTGTATCGTTTTCGGTAGTAGAAAGTTATTATTTAATTGTTTTACGCTAGAAAACGTACTTTTGTCTTAGGAAAAAACCAAAAAAGATTTTTCTTGACTTTTTCTTCAAGTTAATATAGCCGTGTGATACATCATAATTAGCGGCTCGCGGCGCTCTATCTACTGAGCGACTGCATTTATTTACGTGTCATAGAAAAATCCTTCAAAAACTTCAATTTTCCGAAAATTTTGACCGTTTTAGGGTGATTTTGCGCGTTTTTTCAAATTTCCTCCAACACCTGGCTTGTTTCTGCACATCCCGTGGCTGGTTCACCTTTGCCCGACGTCCCCGCACGTACCTGCAACAGAAAAAACACCAATTATAGCAAGAAATTGAAAAAACTGCCCGACCACTCTGAAACCGTCGACCCAAAATCCACCTAAGCCCTGACAAATTTCGATACTTCATACAAATACCGACTTTTATTTGTTGACTTACAGTCGCATGCGATATATCAAATTAAGCGTCTCGGTGCCTACTGTGCGATAATACCTTAATAAGACACACGTTTTATATAAAAAACGTGATTTTTCGACCTTTTTCGCATTTTCTTAAAGACTTGTAAAATTTTTATAATTATTTGGCTTTAAAATACTTCTTTTATCTAAATTATTAGTTTCTGACTGCTTTTTAAGTAGTGCCTATCGCGCTGGTTGCGCCCCCTATCGCATTGTATCGTTTTCGGTAGTAGAAAGTTATTATTTAATTGTTTTACGCTAGAAAACGTACTTTTGTCTTAGGAAAAAACCAAAAAAGATTTTTCTTGACTTTTTCTTCAAGTTAATATAGCCGTGTGATACATCATAATTAGCGGCTCGCGGCGCTCTATCTACTGAGCGACTGCATTTATTTACGTGTCATAGAAAAATCCTTCAAAAACTTCAATTTTCCGAAAATTTTGACCGTTTTAGGGTGATTTTGCGCGTTTTTTCAAATTTCCTCCAACACCTGGCTTGTTTCTGCACATCCCGTGGCTGGTTCACCTTTGCCCGACGTCCCCGCACGTACCTGCAACAGAAAAAACACCAATTATAGCAAGAAATTGAAAAAAATCGCCCGCCCACCCTCCCTTATTGTACTTACTAAGGTCAAGATAGTCGATATCCACAGTGGGTACCATCAATAACTTTTAAAGTAAGGCATATTTTGACACGGGGTTTTTACGACCTCAATTGTACGAGGATAGGTTTATTGCTTACCGTAATATCTTTATTAAAATATTTAGTTAGGATTTCGACAAAATTTATTTTTATATTACTGCAAGTATTTTTATTTAAAACTTTTACAAACCTTTTACTGCAGTGTTATACTTACCACCCTTCCGACGCTTCACGTTGACCCGTCGTCGCATATCACGGCGAACCTGAAACAAAAAGAAAAGATTAGTCGAAAACAAGTCCCTCTGACATTTTAACAAGTTATACCTGTGTATTCCTCCGTGATTAGAAGATGTTTGGACATCGGACGCCCGCAAAAGTGACAAGGCAGAGAAGAAGCCCAACCCCTGTTGCTCACTCGAGTCCAACTACGAGTGTTAGACGGAGTATTGGGGAGTGGGAGACCGGAAAACCGGACGCACTTCCCAAGCCCCCGACCACCCCGACAAAGTCCAGGACGCTTGAGCCCCCAAAGCCGAAACTGAAGACGACGCTCTCGCAAGTCGAGCCCAGAGTTGTTACTCGAAGAATGTCAGCAGAGGCGGTGGGGAGCCCACCCACACAGCAGAAGTCTAAATACATTGACCGCTTAACAGAAGCCAGAGCTTGTGTTACCAAGGCCAAATTGCACCTTGGTAACTCGCGAAACATCAAAACCGAGATAAAGAACGAGGTAACACAAGCGATTGAGAGGCTATACCAGTTGGTAAAAGAAGCGGAAAGTGTAAAAGGACAAAGAATGACTCAGCAAGAATCAGACAAGGATAAACAACCTGAGAAGGAAAAGGAACCAGTGAAGGAGAAGGCTATAGAAAAAAGCGCACTAGTTAAGAAAATGGAAGAACATGCAAAGCTGATACAAGATAGCAACGAGAAGATGGAAAAGCTAAGGGAGACGATTGAAAAGCAACAAGAGACACAGGAAAAGATAACATATGCGAATGTAGCAGCGGCGCACACCAGGAGGCAGACCCCTGAGCAGACCGCGCTACATTCCGTAGTAGTTACAGCAAAGGATGAAATGGAGACAGGAGAAGAAATCCTTAGCAGGATCAGGGAAGTTGTGAACGCAAAGGAAGGAGGAATTTGTGAACGCAAAGGAAGGAGGAATAGCTGTGGAAAGAATACGAAAAGCGAAAGATAGGAAGGTGATCGTGGGCTGCAGAACGGAGGAAGAAAGAACACAAATAAAGGAGAGACTGACGAGAGCAAAAGAGCACCTTAACTTCCAGGACATGAAGAACAAGGACCCTCTTGTAATATTCAGGGATGTTTTTAAATTGAACAGCGATAAAGATATTGTTGATGCTTTGTGGGCTCAAAACAAAAAGGTGTTGAAAGATTTGGAGGAAAAAGAGAACAAGGTGGAAATTATCTACAAGAAGCCCTCCAGAAATCCCCAAGCGCACCATGTTGTCATGAGGGTGTCCCCCAAGGTGTGGCAGCGCCTAGTCGAAGTAGGAACCGTCTTGATAGACCTCCAGCGAGTGAGCGTGGCGGACCAATCGCCACTGGTGCAATGCTCGCTCTGCCTTGGCTATGGGCATGGGAGACGGTTCTGCGAGGAGACTGTAGAAAAGTGTAGCCACTGTGGGGGGCCCCACATGAAAACAAAGTGCGCCGATTGGCTCGCGGGTGCGGTACCAGCTTGTTGCAACTGTGTTCACGCCAAGCTCGCAAAAGTGGACCATAACGCTTTTAGCAGTGAGTGTGTGATCAGAAAAAAGTGGGAGTCCATAGCTCGATCCACAATATCATACCACTGCTAAGGTGGACAGAAGCAACATCGAGCCTGCAAACAAAAACGTTTTTAACCGGCAGGTACTCATAGAAACGACTAGAAGAATAGCAAACACCAGTAAAAAAGCATATTGTAACCACTTTCATAAGAAAGTGGCCCAATTGCGGCAACCAAACAAAATTATTAAAACAAAATTTGGAAAATTACATCACACAGTAGAAATAGCTTACAAAATAGAAATAGAACGCAAAATTAAAATAAATGAAAACACTCACCAGAAGCTGAATACTAGAGCTGTCATCAAGAAGCACTGGATACGAATAGCATCGCCAACCCAAGTAGAACACCCCATCAATGAGTACCTGCGGAGAAACAAACATGAAAACTTAAATTATTGTACAAATATGAAAAGACCATGCAAAAGTAAAATCTAGTAAATAAATATGATGAATATATATACTAAGATATATATACCCAGCATATATAAGTAAAACTTGTGTAACCTTTGAAATTAAATTTAAGAAAGAATAGAACAAAAACGAACGAAATTAGGAAAATAAGTTGTAATATTTAAAATTGAGTAACAGTAAAATGAAATAGGATTAGAATAGAAAAAGATATACCCGTAACGTGAAATAGATAGATAGATGAAATAGATAATGAAACCTTGGATGAAAAAATTAAATAACACTACCATAGGGAAAAGAAATAGAAGAAAATGTAAATTAGCAAACACAGTCTCTGATTACGTTAGAGGAACGAGATATAAAAAAAAAAAAAAAAAAAAAAAAAAAAAAAAACCTAACCTAACCTAACCTAACCTAACCTAACCTAACCTAACCTAACCTAACCTAACCTAACCTAACCTAACCTAACCTAACCTAACCTAACCTAACCTAACCTAACCTAACCTAACCTAACCTAACCTAACCTAACCTAACCTAACCTAACCTAACCTAACCTAACCTAACCTAACCTAACCTAACCTAACCTAACCTAACCTAACCTAACCTAACCTAACCTAACCTAACCTAACCTAACCTAACCTAACCTAACCTAACCTAACCTAACCTAACCTAACCTAACCTAACCTAACCTAACCTAACCTAACCTAACCTAACCTAACCTAACCTAACCTAACCTAACCTAACCTAACCTAACCTAACCTAACCTAACCTAACCTAACCTAACCTAACCTAACCTAACCTAACCTAACCTAACCTAACCTAACCTAACCTAACCTAACCTAACCTAACCTAACCTAACCTAACCTAACCTAACCTAACCTAACCTAACCTAACCTAACCTAACCTAACCTAACCTAACCTAACCTAACCTAACCTAACCTAACCTAACCTAACCTAACCTAACCTAACCTAACCTAACCTAACCTAACCTAACCTAACCTAACCTAACCTAACCTAACCTAACCTAACCTAACCTAACCTAACCTAACCTAACCTAACCTAACCTAACCTAACCTAACCTAACCTAACCTAACCTAACCTAACCTAACCTAACCTAACCTAACCTAACCTAACCTAACCTAACCTAACCTAACCTAACCTAACCTAACCTAACCTAACCTAACCTAACCTAACCTAACCTAACCTAACCTAACCTAACCTAACCTAACCTAACCTAACCTAACCTAACCTAACCTAACCTAACCTAACCTAACCTAACCTAACCTAACCTAACCTAACCTAACCTAACCTAACCTAACCTAACCTAACCTAACCTAACCTAACCTAACCTAACCTAACCTAACCTAACCTAACCTAACCTAACCTAACCTAACCTAACCTAACCTAACCTAACCTAACCTAACCTAACCTAACCTAACCTAACCTAACCTAACCTAACCTAACCTAACCTAACCTAACCTAACCTAACCTAACCTAACCTAACCTAACCTAACCTAACCTAACCTAACCTAACCTAACCTAACCTAACCTAACCTAACCTAACCTAACCTAACCTAACCTAACCTAACCTAACCTAACCTAACCTAACCATACAAATACAGACTTTTATTTGTTGACTTAGAGTCGCATGCGATATATCAAATTAAGCGTCTCGGTGCCTATGGTGCGATAATACCTTAATAAGACACACGTTTTATATAAAAAACGTGATTTTTCGACATTTTTCGCATTTTCATAAAGACTTGTAAAATTTTTATAATTATTTGGCTTTAAAATACTTCTTTTATCTAAATTATTAGTTTCTGACTGCTTTTTAAGTAGTGCCTATCGCGCTGGTTGCGCCCCCTATCGCATTGTATCGTTTTCGGTAGTAGAAAGTTATTATTTAATTGTTTTACGCTAGAAAACGTACTTTTGTCTTAGGAAAAAAACCAAAAAAGATTTTTCTTGACTTTTTCTTCAAGTGAATATAGCCGTGTGGTACATCATAATTAGCGGCTCGCGGCGCTCTATCTACTGAGCGACTGCATTTATTTACGTGTCATAGAAAAATCCTTCAAAAACTTCAATTTTCCGAAAATCTTGACCGTTTTGGGGTGATTTTGCGCGTTTTTTCAAATTTCCTCCAACACCTGGCTTGTTTCGGCACCATCACTAACTCCTAAACTAAGGCTCCTTTGGAGACGGGGTTTTCAGGAGCACACTCATACGTGTACAGGCTTATCGCTTGCAAAAAACCTACATAAAGTAGAGCAAAAAAATTTTTATTTGACGACGACAACTAGGGTTATAGCCCAAAGTTAATTTACCTGACGGCTATAAATACATTAAAATACATAGGTTAGGATTAGTGTACATTAAATAAATAAATATCATATATATTAATAAATAAATACAATTTATTTTTAAATTACTACTATTTACAACTTTTACAAATTTACATTTTACTATTTTATTTTATATTGACGTGTCCCTCTGACCACCTCTCCAAAGATGTTTGGTTTCCGCACACCTGCAAAGGGGCCAAGAGCCGGTAAAGAAAACTCTCATAGCCCAACATCACCTGGGCAGAAACCGGTGGAACTGGGCTCACCTTTGCAGGAAGGCGGAAAGGCCAAAATCCCAAACGTGCGTAAGAGCATAGGAGAGTGGGAGTCTGGAAAATCAGACTCGAAGACTAAGCTGCTGACCCCCCCCAAGAAAGCTGTGGTGGTGGAACCCCCGAATCCTGTTAAACCTAAGAAGACCCTGTCACAGGAGAGCAGATTAGGAGTTCGTAGAATCTCAACGGAGGCGGCGGGGAGTCCACCAACACAACCACCAAAAACTAAATATTCAGACCGACTGGCAGAGGCAAGAGCTTGTGTCACCAAAGCCAAACTTCACCTCGGCAACTCCAGGAACATCAAAACGGAGATCAAGATGGAGGTGACACTAGCAATTGAAAGACTGTACCAGTTGGTCAAGGAAGCAGAAAGCGTTAAAGGAAAACAGAAAATAACCGAAGACCAAAGAGAAACAGAAAAGGAAGGAAAGCCTATACAGGAGAAAGAACCAGCAAAAAAGAAGGAGGACAGTGAGCTTCACAAAAAGCTCGAAGAACATGCGACACTCCTACTGGAAAACAATAAGAAGATGGAGGAATTACAGGAAAGCCTACAAAGACAGGAAGAGATACAGCAGAGACTGTCGTACGCGAGTGTGGCAGCGGCGCTCCCTAGGAGGCCGGAGCAGACCGCGCTACACTCCGTCGTAGTCACTGCTGTAGACGAGACAGAAACCGGAGAGGAGGTGTTGGAAAGGATAAGGAAGGTGATGAACGCCAGGGAGAGTGGTATAGCAGTGGAGAGAATTAGGAAAGCGAAAGACCAGAAGGTAATAGTGGGGTGCAAAACAAAAGAAGAAAGACAAAAGGTTAAAGAAAAGCTGAAGGGAGACAAAGAACTGAAGGTAGAAGAAATGAAAAATAAGGACCCCCTGGTGATTCTGAGAGACGTCTTCAAGTATAACACTGATGAAGACGTCCTGGACGCTCTGAGAAACCAGAACAAGGGGGTCCTTAGCGAATTGACTGGCCACAAAATGGAGATTGCGTACAAAAAGCGCACAAGGAATCCAAACACGCAGCATATTGTCGTGAGGGTGTCCCCCCGAATCTGGCAGCAGTTGGTCGATGCAGAAACCGTCCTCATTGACCTCCAGCGAGTGAGAGTGGCGGACCAATCGCCACTAGTCCAGTGCTCACTCTGCTTGGGGTATGGACACGGAAGGCGGTTCTGCACCGAAACCACTGAGAAATGTTGCCACTGCGGGGGACCTCACATGAGATCCGAGTGCGCAGACTTGCTCGCCGGTGCATCCCCATCGTGCTGTAACTGCACGAAAGCCAAGGGAGACAGGACTGACCATAACGCCTTCAGTCAGGACTGTCCGATCCGACGGAAATGGGATGCACTGGCTCGAGCCACAATTGCGTATTGTTGAGTGCTTCTTCGAGCAGGTACTCAAAAAATCTAAACGCACATAATAGTAAAATTAGAGTCACCAATAGTAAATAAGCATATTGGGACCATTTTCATAAGCAAAATGGCCCAATTGCAAACAGTAATAAAACAATTAAAGAAAAATAGTAGGACAACACAAATGAAAAATAGCATGAGCAAGAATAGTTAAATAAAACATAAAATGAGTACCTGTAACGAAATGAAAATTAAGATATAAATTTAAGAAACATAATTAAACTCATTAGATAACAAAATTGGTAATTAAAACAGTAAATTAGATAAAAATAAGTTATAAATAAGATAAACAATTATAATGTTGACTATATATCTGAGTATATATAAAACCAGCATAGATATTAAAGAAGATGTACAAAAAAGTGTTTATCATAAAACAAAAAGCAAATAGGAAATAAAAATGTAGCAGGAAGGAATATGTTAGAAAATATATAAATAAAAAAGTAAGATTCAAAATGAGTAGTAAATGCCAGCCTTAAATAAATACCCACAAATAGTCCAAAATACAACATTAAATATTATAAATAATAAACAAGTAGGTACAAACAAAAGAACTTAGAAACTGAAGAAACACCCACACTAACCTTCAAACCCATATACATTATACTTAAAAATTAAGCAAACAATTCAAAATAGCGAAAACAGGCTCTGATCAAGTCAGAGGGACGAGAAACTATTAAAAAAAAAAAAAAAAAAAAAAAAAAAAAAAAAAAAAAAAAAAAACCTAACCTAACCTAACCTAACCTAACCTAACCTAACCTAACCTAACCTAACCTAACCTAACCTAACCTAACCTAACCTAACCTAACCTAACCTAACCTAACCTAACCTAACCTAACCTAACCTAACCTAACCTAACCTAACCTAACCTAACCTAACCTAACCTAACCTAACCTAACCTAACCTAACCTAACCTAACCTAACCTAACCTAACCTAACCTAACCTAACCTAACCTAACCTAACCTAACCTAACCTAACCTAACCTAACCTAACCTAACCTAACCTAACCTAACCTAACCTTTTTTTTTTTTTTTTTTTTTTTTTTTTTTTTTTTTTTTTTTTTTTAACGTGGGGAAATCCTCATGGATCCCTCCTTTTGCGGGGGCAAAAGAAAGGGTATGTCGGACTCTTACCGACTAAAACCACCACGTTGGCCAGCCTCCATGCATGTCAAGGGGCTCCGGGATCTCCAATGGAACGCACCGGTGCCCCTCTCGCATTTTGCCTGTTGTGTGGAGCACAATCCCGGGAATGGCACCCATAGCCACGACCAGAACCCGCGCACAAAGTGCGCGGAGCTCACGGCGGCACTTGCCTGGAGTGCCGCCGCCATCCCGAATCCGCTAACGAGCAGCCGGAACCCCGCTCCGACCACCCACGGACCCGAAAAGTCCCCTGTCACTCGGCAGGGGCTACCGCTCGCCCCCCTCACGGGGCAGGCGGTGCGCAGCTGTCGATACCAACAACCCGCAGCACCGCCACCTTCCCAGAGAGGGATCGGCCTCGCTCCGATCCCACTCAGCAGCCTCCGGACCATACACAAGGTAGCTAGGCGAGTCAATCATGCGGCTACACGATCGAGTCGCTGTTGCCACCTAAATGTTGTCGGGATAGAGAGTTGCGGAGGCGGTGGTCCCACCACCACCCCATCACTCTCGGTGTTACGCCGCATTATTTTTTACAGAGGTTTTCTTCCTCTCCTCCTTCCCAGAGTGGGATCGGCCTCACACCGATCCCACTGAACGGCCTCCGGACCATACACAAGGTAGCTAGGCGAGTCAATCATGCTTATTCACGATCGAGTCGCTTTTGCCACCTAAATGTTGTCGGGATAGAGAGTTGCGGAGGCGGTGGTCCCACCACCACCCCATCACTCTCGGTGTTACGCCGTTGTTATTTTTTACAGAGGTTTTCTTCCTCTCCTCCTTCCCTGAGCGGCCTCAGTCCTGACCATACATGCCGAACGGTAGCGAGGTGAGTCGACCATGTCGTGTGTAGCCATGATAATGGCACATGGTCGAGTCCCCCTCGCCACCAACATGTTGCCGGGATTGAGAGTTGCGGGGGAAATGGTACATAGTAAACTACATAACCACAACCCCATCACTCTCGGTGGTACGCCGCGGGTAATTTTTTAAAGAGGTTTTCTTCCTCGCGGCCCGGGCGGCTAAGCCAAGACCCTCAGTCCACGAGTCACGAGTGACCACGTGGGTTCCGAGCTCCCATCCCTGCTCCATCCACTGCGCCCTTTGCTCAGTCAAAGGGACGCGCGGAGAAGCTAACCCCCCCCTAAACCCCCCCAGTGTTTGGTCCGCGCCAGTGTGCCGACAACCCCCGCTTGGAGGCTGTCGGCACACCGGAACCCCCTATCCGCCACCCGGGGACGCGCCACGTCGGAGTTCACCTCTCCGCCCACTGGGACACCCCAGCAGGTCCGTGGAACCTAACCTAACCTAACCTAACCTAACCTAACCTAACCTAACCTAACCTAACCTAACCTAACCTGACCTGAAACAAACAAAATATAAATTAGATTACAAAAATTTAAGTGACTTTAAATACTATTTACAACTTATACAAGCTTACTGACTATATTTTATACTGTATTTTAATTTTAATTGTAAAAATCTCAATTTGACAGACCCAAAATGGGTTTTGGCATCCGTACCCCCTCTAAAAAGACAAGTGTCACTAGTGACACGGAAACCCAGAAATCCCCAGTCCAGACGCAGAAGGCAGGACCTTCTAGGACACCCGAGACGAAGAAAAATCCGAATGTGCGACGAAGCATAGGAGAATGGGAAGCTGGGAAAGCGGAAGCGAAAGCTAAACCCTCAACCTCGACCCCCCCAAATAAAGTGGTAGACATTGAGCTCCCAAAACCCAAACCAAAGACGGCCATCCCGCAAGAGAGCAGGATAGCGGGAAGAAAGCTATCGGTAGAGGCGGTGGTAGGCTCGCCCACGAAATACATCGACAGACTAACGGAGGCTAGAGCATGCGTTGCCAAGGCAAAAGGAAACCTAGAAAAATCCAGAAACACAAAAACTGAGATAAAAACCGAGGTCCTCAACGCAATCGATCGACTATACCAGCTCGTCAAAGAAGTGGACTGCATTAAGGGACAAGGGAAAGCCCAGAAGAAAATACAAGAAGAAGTAAAAGTACCAGCGAAAGAAAAAGAACCACAGAAGGAAAAGAGGATAGAAGAAAACGAACTGATAAAAAAGATGGCAGAACACGCCAGACTAATAGAAGAGAGCAATTCAAAAATGGAAAAGTTAAAAGAAACCCTCGAGAAACACCAGGAAGTGCAGGAGAAACTCACGTACGCATGTGTAGCAGCAGGCCAACCCAAGAGGCAGCCCCTTGAGCAGGCCGCGCTACACTCCGTAGTAGTCTCCTCCAAAGACGAAAACGAGACGGGGGAAGAGGTTCTGAACCGTATCAGAAACGCAGTAAATGCGAAAGAAGGAGGAATCAAAGTGGACAGAGTAAGAAAGGCAAAGGACAGGAAGGTTATTGTAGGTTGTAGGACCGACGAAGAGCGACAGAAGGTAAAGGAGAGATTGAGGAAAGCCGAATCGCACCTCAACGTCGAGGAGGTCAAGAATAAAGACCCTCTCCTGATCCTTAGGGACGTTCTGCAGTACAACCGAGACGAAGACGTCCTAAACGCCCTAAGGAACCAGAATGGAAGCATGTTCCAAGGCCTCAGCAAGGAGGACGACAGAGCAGAGGTGCGATACAGGAAAAAGACGCGGAACCCCCACACAAGCCATATCATACTCAGAGTATCTCCCGGGATGTGGAACCGGATGGTGGAAGCAGGGGAGGTACACATAGACCTGCAAAGGATAAAAGTGGCAGACCAGTCTCCACTGGTGCAGTGCTCGCTTTGCCTAGGTTACGGCCATGGCAGGCGATTCTGTAAGGAGACAGTGGAAAAATGCAGCCACTGTGGGGGCCCACATATGAAGACTGAATGCGCGGATTGGCTTGCAGGAACGGCTCCTTCTTGCTGCAACTGCAGGCACGCAAAACTAGATGTTCAAGACCACAATGCCTTCAGCCACGAGTGTGCAGTAAGAAGGAGGTGGGACGCACTGGCGCGAGCCACCGTGGCGTATTGCTAAGGATGTCACGGGCAGCAACACGGCAACCAACGCAAGCACCCCAACCGGAGCAAAAACCTACCTGGTGATCCAAGCCAACCTCCAGAGGAAACAATTAGCGACAAATGAACTGATGATAGAGGCAAGCAAAAGGAAAGTTGCTCTTGCGCTGCTCCAGGAACCGTATGTGGGAGGACAAAAAAGGATGAAGGACTACAAAGGAGCGAGAATCTTCCAGAGCACCAGTCAAGGAGAAGGGACTGTAAAAGCGGCAGTAGCCGTCTTTGATCACGACATCGACGTAATACAGTGCCCTGAATTCACCACAAATAACATCGTTGTGGTGAAGATTAAGACTACAGCATGGGAGATTACCGTAGTTTCCTTCTACTTTGAGCCGGACCTACTCATAGAACCGTACCTGGAGCAGCTCAAGAAAATAGACCAAAAACTTGGACCCAGGAGAATCATCATGGGAGGAGACCTAAACGCTAAGAGTAGTTGGTGGGGCAGCCCAAGGGTGGACGGAAGGGGTGAAGAAGCGTCTGGAGCGCTTGAGGAAATGGAATTGCAGGTACTCAACAACGGTGATACCCCAACATTCGACACTATCAGGGGAGGGGAAAGATATACCAGCTACATCGACGTGACGGCCTGCTCTGTGGACCTGCTAAACCTAGTGGAGGAATGGAAGGTCAGAGAAGATCTCACAAGCTCGGACCACAACGGTATTACTTTCAAAATTAGACTACAAAAATCAAAAGGGACAAGCATATGTAGAACAACACGAATATTTAACACAAAAAAGGCAAATTGGTGCCAGTTTCATGAGAAACTGGCCCAATTTAAAATAGAAAATAACATAAACACAACAGAAATAGAAAAAATAGAAAACAAAGAACAATTAGAACAGATAGTAGTAAATTATATTAACACAGTAACACAAACATGCACAAACACTATACCTAAAAAGAAAACAAAAGAAGTACTTACCTTGCCGTGGTGGTCCGAGGAACTTGCGCAACTGAAGAGAGCAGCCACCACCATGAAGCGGAGAGTCAGATGCGCGGCGCCGGTCCGTCGGTCGAGAGTGGTTGTGGAGTACCTGAAAGCAAAAGAAAAATATGAGAATGAAGTCCTAAAAGCGAAGACAGGAAGTTGGAAAGGGTTTTGCGAAAAGCAGGACAAAGAGGGAATGTGGGAAGGCATTTACCGAGTGATTGGAAGAACCACCAAAAGACAAGAAGACCAACCCCTGATTAAGGAAGGAAATACTCTAAGCCCAAGGGATTCCGCGGAGTTGCTTGCCGAAACATTCTACCCGGAAGACAAAGAGGAGAGCGATAATAGGGACCACCAGCAAATCAGGTTACAAGCTGACCAAGTAAATGTCTGGGAGCATGCTGAAAGACATGACCCACCATTTACCCTAGACGAGCTAAAAACCGCGGTAAATAGTTTTAACCCTAAAAAAGCCCCAGGTTCTGATGGTCTAACGGCGGATATATGTAAGCAGGCGTTTTCGCGGGACCCAGGATTGTTCCTATCACTGGCTAATAAATGCCTTGAGCAAGGCCACTTCCCGAAGGTCTGGAAGGAGGCGACGGTTGTAGTACTTCGTAAACCTGCAAAGGAAAAGTACACCGAAGCCAAATCCTACAGACCGATAGGGTTGCTGCCAGTGATGGGAAAGATCCTGGAGAAAATGGTAGTAAACAGGCTTAAGTGGTACATCATTCCGAAGCTGAGTACCCGCCAATACGGGTTCATGCCACAAAAAAGCACGGAAGACGCCCTCTATGTCCTCACACAACATATACGCAGTAAGCTGAAACTTAAAAAACTTGTAACACTTGTATCTTTGGACATAGAGGGCGCCTTCGACAGTGCATGGTGGCCTGCTATAAGGATTAGGTTGGCGGAGGAAAAGTGCCCCATTAACATGAGAAGGCTCATAGACAGCTACCTAACTGATAGGAAGGTGAAGGTCAGATACGCGGGTGAAGAGGTAACTAGACATACCTCCAAGGGTTGCGTCCAAGGTTCCATCGGAGGTCCAATTCTATGGAATCTGCTGCTGGATCCACTGTTGAAGGGACTGGAGCGAAGGGGAGACTACTGCCAGGCGTTTGCTGACGATGTCGTCCTCGTCTTTGACGGAGAAACGGCGTTGGAAGTTGAGCGTCAGACGAATGCCGCTCTCGCATATGTTCAGGCATGGGGTGTCAGAAACAAGTTGAAGTTTGCACCTCACAAAACCAACGCGATGGTCATCACAAGAAAACTTAAGTATGACACACCACGACTGAACATGGGCGGGACCGACATTGCCATGTCAAATGAGATCAAGATCCTGGGGCTCACAATAGACCATAAGCTCACGTTCAATAGCCATGCAGCAAACGCTTGCAAAAAGGCATTGAACGTGTACAAACAGCTATCCAGAGCCGCCAGGGTCAGTTGGGGACTGAACACGGAGGTTATACGTAGCATATATACTGCCGCGGTAGAACCAATCATCTTGTACGCGGCTAGTATCTGGGCACACGAAACCCAAAAACTGGGCATGCAAAAACACCTGAATGCAGTACAACGAGGTTTCGCCCAGAAACTATGTAAAGCCTACCGGACAGTCTCCCTTAACTCAGCTCTAGTGCTGGCCGGGATCCTGCCACTCGACCTCAGGGTACAGGAGGCAGCCGCCCTGTATGAGGCAAAGAGAGGAGTCCCCCAGCCGGCACTAGGAGATAGGGAGGTGGAAAAAATGGTTACCTTTGCTGATTTTCCTCATCCGGCCGAACATATGAGCCTGGAATTCGTATGTCTGGAAGACCAAGAGCAGGTAGACATTCACAGCGGTCACGCAGTCAGAATGTTCACGGACGGCAGTAAGATTGAGGGCAAGGTCGGAGCAGCGTTATCCGTATGGAATGCGCTATCCGAGACCAAAGCCTACAAACTTAAGCTGTCGTCCTACTGCACCGTCTACCAGGCTGAATTGCTGGCCATATGCAAGGCCACGAGGGAAATCCTAAACAGCAAAGAGACAAGCTATGGAGTATACAGTGACTCACGCTCATCGCTGGAAACAGTCACCAATCATGCTTCCTTACATCCTCTTGCCCTCGAAACAAGAAAAAACTTGCGAGCCGCTAAAAACCAGCATAAAAATGTATCTTTATACTGGATACGAGCACACGCGGGTCTAGAGGGCAATGAGAGAGCTGACAAACTGGCAAAGGACGCAGCCCTAAAACTGAAAACCAAACCCGACTACGAATCATGCCCAGTCTCTTACATGAAACGTCAAATACGGCTAGGAACCCTTATAAGATGGAATGATAGGTATAAATCTAGTGAGACAGCTGCCACCACAAAAATATTCTTTCCCGATGCCGTAGAAGCTTTTAAAACAGTAAGGCAGATTGAGCCAACCGGAATCCTTACCCAAATTATGACAGGGCACGGTGGGTTCTCAGAATACTTGACTCGATTCAAGTGTAAGGAGAACCCATCGTGCACCTGTGAGCCCGGGAAAAATGAGACAGTCGCGCACATATTGTTTGAATGCCCGGTATATGGTAAAAAACGATATGACCTAGAACAGGAACTCGGAATAACTCTTGAGGCCAAAACTGTAAGCCAGGTCGTAAAAAACAAAATAAGTAGATATAAGTTTATTGCATATTGTTTAGAGGTAGCTAATAAAGTAATAGATAGAAATAAATAATGTTAAGTAAATTTGTTGAATATATATATTGCAATATATATAAAACCAGCAAAAATATTAAATAGCTTAAATATAATACGTAAAACTTAAGATATAGATTAAATAGACATAAGAAATCATTGTAAAAGTTTCAAATTAGAAAATAAGGAAGTAAATGTTTAAAGATGTAAAACATGTGACTAGATATAAAACATGTGACTAGATTTAAACGTAACTATGTAAAAACGACTAGAGAAGACAATGTTAACACTAAGAATATTTTAAGACTTATGGAATAAAGAAAACCCTGTGTAAATCCTTCCTCGGAATAGAATGAAAGTATGAAATAGAAACAGATAAAATGAAGAAGTTGAGGAAAACTCGTGAAAAGCTTGTTCCACACAAAATGTGAGGAACAAATACTGTAAAACAATAGAATCCGCAAATATAGGCTCTGATACTGTCAGAGGTTCACGGAATAGCCGCTCCATAGTGCCATTTCTAGATGGTGGTACGGGTAGGGCCAATAAAAAAAAAAAAAAAAAAAAAAAAAAAACCTAACCTAACCTAACCTAACCTAACCTAACCTAACCTAACCTAACCTAACCTAACCTAACCTAACCTAACCTAACCTAACCTAACCTAACCTAACCTAACCTAACCTAACCTAACCTAACCTAACCTAACCTAACCTAACCTAACCTAACCTAACCTAACCTGATGCTGCTCAAAAAACCAAAGCTCGACCCGATTATGACAAATGTCCGATCTCGTTCGTCAAGCGTCAAACCCGCATGGGAACGCTTGACGAATGGAATCGGAGATATAAATCAGGTGAGACGGCCGCTATTACCAAACTGTTTTTCCCAGACGCGATACAAGCCTTCAAACTCATAAAACAGATAGAGCCAGCTGGAATACTGACACAGGTAATGACAGGGCATGGTGGGTTTTCTGCATATTTGAACCGGTTCAAGTGTAAAGAAGACCCATCATGCATCTGTGAACCAGGTAAACCCGAAACAGTGCCACACATTCTGTTTGAATGCCCTTCCTATAGTAGAGAGAGATATGAGCTTGAGCAGGAACTGAATTTAAGCATAAAGTCCGAAACAGCAAATGAGTTAATAAGAGATAAAACTACTAGAAATAAGTTCATTTCATACTGTGTAAAAGTAGCAAATAAGGTTATAGTAAGAAATAAGTAATGATAGATAAGATATGTTGTATAATATATTACATTGTAATATGTATAAAACATCATAATATAAGAAAAATAGTTGTAAGACAGAAATGTGAACTGAAATATGTATGAAGCAGATATGAAAATTATGTAAAGATTAAAATGTTTTAGGAAATTAATATATAAACCCCTGTATAAAATAACTTAGCAATAAATTGTATTAGATAAGAAAAATTGTACAAGTTAATGAAGAATGTAAAGATAAAAACTGTAATAGAAGATAAGAAAATAGAAAAGTAAGATTTCAGCCCATAAAGGGCCTATCCTACGGGATACTGTTGCTTTATGAAAATAATAAAGAACCCTGTCTTTTCATCCTAAAAACAAGAAAATAAGGTCTCTGATCCTGTTAGAGGAAAGTAGTCAACCTACATAGTGCCGTTTCTAGACGGTGGTACGGGTAGGGAAAAAAAAAAAAAAAAAAAAAAAAAAAACCTAACCTAACCTAACCTAACCTAACCTAACCTAACCTAACCTAACCTAACCTAACCTAACCTAACCTAACCTAACCTAACCTAACCTAACCTAACCTAACCTAACCTAACCTAACCTAACCTAACCTAACCTAACCTAACCTAACCTAACCTAACCTAACCTAACCTAACCTAACCTAACCTAACCTAACCTAACCTAACCTAACCTAACCTAACCTAACCTAACCTAACCTAACCTAACCTAACCTAACCTAACCTAACCTAACCTAACCTAACCCAGCAAACAATAATTAGCGGTAAGTGAAGTGAAAACAGGATTGACACTATGTACAGTGACATTTTATTTGGTAGTGACAGCTCGGGTATTCGTTCTGCAGACGCACTGCGTAGTTTTTGTACGCACTGCTTCCAGTGCGAACATTCAATATATCTAATTGGTTAACTCAAGATGAGAAAGTTTGCGGTTGTGTTTACACTATTGTAATTATGTATTGAATCCTGTTTGTTTATTATTTGTTTGAATGTTGTTTGTTTTTGCTTTGTTTATTGAAGCTGGGTAGGTGGGTGGTGTCTCGGTCTGACGTTGACGGTTTTGACAGCTGACGGTCTTGACTTTGATAGTGACAGTTTTAACGCTATAACGTAAGGCTAACTTGGACTATTGGGATCGCCTTACACTGAGATAGTTAGGGATTGGTATTTTATTTGTCTCTACGATCTAATTAGTGATATATTGTCCAAGTAAATTGTTTACAATAATGGGATTTATTTGCTATGGCTTTGGTTGTATATTATGGGGAAAGTAGTTATTTAATGTTAATTTCTGGGGGTAATTTTGGTTATACTTGGTTGCAGATTGAGCTTTAACTGAATTATTATCTTAATTGAAAATTTGTTAGTATAGTTGCATTAAATTTTGTTTTATTATCATGTTGTATAATAATACTTTTGTAGATATATTTAATTAGTATTACTGTATTATGTATCAGGTAAAGATGGAATTATAAAATGTAAATGGGTCCATTATAATAATGTAATTTATTTTAATATAATCTTCTTTGATTCTAAATTAAGGGGTATTTGAATAGATCGTAATTAATGTATTTTAAATTTTAATGTTTCATGTGGGCAATTATACACGACTGTATTTAAATAGCAATTATTGCTATTTTTGTTTAGTTGTTTTATTATTCAAACAAAATTGTCTTCAAAATTTTTTAAGTAAGTGTGACTAGACTTATTAGCATTTTGTTATTAAAGTTTTAGTTACCTATCATAATAATAATAATTATGTATTTTTGTTTTTTGCAAAGTTGGGAAAGTTTTCTGATTATTTTGATTATGTTTATTTGTTTTTATTTTTATTTTAATGTTTAGAATTGTTAATTGCATTTTCAAATTTTTAATTGTTTTTTTAAATTTTTGTGTTCAATGTGTTTAAAGCTTATTTTATTTAATTGAAATTATAATTATATTATCTGAAGTGGTCTTCGGGTTTACAATATGGTAAGCCTGAAGGCCAAGTTGTTGTTTTTATTCTAGCCCACCTTATTGAAGATAGTAATAGTTTAATTTGAAGAAGCAATAAATTAGTAATTTAAATTAATGATATGGGAGCATCTTAGAGCTCCCACGGAATGTTTATAATATTATTATTTTTTAGAAATTAATGTTGTTGCACAATAATAGCAACAGTTAAATAAGAGTTCGAGAAAAAAAAAAAAAAAAAAAAAAAAAAAAAAACCTAACCTAACCTAACCTAACCTAACCTAACCTAACCTAACCTAACCAAACCTTTTTTTTTTTTTTTTTTTTTTTTTTTTTTTTTTTAACGATGGAGAAATGCGTTACGCATCCCCCCCAGCCTGGGGAAGCCGGAGGGGTATGTCGGGGTCTCCGTCGGCTACTATTGCTAATGAGACAATAGCAACCGACGGCATACCGACTAAAAAACCATCGGGGTCCATCTGAACGCCTTGTGTCTGGGCTGTGGGTACGCTTTGTGCATTCGTCCATGGCTCAGGCAGCGTTGGCTCAAAATGAGCCCCATCATGTTGTTGGAGTCGCTCTCTTTTCACCACGTCTCAAGTGAGAGGCACGCGGGACCTCCGCGCGCGCCACCTCGAGGCTTCTCGGTAGATGGCTAACACCCCCCAGTGTCGCCACCAAAGCCTCTTTTATGGGGGACGGATATCATGGAGGCTTCGCCTCCTTCTCCGCCCAGTTCTCCTGCTGCGGATTGGGTTCGTGGTTAAGATTTCTCTCTCCCTTTCCGCAGCTTCCTTTTGTGAAAGGACCTCCTCGCAGAAGGTTATCGCTGCTTTCCAGGATTCTTCGTTCTCAACCATAGCTCTTACAAGAGCTGGAAGTGACAGGTTGTTCCCCACTTTATTAATAAGCTCAAGCCGAGGTGTTGTCCATGCTGGACATTCTTCGAGCGTGTGCTGTGCAGTGTCAACATTAGAAGGGCAATGGTGGCATGATGTAGTGGACTCTCTTCCGATCCGACACAGGTACCCAGCGAAACAGCCATGTCCCGTGAGTATCTGCGTCAATCGGAAGGTCATGGACCCATGCTTCCTACTGAGCCACTCATTTAGTATTGGGCGTATCGCCTCAATCGTCTTAATGCCCGCGCTAGGCTGTGCAAGCCTTTCGAGCCACTCTTCAACAAGATTTTCACGAATGTTTTCTCTCTGTATTTCGACTTCTTGCAACACCGGTCGCTGACCTCGCACTGCTCTTTCCTCCCGCCAAAAGTAAATCAGTGCGAGGCCCCTCGCATCTAGTTCCCACGGCAGTGATCCCGCCAGAACACACGCTGCCTCGTAGGAGACCGTGCGGTATCCCCGAATTACTCTCAGTGCCATTGCTCGCTGTGGTTTGTGCAGTAAGGTAATATTGTGGCTGCTGAGAGTGTCGGCCCACACAGGTGCTCCGTACGTTGCCATGGAGCGCACAACCCCCATGTAAAGTTTGCGGCATATTCATATTCATATTCATTCATATTCATTTTATTGCCAACATGTACATGGATACGGCTTAGGTGTAAGGGTAGCTTAAGTAAGTACATGTACCCTGTAGGGCGCTGCAAATGTCTTGTTTTACATACATTTAGATAAAATTGGTAACTTATTCATTAAATGTCAAATAACAGTGTAGTGTAGACAGTCAAAAATAGCATTGGTTAAAAACGATTCAGGGTAAGCTAGGTATCTATTTATGATGTCGTCAGTCGTTTATTTATTATAAAAGCTATCAGATAGGAATTCTTCCACCGAGTAATAGCATTTATTTAAGAGTAGATTTTTTAATTTGTTATGGAATACGGAGTCTTTTAGCTCTTTTTTAATAATGTCAGGAATTTTATTGTAGATATTTATTGACCTAAATTCAGGACTTTTGTCGAGTATTTTTAGTTTTGAAAAAGGTAGTATTAACTGGTCCTTATTGCGTCTATTGTAGTTACTATTGTTTTCTTGTTTGGAGACAAAGAAATGTCTGTATTTTCTTACGAAGAGGCACATTTGTAATATGTAAATACAGGGTAATGTTAGAAGATTTTTTTCCTTGAAATGTGGCTTACAGCTTTGTCTTTGTCCAATATTTACTAGTATTCTAATAAGTTTTTTCTGTTTTATAAATATATCGCTAAAATCTACACTGTCTCCCCAAAGCACGATGGAGTAGTTGAACCATGAGTAGGCATTAGCATAATAAGCCGAAAGCGCGGTTTCGTAATTAGTGTTACGTTTAATAATACTTAAAGCATAGGTAAACCTTGCGAGTTTTGTTTTTAGTGTTTCGAGATATTTCTTCCAATTAAGGTGGGTGTCTAGTGTTACCCCTAATAGTTTGAATTCATTGCATTCCTCAATTTTAAGTATATTGGTCAGAGTTTTAAAATCTAGCGGGTTCTTTTGATAAGTTTTAAATTGTATAATTTTAGTTTTATTAAGATTTATTTCCAAGTTATGATCACTAAGCCATTGCTTCGTAGTTTCGAAAGTAGACTGTATGTAGCCATAGTCAATTTTCTCCGAACTACCAAACAATAGGGACACATCGTCTGCAAAAAGAACACACTTGGTATTTATAGCGTTAGGGAGCATATTAATGTATATCAAGAATAATAGACATCCGAGCACACTTCCTTGTGGTATAGAATTATTTATAATTTTCATGTCAGAGTTAATGTTGCATATCTCGTTTGTTTTGTCATTGAAGTGATCTATAGTTACATATTGGGCTCTGTTTTTTAAGTACGACTGCAGCCATTCGAATGCTGGTCCTCTTATACCGGAGTCGTATATTTTGTTTAAAAGTATACCGTGTGAAACTTTGTCGTATGCCTTTGTCATATCTAGAAATAAACCTATTGCGTATTTTTTGTCATTTATGCATTTGTAAATTTCTTGTACGTATTTATAAATAGCTAGGGTTGTTGAGCAATTTCTTCGAAAACCGTATTGGTTGGTGTCGAATATTTCATATTTTTCCATGAACTTATAAATGCGATTCGACATGGCCTTCTCAAAGATTTTGGATACCGTTGGTAGAAGAGCTATAGGTCGATAACAACTGGGATTTTCACTGTTCCCGCCCTTTTTGAATAATGGCTTAATTTTTGCAGTTTTAAGCTTGTCCGGAAAAAGTCCTTCGCTAAACGATTGATTGATTAGGACAGTAAGGGGGGGTGTGAGTTCTAGAACGCATTTTTTTATCAATAGCGGCGGAATTTCGTCCATGCCATAGCTACGCTTGTTATTCATTAATCGTATGATAGCATAGATCTCGCTCTCGGAAACCGGTTCCAGGTACATAGTATTCGTTTGATTTATGTGCATAGTGCGAGCGGTCGTTCCGCCACCGCCACTGCTAGCGGCAGTGTTAGGTGATTCGCCGATGGATGCAAAGTAATTGTTGAATGAAATTGCCACTAGCTCGGGAGATTCAATTTTAGTGTTATTTATGTTAAGTGATATTTTTTTGTGTGTGTATTTGTCGTGTTGCTTCTTATTAGTGATCGTTTTTATAGTATTCCACATAGTTTTGATTTTGTTTTTAGATTTTTTCATGTTGTTTATGTAGTTAAGTTTTTTAGAGTGTTTTACACAAGATTTTAATATTTTATCATAGGTTGAACAGTATTTAGAGAAATGGTCGTTTTTTAGTTGAATTGACAGAATTTTTAGATGTCGTTTATTTTTACAAGATGTTTTTATTCCTTTTGTCAAGTATGTTTTTTTATTATTTTGTTTATTTTTAATTCGTTTTTTCGGTATGTATTTGTTTAAATTGTGTTGTAAAGTTTGGTGGAATGAGTCATAGTTAGTGTTTACATTTTGGTTACTTAGTATTATTTTACTCCAATTGATCTCAGTCAAAGCCAGTCGAAAAGCTTCGATGTTTTTTTCATTAAATGTCCGCTTGGTTGAGTATGTTAAGTATTTTTTGTTTTCTTGATTAGTCATCGTTTTTTGCTCGTAATTGAGGCTATAGTGGTCAGATATGCCATTGTTTTCGACCGTTAGTGAAAAAGCTTTATGGTTGGTAAATAGTAGGTCAATACATTTAGATGACGAGGCTGTAACTCGGGTAGGGGTTTTTACTGCCTGGTGGAAGTTGCATTCCAGCATTGCATCAGTCAGTCTTCTGTAATCTTTGCAGTTCGTTAACATGTCAATATTAAAGTCACCTGTTATAATAACTCGCTTGGCATAGTTGCAATGATTCACTAGATTAAGTAACTTCTCGATAAATGTAAAGAATACTTCGATATCACGGTCAAGTCTGTAGATGTTGATTATAGTAGTGTTTTCAGAACCTATGTGCACTGCACAACACTCCACTATGAACTCCACCGATAAGTCTGTATATTCTGGTAACTCCTGGTATTCCAGACCGCTCTTTATCAGAATCGCCACACCACCTCCTTTGTGTTCCTTTCGGTAGAATGCCGCTGCGAACTCGTAACCGTCGATGGTAAAAAGGTACTTCTGTGAGTCATGAATCCAGGTTTCGTTTATGCATACTGCTTGATAGGTAGGTTCATTGTCCAGTAAGCTTTCGATGACATGAAGTTTGTTTTTCATGCTTTGTGTATTTTGTACGAGTACTCTAAAGACGAAACGTACCGCCGATATTCTGCTCATTTTTAGGCTCTTCCTGTATATCAGCTCCTCCATGGGTGTTTCTTTTGGTTCCGGCCTGTTTAGGACTTAGTTTGTTATTGATAATCTGTTCGCTTTGCCTTTGTGGCAGCAATGTTGATTTCCGCGTTCTCTCGTCAAAATGTCCTTCTGTGTGTCGCATCGAGTATCTGGATTCCCGTTGCTTTCTTTTTTCATGTAGGGATTTTTGGTCTAGGAACTCTGAAACGTAGAGCCCCGTCGATTTGAATTGCTGCACGTTGTTAATTATGTATTTAGTCATGCGCTTACTAATAAGTTCCACTAGGATAGGTCTCCGGTTACCTCTTTTTCCCAGTCGTAGGATTTCTTCGATATATCCGGTGAGGTCGATATTCATTACTGACTGAAAGACGTGTATTATTCTCCGTTCTAGGTCCGTTTCATGCTCATTGTGATATTCGCTTAGGCCATGAATCACAATTTTCTTCATGTTTTCTTGTTCTGTTATTTTCCTGTCGTTACTAGAGTTATTTTGTAATTTTTTTATTTCTATTTGTAGATGGTCGCGTTCATTTTCTAATTTTTCAATTTTTTTATGTATTTCTGTTATGTCATCCTTTATATTTAGTTGTTCTGTAAACAGACCGTCAGTAGTTAGCGTTAGTTCTTGTTTTAAATTATGTATGGCCTTATTAATTTCCGATTGAAATGTGCTTCGTATGTCTTCGATGATAAGTTTCTTATGGTTTTCTAATTTTTCTTCCAACGTGGAGCCTAAAAGTTTTCTAAATTGATTCAGCGTAATACTTTCTTCATTTGGAGTAGTAGATGATGTTTCCTCCACGGGACTAGGATTTGGCGTATTTCCGTGTATACTCCTGTTGTGTAATACATAGTCGTCGACTGACATCGTAGTGTCATTCAGCTGGCTTTGGTGTTGCGTTCTTGTAGGTGTTTCATCATTTCTGTTACGTCTAGTTACGTTCTCACAGCTTGGACATTGCCACGAACTCATAAGAAAGTGCTTGTTTTCTAAAAAGTATGTTGTAGTCATATTTATGCACATGTAGTGAAAAATACTCCTGCAGGAGAAGCAGGCCAGTAAATCGCCTCGTCCTATGCGTTGCTTACATGCCATGCAATTCATCTTTCCGTTTTTTATTTTGGAATTCGAAGTTTGCGGTAGTGTAAGCCTGTTAGCGCGCTCAGCTGAGTGCGATGAGTCACTGCAGCAAAGTTCGTTTGTTGTACATCCAAATAACAGCTTAGGCACTTTAATTTTTGCTTATAACTTTGCACCGCATTCGATTTCAGTATTGGAATGCTTACTAAGATAAAGCACTTGTTATGGATCACACTTTGATACTGTTTGCCGCTTTAAATTCGACTTTTTTCCGCGTAATTAGGTTAAATACTATTAGAACACGTAGGACCGAACTGTTCGTGACGCGACGCGCGCATCCCGACTTAGCACCTCTTATATTAGGCAGCAATCCCCCGAGGGCAGACGCCGCCCCCATCAGTTTAGGTGTTAGTTGCTCAAAATGAGCACGGAAATCCCATCGGCTGTCGAGGACAAGTCCCAGGTATTTCATCGTCGACTCGATACCAATGCGGACACCACCAACCATAATGTGCGACCCAACCGGAGGCTTTTTCCGGGGCCCATGAAAACAAAGGGCTTCAGACTTCGTCAGGGCCACTTCTAGTCCGAGACGCCTAATACGGCTTACCACCTGAGCCACCCCTGCTGTGGCAAGTAGAGCAGCCTCTCTGTATGTTTTCCCTCTAGCTGTGACGAGGGTGTCGTCTGCATAACATGTAAGGCTAATGCCCCTGAGTGTTGCACCACGTAATACCCAGTCGTACCCGATGTTCCACAGGAGCGGACCAAGGACAGATCCCTGTGGAACACCGCACGACATTCTGTAATTACTCCACCCTTCACGCCCCTCAAAGGCCACATACCTATTGGAGAGATAGTCCCCAATAATACTGCGGAGGTAGGTGGGCACCTGATGATATAATAAGGCCTCCCGTATACAGCTCCAGGGCAAGGTGTTGAAGGCATTGGCAATATCGAGTGATACCGCCAATACAACTTCGCCCCGAGAAACTGCCTCCTCCGCAGCCAACTTGACTCGTAAGATCGCCCCGACTGTCGAACGACCTTTCCGAAAGCCGAACTGGTTTTCGTCCAGGTTCGGCCCGGTATTGCTCATATGCGCGATAAGGCGAGTTGCGATAATACGCTCAAACAGCTTTCCAGCTTCGTCCAGTAGAATTATAGGGCGATAAGCCGACGGAGAATCTGCTGGACGTCCAACTTTTCTGAGCAGAACTAACCTTCCAATCTTCCATTGAGTCGGAAATATGCCCTGATCCAGGCAGGCGTCTAAAAGGCCTTGAAATCGTGGTCCAAGAGCTTTTAAGGCCAGACTCCACGCTCTACCAGGGATACCATCCAGTCCTGGGGCTCTGTTCTTAGCTTTAAGTCTCAGAACCGCCATCCGTAGCTCAACCTCGGTAACCTCCGGGACTTCGTTATCTTGACTGCTCTCCTCACCTGGCTGTGTCATGGTTGGTGCCACGTGTTCATCTCTGGTTGGGAAGAGAGTTGTCACAACCCCTTTAAGGAATTGCGGCTCAAGAGTCTGTGTTAACGGAGGAGCCCACTGTCGTAGTTTACCTCTCACCATTTGGTAGGGTCGCCCCCACGGGTCTCGATTCAGGGTCTCCAGCAGTTCATCTCGGGCTTGGATTTTTGCCTGGGTGATGGCCAGCTGAAGAGCTCCCTTCGCTTCCCTGTACAGACCATATAAATGAGCTTCTCTCTCTTCGTCTCGGCGCCGTCTTCTGCGTTGTCTCGTATATTGACGTCTCGCTGCGACGCATGCGTAGCGCAGGTTTGCAAGTATTGTCGACCACCAGTAAACTTGGCGCTTAGTAGGATGAGACCCGACTCTGGGCATCGCGGCGTCGCATATATGCGTCAGAGCCTTACGAAACCACCCCGCCTCATTCTCGACTACCTGTCCACTCGGCGCGTCTATCCAGGCCTGAACCAGAGAAGCCTCCTCGAGTGCATTACGATCTAGGCGCTTTAGGGCCCATCGTGGGCTATCCCCCCTCGCATTAGATCGGCTTGTCCTGCTCGAGGTGACTGGGAGATGGGTGACCTCGAACCGGATATACCGATGGTCTGAAAGCGTCTCCACATCTTCCAGGACCCGCCAGTCATTTGTGCGGCTCGCTAGATTTGGAGTGGCGAAGGATACGTCCACAATAGATTGTCCCTGCGGCCGCACGCACGTAAACACAGATCCCCGGTTTAGTAGTACGAGTCCAGTGCTTAGGGCCCACTCTTCTAGCGTTTCTCCTTGCACATCCGTTACAGGAGACCCCCACGCTGCTGATTTTGCGTTCAGGTCTCCAAGAACAAGTACCGGGTGCGACTGATTCTGCCCAACCATGGCCCCGACATCAACGAGGAAACTCTCGAACTCTGCAAGGGTTCTGTTGGGCGAGAAATACGCCGCTACCACCATCACTCCTCTCATCAGAGCCGCTACGCAGCCCTGGCCCCTAATAACTCTATCAAAATTGGGTCCTCCTGATATAATTGTTACCAACCCTGCATCATCCCCTACCCAGGTAGACCTTGGGGGGATGAAATAGGGTTCGCATACGATTGCTATATCGATACACCACTCCGCCAAGCTCTGAACCATGAGATCCTGAGCTCTGGCGGAGTGGTTGAGGTTCGCCTGCAGGAAGCGTAAAGCCATCCTATATGACTTCCCTCACCACCTCCTCTCCCCCCGCTTGTGACGGAGGACAGCTGGTTGCTGCCGGCGATGTACCTGAGGCACTTTCTGGTGTTTTTCTCCGTGGTTTTGGAGGAGCACACGTCTTACTACCTAGCCGGTGCGCCGACGGCCTGTTTGCAGCCGCGCAAAGTGAGCATTTTGGCGGGGCTACACAAGCAGAAGACTTATGACCGGCTTGACCACATCGGTAGCACTCCTCACTACGGTCAATCTCTGCAGTGCACTGAGCGCGGACATGCCCGTTCTGCAGGCACCGATAGCATCGCATTGGTCTGGGCTGCAATAACTCCACTCGAGCCGAAACCCACCCGACAAGCAGGCGGCCTTCTCCTGTAAGCTTTTTGGCAGCGGCTACCGGACAGCTCACTAATGCTCCTCCAGTGCCCTGGTATGTGCGTTTGATGTCCCCGACCTTAATTGTCTCCTGAGGGCATCCACCGCGTTGTGCTACGGCTGCAACTAAGTCCTCTTTTGTTACAGAGTCGTCCAGACCCAGAATTCGGAACTCAGCACATTTCGTAGGTCTGGCGACTCTTGCCACCTCCACGTCCAGGGCCTCCGTAAGTTTTTGGGCAAGGGAGTCTGCCTTCTCGCCACTAGCATCTCCAGCCGCTACCTCTAGAATGCGAGCACCGGTGGCCGCCTTCCGGAAACGAAGACTGGTGATGCCGCAGCTGGTGAGGTCGATCTTAGCCTTGGCTTCTGCCAGCACTTTGCCATACGTTGCGCCCTTCTCCTCGGCTCCCGGCTGCAACGTAATCACAACGGCCGCAGTCCGAGGTGGACGCAACTTGGCCGAGGCAGGCCGGGAAGCAGGCTTAGCAGTGCCTCTGTTAGCTGACTTGGCCATCATTTGTGGAGCCACCGTCTTGGCTTTTTTGCCCTTTTTTGTTACTGTGGACCAGCCCGTATTTATGGTTTCTACTGTTGGTGGTGCGTCACGATGTAGTCTCTGGGTAGGTACTGCATCTTCATTGGAAGTAGTATTTCTGAGCTTCTTCTTTTTCTTCTTCTTGCCCTTTTGGGTTTCAGGGCCTGAAGGCTGAGCTCTAGGTACCGTACTCTCTTCTCGCTCGGAAGCATCTTTCGGCTTATCCGAGGCTAGGGGTGGGCGGATCCTTGTTTGAGGTAGTAGCCTCTCTTCCAGTCCTTCTAATCTGGCATTGATCATGCTACCCACCTGTAGCATGATGGTACGCGCCAGTTCCTCTTGCTTGCTGTTATCAAGTAATGACGAAGCCGATAAACTCGTCCTTTTTTCAGGACGTCGTGCACTCACCGGGGTCATTTCCTCTTCATCTACCTGCGCCTGCGCAGTTTCAGTATTTCGCTTACTCAGTTCTTTGCGGAGTTCCAACATCTCCGTTCGGAGACGAGCGTTGTCGGCTTGAAGCTTCACGATTTCTTCCGACACCGAACATGTGTGAAGCTTTTCTACAGCCGCTTTAATAGAAGCCGCCGACTCCTTAAGTGCCTTGGTAAAGGTGCCCTTTAGGTTGCCCGATTTTGTGGCGACCATTAAAATTACCTCTGCCGCATCAACTGCCTGCTTCACCAGATCAGAAGCTAGCCCATTGTTTTGATCTTGGACAGGAGGGGCCACCACTCGCCTTGCATTGTGTTTCGCCACCTGTGAAGCTACGTCTTCCTCAGCCAGCCGGCGTGCCTCCTCTCTCCTTAGAGCATTTAACTCTGACTGAGCCTTGGCCAAACCCACGTATTTACCTGACGTGGGGGGCCGACCTCTACCTCTCTTCGCCAATTGAGGATTTGGTGTTGCCAATACTGCTCCATCGCTGGAAGCGGATTCTGACCCCGAATCCTCCTTATGCCGCCGTTTACCATGGGTAACCCTCTTCTTCCAGAATTTGGAAGCCTCTATAGGTTCTAGTCTCACGCTGCAAGCACTAAGTCTTGAGTCTGTCTCGGACTCACAGCTAAAAACAGAGATATCATCACACGAACCTCTCTCAGTCGATGCGAGTTGTTCTTCGCCCCTCAGGGCAACAACTCCACTCGCCTTCTCAGCGTAACTACGCGCAGATGCGCCAGCCTCCTTCACGCGTTGGTCTTTACGTCCACCGCCATCTTTGGGTTTTAAAGTTTCAATTTCCATTAAAGTCCCACGAGTATGTGGGAAACACACGGTCACCCCGATCAGTGCCCACTGTAACCGGGGAAGGGTATTTACTGTGGAGGTCCCCCGGTATCCACAGGTTTTAACGAGTTGCCTCACGGGTTTTGTCTCGAGATTTTCCTTTCTCAGACCGGCCAATTAAGGCAAGCCTTCTTCGGCTCGCGCTACCCCGACGTACCTCCTTAGCGCCAAAACGGAGGTCGTTGACGAGGCAACACGAAACCGGCTGGAGGGTTGGCGTATGCCCTCCGACGTGGCTGGGCGATAGGGTAAGTACCACCAACAACGTCTTCATCTCCACGGCAATTAATGCCCTACTTCCTTAAGATCCTGAAAGGAACACAGGAATACCTCCTTTACTTCCTGAAACTCTCGACCCCAACCCACATGAGGCGAAGAGAGTAAGGAACTCCTTCCTGCCTCATCACGCAGTACCTTTACAAAGGAAAGGGGACGCGGAGAGGCCCACCGTGTCGGATTATTGGCCACCATGAAACATTTCTGCCAAACTCAGCAGAAATGTTTCATGGTGTTACCAGGGTGCACCACGAGGAGGTTATCCGACCTAGCACCCCAACCTAACCTAACCTAACCTAACCTAACCTTTTTTTTTTTTTTTTTTTTATCGTGGGGAAATCCATCATGGATCCCTCCTTTTGCGGGGGCAAAAGAAGGGTATGTCGGACTCCTACCGACTAAAACCACCACGGTGGCCGGCCTCCATGCCTGTCAAGGGGCTCCGGGATCTCCGTACGGAACGCACCGGTGCCCCTCTCGCATATCGCCTGAGCACTGTCCCGGGAATGACACCCACAGTCACCCCCGGCACCCTCGCAGGTGCTCGCGACAGCACTTGCCACCAGTGCCGCCGCCATCCCGGGATCCGCATATGAGCAGCCAGAGCCCCCGCTCTAACCACCCGCGGATTCACGGGGCAGGCGGCGCGGGGCGGCCGTTGTTAGCGCCCCGCCGCCGCCTTCTTCTCCGAGCGGGATCGGCCCTCTCCCGATCTCGCTCGGCGGCCTCTTTCTGAACCATTACGGTCTCACAGAAAGAGGCCACGGCCTTCCACGCCGTCTCATCTGCCAACATAGCCGCGACTACACTTGGCAGAGAGAGGTCCGGCCCGATCCTGTTGGCCAGGATTCCGCGTTCGTCGCACCACGCTGAGCAATGCTCCAGCGTGTGCTGCGCGGAATCCAATTCCCACCCACAATGGTGGCATTGTGGTGTCGGTTCGCGTCCGATCCTACTCAAATACTCACCAAAGCAACCATGCCCGGTAAGTATCTGAGTAAGTCGATAGGTGACGTGCCCATGTTCCCTCCCCAACCAGTCTTCGAGGTCTGGCGCAATAGCGCAGACGATGCGTTGGCGCGAGCTTCGCGGCTCCTCGAGCCGCTCGCGCCACCTCACGAGCGCACGTCGGCGCTCCTGCACCCGCACTTCAGCAGGCGCAACCTCACCCGCATCATCCTGTCGAAGACGAACGTACACACGTGCGTCCATCTCCGCCAGGATGTCGAAGGGCGGAAACCGCGCCAGGATAGTGGCCGCCTCCAGGGATATCGTCCGATATCCCCGTGCGATTCGGATGGCTATAGGACGCTGTAGGCTATAATAAGATAGCCTATAGCGCCTAACACCCGCCAGTCTCCCTGACCAGACGGGTGCTCCGTAGAGAGCCATCGATCGTACGACCCCCCCGTAGAGACGGCGAACATCTTCCCTAGGTCCCCCGAGATTTGGTAGCAGTCTGTGCAGAGCACCCACTACCCTCTGAATCCGGGGGACGGAGCGGCTGAAGTGCTCCCCGAAGTCCCAGCGACTGTCCAAGATGAGGCCCAGGTACTTGAGGTACCGCCCCACCTGGACGTCGACGTCACCCACGCGAACCGACAAGCTGGGTGGTTCCCTTCCCCGAGGGAACTTGTGGAACCACAGCGCCTCGGTCTTGTGAGGCGCTATCTGCAGACCCAGCTCGTGGATCTTGTCCACGACACATGCCACCCCAAGCTCGGCGAGCCCTTTGGTTCCGTCGAAGGAGTCCCCGCCAGCTAGTACAAGAGTGTCGTCCGCATAGCAGACGACATGTACACCGGCAGGGAGATCGACGCGCAGGACCGCGTCATATGCGAGGTTCCACAGCAGGGGGCCCAACACGGACCCCTGCGGAACCCCACAATACACCTCCCTCTGGTGCAATGCGCCGTCCCTGCCCACATACTGCACACATCTGTCACGCAGGTACGCGCCAACGATGCGCTGCAGGTAGAGGGGCACTCCGTGAAACACGAGTGCCTCCCTGATCGCCCTCCAGGGCAAGGAGTTAAAGGCGTTAACGATGTCTAAGGACACCGCCAACACCCTCCCGCCCCGGGACACTACCTGGTCTGACAGCATACGGACACGAAGAATCGCGTCCACTGTCGAACGCCCCTGCCGGAAACCATACTGGTCGTCCGACAGGTTGGGGCCTACCTGCCACAGGTGTGAGCATAGACGAGTGGCAATTATTCTTTCGAACAATTTGCCGGCCAACCTAACCTAACCTAACCTAACCTAACCTAACCTAACCTAACGGGTTAAAATGAAGCTTTTTCGGTTGACGGTTTTTCGGGTTAAAATGAAGCCTATATGCTATTCCAGGGTATAATCTACAACTTTAGTAAAATCCAAATCCGTTAGGCCTTTTGGGCTTGATTGAACCACAAACATCCAAACATCTTAAGAGGATACAAAAATCATAATAAATTGTAGAGTGGGCGGAGTGAAGAAATTGACAGCGCTATGTACTGTTATTGAATGCGGAAAGAGAAACATAGAAAACAACGATTATCTCAAAAACTATCTATTTTTTTTAAAGTGTCTTGGATTTAGGTACCCAATGCTATTTATTAACAAAATATTTAAAAAAAAATATTTTTGTTATATAGTCTCGAGAGTATTTTAGAAAAAACTGTTGCAGAGGACCCAAATTTAAAAAAATAACCTATCGAGAAAAGTTTTACCAATCGCGTTTCTGTCTTGGATTTACGTAAATAAAATGCTCAAGTTATCTTTGTCATAAAAATCAAAATGTGCGTTTTGCGGTTATTGAGAAAAAACAATTCAAAAATCATAACATAATTAAACCCTCACCTTAAATAACAAACTTTGGCATTTATAATATTAGTAGGATAGGATATAATAGGATAGGATAGTTATATGTACTGAATTTAATACAATGCAATACAATAAATTTATTTCAGGCAACCATAGAATAAAAAACAGATGGAATTTTTCTAACACTACGGCCCATACAGATGTATACCTTAAAGACCAACATACATATTAATATAAAAACACAATTAATTGCCACGTAGGAACTGCGACGTGGGACGCGAATTGTCATTGGCAGTAGATAATAATATATAAATTAATAATGATAGCCGCGTGCGAGTTAGCACCAATAGCCTCCTCGTCACAATACTGGACAGGCCATTCTTATAAGAACAACATAGGAATGTAAAATAATTTCATTTTTTCTTCAACATGACTGGCCTCATAGCTCAGTTGGTAGTAACTCTGCCTTCTGCGCTAGAGGTCATGGGTTCGATTCCCGCACTGGACAAACATTTGTGACAACACATATGTTTGTTCTGTGTCTGGGTGTTAAATATATATCTATTATGTATATCAGTCTCTGGAACCCATAGTACAGGCTATGCCTAGTTTGGGATCAGTTGACCGTGTGTGATATGTCCGAAATATTTATTATATTTATTTATTATTAGTATTATTAACATCTGGCTTGATTCTGTACATCCCAAGGCTGGTTCACCTTTACCAGACGTCCCCGTACTGAATGCCACAGAAAGAAATACCAAATATAACTTTGTCTCGTAATAATCCCATTTTTGGGGTTAAAACATCAAAATTCCTTAATTTTATTTAGAAACTAGAGTTGCGGACTGACTGGAAACTCTGACTCGTCCACGGCGCTACTGGAATTTACTGAAACTCAGTCACTCAGTACAAGATTTTATGTAATAAAGTTTTGTAAACGAAAATAATTAACATGACTAGTGATAATACAAGCGATGACATGGAATTATTACTTCTCCAGTCACATAGACGTCAAAATCACTTTGAATTACTTTTTTTTCGTTCATTTTTCAACAGTTTCTCGAAACCAGTCGCCACGCGACTAGCATGTCGCGTCGCCAGGTGACTAGTTACAAAGGTGCTCCTTTTGAGTAGCGTCGTGGACGACCGCCATTGAAATACTAGTGCTACGACAGTCAGGCTACTAAGGAACGCGTTTGAAACTGTAGTCACTACAGTTTCAAACGCGTTCCTTTTGAGTTGCGTCGTGGACGGACGCGCTAATAGTCCGTATAACTTTCAAGTTGATACATTTAGTCGTTTCTGAGAAAAGGGGTCTTGACAGACAAACAGACGGCCAAAAAAGTGATCCTTTAAGGGTTCCGTTTTTTCCAAATGTGGTACGGAACCCAGGTCCGTCCAGTGACGTGAAACTATATTTATTTATTTGTTCTGGGTCTGGGTGTTGTGGTGCCGTAGTACTCGTAGTTTCTGATACCCACGACACAGGGAATCATAGTGTCGGCTCAGGACTATGTATGTGACTTTTGGGTGTTATATAATGTGTATAAATAATATTATATGTTTTACGTCTCTCTCTCTATACTGCATATTGTTTTTTCTATTACTATATAGTAGTAGGTAGGTTAGTAAGTAGGTTAGTACTATCTAAGGGCAGATGAGCTGGCGAAGCAAGCAGCATCACACGCAACCAGCATCCCGGACTATGGAGAAGTCCCAGTGTCCCATGTAAGGAAAAAGATCAGAGAGGAAACAGTACGCAAATGGCAAGATAGGTACGCTTCCTCAAGCACAGGATCAGTCACTAAAGTTTTCTTCCCAGATGCAGGTGAAGCATACCGCATAGTGAGGAAAGCAAATCTGATGCCCAGACACGTGCAAGCATTTATTAGAGGATTGGCAGAGTACTTGCACCGGTTCAAGTTGAAAGACAGCCCCGGATGCGAGTGCAATCCTAACACCAGTGAGTCGACTTGGCACATCATACTAGAATGTCCCCGTTTCGCGGCAACCCGAATGGGAAGTTGGGCCGCACGGTTGGCTCGCACGAAGTTGGGCCTTGTTTCAAGGCGGCTCTTTTCCTCTATCTCGCTATTTGCCTTAGGTCTATGCCTTAGGTCATAGATAACATAATACTATACCTTAGGTATACCATAGCCACATAAAGTTACTAGTATGTTATCTGTGGTAGTACCTATATTATCTAAGCTCTATGCCTATGATGGTTGACGCTTGTCAACCGCGCTGTGAAAAGGCAACTTCAGTGTGTTTTGTACTCTTTGAGCTGTTGCTGTACGTGTATTATTTTAGTAGATTTACGAGTTTAGATCCAAGAGTTGCTTAAACGATTTCGGAGGTCCCAGCTTTGGTTTACCTACTTACCTACATTGTTTGTAAAGGCAAAATCGTAACATTGATTTGATGTGCACACCTAGTGTTGTAGTGCCTGCCTATCTGGTGTATTATAATACAGTAAGTAGGTAGACTTCCTCGTTAGGCAGTAGGTAGTAGGCTAGGTAACTTTTCAGGTTGTTGTAGGTTCTAGGCTTAGATAAAATATTATCTAAGGTGCTAGGTACCTACATGCACTTGTGAAATTAGAATCCGAAAATTGTACTTTGGTACCTACAAAGTATAATACTTACCTACTCCATAAGTACTAGTTAGGTACTTAGGTATTATAGGTAGGAGAACCGGTTGTACCTTATAACTAGTTGTACCTCGGTCAAATTGATGTTTTTTTAGTCATACGGTGGCACACGGCATGTAAACAAATGCCGTGTGCCATCTTAGACGTCGTCGGGGGTAACCGCTGTTCGGGACTACCCACCGTTTCCCTTCTTTCCAAGGCTCCTAAAATACTTGAAAATGTACATCTTTTTATGAAATATGATTATGATAGATCAATAGCATCTATATACACTCACCGGCAGAAAATGTGGTACCTAGACCTACCTATTTTGAAAAAAATAATTTTTCGTTTTTTTTAATTGACAACTTTAGCAAATCACTTGGGACCTTGTTTTACTTAGAAGCGTACACATTGCGCAGAACTAAGACTTCGATAATTTATTTTGGGAATACCTACCTACCTACCTAGATAATAGATTACATTATCCACGCACAATGGCCGCTCATCCCGTTAAGTATTCGTCTAACATAAGCACCTCGACAACGAACAGAGGAGTGGAAGCTAAAGAAACCGAAATCGCCAACACAAATCTAGGTGAGCCACTAACAATTGATCTGTATTTAGACTTTGTCTCAGTGATGAGATCTTACCATAAGAAGATATACCTACCTAGGTACCGCGGGTTATACCCGCTCGGTACACTGATCTATATACAAACGTAAGTTATAAAAACTTTAATCTTGTTGATTTGTAATGACTACCAATAAGACTGATTTAAACTATTTACTTTCAAGCATAATATTCACTTTGTCAAATTCAATTTAGAAGGGTATTTTAACAAACCGACCATACTTAAGCTAAAAGTCACTGTCCAAAATCTGGACTGATCCACATCGACATCATTATGACATCCAATCCCTCAGTAAAAATTAATATCAAAAATGTGCAAAGATCACCGCAAAACAAGCTAATTTTACCATAATTATGGGCGTTTGTTGACAAAAAATCTGAATCCAATTTGACTGGGTTCTACCTTTAAAATTGATTTAAAATTGAATAAATCACCTAATACTTTTAACACAGTTTGAATAAAAATTATAAATCTGAGCCAAAGACTTTTTTCTTTGACTGTCCTGCTAAGCAGTGTACGGAGTGGGTACAAAAATTAAATATTTGCTTAACAATAGAGTGTACCGAGTGGGTATAACCCGTACCGCACCGGTGTGCCACGGCCGCCGGGGCCGTGCTACATAGAGGACAAGTAGGTCCTACCTACTTTGAAGTTACTTATTGAAGTTTGGAAGTCTTTCCATTATTTTTGAAAGTAACACTGCATTCGAAGTTTTACAAAAGTCGCTTGCCTAAGCCGGGCCTCGAACCGAAAAATATTCTGTATTTTTACGATACCGATCGAAAGGGTAAATCGTATGGATCGATTCCTTAAATAGTATCTCAAATGAAAGAAACACCATGTTTAACGTTTAATTTTCCGTGGATACAAGCAAACCCGCACCTCTCTCGTGTGGTGCGTGCGAGTGGATGCGTCACTGACGTGACGCCGCCCGGTGTGTTGCAGACGGCGGCGAGGGCGAGGGCGAGGGCGACGCGGACTGCCCCTCCTACCTGCAGGTGAGTGCCTGTCTCCGCAGCCCCCGCCCCCGCTCCCGCCCCCGCCCCCGCCCGGGCTGCGTACAGACGCCGTGTGTTGCAGGTGGTGGTGGAGAAGCACCGCCGCGGCCGCTGCCCCGGCGCCGCCTCCAGCCCCGCGCCCGCACCCGCACCCGCACCCGCAACCTGCGTTAGTTACAATCTCAGACTCCACACACGCACCTACCTATACAGGGCGTCCCACGGATATGCCACATGGAGGGAAAGTACTTTGAATATTGTAGATGGAACAGTTTACTGAAAGAGGACATTATTTGAAATAAAAAAATAATTGAAACTGCATTCATAGATATTTAAATAATTACATGGTTGAACCGTTGCATGGTTGCTTATGTTGCTTAGCAAAAAACATATCCTGTATACACCTGGTACCTACACAACTGGGTCAACCTAGGTCTTGTAAATTTATTTCTGTAAGTCATCTGGTCAACTGGCGATAACACACTTGTCGAAGGAACTGCTAAACAGCCGGTAATCCTGCATGTCTGGGGGTTGCTTCAGAATGACGAGGGGTTTTGACAATTTGAACTTATTTACTGGTTCTCAAGAACCAAATATACCTACCTACCTACTAGAAAACACTATTACTAGGTACATGTGATATGAATTAGGACCGTTTTTTTTTAATTTGCGTACAAGACTTCGAAAATATCATGAACACGTTTTCTATACAGAGACCAGTTTATGTTGTGACTTTGATGACAATAAACTAGTTAATTTAATTTATTTACTTATTTATTACGATACGGACCATATTCAGGTTGTAACACAAATTATAGAAAAGGCCAACGAATACGGAATTATACTATACGTGTGCTTCATTGACTACAAAAAGGCTTTCGACTCTCTAGAGCACCACACTATTTGGACTGCCCTGAAACAACATGGAGTACACTCCAAATACCTAAACTTGACGCAGTGTGTACTCGAAATGTGTGGCAAGCGTACGGCTAGAAAGGGAAGGTACGGAGTTTCAACAAAAAAGGAGTCAGGCAAGGAGGCACCCCTTATCCCCAAAACTTTTTTCAGCGGTGCTAGAGTCAGTTTTCAGGTCACTGGAGTGGGAAAATAAAGGAGTAAAGGTTGATGGAGAATACGCTTCGCGGACGATATCGTAGTATTTGCGGAGAATGGATTGGAACTGGAGAAGATGGTCAACGAAATTGCAACCGCAAGTCAAAAAGTGGGACTCAATACATCTAAGACGAAAATAATAACAAACGGAGAGCAACATGCTGTAGTCGTTGATAGAAACGAGATAGAGTATGTAAAGGACTATGTTTACTTGAGACTTGAGTCAGTCATCAATGCACTGGGAAGACCAGATACCAGGTCAGAATCCATTGCACAATGTCATGCTGCTCTTCAAAAGTTGTCCGAGAGACACATTGTTAAAGTAAAATGGACAAAAAGTCATGGAACATGTCCAGGGAACAACAAGGCTGACTCCTTAGCAAAAAAAGGTGCAAAACAAACACCAACGACATACGATATCAGCCTCTGTAGACCCTCATCAACAGAGATTAAAAACCGGTTAAAACTGAACTCCGAAAAGGAACATCAGAAGCTATGGGAGCGCAGATTAGACTGCAAACACTCAAAGGTTATGTTCCCAGCACTAAACAAACACGTGACAACAACGCTACTGAAGATGAATCGCGAAGACCTGAGGCTGATGGTGGGCATCATCACGGGCCACTGTGATCTCAACCACCATCTCCTTAAGATTGGAGCTACAGACAGCGGCCTCTGTCGCGGCTGTCTTCAGCATGAAGAAACAGTGGAACACGTTGTACTACATTGCACTGCCACAAATGAAGCTAGGCTCAAAACAGGAATGCAGGAGGTGATCGGATCCTGCTCCTCTTCATCCACAGCATCAACGGGGATTCTCGAACAATGTTGCCACCAACCCAGGGTCCTTCTCCGTTACTTTAAGGAGTTGGGCTGGCTGGGGTGAGGTCAGCAGGGGGACAATGCACAATACACCCCAACGCGGGACGTCAGTGCAGATCTTATTCCCCCATTTAGAATTAGAATTAGAATTAGAATTGAGTCAGTTGGTATCGTTTGAGAACTGTACTGAGAAAGAAACACAAAGAAGGGTTGCGTTAGCATGGAAAAAGTACTGGGCGTTGAAGGAAATAATGAAAAACAGGGAAATCCACATGCACATAAAGAAAAAAGTATATGAATCGGCAATATTACCATGCTTGACGTACGGATGCCAGACATGGTCGTTGCGGAAAGAAGATGAAGAAAGGATTGTCAAAGAAGAATGGAGAGCAGCATCCTGGAGATCCAGGAGTAAAGATTTCAGATAAAATAAGAAAAAAAGTAATACGTGAGAAAACTAAATTCAAAGAAGTAAAAGTTCAGGTACGCCCGCTGAAATGGAAATGGGCCGGACACGTTTGTAGGCTGAAATGCAACAGATGGACCAGAAAAGTAACGGAGTGGACCCCACGACAAGGCAAAAGAACACGAGGGCGACAGAAAAAGAGGTGGAGGGACGTATTTATACAAAGAGGCGGAAAAGATTGGATGAGAAAAGGAAGAAATAGGGACATGTGGCAAGATTTAGGGGAGGCCTACGCCAAAGAGGCGACTGCTACAGACGCATAAAATAGGGAAAATAGGGAATATATAAATGAAATAGCGCATAAATGTGTAATTAATTGTACTTACGATACGATCCAAGTCAAAGCTTATTATTTAATTACGTAATAAAAAAGTAAATAAATTAAAAAAAATAGTTTATTGTCATCAATGGCACACACAAAATAAACTGGTCTCTGTATAGAAAACGTGTTCATGAAATTTTCGACGTCCTATAGTCGTACGCAAATTTAAAAAAAAAACGGTCCTATCGTATCGGTTCCACAGATTGGATGCGCCTGCGGAGCGGGTGATGCAGCACCGGGGGCGGGGGCGCGGGGCGGTCCCCCCGGTACCGGCCCCGGCCGCCCCGGCCCCGGTCCCGTGCTGGACGCCGCTCTCTCTTACCCCGCCGGCGCCGTCGCTTACTGCTTGTGAGTTCACATTACATCTCGTAAACTATGAAAGTCAACTCAAGGGAGGTCGCGAGCCCGAGCTCTCCAGAATATACGAAATGTTGTAGGTTTGCAGAGTACTATAATATAACATCAGTATAATCTTAGATTATAATATGTATTATATTTACGTATTACCAACATCCAAACATCACAAACAAACTCACAAACTTTCGCATTTAAAATATTAGTAGGATCTTCTACCTACTGCCCGAGGTGTGCGCATTAACCAGGGTATTCTGTGAAGAAGTGTGCATATTACATTACCTACTCTTAGTAACTTTCGTGATAGATCATTCATTAAATCGGAAATCCACGTACCTACTTATTTACTATAAAATAAAAAAGTCTGCATGAATAGTTTATCTAATCTAAATATTGAATCAACAACATTTTGAATGTTGGCTATGAATTGATCGATAGCGTAGGTATGTTACATTGTTTGCATAATGCGGCGGCAGAGCGGCGGAGGCGGCGCTCGAGTGCGGTGGCGGCGGCGGCGCCGGCGCCCGGCACCAACAGGTCTGGACCGCTTTTATGATCGCCCACAGAGGTAACGTTCATGAGCCAGGCTTCAACATCGAATAACGCTATCAAAATAACGCTTCTCAACGTTTCCCTTCGCTGGGGTCGAGTCAAATTTCAAGATCGCAGGTCACCGGCAGGCGGAGGTGGAGGCGGAGGCGGAGTGCGTGGAGGTGTACCGGTTCCTGCGCGTGGGCGCGGCGCTGGGCGCGGGCGGCGGGGCGGGCGGGGGCGGGGGCGCGGGCGCGGTGTCGTGGCGGCGCTCGGCGCGCGCGCGGCGCTGGGCGCGCGGCGCGGCGGCCGAGCTGGGCGCGGCGACGCGGCTGGCGGCGGCCGCGCCGCTGTGGGGGGCGCTGCTGGCGCTGCGCTGGGCGCTGCAGCTGGCGCGCGACGCCGCCGCCGGCGCGGTGCACGCCGCCTCCGACTACGCGCTCAAGCCGGCGCTGGCGCTGCTCTTCAACGCGCTGCTGCACCCGCTGCTCGTGTTCACCGCGAACGTGCTGCAGGTGAGAGCCGGCGGGGGCGAGGGGGGCGCGGGCGGAGGCGGGAGGCTGATGCGTAGCGCTGCCGGCAGGGCATGCACGAGGCGGCGCGGCCGCTGTGCGCGGCGCTGGGCGAGTGCGCGGCGCACGCGGCGACGGTGCTGGGCGCGGTGCGGCTGACGGGCGCCGGCGCCGGCGCGGTGCGGCTGACGGGCGCCGGCGCCGGCGCGGTGCGGCTGACGGGCGCCGGTGCCGGCGTCTCTCCGACGGCGACGTGCCGTTGCGCGCGCCTTTCGCACCCGCAGCCGTGACCTCTCCGGAACGAGATGGCAGATCGTAGATCACTTACGTAACTAGTTTTAAATTTGCTTATAATAATAATATTCTTGTATATAACAAAACACGGGATCTACTTACCTACATGTTTAATTCAAATTCTATTTGTACTCATCGACTAGAAACGACGAATGACGATGTCATCGAAAACATTGCACTTGAAAATGTCGCCAAACGCAAGCGCGCACCTTAACTTTTTCACAGTAAGAAATTATGAGATCTCACGAAGAGCTAAACCGTAAACCTCACTGTACCCAAGTAATTGGAACCTATGGAATTAGGACTGGAATATAATCAAAAAACACATGTACTTATTAAAAAAGGAGATTTATTGTCTGGAGGTGTCGGGCGCGCGCTGCGGAGCCAGGTGCGCCACCAGCACGTGCGGCGCGGGGCCCGAGGGGGCGGGCGCGGGGGGCGCGGCGGGGGCACCGGGGGGCGCGGCGGGGGCGCCGGCGGGGCCCGCGGGCGCGCGGCGCAGCGCCAGCTGCTGCAGCTGCAGCTTGCGCAGCGCCGCGGGGTCGAGGGGCGCGGTGCCGCTTCCGCTCTGCGTAATAAACACACAGTCATTCGTATTCCTTGTTTCCGAAACCGAAGCGGAATGTCTAGCAGAACATGCTTCATGATAGCAAATACAGAATATTAAAGTTTCGTTCGCCGTTTTTTCCACTGAAAAATTCGCACTCGCGACTGCGTTGAATAGAATAGTTAACTCGAGGTGACGCACGAAGTATTAAAATACTATAAACAGGCGTCGGTACCTGCGCATGTTGCGTCGGCGCCTGGTGCAGGATCTTGAGGTGTCGCGCCGGGAAAGCTTGCTGACGGTACAGCACGGGAGCGGCGCCGGCGGGGCGGGCGGGGACGCGCGGCGCGGGCGCGGCGGCCGGGGCGGGCGCCGGCGCCGGGACCGGGGCTGGCGCCGGGGCAGCGGCGGGAGCGGCGGGCGCACTCGCCTTAAGCTTTTCGCGCGCGATGCGCTCGGCGCGGCGCGACGCCACCTCGACCGGCATCGGCGGCGCCTCGTACTCGACGCCGTGCTCCGCCAGCATCGCAGCGTGCTTCGGGTTGCGCGGCGGCGCCTCCTCCGGCCGGCGGCGCGGCAGCGCGCGGCGGCGCTCAGCGGCGCGCCGCACCGCGTCCAGCCGCTGCAGCGGCTCCTGCGGCTCCGCGCGGCGGCGCGGTGGCGCGGCGCGCTGGCGGCGGCGGCGCGCGCGCTCCGGGTCCTGCAGCGCCTCGTGGCGGTCGCGGCAGGCGCGCGGCGAGCGGTACGCGCGCGCCGGCTCCGCGACCAGCTCCGCGCACCACTCCCAGTTGGGTGCGAGCGCGGCCGGCGGCACCGCGGGCAGCCGCTGCAGGCGCAGCGCGCGCCGCAGCGCCGCGTCCTCGGCGACGGTCCAGTCGGGTGCGGCGGGCGGCGCGGCGGCGGCGCGCGCGCGCTGGCGGGGCGGCGCAGCGGCGGCGCCTGCGGCGGCGGCGGGGCGCGCGAACAGCGACAGCGGCGCGTGCGGCGGGCGCGGCGCGGCGCGCGCGCGGCTGCCGGCGCGCGGCGAGGCGCGGGCGCGCGGCTCGCGGCGCGCGGCCGGCAGCAGCGCGTCGGGCGCGGCGCCGGCGCGGTACAGCGCGCGCGCCCAGCTGTCGCGGTACACGTCGCCGTCGGCGGCGGGCGGCGTCGGGGGCCCCCACGCCTGCGCAGAGAGGAGGGTCAGGGCGAGGGCGAGGGCGGGGGCGCGGGCGGGGGCGGGGGCGGCGGACGACGCTACTCACCGGCACGGGGTGCGCGTGGCAGGCGCCGCGGTCGCAGCTCCACACCTGCAACACACGCGCACGATGAGCGCGGGGCCTCGGGCGGCCGAGCGTGCGTCGACGCTGACCGACGCGACGCAACGTTTCGTTCGAAACGTTCGGATGACTATCCCTGCCTAGCACTGTAATGTGCACGAGCAACGATCGCAACATTCTTACGAGAGTAGTGTTCGTGGTTTAGGTATAGCTATCTAGGAATATAGGGGTACTCTCAGACTGAAGCACGTTCACATCGATGCAGTGGGACCGCAGCCGATATCAAACTACTTTGGCTTATTTGTGAAACATAAAATTCTTATGAATTAGGTATCTTATAATTAATTATTCTTTTGAGCCTCACCTAGTTCGATCGGCACCACACTGAAGCTCGATTTTGTGAAAAAGGATCATCGAAAAAAATGCTGTGTTTGTTGCCAGATTCTCGTAGGCTCGGCCGCGAGGCGCCGCGCCTTGGCGTCACCTAGTTTGTGAGACGTTTCAAAGTGATCCTAATGATTTTAAAGCGAATTTTGATTTTCTGACGCCGGTTCTTCCACTAGCCTCAGGGCGCGAGTTCTCGCAGTAGACAGTCTTTATTTTAGCATGCCATTCTCTCCACCTGCATGTAGTTACCGGTCAAGCATGTATGCTGAACCACTTGGTACACTTACAAACATAATATTTTACTTAGTAACATTGTTCAATGTTTAGATAATCTGTTTTTATTACATAGAAGTGGTTTGCCGCCGCTGCGCTGCGACGTCGCAACGCAGTGACTTCAACGCAATGAGTGTTGGAATACGACAAAAATGAATCTGTCCCACTCTACTAAGTATAACCTATTGTTTAATGTGCACACTGTCATTTTCGACATTCTGAACAATACTGAGCTGTCCTGCGTCGTCACAGCGTCGTCGCACCGCAGCACCCCTTCCCGCCTCGTCTCCCTCACTCCTTGTGCGTTGTTTCGAATGTTTCGATGCACGTTGTTTCAGCGCACGCGTGGCATGCCGGGCACATTTGTATGTAGAACTACGGAGCGTCAACGCTGCGACGTCGCAGCGCAGCGGCAGCGCCCGTGTGGAATCTCTACGGCTGCGGCCATAGCATTGTGTATATGCTTTTGAGGAGGAAAGAAGCCGGCCACCCGCCATGTGAACGGTACCCTGACTAAGGGCTAAACATCAAGGCCCCTAAACTTGTAGCCGAAAATGGCTAGGTGATTATATATATTGTGTCGGTGTTTCGGTAAAATATCTTACCGTTTGACGACTCAGTTCACAGCGCGGAAGACGACCGAGCCGCCTAGGTATCAACACCGATGGGCGACTCGAGACGCATTCGGCAAGCGACCGTCGCGTCGCCCGAACCGAACCCACTCGTTTTTTGAGTTTCCCTCCTAATTACATCGCAACCTATTCCTGTTCCATTGAGGTACGTTGGCTCCTTAAAGAATCTACGACCGTCGATAAAAGAATCAGTGCAGTAAAAGCATTACAGTGCGCCTTACAGGCTCGTTTCATGCCTAAATATCATGCCATCCACCACGTCAACGTTTATCGGCAGCTTGAACTCGTAACATAGATTCGTCTCATGCAGCTATGCGACACCTAGCGGGGCACGGGCGAGGCCGGCGGGGCGCGGGGCGCGGGGGCGCGGGGGCGCGGAGGGGCGCCGCCGGCCTCGCCCGTAAATGCTCGCACGCGGTACATCCCTGACGTTCGGCATTTACGGACGAGAGCCGGCGGCGCGGGCGCGGCCGCCGAGACGCGGAACGTCAGGAATATAAAACGCCAAGCTCGTATTCAAATCATTTATTAGGATCGTTAGTGGCGGGCGCGAGCCACGCGTCCAGCGTGCCGTTGCGCAGCGCGCGCCGTCGCGGGCCCCCCGCCCCCGCCCCCGCGGGCGTCACCCCCGCCCCCGTCCCCGCCGCCGCCGCCGCCGCCGCCGGCTCGTCCAGCGTCCACAGGTTGATGTGCACGGTGCCGCGCGAGCGCGTGCGCGGCGGCGGCGAGGGCGGCGGCGAGGGCGGCGAGGGCGGCGAGGGGGGCGCGGGGCAGGAGGCGGGGGGCGCGCGGCGGCGCCTCGCGGCTCGCACCTGGGCGCGCGCGTCGCTGCGCGAGTAGGTGAGGTCGGTCGAGGGCGCAGGAGAAGGCGCGGGTGAAGGCGCAGGAGAAGGCGCAGGAGATGGCGCCCGCGCGCGCTCCCAGTCGTGCAGCTGGCGGCGCACGTCGCCGAGCGCGGCGCAGTCGGCGGCGCTGGCGGCCTCGCTGCCCTCCACGAGCCGCATCGCGTACTTCTCGATCGGCGTCAGCTGGAAACAAGCGCGTTCCGGTGAGTGTGGGGTGTTTCTTCCCCTACCGAGTCATAAAAGTGGAGCTAACGAGTGGCTTTAAACCTCTCGAAGAATAACCTACGTTTAAAGTATGTACCACCATCTGACAGACAGATTAACTCATCACGAAATCTCCGAAACTACAAGGCGTACAATCTTGAAATTTGGCATAGAGGTTCCTTATGCATTGTAGGTGCTCACTAAAAACGGTTTTTCAAAATTAAATTAGTGAAATGGAGGTGGCAATTTAGTATGAAATTCCTATGATTTTGAAGTTACGAGTCATCAAAATTGATTTACAGGAAAACAATTTAAGGTATTCTATTAAAATACCTTGATAAACATTTTTTTTTGGGGTTGTAAATAAGAAATGATTTTTTCTACTAGATTTATTTATCTAGTATAACTTTATGATAGATAGATAAAAAAATTATTTGGCACTACAGACTACAGAGTAGGCAAGTTTGCGTGTGCTGCAGTACGACAAATAGGCTATGGCTCAGTGAAATATTTTGCTTAAAAGCAAAAACACTGATTTTCAGCCAAAACCTGATCGAGAGCGAGCAGAACGAGTACAAACGAACAATGCGTAGGTACCTAGCTGTGAATTTGTGTTGTTGTGATTGTGTAATCTGCTATCAATGATTACAAAATATGAAATATAATAAATTAATGACAATAGTATGACGAATCTTTTCCAACTTTTGTTGATGAGAAAATTCAAAATTTTAATACCACCTCGGACCGATTACTTAAAATTAACAGTCATATGGCTTTTACAATAATTCGGTTTTGCCTTTTTGTACCAAAATTTACGTATTCTTTAAGATGTTGCCAACTGTGGAAACACAGCGAGCTGGTGGAAGGCTTGGACAATATTATAAAGAATACTTTATCGTCGGTTTTGAATATAGATCTGGATGACAGGGCGTGGTCGCAGGCCTCCCTGCCTGTCAAATTGGGGGGCTTAGGTATACGGAAAATTTCAAGTGTATCTCTACCAGCGTTCTTGTCTTCCGTCTATAGCACTAGCTCTTTGGTTGAGAAAATTCTATCTCCGTCTGTTTTGGCTCTTTCTGGTACCAATCTTCAAATTTCTTATCTAGACGAGGCTAGAAACGCTTGGCATAGTGCTTGCCCTAATACTGCTCCTCCTCGGTCTCTTTCATCTCAACGGCAATGGGACGGGCCTCTGTGCGAGTTGACACGGAATTGTCTGTTACAAACGTGTTCATGCTCCGCAGATCGTGCCCGTCTCCTAGCCGTTTCTAAATGGGAGTCAGGGATTTGGCTGCAAGCACTTCCTTCACATAATATTGGTACTCTAATGGATTCTGTCACCTTCCGTCTTGCAACCTGTCTTCGGTTGGGTGCGCGTTGTTGTGCACCTCATCAGTGCCAGTGTGGTACAGCGGTCGATCAGCTCGGTCACCACGGATTATCGTGCACTAGGGCTGCCGGAAGAATATCCCGCCACGCTAGCCTTAATGACATCATCCGCCGGGCTCTTACCAGCATTAACGTCCCAGCCATTCTCGAACCGAATGGTCTGCTACGTGATGATGGTAAGCGGCCTGACGGTATGACTTTGGTCCCTTGGGAGAAGGGTAGGCCTATGGTGTGGGACGCTACTTGTGTTGATACACTAGCGCGCACACATCTTCCGGGGATATCAGTTAGGGCGGGTGCGGCGGCAGATTCGGCCGAGGATCTCAAAAGGCGCAAATATGTTAGTCTTGATAGGGCTTACATATTTGAGCCTTTTGGAGTTGAGACCCTGGGTCCGTGGGGAAACGGGGCCCTCCGGGTTTTCAAAAAGATATCAGGACGTCTGATCGAAGCGACGCGTGACCCGAGAGCTGGCTCTTATTTGGCCCAGCGCATTAGCATTGCCATCCAGCGTGGCAATTCCGCCAGCGTCTTGGGGACGCTTCCGACTGGTAGTGATCTGGATCAGTTGAGCTATCTATAGATCGTTTGTAACGGTCTTTAGATGGCTCAACTGTTTCTTGTGTATTTTGTAAATATTAACTTGTATTAGTTTTAAGTTTCTTTGTGTAAATAAAGTATATTTATGACAATAGTGCGAAAAAATATAATAATAATAATGAACAAAATGAGCTTACAATATGTTTGTTTATTTTTGACATACAAAGTGCTTGGGAACACCCTCTATTTGCTTTTGCAATAAAAACTTTTTAAGCTTTAATTTAAATGTGTATTTAGTGCTAACATTGCGAATAGGGGGAGGAATATTATTCCAGCACTTCGTTGCCGCATATCTGAAACTTCCCCTGAAAGCTGCAGTCTTGTGATTGTGATAGGAAAGTGCAGATCTTAGTGACCGTAACCTTTCACCAGAGACGAAGCTGAGTTTTGAGTGCAGATACTCAGGCTTTTTAAACTTAATAACGTCAAATATGAGTCCACCCAGGTGCAGTAGTCTACGTGATTCCATATGATTCAACAAGGACATGTTATTCAGGTTTATAACTTTGCAGGCAGGTTCCCTAAAAAACAATTCTACGAATATTCATCCTCAACAGTGATGAAATAAATATGTAATGATGACCTTTACGCGTATTCAACGATGAACACACTTTGATAAAAATTGCATACAAACATTCAAGGCCAATTCGAAAAAAGTGTTTGAGAGATCTACACTCGCCACAAAATAACAAATCACCTCCACAACGCAAGTTGGAAAGAAAAGCATGTTACAATAACATCATATCACGTTTTTTTTTATCCGAGTGATCTTAGGCTCGTATTCAGAGACAAGACTCAAGCATAGATCTGTACTTAAATCTTGATTTGAGTCGAGATTCTAATTCTTGAACAGTATTTAAGTATAGATTCAATGATCACAGTTCACCTGAGTAAATGCTTATTCTGAAACGTCAATCAGACGAAATCGGTGCTTGAGTTTAGATTTGATTTGACATTAATCAAATGACATTGCATATTTATACTTCACTTTATTGTTATATTCTATTTCCAACCTGGCTGTTTAAATTTCTGCGTAAAACGGATCGAAAATTATAAATAAATCAAAATGTAAACGAGAACATTTGAGTACAGATTTGAGACTCGATTCAGCTGAGAATAGTTTAAGTACCCTTCTTGAATAAAAGCTATGTTTGAGAAGAGATTCAATACTTAAGTAGAGTTCAGCTGATCTGTGATTAAATCTATGCTTGAGTCGTGTCTCTGAATACGAGCCTTAGAGTATGGTTTGGGGTAAGTCACCTGGTTCATGAGCGCAGCGAGGTCGTCGGCGTGGGGGTCGTGCGGGGGCGGGGGCTGCGGCGCGGGCGCGGGGGGCGGCTCCTCCTCCAGCGGCCGCGACTCGTCGAACTCGGCCAGCTCCTCGCGAGCCTCCGCGCGCGCCGCCGTCGCCGCCGCCGCGTCCGCCTCGTCCTCGCACGCCGCCAGCGCCGCCTCGAGCGAGCCGCCGCCGCCGCCGCCGCCTGCCGCCTGGCCGGAGCGACCCTCCGCATCCGCGCCGAACAGCTCCTTGATGCTGGCCTGCGCACAGAGACACGTCACATAGCGCATCGCGTCCTCCTCCCCGCACGCTAGCAGACGGGCGGCGCTCGCTCACCCCGCGCAGGTAGGAGGTGGTGAAGTGGCCGTCGTCGATCGCGAGGTGGTTCAGCGCGCGCTTCTGGTCCGCCTTGCGCAGGATGTTCTCCTCGACGGTGGCGGCGGTGACGAGCCGGTACACGTGGACGTCGCGCGTCTGGCCGATGCGGTGGCAGCGGTCCTGCGCCTGCGCGTCCATGGTGGGGTTCCAGTCCGAGTCGTAGAAGACGACCGCGTCGGCGCCGGTCAGGTTGAGGCCGACGCCGCCCGAGCGCGTCGACAGGATGAACGCGAACACGCGCGCGTCCGCGTTGAACCGCTCCACGAGCTGCTGGCGCGCCTCCACGCGCGTGGCGCCGTCCAGCCGCAGGTAGGCGTGCCCGTGCAGCGACAGGAAGCCCTCCAGCACGTCGAGCACGCGCGTCATCTGCGTGAACACGAGCACGCGGTGCCCGCCCGCCTTCAGCCGGCGCAGCAGCCCCGCCAGCCGCTGCAGCTTGCCGCAGTCGTACTGCAGCAGCCGCGGGTGCGGGAACGCGGTGCCCTGCCGCTGCAGGCACGGCCACAGCGCCGCGCGCAGCGCCGCCAGCGGAGCGCGCGCCGCCTCCGCCGCGCGCGCGCTCCGCCGCCACTCGCGCGCGCCGCGCCCCGCGCCCACGCACAGCGTCGCCGGCTGAGCGACGCACGCGCCCACGCACACCGTGAACCTGCAACCGATGCGATGCTACCTCAACATCTCGTTGCACTATCATCTCCAACTAGTTAATACATAAGTCAAATATACATTGGCGTACGCCCTTCTAGATGAGAACACGACATGCGTATACCTAGAAGAGAAGACTCTCGAAAAAAGTTATACCTAACAAATGAATATTAGAGAAAATACACAATCCTTAAAAAATATGAATAATGGGGAGGACAGAAAGAGGCTGATGCGTTATGATATAATCATGACAAATGTGGTTATAGAATGAGCACATTCCGTGTATTGGTGAGTGTTGAACATAGTTTGAATGATAGAAAGGATTTCATCTTATGAAATTTTTTTCTAGTTCATTAGCTTCCGCAAAACTAAACATCGTTTAAAATTGTAACTAGTTTTGAATTTTTAGTCTTTTATTCAATTCTACTTTTTTATGAAGATCTTATTTTTTTCAAAATCGAGGCCGTAACTCCTTGTAACCCGCCTTTTTGCTAACGTTACATGATAGCACTCCAAAAGAAATGAGTATTGTTGTTTCATATAATATTATTCCATTTCAACTTCGAATCGCTCTTAGGCCACCATACCTCAACATGGTCACTAACATAATACAGGATGACCATGAAAGAATCGTTCATTTTGACGTTGTTACTCGGATCTATTGATTTTTTTCATAGATTATATAGGATTGCTTGATTGCTTGCCTTTCAATGTCTATGGTCAGATTTACGGACAGTATTTTGATTGAAGGAATTTGGATTCACTTTCTTCCGGGTCATCGAACTTTGCGATGACACAGTTTTGCATCTAAATTAATCTCTTTAAGATTTCGTTGTTTTGGACTAAAAATTATGGTTTATTGAAGCCTGATCAAAAGCCTTTATAGGCTTCAGGTTATTTGTGGAGTTTCATCGGAATTTAGGTAATTATTAACTTTGGGATTGACATCAAATTTTCCGTGTCGTATTTAAATATAAATTGTTATGTTATGATTGTTATGATTTATTGCATATTACATGCTGTGTTCACTGTTATTAGAAATTGCATTGTAAATATCCATAGTACACAATTTAAATAAAGCAATGTAATGGGCGGATTTCAAGTTGTGAACCAAATAAATAAAAAAATAATAATAATAGAAGTTTAGCCGACAAATAGGAGCTGTTTAATTTATCATAAAAAAAATATGAAGAAAAACAGTGTCCACCTTCTGCGTTTAAGTGAATCCATTTGAAAGCGAGTAAGCCTAGAACAACAGGAATCTAGGCTGAAAAAGAGATGGCATACGGCAAACAAGTAAGGTTTCTCTTTCCGTGGTCGGTTATCTCGCGTTCTGGACGTCGCTAGTCGTCCGATGGGTCGGTAGGTACCTGTCGATGACGTCGTGCATGTCCCTCAGCATCGCGTCGAGGTCGCGCGCCGGCAGCGGCGGCGGCTCCACGCGCACCGCCGCCAGCAGGTCCGCGCCGTACAGCGGCAGGCGCCAGCAGCGCCGCTCGTTGCACGCGCCCAGCCGCTGCAGCGCCGCGCGCCGCCGCGCCGCCAGCCGCTGCGCCGCGGGGGCTAGGGCGGCCGCCGCGGCGGGGGCGGGGGCGGGCGCCGCGGGCAAGGGGCCGGTGGCGGGGGCGGGCGCGGCGGCGGAGGGCGAGGCGGCGGCGGAGGGCGGCGCGCGCGGCACGAGGCGCAGGTGCAGGCGCAGCTCGGCGGGCGGCGCGCGCGGCGGCGCGGGCGCGGGCGGCGGCAGGCGCTGCAGCAGGCGGCGCGGCGGCGCGAGGTGGCGCGCGCGGTGCGCGGCGAAGGCGCCGGCGCGCGCCGCCTCGAGCGCGGCGAGGTCGCCGCCGAGGCGCGCGCACAGCTCGCGGCGCGCGCGCACGCCGGCGCACAGCGCGAGCGCGGGCGCGCGCAGCCGCAGCGCGCGCAGCTGCAGCGGCGAGCTCACCGGCCGCGGCTCGAACAGGTCCGGGTGGTTGCACACCTTGCGCAGCTGCATCAGCACGTTGATAACGGAGAGCAGGTTGCCGGAGGCGAGGCTCTCCTTGGTCCTGCGGGCGAGGGGGCGAGCGGCGTGAGTGCGGGGCGCGGGGGCAAGGGACGAGCGGGCGAGCGGGGACGGCACTCACCTGGCGCGCGACATGAAGTCGTCGTAGAGGAAGCGCTGCCGCTTGGCGAGCCGGCACATGAGCACGTGCTCGTACTTGCGCGGCATCTGGCGCTCCACGTCCGCCTTGAGGCGGCGCAGCAGGAAGGGGCGCAGCACCGCGTGCAGCCGGCGCACGAGCGCCTCGTTGTAGCGCTGGGCGCCGTCCGCGATGTCGCTCACCTCGCCGAACCACTCGCGGAACTCCGAGTGCGAGGCGAACACGTCCGGCATGAGGAAGTGCATCAGCGACCACAGCTCCAGCAGGCTGTTCTGCAGCGGCGTCCCCGTCAGCAGCAGCCGCCTGGGGACAAGAGCGCGTCGCGTGAGCGAGGGCAGACTCGCCGCCGACGCCGCCTACGGGCGGCTCGACGCACTCACCTCTCGGTCTGGAAGTTGAGCAGCAGCTGCCAGCGCTGCGACTTGAAGTTCTTGATGTTCTGCGCCTCGTCGAGCACGAGGTACTTCCAACGCTTGCGGCGGAAGCTCTGATGGTCCTGCACGACCAGCTTGTACGAGGTGATGCACACGTGGAACGAGTTGGCCTTGGTCCAGCCGACGCGCTTCAGCTTGCGCTCCTTGATGGTGCCGTAGTAGGTGAGGATCTTGAACGCGGGACACCACTTCTTGAACTCCATCTCCCAGTTGAGCACCACCGAAGTGGGCGCCACCACGAGGTGCGGCCCCCAGTCGCGGCGCTCGAGCGCGAGGTGCGCCAGCAGCGCGATCGTCTGCACGGTCTTGCCGAGCCCCATCTCGTCGGCGAGGATGCCGTTCAGGCCGCGCGCGTACATGGTGGCCAGCCAGTGCAGGCCCACGTGCTGGTACTCGCGCAGCGCGTGCCGCAGCAGCGCCGGCACCGGCGTGCCCACCGCCGTCTCCGACAGCGTGGTGCCCGTCGGCTGCAGCGACGCCGCCAGCGACGCGGCGCGCTCCACGCGCTGCTCGCCTCGCTCCGTCTGCACCTCCGCCTCCGCGTCCGCGTCCGCCATCAGCGCCTCCAGCGGCTGGTCGTCGGAGCCGCTGGAGCCGCCGGAGCAGCCGCTGGAGGAGGACGAGGCGGAGAGGGAGCGGGAGCGGGAGCGAGAGCGCGGCGGCGGCGCCTCGTAGCGGCGGCGCAGCTCGTCCACGGAGAGATCGGCGTCGGCTCGCAGCTGCGCGAGCTCGGCGGCGGCGTCGTGCGGCGGGTCGCGGCGCTCCTGCGCGGCGATGGTGCGCTCGTCGTCCTCGTCGTCGGAGAGGCCGGGCCCGTAGTCGTCGGCGTAGCCGGGCGGCAGCAGGTCGGCGAGCGCGCGGCGCGAGTCGCGGCGCAGCGCGTCGAGCTCGGCGCGGTGTTCGGCAGCGCCCTCAGCGGCGTCGCGCTCGGCCGCCGCGATGGTCTCCTCGTCGTCGTCGGAGCTGACGCCGCGCGGCGTGAACTCGTCGTCGGAGGGCGGCGTGTCGGGGTGCGGCGGCTGCGCGCGCAGCCCGGCCGCCAGCTGGCGCGAGTAGCGCTCGGTCTTGTCCACGATGTAGCTGAGCTGCTCGTCGAGCGCCTCCTTGCGCGCGCGCTCCACGCGCCGCTCGCGCTTCCACTCCACGAGCTGACGAACATACATTCATTTTATTTCAAACTAGGTACCTACGTAATGCGATTCTGCGATCACAAATTTACATGAAATTGCCACAAAGTAAGAAAGAGCTGTGTTTTATTACAAAATGAAATGACAGATTCTCCATCAGTCAAAATGTTTGCATGCATCATAATCATGTGTAAACTAATTATAAATAAGATATTTTTTACAAAAACTAAAAACCGACTTCAAATTCCTGAATACATATTTACAGATTAATATCAACCTCTTTTTTGTTATCAACCTCTTTGCGTTTTGATTACCTACTAAGGATGACACTTAGTATGACATCCATTCATCATCAATATATAATAACTCTTACGGTACTGACTGACTGACTGACAATCAAACGTTGTGGTTTTATTCTCTTTGAAAATCAACGCAGAGCCTAACCAAAATCCTAAGAGTATGAAACTTGCAGGGTAGCCTCTTGTTATAACGTATGGGTGCACAGAAAGGAATTCCCGACACACAACCCCTAAGGTTAAAGTTTATGTACAAATAGCAGCAAACCAAACGAAGTCGCGGGGCTAACAATACCATACAAACGTCGACAAAAAAAAATTCGGCATGTCGTGGTTTCAAGAGATGATGTAGTTTTTTTAAGTTATATGGGGCAAGTAGCAATCCCTCAGGAATTCAATTAATATGGGACCACCCCGGGATTATACTCTATACACCAGCGAAATAATTATCATAATCGGTTTAGCATTGGCGGAGATATCGAATAACATTCACACAAAAAAAAAAATACAGCCGACTTGAGAACCTCCTCCTTTTTGAAGTTTGTTAAAAAAAAACATGACTGATGTACATTTAGTTTGAGAGATTGAAAATTGACCTTAAGGTTTTATTAAGTAGCTCTTTTCTGGAAAATCCCGTGTGGAGTTATTACGAGACTAACTTATGTGAACAATGTGAGCGACAACTATATATAAGTTTGTCATTTCGTACACAACTTGTTATATTGCGGAAGCGGAGGTTGTGGATTACAACTGGCACTTGACCGTCTATCTTAGGCTAACTAAAGCATAGGCTTTAATTAGGTATACCTTTTCAACGTTACTCCAGAATGTACGAATTTCTTTGGCGGCGAAGGCGGCTATCTTCTTGAGTTGCATCTCGTGCGCCTTCTCCGCGCGCTGCGCCGCCAGCGCCTTGTCCTGGAAGTGCTTCTGCACGGCGCGAGCGCACTGCAACCGATAATGCTAGCTGCTGAATCCACACTCGGATAATGCTGACGCACAAACCTATGCTAGTTTACAATTTTCAAACAAGTGTACGATTTCTTTGTTTTTTAATAAGGTGTGGTCAGCCTAAAAATTTACTTATCAAAAAAAACAACGTAATCTCTGTCTAGTCTAATGCACATCAGGAAAACTTTTCCCAAAGTGACTTTATTGATTTATATATTTGTAGGAAAACCAACAGCGGTAATAGCTTATAACTTAAGTATAAACAGAAAGCCAATTATAGGTTTTCACGTGTAGAAAAAGCTTTCCAGCATCCAAACTAACGGCTTTCCAAATCAGCCTTTGCAAAAACTAAAAAAAAGTAACATTAATTAACATAAGATATTTTTTACAAAAACTAAAAAGTGACTTCAAATTCCTCAATATTTACTAGATTATAATTATACCGCTAGAAAATAAAGACCTAAGTAAAGTAAAGTTAAAAATTTATTGCTTGAAATACATGTAGATAGGTACAGAGGTGTTAATGTTATTATAAAATGGAATCAATGTATTCTGCCATGTTATGGTGCAATATTTCGTTTAACATTAGATATATAATTAAAAATAATGTCAAGCTCAAATTAAAAATTCATAATAAAACAAATTAAAAAGAAAAAAAAAACAATCAATAAATTAGCTAAACAGATTGAATAAAAAATTTGTCATTAAGAAATTCCTCAATAGAGTAATAACATTTTTTTTCCAAAGTGATTTTCAACTTTCTCTGAAACAGTGAACGCGGTAACTCTCTTATTGTTTTAGGTAATGTGTTGTATATGGAAGGAGCCATGCAGAAGATACTCTTAACTACTCTTTATTTTAAGAATTTAAAATAGGATATAAAAACTATTTGGGGGCCGTCCTATAGAACTTAGCGCTCTCACGTCGCACAGTGGTTCGTCTGTATGGGAGAGGTCGGACATGGGTGACTTAAAATCTCTAAGTCGTAATTTCATAAATCTGATTACGCCATTCGATTGCTATTTAACAAATAAACAAACATTCTTCTATTGCACTTTGAGCCTGGACTTATATGTAGTTAAGGAGTAAATTGCATAAAACTGATTTCATTGTATGGGAAGCAACCTTTAAACGAGAAAAAAACGTGTATTATCGTCGATTTTCGTTCTGGGATTTTTATGGTAGGTTCTTATCATTTAGTGTCACATTTTCTTCAAAGACACATGCTGCCACTTTTGTGCCCTTTTCGAGTTATGATGATGATTTTAGTCAAAATCGTAATCTCATACATTTTTATTTTTTATTTTTTAATACTCCATTCGATTTATGTTTCAAAAACAAACAATTATGACCCCATGTCATTTTGAGCCCCGATTTATAGTTTAGGAGTAAATTGCATAAAACTTATTTTATTATATGGGAAACGTCGTTTAAACATATATAGACCCTGTATATCGCCCTGTTTCGTTCTAGGATTTTTATTGTAGGTTTCTACCATTTAGTGGCACATTTTCTTCAAAGACACATGTTGCCACTTTTGTGCCCTTTTCGAGTTATGATTTGATTTCCGCTACGGGACAAATGTTTGCATGATCTGCAAATATTTGTTCCAGGTGTGGTACCATTGATTGTATACTCTTAGTTTCTGATACCCACGAGACAGGGAATCCTAGTGTGGGGAATATGTATGTGACTGTTATATGAAAAGCGAATAGCTTACCGCTTTTGTAGGGTGTCACGAAAAGTGCCCCTACAAAACCCGGTAAGCGGGGTGTACCTTCTTGGCGGCCTGCTTCTTCCACTTGCGCTCGTGCGCGAAGTCCTGCGCCAGCCACGCCATCTCCTCGAGCAGGTAGTCCCAGTGCGACTTGTGCCGCGGCGGCTCCAGCACGCGCGGCAGCCGCCGCTCCGCCCACAGGCCGGCGCGCGCCAGCTCCGCCACGCGGCCCGCCACGTACGCCTCCTGCTTGGCGGCCGCCACCATCTCGTCGGCGGCGCTCGGCGGCGGGCCCGCCTCCGCCTCCGCATGCGCCTCCAGCGCCGCCGGCGGCCTCCGCGCCTCCAGGAAGGCCACCAGCTGCGGCGCGGGCGGCCGCTTGCGCCACAAGGCGTAGTCCATCATGTTGCCGCCCGCCTGCAGGAAGTACAGCTCGCTGAGCTGCTCGGTGAAGCGCTCGCGCAGCGCGCGAAGGCGCAGCAGCTCCCACTCGAGGATGCGGCGGCGCAGCGCCGACACCTCGTCCGCCGCGCCCGCCGGCTTGGCGCGCTTGCGAGGCGGTTCGCCCGCGCCGCTGCCGCCGCCGCCGCCGCCGTCGCCCTCGCCCCCGGTGCCATTGAGCGCGCCGTGGTGTGGGGCCGCGACGCGCTCCACGCCCTACATTCAAATATAATACATACACATTCAAACTATGTACTATACTACCTTAATTTTTTTCCTACTCAATTTAAGCCACATTACACTCAGTTTACCTTGCCTTCCCTCTTTTATTATATTACATTTTAAAAGTTGATATGTTTACTTATTATCTGTATATCCTGCTAATATTATAAATGTGAATGTTTGTGAGGAAAGTGAAGAAGTGAAGAAAAAAAAAAAAAAAAATTTTTTTTTTTTTTATGTTATACGGAGGCAAACAGGCTTACGGCCCACCTGATGGTAAGTGGTTACCGTCGCCTATTGACATCAGCAACACCTGGAGCATTGCTAATGCGTTGCCTGCCGAACCCCTCCCCCCTAAAGAGCTCTGGCAACCTTACTCACCGCAGGAACACAACACTATTTGAAACAAATAATGTTATTTGGCTGCGATCTTCTGTAAGGCGGAGGTATCTCCCCAGGCGGGCTGCTCCAATTTAGAGCGAGAAAATCTCGCTGTGCCCTACCTCTCTAAAAAGGATGTTTATGGTTCAATCATGGCTAACAACCGAATGGATTTGGATGGGTACAGAGATAGATTAGTCTGGAATAGCATAAAGGCTACTTTTTATATAGGTACCACGCCAGCGAAGCCGCGGGCGGAAGCTAGTGTTACACAATTTGCTACCTACCTTTTTACATAATAAGATACCTACCTATAAGTAAATAACAAATAATAAGATTGTCATTGAACAAGACAAGTGTTCTTTGTAGACCACAGAAAAGAGGGGACTTTTCCCACCAGTCAATCCTGGAAATCATCATCCTTTAATTGTGTTACAAAAGCTCTGAATTGTAAGGTAACTGGAAGTACCCTAGAGGTTTTTCATTTTTGCCATTTCCATTTATTTTATTAAGTTTTATTGTAGCCTCTTTTCAGATTCTTTTAGTTAGGTATATAATGTATATTATGTTTGGTTTTCTATGTTTCGCAATCTGTGTGCCCTCTGGCAAAGGCCTCCTCCAACCCCTTCCAAATATTTCTATTTTGTGCTGTCCTCGTCCATGCTCTCCCAGCAGTTAGCACTATCTCATCATCCCATCTTCGGAATGGCCACCCTAGCTTTCTCTTCCCAGTTTGTTGCCATTTCCATACAGAAATTTATTTTATTTATTTCATTATAGACAAGTAGCTTCTTTTGTGTCACCAGGGTAGGGCCCTAATGACTACTTGTAAATGGTTTTTCATTGTCTTAATGAGTTTTCTGATGGAATCCTGTGGGATTTCCTGCCACACCATGCCTGCGATTTTACGTATGTCAAGTTCACTTCTTTTGAGTCTTCATCGCTCATAGCCCTCCTTTAAACTACTCTGAGCTGCTGTTGGACGTCTACGCTGGTCAGGTGTCGATTTCAGTGTGATGACAATAAATCGATCATCCCTTAGTGCATCGTCGTCGTCCAGATCCTGGTCTCTGGACTAAGATCCCAGTCTCCCTTGAAGAATCTCTTGTACACCTTGGTGACATATGACTGGCTTAGGTAAAGCTGTCGAGCGATAGTACATGGAGAGAACCCTTGCTGAATTAGGCTGCCGATTAGAGCGGTTTGTGGCTATGGTTCCATTTTTCTTAAGTTCAACTGTTCCCAGTAAAGTAAAACATTGGACTGAAGACCAATTTTCATAAACGCCCACTTTTTAAAGGATATCATGACTTCCAAACAATTGGTGTTTTGTTTGAAAAATTTATGTATTTTCTTTTTACGTTTCTTAACACAAGGTGAATACTTATTGGTATTATTATCAAAAGAATTTGATAGCTAACAAAATTACCTTTCAAATTATATACCACAATTCATAGTTCACTGCATAGAAATTGTAAAAATTAGTCTAGAACAACCCGCCATGAAGCGATTCCAGTTTAAAGCCCGCAAATGCACATAATATTTTAGACAAGACTTCCTTGTTGTCCGACAGAATTACTACATACCTAGGTGCTTTTCGTATGGTAGTAAAATACTTAGGTACCGGTGAGGATTTTAGTGATAGGATTGCATCGCTTACCATGGGGTGGTGAGCAGTTGATGCGGGTGGCTCGGCGGAATCATCTCGGTTGTTCATGTTGTGACATTGCGAAACACTACACTATTCTAAGAACTCCTTATTTTCTTTCAGTTAAAACTATCGCACAAACAATTGTTTCGGGATTCACACAACGAACAAATCTGCACTCTGGTAAAGTTTGCTCAGCTCAGCTCCTTGAAAGGCTTGAAATCGGAGAGCGTAACAACAATCATTTCTCGCACTAGACTCCTCCGTTTGTTTTGCACTTATTCTTATGGACTATTGAGTAGTAACATCAATTATTGATGTCCGTCTTAGCCGCTGTAAACAATGATGGATATAATTTTGGTCGCCATATTGAATTTAATTTTACCGCAGCCGCAGCCCATCGCAATGGCGAGTATGGCGACATATTGTAAGTCTCCAAATACTGAATCAAGATAAATCATGAAAAATACTAGACATCGCTATTCAATCAATCGAAAATCAGATTTAGAATTAAAAAGGTAAGAACGAGTCCGATAAATTTTGTACGAACACGGCTGGCTACACCCACTAACTCCACAAAACCGTAAATAAAATAAACCAGCCAGCAGTGTTGCCAGCCGCATCTTGTCAAAATGAAAAGTATGTAACCTTTCATATTTTTTCCAGGAATGGGATTAAAAATTGACAGACAGAATATGTTGGTTGTATTAGCTTACAGAAATATGGATGATTTAGTAATGCTTTCCATTTTAAGTTGCAATAGCGAGCTTCTTTTTATAAACAGGTGAAATAAAAAAAATATAACCTTTCGAGTCATAGAAGTAACCTGAAGGAGTTAAAAATCACCTTTTATGTGATTTTTAACGGTTTTATGGTTTTATTTTGTAATACAAATTACAAAAGTAACCTTCTGGCAACGCTGCCAGCCAGTGCTGCCATCGATCAACTTATGTAGGCGTGTTTACCACTGGTAATAATGTGGTAAATCGAGAAAACGTCAGCAGATGGTGTTGTACACACCTAACAATAGAGAGCGAGCGAACGGTTACAAGCACAGACTAGGGAGATACAAGCGAAGGATGTTCAGGCGGTGTGGACGGTCTAGCAAGTGAGGGCAAGCGAAGGCCTTCGGTCGTACGTAATGCGGCAATTTTTGGGGTGGACGGTCGAGTAATGCCGTAAACAGAGTATATCATAGACCGGGCGTTAAATAATAAAACCAAATATGAAACGACGTATGAGTAAAGGAGAAAGAACTGTTATCTTCCGTCACTGTCTGCGTATGCACTTTGGGTTTGTTGTGCACCAATCATTGGTGCACAACAAAGTCAATGGTTAGTGCGAAAAAGTGCAGTAATTACTAATTTACGAACTAATATTTTTGTGTGCCTGGTGTAGCAGGTGTAGAGTTCAACTGGTAACATGGTGCGTTGCAGTATTATAGGCTGCACGAGCGTTTTTTATGGAAAGTGGAAAATATTACCTTTCACCGGTAAGTACTGTTTTTGTTTCTATTTGCTATTAAAACTTTATGCTGGAAAAGGATCCGTCGGAAGAGGAGAATAGGAGGGAGCTAATGAGTCCATGAATGTATCAGCCCACAATTGAGATGGACAAAAGCGAGAGGATGGAGGGATCCAAGCACATCTATATCTATGGATCTTCTGCCATAATATATAAGAGGGTATACTAGGATTAGGGCTAGAATAGTAATTTTTCCAACCGTCAGATTTTTTGGCTTTATGAAGGCGTTTAGTTTTGGCAATTACTCTGTTTAGTTCAATAGTAATTTCATTAGTCATATTGGAGCAGTATGAAGATTGTGCTGCTTTACGGGCCTTTATAGCTATGGTACAATCTTTATCCCACCACGGAGGGGAGAGATATTTTTGGAGGGAGGTTTCTTTAGGGGAAAAGACAGTTTAGCACATTCCGTGAGTAAATTTGTCATGTCGGTGGAGCAATGATTGATATTATTATGGGTTAAAGGACTTAGATCTGTAACTTTTTCAAATGTTAAACTACAAATTTTTCCCACAAGGACTTGTGGACGTTAAGATTAAATTTAAGAAGGAAGTTGCTAGCAATGGTCGATCGGCTAAATTTATTCAGGATATTAATCAAAATAGGGAAGTGGTCGCTTCCATAAGAGGAAGGGAGCACCTCCTACGATGAAAGGGAGGCAAGTTCTGGAGAACATAATGATACGTCAATAGCACTGATTGCTTCGTCAGGACGGCGCCTTCTGGTGGGCAAACCAGTATTAAGAAAGCACAGGTTTAAATTGTCTAACGACTATAGAAGGAATTCCCCTACAGAGTCAGAGACTTCACAGCCCCAAACCGGGTGATGGCAATTTAGGTCTCCCAAGCCCATGACCGGTTTAGGAAGGGATTCAAGAACGGAATTAAGGTTGCGGAGTATGGGTTTAGTAGGGTAAGGGATATAAAGAGATACTATGGTGACGTCCATGACACGAGCGGCGACAGCATCAAAACCATCGCCCGTATAGGAGATAGCAATATTTGTAATTCGGATGTCATTTTTAATAAATAAGGCAGCACCAGCGTGAGCGTCCTGCCTGTACTTTCTGATATATATATAGCCCGAAATCCTGAACACAGAATTGGGGGCCAGCCACGTCTCATTCGTTAATAAGACCACGTCGGTTTATATTTGTTAATAAGATATATAAAGTCTGATTTTTTATGCCTTGCACTACGACAATTCCATTGTAGGATCCTTTCTATTGGATCCATTGGAAAGGAGAGTGAGGAAATTACTAATCAATGAAGCAGCGTTGTTCGGTTAATATTAATTTTATATTAAAAGGCAAAGACGTATGTCTATTGTTTCACCATTTTTATTTGCAGAGCCCAGAACACAGATCATAAACAGTCACAGAGAGTTATACCAAGAAAACAGATTATCTCAACACAGCCCCTCAATTTGTAGAGGTTTATACCTATATATTTTATACAAATTGAATCTAAGATAATATGAAAATTGTTGACACAGAAATTGTAAGACTACATATTTTAATAAACTTATTAAGACTCTACCTAACTATTTCAATGTAGAATAGCATGTAGTAATGTACATAGCTGCAGTTAACTCTAAGATAGAATAAAATGAATGTTTACAAACAAAATAAGTTTTTTCTACCTTTAAACATAAAAACATATAACAATAATAACGGATAGTGTTTCTATTTAGCCCTTCAAATAGCAACATCAAGTTAATAAACCACTAAATAAAAACATTACAATCATAATATATTAGCAAGAGAGATACCCATCTAAGGTAGTTAACCTAATACACATTTAATCTTTCACGGAAATATACATGCTTTCTTGCAGGCAATGCCTTTGTGAAAATATCAGATATATTTTCCTCTGTAGGTACATATGATACAGACACGATTCTCTTATTTATTACATCTTTTATGTAATGATATTTAATGTCTATGTGCTTTGAGGCTTTAGTATTTATTTGGTTTTGAATCAATTTAATTGTACTTTGATTATCAATGTAGATGTGAGCTGACACTGTTTTACTATTAAGAAATTCAGAGAGTAGGCCCTTTATGTGTACGAGTTCACTTACTGCATGTGCTCCTGCTATGTACTCTGCCTCAGCTGTTGACAAAGCTGTACATGTCTGCTTTCTGGAAAACCATGATATCAAATTGTTACCTTGATAGATAGCACATCCACTGGTACTTTTCCTGTCAACCTTGTCAGCTGCCCAGTCTGCATCTGAATAAGCCTCTAATTGAGTATGATTACCTGTATTGTTATATAGCAGCCCCTGAAACTGAGTTTCCTTGAGGTATCGTAAGATCCTTTTACCTGCTGTCCATAATTCTTGTGTTGGTTTATCTAGAAATCTACTCAAGTATGATACTGCATAAGTTATATCCGGTCTAGTATTCATTGAGATGTAGAGTAGACATCCCACTAGTTCTTTAAATGGCACTTCAATTATGTTTGAGGATGTTTTTGCATATAAATTTGTTTCCATTGGAGTTTTATTTCCTTTACAGTCTTGCATTTGAAATCTTTCTAAAAGCTTTGTTATCATCTCTGTTTGTTTTATTTCCATTTCATTTTGATTTCTATTTACCTCCAATCCTAGATAGTTCTTAACTTCTCCCAGATCCTTCAGTTTAAGTTCCTTTTCCAGCTTCTTTATTATTATATCTTCTTTTCCTAAATATAAAATGTCATCGACATACAATAGTAACCAATTTGGTCCTTTCCCATATAGGCATGAATCATGTTTTGATCGTGTAAATCCTTCTTTTATAATAAACTCATGAAATCGTTTATTCCAACATCTTGGTGCCTCTTTTAATCCATATAAAGCCTTTTTCAATTTAAGCACTTTTCCTTGACTGATGTTTAATCCTTTTGGGCATTTCAGAAAAACATCTACATCCAGATATCCATTCAAAAATGCAGTAGGCACATCAAACTGTTTCAATGGCAAATTTTGTTGTACTGCTAGACTTAGCATCAGCCTTATTGTAGATATTCTGGCTACTGGGGCATAGTTATTCACTGAACTGTTTTGCTGGAAACCTTTTGCAACTAAGCGTGCTTTCTTTGTACCATCTTGTTTTGTTCTAAAGATCCATTTAGTATCTATAGCTTTCATTCCTTTAGGTAAATCTGTTATTTCCCATGTTTCTAATTTTTCAAGGGCATTTAATTCCTTATTAATCTCATTACTCCAACCTTTGCTCATTGCCTCCTCATAATCTTGAGGATCTCCCGATATTAAACAATATGCTGTATATAGCTCATAATCCTCTTGAAATCTACTTGGCTTTTGTATGATTCTTCCTGATCTTGTCTTTTGTTCTGGTATTTCTTCTTCTGTATCCTCATAATCATCACTGTCATTTTCAATTTCTATATTTTCATTTGCTGGTTTCTTTCTGCTATTTTCATCTTCTACAGTTTTCTCAGAATCTTTTTCATTCAACTTTCCACTATTTTCATCTTCATAGTATATCTGATCACTTTCCTTAGTTTTCTTTTCTGTATATTGTATTTGACTTTCATCAAATCTCACATCTCTTGACACAATAATATTGTTGTTTTCAGGATCCCATAGGCGATATCCATTTTGTTGATATCCCACAAATCTCATTTCTTTTGCTCTTTCTTGAAATTTGTCTTGTTTTGGTAATATATGAACCCACACTTTAGATCCAAAAACTCGAAGTCTTGACAAATTCTTGTTTCCAAACATCTTCTCCGCTGGGGTTTGGAAGTTTATTGCTGAGGATGGGCAGCGGTTGATTTGATAGACTGCACATCTAACTGCTTCACCCCACAAAAATTTTGGCAAGCCTGTCTCTATTAACAATGTTCTTGCTCTGTTGTATATAGTTCTATTCATTCGTTCAGCTACACCGTTGGAGCTTGGACTGTATGGATTTGTATACTGTATTATTATTCCTTTTTCCTTGCAAAAATTCTGTATTTTTTCATTTTTGAATTCACCTCCATTATCTGATCTAATCTTCTTCACTTTATTACCTGTTTGCGTTTCTACCCTTTTTATGTATTCTATCAACCTATCAGTTGCTTCAAATTTTCTCTTCAATAAGTAAACCTCACAAAAATGAGTAAAATCATCAATGATTGTATGATAGTAAATCTCGCCTGTAGAGTTGGGTGTGGACATTGGTCCAGATATATCAGTATGAATGAGTTCACCAATGCAATGAGAACGTGGTTTCTGAGTAGGATAAAATGGTAATCTAGTTGACTTACCTTTCATGCATGGTTCACACGGAATCTCACTGTACGGCAGTTGCAGTAACCTTAGCTGTTTCCTATTAGCATGACCCAATCTCTGATGCCACAAATCTTTTGAAATCAAACTTACTTCATTATTGAGTTTCATGTCTATAACATATAACCTGCCTTTCAACCTGCCAATAACTTCATTTACTGAGTTACTTATCGATACACTATCATTGTAAAATTGAACATGAAGTCCCTTCTCTAATAATTTTCTCACTGATAATAAATTGTGTGACAACTTAGGAACAATTAATCCCTCAATATCTATTGATAGACTACTATTATATTCTAATGTTAGTTTACCTCTTTTGTAACATGTTAGATATTGTCCGTTCGCTACATAAATCTTCATCTCTCTGTCCAGTTCTTCAACCTGAGTCATATAAGGTTCGTAATTAGCCATAATCAAATGTTCTGTGGCCCCTGAGTCCACTATTAGTTGAACATCACTATCACTAACACAACTGTTATTACATAATGCACTTGCACTACTCGCTGTAAATGACATTTCGTTTTTCCTTGAAGAAGAGGTCTCTTCATCTGCCTGCGCCGCTTGACCTGTCTGCCATGGTGACCTATAGGAGCTTGCACCTCGTCCTCTGTTTGAGTTGCTGTTGCCTCTGGATTGACCACGTTGTCCTCTCATTGAAGTCCGACCTCTGTAGTGGCCTCTCACTGGTTGTCCCGTTCTGCACTGGAAGGATTTGTGCCCATTTTTGCCGCATCTGTAGCAGGTCATAAACGTGTGCGTATCTGTTGCTGTGGTTTCATTACCTTTAATCTTCAGTTCAGCATCTAGCAATCTGGATTTGACAAAGTCAACATTCAATTCTCTATCAATTGTTTCTAATGTTGTGATAACAGTGTCATACTCGGTCGGCAGCGTTAGAAGTAGGTGGCACACCTTATCTGCTTCCTTCAGCGTTGCACCAGTTGACTCTAGTTGTGCTATTAAGTTATCATACTTTAAAAAATGATCTTGTAATTTTTCATCTATACTGGTTTTCATTGATAACATTTTCTTTCTCAGATACAGCTGATTAAATATACTTTTTCTCTCTAGTACCTCTTCCAGGCATTCAAACATTTTTGCTGCCGTTGGGCATTTCTTTATTAATTCGACGAATTTATCGGAGACACATTGGGCAATTATGCTCCGTGCCTTGGCATCTTTCTCTTTATCTATTTGTTCAGTTTTCATAAGAGTGGACTCCAATCCTCTTTCCTCCAAAATTAATTTCATACGAAATTTCCAAACACTGAAATTTGTTCCATCTACCAGCTTTGGTAAATTTGTAACCGAAGTCATCGCCATCCTTAGAATTTTATATTGCTCTTGTTGTTTTCTTCTCTAGAAATACTCCATGTATTTTTTCTCATATTCTTCGGCTTATATTTTTCATGTTGGCGCAGTGGAAGCGTATTAATTTTATATTAAAAGGCAAAGACGTATGTCTATTGTTTCACCATTTTTATTTGCAGAGCCCAGAACACAGATCATAAACAGTCACAGAGAGTTATACCAAGAAAACAGATTATCTCAACAGATTGGGGGAGGAAGAAGCAAAGTTATTAAAGATGGATGAATTGAGATTCAAAAGTTTTATAATTTCAGTAATCAGTTGTTGATTGGAGAGAATATAAGGAGAGTTGTTGTTGAGAGCGCATCCATTTGGAGCACTATCAGAGTAGTCATCTTTAATGAGATTGTTATGGGCATCACGGTCCGGACGGGGAATGGACTTTTTATAAGAGATCTTTGATCATGGGATATGCCGGGAGGGGGAGCAGTGGAGGAGGTGACCTCAGCAAATGATTTTTTGGATGGGGAGAAAAGTTTGGAGCATTCCGCGTATGAAATGCATGTCTCTGACATCATTTTTATAATATTTTTCTGGCTTTGTAATTCGGGGCAAGATTTGCTAATAGCAAAGTGATTGCCTTTGCAGAGGATACATGAAGCATCACATTCCTCTACATTCCAGGAGTCCCCAGTATGTTCCTGAGTACACCTGCAACAACGAGGTTTTGACCTACACTGGGTTTTAGTATGTCCGACACGACAGCAATTGAAGCATTGTATAGTGGGATATGTGTAAAGGTCAACTGGGAATGAGCAGTAACACAAAAAGATCCTGTTAGGCAGGATCTGGCCATCAAAGGTGAGGGCTATTGTTTGGGTTGGTTTCCAGGTAGGGATGCCATCCAGAATCACTTTGAAGTTGAGCCTTCTCATTTTTAGTATTGGGCCACATACTTTAGGAACCTTTAGATCTTCTAAAAGTTCTTCGTCTGTCATGTCAGGTGGTATTCCAAGTACAATCTCCATTCTGGTAACGTTGAAAGTTGGTATATATGCTTTATAATTATTCACACTCAATAGTGGGGATTGTATAAAATTATTTGCAGCCATGTCCGTTTCAAAGTCTAATGTTATGCAGTTGCGACCATTGCTTTTGACTGAACCATCTATAAGGCCTGAAAACTCTTGAGATCTCACGTAGAGGAACTTTCCGAATGACAGGTTGGAGGATGGTGCCTGATGTTTGGGTAGCTTTGATTCTTTGTACATGGACAGTGAAGGGACCCTTGTCAGACGGGCCATATACCTGACGAGCTACTTGTGTATTCTGGGTTTATTGTGACTGAGTGGGTTGTGAAGGTTGAGTGGGCTCAATCGGCCCAGAATTATGTTTCAGCATGGAGACCGGGACAGATGAGAATGAGTTAATAGGAGTTACCTGACCTGCCTGGAGAGGTTCATCTTTGTTGTCGCTTTTTGATGAAGAGTAAGAGGATCGTGAGCAGGAACGCATTCGCGACCCTCCTAATAGTTGTATACGCTTTGCGTTACGAGACCTAAGAAAAGTCTCAAAGTCTTTCTCTACTTGGGAATTGGATTCGCTAGCCGGGACTAGTTGAATTCCTTCAACGTCCATCCCCAACCCAGCAAGGTCGGGGCCGGTAGTTGGGTTAGGAATCGGGGGGTGGTTCATGGTGATGGAAGCACATTTAGGTTTCTTCTAATAGATACACACACAATATACTTCTACTACCACCAAACACAAAAAACTACACTGGTCTAAATTGCAAGAAATTTATAAATTTCCAACTGAACAATAACAACAAGTTGTTGACGCGAACGACGCTCAGCCGGAAGTCACACGCACAAAATTATCCATTTCTATTTGGCTGGATTATACGAACTTTGGGGCTGCCAGCAATCACAAGGAAATCCCCTAACAGTTGGTAAAAAAATTAAAGGTAGGTATTTCTCAGGTCAGAAGGTAGGTAACCGTATAGCTAGTTTTACTTTGGTTCTGTCTGATATGAGCTGGGCCGTTGTTTTTTTCTTCATTTGGGTCTACTTAGTATAAGTCTTAACACCTAATGGCGTAGCGCGTAAACGCATAGCTTCAGAGTTTTTTTTTAAATCTGAATAATCTTTTTGAAATTGGTTATCTTGGCTTGGCTTCTTGATTTTTATTTGTTCTCCGTCGATTCCATTACTATGACATTGATAGATAAATATGATAGGGAAGCGAGTTGTTTTTGATTTATTTTACAGATTCCCCAAATATACCCAGTTATTCAATTGCTGGGTTATACCCAATGGTCGGTCGCCAAAAATTCGTCAGTAAGATAACTACTTCATCATCTCGACTCGTCTGTAAACTGTGTTATACTATTTATAACAGGATCAAAAATATTATATGCTAACAATTTAGCAATCATCGACTTATTACTCCTACTCAAGTACAATGTACTTCCTGTCAAAATAAAATTACTACCTAATAAAATTATTAGTATCAAAAAACAAAACGTCACTATGACGACATGTCAAGTTATATAATATTAGGTTCAGGTTGAAAATATTCTGCTTCTCTTTGGCACTCAAAGAATCAGAATATGGGAATGCACATAGAATTAGTTTTCCTAATCCTAGATCTAACTTTTCTAACAAACTTTCTACTAGGTTAATTAAGTCTAACCGCTTGACACCACTGCTCTCACCTAATTGCACTATCAAAGTGGTGTCCTTGTCAAAACAATCGTCACTTCTTATACAGTTTGTTAAGAAGTTTATGGGGGCATTCGGAAAACAGTTATTCATGACGGTCTGCCCTAGTTGATCGCTAAGCAACAATCCCATCCCTGTGCCTATCTTGTCTGAATACAGCACAGTCTTCCGGGTCTGCCGACAGGCTTTTGGCTGTCTAACCAGTGGCTGAGTGGCATGCACAGGCACTTCAATCAGTACAGGGAGTGTAGGTAAGTGCACCTGTGAGACATCTGGTGCCACCTGTACTGATGTAGTTGGTGATGTGCCAGAGGGGAACAAATCACACATGGAAGGGTCTGTCTGCGAGCTACTGTTGCATACTTGAACATATATGCTATCATTATTGACTATTTCTACGATATTGTGCATTTTTTTCAGATTATCTGATACATCTTTTTCTGCCTTTTGATATTTGCAAGTTATATCATGAAGTGACTTTTCTAGGCTTTCTATTTTTCCTGTCATGTAGTCTAATTCCATGGAGTTTCGTCCAATTATTAATCTATAGCAGGAATTCAATTCCTCATTCAAGTTACACTTCTGCCTACAAATCTTAGCATTATCAAATACATTTTTATACATTTTTAGCTTTTTAGCAGATTTTTTTATAAAATTACTTAACTTTTCATATTTTTTAATTCTGTTACTCCCTTTCAGAATTGGAAATGAGTTATTACATTTGGGTGTAGTGAGATCTTCTATTGAGATGTTTGGCTCACTGTTTAAAAGTTCAGTCTGTAAATCAAGACTACTAAAGTTACTATACAACGGCACATGTTTGGATTCTAATTGTTCAACTTTAAGTCTACACTCGGATAACTCTTGCTGTAGGTCCTTATCATCATCATCAACCTACAGAAGTCCACTGCTGGACTAAGGCCTCTCCCAAAAAGTGTCACGACGAACGGTCTTTAGCCTCAACCACTGGTCACTGACCTAATACATGACCAAGAAAGAATCCGTGACATGATAAGCAAGAAACCAACATATATTTGCGGTTATCAAATAAAAAACCAGCTCGTATAGCGTAGGCTCGTTTTAGGTAGGTGCATAGTTTATTAAAGTTTTACCAAAGCCCGGTATGGCCCAATTTGTTTTGTTCATTCATGGATTTGTGGGCCCAGCTGCGCGCCGAAGCTAATGCCCTTAAGAAAACAGGGTAAAATTTGTAAGATGTGTTAGCCCCGAAATTGAATGTACTTTATCGCCGTCTTGCTCGGGTATACGCGCTAGCCCGGTCTATCTTATTGTCGGTCTACGAGTAATGCTCATCCAGCGTGCATCCAGCAACAGATTTTGTATTATGTACCAGCCTATTGGTCTGCGATTAAATCAGTTTCAGCGTTGCCAGATTGTCCTATTAGGGACGGTTTTCCGGCCTATTCATTGTCCGATCGTCCTCTAGACGTCCCTAACCCAAATCGTCTTTTTTTTATTGAAATGAGGTACGGAACCCTAAAAAATTATTGAAGTTTGGTAACAAAAAAGTTAAAGGCCTTTATCTACTTATACTGTGACGCCGCGCGACGCGAGTGAAACCACGCGGATACAGCTAGTATCTGATATAATAACAATTTATTAAGCGTCCGCTGATCTTGAAAACCGTCCCTTTTCACGGAGCTGGAAAGTGGCAAGGCGAAGCCACAGAACACTATTCTGCGGCGAACGACGGCGAAGCAATAAATGAGGTCTCTATCCGTTTATACTAAGTTTCTCTATGGGCGAAGGATGCGACTAGCATCTAGTGGTCTGTGGGCGAAGGCAAGGCAAGCAACCAACACAATACTGTAGTTAGTTAGTTTCTTTGTTTGTGGCTTCTGTGGCTTGTTGTCACAATTCTGCCAGTGTCCGTTTAATGATGACTTCTACAACACTCTGTGCAATACTGTGCATTACTGTCTGTCTGTCCTGTCACTGTCAGCCAGTCTCAGTCAGTCCGTCGGGCAGGAATTTTATGAAAATTGAAATAGGTACATGTTTAATAAATAAATTAGGTATAATATAATAGATTACTTACGGAAAGACTATTGTGTATTTTTTGTGGAAAATAATTCGGTTTTAATTTTTAGCATTGTATTGGTGGATTGTTCTAGCGCTGCTGCTGAAACAAACACGATACGTACATAGACTCCAAACCTATACATACCTACCTACCGGCTAACAAATTGTTAATTCTTCGTGTAAATAGATGCGTTGGCATGGAATTTCTTCTAAATTGCACCTAGATGTTCATTTGATGTAGGTAAGTGAATCAGTTTAGTTTGCATGAATATATACTAATAGATTTTCAGGTACTAGGAACCTACATAACAACAAGCCTACATACTTTTTAATTCAATAAGATTATACACCATGGTAAAAGAACGTACCTCTACCGGTCAGCCACGAGCTCGGTAGCATCTGAGTAAACATTGTTTTGATATGGTTGAGGAAAATAAAACATCATTTTATAATCGGTAAGATACTGTTGCACACAAATTGTATTACAGCAAATGTACTCAAACAATATTCACATAATTGGTGAATAATAAGTTGGTACAATAACCGATAACCGTTGGGGAGTAAAGGTTCTCGAATGGCGACCACGAACCGGGCGAAGCAGTGTTGGAAGGCCCCCCACCCGATGGACCGATGACATTGTAAAGGTTGCGGGAAGTCGGTGGATGGAAAGGGCTCACGACCGTTCGTCGTGGAACTCTTTGGCGGAGGCCTATGTCCAGCAGTGGACTTCTACAGGTTGTTGATGAATAAGTTGGTAAATGTCTTAGTGTAGGTGCAAACAATTGGGTTGTTATGATGGAGGACTTAATAAATAAATTGCAAATGTAAATGGCAAAGGCAAGCTTTTTAAAAGCATAGAAAAGAATATCACACTTAACATAAGTACTATAGTTATGTAGGTACCTACTGGCAAATTGCAGTGAAACCAAAGCGGTGGGGCTCCGAGTGCGGCTTCTGGTGAACATGAACTGAATGTATCTGTTTGTACTTACCACTCAGTGTTTGATAAAAATATTTTATTTTCACAACATAATTCATGCTTCCTAACATGTTAATATATTTTTATTTATTTTATTCATAACTAGTTGCCCCCTCGCGACTTCGTCCGCGTTTGTTTACCTATCTAGACTATTTTCCATTATCCTTACCAAAGTACTAACACTTATAATGCAGCTATTTACCTACTTCTACCTACCATCACCGTCACCATAATCGTAACGTTAACCGTAACCGTCACCATCATGGTCACGGAAGGCCCCCTACCCGATGGACCGACGACATTGTGAAGGTTGCGTTTCAACCCCCATTTCATCCCCTTTGATGTGAATTTTCGTAAAATTCTTTTCTCTCTATAAGGAACCTCTGTGGCAACCTGTTACAATTGCTGGCTTAATTGGGGCTTAATTATTTAATCCCCTAATTAAACACACTGAGGGTTGTTTAAAAAAATAATTGTATTGGTTTTTTGTTATTTTGAACTATTTACCTGATAACCAATTTTGATGACTCTAACTTCAAAAACACAGGACTTCCCATAAAAACTTTCATCCCCTATTAACACACCCTGAGGGTTGGTTTTCAAAAAACCTTATACAGGTATTTTATTATCTTGAACTATCTACTTGATAACCTATTTTGATGTCTCTAACTTCAAAAACATAGGACTTTCATACAACCGTTCAACCCCCCATTTCACCCCTTTAGGAATTTTAATTTGCAAAATCTGTTCTTATTGCACGGTAACATCTTTTAAAGAATGTCTGTGTCAAATTTCAGACTCGGTCCAGTAGTTTCCGAGCTTTCATGATGAGTCTGTCAGTATGTGAGTGAGTGGACTACTCCTTTATATATATAGATTAGCAGAGCCTTAACAATTTACACTACTGAAATGCAATAAATAATTCTATTTATATAATCCACAAAGTAGAAAATATAGGTTCTTACTAATAAAATAACATTTAAATTGTTCCAGGATTCATTGACTATTAGACCAATTAAATCGTAAGTTTGAATATTTAAACTTGATCTTATTAAATTGGCGACCAAGTGTGAGTTGTGCCAGGCAAAGGTTTCTGGTGCAGGGTTCCATAGTCACTATCGTGCTGCACACTTATTCTTAATTGACTAGCAGCAAAACTGAAGTTGCCTGATGCGGTTTAGGATGTATTGCTAGGAGAGTGAACATGGTTGCTATATAAAAACACACTAGGTGGAGAGTAGCGCAGGGATGGACATGGTTTGAGTTGTGACACTCAAGCATGAGTGTAGTAAATTAATTATTATGTAGGTCAGTCTACAGTACTTTAGCAAAAAGGCCATAGTGAAGTTTTGCAAAACGCTGATGGTTCTTCATGTCATCTCAAAAAATATCATTTTGAATAATATTACTTACATGTTGGCTCATTGATCTATCTTATAGCCTCCAGCACATAGCTTTTGGGCAGTCCAGCACCTATAGGTTTTACTATGATGCCATATATTGTAGCCATTATGTAGGCACATAACGCAGGTAAAGTCCTAAAATTTATGTGTTTTGGTTCTGCGGGGTTGGGGGGGAGGGTAGGCAGACCGACTGAATGACGACGGACGTACCCGACGATCTTAGGGAAGTTCCTCGTTGGACTATCGTCAGTATGGGGGGTCTGAAACTATAAGAGATTGAGAAAGTTCCAAAGAACCATGTTGTCGATTAAGGAAAACTGCATTCGTAGATTTTTAGAATAAGTCTGTGCGACTCAAAATACTAGGTATTTGATTTCGAAAATTTATAGTGAAAATTATAAGGAAAATGTTTTGATATAATAAACAAAAATGCAATGTTCACAGTTAACAAACTACCTAATACACTATTGAAGAGCAGCAGCCATAGCGATCATTTTAACACAAAGACACCGCACGAAGTGCATTATTGTATTCAAGAAAATGCCATTTCGAACAATCAATCTTGATAAGATTAGCGCATTTCTTGTTTTGGAAAAATAATTCGTTTAGATTTGTTTGAAAATCTACGAACGCAGGTCGCATATTCTCTAAAATAGACGACGCGGTTCCTTCGAATAAATTCTGGATCTCCTAAAGCTTCAGATTCGTCCACTCCGTTCGACCGTTCGCGAAGGGATCACCCCGTAGAGCAACGGCGCCGGCGCGTCGAGAGACAGGAGAGGAGGAGGCTCACTGATCGCGTCCGTTGCAGAGCGCGGGCGGCATGTGGCGCGGCGCGCGCTGCTGGCGGGCGGCGGCCGCGCTCGGCGCCGCGGCGCTGCTGCTGTGGGCGCTGGCGAGGCGCGCGGCGCCGGCGGGGGCGGGGGCGGGCGCGGGGGCGGGAGACATGGCGCGGCGGGAGGCAGGCGCCGCGGTGGCGGGCCGCGAGCTGCCGCTCATCTTCATCGGCGGCGTGCCGCGCTCCGGCACCACGCTGATGCGCGCCATGCTGGACGCGCACCCCGACGTGCGCTGCGGCCAGGAGACGCGCGTGGTGCCGCGCATCCTGCAGATGCGCCAGCACTGGTCGCGCAGCCAGAAGGAGAGCGTGCGCCTCGACCAGGCCGGCGTCTCCAAGGCGGTGCTGGACAACGCGATCGCGGCCTTCTGCCTCGAGGTGATAGTGCGGCACGGCGAGGCGGCGCCGCGGCTCTGCAACAAGGACCCGCTGGTGCTGAAGATGGGCACGTACGTGCTGGAGCTGTTCCCGAACGCCAAGTTCGTGTTCATGGTGCGCGACGGGCGCGCCACGGTGCACTCGATCATCAGCCGCAAGGTGACCATCACCGGGTTCGACCTGTCCAGCTACCGGCAGTGCCTGGGCAAGTGGAACCGCGCCGTGGAGACGATGTACCAGCAGTGCCGCGCGCTGGGCCCGCGCCGCTGCCTGCTGGTGCGCTACGAGGCGCTGGTGCTGCGCCCCGAGGAGACGCTGCGCGCCGCGCTCGCCTTCCTCGACCTGCCCTGGAGCGACGCCGTGCTGCACCACGAGCGCTACATCAACCAGCCGCACGGCGTGATGCTCTCCAAGTCAGTTACTCTACTCTACTCTATTCTACTCTTAGTACCCTAGGCCTAGGCGCCCGGCGCCTTCACCTTTCACCATCCCTCCCTACGTACCCACTATCAACTTTCCAAGCGCACTCTTGATAAAATATTTGAGGTTAAAAGATGTGAAAGTTTGTTTATTTGTTTGTTTGTATGTAGGGAAAATCCCTGAAGTTAAAATCAAGATCTCAAGTATACGAAGTGATCCGAGTCAAGGTCAATTTATTAGAAAAACTTAACATGTACCTATACCGAGCCGGAGATAATACGGATCGATAGGACGTTTTGCTCTCTCTAAGGTTCGGACATGGGTCGAAGTTTGCAGAGAACCAATAGACTAAAAGCTAATTTGATAGTTACCTACCAAGTTTCTGGACGAACGTCAAACTGTAATAAACGATAATAATAATTCATTTATTTCCGACTATAGAAAAGTTCCAGATGTTATTTATCTTATTCTTCGGTCCATAGCAATAATATATACCTACCTAGTTTTAAGGTAGGTATATATTATTGCTTATTGCATATTATCATACATCCTACTAATCCTACTATAATATTATAAACTAGCGTACGCCCGCTGCTTTGCTCGCATGGTTTCTTGATAAAAAGGGGCAGTTTTAAAAAACCCTTAAGGCCATATTTCATTATTACTTTATGACTATTTTGTACCTACCAAGTTTAGTTTCAGATAAATCTCTCGATGCGTTACAAACTCTGACATGCTATTTTATAATATCACAAAAAATGTCGACTCGGACGGTATTTGAACCCGCAAACTTGCCCAAACCCTGCGATGTAACGGCGCGGCGCCGGCGCCGGCGTGTAGATGACGCGATCGCTCGTGTTGCAGCGTGGAGCGGTCGTCGGACCAGGTGGTGCGGCCGGTGAACCGCGACGCGCTGGACAAGTGGGTGGGCGCGCTGCCGGCCGACGTGCGCGCCGACATGGCGGAGCTGGCGCCCATGCTGTCCGTGCTCGGCTACGACCCCTGGGCCAACCCGCCGCGCTACGACGCTGCGCCCAAGCCCGCGCCCGCGCCTGCGCCCCGACACCCGCCCTAGCACACCGCACTCCGCAACATGACCTAATTTTCTGTTGTCCGTTGTTTTATTTTATCCCCCGCTTGCGTGCCTACCTAGGAAAGCCAGGAAAATTGTAGAGAATCAATATTTCACACAAATTGAAACCATAAATCTTCAATGTACGTCTCAGCCTACTTAAACAAAATCGCTAATAAGATGGTACCTACAACAAGGCAAATACTTTGTTAATTGAAATCCACATAAAGGTACTTACACTTATTACCTAGGTACACTCAGACACTGCAAAAAGATGCGGTGGCCCCGGCTGAAGAATAGACCCCTCCATATCCCCTACCCATGGATGTAGTAGGTAAGAGGGGCGACAAAGGGAAAAAGATAGGAGATGGGCAACAGCGTCCCCTATCCCACTAATATTATGAATGCGAAAGTGGATGTTTGTTATTCAATCACGCCGCGCCGTAACGGCTCAACCGATTTCGTTGAAACTTAGAATATAAAGAGTTCTTTACCTAGAATAGCATATAGGCTATTTATGGTAGGAATCACGCGAGCAAAGCCACGGGTGGAAGCTAGTTACCTATAAAAAAAATTGCTTTAACTGCGTTCGCCAACCCGTGAGCCGAGCGTGCATGGTGACTAGAGATCCCTCAAAGTCGCTCTGGAAATCTGTGGGCCGGGCTCGGCGGCGGCCGAAGTTCAGCAGAGGACTTCCAACCGCTAGAGAGATGTTACTATAGGAAAATGATCTTCGGAGTAGGTACCTACGTAGATATCTAAGTTCTGAAAGTTATTCAAAGAAAAAAACATGCAGCATGAGTGTCAGTGATTCACCAGTGCGAGAGGGGCACCTCCGCACCGGCACCGTACGGAGTGCGTTCCGTAGGTACGGAGATCCCGGAGCCCGCGACATGCGCGCGCGAGGTGCCTAGCCTAGGCGGCCGCCAGCGCCAGCGGCTGCTTTTTGTGAGTACCTACTCGAGTCCGAGAGCCTCACAACCAACCCAACTACATCCCATAATAGTCTAATTGCAGATTTTTATATATTCCCAACCACCGCACTACCTACCTTCTCAAGTCAGTGGGGTCGTTGGTAATAAAAAATCCAAACCCCACTGACTTCGTATAGGTATTTATTTCATAGGCGTAACAAATAAATCAAACATCCTAAAGTACAACATTAAAGCATAAAGGTAGGTACCTATTACAGTCGGTTTTTTTTAAATTTTAAAATCAAAATTATAATTCCCAACAAAAACATTTTAAATGTAAAAATGTGCTGCCAAGTCTCGCAAGTATATTTATTTATTTTTATGTTAGGTGTCTAGCTGCTCCTTTCCTTACAGCACAAAAAAGTTCTGAGATATCATGTAATGTACCTAGTACCAAGTCGGTCATTCTCAATGGCTACTGATAAATAACACCCAACAGTCACATACATAGTCCTTACCCCACACTGCCACACTAGGATTCCCTGTGTCGTGGGTATCAGAAACTACGAGTACCATGGTAGGTCGGTACCACAATACCCAGACCCCGAAACAAATATTTGCAGACATTTGACCCGCAGCGGAAATCGAACCAGCATCCCTTCCCCCGCGCTCGTCTCAGACGGGCACTAGCCCGCTACACCACCGAGGTCGTCTGTCTCAATAGGGGATCATGGTAACTCACTTGTGCACAGCGTCATCTGTGCATCAACGACTGCACCACACACTACCTAAGATCCTATTTCAAATTCTATGATCCTGTATAACCCAGTCAAATCTTACCTAGCTACCACTACATACCTGTGTAAAAGGTTCCGAGCAACGCCGCCGGGTGGCGTCGCGCCGTCCGAACGCTTTTAAAAAGCTGCGGCTCTTCACTTCAACAAATTTCCTAGGACTCAATATTGATTCAAAACTGCAGTGGGGACCCCACATTGAAACTCTTGCCGGTAGACTTAGTTCCGCGGCATATGCCGTTCGTACGATAACGTGGCTCACAGATGAAGCCACGGCTAGGTTAGTTTATTTTAGCTACTTCCATAGTGTAATGTCCTATGGTATCTTTCTCTGGGGGAATGCAGCAGATATCCAAGTCATATTTGTTTTACAAAAACGAGCAATACGTGCCATTTATAAAATGAAGTCAAGGGACTCCTTGAGGGAACTTTTTAAAGAAATTAACATTTTAACTGTAACTTCACAATATATTTACGAAAACTTATTGTACACACACAAGCACATAGCTAGCTTTAAGAAAAAAAGTGATGTGCATAATATTAACACAAGAAACAAAAATAAATTGTGCATTCCAAAATTTAGATTACAAAAAGTAAATGGGTCTTTTATGGGGAATATGGTAAGAATTTATAATAAACTTCCGGTAAACGCGACGCAACTTCCTATTAGAAGATTTAAAGTGCACATAAAGAATAATCTTATTAAAAAAGCGTACTATAAACTAAATGATTATATAAATGATAAAACCGCATGGCCTGAAGTCGCTCTGCCCCTCGACAACTAAAATGCTATTTTGCAGTGTCTTTACAGTTTTTGCTTGCATCATATTTTAAGTATTATTCAATTTTATAGAAGCATTAGGTACATATTTCATCAAGTGTAGCGTGTGCTGCCCTTAGATCATTTGTTGAAGCTCACATTTGTCTTCTTTTTTTTCCACATTTTTATAAGCTCTTATTTATTAGGGATTATAATTAGATAACTTTTCTTTTGAGCCTCACCTAGTTCGATCGGCACCACACTGAAGCTTTAAATTCCATTTTGTGAAAAAGGATCATCGAAAAAAATGATAGGCACCAAGCCGTGTTTGTTGCCAGATTCTTCTAGGCTTGGTCGCGAGGAACAGGCATAGCTTCACCTAGTTTCTAAGACGTTTCAAAGTGATCCTAGTGATTTTATTGAAATAAATGCCTTTTGACTTTGACTTTGACTTTAATGCCGCCATCAGTGTTATATTATATTCAAAACGGAACGCGTTTTCCATATTTTAAAGAAAAATATTATGGCTAATTTACTAGGTGTACCTTATTTTTAACTGCAGTCATTTTAATGAATTTTTGCCTAGCGAGCATCTTTGCTCGGGCCTTCATTGACCTGACCATGCAAAGGGATTGATAGCGATATGAGGTAGGTAGGTACCTAGTGGTGAGTGAGCGCGTTGTCCGTCGGGAGATTTCACAGCGTCCGTCGCGTCGCTCGTCCCGTCCGGCGTCCGTCCGTCAGTCGGCGAGCGATCGCATGCATCGCGCGAAGTGCAGCTTGCGGGGCGGCGGGCGCGCTGCATGCACCTCCCCGCCCCGCTGCGCTGACGGCGCGGCGGCGGCGGAGGCGCGGGGCGGCGCGTGTGCTCGCGCGGCCCCGACCGGCCGCCGCGCGCCAGTCTACCATCGGCACCCGCGGCCGGAGCTCGTCGAATTCGCGCAACGAATCCTTAATCACGTGCGCGTCGTAAAACTTTTCGAAAACATCGCATCCGCCGACTCGACCACCAAAGCCGGCCCCGCGGCCTTCCGAACGGGGACCGGATCGACCCGGGATGGGCATCCGACGACCTCGGTGAACGCAGCGCGCGATGCTCGCCGCCTGTCTCGCGATCCTGGCGTGCGGCGCGGCGGCCGGCGCCGGGGGCGCGCGGCCGCCCGACCTGGAGGTGCCGCTCTGCTGCGGCGTCGGCGAGCGGCTGCGGCTCGCGGACGAGGCGGAGCTCGGCGCGGCGCGCGCGAGCGAGGCGTGCGCGCCCAGCGCCGACTCGACCGCCTTCGCGCCGCTCGTGTATGCGCCCGCGCGCGCCGCCTTCCTGCGGCGCGGCCAGCTGCCGGCGCACTGGCGCCTGCGCGCGCGCGCGCTGCCCGCGTGCCCGCGGCTGCGCGTGCTGCGCGAGCACGCGGCGCCGTACGCGCTGCTCGCGAACAACGGCTCGCTGCTGGAGCGCGGCGCTGCGCGCGCGCTGCCGCCGGCGCGCTACTGCGCGGACGCGGCGGCGGCGCTCGTGTGCGCGGAGGAGGGCGCGGCGGTGGCGAGCGGCGCGCCGCGCAAGTGCTGCGCGGCGGGGCGCGCGTTCGACGGCGCGCGCTGCGTGGAGCTGGCGGAGCGCGCGCTCGCGGCGCTCGAGGAGCTGCGCCGGTTCGGGAACGCGTCGGAGGTGACGTTCGGGTGGCCGTCGTGCGCGGGCGGGTCGCGGTACGCGGTGGCGGGCGCGCTGGGCGCGGCGCGCGCGCTGGCGGACGGCGCGCTGGCGCTGGGCGCGGAGGTGCTGGCGCGCGGCGCGTGGTGCGCGGAGGCGCTGGCGGCGCCGGCGGCGGGCGAGAGCGGCGCGCGCGTGCTGGCGTGCGAGGCGGCGGCGCGCGCGGCGGGCCCGGCGGCGCGCGACACGCGGCACGTGCTGTACGGCGCGGGGCTGGCGGTGGGCGCGGCGTTCCTGGCGGCGACGCTGGCGGCCGGGTTCGCGCTGCCGGCGGCGCACCACGCGCTGCACTGGCGCTGCCAGACGCACTACGTGGCGGCGCTGATGCTGGGGGACGCGCTGCTGGCGGGCACGCAGCTGGCCGGCGAGCGCGTGCCGCCGACGCTGTGCCGCGCGCTCGGTGAGTCCCGGAGCCCCGGACCCCCCTCCCCTCCGCGAGAAGCGACGACTCCGGTCTGACGTGCGGTTCGATTGTTCCATGTGCTGCGCGGTGCAGCGGTATGCATGCACTTCCTGTTCCTGTCTGCGTTCTTTTGGCTGAACACGATGTGCTTCAACATATGGTGGACGTTCAGGTGAGCGAGTCTTACGATGGCGGATCTTTATGATGACTATGATATAAGATGAGAGAATTCGATAGTATTTGATTGTAAATACTTGCCTATAAATGTATTTCATGACATTTGTATCTCTTTTACTCCTACGCAACTCCATACTTTATTGTCCCGTTCACTTCACTCATAAATAGCTATCTCTCTAGCTCTCGGCTATCCCTATCTGGCGTTACAGTTGCGATCCAGTTCAAATGAGAGTCATAGGTATTAGTGGCTAGAGAGCACATAACACCTAGGTATATCTTAACGCTAGAGAGATCATTCGAAACATTTCCAAGAACCGGTTTTCAGAGACATATCTGCTGAATAATTAAGTTTGAAAAGAGTTAGCCCAAAAAGAGTGGAGTATTTTTATAGAGAAATCGAAATAATCGAAATTTTCAAGTCGTAGAACAAACGTTATTGCCCCCTGGGTAGAATGATCCCTTTCGGCTAAGGCTGTTCGCATTTCTCATCACCAATCAGTAAGAACCGTACGTACGCGATTAAAATCTGACAGAAATTTGTGATGGGTGCGCGTCCTACTGAGAACAGCCTCAGTAGGTAGGTAGGTTATGAAACACCGTGTATGTAATCCATAGCTTTTTATGATCATGAGTGAGAGAGTGAGTGAGTGGCAAAATAACGCAACTTACATGGCAAATATCTTGAACACGATCACAGGCTCACACTCAGTTACAAACATGGGTATGGTAGGTATTGGGTAGCATTCTCTCATTTATTCTTTCAGCCCACGACTGTTCTCCACCCTACTCATGCATGAGTCCTGCCTGCTCATGGGTCGTATTATTTAGACTACATCGGTTATCTTTGTCCCTTTCCTTGTTTTAATCTTGATGTTATCTCTTTGTCTTATACCCAGCATGCTTCCTGCCTTTGACAAATGGCTAACTGGCTAACATAAAAAAAAAAAATTGCTCTCGTTTTTTGTCTACTTTAACAACCCAACTAATATGTTATAGAACGGTTAAGGATGGACGGCCTCTCACTTCATAGAGTTTCTATATCTACCTGTTTGTTTTTCATTACTTCCATTCGTTTAAGAGTTTGAACTCTGAAATTTCTTCCATGAATGGCAATCTTTTTATATACTTCATTAATGAATTACCTACTGGTGCACTTTATAAAAGAAAACATTTGTCCTAAATTATGTATTCATTTACAAAATAATTATATGTTTTTATTTCTGATGATATGATGTTCTCTAATTTGCGTAATTTGTACTTATCGATTATATTTGCGACCGCAAAATATAAGTTTGTCATTTCGTATAGGTATTACTTGGGATCTCGATTTTTCGACCCTATGTAATGATACGGAAGCCTCAAGGCGCTAGTCCTACTCGCAATTGATTGTCTTTATATGTATTATGAAGTACAAAACCCTATTACTTATTAGCATGTTGAAGCGGCACTGGCCGGCCAGTAGTTCGCAGAACCGAAAGCGGTCGCTGTGGACGAAATCCATGCACGAGGCCTGCGCTCAGCAGTTGACGATTAACGGCTGAAAAGAGGATGATGATACCTTGTGTGACACGTTCGCAAAGGAACGGCTCGCTCGCACATCACGGTCGGTTGAAGAGCAAAGGTCCGTTTCCAGATATTGTAATGATGTGTGGTTGCGTGCGCAGAGACTTCCGGCCGACGAGCCTGGAGCGCGGGCAGGAGGCGTGGCGGCTGCGCGTGTACGTGGTGTACGCGTGCGGCGGGCCGCTGCTGGTGGCGGGCGCGGGCGCGCTGCTGGACGCGCTGCCGCCGCCCGCCGCGGGCGACGGCCTGCTGCGCCCGCGCTTCGCCGTGCAGCGCTGCTGGTTCTACGGCGACATGGAGATCCTCGTCTACTTCTTCGGGCCCGTGGGCGTGCTGCTGCTCGTCAACCTGGCGCTCTTCGTGAGCACCACGCGCCAGCTCACCTGCGGCCTGTGGCGCCGCGACGAGGTCAAGTCCACCTCCGAGCGGTAAGCACCTCGCTCGCGCTCACTCCTATCATCGTGAAACATTGTTTGGTTGATAGATGCACTCGAACACGCTGCCCGTAGCCGCAGCAAGGATTTGAATGAAATGCGGCTCGTTGAATATCCTAAATCAGCGTGTACTAGATTAAAGAGAACTCCTTGTCCGCGGATCACGCGATTGAAACCGCGGGCGGCGGCGGTCAGCGATTCCATAACAGCTTTCGTATGTATTTTGCAGGGCGGCGTTGGGTCGCGTGTGCGCCAAGCTGGTGGTGGTGATGGGCGTGACGTGGGGCGCGGACGTGGTGTCGTGGGCGGCGGGCGGGCCCGACTACGTGTGGTACGCGACCGACCTGCTGAACGCGCTGCAGGGCGTCTTCATCTTCCTGGTGGTGGGCTGCCAGCCGCACGCGTGGGCGGCGCTCAAGCGCTGCGCCGCCGCCTGCTGGGCGCGCGGCGGCGGCCGCGGCGGCGCGGGGGACGCCGCCACGCGCGCCACGCACTCCTCCACGCACCTGCCCTCCTGCGGGGAGTCGCTCACGCACACCACGCAGGCGGCCCCCTCGCCCCCCTCGGCCCCCGCGGCCTCCGCGGCCCCCGCGCCGCCGCAACGCGTCCCCATGGAGACCGTGTGCTGAGTGCGCACCGAGCGCGCGAACTGACTTTATCCCATCTAGATGTATCGACTCGATATTTATTCTACAGTATTATTTTTGTATTCCCGATGACGATTACGATCGTCGCATCGTATGAGTGCGGAGAGATGACGCGAACGTGATGTGACAATGTTGTGCGAGCGGCCAGCCCGCAGTGAACTTACGGTACAGTAATGATGACCGTGTGCGGTGCGGTCGCGTGGCATAGGTATCGTCGCGGTCCAACCCGAGACGTGGTGATTATAGGAATCTCTTGCCCTTGTTATATTGGCTGTTAAAATAAACGACGAACCCGAGCTTTAAGTTTCAATCGTGAAGAGGACGCGCGTTGAAGTCTTTTGTTCTGCGCTCTCGTACTAGCGAAGGCGTAGCACGAGTCTTTGTAGCGCGTCGTAGAGCGTCGGCGTCGAGCCGCGGCGCGGGCGTCGAACCGCTGCTAGCAGCGAACACCACAGAACTGCTCTCCTCTCGAGACGCGAGCAGTGCGACGCCCGCGCCGCGCGCCGCCGCCGCCGCCGTCCCGTCCCGTCCCGTCCCGTCCATCCCTCTGCGTTTATTTGGTTACCTATGTGAGTAAGCTTACCTATCTGCCCGTAATGTTAGGCTATAGGTATGTTAAGCAGAAAATAAGCATCGGAGGCGCGTCTACCTTTCCCACTTATCCTTTCTAACTAGTAGGTGTTAGGTTCGTCTATATTCTGTGGTGCCCAATATATTATTTTATTTCACGCTCGGAGCGTTCGAAAGTCGACTCTAGCGCAGCGACCAACGAAATCTTTGATTTCACTGCTTTCTTACAACAATCAGATACAATCGAATTTTGGCACTTTGCACACCTGTCAAGTTTCGATGACAATACAATATTACGGTCACAGCGATCAGGTCTGATGATGGAGCTGTTCCACGGAACTCTGCAAATAACAGTAAATTACTGAGCGAACTGACATCAGCTTGAAGTTGTTACACCTATAGGTATCAACACCTACCACTTGATGTATGTAAGCAACATACGAGTAGGTAGATACAATGGAATTTTACCGATTGAAGAAAGCGACTCTCATCCAAGTACCTACCTAGTCTGCACAAGATAATGATGGCATAGGACCTACTTTAGGAATAACGAAAGGGTCATTGTGTTATCGCGCCATCAATACGTAAGTAATTCATTGTCAATGTGTGTTGTGCATTGTGCGGTCGGGTCGGGGCGATGCCGATGTCGGACAATGCGTGCGGAGTACCTACTCACATACCTACCTACATGTAGGTAGGTATGTATGTGAGTCCCGCAGCCACGCTGCAGGCTGCGGACTGCTTGCCTCCACACCGGGTGCTTTGCGTGAACCTAATAGGTACCTATAGGTATTCACTTAGTCCGTTGGCCGGTGGCCCATTTAACTTTGGGCAAATTAGTCTCGGTTAGCGGAAGTGATGATTACATAGGTAGGTTAGTACTTAGGTACTACTTGTTCTGACGAGTAGAGATAAGACGTTCAAAGTTCCAACAAATACGTTTTAGTTCGGCTTCGAATGGATGTGTGTACATACATCTTTACCTACCAGCAGCAATGTGTGGCGTGGATATGACCTATGCTTGTGTTTTTGTGTGTTTGTTTAAGAAAGGGATAAGAAAAGAGTTCCCCAAATGGCTGCAACCCGTATCTTTAAGAAAATAAAGTAAAACATATTATTTAACTGTACCCTAATATTATGAAAGAACTTTGATAAATTATACAGAATTGACCTACATAAAATTGATGTGTTTATCCCTAAAATTGGATTGGGAAGTTTGTAGGAAAATGTGGCTTAAACAACATAAAAAGGTCTCGAACGGTTTAGAAATAATTTACGTATCTGGTTTTTGCGGTGAAGAAATATATATTGCAGATTAATTTCAATTCCTTTTGGTGTTATCACGAGAAAAAGTTATATTTTTGGTCAATATCATACAACCCACTACATGAGCGACCGCCAATATAAGTTTGTCACTTCCTGCACTTGGAATTGTGGTGTTCCGATCCCGTGTGCTGGTACGGAAGCTTCAGGGCGTGACATTGTCACTTGACCGTCTTTATTTAGTTCAGGGGTCACACCTGGTAGGTTCATATGCAAGAATTTAATGCATAGAAATATGTAGGTACTTAGGTACTTACAATGGTATTGCTGCCATCTATACTTATTACTAATTAGCGACTTGTCAACTCAAGTTAACGATTCATTGGAAGCCAATAACAATCAATTGGCATAATGCGGTGCGATGACAGCACGATGGTGGCCGCGTGGCGCAAGCCAGCCATTTGCATTGTCTTCCATTCGTATGCAGTTAGGTTTATGTATTTAAAGAGGGAGCTGCTCAATTATCAGGTATAATCAATTAAAATCATCAATTAAATTCATCATGGAGGAGGTAGGGGATAGCGAGATTTTCTCGTTCTAAATTGGAGCAGCCAGCCTGGTGAGGTGCCTCCACCTTACAGAAGATCGCAGCCAAATAACATTATTTGTTTCAAATAGTGTTGTGTTCCTGCGGTGAGTAAGGTTGCCAGAGCTCTTTAGGGGGAAGGCGGTTCGGGGTTGACAACGCGTGCGTGATGCCTCTGGTATTGCAAGCGCTTATAGGCTACGGTAACCGCTTACCAACAGGTGGGCCGTATGCTTGTATGCCACCTCAGTTGTATAAAAAAAAAAAAATGTTGATACTACTAGGTAATTAGGTAGGTACTTACTTACTTGTTGCGGGCATTTTTCAGAAATTACTGGAAAATATTTTTATTGAAAACTACCTTGAATAAAATATTGAAGGTATTTTACCTCTAAGTACAACGTGTTTCGTAACTAGAAGTAAGTATTAGTCTCTTTTCCATTTTTATAACTAATTAAACGTACGAGAAGTTCGCCATCAAGATTGCTCTAAAATAGCTGAGTGAATAATTGAGTCTGAACTGATGTGACCACAAAATAACAGATTTATGAAATCTAACTATTATTGCCAGTTGGGTGTAGAGCCTTTTTGGGATAGCAATACATAATCATAATCACTTTGTATTATTCAAGGCGTTGAATAGCAGATCCGGGTTCGAATCCTGCTGGATCGACTATTTTGGGTGGTAGCTGGTAGCATTTAAGTTTAATCTACTTAGGTACTACAACTACCAGCTACCTACATGAATGACGTCAATTAATGATGATAATATCCGAGAGCTATTTAAAGGCGAAGGGACGAGCGATGAACGCTGAACCAGCCAGCTGTCATATCGTAACGAACGAGCTTCCTATACGCGGTGTTATCATGTAGGTTAAGTATTTGTGGAGCCCTACGAGTACAGCGGCCGAAGGCGCGCACACGTGGAGTGGCCCGGCGGCGCCGGCGGCGGCGGCGGCGGCTCGGAGTCGATCGTCAGACTCGTCAGTCATCACAGCCGCTGACGCCACTGGATAACCATCCTCACCCCGGCGGCACCGGCGGCAGGCGCCAGACATGCATGACTGTGTTCAAACTTTGCACATTTATCTACGGAGAGTCGCGTGTGGCACGGATATTTGCGTATGTGTGCAAAGTTTGAACAAACTAAAGCGTCAGCGATTGGCTGATAGGTACCACAAATGCACGTCTTCGTCTGCCGATGAGAAGGTTGCTATACATTCTCATTACTTCTGGTATAAATACTAGAAACAAAGATAATTTCGTTGTTCCCACAATAAGGCTCGCTAGGGTTAGTAAATCCTTTAATGCGTTGCCTGCCCTGGAGAAATCATCTGTTGCTCATTTATGTTGTTCTCTACTTAAATGTTGTTAAATTATCTTACCTACTGCCTATATAGATACCTATCTGACTGCAATACCTAAATAATATTCCTATTCACATTAATCAACATTACTTGTTTTGGTATCTAGTTCAATGTTATTACAACATATTATGTGAGTCATTCTACTTACCTACTTGATAATTCCTAACAAACAACCCACCTAAACCTACAAATGGCATGAAAAAACAAGCAACTCTAGGACTCTACTAACTTCGCCCTATAGCTATGGGTGCCGGGGTCCCACAAGGCGGTTGCCTTTCACCGGCACTCTACGCCAGCTTTGACCGACGCGACGACACCCCGCCCGACTCTGGCTTGAACACGCTCGCGCTGTTCGCTGACGACGTTCAGCGACGACCTTTGCAAAGTACTATTTTTTTCTGTGCATTGCCTATTGCATTTTTTCATGCAGGGTCTGCTACTGTGCGACGTCACGCGATGTCCGTCCGTGTGGCCGCAGTCAACAGCTGACGCGTAGTTAAATAGAGGTGTAATGTGAATTTAATCACGTCGCTATTAGTAGAAAGAATCCGCTCTACGTGATACGTAAGCCAGAGTGAGTGATCTGTAAGGTTTCATCATAATTTCTTCGCAAATTTAAAATCATCTTTACGTTTTGTGTTATGACTAGTTATGAGCCAACACGTATAAAGATAACGAACAATGATTATGATTTCGGAAGGCGTGCAACAGTTCTCTTCAAGGCATAATAGTAGAACTGTTCATTTTAGTCAGGTACCACGCGAGAAAAGCCTCCTCATTAGAATACCTAGCATTTATTTAATACACTATACAGGATTTATTTATGTATGTACTGATTTATTTATGTACTATACAGGAAGCTAGAAATGAACCTTACCTACCCATTTGATAACGGACGGAGGAGCCAGCGCAGCGCAACCTTTTAATAAAGCCGGATGGATCCGAGGCGAGTAGTTCCGATAATACTTGTACCGGTTTCAACGTTCACTCAGACTGGTTAGCCTGGTTTCCTTTCGCTCGTAAAATACCACGCATAGGGTACTACCTGCATCAGTTCTGCAAATAAGAGCGTCATCAATGCACCAAACAATAGTTTACATAATCAAGCGCTCTACTTTGCTAAAGGTAATCAGGAGTTCAAGATGGTATAATCAGAATGTCTTATCCAAACTCAGCGATTGTATGTTGACCTAGGTGGAGCTCTCTATCTCCACTAACAATTCAACTTGGCATTTGACTCGAATGAATAGCTGTTCGGGTCGAGCGAGCGGAGCTGTGTGCGGCTCCTTTGTTCAACTATTACGATGACGTCCGACATTCTTCGGGACTCACGACTCTCGGTTCCGCGTAACAAGCTTACTGAATCCTCTGTGATTATCGAGTAGGTAGGTACTTACTTAGGTGTAAGAGTCATTATGTTTTCATACGCATCATTTAAAAAATACTAGGTTAGGTTGGTAGACTTCAGGCGCCGAGTAGCAGTCTAGCTTACTTTTAAAAATAAAATTATGCTGGAGACCTATGTTTTACTATATTTAACCAGTGGTTAACTTTTTTTAAATCCTCCTTTGGACCCCCAACCTTTTCATCTAATAATATAAATAATAAAATAACGTATTCCATGCGGATACTGACTGTGTGAAAGTGAGGTATGCACTAACAAATGAACATACAAACATACTTGCATTGTGTTTCCGGAGATAAGTGGGCTAAGTGGTAGGTAGCTAATTTTCTTTCTTTTCGTTGATTGAATAATAATGTTAAGAATCACCCTGTGTATTATTTCGGGATCGTGCATTCAGACTTCACTGAAGCAGAAATATGAAAGTGCGCGCGTCGAGGCTGGACTGGAGCTGGTGGAACAGCAGCGGCTCAAGTAGCCCTTAGTTATTTATTACATAAATAAGCTTATAGGTACAATCAATTATAGGAACCACCTATTCTATAAGATTTGTTATGTAATTTTTAAGTGTAATTGTTTGTTGTCCTGAATAAATAAAAATAAAAAATAAATAAATAATCCGGAATACGAGGTGACTTGCCGACTTGTCTTATCTTTACACATTTTGAATAAAAACTAGTCATAAGGTCTCAGTCCTGGGCGACTTCTAATGTCCGATTCCTTTTGTTACATATGGTTACAAAAATATATTTTGTGCAAATCTAAACAAGCGGCTCGGGAGCTCGACGTATATCAACGCAGTGGCAATTTCACGGATGCTTATTAATCTCGTACAGAAAAAGTCAGCCCATTCGGTAAGATAGGTACCAAATTTAGCTTGTGAAACTCGAAAACGCAAAAATACGACTCGTTGTCGGTAGTGGTAAGTTAGCCGATACCGCTCGGTTTATTAAAGGAACTGAGCTTCAGTCTGCTTGGCATTTGGTCAGTCGGTCGGTGACCTCACTTCTCTACAATACTTACTTATAATCCAAGTAATTATACGTAGGGAGGTACCTACATTATTTCCACTAGTTCTGTTATTTACTGGTATGGGAAAAATAATAGCACTTGAGAGTGGAGCGAGCGCGCGTGGTTCGAGGAATACTTCATCGGACACCGCTGTTTCAATTGAAAACATACCTACAAAGGGAATGGATGCTAATGCAAGCAGCTCAAATGTAATTCCGTGAAGATGTCTCACAAGGAAATGAACATGATGGATCCGCCCGTCGCCCGCTCGCGACTCCCGAGTCACGAGGCGAGGCGGCTTATCAATAAGTATTATGTATGTAACAATCAAATCCTCACTGACTGACTGACATGTAGACAACGCACAGCCTTAACCGCTGCTCGTTGAGACCTCAAATTTGGATAGGGTGTTTGTTTTGATAGTACGTAGAGGTATACTTGGAAGGGAATCTGAAATAGCTGCCTTTCATTGAGGTACCCGCGAGCGTGCTCGAGCGACAGATAGTGGTCTATCATTATGAAAAGTCGCATAGAGAGGCGGATCCTACCAAAACAAAGAAGATGTAATATTTTCACAAAGAAGCCTGTTCTTAGCTAATGGTAACGATGTCTGTGACTGCGAATGAAATCCTTTTTATAAAATAAATCAAATCCTTTTGGAGCGTCCACGGGAAAGGTTCTGAAAAGGGATAAATCTGATTGTGCTGAGTGAGGAACATTATTTAGCTTCTTATTTCGGGCTCAAAAGTAGGTATCTGAGTATAGTTCGGAAACTAGCCAAAAAGTTGCAAAGAGAAGAGTATAATTATCATTAATTATTTATATCAAAAATATTTAAAAAACGGATATAAATAAGTTAACCACACTACACTCTTGATTTAGGATTCTGGACAGTGTACATTTATTTTCATAAATAAAATATAAAAAAAAAACGCTCGATCAATAAATAAACTATAACTAAAATTACCAAATAGAGCCAAGATAGACTCGGAAAACAGAGTAGGTGGTACCTAACCTTTTACAGTTGTTTAAGTAACTGCATCTCTCGCTGATGCAGGTACCTGCTTACTTGCAGTATTGTCTGTAACTAAACCAAATATTATCACAACTACCTAAGCTTGGAAAGTAGGTAGGTACCTTTTAATAAAAACATGAAGCATTTCCCCATGTAGCGTCCCAACCAAGCGAATAGCCACATTACTGACCGACAAGCCAAAAATTTACGATAACAATTTATAAAAAATTAAAAGACTCGCACGTAGAGGTCTAAAAAGACAACTTCTCCTATTACCTAAGTTCAATGAAAGTTCAGTGCCTCGAAGTTATTGTACTATCTCTTGCGGAGTTCCTTAGAGTATTTTACAGTAAAACAGTACAGTTAACGCCGCAAGAGATAAGTAATTTTTTTACTTTTTCACGGACGCCGATGCAAACCTGCGCGTTATTGTGGTCCACAACCATCCAGGATACTGGTTGCGCGCGCGCTTCGTTATTCAGCTCAGGTTCCATCGCGGTTTGCTGCCCCCCCCCCCCCCCGCCCCCCCACGTCACACCCGAGGGGGAGCGTCGCGAGTACGAGGAGTCACGTACTCGGGCCGCCATCGCCAGGGGGCAGGGAGGGGGGAGAGAGAGGGCACGTAGTCAGGTTACGTCACGAGACGTGCACAGCTGACGATAAACTATTGTAGGTATTCAATTCACCCAAAGAGTTTCGTTACACCGGCATCGGCAACGTAATCCATTACCTACATTACCTAAAATGCAGGTTTATCGAGCACGAACCGAAATTAAACACGAGACACGCGGTTTGGTAACTCCAAATATTGCCTTAAAAAGATACAACTTACCTACCCACTAGTAGGTAGGTAAGTATCATGGGAAATTCTAGGTCGCTGATGTATGTAGTAGGGTAACTATAGGAAGGTATTAAGTCATTTAGGACGAAATGAAATGATGCTTCACGGAAAGTGCCCAACCTGCTATATGTGAACTTAAGAAACCTGCCTGCTGCTGCCAACCTACAAGATCGCCTTGAAGTGGAGCGTTAACTGTAGGCTGTGTGCTACAGGGCCGAGGCAGCCGCCGCGCCGGTATGAGTACTACCTAGTAGAATGTGGCGCGGCCACTTGCAGCTGCTCTGATAAAAAGCGCATTCTCAATGCATTCGCACTGCACAACCTGAGTAGCTTGAGGGGACCTGGGTAAACCTGGGTTTCAACGTAGAAAATACGGTAGAAAATTTCACGGTAGAAAATTATTATTAGTAATGTCTAGCTCATCTCTTGACCTTCTAAATTGACTTAAATACCATTTAAATCTAAGCCTGCAGCTAAGCAGTGGTAATTTAAAATGAATTATTCCATCCGACCACTGCAAGTGATGTGTAAGTGAAATGTTTGGCAGTCACACACTGTGTGAAATGGGCACAAGGCGGGTTACGAAATGCTGAGGCAACAGCAATGGTGCCACGCGCGAGGAAAGTCCGGTTCCGAAGCGACGACGACGCGATGTCGTGCGTGACTCACCGCTAAGGAAGGCTGATTATTTGCGAACGCGCCGATATCTACAGTCATTAGTGAACACCTTAATGTAAAAGCGACATTTACCTACATACATACCGAGCTACAAGATGATAAGCACTTTTATGAGTGAACTACCTAGTACCTACTTATAATCAACTCTACAAAACGGTATTTAGTTATATTTGTGGAGTTGATTAGACTAAGTGTTGGATAGAACCACGTCCTTTTGATTTAGTTAGTGCCGAGGTGGAGCTGCATCGGAGCGGGATAAGTAATGGTAAATTCACATCGGATGCTTCCCTTGTTACTGTAACGGTAGGTAGTTGTTAGAGGCATCTACTGGTAGAGTAAACAAACGGTGGAAGTTTATTGGAGTCACGTGGCGCGTGGTCAACACCTGGTGGCGCTTGTGTATCAACAATAAGTCTTTTATAAAAACAATTTGAGAATGAACAGCTTCACACAACAATGATGAAACACAAGAAGCTCTACCTACTACCTTGTCAATTTAAAATCTGAGAGATAGGTAGGTTAGATAGCAGGAAAGGAGCAAGTAGTAAGCAAATCTTCAGTCAAAATTGGTCTACCAGCAGAACCGTGACTCTGGTATTTACTTACCTACTTATATATATATATATATATTTGACTGGCCTCATAGCTCAGTTGGTAGTAACTCTGCCTTCTGCGCTAGAGGTCGCGGGTTCGATTCCCACACTGGACAAACATTTGTGACTAACACAGATGTTTGTTCTGTGTCTGTGTGTTAAATATATATCTATTATGTATATCAGTCTCTGGTACCCATAGTACAGGCTATGCCTAGTTTGGGATCAGTTGACCGTGTGAATATGTCCGGAATATTTATTTATTTATTATTTTATTTATAGCGTCAGCCAGTGAAGCGACAAAATAGTTTGACAGTAGGACGGTATGCTTTTGCTAGAGTTGGCTACAGCTCTAACTAAACGTTCCATATTTATTTTTTCGAACGGATTTTTATGCTGTGGGTCGCTAAAAACAATAAAATGTAAGTAAAGTTCCAACCAATCGATCACTTAGTTACGTTTGCGAGTTATGGTGATGCGTGCGCGCATTGTTGACTCGGCGGGCCTCGGCCTTTTGAGGCGCTCTGACGAACAAAGGATCATAGACAATAGATATGTAGCGATATTAGCTAACTACCTACATTAAGCACGCACGTAGCTTTACTAAAAAAAAGTTTATAATGGTGTTATTGATGATCTCTACTAGCTAGATGATTATAATAAGGATGGTTCTTAGAGAATGCACGACTTGGTAGGTACTACTTGATGTCCACCTGCGATGATATTTGAGACATTTTTTGTGCGGTAAGTTCTCTTTATTCTTTATTGTACACAGAAAACACATACAAAAAAAAAACAAACAAACTCAATGAAAGGACATGCACAAAGGCGAGCTTAACCCTAAAAAGAGTTTTCTTCCAGCAGGCTAGAGAGCTAGGTGGTTATAGAGGTAGGGTCCGTGTACAAGACCAATGAATAAAAAAAAAATAGTAGATGTATAAACAAACTATTCTTACAAAATATACTTATATTAGATACCTAAATATAAACTTATCACTATGAACAAACTACTTATATAATAATATTATTATAATATATATATACCTACTTGTGAAACAATTAAACAAATATACAAATATATATATATTTTAATATTATTTAGGTCTAGATACCTAAAAACTTTATTTACAGAAAGAAACTTAAAACTAATACAAGTTAATATTTACAAAATACACAAGAAACAGTTGAGCCATCTAAAGACCGTTGCAAACGATCTATAGATAGCTCAACTGATCCAGATCACTACCAGTCGGAAGCGTCCCGAAGACGCTACTAGTAATATATAATTTAAATACCTATGTACTTACAAGAGATAGAAAATGCTCTTTTGCCTTCCTCTTAAAAACATTAACCGAAGGACTATCGCGTATGACATGGGCCTGCCCCTGCATTCCACAACTTTACCGCATGAACAGTAAAGGAGCCGCCGCGCCGTAACGGCTAGTCGAGTTCTCGCTTAGTTACACCTCTGCATCTTAGTCTTAGTGTCAACTATTGTTCGAGATTGTTGTTGTTGTAACATGTTATGCGTTGGATACACTTATATAATATATATAAATAATACCTACCTACTTCCTACCTAGCTAATAAGAAAGAACCTATATAATATTACTTAACTACCTAACTAGAACGACCAACTTTTAGAATTATATTGTATATGATACTAATGTTCTCATGTAAGTGACTCACTGTCTATATGGGAATAAATAAACTTAAACCTAAAGTTTAATGTAATATAACACACGGCAACAGCGTCACCCGTTCCTTACTAACTTACTAAACACTAAACTTACTAAACTGAGTCCAGCCAGTTTATACTTTTATTTGCAAAACTTTCTTAAATTACCTGTTATGGTATTTTTATAAAATCTTTACAACTAATTAAATAAAATAAATAAATATTCCGGACATATCACACACGGTCAACTGATCCCAAACTAGGCATAGCCTGTACTATAGGTACCAGAGACTGATATACATAATAGATATATATTTAACACCCAGACACAGAACAAACATCTGTGTTAGTCACAAATGTTTGTCCAGTGCGGGAATCGAACCCGCGACCTCTAGCGCAGAAGGCAGAGTTACTACCAACTGAGTTATGAGGCCAGTCAACGCGTACTACACGTAAGAGTAGTTGGGCATCGAGATTGCTACCTAACAGCTGATACATGTGTAGTATTATTATTGAACTGATTTGACCCCAAAACAGCTGATTTTTACATAGTATTTTCAATGGAAACTGACAAAGTTACAAAAGTTGTAGAACAAACAAACTTTATTGCCAATTGGATGTAGAATAAGCCCCTTTTGGGATAGCATACATATTATAGATCACCTTGTGTTTATTAACTAACTTACTTGAAACATAACCTAAACAATTAGCTTGGAATGTAAAATTATGGACGCCAAGAAAATGTTTCTGAACGGCACAGATACGAACCACTCTGCACCTGCCCTGCCACAGATCATCCAGCAGTCTGTGGCTCGGGACGTGGTGTACCCACCCCACACTGTACTACTGTACAGTCGCTCGTGAGGAGGTAACGGTCACGAACAAAACAATCGCAGGCCACGAACTCAACTCAGCGAGATGCCGCCGCCGCCATGCGCCGCCGAGCCCCGCCATCGACCGGCCGACGACCTACTCATACACTTATTTTACTTTCTCAAACGGAATGCTTTACGCGCGAGTGTCGAAAACGTGGAACAAGTTTAGTTCCTATAGCGTGCAGGCTGTGTTCTCGCGCTGACTGCCCAGCCCCAGGCCCCAGGCCCGGGCAGACCACATGAAGCATAACCATTTCTTAATGCACCCTAGATTGGGAAATTGTGCCACGCACGTGTGTGACTTTGACCTGACTGTAACGATGTTTGTTTGTAGTAGGTACTAGTGGTTCGCCCCAAACTGAGATGTTCGCATTATTTGAAAGTGATAGGTAGGTCCTGGTTATAGCTAGGTACCACATAACTATTGAAAATACTTACTAAAAAATAAAAAAATATTCCGGACTTATCACACACGGTCAACTGATCCCAAACTAGGCATAGCCTGTACTATGGGTACCAGAGACTGATATACATAATAGATATATATTTAACACCCAGACACAGAACAAACGTCTGTGTGAATCACACAAATGTTTGTCCAGCGCGGGAATCGAACCTGCGATCTCTAGCGCAGAAGGCAGAGCTACTACCAACTGAGCTATGAGGCCAGTCAACTTTGAAATTTTGAACACATCTTACCTTGTAAGTTGGTTACACTATACCTAAGCAATCTCCATATAAACAAAGGAGTTTAAAGTAGGAAACAAACTACCCGGTAAATGGTGGCTTTGAAAAGAGCGGAACTCAGCAGGTATCGGACCAAACATTGTCCCAAACTGAGTTCTGCTCCTATGCAATAACTCTCAAAATCTTATTCACCAGTTCACCGCTAAACACCCTGATGAATAAAAAGATTTTCTAAAGCATTTTTAAGACATTTCAATTATTGGCCTGATTCAATATGTGATAGTATTGTCTCATGACGATTTTATTATTATTTTATTTTATTTTAAGTTACTCGTGGTTTAAAATATAGCCGGAGTACGAACGAAATGAACATAAAAAACATCAATTTGCATAACAATACCAGTGACAATAACCCCTTTGCGAGACCATTGCCCTAAATATAGAAATAATTCACGCAGCGCCAGCGTCCGTCTGGCACACAAATACTGACAAAATTTGCTTTATTGCGACAAACTCAACTCACTATAACTTTTGAAACTATCACGGTTATGTATGAACAAAATTTATTTACCATGATTTGTGAGTAATTGTGCCCCGATATCTCAGCACAGATGCCACCGCCCCGCCACGATCAGAAACCCACGATGATAAATATCCCGTTTTTACTACGTCCAGGCACTTAATGTGGCTTTATAAACTTAGCAAGCATGCCACACATGGAAGTTTTCTTAGAGGAAGTTTTCTCCACACAAGGTCATCCTTTAATTCGCCTAAATCCATTCAAGCTGACGTCGCGCGGTTATTTATTGAGAGAGAGAGAGTTAGTTACCATCTCAAGTCGTATATAGCCTTAGGTAGATACTCGGGGCTCAATTATGCGATCTCCCACGCAGTTGGCAACCGCTCTCGCCCTCGCTCTCCAAGAGGCTTTCATTTAACTACAGTCCATGTCACAGACAACTGGGACCTAGTACTTAACAGCTCACCATGCATTTCTTTAGTCATGACTATTTACGAAGTATTTCTGACGTTGCCAATATAAATAATTCTTGTTTGCTGAATTGGTGTCGGCTCGGTGACGTCTAGCGGAGTTTTATTTTTATAGTTGTTTAGATTATATCAGATAGATAATAAAGTTTATTTAATAATCCAACTCACACTTTCACTCAATGGTAATACAAGTAGTAACAGAATAAAATTATTTTTATGCACTAGATAGGTACTAGAACTAAAAAGTGTCTGCGTGTGCATTACATTACAAATGGGTCATAAGCTCAGCGATAATATTGCTCAAGAAGCAAACACAGATTTTCAGCCATTACTCTCGAGATGACGAGGCGAAAACGAGGGTCACGTTGAGGGCACTCGTTTTTAAAGTGGGACTGTGTTAAGAGTTTACAGTTTATACACGGGTCAGGTGAAGTCACTGGCCAAAACACGATCCCGTGGCCTGTTTTAGAATCATTATGTACAACAGTAATACTGCACCAACCTTCCAATACATATTTAATTTTCCTCCAATATCATCAACGTCATGTCCATGTCAGCATGATGTCCTCCAGGGTGGCCAGCAGCTCGTGCTGCCCTTCCTGGAGGACATCGGATGGCTCAATAGCAACTCCCAACTAAATCAAGAAATATAATATCAAGGGCGCCCACCCGCAAGTCTTGAAAATGAGGAGAAAATTGTGTCAATTTAACATGAAAATATGGGTATTCATACAGGTAGTAGAGACATATTTTTTACTTTCCCCCCAATAGTGTTTATAAAGCGCGCCCTAAAGCAAATGTTGTTTTCATGAGTTAGTGAGTGCAGCGGTCGGTCAGCGGCGCGGCGCGGCGTTCACTGGTCCGGGCCCGTGCTCGAGAGCGGCCCACGCTCCTCTACATAATTAAACTAACCATTTCCTTCCTAGGTTATCTCTGATTACAGTTACCAGCTCGTAATCACATCAATTCATTAAATAGCGTGTGTCCGCTCTGCCCGCTCCAATCACACCGACCCCGCCGGCGGGGTCGACGACGACGTCCCGTCCCTGCGTTTCCACCCCGTCAGGGTGATGGCCTCCTCAAAAAACCTCTCTCTGGCAACAGCCCAAGCCGAGGTCCGTACCTAAGTGGTGCCCTTGCGCTCGTTGCCAAACATAACCTTTTTTTCGGCAGTAGCGCCCTCTGCGCTCGCCTAGCCCGGTGTAGCTGGCAGTGGTCGTAAGAGACCCACAGCATATAAATCCGTTCGAGAAAAAAAAAAAAAAAAAGCCCGCTCCAATCAACTTACGATGTTCAACGTGCCAACTTCCTTTTAAAGTCACGAATCAGTCATCTATCCACATAACACACATACAATTAGGAGCTGTTAAGTCATGCGTACGGTCAGAATAGAATTGAAGAACAATCCTAGAATAGTAGCACGTAGATTTGTCGATGTGGTGTTTCGGCAGCGCTGAGCGGCGCCGGCGCCGGCGCTTTGTTCTGCGTGCTCTATCGACCGCCGGCGCCGGCGCCGGCGCCGGCGCCGTAACAAAACAAACAGCGGCACAACTGCAAACAAAATATTGCTTTCTGATTCTGACTATATTACAAGGTAATTCATACATGTGCATGCATACTAACTATGTAGTACTTATTACAATATAAGCCTAGAAGCTTATTGTAATAAGCTAGATCATTTGTTGAAGCTCAAATTTGTCTTTTTTTCAAATTTTTATAAGCTCTTATTTATTAGGGATTATTTAACTTTTCTTTTGAGCCTCACCTAGTTCGATCGGCACCACACTGAAGCTTTAAATTCCATTTTGTGAAAAAGGATCATCGAAAAAATGATAGGCACCAATGATATCAAAATGTACCATTTAATAATAGTGACACTGTGTTGTGTCTGTGGTACACTTGGTACCTGCGCGTCGCGTCTCCTGCGCAGATGCTCCGGTTTCCTTGCGGAGTCATTAACCCGCCGCGCGCGCCGCCGCAAGTGTACTCTCGGATTAACTATCTAGGTTCCTGTTCTAGGCTCAAAACACTGCGGACCGTAATGTTCATACATTCTCCGATAATCTACTAACCGAAAGTAGGTAGGTACCTACCTCACTTGTTTCGTATAATTCTCTAGCTTAACTTGCTATGTAGTGCTTCCGGAGAATACCGTTAAACTCGAAGGAACCCAAATTATACCAGATGTTCGAGCACTGGACGTTATAACTACCTACTCTACCTACATAAATATGTTTCATCTGAAATGTTCAAACGGCAGCATCTGTTTTCCTCGGCTCCGATCACCGCGACGAAGGTCACAGATATTTTCAACCACTACATAAATTATAATCTCAAGAATATAAATAAATAAAAAGCTAGAAATGTATCGTTCCTGCCTACGTTCAAGTTCAGAGTGGTCGGTCGGTTAGAGATGATTTATTGTGGGCGGGTGGAGCGGGAGCGCGTTGTTACTCACTGAAAACGAAACCCGTGGGATATTAAGCGGTTATCAGTTAGTTGCCACTCGCAAGAGAGTGCAGCAACACCAGCCCCGCCGCCGCCCGACACACACTGCAGCTGCACGCGCGCCGCGGCGCCGGCTCCGCTCGCCGTCATTCATCATCGTTTATCGAGTTCGCGACACGCTCCTTAGGGTAGGTCACTAACCCACTGCGCAGAAACACGAGTAGGTACAACTATGGCCGTGGGGTAGGTCTGTGCGCGCAGCTAACTGTACCTACTACCTGCCGTGCCTGTGTTCGGCATTCCTGTAATTTGTCACAGGCGCAGCTTGTGGCACTTGTGGCAGTCTCGTTTGCGGTGAAAACAGGTAGGTAGGTATTCAGGGTATGGATTTGCAGTAGTTTATGCGCAGGCGCAGGCGACGAGTTCCATTTGGTTGGCAAGATTTCGTTGTTTGTGAATTCTAGTCGTTTTGTGTTACGCACGGCGGCGGCGGCGTTTTGCTTGATACTGCACAAGGTCAACTAACTGGACACAAAAAGGTAGTACCTACTGAGTAAATAGATTTAGGCTTAAACTTGGTACTCATTGGTACGTTATGTATATTTATTTTCGGTATAACTCGTCACTTGGTATACCGTAATTATTTTCAGGTAAACGCAAGTGAAGGTAAGAAATTATAAAATACGATGTTCAAATTGTAGTCTAGCGAAACAGCAGTAGGTAACTAATGCAGGTGACCAACCTTGGAGTGGAACCAGCCTTGATATGTTTCTTTTCCGCTTGACCTGAGCTGATATTGAAGGAATTGAGTAGAATAAGTATATCACACATTCGATAGATTTTAGTAGGCTTTTGAAGGTTCTATCGGTGCTCATAAAGCTTCTCTTCGGCTGTCCTGAGTTTAGGCCAATACTTACATCTTAATTTGATAAACGAACGACGAAAGACACTTTTCGTCCAAGATCATATTCAAAGCTGGAAAGTTAAGTACCTACCTAGTAAGCAGCGGAAGATAGTCGCCGAGTGCAAAGTCAACAAGCATCAGGAAATCATAACTCTCGTCGGCTGTCCCGTCACGTCGTCGGCCGTCGTAGCATCATCGCTATGAATTAATCACATGTTTAAAAAATTCAAGAAAACATTTTCTTTAATTTGAGTCAAATGCCAAATAATTTCATCAAACAATTTCTCAAAGTGTTTCACGTTCACTTTCCGAGCATTTCCAGCTCAGAAGATTTAACGCGAGCTGTTTCGGTGCGTTGAACTAGCTTTTTCCAAGGGTGTTCGGCCATAATTTATGGCTGCAAATATAGCGTTGTTGGTAGAGCAGGTTTAAGTACATGTAGTTGTGGGTAATTGCTGGTCACTACACGGGGTCACGGCCCAATGATGGCGGCGGCGGCGGGCGAGAGAGAATCTTACAATACTTATTCCCCAACGATGGTTGGTTACTGGACAAACGGTGGTGCCAACGATGGTGGCTGGTACCCGGTACGTGCCCGATGCTAGTCCACGAGAGCCTCGGCATGTGGGTAGGTGGCACGTCTGGTGCCTCGTGTCTGGTGCCTCGTTCGGTAGGTAACTCATTCCACGAACGACCAATTTCAATCTGCTCGTGAGGAGACGTTAAAACTTGAATCGAGGTCAGTCGATCAACTTAGGTCTTCAGTGATGCGAACTTACGGAGCTCTACTGCGATCTTCCTAAACACTAGGTATAATATAACATACCTTGTATTAAGTAAGTATGTGTTGTAACTCACACGTAAAGTACTGTAAGTTTTAGTAACATGAGATGTGAGAGCACAATTGAAACAAGGGTCTTGCTTGAGCTTGGGTAAAATTTCATTCTTAAGAAATTATCGAAACATTGTGAGGTTTTGTTTGATGAATGCGAGAGCCTTAATAACTAATAACTAATCTACTTTTAACGAATTCTTTTTATCTCAGTATTCATCAATAAATTTCAACCTATTCCCAAAAAACATATTATTGACATCCAACCATGGAATAGATTGTTTTCAATTGCCGCGAGACGACGATGTTTTGCAAAAAGCTCTAAGTGCGAAACTTTTGGGCAATGTTGACAGGAGTTAGGAAATTTCCGAGAGCTATTGGTAGAGAGAGTTGAGATGTTGGTAGGTATTGATTTCTCGTCGTTAGACGATACACATTTGCTAGTCGTAAAACTTTTACAGCGAACTTTTGTGTTAAATCGCACTCAATCATAAAACATTAGGACATGGCACTCATTGGCTAAGAATGGAGTTCATTCGGCAGTGACGCAGATTCTTTACAACTTCCTATATGAAATGAAATGGATTCAATTCCGTGGCAATGGTACTTCTGACACTAAGGCCATTAAACGAGTCATAAATCGAGCAGCAGTGAGCACTCCGCGTGCAGCTACACTACACAAACATTACACTGCCTGCATACACTACAGCAGTGTTTGCAGCTGCCTGCGCCCACTGTTGCACTTCACTTGCGTGCGAGCTGCCGCAACCTAGTGGCCGCAGGCAACTTAGCGAGCGAGCGAACATCTCCCAAAAAACTTGGACGATTTGGCAAAGATTTTGGAATTTGGTAGGCCGATAAGTATGTAATTTTTTAAAGTTATAGATGCATATCCGGTGCACAGCTGAAATATTTAATAATTTGCTGAAGTCAGAAAACTCTTTAAATTTTAATTTTAGAGTCTCTCTTCTTCTCTTGAATACTATTTAAAAAAAAAACATATAATTACGTTTTATATCTACTATATTTTACTAGTTTCCATTGCCTAGCACAACACATTTTTATTAAAAAACAATTGTATACTTTTCTAACTCTGTTGTTGCCGCTATCAAACTAAGTTTTTATAGCCCTAACCTAAGCACTACTTGTAGGTATGCGGCGGCGCGGGCTGGCTTCCAGTTAGGATACCTACGATCATTACACATACACTTCACTGAGTAGTGAGTAAGCACTATAAGAAATAGTCACATAACAACTTATGCATAGGTTATGAGATAAGAGCACCAGAGAGCAGTGGGGAGTGTATTGTTTGTGGAGAGATTAAACAGCTTGCATACACCTACATATAAAATGTCCTCAGTGCGCAGGTTGATTGTTAAAAGATCATCCTCATCGAAAATTGTGATGAGGATCTTTTAACAGCACTTTACTAAAATATGATCAGAGGAATAGCTGCGAATTCGACGGCCGTCAGCAAAGTGTTTTTATAGCTTTCACTTTGTACCTCTGGTTTAGAGTGAGGCGGGGGGGGGGGGGGGGGGGGGGGGGGGGACATGCGTAATCTCTGGAGCGAGTTAGTGGACATCTCGTCTAATGACTCTGCGTATAAATAAGTACTTGGTGTTATTTCTGTGTCCAGTGCCACAGAGCTGTTGATATGTCAGCGGCTACAGTTGTGTGACAGTTAGTATATGGTGAGAGACAGTCGCTGCGCCACGTGGTGACAGACGGCATGCCGACGACCGACGGCAACTCATGCGGTACTGTTTTTTCACAACATTGTTTTTTTATGATAGCATTCTACAATGAAAATTGTATAAGATTAAAGCTGAAGCATGCATCAGGCGGGAGACATTATGTTTTATATAAAGTCTCTTCGTTTTTCTCGTATCTACCTCTTGTATCCGTGTTCGGTCGGAGACATGGATAGTGTAGTGCTTGCACGATCGAACGATTTCATAGATCCAACCAAGAATATATCCAAGCTGGATGATACCTGGTTGTATCTACCAGTGAAGACCTTTAAATGGCCTTAAGCTATATATTTAAGTTTCCAGAATGTTTTTCTCAGAGCCGATGGTTTTCCAAAAATAAATAAATAAATAAAGACAGAAACTTGTTTGGAGAGTAGTAGCTAGATAGTATGTCTATAGAAATGTCTCCTAGTGCGTAACTACCAGGCTTGACATTAACTTCACTCGCATAAATCATTGTATTGTTGTAAACACATCAGTGTAATCTCTCGGAGATCTTTGACCCGAGTTCCTTTAGATAAGTTATTAATAAAAGCACACGGTGCAGAACCGCGGAAACTAGCTGGGGATAGGGAGGCCTTTGCCCTGCAGTGAAACGATGCAAAAAAAAATTTGTTTCTTCGTAAACTGTTAAGTTTTTTTTTTTTTTTTTAATAATAATTCTTCAAATGAGATAGATCCTTGTGTTTTTGTATATATTGGTACTAGTAGGTACTTTCTATATGCAAATGTGTAGGTACATTTCATAGGTTAAACATCACCTATATACGTTTGAAAGTCTTTAGTAGTACTATCACCAAAAATTCCGCCTTATCACACTAAGGGTGTATTTTGCGTGAAGTGATCTGTGCCTTGCTTGCTTAAATGCGTAATCATAAAAAGTACCGTTTTTGTCTAACAATATGTTCATTATTGTTTTAGTTGCAACTGAACAACAGACTGAGAAATCAAACTCATAAACGGATTCACCCTCAAAGGATCATAATAAATAAAGAGATGGGCCGGACAGGCACTTAGCCGTGTACATAATTTCAAATTAAGTAATGGTTGAGACAAATATGTAAAGTTCATTTGATATATTTTTATAAGGTAAGAATTTGAAATATTTAATATTCAAAATACATAAAAGCAAGTTTTACTTAGAATAGTGACACATAGCAAGGTAGGTACCCGCACAAATATAATGCACATAACTAGGTAACTCTCCACAGTAACCTATGATGAGATAATATAGTAGACATTTTTCTATAGATTCGGTAGGTACACTTATTGAAAACATTTCGCTCTGTTATTTCAGACATTTTTGTGTAGGAAGAGCTTCTATTATAAAGTAATTGGTGCTGGAAAAATGAAATAAATTGCTTATAAACAACATTAGCATCATCGTTTCCTAGAATTATTGCGGAGACCAACTCTAACAATATCATTTGACAAGAATTTTAACGAATAACAATTTATTGACCCTCTAGTTCGTATTAAATATGATGGGATCATAATATCAAGAACAATTTCGTACTGTTCATACTTCATACTTAATTGTTATGAGTTTAAAAACAAACTTGAAAACTGTCTACTATCTGAACTAAAAGAAATAAAGCCTACAGCAAATCAGTAGCATCTTCAGCGATGTTATAGCCGAGCGAGTAATGAGAGGAGGAGAACCAACAAGAATTAGTATTACTTCTAGAACTGTTTTCTGTAAAACAAGTGTATGCTTTACAGAAAACAGTATTTGTCAAGGAAAATGCGAGTTAATTTGAGTAGGCATTGCTTCCCCGTCCTGAACGCTCAAGGCGAGCGATAAAGCGCGCGCCGCGGTGCGTGTGCAGCCTCTGACCGAGTGTAGGTACCCATAAACTTTACAACCACTTTAACGACTCTACATAATGCGTTTCTCAAGGACGGACACAGAAACAGATTCCTTTTATATTTACAGGGATTATCCATAAAGCAGTCGTTATTGTAATGGCGCGGAGTGGAAATGAATTGGAAATGGTTTAATTCCTATACATATCTAAGTATTTGCTGCCATCCAAATTAAGGTTAGCAAAAAAGCTTTTTGTGCGTTGAAATATAAAGCGACTCAGATTTTTACCTAAATTTTGCTACAAAGGTATCTCGTGTGCATAATTTTGTAAAGGTCTTCACTCTCTTTAATCTCCACGGAGGCGAATGGTGGTAGTACGTAAACTTTGATATGGGTAACCGGGCTTCAAATACTTGAGGCATAATTATTCCCACATAAGGAGCATTCCCACCGGCACTCACTGTTATTAATTTGTGGCACATTGGCAACAAGCGTGGAGCTTTCCGTTTTGTATAGGTAGGTGCATATTTTTCATAAACGCGGCGACATTAGGCGGGCGGCGCGCGAGGGCGGGCGTCGTTATTTATTGCAACGGCTCTATTTGCGGTCACCGGATGGCGGACGTGTAGTAACAACCATCGAACTGGATATTTGTGATTGTGAAATATTTTCCGACCTCGACACATGGTAATCATGTATATGGAAAATCCTTGGACATACAACAGAAAAAACAGGAGGAATAATTTGGTTGAATAAATTAGCCCAGCGCTGAATGAATGCTTAGTTTGCAAGTAAAACGGCTGGCAAGGCTGACGGACGTCAGACGGACATGGACAATTTGCTACATAATTATAAGGGTTAGGTACTTTTAAGACTGGAACTCAAAAAATAGTAAGATCGGAAACGCACTGAATATAATTAAATTTATTTATTTTATTTCGGTTGTTCACCATAATTGTTAGTACATTTATCTATCTATAAACTATGTTAGTAACCATAAAAACAGATTTCATAAATTAAATTTACTTAACATTGAAAATTTTAACTATATTAATTTAAGCATGTTTATGTCAATATAATATTCAAAAATTCTAATTGTATATGTAAAGTCAACAAATGAATAAATAGTAACTTACTGAATTGTAATCTGTTTTTTTTTATTTTTATTATAATGACATTGTCCCGGCGGAGATCGCAGAACTCGCGAATGTGAGGTGAGTCCGCAGCTCGCGGGACATCACGACCTGCCATAAGTCAGCGCGGCACCTCTTCCTCGAGAGATGCGCGATCTCCCTGTTATTCCCGCAGACAAATGTCCACAAAAACAGAGTTTTCTGCCTTATTCATTTAAGATTACCTACCGGATTGATGCTAAATTACGTGGCTGGATGTAGATACTAGATTTCCTTTTTATACCTACTCAATCGAACATAAATGCAGTTTTTTTTATGAAATTTTACATTGTTTTTCTTGCATAAAAATCAACAATATCCTTACCTTACATGCTTAAATTATTAAACAGATCAACAGTGATATAGCTTTATTCTATCCTTTTGATCAGAACCTGCGACATGCAAAAGTGTGTGCGGTTGGTTAATATTAAGCTATGACAGTTTAAACCTTTCGCCTAGACGTAAAATATTTTTCCCGAAATTTCCCGAAAGAACCGGGTTAACGATTTATGATTTCCCGGTTCCTAAATTGGCAAAAAAAACGGGAATTCCTGGGTATTTCGGGACCGGGAATTCCCGGGACCAAACCCTAGTAGATACCCTACCCTTCTGGGGTGTTGTAAGTATACCCGTACATAAACAGAAACATTCAACATTAGCTGTTATTTTTAACCAACGCCAAAAAATAGGAGGAGGAGGAAATGTTAGTACACCGATTACTCCGTAACGAATGGCGATTTCATTGGCACACACACAAAACACATTCGTTTCTTTCATAAAATTGACAAAAAGTAAGAACAAAAATAAGCGTTTTTCAAAATGAAATGACAGATTATACTCGGTCAGTGTCATGTCACATCAATACATGACCATGCGTGCGTTGTAAAAGTTAATGCACATTTCGTTTGCGAGATTGAATATGGATAATAGGGTTTTATTAGTTGGTGGGAATACTACACCGCTGCGCTAAATGGAAAGACGACCTAATCGAAATAACAGTTATAGATCAGCCGCCCCGCAAATCTATGGGTGACACCTACGTGCAGCATTGGACGGAACTCACGGCGGAAATGATGACGATGATGTCTGACTAAGTAAAGGATTAACCAGGTACCTATGAAACGCTACCACACGCGGCGCGTTGCGGCGCGGCGCGGTGTGGTGCGGTGCGGCGCGGTGCGGTGCGGCGCGGTGGTGCCGGCTGGGACGAGGCCGAGGGGAGGGGTGGCGCGCCGGCCGCGGCCTTGCCGCGACTTTACTATACGTGCACACGAACTGTCCACGTCCGCCTCTGAGGAATGCCTTCCTTATTACTCAGTTACACTTTTATTTTCTTACAGAGTTACTAATTAATGATTTCCGCTTTACATTAAATTCAAAGGATTCAGTTTATTAGAATGGTGAAACGAGCAACTTTTATGTAACCAGTAGTTTTTTTTAATTAATAAGGTGTCCTTTCATTTCTAGGAAATATTATTTGGATAACAGTCCATTTTCCGCAATCACAACAAGCAATTTAGGCCTACACGTGGTGTTTGTTATTCAGCCTGTCGCCCATAAAATGGATTAATATTAAGTTTAAAAAAATAAGAAATTAAGCTTTTAAAAGCAGATTTATGTTGGTTTGAGTACGATCGGATTAAGACACAAGCACTATATACAATCGCGTGTGGCACGCGACGACGCGGCGGCGGCGGCGGCGCGGCGCGACGCGCGGCGAGGACGCGACACGTAGTGCGGCATAGCTTCCCATCCCATAGCCGGCTGTGTACTTTATTATACCTACCATAACTTGCGGAGGTACTTCCAACGACCATCATCGGCATGACAACCGCATTCCTCCCGAATTATTTACCGACTATAAATACGTGGCTATTTCCATTCAACCTTTCAATTCGTTTCATCTGGTTAATTTGAACGTGTTTTAAAATAAACAGACTTTTATAAATGACATTGTTTTTCGATTTCCGAGGTTACACCTGACAGGTCTTAGGGCTCATTTACACCAAACGGTTAAACTGGAGTAGGTGATATAAATATGATAATAATGACACCAGTAATAGTAGAATAGGTAAGTAGGTACTATGCGGTCATTCTCCGCTGATGCCCTTGAGATTGCGACTTTTCTACTTTGTATTCTCAGAGCACCAAACAACGGAATTCGTAGTCTGAAGGCTGAGTGAATGTTCTTTTGATGGCTTCAGTCCTGAATATTTACGACAGAAAGGGTACTCAGTTGATACCATCGGCTCAAGTTTCGCAGGAATAGGAAGAATCGTAAAAGTAAACTGTTACCTGCTGTAAATGATTAGGTAATGCTATCTATCGTGCGCAACGGCTTTATAGCATTACAACAGATATGTAACTCTTATAAATGTTTATTGTTGTGACTGAATTTTTTTTATTAATTTAATTATCTCTTTTCGGTTCAAAATATGTTATGAATGCCGTGATTGCATGATGCTGTTAGCACGAGACAAGTGATTTATGGAGTCGTTCGAGAGAGTTTTCGGAAGATTAATTGTATGGCCTTCAATGGATGTTTAATGGTGGTGCTATATTGTCTGTTGTTATAAAAACAACTAATATGCGATGAAATACATCCTCCAACACCAGTCAGCAAGATCAAAAATTGCGAGACTATCATAGTACTCGTCAAGTACTGCCAAGCTTACCTCATTATGACTGAATGATCTATAGGTAGGTATGTTATTGAAACAGTATCACAACACTATCTGTTCCCAGTGGCAAGTGAGAGTGGTGCGTCACACACTATTGTTTCATCCTGTGCCCACACGTGGGAGGCTCACTGACAATTTGCTACACGTCGGCGCGCGCGCATTCCGCGATGCCAAGCCGACGTTTGTTTTCATAATTAATCGAAAACTGTCGTTTTGGATTTGTGAGATAATTTCTTGAATGAGTTGTTTTTTTTATTTTACAAAACAGAAGCTGGGAAAAGATGTCTTAATGACTAAGTATACCTAATTAAAATTCACCTACCTGCCTTTAGTGTATTACTTTTGATAGCTCCGGGCCACGTCAACTCGGTCTCTGACCTTAGCAAGAAAGAATTACTATGCAGTATTACCAAGAAAGAACCAGTGACACGACAAGCAAGCAAGTAGCAACAGAAAACTTGGAAAGGTTAGACTAGCCTGCTGATGGTTTGATGGATGATAAAGTTAAGGCATATATATACTGCGATTTAGCTTTCCTGAGTAGAGCGATTAATAATAATAATATAATATAAATTTTATTTCAGGTAACTTGAGAATAGTACAGATGGTAAAAACTAATTCTAAGACCCATAGAAATATATACCTTAACCTAAAATACATAAAATACCTATTACTTATTTAAAACATTGTGACTACTGCGACGTGTCGATGTCGCAATCAGGGTGTCAGCTGACGACGGTGCACGGCGGTGTCCCCGTGAGTGTGGATGAGGGGTCAGGCACTGGTGATACGTTCCATTGCGTTGCGTTGGTGACTGCGGCCGCGGCCCGCGGGTCAGCGGTCACCGGTCAGTGGGAACGAACTCTATCAAAGAACAAACATCGGAATTACATTTTAACACAATGGCAAAGGCAGGCCGGGTTTTGTTTTTTTTTTAAAAATCGCCTTGTATATTATATTGCACTATGATGGAAAATAAAACATTATATTTTAAAACAAGCTTTAATAAGTTTATCGCCAGAATGCGACGTACACAAAAAGTTATTCGGTTCTCAAACAATAGTAAATTCATGAGCTGAAAGGACAGGCCGGTAACGCCGCCAGCCTAAGCTGGCACCATGCGCCATTGTGTGACTGGTCGTCACAGCAGAACTCACCGTGCCTCGTGCTCGAGTGCAGTTGGCGACCAGCCGAGCATTCCCCCCCTCGCCCCCCACCCCACAGGATGCAGCCTTTTCCGACGGTAAAGGAAACTGAGCGGTACGACGCAGGACACGGGAAAGTCGTTGACAAAAGTGCCTTCCTCTGAGTTTAGTCAAAGGCGATGCTTTCAACGCGCAATCGATATTTGGTCTCGATGCCGTAACGTAGACTTTAAGGACATAAGCAATGATTCAAAGCAATAAGTGCTTTCAAAGATTAAATGAGCAGTAATAGACACCTATTTTGTACACTCAAATGGTATTCATCGGCCGGGTTATAGCTTAGAGGCATACTTTTTAAGATGCACTTTATGTGTTGTCTGTACATTAAGTGAGTGTGCTATAGCTCACCCGATCCCGATGGGCGAACAGCGCAGAGATACGCAGTGCGGGAAGCATTGTCCATTGTGTCCCGCGTCCCGCCTCGCGCCGCGGTGCGGTGCGGTGCGGTGCGGTGCGGTACATCCTGCGAATACAATGCAATATTGCAGTTTATGCGGGCAGAGATACGAGGGCGACGCGCTGCGCTGTGTTTATAAACTATTGTAATGGTAGGAACATGGAGGTGGATACTGGACATGGTATTCATCGATGCATAAATAAGTTATTACTAGCTTGCGCCCGCAGCTTCGCTCCCGTGGTACCTTGATAAAAAGTAACCTATATGCTATTCTAGGTAAGGAACTCTATCCATTTCAAGTTTCATCGAAATCGGTTTGAGCCGTTACGGCACGGGGTAGCGTGATTGAACCACAAACATCCAAACATCCTCACAAACTTTCACATTCATAATATTAGTAGGAAAGTAGGATAGGATAGGAGAGTAGGATACGTTTTAGATCATCTCATTTATGAAAATACAAAAGAAGTCGAGTCGATCGAATTGAAAGGTGATATCATAGCACTCCTGTTTGTGTGCGTGTGTCACAAACAGAATAACATTATTCCAAAACATAGAATTCCCTGATCTTATAAATACTTATCGTCAGGGATGAAATAGTTCCTATTGTATTTGTGCCCTGGTTCTTTGATTACACTTCTGAGTCGGTATGCATGTAGGTAAGTAAACAACCCAAGTGAAATAAACTTTTAGCTTCGTCTCGCTCTATAAATACCTACAGGAAGATGGGCAGGACCGGCTTATTTGTTGATATCATAGCGAAGCTGAAAAGTGGATGCTTACCCATTTTAGCGGTTGTTCTAGCAAGAATTTTTGAATTTCTTGTCCCCCGTGGTGAGGCGTGCAGATCAACTGTATCCCTTCTTCTAAGAACCCCCCTCATTCTACCAGTCGTTACAGCGCCGGCGGTTCCTTTACCGTCCTGGCGGTGAAGTTATGGAATGCTCTCCCGCATGTCATTCGAGATAGTCCATCTGTCAATGTCTTCAAGAGAAAAGAAAAAGAGCACTACATTTCCTTGTAAATTCTGTATTTTATATTTATGTATATATATATATAAATAAATATAAAAAAAGTTGAAATTTATTTAGTTTTTCAGAAAATGTAGGTTTTTGGAAAAAAATATTTTTTAATGCAGATCTTTGTTTTTTCAAAATCGAGCCCGTAACTCCTAACATCACTTTTCGATTACTCTCACGGTTGCCGATTTCACCTAAGTGGCTCTGAAAAAAACTCACCCTGTATATATTTAGTTAACTATATATTATATACAGGTAGGTATTTATTGTAGTAGTATTATAATGTAGGTATGTATGTTTATCTTCATTTTTAGGTGTTTTATAGGTAACAGTATTTTTTTAATTAATATTATTTACTTTTAACTATATTTATTTAGGTACACGAACCTCCATAATCACTTCTCTCTAGCCACAAAGGTTTGCTGGAAGAAAACTCTTTTTAGGGTTAAGCTCGCCTTTGTACATACCTTTCTTTTTAATTGCTGTAATATGTGTTTTCTTGTGTACAATAAAGAATAAAGAACAAGAAATAATAAAAAAAAAAAAACCTTAAATAATGCACTTGCTGTAACTCTTTTTTTATTTTAATCGAATGGCAACGTTCTTGCACCCTGTCACAATAGAATGCTAATTACTTCGTTTTTTGTGAAATGAAAGCTAGTACCTCATAATTTTAACCATCTACTGTGCCCCTTTTAGGGATGGTTTTGCAAGAATGCTGAAACAAGTATTTATCTTAAAGTAATAAGCCTAAATATAAATGTACAGGTCCTTAAATTAAAAAAAAAACTTGAGAGGCGTCAGGGGACACCCGGATGGAACAAAATTCTTTTCGATTAATTAGTGAAGGAATTGTAATACAATTTTATAAATTTATTACACGCATTGATATTGTAATATTATAAGATATTTTTTACAAAAACAGAAAACCGGCTTCAAATTCCTGAATATTTACAAGATGAATACCAACCTCTTTTTTTTGTTATCAACCTCTTTGCGTGTTGCTTACCTACTGAGGATGACACTGGCCACCAACACTTTCGAACAAAAAACCAAAGTAAGTATGACATTCAAAAAGTGTCGTTACAACTTTTGATCTTAATTTTTTCCGTCTAGCCCCCTTTCGCAACGCGCGATAAGGAACTTCGTTCCAAAAAACACCTACCTGTTCTGTGCACCTACCTGTCAAGGCTTCTACAGCACAAATACCTGTCTCTCGTTAAGGTTTAACGGGTGGTACAAAGGCGAGTGCTCGTGACGGGGCTGCCCGCTGCTGCCGTGCTCGTGCTCGTTAGGTATACCTACTACTGCACCCACTAGTGTGGCATCTACCTACCATAGAATCGGTAAAAAACACGTGCTAGAGATCAAAGAGATCAAAAACATCGAAGGTGAAACATTCTGCAAACATAACATATTATTCTGTCTGCCGTAATAGGTATCTGAATTAAAAATCACACTCAGCTTCAAAAGCTTAGCCAAAGAGACTTGATACAAAAAAAAATTCGGATTGTCTGTAGGAAAAATAAGAAATCTGGCATTGATGAAGGAAAGTTGTCTGGCAATAGGTAGCTAGCTACATTATTCTTCAAATAAAAACCTGAGTGATTTTCCATTTTCCACGACATGTAACTTTATACCCCTCGAGACGAGAATCAGAGCAGGGACGCAGACCATTCAGCAGTTACTATAGTGGAATCAGTAACATTATAGTAACTGTTTCATAATCGGTGTTGCAGCGTCGCCGCCCACGCCCCTTCCCAGCCAATTATTGTTTACGAGCCATCTCATGTCCGCGTTAAAATCGATTTTGTCCTTTATGATCACTATCAACCACCTTTTACGGCACTATATTGAAATAATACCAAATCTTGATGGATGAGAGAGATGGTCCATCAACGCCAATACGACCAAAATCATCACTCCGCTATAAATTTTATTATAATATTTGTAGAGTTCCTATGAACCATTATAATATCATAATCTTACAGCCATAATTTCACTTAGGTGAGTATGTTCTTTTGTTTCATTTCCCTCTATAGCCTCAGTACTCACGCCTTTCTTACACATGACATATTTCACACAGCCCGTCCATCTTTCTTTAGGCCTGTGCTTCGACTGTCGTATACATCCATATTCATTACTCATCATTCTTGTAACGTGACGTTCTTCCGTCCGCGTAACATGTCTCTAACAACTTGATATTATGTTATTATTAAATTTGATATGTATTTGCTAGGAAAATAGAAAGGGCTACTTAGTATTCACCAAAATTGAGCTGAGGGGTTTGTTTGTACGTATAAGTTGATTATTGTGGTTTGGGCCAAATGCTTGATTCCATAGTTACACTACTCGCCGAAGTGTAGCAGTATCTATGCAGGACAGGGAGGGGCTTTTGTAAGGTTGACGTTGCTAACTCATTAATTTAATTCTGAGTATCTAGGTATTATTGAAGAGACTATTTTACAACCTGTGTAATTATTATTCGGAAGTGTCAATACCCTGAGAAGCTTTGGCGTGATGAAATCAGCGACGACTGCATAATATCGCCATAACACCAACATTTACATTACAATTGGGAAAACGAGCGGAACTGTGTGCTCTGCTGCTCGTCCGGTGAAGAGCATCAGCCTATAGAGTACAGAAAAATACAGTTCGCCGTTGCTAGAGATCACACTATCAAGACATTTAACATTACTTACAACAAGGCATATGATTTATCACGCACAGGTTACACAGTCGTGTCATACAAATGTGCGTGAGTGCCAAATGAGGGCCGACCGTGCAATAACTTTATGACAAATCCAAGAAACTCCCAGGCACAGTTAGGGCATAACATTCCATCTAGCAGATTATGAGCAGAACAAGAAGTTTTCACAATTCTCAGAATCATTTGCAACTTTGACATTTGTCTCTACGACTTCTACTACCCGACCTCTACCACTTGAGAGCTGGGAAGCTCTGCGGGAGTGCCATTAGGGACATTAGCGCTTGAGACATCGCGGCTTCTGCATCTGTTTATTTAATTGTTTCGTTATCGCTATTTAGGGAATATTTCTGAGGTAGCAACAGAAAATCTACTTACTTTTGGCTCGGGATTCTGCAAGGTCTTGGAACATTTTATTTAAAACGCGAAAGTGTGATTGAATATTCAGTATTTCTCCACTGTTTTGGTTAGATCAGTGATGTGAGTCAGTATCCATTACGGCCCACAGTGGGCCGCGGCCCACGCCCTCGCCGCCGACGACGCGTTGTTTGTCTCAGACATCACGCAGACAGACGGGTAGCGACCAGGGACTGAAAGCGGTAGAGGTTATAGGTACTGGTACCGTTAAAACATTTCGGTACCATTATACTATACCGGTAGGGCATTACGGTACCGTTATTTCATACCTGTAGATTTTGGTAACGAAATTTTTAGCCGCGGCTAGTTCGCTAAGACATTCACGCCGCGGTGGCGGGGTGGCGGCGTTTCATCAAAGAAAACCTTTATTTATTTCGGTTATAGGTACCGGTAGCGAAATAAACCGAAATGAACTGCGAAGCCAGATTTTCCGGTACCGTTATATTTATTGGTAGAGAAATATTCGGGTAACCGGAATTTATCGGTATGACGTCATATCGTTATTTAAAGGTACCTTTATATTCCGGTTATTCAGTCGCTGGTAGCGACTCCCCGCGACAGGCATACATCATCGCGTATTCATGATTCGCATCAAAGCATCATTTGCTTGATAATTAAACCTAAATGGTTACCTTTCTACGCTTGTTTCGTTGTTCTAGAAATCATTATTTAGAAATACTATTGGTCGAAACTCCGTTAACTTTGACCGTGAAGCCAAACATTGACATTCCTCTTAAAAGGTGCATCCGGAATCGTAGCCGAGCACGTAGTGAATTAAAAAAAAGCAATTTGTATCAGTAACACTCCATTAAACTATCAAATGGAAAGTTTACAAGAACATTAAGTTGGTAGGCGCAGTAAATCTGAGTGGCGCACTATCGGCGTCAGAAGGCGCAGCTGCAGGCGCATTCACACGCAAAGGAGGTTGCACCTAATATATCCTACTACTTATGTGATACCAGTTACCACTCCTCTCCGTAACGTCTGAACAAATTTTCTTGAAATTTGGTAATATATGAACCAAACCTTCATAGCATACTTTTTATCCAGGTAACACGCGAGCGAAGCGGAACAATTCAATTCAAAAGGTGTTTATTTCAATAAAATCACTAGCATCTTAGAAATTACGTGAAACTATGGTAAAACTGATTCTTATATGCCTGTTCCTCGTGACCAAGCATATTATAAGAATCAGGCGATGAAAACATTTTTTCAATGATCCCTTTCACAAAATGGGAATTAGAGTTTCAGTGTGTTGCCGATATCAGAAAAAAACTGATTATAAAATAAAAGCTTATAAAATTATGAAGAAAGACAAATGGAATGAGCTCTAGCAAAAGTTCTAAGGGCAGCAATAAATACAACTTTATAGTAAAAAGCAAGTAAAAACAGTACAGACATTGCAACATAACAACTTACTGAGATTTGTAGATCCCTTCTCTCTTGATATATAGTAACTTTTACAAACTGACAACGACGATCGATGATGAGTATGTCCCATATAATATAATATATAATGCTTTATCGAGGACACAATGTAAGACATGTACTTATATATATAATATAAACACTATAACAATTTGTCCTACAATCGGCGGTCTTATCGCATGCAGCGATTTCTTCCAGACAACCTTATCTAACCTACAACTAATCTAATGTAGAAAAGCTATGCCAACCGTGACAAAGTCAATGCCATGAATATTCCCCATCCCCCGAACTAGCGTAGAGCTGTATCTCGGGGGGAAAAATAAAATAAAATAAAATAGCCGTTATTTCTACTCCCTACAATGAATTTTTTAGCATTACAGATTTTAAAAAATTTTTGGTACATCCATTAGTTTCCATTTATAAATATAATTCTGCATGCTAAATATAATTAGTTACTAGCAGTAGTCGCCTCTCCCGCGTAGGCCTTACCTTTATACCTTTCCATAAATATCGATCTCTGGCCTGTCTCATCCAGTCTGGTCCACTTCTTTGTCGGAATACGTTTTCTTCTTCCTCTGCTATGGCCAGCGCCAAATAGTTTATTGTTCGATTGTTAGACAGCAAAAACTTATATGGCGCTGGTCCGCGGCCACCCGCTTCCTGCGTAGTAGCAGCCGGCTGCGGGCGGTGAAAGCGGCCTCAGGGCTGCCGACAAATGCACCAGCAATGATTTGTATGTACAACATACAATCGCTTTGATCGCGCGATAATTGCTGCGCTGTTGTGGGGAAAGTTACCTATAGTTTATTGCTTCAAATAACAAATCCGTTCATTTTATAGGGACTCTCTCTATTTATTCGCTATTTCTCTACAAGTATTATACCTACTGGTCATAAATAAATGGCTAAGGTATCGGTATTTATAAACTTAATGTTAAGCATGAATACGTTATAAGTACTGGAACTTTCCCATATCGAGGCTACCGTATTGTGGTAAATAAGGAAGGAGGAGGCTAGCAAAAAAATGTTGTAATAAATTGTGATGATGGTGGTAAATGATCATGGACTAAAGAGAATAACAGACACGTTATTGGTTCGGGTTGTGATGTCGGGTTAGTGGGTCGCTTCACCATCCGTCGGCAATGCTCTCCCTTACCGCTGCTCTTGTGGCGTATTCTTAGGGGAACAGTAATAGCTGCCTTTATTTGGTCCGGCCATCTTATGATCTGCCAACGCTCGTTGACTTTATAATTTTTCATGAAACTGCAGTGCAGCCCTGTAATGCAACAGTCAATCTGTGCTACCACTCAAGGCACTCCTAGCTGTCTGTCGGCGAACTTTCCTGAAAGCGGGCTTTCAGGAAAGTTCGCCTCGCGTCGGCCTCGCATCGGCGTCGTCGTCGGCTCGGGCCGCGAGAGCGCTTTCTCGCGTAACTGAGTTAGGTCCTTTGTGCCGTAATTGGCGGCAATTCGATCCCGGCCCAGGGCCCTCCACAAGCCCAGCCACCACCACGTGCCCGCTCTCTCACAACGAACCGCCATTACTGAAACACTAAACGGAGATCTGATAATGTCAATCTTAATAGACGAGAAAATCACTGCCTTTTATCCCATTACGATGGTTGTACAAAAATTTTTGTAGTTAATTTGGATGATAGCGTTGTTTGGCTTTTATACTTACCTATACAAGGTGATTCATAATAAGGACACTATTCTGAAAGGTGCTTATTCTGCACCTAATTGGCAATAAAGTATGTTCTACGACTTTTGGTATTTTTCATATTCACAACCGTTCGATATTTTTCATTGAAATAACTTTATGCACAGATCGAACTTTTCGTTTGCCTACTAATTAGTTATGACTATGATAAAAAGATCAAAATCAGTTGATGAGAGGAAGATGGCGAAAAAAAGTATTCCAAAAAAATGATTTTATCCCGCAAACTTTTTTGTAGGTACTTCTACTTTGTTAGTATTCTATTCCCCTTTCGTGATAATATATGAGCTACGGAGTTGTAAACGTTACCCACATGGCTATAATGTAGAGTACCTACTATGGTAGGTAAGTGAGTGAGTTCAAAATATAGAAAACTTTTTATAAAGTTTAACTTAGACATTGGTCACATAGTTTTGAAATCTCTTTTGGGGTAGTGACGTGTTGAAAGATACGGGCGTGGAGCCAGTGATGGACCACATCCCTCAAGCTTCAGTCACTTTTTGTTTACCATACAACGTTTATTAACTCATGTGTTGTTGCTAGTTTTATGTTTCTTTCATGGCGAAATCGAACAAATTGTTTTTGAGAATTACATATTGTTAAAAATCATACAAGTATTGTCTGTTCTCCGAGCAGGTCCGTGTCTGGCGCAGCTGCCACCTACCATACATATTGCTATCGGGACAGAGACGTATTGTTGGTCGGTGCGCATCGCTTGTTTCGATTGTACGAGTATATTGGTGCGCCCTTCTTGAGGATAAGTCGAAAACGATTCCTTTCAAATAATTTTGTCGGATCAGCGTCCCTATTATTCTTTCTTTTTGTAATAATCTATCTGTGTCTGGTAAGATGAAGAAAGCTGTTATGCCTCGCTACATTTTGTTGGGATGATAATAATAGGAAACAATGGATCAAGTATAATAAATAAATAAATAAATATTTATTCATTACCTTAGTGCTAGGATTTACATTGCGGATTATTATCTAATTAAAGGTAAAAAAAAATACACTATGCATGAACTAGGAAAACCTGTATCTCAGGCTGAAAAAAGGCTAACATTAATAACTTAAAGTAGGTACTTCTAATCCTAATTCTAATTCTAAATGGGGGAATAAGATCTGCACTGACGTCCCGCGTTGGGGTGTATTGTCCATGGGGGACAATGCACAATACACCCCAACGCGGGACCTCACCCCAGCCAGCCCAACTCCTTAAAGTAACGGAGAAGGACCCTGGGTTGGTGGCAACATAGTTCGAGATTCCCCGTTGATGTTGTGGATGAAGAGGAGCAGGATCCGATCACCTCCTGCATTCCTGTTTTGAGCCTAGCTTCATTTGTGGCAGTGCAATGTAGTACAGCGTGCTCCATGGTTTCCTCGTGCTGAAGACAGCCGCGACAGGGGCCTCTGTCTGTAGCTCCAATCTTAAGGAGATGGTGGTTGAGATCACAGTGGCCCGTGATGATGCCCACCATCAGCCTTAGGTCTTCGCGATTCATCTTCAGTAGCGTTGTTGTCACGTGTTTGTTGGGAACATAATCTTTGAGTGTTTGCAGTCTAATCTGCACTCCCATAGCTTGTGATGTTCCTTTTCGGAGTTCAGTTTTAACCAATTTTTAATCTCTGTTGATGAGGGTCTGCAGAGGCTGTAGGTACTTATAAATATTCAAATTAATAAACTATATAGTATGTAAACGTGCAGAATAATACAAATTGAGAGAATAACCCTTACCTATTGAGACAAGCATTTTTATACACAACATTATGCTCCTTTATATTCGGGTAACGCGCGAGAAAAGCCTCTGGCGGAAGCTAGTTTTTATAGAATAGTATAAAAAAACTTAATTATGCATTTCCAAAATGTACCCAATAATAATAACGTCTAGTTAGAGCAGTTTTGTATACTTAAGTATAAAATAAAACTAAATAAACTTATTAAAATTCTTCTTCTTGTCGTGTCACTGATTCTTTCTTGGTCATCCTGTATTAGGTTATTGAACAGGTTGAGGTATGGTGGCCCTGAAAAGGGCCTAACATGATAGTCGCTGTATTTAAATAAACTACATCTACGGTCCACAAACATAACATAGGTATACAGTTGTCAGCAAAAACACACAATAAAAATACATAGTGAGCACCTGCCCACCACGTTTTTCCTTCTCGATATTTGGGTGGCCCACATGGCGAACGTAGCGCAAGCACATGGATTTGCCGCAATTTTTTAATTATTGGTAGCATTTGCCCGTATTCTGGATGAAACCAAATGAAGCGGTAACCCTTAATTAGCCCAGAACACGGTATAATGATCATTTACCAACTTCAGCTGAAAAGCTCTAGAGGTACATTCAATAAAATTGTTACTACTTTTATTCAAAAGTGCCATTGTTAATCTGAATAACAGATTTTAAAATTAGCAATCATGTTGTTTCTAATAAGTTTAGCGAAGCATGATTGCCTGTTCCATAGCTGCATCCCGCGGGAGGGTAGCTTACCCCTTCGCACTCCCCTTGACTTCATGACTGTTTGTGTGCAAATAATAAATAATTTAAGGGTGTCGCACAATGCCGATCTAGCTAGCGGGCACACTTAATAAACACAGTGTAATAATTTTAAATCTGACGTCGCCGCAGGGGAGGGTCACACCCTTATTTGGCACTTTATATGCAGATGTTAGCGATTTAATATTGGTTGTGCAAAGCTCAACGACCTCTTTGGAAGTGAGTTCCGCATAGCTCCCTATGCACATGCATTAACTTGCAACTAAGCCCCATTTACACCATGCAAGTTTCTTGCCTGCTGCATGCTGCATACATAATGTTGAAGAAATAATTAGCATGCCAAAAAAAGTGTTATATTCATGCCCTGGCTGACATTTAAAAATGGTTGCTCGAGTAAACAGCACACTGAAACGAGATATTTATAATTTTCTAATGGATACAGTTGGTTTTTAATTTTTGTCTCCGCCATAGTACTGCTGTTATCGTGTCGCTGGTTATTTCCGAGTCATTGACCAGGTTGAGGTATGGTAGCCTTTAAATGGGCCTACAATCGTCGATAAAGAATCAATCAGTGTAGTGAAATGATTAAAGTGCGCCTCTTAGAGGCTCCTTTTGTGCACAATACTTACTCTACGCATAGTACTTACCTACTGATAGTACCTATCAGCAGTGTCTTATTTGATACTCATGTTTCCCAGTTCTTGGGAAAACATGACTATCAGTCAACTTTCGCAATAAATATATAATCAGTGCCAACAGGATGAGGGCCAAGCGACCCTCAAATCCCCTGCAAATGAATATGCAAGGAGTTGGCGCGGCCGCGGCGCGTGGCTTCAGCAAGATTGGCTCCGATCTCGGCGGGACACGAGCCGGGCCGGGGGCGCGAGCGCTAGCCGATGCCCGGAGTGCTGTAAACGGCGAGACCTTTTGTCTCACCCCGACCTTGTGCACGAGAGGAGCCTCTAAGAGGCGCACTTTAATACTTTCACTACACTATTATTTCTCTATTCAATACCATAAAGCGTTAAAAAGAAAAAACACGGATCTCTCGTTCGTAGTTAGGTATGAACTGCTAAGAGAGAAAATTTAATTCATAAAATTCAATTATACGTTTACAGAATGCGATAAACACTTGTGCCAATAAACAAAATTAGCCATATATTTTTGCAGCAGTAGCTACTCCAACTTGGTCCTGATTAATTCCATGATTTACGGATTATTAAAGTCATCGTAAATCATGAGTGGTTGGTTATTGGAGTAGCTGTGCGTAAAACGGAGCGTGATTGCCGCCTCGTGGATGCTCCAAACATTCAGAACCCATTACCCAACGCTGTAAATCTTCCAGATCATTGATATGCCATGTGGTCCGTAAAATACATAGGTACTGATGATGTGTAGTCCCCAAAGTCTTGAGAAATGTGTCTACGCTTAGGCAAATTGAACGGGGCCGTTGGAATTCAAGGATCGGTTCTCAGGTCGCGCACTTAGCGCCGCGACGTGCTAAGTGCATCCAAAACAGAGCCTGCTCACACTCAGTGATGCAATAAAGATTACATGTAACAAGACGAGCCATGTTTTTGTGTGAGGCTTCTGTATGGCAAATTGAACGTCATGCATATGCATAGCTGCACGCTTGTTTCTTGTTGTGCTAGTAACATCATTATATTTTGTTTATACTCTCGAACGGAAAACATGGCGCTGAAACAGGAATCCGGTTTATCCCAGCAAAGACAGGATACAACAAAAATAAAATGAATCGTATACATTGAAGTGGTATGTTATTATTTGTTTAAAAGTTAGCTACTCGTAACAGCAGTTTCATCCATAAGAGACTTTCCAGACATTGCGTTTTAAACAGCTCTAACGGTTAGTGGTTTAACGGTGGTTAGACATTTATTTAAACTGGTAGCTATTTCTCAATTAAATAGGCTTGTATCAGAGTAATACTGAGCGCACTTTAGAAAACTAAAAATATTAGTTACAACTGCGTAAGCAGATTTCTTTTTGACCTATCTCTAGACTCTAGCTAACCTCTAGCTAAGACACGTTGCCCCTAAATAGGTTCACAACGCAACGTGCTCATGGCCTTTAAAGTTATACTTAGTTGACATTCGATTTGATTCGATTCGATTGATTAGGATTTCAGTGTTATATTACAGGTAGGTACTAAGAGCAAGTCCAAATATTAAATTTTAGCACGTCCACTTCAGTGAGCTGTTTTAAAATAAGAAGATTCTATAATCACCATCCTTCTTATCTTTTTCTGATGATTGGAAAAGGGTAGGTAGGTGCTAGTGTAGATACTGTGAGTGTGAACACTTGACCGGTATCGGATCAGTTGATGATAATAAACATCAGTTCGCCGGCGCCGGGCGCCCGCGCTGAGACGCTTCCGAGTCTTGTCAGTGGAGCAGTGACCACGACACGTGGTGAAACACATTACACACGCGAGTGATTCCAGATAAAACATGACGTGTAATGTTACAAATATTTCCTGCACTTGAAACCAATTTATGTAGAAACTATTCATTTGAATGTGCTCTTGATTCATATCAAGAATTAACCAACTCCTAAACGAGCCTTATGAAGTAGATTCAAGAATCAATATCTTTAATCAATTAATTTAGTTTGTTGTTTGCCTGTGTACCATGGACCCAATTGTTGTCTGCATACATAAAAATATAATTTAATTTAATCTGTGTCAATTGTAAACAAATATAGAATAAAAATCTTAGCGTAGCAATAGAAAAACTTTGGCCGTGGTGGCCCCTCCATATCTAACCTATCCGCGACTCAGGGAAAAAAGCTAGGAGATGGGTAGCAGCGTCCCTCATTTTAATAACGATAGCTCTAACTGCGCTCGCCAACCCGCATGCCCAGCGTGGTGAGAATGGGCAAATCCCCCCACATGATAAGGCATTTGCTCTGTCTATGGGGGAGGCCATGTTCAGCAGTGGACGTCGTACGGCTTATTGTTTATTGACATAAAGTAATAAGTACAGACATTGTATGAATTCCCTGACTCCTGAGCTAGGTAAGATAACCTGTGTTACAGAAGTCAGTGTCTTCTCCCATATAATGGTTATAGTTATGACATAAACAAGTACAGTATGTAGTTAACAGTTAGATTTAACTTGTAGATAAAGTTAATTTTTAAATTAGACTAAGGTACATACATACAGCAACCAGAAATTACGGAATTTAGAGACAATTCAAAAAAGAAGTTGCTATTGTGTATGCATGTGTGTGTGTTTGTGGTTATGAATGGATGTGTGTAGGTGTATGTGGTATGTGTGTAAGTGTATGTAGTATGTGTGGAAGTGTATGTATTTGTATGGGTGTATGTGTATATATGTAGTATGTGTGTAAGCGTCTGTGTTTGTGTGGGTGTATGTGTATGTAGTATGTGTGTAAGTGTATGTTTTTTTGTGGTTGTTTGTGCGATATGTATGAATCGGTTAATGTATGTGTATTATGTCTTACTTTAATGATGATGAGGAAAACTTGTAGGTAATGTTACAAGGCTGAAATTATTAACACGCTTATATGATTAGTTTGATCTGAATGTATGTTTGGTGGTAAGATAATCTAAGAATAGGGTGACAACAAGCTGATCCGGCTATGGAGTCAGGAGCTGTCTGCTCTACAGATCTCTTCAGAAAATTATTCTTTGCATATATCTTGTCTAAATCCGATGAAAATACAATATTATAGTGAGCTGATCTGCTGATAGAGTCAGGAGATGTTAAATGAAACTGCGATGAGTTCTCAGCAGTCAAAGATCACAAGGATAATTTTGAAACATGTATGAAACTAGATGGAGCTAAGTAAGTAGGTTCTTACATAGCAATAACACTAGAAGTCAATAACCTCATTACTCTACAAAAATCTCAGCAACCCGATAATCCCTCCGACGCCGAAAATGATGACGTCAACCACACCAGAGACAGACATCAGACCTCGTTAAAACTTCAACTACAGTCTTCGTACTCCATTTAGTTAGAAACATGAGAACTTTTCATAAGCTCCTCGTATTGTGGCCGTTCTATTTATAGTGAAATTGCTATTCGACAGTCAAAAGCACACGAGATAATATAGTAATTCTTCATCATTTCAACCGTACGACGTTCACTGCTGAACATGGCCTCCCCCACAGACAGAGCAAATTCCTTATCATGTGGGGGGATTTTGCCCATACTCACCACGCTGGGCATGCGGGTTGGCGAGCGCAGTTAGAGCTATCGTTGTTAAAATGAGGGACGCTGCTGCCCATCCCCTAGCTTTTTTCCCTTAGTCGCCTCTTACGACATTCGCGGATAGTGATATGGAGGGGCCTATTCTTTAGCCGGGGCCACCACGGCCTAATTAAGTACGAGTAATTCTTACTCTACGATCAAAAAGAACGTAAAACAATTTCAAAATAGTGATTATCAAACAATGATATAAGTATTATAGTGGTTACTCCCAAAAGTGTGCTATACTGTACGAGCTCCCGGATAAAGCCCGAAATTGGATCAAAACAGGATTGTTACGTCGTTAAATAATTTAGCACTTCGGTAACTATTGGTAATAGATACTGAAGGTTATTCGGCTCTGGAATACACTGCACGGACTCGTATTATGGAGAGAGATGGAGGGTGAGGGGTGAGTTTATGAATTCAATTAGAACGCTGAAAGGCTTTTAACGTATCGTCTATTCGAATCGGCCGACGAGCGGAGTGCATACCACAAGATTCGATTTCAGATTATTGTTAATTAGACTAAAGTCGTGTTCAAAAGGCATGCGATATGCAATCCAAAATACGTAGGTATGAGTATTTTAAAATGATCCTTACATCATCTGATTATAGTTAATTTTAGTTTGACTTTTAGGAGTTTTCGATATCGCTGAGTTACATAACACACCCTCAAATGTCAAATTCATAATTGACATTATTTAGTAAAGGAAGGATCATTTTAAAACGAATGTTATATGACATATCAAGGACATGTCGCATTGAACTTGGCTTAAAGTGTTTACAGAACATGGGTCCGTATTAGAGTAGGTAATTAAACCATCCCTATATTCACAAACTTGCTTGCTGTTTGCTATAATCAGGGTCGAATTGTGGCAGTGCTCGGGTGTAGCTTGCATATTCGTTAGACATCGGCTAAGTAAAGCAACCTTCAGCTTGGTGACCAAATGGATGGGTGACCTAACGGTGGCTTTCGAGTGGCCCACCAGGGATGATCTCTTATCTAATAGGAACTTTATGGTCGCCTTACTTCGTGCTAAAATAACATTACATCTATCAGAAAAAATAAATCAACTAATCAAAAGGTCCTTAATGTCGCCGGACAGTACGTTTCAGAAAGACAGGTAGACAGCCGAAATCCTTTCGAACAATTATTCGACGATAAAAGATTACAACGTGATTAGGTAATTCATAAGAAGTTAAATGATTACTTAGTGGCTTCCGCTCGCGGCGTCGCTCTCGTGGTTCCCGGACAAAAAGTAGCCTCTCTCTATGTTCTTCCATAATGCAGGAAATTGTGGACTACCAAGAACTGTGCGTACGATTTTTCAGGAGGATCCGTTCGTAATTAAATTTGTACGGCTTTTTTTATCTAGGTACCACGCGAGAGAAAGCCGCGGGCGCAAGATAGTTAAAACTAAAAAAAAAGAGAAAACTGTTCTCGCAAGACTGAAAAGCACGTTCTTGGCGCATCGGGTGACGGTTCCCAGCAAGTCTGCTGACAGCCGAGAAGTAGGGGTCGCGCCCGATGCATACAAATGTGGATTGCATTGCATGCTGTCATCTAACTTGGAGGCTTATATACTGAGGGTGACAATACAGGTCGGTTCTTGTGTTAGTTGTCATATAAAGTTGTTTTTATCATGACTGAAAGACTAATTCTTTCATACGCCAGAAAGCTATTTTATTTTATTTAAATTCTTGAAGACTCTTGATAAAAGAAGTACTTATATTATGTATAGGTCACAAAATAATTGTGCATAACAATGCGTGCTATCTTAATTCCGCCTAAGTATAATTTCACACAACACGTCTTTCTAATTACAATTCAATTTGTTTTGGTTATTGGAAATTATTATTTTCTTATTATTTTTCTGTGACTTCTCATCTCTAGTTAGCGTCGGCGTCGGCGTAGCGGCGTGTCGCGAGGTCGCCTGCAGGGGGCGCGCGCTGGTGGCGTCCTTGAACTGTGACGTCACGTCACGCGCCGGTGAACGGTCACCACCCACTGCTTTAATTGCTTGTAACAATGTAATATAACGCACTCTCGCGTTTACTTTGATGGGAACCTTGCGTTTGGTGGGATGTCACTCTTTACTAGAGGTTCGCCCCAACTGAGATCCCACGATACGATAAAAGTTGGCGCTTTGGTGATTGTTGAGGCACAATCACAAAATTACAAACATTGAAAATAGCATGATCTCACGAAAATCATCGATGAATTTCCTTCAATAATCAAATCAAATCCAATATACGAAGATTTTATGTCGAACCTGCGAATATCCCTAAATACGATGAAGCTCTAACCAACTAGTATTATTTTTGCTTACAACTGCTCACAAGGGAAACGATGCAGTTGTCCAAGCGTAATAATTGAATAATGACTAAAGCAAGATCTCTTTAACAAATTGGACGAATCGACGTCGTATGTTTTTATGTTTTAAGTATTTAGGTCAACAGGTTATCCTATCAAGATTTGCTGGTAAGAATATGAGTTAAATCATCGGCCATTCGTGGGTTTGAGGTAAAACGAAAATAGTAATATTTGAAAACGCATATAACATGAGTATTTGGTAAAGTTTCGATGACTTCGTTAGATTGGATATTAGTAAAAACATGCATTTTCATCATCAGAGAACTTTTACCGGAGATCGCGAGATCTCAGTTCGGGGCGAACACTAGTTTAAGTTTGAATTGTAGTTGGAATAAGGTAGTTTTTCTTTCTAGTTTGGTATTAAAATATAAAAATTAAAGAGTTGTTTTAAAATGCGAATGATCAACTGCTAATAAGCAGCTCTGCACATTGTGACCGGTGGAGTGTCAGTGACAACGCCGCGCAGCGCGGAACAATGGCGATCACAACAGCAATTAGATAGCGGTCGTTCAATGAAATCGAGAGTGCGGCTCACGGAGACGGAATCGCGCCAAGTGGAACTCAAGGATGAGCCCATTCAGTCCAATGTTTTGTTACCTTGTACTGTGTCGTTTATTTAGTGAGGTTATACCCGCTACATTTATGTTAGACCACTCTCTTGCAAAGTTTACAAGAGCGCTGCAAACAAGCGTACGGGCCTAATGGTAAGTGGTACTGGTAACCGTAGCCTATGGATGCCTACAGGAACAGGCATAGCTACACCTAGTTTCTAAGACGTTTCAAAGTGATCCTAGTGATTTTATTGAAATAAAAGCCTTTTGACTTTGACTTTGACATACAATACCGGATAAGCATGTAGTAGGCCACCAGATAATATGTAGAGGCTGAGAGATTGGTTTTGATTAACATTATTAATAATTCAATTCTCATACATCAAAATCCAATATGGAACAATATCTCAGCAGTAGATATGTTACCGGCAATGTAGGTAATCTGGCATGGTACAGAATGCCTAAAAGAATCGAACAAAATGTGAAAAAAAAACTAATTATAATATTATTTTCAATTACCTATAGGTACATACATAGTTTTACATCATTTCTTTCGTTAGCTACCTGATCTCATCTTTCGCTATAGCGAGGAGGTTCCGGAGATCAGGTAACACTATGGTGCTCTTTACAGTCCCTATGAAAGTGTACATCACACCATTTTTACTTTCATTACTTTTCTCTTGTTTCTTTTATTATAAGTACCTAATGTTTATTGTAAAATGTTGTGCAAATGTGTGTGTTTTGGTGGCAATTAAATAAATGTCTATTTCTATGTCTATGTCTACATGTAGGTATAGTTCAAGAAAGATTAATCCAGCAGCGTGGCAATTCCGCCAGCGTCTCGGGGACGCTTCCGACTGGTAGTGATCTGGATCAATTGAGCTATCTATAGATCGTTTGTAACGATCTTTAGATAGCTCAATTGTTTCTTATGTATTTTGTAAATATTAACTTGCATTCGTTTTAATTTTCTTTCTGTAAATAAAGTTTGAATACCTTAGAAATATTAACGTTTTACTTAAGTACATATTGTCTAAACGCATCCGGCATATAATAGAATGCCAGAATGATAGGAAGGTACACATTGCCGGTAACAGACACGTACGTTTAATTTCCTCTGCGTATTCTCAAGGATCTTACCGCTGCTTCCCTTTCTATGAAACAGCGAACATGTAATAGCGGCTTAGGGATTATATAAAGCGGAGAAAACTCATACACGAATGACGGACTACTATCTCACTGGCATGTGAAGAACGCCCTGCTGTGGGACTTGAAAATTCATAAATAATAAGGTTGAAAGTTGGATTCCATTCCAATATCCAATACCCGTGGTAGATGTTAGAAACGGTACGTTCTCTGGCTGACAAAGGCCCCGAGGCGACGCAGCGCGTGCCCGCTGACCGCATAATCCCTCAACGAATTCTCAATGGAAGCATTTACCATTGCTGTCCGCAAAACTACAGCTCTGGCGCTTAGTGATAAGGGCTTGTACACAAAACTGCGATGCGACGTCGCATCGTAAAAGATCTACGAGCTCGCACGACGTATCGCAAAAACTTGCGAATTGAATCATTATTATTATTCATTTATTCACTTAAATAGAGTATTATAAATTACAATCTTATTATTTTACTAGGTGGTATCATCAATTTAGCCTATCAAGGGGCATATGAATATTAGGTTTACCTACTAACTAACATGCACCCGATTATGATTATATTATTTCAACCATTCATTCAGAGTAGGTATAGAATGATTTGTCTAGAAGCCATAACTTTAATTTTCTTTTAAATTGAATCGTATCGCGCCTTGCTGCGATGTTGCGTCACAAGAAGGGAGACGCCTTGCCGCACGAAATCGCATCGCAGAAATTCGTGTCACAATTTTCGCATCGATTCGCTCATGTAAAACGAACGAACACTTGGTGGCACTGAATATATCCCGCCCGTAGGTACTGTTCGAAGAGCATCAACGAAATAAAGGTGCTCTTTCTTTGAGCTTTTACTAGTGTAATATTTATTTGCTCACAAATAACTAAAGAGATATTTATGAGGTACATTTGATACCTATAGTTAAGTTTAAAAATCCGTCGGAATAATTCGGTCATAATAACGGAACAATTAATGTGCATTTACGTGCTTGCCGGTAGCGGACAAAAGCTTAGTAAGTACCGTCCGCTACCGGTCCACTTTACTGGCCATTAAGGTATTCTGTATGCTGTGCTATTGTCAAGGCTTTGTTACGCGCTGAAGGCGAACTTGACCTCGTGACCACTTCTGACTCTTTCAATTGGAATCGAGAGTGGGAACGTTTTAATGGGTAGGTGGCGACTGGCGTGCTCCGCGGCGGTCGAGTCGTGGCCGATGAATGCGTGAAATATATTATGACGCGATGAAAATAGTGAAAGTCATACATGTTGACTGGCCTCATAGCTCAGTTGGTAGTAACTCTGCTTTCTGCGCTAGAGGTCGCGGGTTCGATCCCCGCACTGGACAAACATTTGTGTGATGAACACAGATGTTTGTTCTGTGTCTGGGTGTTAAAAAATAATTATATCTATTATATTATGTATATCAGTCTCTGATACCCATAGTACAGGCTATGCCTAGTTTGGGATCAGTTGACAGTGTGAAAAGTCCAGTTTAAAAAAAAAAAAATGTCGAAACGTTGGGAACTGGCCCTAGTATGTTTAGTCGATAATATATTTTTTATATATAGTCTCGTGCTTGCCCACGTTAAATAGTTAGCCCTAAACAGCATAAATTATATTCATTTCATCACATTTTAAGTTTAGTAACTTGAGTTAGGAGGAGGTAGGGCACAGCGAGATTTTCTCGTTCTGAATTGGAGCAGCCTGCCTGGGGAGGTACCTCCGCCTTACAGAAGATCGCAGCCAAATAACATTATTTGTTTCAAATAGTGTTGTGTTCCTGCGGTGAGTAAGGTTGCCAGAGCTCTTTAGGGGGGAAGGGGGTTCGGGGTCGGCAACGCGTGCGTGATGCCTCTGGTATTGCAAGCGCTCATAGGCTACGGTAACCGCTTACCATCAGGTGGGCCGTAAGCTTGTTTGCCACCTCTGTTGTATAAAAAAATAAATTATAAGTACCTACTTTAAGTTATTAATGTTAGCCTTTTTTCCAGCCTGAGATAAAGGTTTTCCTAGTTCACGCATAGTGTAATTTTTTTACCTTTAATTAGATAATAATCCTCAATGTAAATCCTAGCACTAAGGTAATGAATAAATGTTTATTTATTTATTTATTTTATTTCCTTAAGTACCTAATACTGACATTTGTATAGCGATAATTCGTTTCCGGAAGAGATTTTTTGACTTAGAATAGCATATAGGCTACTTTTATCTTGGCATAACGCGAGCGAAGCCGCGGGCGCAAGCCAGTATCATATAAAGAGTTCAGTCAACTAAGCGGAGTGCTTCTATCGGAGTGTGGGCCATAAACTTGGATGGACAGCGATTAGAAATGGGCGTCGGAATTCATAGCATGTTGCGACGCGACAGCGACACCGAACTCCGAACATCGCTTGCAGCTAATAGTCTTCTAATCTGGCATTCCTCGAGAAGAATGTGCTAATGGATACGAATTCCACGTAATCGCTTTACGAACTTCGGGATTCTTGGATGACAAACTGACAAAGTGATTTTGAAACCCGATAGCATTGACGGATCTTAGCGATTTAATTAACTACTTATTGGATTTTTAAGCATTGGTTTTCTAAAAAAGCTGCATAGTCACAGTTATTTGTTACATACTTAGATGTTCATTCGTCGTACTTATTTATAATTCTGAGACGACATTACTAATATTGGCAATTATTTTACGTAATATTCTAGGTAGTTACTAAGATAGTTCGGGAGAAACGGCAGTAGGTAAGTCTTACCGGCCTGTATCACTCCGGCGCGGCGCGGGCGCTTCCGACGGGACACGGGGACAAGATGCGCGACGACACACGTGCCTCTCACGTGTCGACAGCTGAGGCAGCCACCATGCCATGACTCATGCATGACCCAGTGACAACCGTGTCAGGGCGAGCGAGGGCGGGAGATGAGCTTACCTGAACGTCTTATTAATGCACTACACTGACAACATCATATATATTTTATTGTAATATTATTATTGTAATATTATTATTATTTATTTTATCTTTATTGCACACAAAAAACAATGTACAAGAGGTGGGCTTAATGCCAAGGCATTATCTACCAGCCAGCCTGATTGGGTAGAAACACGAGGTTGGCGTGCGACAGATTGTTTAACTTAACTAAAAACTATACTATACTTATTTCACAAAGGAGCCATTTCATTCTGGGCCTGGTCTATGTACACTACATAGAAAAATTAGGAAAAAATAGGAGATTACAAGAAAAATACAATTTCATCAATTTAAAGACAAATTTTGACTGGCCTCATAGCTCAGTTGGTAGTAACTCTGCCTTCTGCGCTAGAGGTCGCGGGTTCGATTCCCGCACTGGACAAACATTTGTGACTAACACAGATGTTTGTTCTGTGTCTGGTTGTTAAATATATATCTATTATGTATATACAGTCTCTGGTACCCATAGTACAGGCTATGCCTAGTTTGGGATCAGTTGATCGTGTGTGATATGTCCGGAATATTATTTTTTTTATTTAAATGCGATGGTACAAGAATAGTTCTTCTGGTAAGTTTTTTACTATGTGAATACTATTTGAAAGCCGCCATGTTGGTTTATAATTGACGTTTGACATGAAATTGCCATATTTTAAATGTCATGTTGTTTGATTTGATGTTTTTGTTTTGTCAGATAAATGTAGGTTGTCAAAATGACATTTCACGCACGTCCATCCGCCATATTTTTGTAGCGCTGTGTGTTGCTCTCTTTGTCGAAGAAAATCATAATGTACCTTAGAACGAAGTCAATTTAAATAAAATAACCAATTAAATACGTTTACTTTATTGCATAGCCATATTTTACAGTAGTGTACACAGTGCAGGCCCAGGCTCCATATATTGATGAAACGTCTCTTTTCTGGCTGTAATTGAATACTCCTGTGAATTAGTTTCGACCCTCACATCGACACGACACTCGTCAAGTCGTTTAAAACGAGTTCAAGTTCTATAAATCTTACTGAAATGAATATGGAGCAAGTGCCTGAAAGTCTGCAATAGAAGTATCCGAACAGACGGCGGGCAGCCAAGTGCGAACTCACTGAATCCACTGATAATACAATTCTGAATGTTCTATATATCAGAGAGCATTGTAGTGCCGTAACAAATCAAGTCTCTTACTCAATACATTACAAAGATATGGCAATGAACCTCAGGGTACTTCCAGCAACCTCACAATTCTGAAATTCGAGAGTAATAGAAGGAATTTCGACTTTTTACGTCTAAAATGGGATGATGAAGTATTAGGCAAAAGTGAATGAAACTCGAAAAGGAATTGAAATGGAGTTAACTATTTCTAAATAGTTAACGGAATGGTGGTTTTTGAGGCCATGAACTCAAAAACCTCCAATCCGTAGAGCTATGACTTATGAACTTTACTGTTACGGGACCAACTTATATTAGCAGCTAATACCTTACAGTGAACTATGCAAGACACCGCAAAATATTAGTTTGTCACTTCATACACTAGGATCTTGATTTTCCGACCCGTGTGTACGGAAGCCTCATGGCGCGATTCCTACTCGCACTTGAACGTGTTTATTATTGTAGTCCTTCTTGTATAAAGCGGTGGTCATATAATTTAATGACCTCCTAGAAATATCATGTTGAGATCAAACTCCCTAAATTAATTACGAGTAGGTAGTACCCTACTTAACCGTTATCTGAGATTTGTGTTGAAACCCGAAAGCTTCCGCAGTCAGATAGCCTGCAGCTCATTAGCGGGTAATCAGTGACATCCACGTGTGTGGCCGCGCGGGGAGTGAGGGTGGGGGGGGGGGGGGGCAGAGGAGCAGTGCACCGAACGGTGACCGCTAATCCGGAGCCGGAAGCTTATCAGCTGTTATCCGCCGCCACGTGCTGGAATGTCAAGAATTGCTCCATATGCATGCATGCACGTCAATATTCAAAATTAAGTATGCAGACAATCCAAACTAAAGAAGACCACGACGTCGCTTTTGTTGATGAGTAATGAACTACTACTAGGTACTACGAAAAACCACAATTACATAAGTAACAGTAGTACCGCGAAACCTACTATTTCAAAACTTTCTAAATATCTTATTTTGAGGGACATGCGCCAATAACCAGGCATGCACTGCATAGATAGGTTAATATTATGACAGTGAAAAATATTTGAGACCCTAATTAGTAGGTCTAATTTTTGCAGATCCACAAATTTATTATAATTACTAGCTGACCCCGCAAACGTTATACTGTAATAATAGAAAAATGCTGTTTTTTGAGACGGTGTGAGAATTAAGTAAATACATAAAAAAAATCGTTAAATTCGGTTGAGTCGTTTCTAGGAGTCGAAAACAAACACCGTGACACGAAATTCTTATATATTAGATTTACGAAGTTTCCCAAAATCCAACAAAACATAAAAAGCGAGCTTTCGGGAACGTTCCCGGACTAAACCAGGATTAGTGATGTCATGTCAGTGCCACACGCTGAGCCGGCGCGGGCTCGGCGACAGATACTCGTAAAGTTATAGGAACCTACCGCCGAGTACCTACCGCTATCATTATCCTGTAAATCCATCAAGAATGAGTCAATATAGTGAAGTCGGAAACTATAAGAGATTAGAAATGTGTTTCAAGGAACCATCGAACTACATTCATAGATTTTCATAAAATCTATGCGCGCGCGAAGTGACACAAACCTATTTGATTTTAGATTAGTGTGTGTTTTTAAATAATATTATTATTGATTGTTTTTTTTGACAATTTTTTTGTTAATTAATGTAGATAATTTCAAACACGATTTAATAATTGTTATAAATGTAATAAATAAATGAATGAAATGAAAAGTTACCTAGTTAGAATGTCAGCGATTAGGTAACAAAGACGACGCTTCAAAATACTTAACGCTTAAGAGTCAGAAGAAAGTTCTGACGTGATCGAATCATTTTGATGGGAAAAGTCGTCCGTAACGAAATAAAACAGGATAAGAATTTTTCTTCCCTCTTATTTTTAATAGAACAAAAACTTCGTCTCCGAGCATCGCCATTTAGTGGAGTTTCTCAATAAGTAGTTCGAATAAATAAAAGTTAATATTCGTCAAACATGCAGGCTACGAAACATTTCACGGATTCCAGCATTCAAATAATCAAACGGAATTTTGGAGGCGATGTCACAGTCACAACAAACGCACTTAGGCCTCAATTAGCACCCGCCTTTTACGTCTGAGGGTAACAAACAATAAGTATCGATAGTGTGCCACAAGGTCCGTGCCGTATGTACCAACAAACAGTCAATTATATTCGTAGAGAATCACACGAATAGGCCTTAGTTAGTATGAAGTGTCGCTCCGCGAACTGAGTGCAGCACGGCCACTGTCCGCGGTAGATACCAACTTCGCAGACAGACGGACTGACAGCCGGAACTCTGCTTCTGCAGTAGTAAGTTGTACGTGACATAGACACGATGTATACACGAGAAATACTGCAGCGCGAATATTTTCACATCATACCAGTAAATGTAACTCTATCTCTCAGTCTGTTAGAAAGAAAGAAAGAAAATTTATTTATTTGACCCACAACGCAGTAAGTAGGTAGGTAGGTAGGAAGATACTACGAAAAAAAATACTTTAACCTAGTAATACAAAAAAAAACACAATAAGAAGAACAAAAACATGTAGGTAGGTGAGGCGGTAGGTAGGTTGAGTAGGTATGCGTTGTGTGGGGCAAATGAGTCCCGTCTCAGCATAAAGCTGCACCAAACATAATATGTACGGTGCGGCGCTGGTTTTCAGACGGGGCCTAGGCGACGTGACGTGACGAACATCAATAAACATAATATTTATAGTAGTTAGTTATACTGTTAGTTACATCCTCACGATTAAACGTCTGACTGATGGAATTTTGAATGGAAATAGCTTTACCCTGAAGAAGGACTTGGGCTACTATTATCCGGGTACCGCGAGAGTGAGCTCAGAGATAAGACCGCCAAACTTACGCGGCTGGTTATTGGCACTTAATACATATTTTACTAGCATTAGAATGAAACGTAAAGCCTACTCGAATACAATGCTACAATAAAGACTAGAAATATATTTTCTATAATTTATGCTGCAGATCCCTGATTAATTTACATTATGCAAGATGTGGAAGGTAGGTTTAGGTAAATCAGTTCTACTTAATTGGCTATGCGTGCGTGCACGCAGCACGCACGCTGCACACTCGGCACAGGGTTCTGCCGAGTTTTGCATAAGTCACAAGAAAATATTACTCAATATTCAATCAGCATAGAGCATAGACTTGGTATTTTTATGTAAATTATAAAGTTGTGAAGAAACCAGTCGTGCGAAGCGTTTCTTGTCCCTGGTCGCTGTGCACTTATATCTCCTGGTCCGTTATCGATACCGTATTATTGGTACGAGTAGGTACCTGATTCTAGGTAATGCTATGAATCTTGTTTGCCTGCGCAGACCCTGCACTGCATCATCAATGCATTTAACGTGTCAGTACTATTGCTTCGTCTACGAACAACTTCACTTGTACTTCTCATACCTATACAGGAATGTGCGCAGAGTTGGTGTTCCTGCCCGTCAGGTAGAGCAGCGTGTGCGGTGTGTGGTATGAGGGCAGACTGCAGCAGGCCGAGGCGCGACCCCGCTAGGCGGTCGCGGTGTGCGCCTCAGTAATAACATGACACTTTGATTGCAGTCATCTGTCTCGCCTGCGACTGCGCACCTGCAAAGATGAAGATAATATTATTGACTGTACTTTTACAAATTATATGAGTTTCATGTGATCACATAAAGATATCGTGTTAAAGATATGATCAACATATTTTTACCAGAGCATCAATTCTGAAATTACGCATACTCGGCCGTTCTACTACCTACCTCGCGAGCGGACATAATTATCTATATCTAGCCTTTAATGTACAGTCGCCTCTATTTAGTTTATATGAATTAGGTATCAAACAGATAAATTACTTCTTAATCGTTACCTCCCAAACCATAACATTAAAATTAATTGACAAAACCTTTGTACAGGTCCACCTAATCCATGTTTATTTTATTTGTAGCAAGTAAGTTATAGTTTTATCTGCTGACAAGGCCACTTTACAGCCGCTTCACTGTTAATTTATAGGGACATGTTGTTATTTATGTATAGGCACCGATAACATTATACTATACTGTATAGGTATTGCTTAGATAATTTATCTAAGAGGTATTGTAATTATTATTAATTACACAATAATATGACAAAGCCCTATACAGCTGCAAATATACTATGTGCCTACCGACCTAATTTTAGTATTATATTCTGAATAATTTCATGTAAAAATTGACGTAACAAAGTATTCTCCAAATCCAAAGTCTCTAAGGTTTGAAATAAATGAATTGAATTGAATTGAAGTTATTTGAAGTATAATCAATAATAAAAAAGGCCCCTTTCGAGAGATAAAGAAATTTGATCGTGAAAAAAATTATATGCGCGATCTCACTGTGTCAGTCAGGCTTACCAAATGTTTTGCAAACATCGAGCAAAATGTTCACGGTACATTTGTGATTAGGTGCTTACGTTGATATCAAAGCACCCTTATTTGCTTATACGAGAGCGAGCGCGATCACGGTCCAAAGTGCTCCATATAGAAGTCTTCTGCTCGACTAAACCGGTAAATAAAGAAGGTCAAGTGCGAGAAGGACTCGTTGCCCTGAGACTTCGGTACCATTTCAAGGGGTCGGAAAAATCGAGATCCCAAGAGTACAGTAAGTAACAAATTTATATTTTGCGGCCGAAGTGCGGCGGCGAGTCGCTCGCTGACATTGACACTTGCGAACTAATAGCGTCGCTTGTTTAACATCGTCTGAACTACCAACAACCACATAAACACATGCAGGCAGAGTATTACCACCGTTAGTTATATTCAGAGTAGCAATTAGTATCAATACACCTTCCACCTCCATATTTGTAATGTCATTGTGGTATGTGATAAAATATTATAAAATAAAACAGCAGTGAGATATTAAAATATTAGTACATATTTAACTTTCCCGATCAGTATATATAGCTTATTGAAACCAAACAGGCATAGCTTCACCCAGTTTCTAAGACGTTTCAAAGAGATCCTAGTGATTTTATTGAAATAAATGCCTTTTGACTTTGACTTTGACTTTGAAACGGTATTAAAATATTGATTAATTTCGTCAACAATACTCCTCCAGCCACCCAGCCAGTAGGCATATTTTATTCAAACTACGAGCACAAACTGCCCAGCGCTACATAATAAATAATAGTTCAAGTAGATACAGCGTCTCTGAATAATGGAGTCTGACAAAGATTTATATGCAGAGCACGATGCGATATATCAATAATGTAATACCTTTCTCGTGGATGGCCCTTGAATCCTTGTCATACAGTGCTAGAAAACAGAGATTGAATTAGATCTATAGAGATATGTAGAGGTAGCTCTACCTTACTTGTCTAGTCACTACTGAGTAAATCCTTTAAAGGGCAATGTGTACGCTTCTATAACAAGGTCCCAAGCGATGCGCTAAAGTTATGAATTAGCTTAAAAACGTAATTATAATGCGGACAATTTAAGATGGTCGCCATCATGTACTGTAGCGCCGCTTTTTAACTGTCTTTTGATGCCGGTCAGATTATACTTCTTTCGATGTTTTTTCATTATATTTCCAAAACTTTATATTTACAAATATTAATAGATAGCAAGACGCTCTAATTTGTGCTTTAATTCCTAGTACTGTCAATTGTCTAGAACGCGAGTAAAATGACCTTGAACGTTTCGCCATAGTCAGCAAAACCTTGAATATCTCTATGAAGTTCTGGGACGCACAAACTTGGTTTTTAGCGCACAAATTTGCACAAATTCTAGCTATTCGACCATCTAGTTTGTTTTTTGCTAAGTCCATTATTTCGATGACTTTGACAGTACTTTACTAGACGTTTAAAACATTACCGCAGCAGAATGTGTTTTTCATTTATTACTTTTTTTCCTGTGGACGCACAAATTTGAAATTTCATGCACAATTACACGAAACCATGCTCTAATTCCCTGCATACTTCAAATCCCGAAAAAGACAACATTCTGCTGCGGTAACGCACACGTGAAAACTCTGTAACAAATCTTATATCAAAATATCCGACTATTTAGATGACTAAATTTAAGACAATTCAAAATGATCCATGCGATCTAAATGAATATTGAAGTTTGGACTAGATTTTTTTTGCCTCTACTTGATGTAATCCAGTGTTGATGTGTCTACCGTTATCTCAAGTAAGTATCTTCGTATAGTAAGTTATATCAAGTAGGTCTTGTTTAAATATTATATAATCGATTTATTACACTGTACAAGTGAATAGTAGTATAGGTTTGTCTTACAATAAGAAAATAATGAATAATGTAGTATCAATTCACGATGTAAGTAGTTCCTCAAGCAAGCGCGCGATGAATACCAGATGCACAGTGAGCGCGGCTTGCAGTATAAGGAGGCATTATAGGTACGAAGGGTACTTGCATGCCGATGGACTGCACACTATTGTTGACAAGATTAGCACACATTAAACTATCAAGACCTCACCTACTTATTTGCCTCCTATTTACTCTAGAGAAGTGTCAGTTTATAAAAGTGTTTCAAAGTGATCCTAGTGATTTTATTGAAATAAATGCCTTTTGACTTTGACTTTATATTTACTGATATTAAATGCAGTCACTGGGGACTAGCGGAAATCAGTTCTACACTTCTTCAGCTCGCAAATAGGCACAACTGGAAGACACGGGTTGTATTTACAAAGAAAACAACCAAAGATTTCCACAAAATTTTTATAAAAGCTCTAGCTGTTGCCCGCGACTTTGTTCGCGAGGAGATTTTGACGTGTATGTGTTAGAAGTGAGAACTGACAGCCTGATCAAAATGTGATCAATGTGGGTGATGACTATAAAAGTCCTTTTGGCCGCTGTGATTCTGGGCAACAGACGAATCTCCTAAATAATAATACACCTATCCTGTAGGATACAATTTTTATGCCATCCCATAGGAACGTGCATTTTTCCGGGATAAAAAGTAGCCTATGTCATTCTAAGATCCCTAAACATACACTATGCAATAATCATGTCAACCCTTGCCCTGTGAAAAACATAAACAAATCTATCCCAAGGGAACTGTTCATTTCTCCGCGATAAATAGTAGCTTATATTCTATTCCAGACTATAATCTAAATAATAATAATAATAGCCTTTATTGCTGATAACTGTTAACATGTTTTTTTTTGTACTCTTAATTAAATATATGTTTCTTTCATTGTACCTAAATGAATTCCTATTCATCAGCTTGCTTTACGACGTAAGCCTCCTCCAAAGACTTCCACTCCGTTCTGTCTTGTGTTATTCTCCTCCAGACTGGCCCTGATACCTCTTTTATGTCATCTTCCCATCTCTTCCTTTGCCTGCCTCTCCTTCGCTTTCCATCTCGCTGGTACCATTCTATCACATCTTTTGCCCATTTGTCTCTTTTATCGCTCAGTATGTCTCCCGTCCAGCGCCATTTTAACCTTTTTATGTATACTGAGACCTCCTTGACTTAAGTTCTTTGTCTTATAGATTTCAGGCTGTTTCTGTCTTTCTTTTTGATGTTTATCGTACTTCGTTCCATACCGTGTTGACATAGATACTTTCAGGTTATCAGTATTTGATAAACTGAAAGACTATAATCTATATCTGTGCCAAATTTCATCCAGATCCGTTCAGCCGTTCTTGCGTGATTGAGCAATAATCATCTATCCATCCAAACTTTGGCATTTGTTAAGTGGTAAGATGTAAAAGTGTCCTTTTTAAAATCAATGCAAGCTGGAATAACCTCTAAACAATAATGTGATAAGCTCTACCGTGGAAGCCATAAAGGCTCGACTTGATTGACCACATTCCACTGAGCACAAATGGCAGACTGAGCGGCTTACCTAAAGCGGCACCGGTCACCACACCGGCCGTGTGGCCGGCTGGCGGTCACTCATCCGCTTGTAATGCACTTAGGCATCGGTAATGCTACATGCGCTGCATGTGCACACTCACCAATGCATTGCTGGTGGCTTCCGGCAAAGATGCTGACACAAAATATGTCAACGGCTAATTTCAGAAGAATAACCACTGCACCATAATTAAAACGACCCATGCTCATTTTATAATACCTCCATTGACGAGTCTGTGTGAAAATGTCATACCAAAGAAAATCAGTCAAATTTATGAAACAATTTAGAGAAACATGACACACAAAAAAGGTAAAACAATGAGCAGCCTTACCGCTAATATCGATATCTTCTAAGCAACCTTTGAATGGAACGAAACATAGTCATCGAAATCCGAGCAAGTAGCGTCACGCGTCGCTCGTCTAATTTGGCTAATCAGTTACAAGGCCATTAGGTAGCTATGTCTACACTAAAGCTTTAAATTCCATTTTGTGAAAAAGGATCATCGAAAAAAATGATAGGCACCAAGCCGTGTTTGTTGCCTGATTCTTCTAGGCTTGGTCGCGAAGAACAGGCATAGCTTCACCTAGTTTCTAAAACGTTTCAAAGTGATCCTAGTGATTTTATTGAAATAAATGCCTTTTGACTTTGACTTTGACTTTGAATTTTGTCTCCACTGATTTGACGCGACATTTCCCAGATCCAATACCAATAATCAGATTTCCCGAAAATTCCCTTGTTAGTAAATAATTAGCGAGCTATAATTGCCTCTCAATTACCTGTGGTGTACAGAAGCATTCAGAACGGCTTATTCAACTTGAGCTGTCCTGTTCAACTAATGGAATTGCAATCCGTTTTACGATGCCGATGGTTCCAGTCCTTTTCAGGATGATGTCTACCAATATTTTTTGTCATAGTTTTAGGAAAAGCTTTGTTATGAAATCAGATAAAACTTGAATGGTGGGTATTCTTCTGCACCCTTCTGGGATTGCCGATGTTTTCTCCATCTCACGTTCTTCATTGCAGAGCCACCTTCTGCAATGGGTACCATGTCACGTCTTCTCCATTATCCTATCCTACTAAACGCGAAAGTTTGTAAGTATGGATGGATGGATGGATGTTTGTTACTATTTCATGTAAAAACTACTGAGTGGATTTTAATGAAACTTCACAATAATATAGATTATACATCAGAATAACACATAGGCTACAATTTATAAAGATATTCTTTATAAAAACTACTGAGTGGATTTTAATGAAACTTCACAATAATATAGATTATACATCAGAATAACACATAGGCTACAATTTATACAGATATTGTGTGAATAGTCCAAAATATGACTACTAGGTACTCGAAATACTAATCCTGCGCAGACGAAGTCGCGGGCACCAGCTAGTTATTAATAATTATACAATTTGGAAGGACATTCTAATAAAGTTTAATCTTTGAGAAAATATGGATAAGCAGATCAAATAAAATGAGGGCACCCTGACCGGACGGGATACATTGTTCACACTTCTTGTAAAATTGGGTCAGTTTATGCGCTTTCTAGGCCAGTTTCAAAACTATCCGGAGGTAGGAACCTATTTTTATATTACTAGCTGAAACATGCGACTTCGTCTGCATTTATATGAAAGTACCCCACCTACTTTGCCAACTTTAGGGATCATTTGCATATTTTTTGAGCTAAAGATAGCCTACGAAATGAACTCTTTTAATTAACTGTTGACAAAAAAAGCCTATTATAGTGTATCAGAATATTTGTGCGATGAATTTGAATAATGTATAATGAATTTCTATGGTAATATTTGACATGCTTTTTTTTAAATAGTTAATTTTAATTGTTAATACTATACTTATAATTTTAATGCTAATAATCACTAACTATGTAATCAATAACTGACATGAAATTTGCATGCTGTAAAATAGGAACATGGTTGTACTCTGTAACTCTTGACATCTTTTATATCTGTATTTCGCAAATAAATGAATTAAAAATGATGTCCTTCCTCAAGATATAAATCTTGAGGAAGGATATTAATTAGGATCCGCTCAGACTGCTGGTAAAGGAACATTGCGATGTAAGGATGCTGCGCGCCTCGGATTATGAAATCATCGCAACAAATCAAGAAAACGGCTCCACTGATGCCTGAGATCATTCATTACATTTCCTAGCTGGAAGTGGCGAGCTACTGAAACGCACATGAGGCCATACAGTAGACGCGCTATGGATAGGGGCATGCTGTATTTGCCTGTTATTGGTTTCTCATGAAGCTTAAGATATTTAGTTTTCTAATCTTAACTTTGTACTGATGGCAAACCTATAAATAGGTCATTAGCTAGAATAGGCAATAACAACATTCATAATCAGGTAAAGAATCCAAAGTAGCTATCCACAGTTGGTACCGCGTGTCCCACGGTCATCCGCCAGGTGATCATTGGTGATGGTATGATTTTATTTTGGTACCCTTTTTTCAACAACACGACTTTTTTATATTTGCATAAGATTGCAAAAACTATGTATTCATGTACAAGTGTCATCAACTAATGAACCAAAACTCGATGCAAAGTTCTAAAAATAAACCAAGCAAGAACATAACAATCAATTCACAAAAATAACCAATTTATTAAGCTTTATTCAGTACGGCGCACGTGCTTGGTGCATTTGCGATGCTATAATAATATAGCTTAATCTCTCTATTGTTTTAATCTCTAAGAAAAAAACAAAATAAAAATACATACAGCAATAATTATAAGGAATAACAGAATAATATGAACCAATCAATGAGGCACAAGAGAGACCATCAATGCTTCACTGCTGATTTAAAGATGACTTATTGTTACAACTGCATACTTTCCACATTACCATGACACCCACGCGCCACGTAAGTGTTGCTGCCAAATCATAGCACAAGTATTTCGTAATGGATGCCGTCCACCTGAGCACGTGGCCGCTTGTTGTATTCATTGAATGGTGGTTATTGTTCAAAGCCCTTGAGATAATGGATTCACTGGCAATTTTTGTTTATAAATAATAGTTAATTCATTGGAATCAAAAGAATCATTTTGAAACGTCTTTGATATAGATGATTGAAATTTCCTCTAGTCGAGAGCAGCGTGAGCGCTACGATTAGGTACTAAATATTGGTACATAATCTAAAATGCGAAGCAACGAGTAGGTACCTATATATTTTTTTTCATCTTACAATTTTTTAATACTCAGGTAAGATAAAACTTAGAATGTACTATATTTAAGACCTTTTAAAATAATCCTTGCGATTTCAATGAATAAATACTACATTTAAACTTTGAATTTGGTAGTTTCGTTGTGATCACAATTTTCAACGATTCTCCTTGAATGTATAAGTATTTTCACTCCAACAACACCTTTTAAACAACAAGGACTCTACCAAATTGAAAAGCAAGTGAGCTATCTGACCAACGACGCACAAATCAATTCTCTCAAGGTGCAAGAGCGCATCTGTATCTGTGTCGGTGCGTTGACCCCCCACATCGTAAGTCCGTCAGCCGCGCATAGTTCACACATCAACGGCACTTCCTCGCTTTTGTTGCTGGTAATGAGTTGAATGAGGATCCTTCCTGTTTATTCAATACCTTTGGAGATGCACATTAAGTAGAGCAGAAACCGATGACGCTCAATTGAGCTCTGCAGGCCAGGTGCGAGACGGACGCAGGCCGAGTGGGACAGGATCCAGCCGACACTCGTGTCACATAGTGCCGGATGCGTATTTAGACATGATAATAGTAACCTATGCAGACTCTACCTCTCTTTAGACCTCTCTTTAGGAGGAGGTAGGGCACAGCGAGATTTTCTCGTTCTGAATTGGAGCAGCCCGCCTGGGGAGGTACCTAAGCCTTACAGAAGATCGCAGCCAAATAACATTATTTGTTTCAAATAGTGTTGTGTTCCTGCGGTGAGTAAGGTTACCAGAGCTCTTTAGGGGGGAAGGGGGTTCGGGGACGGCAACGCGTGCGTGATGCCTCTGGTATTGCAAGCGCTCATAGGCTACGGTAACCGCTTACCAACAGGTGGGCCGTATGCTTGTTTGCCACCTCTGTTGTATAAAAAAAAAAAAACTCTACTCTCGTTTTTCATGCATCTCGTGGTACTGTCAACCAACTTATTTTAAAACAAGCGATAAATATTGGTATCAATGATGTTATTATGACTTCCAGTGTTAAATAGCTTTATCGGAAAAAGTTGTGCGTAGGTATGCGTGAACGGCCCGCGCCGGCGCCGAAAGATGCGCCATTCTACGCAATCAGTATAATGCTTGTAAATAACGTATTGAATATTGACCCCTTTAGCTTTCAAACCATAAACATTTTTACGCGTTGCTCATCGGCTAAAAATAACAAATGATTTATAGGCAGCGTTTGCTTGATTTCGGTCATTACGCTCAATTTTGAAGAAGTTCTTGAAGCTATGGTATGCTAATATTTATTTTAGAAAACCATATCAAATAAATAAACTGTTTCCTGTCGTAAATATTATTAGCAGCTAACTATCCTAATTCCAATGTACCTACTGCTTAGTGAAAGTACTATTATCTACCGCAACGTGAATTACTATGTAGTATGTACCTAATGCCATTTTATCGATAATCGCTCACTAATTTATCGGCTCGATCTCTCTCGCCCAGTCCTTTTCTAACAGTAAAAAAATAAAAAGGCAGACATACATACTCTCAAAAAAACTACTCTCATAAAATTCAAACGAGTAACACCCCCCAAAAAGTAAATAATATGTAGGTGTAGGTAATTAATATTTATTTCCTGTCAGTCAAAGTTTCAGTCTACCTAACAACACAAACTAAATGATTCCCTCGTAAAATCAGAACCAGCTAATAAATGGACTCACAGTCAAAGACTACACAGCGATCAACATAAATAACACCGAAATAAATATGTGAACATCTGAGTCTCGCCAGTCGCAAGTACTCGCAACACATTGATGTACTACCTACCTACCTACACGTCAGGAATAGGGTTACGGCATTATCACATCTTGCGAATAAATTAACTCATAAATAACCGACGGACTTCCTCCCAGATTTACTAAAATGCTTTAGAAAACAATAAATTATGTTGGAAGTACTTATTGCAAACCGCCGGAAAATTGGTCTTCTTCTAGCCAGAATATGTAAATATAAAATCGGCAAAAATTGTTCGCCTCATTATCCAAACAAAAGTCGTGAAGATTAGTTATTATAATTTATGTCTCACATACCTATTTGTCTTTGTTATCTAATGGCCTCATACACAAGCTCTATGTCGCGAGCTAGCTATATAAATTTACATAAGTCAAAAGGCATTTATTTTATTTCAATAAATAATATATGTACGTACATACGTTTGTCAAAACAGTCCCAACCCTTTTTGTTTTTTTTCAATGGGACCTTACATACCTACCTTTTACCATTGTACCATTAGCACATTTTTCTATTACTATTATTTAATTTTATTTTGTAGAGTTAATTGTTTATTTCTTTCTTTTTTTTATAAGTCTGTGTTTTTTTATTTTGTATTTATTATTTTAGTAGTGTGTTTCTTGTTTTTTTATCGTGTCGTCGTTGTGAGTAGTTGGTCCGTAGCGACAACCAAGGCTCTAACGAAAGATCAGCGTTGGTTGCTAGCCTGCTAGCCAACCAACTCATGCTGAGGCAGAGCCAATTTTGTTGCTCGACCTACACCTATTTTTATTTATTTGTATGTTTTTGATTGTTTATTCTTAATTAGGTGTAAGTTTTGTAAGAACATAAATATATTCTATTCTATTCTATGCTCGGAGTTTTACTACGTGATGAGATCGGACATGAAGAAATCCGTAGAAGAACCAACGTAGAAGAGCTATAACGGTGAGCTCTCAGAATTAGGAAGTTGAGTGGGCTGGCCATATAGCTCGCACCAAAAACCGTTGGGGAGTAAAGGTTCTCGAATGGCGACCACGAACCGGGCGACGCAGTTTTGGAAGGCCAACCCGATAGACCGACGACATTGTGAAGGTTGCGGGAAGTCGGGCTGGTTGGAAAAGTCACAAGACCGTTCGTCGTGGAACTCTTTGGGGGAGGCCTATTTCCAGAAGACTTCTACAGGCTATTGACGATGATGACCTATTTATCTATTACATATTCAATTATATTTCAATAATATTATGAAACTAAGGACGATTGTTCAACGATGTACGACGTCAGTGAGCAGCAACACATTTATGAATCACCAGCGAAGGAAATGTGCTGTCGAAGAGCATTGAATGAAAGTGGGTACATGAACACACAATGCTGGGCAAACATGATCAATCTTGAATTTGGCTTGCGCTAGATTGTCGAATGGCCTCGTTAGCCGTGTTCAAACAGCGTGCGATATGTCATCTAAAATATATAGCATTTTAAGTTTGACATTTGAGGGCATGCGATATAGCTCAACGAAAATAATATGAAAATTTATTTACAGAAAGAAACTTAAAACTAATACAAGTTAATATTTACAAAATATACAAGAAACAGTTGAGCCATCTAAAGACCGTTACAAACGATCTATAGATAGCTCAACTGATCCAGATCACTACCAATCGGAAGCGTCCCCAAGACGATATAATATATACAACGATACCGCAAGCCCCTAAAAGTCAACTCAATTGACTTTATTCAGTATGGATTATTTTGAAATAAATTTTCGCCCCAGTTTGAACATGGCCTTATTAAAAAAAAAGGCAGCCCTCGGACACATAATTATGTTTCAAATACGAAATAGGCCTTTGAAGTGCTCAAAGTTGTGTAACTTCGTAACGAGGTTTGCAAATAAGATTTAACAAGTTTTTGAATTAGTTGAAATAAGGCGTTTGGTGTTATAAGTTTTGAGCGAACTAGTGTTTCAGCCACGGCGGACGCCCTCGGCCGAAGAATTACTCAAGAATATATTTCAAAGTCTTCTCCATCCATCGGTGAATGGAGAAGACTCAAGACCGTTCGTCATGGAACTCTTTGGGGGAGGCCTATGTCCAGCAGTGGACTTCTACAGGCTGATGATGATGATATTTCAAAGCCTTCGAAATAAAACACCTATCTGCAGTTTACTTCGCTAGCCAATATGTGCTTTGCACGGCATCCCGCCAATGTTTAGTCTGTCTTAGCTCAGAGGTTTTAATCTGAGAGCAATCACTGGGTCATAAGTGAGTGCCGTAATTGTGTAAGGACATCGGACACTTTTTGGAGGAGGTAGGGCACAGCGAGATTTAAAAAAAAAAGAAAAAACATGCAATATTTTCTGCCTTCTTTTTAACTTTCAACTATAATAAATAAAAGTACGAACACAATTGCCCCACCCACTGCTGGTAGGCCTTTCTTTGCGCCTGCCCCTCGTAACGGCCTCATCCAAGTGCGGCCCACGACGCTGACGATGTCGTCTACCCATCGCGCTGCTGGACGACCGACACTTATCATTCAGTCCCCAGCCAGCGCCTTGCATCCTCTGTCGTCACTACGTCTCACAATTTGTCACCCTTACAATCCATTTAACCCAGTTTCCACCTGTATAAGTTTAGCACGCCGACTGTTTCTAGGTACCCACATTCAAGCTAAGGCACTACTCTCGTATTCCGCGCGTGAGCCACACCGGATATAATTTGGGCAACATCCTCGCTGGAAGGTCGGGGTTCTACTCCGTACTGTGACAATGATGGCGTACTAATTGGACTATCGCGGCTAAGGTCGATCGATAATTGATTTGTTTCTTTTAAATCTACTACTACTACTCACGGTACTACTCTACCTATACCTACATATTATATCGATACAAACTATGCATAACACCTGTTTAGTTGGGTTTTCCGATACATTTATTACATCCATGCATACAACCGGGTTTTTTGCGTCCATAATGCAAATAAAATCGGAATAATAGCGAATATTAATGAAAGCGTAGTACAGCATCAGAAGTTGATGATCAAATTTAGATTGTCAAAACTAGTGATTAAAGTTTGTATCAAAAAGTGATAGCAGAACATAGTGACCTTTAATAGGTGACTGTAAAATGTACCACAATTGAGATGATGACACTAACCCCATAAGTTCATGATAATTTCTTAGATCAAAAATACATGACTAGTATTATTTTCAAAAATCTGTGCCTGCTAAGATATCTAAAAGTAGCTGATGTTGATAGTAACCAGATAAAAGTATCAATCTACCCTCAACCTGCCTTTTATTTTATTCTGAAATTGTTGGGCAAATAGTAGGTGATTCATGACATGTTACAAGGTGATTCATAACATGTATACCAATGCATCAGTTAATTGTGACCCCACGACTTTATTTCGTAAAGATATTCTCGTATTTATGAAACAATTTTGCATCAGTTAATTTTGAGCCCATGTTTTATCATTTACTTCTGGAAATAGTTGGATCAGAGACTTTGTGACACTTTTAAGTCATCACGTACTTTTGGAATATTGGGAAGAAACTCCTAATGTAAAATATTTTCAATCAGAAGTTTTTAGACATGTCTGATCATCAGTTACTTTTGATGCTGACTGTACTTACTCATTGTTCAGCGGTGAAAGAAATTCAAGATAAATTGTGTTTCAAAAAGAAAGAGAAATTACAGGTTTTCGTTAACGTGGACTGTTGATGAAAAACTGTCATTCAGACTCATTACTGAGTATCTTTTGGCTCAATAAGATATTTTTTACAAAAACTGAAAGCCGACTTCAAATTCCTGAATATTTACAAGATTAATATCAACCTTTTTTTTTGTTATCAAATCAACTCTTTGCGTTTTGCTTACCTACTGAGGATGACACTGGCCACCTACACTTTCGAATAAAAAACCAAAGTACCTAAGTATGAGATTCATTCATCATAAATAATAAGTCATATGGTACTGACTGTCTGACTGACTGACAATAAAACGTGGTGGTTTTATTCTCTTTGAAAATGAACGCAGAGCCTAACCAAAATCCTAAGAGTATGAAATTTTCAGGGTAGCGTAACGTATGGGTGTACAGAAAGGAATTCCCGACACACAACCCCTAAGTTTATGTAAAAATAGCAGCAACCGAACGAAGTCGCGGGGATAACCATACCATACCACAGTCGACAAAAAAAAAATCGGCAAGTCGTAGTTTCAAGAGATGATGACGTTTTTTTAACTTTTACGGAACAAGTAGCAATCCCTCAGGAATTAAATTAATATGGGACCACCCCGGGATCATACTCTATCAACAGCGAAAGAACTATCAAAATCGGTTTAGTATTGGCGGAGATATCGAGTACCATTCATACAAAAAAATAAAAAACAGCCGACTTGAGAACCTCCTCCTTTTTGAAGTCGGTTAAAAAACTAAAGTAATTAATGACATGCGAAATCTGAGGAATGTCACCAGCACTGACACACTTATATGTATTATGCGCTATAATGTTATAGTTAACTGTGTAACATGTTTGGACAGTCTCTCCTTTGTGATGCAGGCTGAGAGAGCGCAGCGCAAGCCGTACTTAAGCCGTACAGATACCCTTCGACAACTGTCTATAGAGATGCCTGTGTACACACAGTACCTACTCAGTGTGCGCCAGCTCTTTGTGTTCGCACAGATCAGTTATGGGTCAAGTATTCAAGTTTCATCAATACAGATGAGGAAACTGACAAATTAGTATAATATGTATTTGTCTAAAACATAGCAAATTTACAAGTATTATTTATTTGCAATTTGTTTTATTAAGATTTTATAATTTGATTCTTTTCTTTCTTTCTTACCTATCTAAGTACATGTATTTCAAGCAATACATTTTTACTTTACTTTAAAAGTCTCAGAAATAAGTACCTTCCTGCCTGATGAGTTCAGTTCATAATTTTAATAAAGCAAACCTTGTCTTCGTTCACATTTCATTTCATCCTTAATAATCAATGTTACCTGAAACGTTATTCTGGAGATTCCCGTAACAATCCTCGGCAAATCTGAGGAATTCTCAGAAATAAGATGAGGAACTTATTTCTGTGAAAATCGAACCCGGGATTTGTTTACACTGATCCGCGCAGATCCACTGACTACACCCATAAATCCTCTCGGGCACGGGTTTCATTCACACGAGCCAGATATGGTTTGTGGGTGTCCGTCTTTGGATGCGTACCTATATCTCGGCATCCTAAATTCTACATAATATTATAAATGCGAAAGTTTGTGAGGATGTTTGTGGTTCAATCATGCTATAACGGCTCAACCGATGTCTTTGAAACTTGGAATAGATGTACCTAGTTCTATAACTAATTAAGCATAATAAGTACCTATGTAATATAGGCTATTTTTTACCTAAGTACAACGCGAGCAAAGTCGCGGGCATATGCTAGAAAATTATACAATTTTAGTGGATAATACGTCTGTCTATTTAGATAGGCCTGATGCTAAGCTGGATTAAGCATTTTGGAGTGCGTCCATTCTGTTCATAACAAATATTAGAGATTGATGATAAGTTAAATACGTACGGCTTTTTGGGAGTCTGCATGAAACTTTGTTATCCCAATATGTTTGTGAATACTGCCGGTGATTTATCGGAAGTGGTGGGATCAATCGGACGAGCAGGCGAGCGCGATTGATTGTTATCACTCAGAACAAACAGTACGGAGTATTTCCGGAGCAGACTCTGCCTTTCTGCTTCAGAACACGGATTTATATCCGCAATTTATCTATAGATCTGTTTAGTGGCAGGTGTTACTTGAGCCCACTTCTTGAAATAATTTGGCGGAATGAAAATAATCCTTAGCTTCGCTAGTTTTTTTACGAAACTGCCTACCTACCTTAGTAAGTATTTTTAGTTTTTATTAATCCTAATAAACCTTCTATCCTACCTATATTATTATAAATGCGAAAGTTTGTGAGAATGATTGGATGTTTGTTGTTCAATCACTCCCTCCGTAACGGCTCAACCGGTTTCGTTGAAACTTGGAATAAGTTACTACTATAAGGCTACTTTTTATATAGGTACCACGCGAGCAAAGCCGTGGCGGAAGCTAGTATTATAATAAAAGCCTAGAGCACCTGTGAGGATTCTACATTTTACTTTCAGATAATTATCTAAGAGATTGAATACCTAAAGCCCTTGTTGCCTTAGAAGAGGCAATACGGCCATTAAATACCGGTGCACGCAATATATTAACTTTGAACAGTTGTTCTAACTAAAAATTAGAAAGTATTAGTTACTCTATTAGAAACCTTTGGACCATGGGGCCCAATACCAGAAAGCTCATCAAAAAAATTACACCAACTTTGGTCGACGTAGCCGGTGATAAGAGAGCTGGCTCGTTCCTTGCACAAAGGAGCCATTTCATTCTGGGCCTGGTCCATGTACACTACATAGAAAAATTAGGAAATAATAGGAGATTACAAGAAAAATACAATTTCATTAAATTGAAGACAAATGCGATGGTACAAGAATAGTTCTTCTGGTAAGTTTTTTACTATGTGAACACTATTTGAAGGCCGCCATGTTGGTTTATAATTGGCGTTTGACATGACATTGACATATTTTTCATGTCATGTTGTTTGATTTGATGTTTTTGTTTTGTCAGATGAATGTAGGTTGTCAAAATGACATTTCACGCACGTCCATCCGCCATATTTTTGTAGCGCTGTGTGTTGCTCTCTTTGTCGAAGAAATACTTAATGTACCTTAGAACGAATTCAATTTAAATAAAATAACCAATTAAATACGTTTACTTTATTGCTTAGCCATATTTTAGAGTAGTGTACACAGTGCAGGCCCAGGCTCCATATATTGATGAAACGTCTCTTTTATTTGGCAATTGAACGCGGGATGCAGCCAGTGCTCTTGGCACATTGCCGCAGGACCAAAATTATTTGTTTCATTAGTTTCTATTTTATTTTTTAATTATTTGATTTTATATTTTATAGTATGTTTAAGTGTGTATTTTTAAATAGTTTAATGTGGTTTGTTTTAAAGATAATTAGTTAATTTGGCCGTGGTGGCCCCGGCTGAAGAATAGGCCCCTCCATATTTACCTATCCGCGGATGTCGTAAGAGGCGACTAAGGGGAAAAGCTAGGGGATGGGCAGCAGCGTCCCTCATTTTAACAACGATAGCTCTAACTGCGCTCGCCAACCCGCATGCCCAGCGTGGTGAGTATGTGCAAATCCCCCCACATGATAAGGAATTTGCTCTCTGTCTGTGGAGGAGGCCATGTTAGCAGTGGACGTCGTACGGCTGAAATGATGATGATGAGTTAAGTTGTACCATATACCTAAGAGCTGTGGATTTTGTTCCATTAATTATGTACTCTAACCTAAGATCTCGAATCATGTTCACTGTTATATAACGGTCTTCAGGTACTCGTCGCTGCTTTTTGAAGCAATCACAGCGAAGCCGCACTAGCGAGAAGTTTGCAAATTGTTCCCTCACTTACTAATGAATCTTGTAACCGAGAGAACCTCGACTAGTAGGTACCTAGTCACTAACACAATATAGTGATAACCCAAGTAGGTACTTAAGTTCTTTTGTGCGCTCACACAAGCTCAGTGATCCCTTGTCTTTCGGTTTGGCGTTGATCCCCCTACTTAAATTCACAAAAATGTAATAATAGCAAATTTGCATTTTTTTTATTCTGACTGACTTTTAACTAACTGATATTATTAAAGATCTTGGATCTCGTTGCATCTCGTAGACCCCAATGGCATTTCACAGACCCCCAATATTTCGTTTCGCTCTCGTAGAGCCCCTTGTAGGTCGCCGTCGTCGCCGTCGCGCCTGGGGGGTCGATATGGATAAATAAATAAATATTCCGGACCTATTAAACGGTCAGCTGATCCCAAACTAGGCATAGCCTGTACTATGGGTACCAGAGACTGATATACATAATAGATATATATTTAACACCCAGACACAGAACAAACATCTGTATTCATCACACAAATGTTTGTCCAGTGCGGGAATCGAACCCACGACCTCTAGCGCAGAAGGCAGAGTTACTACCAACTGAGCTATGAGGCCTGTCCTGGCTGATAGACCACTTTGGGAATCACTTAGCTAGACATACATTACGCTGAGAAAATCGATACCTAGTCGGAAATGTGTGAGACAAAATGATGAGAAATTAGAATAAGTAGGTACCTACCCAAATAATTCTGTGTTTCCACCAACTTTATTTAGTTCAAGAGTTTTAGCGGAAAATTAACGAAAATTGGGCGACCGTGTCTTTTAGGGAAACCTTTGTGACACCCAATGAATAAATTACACGGAATTATTTAGCTTCTTTGACAAGCGCTATTTTCGTCAGTAATAATCACCAGCGCAAAGCCGGCACCCGCGCCTTGGTTACCTGAGATGCGTCGACATTCATGACGGCCGCAATGTAACGGGGACCGCAATCATCTTCATTCTAGTAATATTCTTCAGAACTAGTGATATGACGTGCAAGCAGCATCATGCTAACATTTGTGATTTAATCACAATGCACAAACGGACTCGAAATATGTATGTTTATGCGATATGTTTCGTAACCGTAACTATCTCGAAAGGGGCTTATTTTAAAACAAAAAGAATTAAACAATGTCTGTAAAAAAATACCTTAATATTTCGAAGATCTTAATATAGCGAAGTCGCGGGGTTTTCACTAGTCCCACATAATATTTACCTGGAAAAAGATGTGTTCCATGCGAGTGCAACTTTTTTTACCCAATACTACCTCATAGCTCAGTTGGTAGTAGCTCTGCCTTCTGCGCTAGAGGTCGCGGGTTCGATTCCCGCACTGGACAAACATTTGTGACTAACACAGATGTTTGTTCTGTGTCTGGGTGTTAAATATATATCTATTATGTATATCAGTCTCTGGTACCCATAGCACAGGCTATGCCTAGTTTGGGATCAGTTGACCGTGTGAATATGTCCGGAATATTTATTTATTATTTATTTATATTAACGCTCAATTCTTGCTAAGTACTTGATGTAAATGTCTAGTGAAAGTACTAGCAAGCCCTTACCATTCGCACCCTCTCGTCTCTAACGTTTCTATTACCCCGTCGCCGCAACCGATGCGCAACCCCTCCTTGGACTAAAGCACGTCCCTGATAACGCTGATGATCCTTTCATCAAACTTCGACAGATAAACCCTCTATAATGATATCGACCCGCGCGGGGTGACGATCCTCCGTTTACGAAGCATGAGTCTTTCTCAAAAAACTCCCCTCTGGCAACGGCCTAAGCCGAGTCCCGTACCTAAGGCTAAGTGGTGCCCTTGAGCTCTTGCACAACCTAACTTTTCTCGGCCGTGGTGGCCCCGGCTGAAGAATAGGCCTCTCCATATCTCATATCCGCGGATGTCGTAAGAGGCAACTCCTATTTTAACAACGATAGCTCTAAATGCGCTCACCAACCCGCATGCCCAGCGTGGTGAGTATGGGAAAATCCCCCCACATGATAAGGAATTCACTCTGTCTGTGGCCATGTTCAGCAGTGGACGTCGTACGGCTGAAACGATGATGATGAGTCCGGTTACGCTGTTTCGCTCGTGAGTCTCTCACCAGCATAAAAATCGGTCCAAAACAAACAATACCAATCCCAATGGTGAGGTCGAACGATGTTCGCTCGCTGCGCACCTCGTGGTATGAAGCCTTTATCATGGCATCAGGTTATTGATCTTCCAGGTATTTAGCTAAGGTCTTAAAAGGCGCGCGCCCGTTCCTATATCTCCCAGTCGGCGGACCGTACGACGGCGGCCGAAGACGACGGTGGGAAAGGCCGTAGACACCGGTCAAACAGGCTTACTTTTCTACGGAAATCTAGACGACAGGTTGCAAGGAAGAAACCAAAGCCTACGCTCACGACTTCGCACACTTGTTACCCAGAAGGAGCCTATGTCACTCGGGCGTGGTGTGCTTTCCGTTACTACTATTTCTAAAACAGTAAACGAAATATTTGATTCTCCATACAACGATAGCGTACGCACCATATTAAATGTTGCATTATTTCCTGTAAATGGTCTTTTATTTTTTTAAAGTCATGGTTATAATCGAGGTCAATGATCGATCGAGGTCATGTTTATGGTCAATGATCGAGCGGGAGAGAAACTACGAATACCATTCCAACAGGGGAGTAAAATGTTTAGAGGGCTGTAAATATTCGTCCTGCCACGGTAATCGAGTCTGCACCTCTCGTGCCTGAGCCGGACTGCCTGTCGCGCCACTGACGTCGTGATATCCAACTCGAACAACTTAGTTACGTCTTATAAAAAAGTGAGATATCCTCTTAACTAAATTGAAAATGATCTGGTTTATGATTTTCATTGTAGACTCGGCTCTAATCCGCTTCTGAGAAGACCTCGCTAGGAAAGCTTTATTTTGTAAGCTGATATTCATCCTTTACAACTGAAAAGGCCGGTAATTTGATACGTATCGTGTATTTTCTACCAAAATTCTAATTATTTTGTCCGTAAATTATAAGTAGCTTCTCGGAAACCTCTAGTAGGTAGGTTGCCTGCTTTGAAGAGAAAATTGAATAAAAACAACTTAAGGGTGTCACAATTTTATTTTAAGAACTTTTTAAACGGCTCTATCAAAGGATGTTGCAGTATCTAGGTGAGTATAGTAAAAATCAAAATTACCCAATGAACCTACCTACTGAATGTGTCAACTACACAGTTTAATGGACTGCATATTGGTTGTTATTTAAAGTTAGTTACGAATCTATCTCTGGCTGGTACCACTTAGTTAAGAGTCTCGTCTCGATACTGATAATAGTTTTAATGGCAGCGCTTGAGTGCATCCTCAATTATGTCGTTTGAGACTTAAGTAGGGAACACAGATGGCGCGACCGGTCAGTGACGGTGGTGAAGGCGCCAAGTAGCTAGCTGTGATGACAGAACAAGGAATCCTATAATAGCGGTGCCGTCTAATACTTACCGTAATCTAGGCTTGGTCGCGAGGAACAGGCATAGCTTCACCTAGTTTCTAAGACGTTTCAAAGTGTCCTAGTGATTTTATTTAAAAAAAAAATCATTAAAAAAAACTACCGTGAGTAGTACTACTTTTATATCTAATAAATATCAAGATTTTTGCGCTGTCTGGTTGTAGTTATTACCTTGTTACGATACCGCGGTAACTATCTAGGGACATAGTGACCAAATAGGTCCGAGATGTGAGTAATTATGTACCTGACTTAACCACAGAAAAAATAATTGTAGGAATGAAATGCTCAAAGTCTTTTTGTAAATTGTAAACAACATAGTTCCGGAAGTGAAATCACTAGGATTGCAGCGCAGCTATTATCATCATCACAAATAAATTGGTTGAATAATTATATTATGTTAATGATAAAGCTCAAATTAAACCCTAGTTACTACATAGTAGCAAACACAATATTATTATATTAGAAATAAAAAAAAATTGTCTTGCACCATCTTCAGTATTTATATAATCTTTGATAGCAAATACAATATGGTTTAAGAAATATACCTACCAGGCATCTTTATTACTCTTCGACAAGACACAACTTGACACAAGGCGTTCTATTTGTACCTCGTTATGGAATTCCTGCAAGTCCATAACGAGGAAGCTAACTGGATTGCCCACTATCCGAACCCGCCATTTTGCTATTTATATTTCACGTTCCTAAAGTAAAAAAGATGATAAAGTTGAAGAAGCAGGTTGCTCTAATTCTTCTTGCACATCAAGGCCAATCGGGGAGTTGGCAATCGATTGCCTTTACTTGTTTCGAACGACCGCGATGATAAGCCATAGAAAAAGCCTCTCACTGTATTACTAAAAAAAAAAAAAAAACGAGACTTTAGAATACTTTAGGTGTCCAGTAGACACTCAATGCGACTCACCTACGATGATTGTGGTTTCACCTATGACTGACGACGAACCTTGGCTGATGAGGTTACATCGTATGTCTTTAACATTGCAACAAGCATATTTGCAATGATAAAGGCATATACGAAATCAGGCTGATAAAAGCTTCCGAAGTTCCGAGGTATTATTATCTTTTCTGCATTTTATGGCGAGGCTGAAAAGCAGCGTAGCTGAGCCCACGACCATATCATTTGTCTACATACCAATAACTTTGTTTTCTTTAATGTTTTCGTATATGTACCTACTTAACTATGGCTAGGAATTCTAGATGAGTGGAAAAAAGGCCCTTTTATTTTATTTAGTATTTTCATATCTGATGGAGTTGAGTGACGTCTGCATGATTGTTCAACGAACACCTTCCGAAGCCTGAAAAATAGGCAAACAGTTGTGAACTACTAGTTTTGAAGAAATAGTTTCATCGCAATACAGTCAGAAATAGTTTTAAGTTCGATACAATGCTCAGTAAATCTCCGGGGAAGTAGGTACAGTGCAATAATATCCGGCTCGAAGCGTGCGCTGAATAAATGAGCGCGGCGCAATGCTGGTTGGCGATTTACGCTGCCATCGAGAGAATTATTGTTCTTTTACTTTTTTAATCCGTGAACGACTAAATGCGGACCATTGGTACTTGGTACAGACTGCATAAGCTGATCGCTAACTAGTCTGATGATCACCTCGGCTTTGGGGCGAGATCAGCGAGACAATACATGAAACGTACCTCTTTTACTTTTAATTTGAGGGCGTTTGTTTCGACAACAACGACGGAAACTCGTATAAAAAAGATCAGTAGAAGTGATACATACACTCGAGAGCATAGAAATCGCACATAGCGGAATTTTCCTACATTTTAATTTCGACCCTTATTTTTTTTTAAATTAATGTGATGTTGCAAATATAACTTAAATTAAATTGAAGTACACACTGTTAGCTTCCTAAAAACACAAAATGTCTAGCCTTGACCTTCGAAATCATAACAGTGGCAACTAAACAATAGAATGGCCTAAATTAGCTCGTTTCAGGTAGCTCGGTTTGTGGGACTTTAAGCAGGTATAAAACGATAAGGGATGATTGAAATTACATCATTTGCATACCAACTCCCAGGCAGAAAGGTCCTTTAACGAATACGTCATCTCTCTAAACAAGAAAATGGATACCACACCAGAAGCAGCGTCTCAAGTGGTTGCACTTATCGAAGCTGGACAGAACCAAAGTCAAGTGGCTCGTCAATTAAATTTGAGCAGATATGCTGTTCGACGTGTATACCAGCGATATCAGCAAACTGGTGGCTATACCAGGCGACCAGGAACAGGCCGAAAACGTGCGACAACACAGCGCGATGACCGTTTCCTTGTGAATACATCACTACGAAATCGCCGGTTGAATGCAGTTCAACTCGGACAGCAGCTCCAGGAAGTTAGAGAAGTGGAAGTCAGTCAGTGGACCGTTAGAAGAAGACTAGCCGAAGGAGGTCTGACAGCGCACAGACCAGCAACTGGCCCAAAATTGACCCCAGCGCACAGACAAGCACGCCTTCAGTTTGCTCGAAATCACGTTAATTGGACTATGGATCAATGGCAGGCAGTCCTCTTCTCCGACGAGTGCAGGATGTGCCTTCATGGTAACGACGGACGAGGTAGAGTCTACCGAAGATCTGGTGAGCGTTTTGCTCAATGTTGCATCTCCGAACGGGTCGCATACGGCGGTGGTTCGTGTATGTTCTGGGGAGGCATTTCTCTGGAAGCGAAAACCGAACTTGTCTTCATCACAGGGCCCGATACCGACCGTCGATCGGGTGGATTGACTTCCCAACGTTACGTTGAGGAGATCCTGGAAGAACATGTTGTGCCCTTTTCTGGATTTATCGGCGAAAACTTCGTTTTTATGCAGGATAACGCTAGACCACACACCGCTGCTATAGTACGCCAGTACTTGGAGGAGGTTGAACTACTCGTTATGGCGTGGCCTGCTCGAAGCCCAGATCTCAATCCCATTGAGCACTTATGGGACGAACTAAAGAAACGAGTAAGAGCTAGAAACGCAGCGCCTACGAGTCTCAGAGAGCTCCAAACCGCGATCAAGGAAGAATGGGACAGCATACCGCAGGATTTCGTAAAAAAATTGATTTCTTCAATGAAACAGCGAATGGAAGCTGTTATTCAGGCTAGGGGAGGCAATACCTCGTATTAATAAATCGATACATTCACAAATTTATTGTTTTTTTAACCTTTTATACCTGCTCAAAGTCCCACAAACAGCGCTACTTGAAACGAGCTAATTTAGGCCATTCTATTGTTTAGTTGCCACTGTTATGATTTCGAAGGTCAAGGCTAGACATTTTGTGTTTTTAGGAAGCTAACAGTGTGTACTTCAATTTAATTTAAGTTATTTTTGCAACATAACATTAATTTAAAAAAAAATAAGCGTCGAAATTAAAATGTTGGAAAATTCCGCTATGTGCGATTTCTATGCTCTCGAGTGTAGATATGCTAAAGAACTCAACAGCATACACAAAAATGTTAATAACACTTTGGTATACTCTACCGTGGTGGCCCCGGCTGAAGAATAGGCCCCTCCATATCTACCTATCCGCGGATGTCGTAAGAGGCGACTAAGGGAAAAAAGCTAGGGGATGGGCAGCAGCGTCCCTCATTTTAACAACGATAGCTCTAACTGCGCATGCCCAGCGTGGTGAGTATGAGCAAATCCCCCCACATGATAGGGAATTCGCTCTGTCTGTGGGGGAGGCCATGTTCAACAGTGGACGCCGTACGGCTGAAATGATGATGATGATACTCTGCATAAAATATGTACTACGAAAATGAGTGCTGCGTGCAGAAATATATTGTATACATACAGGCATGCGAGCAATTAGTAGAGGCAGCCTTTGACTCTGAACTCGTTGGTTGAACAAACAAATACCTACCTAATTGCCCATCAAATTATAATGGAATGAAAACAACCATCTACAATGAAAATAAAATCATCGAATGTTATATACAAGGTGATTTGATGTAGCTACACTATCCCGAAAAGGGCTTATTTTACACCCAATTGGGAATAAAGTTGGTTCTAAGGCTTTTGGAAATTTGTCATTTTTAAAAACACCCAATTTCAATTTAAAGTAGCTACAAACTAGTTTTATAAAATATTATATTATTATTATTATATTATACCAATAATCGGTAATTAATGATTGTTTTGCTTTTCCGCATAGGCCTCCCCCAGGCTCTTCCATAGTTCCCGATCACGAGTTGTCCTTCTTCATTCATAGTGCATATGTATATATATATATATATATATATATATATATGGTACCCAAGAGAAGGAAAGAGAACTGGAGGTAGACCTATTCGACGATGGGAAGATGACATAAAAGCTACGGCTGGTGCACAATGAAAACAATATGCAATCAATAATCGTGGCACCTGAATAAATGCAGCTAATTTCAAGCCCGTCCTTTTTTTCCTGTGGCCCGCCTTCTGACATCATCATCACACCACAATTTAAATAAGCCCTAACACTTCCTGCACCCTTCACAATGTCGTCGGTCCAACGGATGGGGGCCTTCCAACACTGCGACGATGGGTTCGTGGCCACCAGTCGAGAACCTTTATTTCCTAACGGTTGTCGGTTCTGTGAGCTATATGGCCTACCCACTGCCACTTCAGCTAATTCTGAGAGCTATTTCGGTGACCTTGGTTCATCTACTCAGTTCTAGAGAGTACTCAAAAGCAAGTTTTAAAATAATAAACACACTTAATTCAGCCCGCGGCTTCGCTTGCGTGGTTCCTAGATAAAAAGTAGCCGAGATAAAGAACTCTATCTATTGCAAGTTTCAACGAAATCGGTTGAGCCATTACGGCGTGATTGAACCACAAACATCTAAACATCCTCACAAACTTTCGCATTTATACTACCAGTAGGATGCCCAATGTTGATTCTTTTCACAGTACAGTTTTTACAGCCTATTTTGCTGTGTTTTGGGGTCAAATCATTTCATACCCAACTCAACACAGCCTTGGTCGATATCTTAGAACTCTGTAAGTACAAATAAATTGAAACCTAGTAAACATCATAATGGGAGGGACATAGTAGGTACCTACCTAGACTTCCGCATTGCGCAGCCAACTCAAGAAAGTTAGTATGCAGTGTGCTCGACGCATGCACAGTCAGAGCCGCCATGCGCCTTGGCATAGCGCGCAGGGACAGCCGAAGGATTCTCCTCCATGAGTCCTAGCAGAGACCTCACCTACAATGTACATCAATTTCCTCGCCACCGTCCACTTGTTTTATTGTGGCATTGTACGAGGAAAAGTCCTCAGCTCTACTTATTCATATACAATAAGGTACATCGTAAATTGGGCAGAGACGCTTTTGTAAACCTTATCTTAGGGCATGTTTGTTAGTAAGGAAAGGAAAATGGTGGAGTAAGTGTTTGCCCACCCGTAGGCTCTACCATAGCGCCACATCACAGACCTGTGCGCACGTAGAAAATAATGTTATGTTAATTCGCATAAATGCGTGATCTTTTATGTAAATAGTGGTTAAGAATAGATGCTTTATGAGGGCCCTCTGCAATGTTAGTCACTGTTAGACTTCGTAAAATCTATCTAATTACGTATGGAAGCAACATAAATGATTAAAATTTTTAGTTGATATGGAGGTGGTTCGAGGCAAGCTATTTTAAGGAGTCGTGGTAAAGCGTGGTGTTAAACGTGAGAGAATGTGTGTGAACGCTCCGCTCACGGTGCAGTTGTAAAACGCAGCTAAATCTGTGGTTATTGCTACTTAGTATTTCGAACTAGTGATTCTAGCAGAGAACATTTTTACCTACCTATTTCCGCGTATGTTGTACTTATAGCTGTGAAGAATAGTCTGGTATCTAGAGTCATTTAAAATAATGCAAATTATACGAAATCTCGGGCAATAATGTGCAAATTTCATTAATTAAAAGATGTATTTGCCATCAAATGTGAAAATATATTATGTGGTGCCTGTTGCGCTACTTACTATCATCCTCGTTGCTATAAAATTTTCCTATACAAGGTGATTCATAATAATATATATATCGTAATATATATCGTATCCTATGTATCCCGAAAAGGCTTATTCTGCACTCAGTGGGCAATAAAGTTTGTTCTACGACTTTTGGAAAACTTTATGCAAAACTCAGCTGTATTGGCGTCAAAGCAGTTCAAACTCAATGAATCAGCTGTTTTAATTTGCAATCTTGATGGCAAACTTCTGTAACGAATAGTTATTAGGCATCAATGCTGAGATGGAACCTTTTTTGGCTCACGCATGCATCGGTACGGACTAATGAATACCCTAGTTTTGTTACTTCCTACCTACTTTTGTTTTGTTTCCTCTCTACCTTTTGTATTGTAACCTGTACCTTGTGTCTTTATTTTTTATTTTATTAGTTTGTGCTGTGCTTGTGTGTCCAAAATAAATGTATTTTCTTTCTTTCTTTCTTTCTTTCTTATTAATTATAATGTAGATAAAAATAACAAAAACAGATAGTTTGCGAATTAAAAAATATATATATATTTCTCGCTAATATTCTTTCTTTTTGTTTTTAGAATAAGCCCCTTTTGGAACTGTCTGTATACATGTTATGAACCACCTTGTATTATCGCGGAAATAAGAAAACAAATGTAGCTTGTGACAACCTCAAGTCATACCAATAATTAGTGTCAATAAGTCGGCTCTGCTTAACCTGACACCTAACATGTGCCCAACACGTGGTATATTCCTTTAATCATGAAAGGCGGCCGCGGCCGGGCCGACGCGGACGACATCATCAGATGCTTATGATCTTCGTGTCTGGCAGCTGTCCAGTGTTTTGTACAGTACCTACACACTTGCCACTGTGTGTACCAACACATACGAACGGTTATCTACTGTAGGTACATCAGTTACGACGACAACACTCCTACTTCCTACTAATATTATAAATGCGAACGTTTATGAGGATGTATCGAATTTTGTTGTTCAATCACGCCGTAACGGCTCCAGTGATTTCGTTGAAACTTGGAATTAAAATATAGAGTTCTTTACCTAGAAATACTAGAATAGCTTAAAGGCTATTTTTATGTAGGACTGGCCTCATAGCTCAGTTGGTAGTAACTCTGCCTCCTGCGCTAGAGCTCGCGGGTTCGATTCCCGCACTGGACATACATTTGTGACTAACACAGATGTTTGTTCTGTGTCTGGGTGTTAAATAAATAATAAATAAATATTCCGGACATATCACACACGGTCAACTGATCCCAAACTAGGCATAGCCTGTACTATGGGTACCAGAGACTGATATACATAATAGATATATATTTAAAACCCAGGTAAATATTTATCTATTATATACAGGCTATGCCTAGTTTGGAATCAGTAGATCGTGTGTGATATGCCCGGAAAAAAAAATGCTGCGGGCGGAAGGAAGCTAGTATGAAAATATGTTTCAAAAGTGTCGGTATGACTACGGGTGTACATTGGTAGTACTTATTTCATTATTTATCCCGGATTCGAGCCGCCTTCCTCGCCGTCGGTTTATGATTGTTATTGTGACCTGTGGTTATCAGCTTTGGGCTTTTATTAATTTTAAGTGGAAGCTGCTTCTTTATCATCCATTTTCATCAACATCAGCCTGTACTGTGTAATCATACTGCAGAGAGTGCCGATCTGCGAGCTATACCTACCTGCCCTGCATGGCCTGCCCACTTCAGATATTTTTGCCAACGCCAACCACGTTTTCTAAGGGAGCATCCACATGCGGCAAAATTAGCAGCGCATGTCCTTAGTTCCCTCGGAAACAAGAACCAGCTTATATCAAAGCTGCTCCCTCGAGCTGATCTCAAGGTCACTGGCACGTGTTTCAAATATGTTAAATTCCTATTTGTATCTAACATCCAATAACTGTCCATTAGTTTTCCAAATCCAATAAATACCTGAGCATTCAGTAGATGACGCACTCGGGATCGTCATGGAATACCAGCTTAATACATTATCTCTTGGAATAGAGTAGATTTTATTCACTGATCTTCTTATTTTGTAGTTCCTCGATGTTTCAAATTAATTTTTCATTCCGACTGCAGATTTTCAATGGGCTTCGAAAAACAGAGAAGTTTGAAATAAATATCTATCAAGGGGACATGGTAGTGCCAAGACGAGGTAAACCACACAATGTCAAAGCGTTTCGGCGCATTTTAAAACCCTCATAACTTCGGTCTGGATAATACTGGAGAGCTGAAATATAGATAAATGTAGTTGCCAATAGTAGATATTTTATTTGGTGGAAACTTTGATAATTAATAATATTTATTAATTATCAAAGTTACCACCAAATATCACATAGCAAATCAACAATTTTACGTCATTTTTCATCTCGCCATAGATGCTTCTTTGACCAAGATATAGGGATTGTAGACCGTAAAGTTTGGCTCTACATGAGATTTAACGTTTTTCATGGGAATAGCGTTATGAGCTAGTGTTGTGTGAGACTTGGCGATATTTTTTACAAGAAATGTTTTTGATGGGATCTATGTGATTTGCAACTCACTCTGTCCAAGACGTCAAATCAGATATGAGACGTAAAACTTTTTTCGTACATGAAAAAAGCCTACATAACATGAGTTCCAATTGATCGTTGACAATTTTACGTGTCGTTAGATAAAGAGTTCCCAAGATTTACAAACTGACGACGTGCATGACACGAATGAAGCGGTGTTGAGCGAAACATTGCCCCATTTATCCACTTCTATGAGACAATTAATTTGTCATGTTCAAGGAAATGTTGGTCTAACAAACTTCCGCGTAGAAGCACAATATTAACAGGATCTTAGTTATACAAGTACATCATGAGAAGGACTTGTGCTGGATACATTGAGGAGCACATTCATCATGGCGTGAAAAATAATTTATTACAACTAATCAACATAAATCTAAATGTATTCATAATTTAACTTGGTAAACTCGGAACCTTACAGATTGTGCGATGTAGCCGCGGCAATTATTTTTGTTTAAATGCAAAATAGACCCGAAAGCGGGTTCGTTTTAACTTATTAGGTTTACCTATAAGTACCTATAGTGGAACTTTTGCACCTTGCTTGCGGAAGATTGTCTTTCTTGGATGGTAGGCTGGTAGTTTTGTGTCAGTCAGTAACGCTTCATTTTCTGTAGGTACTTGGTTAGCAGCCAATTCTCCATACCATTTAACCCCCATCCTAGAGGTTAACTGTGTTCCAGTCAGCAGTGCATCCCAAATTATCTGTGAAAGTGTAACGGTGTCGAGACGTCTGCCTTGCAGGTAGAGCGTGAAGGTACCATTAGGACTGCGACTGCCGTCGCGCCCAATTACCGGCTCATTTGCTTCTGGCTACAGGAAGTACTAACCTACCTTTTGCTACGCTCATTACTAATTATCCAATTAAAGATGACAAAAAAGCTAGGAACTGTACGTACTCCAACTCAGATGTCCAATGATGTTATTAGCGTGTTGTCACGACACCGAATCGCCCAGCAGTGTTCATTCTTTTATCATGACTTGATATTTTTAAGCAAACTTTATCATTATATTCAGTAGCTACCTATCTAATACAATAACGAAAATACATCGAGGGCGCAGTCTTTCAAAACATCTTGTTTCTAAAGGTAATCTGGCTATTGGGCTGGCTTTAAAATAACCTTCTGAAAGAGTACAATAGGACATCATTAGGCAGGGGTTTTTACGAGTATACCTACTGCTAGATTTTTGCCTTACCAGGAACATTCTCCCGTTTATTTTTAACCGATACGCCGAACACGGTATTATGGCTTTAAATCGCATTGCATGTATGGCACCCAGTGAACTTAAAAGTCAGCGAAAGGCTCATAAGGATGAGGAAAGCCAACTGAAAACTTGCAAAAGGTGCATAGATGTCCAGAACTCTAAATTGCCAGCGCCAGCCCCGGACCGGAAGAAAAACCGAATCTAATGAAAGAAAGAGCGCTTATAGCCAGTGAACGAAGACGAAGACAACAGTTAGTAGTACCTGTCACGCTCTAGGCCGCAGAGACCCTCACACTTTTATAATGAAAAAGGGACGCTCTTGTTCTTAAGTTATAATCCATTTGGAGTTTACATCTAGGCTAGCTACTTTCAATATGTTATAAAGAAAATTTTATTTACAGAAAGAAACTTAAAACTAATACAAGTTAATATTTACAAAATACACAAGAAACAGTTGAGCCATCTAAAGACCGTTACAAACGATCTATAGATAGCTCAACTGATCCAGATCACTACCAGTCGGAAGCGTCCCCAAGACGCTGGCGGAATTGCCACGCTGGATGGCAATGCTAATGCGCTGGGCCAAATAAGAGCCAGCTACTTTCTTAGTTTGACTTCCTGCCTTAGACCAGACTGTCCATTGAATGGCATGAGAAGCCAATACATACCAAACAAGTGTTTAAAACATAGGGTAGGATACAAATGGTCCAATTACAGTTTACAGTACCTTTACCAAAGGTAATATAGTAGATTTTATTTCTTTACATAACAAAGTAGACAAAAAATAAAAAAACCCGGCTGAGTCTTTTTTTTTTTAATATTATTTATCTTGTAGCAATGTCTGGGTCAAGATTCTAATGAAGCTTAAAACATTAAAATCCATCCAGCCGTTTGAGTGGGGACTGGGACTTGGGACGCGGAAAAAATATTTTTTTGTCACCCAGATACGCGCAAAAAATATACTGCGACTGACAGGTCAGCCGCAGTCGGGGGAAAAGACGTCGTTCGATGTTTTGTTGTCTACATCACTGAGACGAACTGGAATTCACATAGCCAGTAACACGAGCTTCGTCTGAAGCAAGCATCAGGCAATTTAATTAACGCAACAGTAAAACAGCTGTAGATGAGCCGTAATCAAACCGACTGTTTTGTTTCAATGAAACTAATTTGTGGAGTTCTAAGGTTGAATAGCACACAAATAGAAATCTTAATGAATGCTGCTTGTTTGTATGTACCTACCATTGTAGTACCAGCTCGCCTTAGTACGTCGGGCAGCTTGTCACTCCGGCTTGAAACTGTGCTTCGTTACTACAAGATAAGTGATACAGCTATCAAAGCTGCGTACACTGAGAACCTACTTATAAATCATTTAATATTGCTATTTATAAGTTTGAGTTTGGTGGTGAGTATGGGCAAATCCCCCATACGATAAGAAATTTGCTCTGTCTGTGGGAGGCCATGTCCATCAGTGGACGTCGTACAGCTGAAATGATGAAGATGATTAGTTTGAGGGCAATTATGACTTTATGTAGGCAAATCTATAACAAGACCTGTATGAATTAATTAATGTTACTTATTGTTTTATCCAATTTATTGATCATTGAAGTAAATGAAACAAGGTTTGTTCTTTTTAATACAGAGCCTACATACCTTTCACAAATTCTTGCTTGCTTGTGTCACTGGTTCATATGAATCATATGATGTGTGTATGTATGTATGTATATGTTCATATGATGGTTTTAGTCATCCTGGAATATTGTTAGCGAGCAGAGGAATTATGGTGGTGAAAAGGGCCAATGGCCGTTGTTGTAAGAATCAGTATTGAGTAGTAAAAGGATTAAAGTGAGTGTGCTTCTTATATCTTCATAATCACTTACTTCAAGATTACTCACTTTTATCTTCCGCGAGAGCAAGATAAGATGAAGCATTCAGCTCGTCCACCCTTATCAGATAAGATACAATGTTGGTCTAGCTGAGCCAGTCGTAAACTATATAAAATAAGAATGAGTCGTCTCGTGGTGTTGGTGTATGTGTTGCAATACATGTTGCATGTGTGCGTGGGGAGCAGGGTCCTCGTGGTGTTCCCGATTCCGAGCAGGAGTCACACCATACTCGGAGACTCTATTGTTAAGACTTTGTTGTGGGCCGGACATGAGGTGACAAATTTCAGATACTATACAGTAACAACAGTATATAACAGTAACAAACAGTTCTGCCCTATTTTTGAGAACAAAATTGTCTTGAGCAACTTTGACTAGGCCAGGAACATTATTGCTTTCTCGAAATATATTAATATAATTGAACCTAATTAGATTAATTACAAGTAACAATTTATTCTTAGGTAACGTATGTGAGCCCATCTAGCTCGCTGTTGCCGAGTGAACGGCTCACCAAGGTCAACATCAGCTCAGTCACAGAATCCATCACTGGTAAGTTGACCTGTTCCTTGTACAATTTCACAAAAAAGCTTCACATTACTCAGATAAATTTCATACTCTGCTGCTTCAGACAAGGAACGCCTAAGCCTTTTGGAGCTGGTGCACAATCCTCGGCCTCCACAGAAGGTTTTAGAAGTTGGCACGACCTTCACCCGACGTGCCATCGAGCACAACGCCACGCAGCAGCTCCTGACAGACACAAAAGCAGCCTTCGACTTGGTGATAGCCGAGTGGTTCCTTACTGGTCTACTTGCTCCGTAAGTTTTCGCCTTGAATCGTCGTTATTGGTAGGTGTTTAAGAAATGACAAGACGTATTTTTTTACAGGCTAGCATCTGTCTACAGCTGCCCATTGATCTGGTACAGCGCTATGGACGCCTCCTGGATGAGTCTCCAGCTGATACATGGACACACCAACCCTGCCTACTCTGCGAGCCCTCAGGCCAAGAGAATGGCAGCAGAATTCAGCGTCAGAGAGAGGGTGACTCGGCTGTTGGAACAGACGTATCTTACTGGATGGGTGTAGTGAGTACCCTCGTGAAAAAAAAAACTTAAAAATGACTGATCGCGTTCTAGTAATGGGCTCCTTCGAAACTACCACACAATTAAGTATATGAAAAGTACAGCATATGTCATACTATTACATTCAGATCTCTTGACCAAAACGGAATAGCCTGCTTGCTAACCTATTCTTCTGTTTCATTATCTGCTTTATTTTATTTTCATTACAGTTACATGACCTACTACGTAGAGGCCCCAATCTACTATGATGCATACAAAGCTCCCTTTGGCGTACGTGGGCTCTTCCTACCTGACTACGAAGCTCTTCTGTACAACGGCTCTATGCTGGTGGTTAACTCTCACCCACTATTAGGACAGACTCTGGCTTTACCTCAGAATGCTAAGTATGTTGGAGGGCATCACATAGAGGTTCCAACCAAACCTCTTTCAAAGGTAAATGCACAGTCAGAATCTATTATGCTGGTAAATCTGTAGCCTGTGTAGCCAATGCATCATTGCTAACATTGCTACTTCCCAGAATCTGCAGCATCTGCTTGATAGATCTACCAATGGCGTTATATTCTTCAGTCTGGGATCCAACATTAAGAGCAAGGACCTTCCAGAGCGTATTCAAAGGAAGCTGCTTGACTTGTTTGGTCATCTAGAGCAGACTGTGATCTGGAAATTCGAGGAAAACCTAATGGGCATACCAAGGAATGTGCATATTCTGAAATGGGCACCACAAAGTAGTATATTGAGTAAGTAATCCGATAAATCGCACTAACAGGAACCATAAAGCGTTCTAAATATAGTTTATTCAGATCCAATTTGTTTGCTTGTTTCAGACCACTCTAACACAGTTCTCTTCATCACCCATGGAGGCTTCCTATCCTGCATGGAGGCCACTTACTTCGGGGTACCAATCATAGGGATACCGCTCTTCGGAGACCAGTTCCTCACCATGGAGCTGGCAGTGGCGAGAGGTCGCGGCATCAGGGTCGACTTTACTCAAGATTTTTCGTACAGAATTTACGATGCTATTCATAAAATACTTGGGAATAGCAGGTTTGTTGTATTTCCTCATTTTATCGAGTTTTAACAGCAATCAAGTTATCAAATATCTTGTTCATTGTGTCAGTTACAGTAACTAATAACTTTCCAATCTTGACGATCTCAGTGGTAGGGTTTAATTCCCGCTGCGGGACAAATGTTTGCATGATTTGCAAATATTTGTTCTGGGTCAGGGTGTTGTGGTACCATTGTACTCGTAGTTTCTGACACCCACGACACGGAATCCTAGTGTGGGGCCAGGACTATGCATGTGGCTGTAGGGTGTTATTTATTATTGTCTTATGTTATTAATGATTTTCTTTAATTTATTTTCAGCTACCGCAGCAATGCTCAGCAAGCTTCAGCGATCTACCGCCGCACCTTGGTTGCACCAGCCCAAGAACTGCTGCACTGGATCGAGCTGGTCATCGAACATGGCGCTGGCCACCTCCGCTCCCCGGCAGCCCAGCTATCCATCTTCCAAAAATCATACCTGGATATTGTGATTGTGGGAATAATGTTCTTGTGGTTCTGTTCTAAAGTATTAAAAGTGATCAACGTCCATTGGAATTCACATGATGAAGAAGAAAACAAAAAGAATCAGTAGATAATAAAATAAGTAACAAGCAACAATGAATTATATTCACGATTTTTTTTTATATTCACGAACCTAAGCCTACTTAGTCTTCTATTTTCTACCCAGATACTTCGATGCAGATCCAATCAATACTTTCTAAATCCCATTCAAGTTGGCATGCGGCAGTCGCGCCCCGTGGGAGTCTGGCCGGCCTCTTCCTCGTGCCCGCCCGGTGCCCGGTGCGCATTCGAATGAATGCGAGGTAGGGTACAGCGAGATTTTCTCGCTCCAAATTGAAGCAGCCTGCCTGGGGAGACACCTCCGCCTTACAGAAGATCGCAGCCAAATAACATCATTTGTTTCAAATAGTGTTGTGTTCCTGCGGTGAGTAAAGTTGCCAGAGCTCTTTAGGGGGGGAGAGGTTGGGCAGGCAACGCATTAGAAATGCTCTAGGTGTTGCTGATGTAAATAGGCGACGGTAACCACTTACCATCATCGGAGGGCCGTAAGCCTGTTTGCCTCCGTATAACATAAAAAAACCGTGCTTCATAAAGAGATACACGGGTGTATCCGCCAAGTAGAACTGAAAATAGTCAAACTCGAGTCTGGAGAAAGGACGCGGTTTCCGTGGGAACCGGGCATATAAACTAAGAAATCTCTTTCAGCCTGTGATATGCCTAGTATGCATTTGACTTTGGACGAACAAGTTTATAGAAAAATTCTGCCATCAGTTATGACTTTCATGTAGAGTTCGCAGCAGGATCTGCCTTTAAGCGACAATAATAGCCTTTATGGCTGATAACTGATCAGGAATTCAATACATTACGCATAATATTCTAGACTTTATTATTATAGCTCGACCCTTCCTCTTTGTACTTGTTGTGCGAAGTAAATAATGCTTATTGAGATTACACAGTATAGATACGTAAGTAGTCTAGTTTATGGCCACAAACGATTATTGAAAGCTTTCGTGTGAATGACCGAGTCCTGTACCACGTAAACACGATTGATGATCTTTGATTACCCTACGCCTAACCTATTACATATTCATCTGTGAACCACTCATCCACCATTCAGGGGAATTATATCTTTATGTTATGGCATTTAGAGACCTTAGTCGTGCTCCGCAGTAAAAATATCATTATTTATTAATTCAAATTCGTTCCCAGCTTATTCCCAAACCGGTTGTTTACATAATGTCCATAATCCTGGGACAGAGATAAAAATAAATGCATTTGGGAAATGTGCGCGTAAAATTTTTAAACAGATAAAGATCTATTTTTTCAATATTGTGCTTTGGCGTATCAGACTGACAAAAAAGAGATTCGGAGCCTTAATTCCATGTCTTCGGTTCAATCGCATTCTGGAGTTCAAGTTTGTACATCACGCTAAGCGCATCTATTACCTCCAACTACGATGCAAAGGTCATGCAATTGATAATCCGTCTAATAGGAAATTATAATAAGAAAGAATGAAAAATTTGTGTGAATTTCATCCTTTATTGATCAAATTTGACATCAAGAATAAATCAACAGCTCTACAAAAATACCAAAAGTTATAACGACATTTTGGATGTAATAATATAATAATAATAATAATATAAGCTTTTATTCTTACACATTCACAAAATACAAAACAAAAACATCCTAAATCTATAATAAGTACAATCAATATTTATAATCTTTATTTAATGTTCCTGTGTGTAAGGACCGCTTGCAGCGGCAAAAGCCTCCTCCAGCTCTCTCCATCTCGCTCTATCTCTAGCGGCTGTGCTCCACGCTTTTCCGGCTATTTTAACAATGTCGTCGTCCCATCTTTTATATGGTCTTCCCTTTTTTCGTTTTTTCTGGATTGGGTTCCAATTAGTTATTGTCTTTGACCATCTCTCGTCTTGCAATCTTTGTATGTGGCCAGCCCATTTCCATTTATGGGATAAAACTTTATGAGTAACGTCTTTTGCTTTAGTCTTTTTGCGAATTTCAGCGTTGCTTATTTTATCTTTTAGTCTAAGACCCAAAAAGCTTCTTTCTATCCCTCTTTGACATACCCCTATGCGCCTAAGGTTTTTTACAGTTAGAGTCCATGTCTGACATGCATAGGTGAGGCATGGGAGAAGGCATGTTTCCATGGCTTTGGTTTTGAGTTTCGTGGGCAGCTTACTTTTAAAAACTTCCTTCATTAACCAGTATTTACTCCAGGTACTTTTAGTTCTCCTTTCTATTTCCAATTCCGTGCACGCCTCAAACGAAATTTGGTGTCCCAGATACACATATTTATCAACGTACTCTAGATCAGTAGACAGAAGAGCCATCGGTACCTTAATTCTGTTCGTCATGAGCTTAGTTTTTTCACGGTTGATTTCCAAACCAACTTTTCCACTTTCTTCGCAGAGAGTTTTAATCATATATTGCAAATCTATTGGATTCTCTGACAATATAACGATGTCATCCGCAAATCTGAGATGTGACAAGTATCTTCCATGTATTTTCAGACCCTTGCGGTCCCAGTTTAGGGATCTAAAAATTTTCTCTAATACAGCTATAAAAAGTTTCGCCGAAAGAGGGTCTCCTTGCCTTACCCCTCTCTCAATTTTGAAACTCGGTCCTGGCTGTTCTAGCATGATTCTGGAGGTACTATTTCTGTAGATTTCTTTTATGATATCTATGTAATCCTTGTTAACGCCTTGTTGCGCAAGAGCTTGCCATAAAGAGTCGTGTTGTATGGAGTCAAAGGCTTTACTATAATCTACAAAACATAAGTACAGTCCATCATCATATTCTTTATATTTTTCTATAACCATTTTCAAGGTGTGGATATGATCCACAGTAGAAAAAGCACGCATAAACCCCGCTTGCTCCACAGGTTGGTTTTCATCTAAGATCTTGGTGATACGTCTTAGTAGAGTAGCAGAGAAAACTTTATAAACACATGATGTGAGGCTTATAGGTCTGTAGTTTGATATCAACTTAGGATTTCCTTTTTTGTACAGTAACACTATATTCGAGCATGACCACTGTGTCGGAATTTCTTTTTTCTCTAGAATAATGTTAAATAGGTTTGTTAGTGATTGTGTTAACATTTCTTTTCCGGTTTTTAGCATCTCGTTCGTAATACCGTCTGGCCCTGGACTTTTTTCCGATTTAAGTTTGTCAATTGAGTGCTGTACCTCATTTGCAATGAATATGGGTGCAGGGTCTTCGTTCATATCTCCTAGTTCCAATTGAGGTATGGTTGTTAAGTCGTTCTTGTATAGATTTGTATAAAAATTGGTAGCTATCTTCATCAAATCATGTCTACTTGTGACTGTAGTACCGGCGTTATTTTGGAGTTGGCTCATTATCTGTTTCGTTTTATTTATGGTTCTGAATGCTTTTTTGACTGCACCTGCTTTTTCTAAATGTTTTTCTATTATATCTAGTCTATATTTCTTAGTGTTGTTTTTTATTTCTCTGTTTATTTTCCTGTATAGTTTACTTAATTGTTCCTTTTCAAGTTTAGACTTATTCTCATTGTTCTTTAAAGTATGTCTCTTTTCTATTAGTTCTTTAAGCTCTTCCGTAAATATAGCTTCCCTTTTAGTTGTTTTCTTCGTGACTTTGGCTTGGTTGGAACTGTGTGTTATGGCATTTTCTATTTCTTCATAATACTCTTGTACTGAATTGTTTATTGTTTTCTTGCATCCATATTTGGAAAGCTCTTCATTATATTTGACGTAGTCAATATTGTGGCTTTGGGAATTTGGTGAAAACTTTGTTCTAGTTTTTTTAACGTTGATATTTATCGTTGTTCTCACTAAGCGGTGATCACTCGAGTGTTTAAAGTTACTAAGAACGCTAAAATTTTCAATTAGGTATGGTTTGTTAGTGGCAATGAAATCTATTTCATTCCTCGTGATATTGTCTGGCGATAGCCACGTCCATCTTAATTTTTGGGGTTTTTTGAACATTGTATTTGTTATTTTTAGGTTGTTTTCGAAACAAAAGTTGATGAACATTTCACCTCTGTTATTTCGCTTTCCATATCCGTACTTACCCATTACACGACTTTCTCCGTCTTTTGGGTAGCCTATTTGTGCATTCATGTCTCCAAGGAATATTAAGTTTTTTTCGTTCTTTGCTGTAATCTGCTCTAAGGATTCATAAAAGTCTTCTATTTCCTTATCTTTTGAACTTGATGTAGGTGCATATATTTGAGCTATAGTGAATCTTAGACCGTAGATCTTGACGGTGATTAGCGCTGCTCTTTCTGAAATCCCAATAAAATCCTCAACTGTTATGTGGCTTTGCTTTTTCACTAGGAATCCTACTCCATTCCTTCCTTTGGTTTCTCCGTATATGTAGAGTCGGTATTCTTCTCTATCTTCAATTAAATATTCTTTTCGACGTACTTCACTTATACCTATAATATCCCATTTAATTGATTTAAGTGCATATTCCAATTCTGCTATTCTTGATTCGTTCGCTAGGGATCTGACATTAAATGTCGCTATGTATATTTTACTATTACTACTTTTACTTGCTGGAGGGTTTTGGTCTACTGCCCCCGTGGTGACCAGCCATTCTGGGAGAGTATTTTTTATTTTCTTCTAAATCTTTGTTTGTTGTAGAGTTGGTGGCGACAGTGAAAGAAGGCATTGCTGGTTGCTATTGGCTCGAATCTTGGGCGGCGGTGATTGAGGTAGCTCTTGACGCTGTAGGCTCACTTCGTGTTTGAACGAACATTTTCATAGAGCTCTGGTTCTCCTTAGATATTTTGTTCTTCTTCGCCGTCTGGTACTTTGCCAGCCCATCTATATTCTTCACGGATGAGTTTATTGCATATTGAGGAGGGGTAATTTCTAACTCCCTCTTTTTGAATTACTATTTTGTTGGGTCTGATTAGGCTCTCTTACAATAATTTTGTCGTATCTTATGTATGCATTACGCCCCTCATTCCTCTCTTTCTGTAGTTGCTCTTGAAGTGATTTTCTTAGCTCTAGGATTTTAGGTGGATAATCTTCTTTAATATAAATATCGGTATTCTCAAGGTTTTTCTTCTTCTTAAGAATAGACACTTTCTTTCCATATGTTGTAAGAGTGATGTTTATTGGTCGTATTTTGTCCTGTCTCAGTTTTCCCATTCTCCTAACCATTTCCAGATCACTCTTGTTACATTGTATGCCCATCTTATTGATGATGGTAACAATTTTTCTTTCGAGGTCTTCATATGACTTCTCACCTTCCTCTACTCCGAAAAATATAAGATTTTTAGCTCGTATTTGTTTTTCGACTAACGCTAGTCTCTTTTCTTGTTCTTCATTAGTTTGTTTTATTTCTTCGATCTCCATTTGAATGTGGTTGAACTTTTGATCAATGTTTTTATTTATTCTGGTAGTTATTCTTTCTTCTTGCTCACTCAAGGTAATATTAATGTCACTTCTTATTTGTAATCTCAGATTGTACAGGAGTTTTTCTAACTCTGCAGCCATTTCAATTCGTTTATAAGTTCTTTTGTGTTTTTGCTCTAGGGCTCTACTAGTACACTGTAGGTAGGTATGACAGTTACAGGTATGTCTCTCTACAAGATCTACAAGTTGCTCTATAACTCTACCAAAAACACCTGTACTACTCAACGCTAGATGGCGCTGTCCTGATCTTGTGTGCGTGCCCTCTAGTTTTCTAATTTGGCAACTGTTATAACTTATAACTTTTCAACAACTCAACGATAGATGTCTATACTAGTATGTTTCAGCCAAATATTGATCACAGAATGACTCAGGCCAAGAAGTTGTAGGTTATGTTTATGATATCGAATAGTTTTATAAGCACTGGAAATGTTATTAGTCACGGGTATTGCACTACTCACAGTTTTGCACTGATAAATCTAAGTCACTTTCGTCCAATGAAACTTCCAATTGTCACTTTTCAATCTTGGACGGAGTTTATGTTTTTATGAAATCACTTCTACCAATCTGTTTATTTAACGTCACAAACACTATCACTTGAGCCCTTCGCGTTCTAGGTTCTATTCTTACTGTTTACTGTTCTTAATACTCTGTATTTAAAGGGAAATCGTAAATATTATTTAGAGACCGTTAGAAACAATGTTTACTTCACTGCGCCCTCTAGCGGTGCATTTTGGATGTAGTTATAAATAACTTGAAATAGGGCACTGTAGTGACTAGTATTTAAGGATACCTGCATTCCTTAACTTATGCTGTCTCCGGGGGACAACTGACAGTGACAGATAACAGATGACACCTGAGATGGAGAGATGGATGCATACTCTCTGGGAGTCAGTCAGTCTGTGGTCAAGCCGGTACGAGCAGGCGCGCGGGAAGTTACTGTGAGATATTATTATGTGATATAATAATAACGAGGGAGTTGTCCTGCTAGGAACCAGCGTGGTGTAAGGCATACACTACAAATGGCGATGAGGATAACGAGGTATTTATGTATAATCTAGAGAACATAAGTACGAATCGGTCAAACAAACAATTTCACAAAAAGTTGTCCACCATCCTGTGTAGGCTAACTTATTGCAAATTATACCTACTGTGATATCCTATGTTGGTTATCTAGTTCATTTTTATGCTACAAGGATTCAAGAATCAATATTTAGTGTTTTTCTGATAGAAAAGGCAAAAATAAAGCATAGTTTTTTTTATCTTTTCTTTGCCAAACATTTTGGCACGAGACGGTTGGTGTATTCTACCAAAGATCCTTGTAAAAATGAAAAATATTTTTTTTCTTCAAAAAAATTATAAAAGGTATGGGAATTAAGGTTAATGTAGAACCTTTATTGAAAGTAATATCATGCGGGGTTAAACAAACTTTGGAGCATAAAATCTGAAGCCTTAATTATAAATATCTGATAAGGGATGGACAATGCTTGGGGTCATAGATATGGGAGCTGAGCTAAGGTATTGCCATCTCTTGCTATTGACAAGCAGTGATAATACAGACGGGGATATTTTTAAGCATTGCTTGCGTTTCGTTTATAAGTATGGGGGTTAGTTGTTATCATGGGTGCGACTTGAAAGTGATGCGTGTAAAACAAACTGCAGAAACAATCATGGAACTAATTTACCATTTCAAAATAAGAATGAAGGCCTTAAATGAAGAGGTCGGTAGGTAATGTAAGACTACTGGTAATATACCTGGATGATGATTGGAACTTACTTACCTACAAGATAATACCTACTCTCAAAGTATTTTTACCTAGTATATGTGTACAAATTATTTGAGTAGGTAAGAACTAAAGTACCAATTCCTTCCTACCATACGTTTGAAAATAAAAGGAAAATTAAACCCAAATTTTCCTGAGTTGAGAATGGATTATTTGAAAGAAAAAACATGTTAACATTTAGTTACTTGCTTATTCAAACAACTGTTGGCAGAGTTCAGTGATAGTGGAAATACTCTTGTTCAAAAAATACTCAAGGTAAGTATTTAAAAGAACTTACTTCTTTGAAATATCCCGGTTAATTATAAGTCAGTAGGTACCTAAAGAAGCTAGCTACCTACTAATAATATAAGTACCAAATAACTAGGTAAGTTAACATACCTACCTGAGGCACATTAGGAGATCCTCTTGGTAGCTAGAGTAATCCTAGTAAATTAGTAGGTATATTGACCAGGTATGGACAGCTAACATAGGTAACAGTTTAGTTGCCTTGAATCATGGGTTCTCAATAGCTCTCTGTCTATGCAAATTGTACTGTTTGTGGTCGATTCAGCTATCTATACTGGTGCATCTTGGCAGATGTAGGTACAGTTGTCAATAAACAGAATTTCAAACATGCTAGAATTCAATTACCTAGCGACAATTAGTGATTAAGAGTGCAAATAGAATGTAGAAATAAAAAAGCACAAACTTCCTCTCATATTGTTATCCTGGCTTCTTAATATCATTATCAGAGCAAAACATTCTAATTGAAAGATAAGATACCCAACACATGACAAATGGTAAATGACTTTCCACCATTATAAGAGCTCATTCTATGTATACAATGTATTATATGTGCTTAACCTGTAATTTACATGATAGGTATAAGTTTATGTACTTTGTAATTAACACCTTATCTGCATAAACACAGATTTACACGAGACAATAGATTTTCTATTGTGTCCGAGATGGTGGCGGTCTAGAGGTCAATGGCGATATATAAACTGTCGCCAGGTTCACAATAAAGGAGAGGAAGATAAGTGCCTAATTATAATTGCATGGTTGAGGAATCATTTTGTTAGTACTTAGGTATTAGCAAAACCAAAATAAAACCATAAACCTTGCGTAAAGTTTTGAAAATGGAAGAAAACTTAAACTCAAATTTTCGTGTTTTAAATTAAGAATGGAAATGTTTAAAGATTTTATATATGAGTATACAACTTATTAAACTACTAGATCTGGTGACGCGACGAGGCAGTACTAGGGTAGTCCGCACATACATAAGAAGCGGCACCAAGAGGCCATAGATAGATACTATAAGTAGGTATAACTCAAGTAAGTAGGTACGATGGCAGTTATCTACGTACTTATTTGACGAAGAGGTAGTGGATGGTCAAATAGCATAAACAGAAGTAAGGACTCCCGGAAAAATGAAGCGGTGAAATTTTATCTGGACATCAACATGGATAATGTGTGAAGAACGATAATTGGTGGAAGTAACTTCAGAAAACAATATGGTTTAGTAACAGTGGATATTCTTTAGTATAAGGTACATCAACGGAGGAACGTGTTAAGTTGAGATAAGATCACAAAGAAGTACCTATGAACCATAAACTCATACTTTGGATGAAGGAAGACAAAATATAGAAGTCGGACGACGAGACGGCGGCGGCGCTGTCGTGTCATCGGCGTGTTGGCAGCGCGGCGCAGAGTGGCGGCGACGCAGCAGCGTCGTAATATCTAGGTGATTGGTACAAGAAATCAATCTTAGACATAAATCTTCAGAATCAACGGCAAAACAAAAGTACTGCCCGACCACACTTGTGTTTCACAAAACCTGTAACGTGTATAGTGCGCGGTTCTAATCAGTCTACTTATTTGAATTCAAATGCAACATTCCGCGCCGAGGGCGACGACGACACTTCTGTCTCTCCTACGCGCCACGGTTCCTACACGACTAGCACCATTGCGCGGCGAGTGAGGAAGAATAAGGCGGCCCGCGCGATTCCGCGATTGAAGATTCGGCTCGAGAACTTTCCTTGGTTTTACGTGTTTAATTGCTTTCCGTTAGTTTGCGCTAGAGGTCGCGGGTTCGATTCCCGCACTGGACGGACATTTGTGACTAACACAGATACAGTAACCCATGGTACAGGCTGTGCCTGGTTTGGGATCGGTTGACCGTGTGTGGTATGTCCGGAATATTTATTTATATTATATTTAGTTATTTTGTGTTAAAAGTGTATTTGTATGTCCAATTAAAAGTCTAGTGTTTGTGGTCGTTTTACTAACAATTCTGAACTCCTGAGAAGACAGCCAGCCGGGCAAACGCTAAACGTGGTTTCATGAAAAGTGTTTCGGGATTGTTGTTGTTAGGGTGTGTTCATACTCGACCGACACTAGTGCGAGTTTTAGTGAACATTGGGGCTTGCAATCGAATATTCGAATACCACCAAAAAATGGTTGAATACTACAGTTTCGAATATTTGCAAGCCCTAGTGAACATTCGTCAAATCGAATGCCTACTGTCATGCATGAGAATTGGAAATTCGATATGCCTAAATTTTGTTTTGAAAGATAATTCGTTAAAGCATCTTTCCACGACTCGATAATAGTAACAAATATCGAAATACGTACATAACGAGACCATAGATGTATGAACGCTTAATACCATGTTAGAATCATGTGGGCCTGATTATGAACCCTGTTTAAATAAAGGGTAATCTAAATAAACTACTACTCATTATATTCAAGAGCACAATAAATAGTCAGCATTTCTCAAATAAACCGCAACTTTTGGAAGAAAAGGTAGCTTAACGTTCAAGATAATCGATTTAGTCACTCAGGTTTGCTATTTAATTGGTTGCAAACGTATTGGTCACACAGGCTTGCCATTTTGTTGGTTGCATTGCAAGTATTGGTCACACAGGCTTGCCATTTAATTGGTTGCAAGTATTGGTCACACAGGCTTACCATTAAATTGGTTGAACGCTGTCGAGCGCAGGCTTACTGTTAAATTGGTTGCACATGTGCTGATGGGAAGGCGTACCATTAAATTGGTGGCACGGCGTGTCATTGGATTGGCGGCAGTCTGACTAAGCCGTACTATTAAATTGGTTGCAAGGTTGCTGGTCAGACGTCCAGCATTAAATTGCTGGGGAAGGTGTTCTATTAAATTGAATGCAAAGTGTGAACCAAAGGGCTTGCCATTCAATTGGTTGTGGGAGGTATTCCACTAAATTGGATGCAAAGTGTGGACCAAAGGGGTTAAATAGCCCTTGCTTAAAGGCACACCAACAAATTGATTAGCGGTGGACCAAGGAGTTAACCATGTTTGAGTAGCAAATTTAGTGACCAATTTTGTTAAGTTTTAAATGGTTTACGAGATTTTTGTATATTATAACGAACTGATATCTGATTCTTTATACCTGACGGCACAGGAGATACTGGCGTTAGGTCAAGACTGCTGTGACTTCGATGTTCTGTAAGTGGTTGTTCCTATTAAACTACAAGAATCCGGTGGGCCAATTAGTATATACGTCATTTTCATAAAAAAAAGAAGTAGAAAAAAAATAAGAAAAAGGAGGGAGAGAGGTAGAGGCGTAGTAGGTTCTAAGTTATGATCAGGGTATGGATGTCCAAATGTACCTACTAGTGATTAAAATGATCTGGCTATTGGGTATACATCGGGTAACCGGGCTTTCATTACAGGCTTCTTCTCGAAAGGGATAATGCGCAAGATTATTATTATTATTATTTCCCATACTTTCATCATCGTAGTGATACGATAGCTCAGTCATATTGACCTGCTACTGGCATCTGAAGTAAACGGACTAACGAACGGGCTGCGTTCAGTTACCGACTCGTGTGTCATCGAATTATCAAGCAATACCCCCACTGTGGGGTGGGTATCACGCGGTATTACTTGAAATAACACGCCTTATTTCAGTGGTAGTTGAATTGTCTAATAGAAGCTAAGAACGGTAGTGAGGGTCGGTAGAATCTGTCTACTCGCCAAAGCATTACTTCTATCGAAAGTTATGGTGATCGAAAATAGATTCATTAAAATTATTTTAACAAGGAAGGGATGTAGTGACTAGTATTTAAGGATACCTGCATTCCTTAACTTATGCTGTCTCCGGGGGACAACTGACAGTGACAGATAACAGATGACACCTGAGATGGAGAGATGGATGCATACTCTCTGGGAGTCAGTCAGTCTGTGGTCAAGCCGGTACGAGCAGGCGCGCGGGAAGTTACTGTGAGATATTATTATGTGATATAATAATAACGAGGGAGTTGTCCTGCTAGGAACCAGCGTGGTGTAAGGCATACACTACAGGCACTAAGATCCAACCAATTGCTCATCTGTTTCCATGAAGTTGACTGCTAAGTTTGCATGCATATTGCTCAAATTCGTCAGGTCACGTTTTCATACGTAGCTGTAAACAAAGCCGTTATTTGTAAACGCAGCTTTCGCATTTAGATACCTATACCTACCCAATTCTAGGGATCGGTCATTAAACTGAGAAACTGTGTTCTTAGTGCCAAATATTAGTAGGTAGTAAAGGAAAACACACACTGAGCTGTAGGTCAGTGAAGGTTCGGAAACACTGCTTGTTTCCGAACCGCACCTTTTTCACTGAATTTATTTGCCACGATAGTTAACGTGAACTCACGTAAATTATCTGTGGCAAACAAATTCAAGAGCAAAGCGGAATAAAAATTAAAGCTTGATGATGATGATCTCTCTACTACTGACACTCCTTGAAGACGCAAACTTTGTTTCAACTAATCTGTGGATGATGTTGTGGATCATAAGTTTACTTATTCTTTATGTCTCATAATGTTAACCTCTAGGTACTATAAATACTATAATTTATGACTGTTAAGCTTCCCAAAATAATTAAAAAAAAAGTAAAAAATATATCTAGCCTTAGCGTTAACAAATTTATAACATTTTACTCCTGGTTATTCGGTATAAGATCCTGCAATATCTATGTTGGTAAGTAGTGCAGTGTGGCAGCGGGTCACAGACATATCCACAGATTAGTTTTATATGTGCAGGATCAGCCCCGAGCCGGAGTGGAATGTGAGTCGCGTGAACCACCACAGACATTAATTGAAATACCTTCGAGATGAACTGTATGGTATTTTGATATTGGTTTTAGCGCAAGAGGGGTGATAGGAATAATGGTTTATTTTTTAGATGATGTTATTTGTTTAACGTAACGCCTTCCTTTGGATAGTAAACCATGTTATAACTTTTTTAACATGTTTGTTTGCTAAGTCAAGGACAGATAAGACCTCTACGTATGCGCCAGAGTTGGCGAGCAGATTAATTTTCCTGCGGTAGATTGGATTAATTTTCCGAAGACCATAATAAGATGGCGTATCATATACCTATCAACATTCCCTGAATACGGAATGTTCCCACTATTAAGATTTGTATTCAGATTTGGCAGGTTTCCTCAACTGGTTTCAGAAATTCCACCACTACATTAGGTAGGAAGGTGCTTAATAACGAGGTAACTACCATAATATTGTATGTAATCTACGCTAACGTCATAAAATCTGTGATGTATTCAAGCCTACTAATATTATAAATGCGAACGTTTGTGAGGATGTTTGCATGTTTATATTTTGTATGTTTGTGGTTTATTCAATCACGCCTTAACGGCTCAACCGATTTCGTTGAAACTTTCGCATTTATAATATTATAGTAGGAAATCTATTGGTACATTTTGAGTAAAATACTAGCAACGACTATGTTTTAACACTTTCGTATTGAATCACCTAAATAGCTGGATGTCAACCGACACTTCCGGCAGACCTCTTGGTGCACTAATTACTAGCTTTCACTATGGTGGTATTCTGTATCTACTTTCGCTCTCGTTACACTTACCAACCGGCAATTCGTTTACTATTCACGCATCATCGGGTAATGAGAACATTTCTCTCACATGGTTATTGGGTGTCTTCCAATAAAAGAAAAAAAGTCACACAAATTACTTATTTATATATACCTTCGAAGGAAGGATATAAGGGAAGAGGTAGACCAAAGAAAAGATGGATAGACTGTGTGAAAGATGACATGAGTAAGAAAGGAGTGAATACTGATATAACGGCTGATAGAGGGGAGTGGAAGAGAAAAACATGTTGTGCCGACCCCACATGAAGTGGGATAAGGGCAGGGAGCTGATGATGATGAAATACCTTCGTCTATTCCTTTCATTGACAGACTTCGAATAATTTTAACAAAGGGTCTCAAATACTGTCATAATTTTCAACCAAAAGTATGTTACTTATTCATAGAAACTATTGGAATTTGTAACATCTTATTTAAATCATAGAGTCTTAGAATCTTAGATCAATAATAACAAATCTGAGGAGGAAAAAACTCGTGGGTCATCAACGTTCCAAAGAACTAATTTATGAAGACTGCGATTTATGGAGTGATTTCATTCAACACTGAAATGAAACCAATAAGAACTCCTCATCAACAAACGAGGTAAGTGATAAATGAGCTGAAAAATTAAAAAAAATGATGAGCTTACTGGTTGCATGTCGTTGAACCGAGAGTGGGCCGCGCTCATCCGGCCGCGCGACGAAAAATATAACTAATTTGTTTACATGCTAATGAAGCGGTTGTTAAACTACATAAAAAAGAAATGAAGATACTGTGGACTGTTCTATTCTGTTTATACTGCGGAAATGATTCTGTGGACTTGATGTTGGTATAATTAGTGGTTTTCCACACGAAAAAATCATATCATTATTTTTGGCTAATCTTAGATATTAATAGCCTTTAGGTAGAGATACCTAAGTATCTAATTAGTTTGTAATATAATTTCCAAAAGTAAATAAACCAAAATGCTGTCACCATGTTCTTGTCTACAATGTAGTCACACCTCGCTACATTATTACAACTGATTTACTGCAGTTTTCTTTGAACTTGCTCTTACCACACCAATCACACGTAGATCATCCGTAGGTGTAACCAACCACTCTATCCTAATGCATCTAAAATGCCGCTTTTTACGACTTTTGTTACCAATTTCTCATCAGCTCAACTAGTGTTTACATCAGATTCATAAGTAAGAAACATTCTCAGTAGGTAGGTACACCTAATTTTGCCCTAAAACCTTCCATAACCAACAAACCCGACATTGCCGCGGCATTACAATGTTAAATTAATGAAATTATTTTGCAGCTTATTTTTGTTCAGGTTACGCAACCAACGGCTTTTGTTTACAAGCCGTGTTCAAACGGCATGCGATATGCCCTTGATAAGTCGTATAAAATTCGTTTCAAAATGAGCCTTACCTCTACTGATCAAAGTCAATATGGAGTTTTACGTTTGAGGGTGTGTATAGTTCAAAGATATCACAAGCTCCTAAAAGTCAAACTCAGAATTATCTTTATTCAGAAACCGTAAGGTTTTTAAAATAAATTTTAATTGACATATAGCACGCCGTTTGAACACGGCTGTAGAATGATAGCAAATGGTGCCGATGAAAGCGTTTCCTGTTTACTCTACAAAAATTAAACATGTCTATGTACTGTATCTACCTACTTTAGAAAACTGTTCGAGTTTACGTTTGAACCAAAATGTTTGCACAGTCCGAGTGGTATGCTTAGGTGTGAATAAATTCTGAATGTAAACTTCCGCGGCCATTCGCACTTCACTAAAATGAGAAACCAGAATGTTTGCGAACACTTCTAATGGCACAGGATCGCGCTGACACAAAGCTCGTTGCGAGTTGCACCGTGAGAAAGTTCAACGAGAAACCTGTCGGGGCTTTCTAATATGTACTTCGTAGTATAGATAACAAATAGCTATTTGTGATTATGATAAGCGATGCATGGTTTTATCTCGATATAGCACAAGAGCCAACGGTATCCACTGACCCAAGATGTGACGGTTGGCAATGGGAGCGTGCGCACAATGGCGGCCGTGTGACATGCGCTTGCGGTGTCGTCACGCTGCCTGCCATCTAGGTTAATTTGACTTTTGTGAATTACCTACTGATGGATATTTACTGTGTCACTAATGATTTTGTAGAGTCGACTTAGTTCTATGGTCCTTACCAAATACTCTATTTCTCTATTAAGTTCGAGTTGTTATCGATCTTATAAACGCGCCTGTCACAAAATTAGACCCAAATAGTCCCAATCTTTCAATTTTCAATTTCATTTATTTTGCGAAATTATTTCTTTTACAATTTCATTTATATTTTCTTTTGTAGAAATATCTAAGTCAAATTATTAGGTAATAGTTTATTGGGGGATATAAGACATGCGTTCGTACGTATTGTGCTATTCATATAAATAACGGTTGTGCTTACAAAGTATTTGGTACGAATCATAACATTTTAAATCAAATTATTTAGTTTATAACTTCTTAATGCCAATCTTTACGTTCACTGTGAAAATAGGAACGAATGGCGTGCCCTATTTGGATGGGAAGATTTCGCCATTGAATTACATTTAGAAGCAGTAGATGTACCTAGACAAGATCAATGTATTTGAAAACACTGTATATAAGATAAAGGAATGTTTGCTGGATGTCTATGAGATACGTTATTCCCAGTTTTCAGAATCTACGAAGTTGAAAAGAAAAACCTTTGTGTTCTTATTTGTAAAACATTTGCAACGCCATATAATAAATGAACCTTGCAGTGGATTCAACTGGAACAGGCTGCAATTGTAAATGTAATCAAATTTAGCAGGAGTGTATTTGGTTCCAGTAGTTAATTCTCCTAGCAGGGAAATAAGTCTGGCGTCAATTGCTGCTCCATTGTAAGCAATTTGTACTAAAACAGTAATGTAGACGAGGAACAGCGGTGGTTTCGCGCGGGTGAGCCGGGCCCCTTTTGAAATGTTAACATGAAAATACGCGGTATACTTTCAGGTTGTTGACGAAAGCTTGCTCTTTGTTGTAATTGAAAATGAGGGCGAACAACTAGCGATTACTCGCTAGCATAACATAACCTATTTATAAATAATAAACCAAAAGCTGAACATCAACACTTATTAATTAGTTACAGCTGGAGTTTATTTATTAATTCATATATACATACATACATAAAATCACGCCTGTTTCCCAGAGGGGTAGGCAGAGACCACGGCTTTCCACGGTTTTCCATTTATTAATTCAGTTTAATATATTGTTATTAGATACTTTAAAATATATTTATTATTATTATTATCTAGATTTACAATATTTATACATATATACCTACCTTTTTGATCTAGAACATAGAAAGTTATTTAAAAATGATTATTTTTATCATAAAGACACTTTATTTTGTTGTATTCTTATTAAACTGTTTTTAAGTTTATTTTCTTCAGTGCCAGTATAAATCGATAGTTTATAAAGCTCCTCGCAGAGCCATCAAAACTTGATACCCTCTTACGTTTAATAGTTCCCTGCAACCAATAACGCAGCGTAACCACTTCCCATTCCAAATTAACTTAAGCGGCTGTTTTGAGAAGTGCGGTAACAACACGGATGTTTGGAGTAATCAGGTAGATACAGTCAGTGGTGGATTTGCAGTCTTGGCCGCTCTAGGCCCCAGGCCATGTGCCACCCCTTTCTCAGCCCCCATCATATAGACTAGGTACATAATGAATTTACTTTATTGCCAACTTTATATTAAATCGAAATCAGAAATGACGAAATCTGTTCATAGCTGCATGTCTACTGTAGCTAGTAGTAATAAGTCTATGGAGTAGCCTTTTAAATATTTAGATACTTTGCATTTTATTTATTTCTTGCTATCATCAGTGTTTTTATTTTGTCACGTTTTGCCGCCCCTGATATCTGGCCGCCCTAGGCCCGGGCCTACTGGGCTTTAGGGCAAATCCGCCACTGGGTACATAAGTACAGTAGCCGCGTCGGCACTCCGGCCCGCATCCAGATATTATACATATTCTCAAGCCTGAAACGATTTGACGGCTTCTTTAATGAAAAACCCTTTGCATGTATCATTCAGAATACTATTGGTACCTACTAGAGACGAGGTTTTGAGACTTTACCGTAATGGAAACTAATTCGAATACGCGTTAGAAAGAATGTCATGAGTATGAACGAAGCTAAAGAGGAATTCAGGATCGAAGTACTTAGAAATCCCTGATTTCTGATACAGAACGCTGTAGTTGCTCACTTTTTCTTTCTTAGTCATCCTGTATTAGGTCAGTGACCAGGGTTTAGGCATGGTGGCCTTGAAAAGGGCAAATGAACGAAAGCAGTCGTGATTGTTTAGAGCTACGCAGCTATGTAGAGCCCGCTACCTTTGTACCTACGAAAGAGGAGCCCACTAAGCACAGCCTCACAAATTGTCACACACACACACACAGCCTGTCATTTTATTCAGCATTGTATTCCCAGCACATCGGATTACATTTGTAAAGCAACTCATAGCTCTTTAGGCTTCCTGTTTACCTGCGCCTAACGAACGCTAAGCGCTCCCGTAACGATTAATGCGCTAATTATAGCATTCTGCGCATTCTACTGGTTAACAACTTGCGCAATATGCTATTGGTTAAACTAATAGATACCTATTGCACAAAAAGAAGGGACTGAACACTGAGAAGGGAAAACTCACTACTCGTACCATACGATGAAAAAATACTTAGATTGTCAACAAACTCTACAAAGTTCATGCTTATAGAGATCTCTAGGGCGCACTTTGCGATGTCATTTTGATGGAAATTGTCCTTTTCGCTAAAGTTCTTTTTTTACGTTTATAATAATCCCTCTTTGGGATGATGATATACATGTTATGAATCACCTTGTATACAGGTACACTAAATTTTTATAATGTGGGAAAGTATAGGAACTAGTACCTAACAGAATACGGTGTACAGGTAATACTTTAGCTTCTTAAAAAAGTTCATGAAATATTCTAAATTACAACAATGTTTACGACTGTTAAAATGTTTATTTAACACGTGGGAAATTAGACGGAAAATAAACTCTACATCTATTTTTGAGATAATTTGAAGATTTCGCAGATGTTCTCCAGATGATCAAAATAAATTGTTTGCCTTCCTTAACTGGGTCGTTTCACATTCATTTTACTGAGATCGGTAAGCGAGCAGCAATCAGCGCAATACTCGATACAAATACTATCGGGCGCAGCGCTCACCGCATTTCCCGAATATACTATTGACTGAAACATCGATGATGCTAAGATATAATAAAATTATTTTTAACACGCTACCTAGTTATTTTTTATTAGGTACCTACTTCTGCATATTTTGATATTCGTTTGATATCGTTCCTGTCGTAAAAAATACCACAGTGATCCAGTTAGCATCGGTTCTTGACCTCTTGGTCAGAATTACATAAGCTGATCAAGAATGAACCGAAACACGCCGCTTAGGTATAAGATAAAGCGTTACAAAGAAAGTGGTTGATAATAACATGTATGCTTTCCCGAAAGAAGAGAAAAATTAGAGCTGCATCCAACCAATTGGCAGTAAAGTTTGTTCTAAGTCTAGTAAATTCGACAATCAATCTTGAGGCCGTTTAGTAATTACTTAGTTATGATGTATCTATGATAAAAGTACCGGTAAAATAGCGGCATTAGCACCAATTTACGGCTTTCGCGGCACAGTTGCGCAGTTGCGTAGTCGGTTTGAACGTACCTTGATCCTGACTTCACGCCGCTTCTGCCAATTACTTTGCAGCTCAGCTGCTGGTTAGAAAAGTCGTTATAACTGCGAGCATCCATCATAATAACTGTCAGCGGATCAACAACTTGTTTATACTTCCACGAAAATCGCGAACAAGCAGCGACTTTTACGAATACATCAAATAGGTAGGTATATCCTTATTAATTCCTTAAAGATAGGAGGAGCCGGGCCCATTGCCTTGTTTTTGAAGATTGATCTTCCTGGGTCTCTCCCGTCAACTTAGTTTTGTTTTTTTCGGTGACGTAGGATGATAGTCACAAGTTTAAAATCGTGTAAAATAGTCCATAAATAGTAGATTATGCAACAAGGGCTTAAAGTAGTGTATTATGTCATGGGCGCTATATTGAACCCCGAGAACGAGGGATTCTATGGTTAACTCCTGAGCGGAGCGAGGGAGTTAAGGCAAGAATCCTGAGTACGAGGGGTTCAAGATCGCCCAAGACAAATACACATTTAAGCCCGCGATGCATACTCTACTTTTTATACTTTCTGCGAGGCAATTGAAAACAATGACTGTTAAGAAAGAAATGATTTTTCTGGAAGTAAGTTTCCAACTATACCGATTGATCAGAGGCTTCAGATTGTATGCATTCTGGAGTCTAATCAAAATCACTGTCGTCGTCACTTGACATGTTTTAGAAGTTTATTTGAAGCGAAACTGAATTTCGGTGTAGATAACAGCACAGCAGTTTGAGCGCTTGGCGCCTTTTTTTCTTTTTTTGTAGTCTATTCTGTAGTGGTCAGTTCTATATTCGAATAAATCCTTCGTCGTGCGCGGGTGAAAATGAATTTCGTAGACAGTTTTCATGTTTTTCTTTTTTTTAATTTGTAGGCAGTGCAAAGAAAATGTTAACATACAGCCTAATTAGAATACAATCTCATTGCACCCAAACATTTTTGAAACCAACCTCGATCAAGCACAACTACATGGGTTGCATTCCAAATTCAAATCACATTATGTCCCATGGGAAATAATGAAATTCAGTACAACATTATGACCCGGCTAGACCGTAGGGCTGTAATGACTTACTTTAGGAAAGGTTTGCATGACACATAATATGCCATTGACGAGCAGGTAGTATAAAAAATATATTTAAGTGTACCTACTTATATTTAAATGGCAATTGGTAGACCACACAAGTCACGCAATCTAGAAATAACAGATTATAATAAGTAGGTGTAATGTAAGTTTGCGGGCTTGTACACGCTACTTACATAGTTAAATACTGACAATAAAAGTTCACGTAAATCTTTGATAAAGTACCCAGGTTTAAAATCTTAGCGCACATTAAGATCAGACATTATTTTCATCGAAATTGCTGTCTTTATAAGAACCTCCCAAAAATTGCTTGTGACTGTAATGAGTATGGACCCATCACCTGACTGACCCGGCTGATGTTCTCTTACAACTCGATTATACCTACTTGAGGAGTTCTTGTAATCGAATTTACAGATTGCCCATTAATTAACTAATTTATACCCCAAGGGTGTTATCTTCCAAAGCAAATCGAAGTTATTGTGAACGATTCAACAAAAACAACATTTGCCTTTAAACAATACAGTGCTCAGTCAATTAGAATCTACAATAAAATTAACCGTAAACTAGATATATACTCTAAGACCTACCTGCAATGTAAAAACAAAGTTACAAGTTGGCTTAAATCGCTAACTTTTCAACAAACTGAAGACATTTTAGTACCAATGCAATAATCCTTAGAAAACACCCAAACACATAAACTTTATTTTTGTTGATTAGCTAATTGCTTAACTATTTTTATTTATGTACACCTTAGTCTTTTAATTACTGTCTAACACCCCCCCCCCCCCCCCCCCCCTCTCCACTTACCCAGCAACAAATTACTTAGTTACATATCCACCGTGAATTATTACATATGACTTATATTCCGAATAATCATGCTATATCTTACTACTCTCATAACCTTAACCTACCTGCTTAAAAATTACCCGATTAGCATTACCTACCTACACACGATTACAGAATGAACAAAAATACTACCTACCTATCAATTTCATTTCAGTCCAACCATCCTTTTCATTGACTAAATAGGTACTAAGTCGGTTGAAATTAGTATACCTACCTACCTATTATTGTACCTACTAGCTCTTAATATACAACAATTAAATAACTAAGTACTTATCTACGCATGCCCTACCTACTCATTCATCGCTCGCGTAATACCTACCTACATAAATAGAGCCATATATCTTATTCTAGCTAAATAATTTTATCTATTCTAAGTTTCAACGTATGTCGGTTTAGCTGTTACGATTCAGTAGCAAACATCTAAATGCCCAAACATCCTCACAAACTTTCGCGTTTATAATATTAGTAGGTTATTATATAATACGTATAATATTTTATAATACTGTTAGGAGGTAGGATAGAATAAAATTGTTTACGTAGTTCTAAGTACCCACACCCTAAGATAAATGATCTAGCCTACCTATACATAACATTGTTTATACTTAGATACTACCTAGGTACCTAACTAATGTAATGTAACTGTTCTGATTTTGCCTGGACTTTTTATTTTTATTTTTATATTTTTTATTGTCAACAGATATTTAAATTAAGTGTTCCTATGCGGACCACAGAAAAGAGGGGACTCTTCTAACACAGGTTATTGCAACTTAAAAGAAGAGTCCCAAACCATGTAACACAACACCTTGTTTGGAACAATAAACAATATTTTGTTTTTTGTTTTTTTTGTTTTTTTTTATTGTAGCCTTCGAAGTTTGTTGCGGGAAAATATTGTTGTTTCAGTCGGAACTGAGATGTAGCAATTAATTTAAAATTTCTCATATTTTCATCGTTGTCATCATCATCAACCTATATCAGTCCACTGTTGTTTTTCTTTATGTAGATAAGTACTCAGATCATAACTTTTAAATAATTATTTCTTTACAATGTATTTAGTGTGAAAATAGTATATCGTTTTAAGTCAACACTACTAGCGCCATCTAGTACTTTCCGTGTGTAATATTATAGTACACCGAGGCGCTAAGAAGTGCTACAAGGTGCTACGAATACTGCACTTCTAGACGTATTAGGTATTGGAATCAACCAAGAGATGGCAGTTAAATCGGAAAATAGTCCAATTTTTATAAATGGAATGTGGTATCAAAATTTTAGTGACACAGACAGAAAGATGCAGCTTGAATTGGACTTTATGAAAATGCAATAAATTCGATTTGGCAAAATGTGTTAGTTATTTAGTTTTCTAACTACAGCGAAATTATCAAGCCATGTTTTACTTTTAGTTTGTAATGTAGTCTATTACCTACCTAATATGTAGGTAAAAAATGTTAGGTAGAATAGTTTACAACTATAATTATGTACAAGGAAGGTATTTAAGGCACGTAACGTAACATAATCGTAGTTATTATGCCCTCTTTTATAAAACTACTAGCTTACGCCCGCCGCGGCTTCACTTGCTAAATAGATACCTAGGTCACAGATAACATAATACTATACTAGTACCTAGGTAAAACGTAGCCATTATGCTATTCTAGGGAATGAACTCTATCTATTCCAAGTTACATCCCAATATCCTTAAAAAGCTTTCGTATTTTAGGATAGTAGGATTAGCTTCGTATAGGTAAGTAACCTACAAGCGTATTTTGCGTAAAATTGATCTGTGTCTTGATCATAAAAAAGTGCCTACCTTTTTTGTTTATCAATATGTAACGACATGTTCTTATTGCTTTGGTTGCATCTGAGCAACAGACTGGGTAATCAAAGCCATAAAATGATAGGTCACCCTCAAAATATTACAATGAATAAAGAAATGGGCTGGACAGGCTTACTTAGCCGTGTACCTACAAGCGAAACAGTTTCCAAACAGGTGAGGCGGATATTTTGGTGATGAGTATGATTCGCGCGGCAACGCGCGGGGAATACTTCAGCTCAAGACTCAAGTCGTAAAGAGGTGAGCGCCCTGCAAGTGCGCAGCCTTGACCGACTCCTCTGAATCCCAACCCGGCGCGGCCACAGAGCCACCGTCTTTACAGATGAGACACTACGTCTTACACCTACTGACTAAACTAGCGGCTGACCGCGGCTTTGCGTTTCTCGGATAAAAGGAGCCTAAGTTACTCCTTATAACATCAGCTATCTGCCATTGAAAGTCGCTTCATAATTGGTCCAGCCATTTCCGGTCGGAAGGAACAAACAGACGGACAGATAGACAAAAATTATGCGATTTTTATTCTTATGAGTACCTTATAAGTATACTTTCACATGCATTTAGTGAAAAGCTGTTGTGTTACAAAAAGACAATTCAATTTTATTTATTTGTATAGAAAATGTATGGATTAGTAATTAAATAAACTTATGTAGGTACCTACCTTCCACTTAACTGACAATTTGTAATAATTTCATGTTTTGTGTCACGACAGCAGACATTTTATGGCGAGGCTGAAAAGCGTAGCTGAGCCCTATGACCTGACCATTTCACCTGTCTACCTACATACCAAAACTTGGTTTTCTGTAATAATATCATATCACCTATCTTCATAACTGTAGGTATGCCCTTTTTTTTTTTTTTTTTTTACATTTGTTGACAATAAATCTGACAATGCTCTTCCATCGCAGTTGCTACAGAGAGGACCAAGTTAATTACACACACACCTTATACACCACACACACCCACAAATATCTTCCACCTTTGCACTGTAGATGTGTGGCTTGACTTATCTGTGCAGTTTCCAGATGCTCTATGTAAACTGCATTGTCGTCATGACAACGCGCGGCAACAGCGCGGCCGATGACCCCGCTTCTTTCGCGCGCCGCCGCCCTACGCGCCGCCCGCCGCCCGCCCAAACCTTATTTATAAACAATTATTTTAACTTTATTACGTGAAATGTGTGACTGTCGGGGTGCGGCTAGGGGAGAGTAGTATTCACGAGTAGGCTAGTCAGGGTGTGTTTTGTTGTGATAACGAGTGTTTGTTGTGACGCAGGGCGGTTCCGGCGCGGGTCAGATAAGCTGATTGAATAGTTCGCACGATGCGGCGGACTCGCGGTGCTGCGGCGGCGCCGCCGAATCCAAGCGGAGAGCGCCGTGACACTTCAGACAGGGACAGGAGGTAGTGTGTTACACTAACATTATATTTATTCAAACAAAATGCCACTAACAGCACATGTGTACTGTTTTATTAATTGACTGTTTTTACTAATTATATATCTACCTATTTAAATACCACAAAACGTAAAAGAATCCTGAACTTGTTGAGATTGTATCGAAATACCTACTATAAACATTTTCAGGGCCAGCTGTTAAATGCTTCAGTGTTTCATATCTCACGCACATTAGATAGATAGATGTTATAACAGTTATTCAAAGCTGTTATTCACAGACAGACATTAATCTATTTGTAGAGTTTATTGTAATGAGTGCACGTCGTTGGCAAGAGATGTACTGACGTGGAGGCGGCACGATTACTATTATAATGTGAAGAACTGCTGTTTTATTTTCGATTGGCTAATTTGTAACAGTGTTTTAATAATATCGACTGTCATACAAAATATCAGTAGAATAAAATTCAAGTTGTTGCACTGTTAGTACATATTTATGTGTTTCCTGCTCATAATTTTGACGATGCATTCATTACATTTTAATTTAATAAAATAAATCAACTTTTCCTGTTTAATTAAATGTAAAAAAGTACTTATAGAGATATCTATAATATTAGACATCACGCAAGGTCAACTAAGTCAACCCACCACTTTTAGACCATTCGTGAGTAACACCGGTAAACAAGCTGTAAACAATTATATTCTACATTAAAGTCTGGCTACGCCTTTATATTTTATCAAATAAAAGTGGATTATGTATGCTAATTAATTTTAAACTATAACTTAACGTGTCCCTTTGTAAGTGTTCCACTAAGTAGTTACCATATGAGTGTACCTATATAAACTAGTATACCTAGTTAGGTATAACGAAATAAGCGAATATTTCATTGCGCATGTTAGCCGCCACGGAATGTTGGAAATCCCTATTTAGGACAGGATACATACAAGGAAGTGATGCTTCGTAAATATATTTTAACACCTCTGCAACAGAGTGGATGCGGCGAGAGAAAGGAATAAATAAACTAAATTAAATTAAATAAATATTCCGGACATACTTGACGTAAAATGGCTGTTCACGTGTACAATCACCTACTTAAACCTTTACTTGATACTTCAAGACTTGTATTCAAAGTGAGACTGAAAAAGTTACTATTGGAAAGGGCTTATTATTCAACCCATGATTATTTTAATGGTTTTTTTTGTAATTTAAAGCTTTGACATACTTAATTCTGACTACATCATTTTTTAGAAAATATGTATATTGCATGCGTACAACGCTGAATATGGCTGCTCCTTATTTGTATTGTATTATGTAACAACTATACTTAACCCATATTACGCAATAAATTACTTTGATTTGATTTGATTTAAAATAGAGATCAAAGAAAAAAATATTGAACAACAAGTTATACCTGCGTCGCCATCGACAAAGCAAGATAATATTTTTCTAACCCATTGTAAGATAAATATTATCTCTAGCTTGTTTGGTTTCGCTCTGGAAGACTATAACAGACAGGCAGACAGACGCTGGAGTGAGACTTTATGTGTTCCATTTTTCACCCAGCACTGGAATATAAACGGTTGAAAATACAAAGAGAATAGAATGGTTCTTAGCAAAGTATATGCATTTTCAGTTAAGCTTGTAGATAATTAAGCTAACCCTATTAGACGCAAGTGGGGCTTATCTTATAATCCATAATGTTCGAGTTATCGGCGCAGATAACCCGCCGCGCCGTGCGATAACGAGTCGACAAGAGATAGTAAATAAATCATCTCAAGGGTTCCGTTTATCTGGCTTTATAATTTATCTAGGTACCTACCTACTTGGTAGGTTAGCTCACTAGGATTCGGCTTAATTATTCTGGCAGATGTGAAGCACACAGCCGAGAATAAACTCATGTTTACTTTAGCACACCCCACGGGGAAAACGTATTTTTTTCGTAGGTACAGTTAAACTGGATACTTTTTATGGAATGTTTGCATGAGTATCTACAATATGCTTAGTAAATCATGTTTAACTATTTTTAGCAAAATAATTATGTGGAGCAGCAGTAAGAGCTCTACCTTATTTAAAGATGTTTTTTTATGATTCTGTTATTATAAAGGAACATAATCTTTTTCGTAGGCAGGTACAGTCATGTAAAACGGGATACTATTTTATGGAATGTTTGCTTATGTATATACAATTTACCTAACATACTTACTAGTTGATCATATTCAACTATTTTTACCAAAATATTTAATAAACAGCAGTAAGAAATAAAATATAGATGTTTTTATTGAACTAAAAATATTTTAGTGATTTTTTTTGTGAAAATGGAACCCAAATCGGCGCAGCAGGAAAGGTGCTAGCTCTCGTTGATGAGTGCGCGCTCCGAACGCGGCACGCAGTCAGCTGTTCGGCGCCGTCATCCACCGCGGCGGACACCTCCTAAAACTCCTAAAAATACAATATTTAAATACCTTTTTAAAATTTCATCAAACAACAAAATTCTAAATTCAAAGAATAAGTTTATTTTTCTAAAAGTTTATTCAAAAAGTTTTGTTCTACAGTTTTCAGACGTGTCTAAATATAGACGTGTGTGGTGTCTTCTCATGTCAATATTACAAGGTAAATAAATTGATGTATATTAATAATGCTTTTACAAATGTGGTTTTCCCTGTATCTTTGGTGATAGGTTAATCAAGGACAGGTTTTCCTAACTTATGAACAACAATAACACCGAGAGACGATTTTAGTCCAAAAGTCTACAGTACTTTAAAGTTTCCTCATCTGGAACACATGAGAGGCTTAACATCTTCAAATATAATTATAGGTGGGGGATATTTATAGACGGATTTACGAACACTTTAGACAAATTTAAGATTCTTGAATCGGGCATAGATTTTTTGAAATTTTTCACTGAAAAATGTTATAAAAGAGATATTTCTTGATTCACGATTTACACTTAATTTAGGCAGAGAGAAGAGTAAGTACCTACCCATTGGCCTGAAGCTTTATTAGGGTTCTAGCTCTAACACAAACGCTAAGAACTATTAACAATGAAAGATTGTATATGGACAAAGTTGTTTTTTTATACTTTTATCTCTGTTATCAAAACGTTTCAACAGGAACTCAGGCTATGATGCTAATCAAATTAGCAATCTGTTCTTAGTGAACCTTGGAGTACGAGCTACGTATCATTTGAAACAACACGCTAAGATGGTGAGGCTACATGAATGTTGTTTACAAATAGCATTGTCTAGACCTCAGCCTGCTTTATCTTAGAGCTCGTAACAAAACGAGTTTTAATTCATCATTAAATACGAGTTAAAATTTAAAGTGCTCCTAGTGATTTTATTGAAATAAACGCCTTTTGATTTTGAATTTGACTAAACAAATTCTAGTAGCCTATTTGAGCCCTTTTGTCTATACTAATATTCCTACTAATAATATAAATGTGAAAGTTTGTGAGGATATTTGTTGTTCAATCGGTTTCGTTGAAACTTGGAATACTTACATACCTAGAGTTCTTAACTTAGAGTAGAATAGCTCTTTATTCACAGAAAGAACCTTAAAACTAATACAAATTAATATTTACAAAGTACACAAAAAACAGTTGAGCCATCTAAAGACCGTTACAAACGATGTATAGATAGCTCAACTGATCCAGATCACTACCATTCGGAAGCGTCCCCAAGGCGCTGACGGAATTGCCAGGCTGGATGGCAATGCTAATTTGCTGGGCCAAATAAGAGCCAGCTCTCGGGTCACACGTCGATTCGATCAGACGCACTGATATCTTTTTGAAATAAATATAAAAGCTAATATTATCTAAGCTTAAAGGCACACTACTACTAAGATACACTTTTATGAAGGTAAAACGCTTGCGAAGCCGCGAGCTTAAACTAGTTTTATTTTAAAATCAGCAACAACATTATTATTATAACCAAGATACCTATTAATATATCCTTTAGTGTGACTTAATACTTTAAAAACATTAGAAATAAGCATAAGAGCTAAGATCCTCTTAGGTTATAATGTATGTACAGGTTGAGTTCCAATTGTTATGTGAATTAGTCGCTTCGCCGGCGCCTCCGCTCCATCCGACGCTGACCCTAAGGCTCGTATTCAGAGACAAGACTCGAGCATTGATCTGTACTTAAATCTCGATTTGAGGCGAGATTCTAATTCTTGAACAGTGCTTAAGTATAGATTCAATGATCACAGTTCACCTGAGTAAATGCTTATTCTGAAACGTCAATCAGACGAAATCGGTGCTTGAGTTTAGATTTGATTTGACATTAATCAAATGACATTTTCGTTCCGTTACACGTACTTTGATGCATATTTATACTTCACTTTATAGTTCCATTCTATTTCCACCCTGGCTGTTTGAATTTCTGCGTAAAACGGATAGAAAATTATAAATAAATCAAAATGTAAACGAGAACATTTGAGTACAGATTTGAGACTCGATTCAGCTGAGAATAGTTTAAGTACCGTTCTTGAATAAAAGCTGTTTGAGAAGAGATTCAATACTTAAGTAGAGTTCAGATCTGTGATTAAATCTATGCTTGAGTCGTGTCTCTGAATACGAGCCTAAGATTCTAAGAAAAAGAGTAACACAGCATTTGTTTGCGGTTAATTAGCGATTTTTATTTTCATTCTTGTGTGGGCACCTATAATTTTAAAAGTCTAAAGCGCATTATTCACACACTAAAGTCGCCGCCAACAAGCCCGCTAACAAAAAGTTGCCGAGATATGTCTGCTGATCGGCGAAAAATATACCTAACAAATTATTATTTCAATACATTATCAGGAGTTGCGGACATTGTATGTAAATACGAGTAGATAACAGCCACTTGTCCATACTGATCAATCGAACAGATAGGAGCCCCGCGCCCGCGGCCGCGGCCGCGCCTTATCTCAACGACATGCGACAGGTTGACCTGACGGCGGCCGATGGATACACTTTCATTGTAACTAGCTACATTTAAAAACAATTATGCTTACAACAATTTAAGTTAATGCGTATCTGTCTAGGACGCCCTTAGCTGGGTCAGTTTGTAGGGAATGTCATTGCTGTGTGTCCTAAAAAGTAAGCCGTGGTAGTTTGGTGCACATGGATAAGAATAGGTCCCTATAGTATATTCGTTAGTTTTTATGGAGTTTATTTAAAGAAAACATTTGGATAAAGACTGATAAAGTAAGATACGTGTCATGGCGTCACAATTTGTCGAGGTATTATAATATTATTTGCATGTAGTTGCTACTACTGGAACGTTATTAGCATAACCCAGTGACCTATTTCTACCTCGTGGAAGGTACGACAATAAGATACCTACGACCAATATAATTTGATGTCACTGCGATAGGTAAGTCGAAGTAGAGCCAATGTAAACCAGGAAATTAGGTTAGGTATATTAAAATAAAAACGAGAGTAGGAACTAGGACAATGATTGCGATTATATATCGAGTGACCATCAAATTAGACGTAACGGTAAATTTCCTTACTTATTCTTATACTATTTTGATTATAATTTTAGAAGAATACCTAACCTAATGTTACGAATCGTGAGAAAGTAGACTATTATTATCAGCAACACGAACGAACACAATGCGTACGACAATGTGCCCGCGAATAACGAAAGTATGGAAATAGTTGACAGTATATATATTCAATTTCAAACAAATTACTATTCGAGCAGAATCTTGAAACTTTAGAAATGCATAGTAATAAAATATTAGACTCTACTGTCTCAAGAATCGGCAACAATAATCGGCATCCACTCGGCCAGCTCAGCAGGCACGCGGCTCGAGTGCGGTGTCGCACGCGGGTCCACACACGACTCGAGTCAGCTGTGGATTTGTAATATCGGGTTCACCGTTCATTGAAACAGTATAGTCGCCAAAACATTGTTGTTGAAATTTCGGCAATACCCAATTGTCTTATCTTAATACCTACGTAACAGTAGGTATGCACGTATGTAAATGCCAAAAGTATAGTAACCATAAAGTATACAGGCTATTATTTATGACAACAATGACCTTGAAGAAAACGGTTACGTTATTATAATCTCGCGATTGCCAGCCCATGAAATATATCATTTTAGTATTTCAGTGAGGGCAATCGTAAATAGTTTAAAGTAAATATTTATAGACTGGTCTAGAGCGGAAACCAATGCAACGCGAAAACACACGACTTCAAAAAGGACAGCGATTACTCCGACGGCTGGTCCCATATACCTAAGTGTAAATGATTTCAGAAAATGATACTGAGGTGGTCCCATTTATATTTTATATCATCATCATCATCATCCAGCCGTTCGACGTCCACTGCTGAACATGGCCTCCCCCACAGACAGAGCAAATTCCTTATCATGTGGGGCGATTTGCCCATACTCACCACGCTGGGCATGCGGGTTGGCAAGCGTAGTTAGAGTTATCTTTGTTAAAATGAGGGACGCTGCTGCCCATCCCCTAGCTTTTTTCCCTTAGTCGCCTCTTACGACATCCGCGGATAGGTAGATATGGAGGGGCCTATTCTTCAGCCGGGGCCACCACGGCCAATTATTTTATATACCTAAGCGAGATTAGTGGGTTTTTCAGTAATCACCGCCAATGACTTCACGGTTTGTCAAAACATTTTAGGTTTCGACTAATTTATTATTTGAACAACTTTTGTTATTGGAAACAATAGGTATAATAATGAGTTCTCATTATTACTTAATAGTAATGAGAATGAACTATCTTACAGATACAGATACTGTACCTATTGTTTCCAATAAAAAAGTTGTTCAAATAATAAATCAGCCGAAACTAAATGTTCATTCATCTTCGGAGATTTTTACCGAAATTCCTCAAACTTGAAATCGGTTTTCGTTTAGTTTCGAAACGTTATTATTCAGACGGTATAAGTGGGTACCTATACTTAGTATTTCATGAAAATCATTTGCTGCAGTCTTGTTTAAACTGGGCTATTTCTCCTGGTCACGAGATTGGATTAAAGAAATGATGCTCAGTGTCTTCGCGCCGCAGTCATCGAGTTGTAGATTGTCCGTGGGTCTGAGTCGCACTAATCGTTATTTCAGCAAAATTCTGTAGTAAATTCTGTAAGATAATTGGATGAGAGCGGGCGAGTGAGCCTGCTGCGACGCCGGCAAGTGAACATTCACCCAGTGACCGCTATTTTCATTTTGTGAAGTCGACCAACATTTATCAGACAAAGGTAGACAAAACATCGTAAAATTGCGTATCGGTCGGCAAACAAATTACAATCATAAACTTTGATAGATACCTATTTATTCGATACTATATTTTTCATTTTGTGTTAGAGAGTAGGGTGGACATATAAAGTCTAAATTAATGTTTATTATAGCTGAAAGTAGGTAAGTATCTAATCTATTATATTATAAGAATCTGACATACCTACCCGTTTTTGTTTAAATAAATATAGTATTGACAAAATAACATCAATGACCTAATACAAATTCTTGGATTCTAATATTTACCATGTATATATGTAATACTTGATTTACCCACATCTCGCACATTCTGAGAAAACTATATAAAGCCAAAGGAGCCGTTTCATCAGTCTATGGAGCCTGGGCCTGCACTGTGTACACTACTCTAAAATATTGCTAAGCAATAAAGTAAACGTATTTAATTGGTTATTTTATTTATATTGACTTCGTTCTAAGGTACATTATGATTTTCTTCGACAAAGAGAGCAACACACAGCGCTACAAAAATATGGCGGATGGACGTGCGTGAAATGTCATTTTGACAACTTACATTTATCTATGTCATTTTGACAACCTACATTTATCTGTTGACATGTTTTTGTTTAGCTTCGTTGTTTTGTCTAAATACTGTGTTGTTTAACATTCATTCATCTAACGTATCCTTACACTCCACAAAGCGAAGTGTAATGTAAAATACTTAGTTGCGTTAGTTTAAGTTATTTTCTGAAATATCTACGTCTGATCGTACGTCATATAAGAACTAAAGAAGACTCGTAACTACAGAAGATTTAGTTTGATCGTGACGGCGCCACGCCGGCGCCAGCGGCGTCATCACATCTATCATCACTGAAGGAAGATACTCGATGCCCTGAAGTACACACAAAAACATAAAATCAAACAACATGACATGAAAAATATGTCAATGTCATGTCAAACGTCAATTATAAACCAACATGGCGGCCTTCAAATAGTGTTCACATAGTCAAAAACTTACCAGAAGAACTTGTCTTGTACCATCGCATTTGTCATCAAATTAATGAAACTGTATTTTTCTTGTAATCTCCTATTTTTTCCTAATTTTCCTATGTAGTGTACATGGACCTGGCCCAGAATGAAACGAATCCTTTAACGTACTCATTAAAATGACACAAGTAGATAAGAACAATACAATGGGTTTCTATAAATTCCCTACACTGCGTCATGGTTTTCCTCATGTCCCGTTTTGATTTTATGAAGCTTTACCTGATTGTCTATTATCTCTGTTTAATGCCAATTCAATTCATTGACTACCCAGAAAACCTAATTATACAATGAAAAATAAGGAAGCTTGTACTGTAGCTTATCGCTGTGACATTCCCACCCACCTGCTGCGTGCATAAATTCTTATCTAGAGGATAAATAAAATGCTATGAACGAAACTTAAACATAAATTGATCTCTATGTATCTCGCTTTTGGACATCCCCGAGCATAACGACAATAGTCAAATAGGTTGAGCTCTCACACCAAAATATTCTTAGCTGTATTGCAAGAAGATTTAATAGGTACTAGGTAGTTTTATTCTCTTCAAGGATTATCTTCCTTTTATCTTTACTAAAACAAAAGTACTATTTTTAATGTACGTTTTAGTAAAGATGAAAGAGAGTTACATATAGTTACTTTTGTATAACAGACAAACTTACATAAAGTACCCGTATTTTCTAAGAATGAAACAATAAAGCTTCCTTTAGTTATCAGCGTAGCATTGTACTAATCCATTGTCTCTCAGGTAGAGTTTAAGCTTACGCAGAAGGCCTGTGGACCATTATTCCCAGGGTAATGAATGGCTGTAAGGAATCCGCCAGATGCGTTGGAACCAGTCAATCACAGCTGTTCGGGAGCGCACAGGTGCTACGCGCACATTTGTGTGCGTAAGGCCGCGCGCACGCGAATCATACTAACCCAGGCATTCCTTCCACGGCACACTGACATTCCACTTACAAATTGCTGTTTTTTAACGATATAGTTTATTTCCCTCGAAATTATACTCAAGACGATCAAAGGTCAGTCTAGCCGAGATTTTTCTAGGTATTCTAAGTGATTTTTTTTGTGTACAATAATTAAGTATTTTATTTAAAGTTTATCTGTTTTTTCCAACTTAACTTCTCAGGCCTGGTATCACTGTGGGCTCCAATTTTTCAAATCAGCTGACAGTATTTTATTTAATTTTCTGTCAAATTTCATTTTATTTTGAGCATTGCCCTCAAAATTCCTCTAATGACAGTTACGGAAAAACCAGTGGCAGATTATTTAGTTAGGTCAATCTAATCGTTTAGTTATTTTACAGAATTACCTACCTCCCTACAAATAGTAAAATACGAGTAATTTTATGAACTACTTCATGTTTCCTATCATGAGGGAATTTTCCCAAACACATCGCGCTGGGCGTGTGAGTGAGCGAACTCAGATAATGCTAATAGTTGATAATATTAGTGATAATAGTTATTTAATTGGGGTTCGATGCCGACCATTTGTTTAAGCCCTTGGTCGTTTCTTGCATTTTTATAGAACTTCTAAATGAACGCTACCGAAGCTAAGGCACATTTAATCACAATCAAGATGAGCCAGTGAGTGTTCCGTCGCATCTTCGTGTAATCCTTATCTCAGAAGCTCGTTTGTAGCGGGCCTTACCTAGCCCGGTGTAGCTGGCAGTGGTCATAAGAGACCCACAGCATATAAATCCGTTCGGAAAAAAAAAAAAAAAAAGCGGGCCTTATGTGTGCGCAGGCGCCGAACAGGTGACGTCCAAAATCCGCAGGTACCTGTACCTACTCACGAGCACCCTGCGTTCCCTGCTCATTTGATAACTCGCTCCCGAACAGAGAGCTCGTGAACAACATTCAAACGTAGATAGAGATAAAAGTAAATAAAAAACCCCAAACATTTATGTTTTTTAGTTAGTGCACTGAGTAGTTAGCTGGGCATGTGGTAGTAGGTAGTGGTGTTCACGCTTTCGAATATGACTTTGGTAAGTTTTGGTATAATATTATGTCTTGTTTTAGGGATATATTTATTTTATTTTTTCAATCTAAGAACCAACAGATACAATAAATCTTGTGTAGTAATTTAATAATTTTCATAATATTATTAACATTATTTTGTTTAGTGATTCTTCATAATAATCATAATAATTTTTTCAGAGATGTTATTAAGGTTACTTAGCTTTTACTTGTAGTTGTTCTTTGTATAGGTACTATGGTATATCTTTGTAATTAAGTCGGTAAACCAATAAGATTTTTTGAATCCTACTTCCTTCCTACTAATATTATAAATGCGAAAGTTTGTGTGTTTGGATGTTTGTGGTTCAATCTCGCCCAAACGACCGAACGGATTTGGATGAAATTTGACACAGAGATATTATACTTATGGTCTGGAATAGCATATAGGCTTTTTATCTTCGTAGGTACCACGCGAGCGAAGCCGCGAGGCCACCATACCTCAACCTGGTCACTGACCTGATAACTGACCAAGAACAGTGACACGACAAGTAAGCAATCATCGCACGTAATCAATATAAAAATGACAATCTAAAAATTGACTTTAATAAGTGGACGTAAGGATCATTTTGAAACTAATTTCAGTTGATAATATATCCACACTATTTGAAATATTACCTATTTGTTTATTTTTCCTAATTTTATCAAGCAAACTATTACAAAAAGGAACATCATAATTGTTACACCTTTCCTAAAACCTATGCTGATTGCTTGACCTTCATCTCCAATACGGCTGCATCAAGTTCACCACCTCGAGGAGTTGGCAGACAGTTATCGACTCATCTTCATCTATGACAAACTGACAGACAGTCTGACGGCAGACCCAAGTATAGTAGAGTACCTACTTGCGCAGGGTAGTGGTACGTACTAAGGAACGTATATATACAAAAGTACTCTGTGTAAGGAACGGAGCTTGAATACCAATAAGTGCTAATAATATGATGACTTCTGTCAAAGCCATGAAGTAAACAATGCAAATAGGTGTAGGTACTATTATAAAATACGGCCTACATTCCAATAATAATCTAAGGCTTATCTAGATATGGCTTACCAACCCAGTATGCCCAGCACTGTATGTCCAGCGTGGCGAGTCTGGGCAAATGCCCCCAAATGATTGTTTGGGTTCGCGACTTCGTCTGCGCAGGGTTAGTATTTCAAGTAGCTTATATTAGCGAGGCGTAAATTTTTCCTACTTGACACTTATCGTTATATTTTGAAAAATTCATATAATATCTTTATAAATTGTAGCCTATGTGTTATTCTGATGTATAAGCTATATTATTGTGAAGTTTCATTAAAATCCATTCAGTAATTACAACGTGAAAGAGTAAAAAACATCCATCCATCCATGCATCCATCGATCCATACTTAAGGTATAGGTTAAGATATCTTTTTCGGATAGTTAATGAACTCTTTTCTAGAAAGAAAGAAAGAAAGAAAGAAAGAAAGAAAGAAAGATTTTTATTTTCCTTAAGAACTACTACACATAAAATAAAAATAAAATAGAAGAAATTAAATGCTTAATGATAGAAGATATTGTGCGCAGCAGAGCTCTTGGAAAACATGGCCTCCGCTCAGCATTGTGCTGGATACACACTGATGTGTGCACCCAGCGCTGGTTTTCAGCGGAGACCATAGCAGTAACGTCACGACCTTCTAGAGGTGACTAAAAATAACACAACAGTTAGGACATACATAATTCTCAGTAAAACTACATTGCCATTTTGACATTGATTCTTCTACATTGCCATTTTGACATTGATTGTCTCATGGAAACTTCAAATGTATTATGTGTATGTTTAAATAATGTTTACTAAATAATTTTACTTAGTTTTGGCATTGCTATGTATTATATATAATTGTGTTGGAAGGCCCCCCCATCCGATGGAACGATGACATTGTAAATGTTGCGGGAAGTCGGTGAATGGAAAGGGCTCAAGACTCGTCGTGGAACTCTTTGGGGGAAGCCTATGTCCAGCAGTGGACTTCTACAGGTTGTTGTCGATGATGATGATATATAATTCATGTTACTTACCTATCGTGACCATTATATACTTAGAATTAGAACCAATTCGACCAACCTTACCTACGTAATGCAAACATCCGATACGTAGGTACTATCCTCAAAGCAGAGTTGATTGCTTGTTTGCCGTGTCACTGGTTATTTTTCGGTCATCCTGAATTAAGGTCAGTGACCAGGTTGATCTAGGGTGGCCCCGAAAAGGGCATAATATAAAGTATTGAGTTAGATGGATGAACCTGGATGATGCAGGTCGTGTGACAACTGTGCGCTAATATACTTCGTGGCTCTACCGCAGAATAATTAATGGTATTTACCGGGTTTTAGAGTTCATTTTTAGGAAAAAAAAAACCAGACCAAAACCTCGAGTGTGAAGCGACAAGAGTCCAGGTAGGAACATAATCTAACACGTGGAGGAAGTTGCGCGCGGGCCAGATAGTAATGAATGAAATTGTGGGCTGTGGTCTCTGCGCGCCGACTTGACCGCATCTGGGTTCATTTAAAACCACTCAAAATCCATAAGAAAACCACACAATTTGTTAATACCTAACTAGGTCATCGTAATGCAGTCGCAGCTAGTAGGATTTACCTATCGCTCGTGCTTTAGGTATACTCTAATTGTCACACAAACCACAACAATGTGTGTGTAGTGTAGGTATTTATCAAGTAGGATGCGCTATGTTGCATAAGAGTAATTTCCGGATGCTATTTATAAAACCAATGGGTATAGTTGTAACTTCGCACACACACAGCAAACCTGTTTTATGAACATCTGGAGCAAAACCACAAACTAATTAAAATGATAGACCTATTTCCAATTCAGAATTTCCCAATCCAAATTATCCTGTAGGTTTGAGTATAAATGAGGATGCACGGATGTTTAATGTTATACCTCTTTCGGACTTCCAGAGAAGAAGACGTAGCATGAAATCCTGAAGACGGAAGATGGAAGCACAATGGCTCCCAACGCAGAAGACTGTGAGACAGCACGACTCAATGCAGACTACGAGGTTCCTACCCACCACGGCAGAAGGGTCCTGCCGGAGCGAATGCCTCCAGCACAAGCATGGACGGTGAACGAGGAGAACGGTGGGAGAAGCCCTGGAGAGTACAAGCGCTTGCTTTCCACCGAATCAGAGAAACCAAAATCCCGTCTTCAAGCTGGCCTCACTCTTGGAGTGCACTCCAAATACCCGCAAAAGCCACTGACCACGAAAATAGCGCAGAAGACCAAGTTTCAGAAGAGGAAGGAAAAGTTGATAGAAGTTCTCAAGCCGCCCTATTTTATTTTGTCGATGATATTTTTGATTGTGAGTGATTATTACCCTTTTTTTCCCCTTGCATCTTATCTTCTAATCAACTCTGTCTGGTGGTCATGCACTGTGAGCATTATGATCTTAAATCTTTCAGATCTGCATCCACCTGTTTGGATCGACAGAGTTGCGCGCGACCCTGGAGTGGTCCCCGACGCAATGGCGGCAGGAGCCGTGGCGTCTGCTGACTTACGGTCTGATCCATGCCCACGCAAATCATTTGGCACTGAACGCGCTCGTAGCTCTTGCTGTAAGTACCTTATCATAAACTTTTCAAATAGTTTTGTTATTTTGGAACTTGCTATTGTCTTTTCACTGCCGATCTAAATCCTATGACAATTTGCTATTTCGTCCGATCCCTATCTAAGTACTATTCGTTCGTATGGTTAAACCGCTCATTGCTTGTCGTTGTACAGGTGGGCTGGCGACTGGAGCGCGAGCAGGGCTGGTGGCGCGTGGTGGTGGTGTGGTCGTGCGGCGTGCTGGCGGGCGCGCTGGGCGTCGGCGTGCTGCAGCCGCGCGTGCGCGTCGTCGGCGCGTCCGCGGCCGTGTACGCGCTGCTGACGGCCCATCTGCCTAATGTGTGCCTCAGGTTGGTATTTTAAACGACAATAAAACTGGTATTCTAGCTTGGATTGATTTGATTATTTAGTAAGTTATTAACATTTGATTCAAGATGATCCCCCTTAAAAAACTGAAATCCCAGTATACTAAATTATTATTATTTTTTTTATACAACTGAGTTGGCAAACAAAAATACGGCCCACCTGTTGGTAAGCGGTTACCGTAGCCTATGAGCGCTTGCAATACCAGAGGCATCACGCACGCGTTGCCGACCCCGAACCCCCTTCCCCCTAAAGAGCTCTGGCAACCTTACTCACCGCAGGAACACAACACTATTTGACACAAATAATGTTATTTGGCTGCGATCTTCTGTAAGGCGGAGGTACCTCCCCAGGCGGGCTGCTCCAATTTAGAACGAGAAAGTCTCGCTATGCCCTACCTACTCCTAAAAATTTCAGTGACCTACATACAACATTATGTTTATTTTTACAGATTCGGTCACATTCCCCTCTGGTGGTTCCGGCCCCTCAGCGTCGTCGTGCTAGGAGCGTCGGAAGGTTGCTGGGCGCTTATGAAAGCTTCCCCGGAAGGCTCGGGTGCCACGGCCGGCCACCCCCCACCCCCGTATGAACACGTGGCGTGGGCGGCACATGTCCTGGGCGCAGCTGTGGGAGTGCCGCTTGCTTTTATCGTCTTTACTGGTGAGTTGACTGATCAGTTAGCTCGGCTCGCAGGCTGCTGGCTGAGCGCAAAGTGCCCGAGAGCTGAAAAGTTAGAAGTGCAGAACTTGTTGCTTCTTTCTCTCTTTGAGCATTTAAATGACTAAATTGGTAATAAAATCACTGGGATCACTTTGAAACGTCATAGAAACTAGGTGAAGCTACGCTTTTTCCTCGCAATCACACCAATCTATATATATAAAGGAGTAGTCCACTCAAGTATTCACTCAGACTCATCACGAAAGCTCGGAAACTACTGGGCTGAGGAGTCTGAAATAAACCATATACCACAGTATAATTATACAGCAGACGAAACGCCTGATGAAGTTTCTACGCCATCCGGAAACGAACGAACGTGATGATGATTTTACTGATTTTGTTGTTTTTTTAATGTGTTTTATGATATTCATTGTTTTTTTATTTATTTATAGGTGAAAACGACAAAAAAACGCTCATCATAGCGGCTCGCGTTGTGTCAGGACTACTCCTTATCTCCGGAGTGATTCTGGCAGTCGGATACTACTCCATCTGGTTAGACGAGGACACTTGAACTACGAGAACCTTGGCCTTGGACCAGGAGTCCAGGAGAGAGTCCAAGATCGTGAAGTTTCTACGCCGTTCGGGAACGAACAAACGTGATGATACTGAGTTTTATAAACAGGTCAGGTTTAAGAATCTGTATCAGGAGCATGGAGCTTTAGTAAAGTGCATTGCCCTTGTCTCGGGCGAGGTAGTAGGTAAGATGTACTTATCTGGGAAAACCTGCAGCCTTTGGCATGATTTTTTTAAATAAAACTACTAGTTCTAAGAAACAATTCATCGAATAAAGTGCAATTTTCACATCCGTCCGCTATTCAAATGTGAAGTAGCTTTCGAAAGAATTTTACACTGTAAACGTTGTGCATATAAAGTACAAAATCGACTGGATTTTATAAATACAAGTAAATAAATAGGTAGTCATTGAATAAGGTTTAAAAAGAAGATAATATAAATAATTTACAGCTACATAAACAACATGAATAATACAATGCATGCAGGTAGGTTCCACATTAAAGTATAATTCCAATTAAGCACATAAAGGATTGATTTCAATGAAATCATTGTGAATTGTTTTGTATCAAAACACTAAGGCAATGATGTAATGATGTTTAGTTATACATACGTAAGTAGGTAGGTCTATTCATTTTGTAAAATACTTTGGCAAAGAAAACCTGTCTAGACTTTAGACCAAAGACTTTTTAGTCGACTGACTGAAGAGATGTTATGCCGTTTTAAACCTGTCAATGCTTCGTACTGTGCCATTATATAATATTATTTACATATCATAAACAAAGTAATAAATACTTTGTAATAAATACTGATTTACCTATGTTGTTTGTTTGTAAGTCTTAACAAAGTAAGAATTATCTAAGTGCTCTAAACTTCGTATTAAAAGCGCGCCATCTTTAAATTAAGAAAAGTGTAAATGTGATGTGAACAAACAAGCTCGCTTTTGTGCAACTGTGATTTTGATTAAAGTTCGTAAGATTTTTAAGTTGCTGTTTTGATTTTCTACCCTGAGTCGATAACCAACCCCTAGTAGATAAATATATTATAGATCCCGTTAGAAAAAAAAAACTTTGCTTTCAACAAAAATAAGGACACTTATGAATTAAATAGCTTTATTTAATACTAATCAATTAAATATTAACCTAAACCTATTAACTAAATTAATACTACCCTTATTCATTTATGTTTGAGGCTTTTTGTTAAAAAAGATAAAATAAATGCATTTTTGTTTAGTATGAAGTTTAGTTTCCGACACTCTGTGGGAGAAAATACTGATACGCAAGAGCTTGAGATCATGATGCTCAGTGGGTACTCTTTTTATATTACAATTTAATGCTAATTCTACCCAAAATATACAACAAAAATCCATCGCAGTTTCCTAAAACGTTCTACATAAATAAAAGAACATTTAAAGACACTGTACTGTCTCATTCAGTCATCAACACTTCAACTGCTTACATTGGACCCCAAATTCTGTACACCAGCATTCTTGACAAGGAGTCGATAGCTCTGCAATTATCCTACCCACCCTGTACATCTGACCGTAGATGTTACAACCAGCCAGCTTCAAAAGACCAGGTCCTAGCCCAGGCAAGCCACCTGGAGGCCGTGGACTCTCCGTGGTCGTATATTCCTCTTTATTCGTCACTTCTGTCGGCTTTGTCCCCATTCTTTGAGTGGTTTGTCTCGTCATTGGTCTTGTAGAGGTGGATCTAGGAGATGTAGCTGCAGGTCGCAGTGTAGTTCTTTTAATAGCAGTCGCCTCACCGAGAACTAGATGATCTATCCTGTTGATAGGGTTCTGGGGTATCTTTGGTGGTATGAATGGATGAAGAGGCATCGGTACGAATGGAGCTACTGTGGGTCTTGGAACTAGGGGTAACGTAGGCCGTGGTCTTTTAGTGGTCGTTGTCAATTTAATCGGAGGCAGTTTGTGAGTTGTTGGCAGTCTTTTAGGAACTGCAGTGGTTGTTTCGTAGCTATCTCCGCTTAAAAGGAGTTTCAAAACATTTCCAAAGGAGAAACTTCCGTCATCTTCTTCCTCATCATATTCCAGTGGTTGATCTTCTTGTTCTGGTTGTTTGGTGGCACGTGGTGTTGTGATGGTTGGCATTTCTTGAATAGTATTTTTTTTTGTTGTTTCAGTAGTAGCAGCTGTGAAATTTTCAGCAGTTTCTACTTGTACCTCGTTGAAAACTGAAACTTTAGAAACATTCTGGTTTTGATGTATTGGTTTATTGAAAAAAGTCTCTGTCAGATGAATTGGCGCATCTATTTTTATCTTGGTTATGTTCACGATTGGTGGATTATAAACGGTCATGTTCTTTGTTAAATCGGTCTCATTTATCATGGCAATATTTTCAGGCGCAGTAGTTTGTTTTACGATGTTTATCTCAGGGGCTGATGTTGGTTTATTATCTGTAACAAATAATATATATTCAAAATAATCCAAATGCATAACTAAAACAGTTGGGAACATACATAATATATACATATATATATATATAGCATGGCGCGCCGCCGTCCCGCCATGCTGGAAGTGCCCCACTGTAGGACCAACCTACCCATGTCACTATATGATTGTATATATGTCTATCTGCTCAATATCTTGTCTGCGAACAGCGTGGATAATTTTTTCAATCACCTACCGAAACTCCTGCAACTTGCACAGGTAGTAATAGAAACGAAATGTTTAGATTAGTACCTATCTAATTGTACCTACTTATTATTAGGTATCTACTAATAACATATAGCATCGCCGTAGGGATTAAAAACAACATGTTATGATGTTATACTGTATTCTAAATAAATAAATAATTACCTTCATCACAAATGAGTTCCCCGCAGCACAGATCGGCGGAGTTGCTGCTTGCTGGCCGTCTCCTGCACGCCGGCGGCGTGTGGCACGAGCGCGGGGAGCAGTGCAGCTCCCCCCACGCGCACGTGCACTCGGAGCACGCCAGTGTGATGGTTTCACCTTCAGGGATGTGGCGCCCGTCTCTGGAGATGCATTCTTCTGAAAACAATGATATAACTATTTATGATACAAGAAATCTTGCTTGATACATCACAAAAACGTAGAAATGAGTAAAATTACAAAACTTTTTTTTTTATTTTCTTATTTTTTTATTCCGGACATATCACACCCGGTCAATTGATCCCAAACTAGGCATAGCCTATACTATGGGTATCAGAGACTGATATACATAATACCTAGATATATATTTAACACCCAGACACAGAACAAACATCTGTGTTCATCACACAAATGTTTGTCCAGGCAAGGCAGAGTTACTACCAACTGAGCTATGTGGCCATTCATGTATTATTCGATTTTCATATTGTTATATAATATAAGGTACCTAAACTACTTTGCTAAAGGAACTGGAAGATTGGACGTTGGAAGTCTAAGCAGCTAACGTAAATGATGGGTTACTAATTACCTTTTGCAATATCCAGTTGCATAGAAGTCGTGTGATGTGATACTGCAGGTCCTGAAGGAGTACTAGGAAAAACTGTGTAATATTCATCTATAAGCCCCGACGGTCCTTTTGGCACAAATCCTCCTGAAAATCAATCATAGCACATTATGAATAACATGTGCTCTTCGTTTTGTAAGGCGCGAAAAGAAAAGTAGGTATGTGATTGTAATACCTTCAGTCTCAACTGGTGGCGAAAACAAATTCACAGCAGGAGTTTCCACTTTGTAAGTTGTGCTCGGTAAAGGTGATTGAGTAACAGTTTTTTTCAAATCAGAGATGCGGCTTCCAAGACTTGCAGACACTGTAAATTCATTTCCTAAAGAACTGAAATCGCTGTGAGCATTTGAATATCCTGTGCTGGTCAAATCCACGTCTTGGATCAAGGATGGATACTGTTCTTCTCCTTTGTCTGTTATATAAACTGGGTACTGAGTTGAATGATACACATCTTCTCTTCTTGTAAAAGAAGTGTCCTTAGCATCGATGCTCGGGTAGTAGACAGGGAATTTATCTTCTCGATCATGAATCGGGTATGATAAAGTTTCTTTTGGATGTTCATTTTCTAAAACTGCGTCGGCTGCTACGAAGGGTATAATCCTGTGAACGAAATAATCAGATTAGCATTGCACCCGTTTGATTATAATATGACTAAATAAGTAACTATAAAATCTTACTTTAAATTGGGCAAGGATGGTGGCAGAGTTGGCTCTGTGTAGTCATAATCGTAATCTCCTTTAGTCTTCTTAGAACTGTTCAATGCTTCTGCAATGTCTGTCGGCATGGATACCTTTGTAACGGTTGATGTGGGCTTGGCAGTAGGGGCCTTGGTAGTAGAAGCATGGCTGGTATTGGCCGTGAGAGAACTGGTCACATTGATGACGAAAGATTCATTTTCGTCGAATCCACCATTTAAAGTTTTATCAGTAATAATATCGTTTGGAGAAAAAGTGTGATCTTCAAGATTGCTGACGTCAATAAGAGGTACTCTTGGATGGGTTTCCATGGTTATTTTTTCTAGTTTATCAGTATCATTAAAAGATACATTCAGTGGGAGAGAGGTTGATGATAATTCAGCAGTACAGTTAATAGTTCCGTTGATCATGATCCTGACCGAACCCTCAGGTTGTTCTGTTGATGTGGTTTCCGTGGTTTGATCCGTAGCTGGTGTTGATTCTGATGTAGTAATCAGCTTCGCTATTGTAGTCGGCTCTTCTGTTGTTTTAGTTGGGGCACCTTCTGTTGAGTTCTGGCTTCGTGGACTTGATGTCTCGAGAGGAGGAGGAAGGTCGTTAGTCTTCCTTTTCACTTTAATAGTACTCACTAGGTTATTAGTTGCAGAAGTGATTCGTGTATTCTTTACCAAATAAATACTGGCCAGGGTAGTTTTGGTGGTAGCTTCTTTCTTGCTTGGCATGGAACTTTGGAATTCTTGGTGATCGTTTCTAGACGATGTCAGTGCATTACTCGTCAGTCCAAGGACGTGCGGAAAGGAGATCTCTGAAATGTTAAATATATTCTGTTGATTTGATGAGCTAATTTTGTTACAAAATTAAGCACACGCTAAAGAATAATGATTTAAATCTTCTTCTGTAGCTCTTTGGCATGGTATAAAATCTATCCAACAGTCACGTACATAGTCCTGACCCCACACGACAGTTACCTGGCTCGTATGTATCAGAAGCTAGGAGTAACATATACAACACCCAGACCCAAAACAAATATTTGCAGATCATGCAAACATTCGTCCCGCAGCGGGAATCGAACCCTCAGTCGGGCACTCGCCCGCAGCGCCACCAAGGTCGTCTACAATGGTACTTGATAATAAATTACCCTGATTCCTATGGTCACAGTGGTACTGGTGCGCGCAGCACTCGCCGGGCCGCAGCAGCGGCGTGCAGCCCAGCAGTGGGGGAGCGCACCACAGAGGCTGGCACTGCACGGCTCCGCGCAAGCAGAAGCACTGCGTGCACTTCGAGCTCATCTTCTGGGAGACTATCTTCTCGCCTTCGGAGATCCATTTTCCATCAACTTCGCAATCTGTAATCATCATGTCCTTTATTATTATTGATCTGTACGGCAATACTGTTCATTAGTGAAAACATTACTTTTTTTACCATGAGGATGTTTTTCTTCTGGTGGTTTGGTGGTCCGATGTTCGCAGTAGTATCGTTGGGGGCAGCAGGCGCCGGAGGCTGGCCTCGGTTTGCAGCCCAGTGGCGGCGGCAGGCACCGTGGCCGGACGCAGCGCCGAGCACCGCCGAGACAGAAGCACTGCTCGCAAGCCACCGCGGACCGCATGGCGGAGCCCGCCGCGTACACCGTGCCACCTTCCACGCACGCTGGAAATACTGACGCCATGAGTCGTGAGCGATGAAGCTATTTAGAAACATGCGAGTGTTCTGATAAACTACCAGACTGTACCAGCGCATAGACTCACCGTGGGCGATCGAAACTGGTGCGTTGATGTCATCTTCGTTCTCCAATCGTGCTGATGCATTATGCTCCATCATAATGATTCCATCTGGAATTTAGAACAAAGGATATTATTGGAATGTTAATAGTAGTCCCTCTGCCTCATGTTTGGAAATTCAGTCGAATTAACGAAGTAAAGTAAAGTTAAGTAACAATGTATTGCTTGAAATACATGTATCTATATAGGTACAGACAGTTTTCTATTACGAATTTAGAACCTCTGGGTGTGCTGGTCAAGATACACACTGGTTAAGATACATCTGTGAAGGCTCGTTGCTTGCCATTGCTCATTGATAGGCTTTAAATGTTGTTTTTTATGATACTGCAGCTCTATTTTACCGCATGGAATGCCGCGTAAGAGTAATTTTCGTAACTCCCGAGTCGTTCTTAGGAAAGCTACAATACAGAAAAATGGTGATATTGGCTGTGCTTTATTTACCAGGGCAATGTAGTTCAGGGCAGCAGGAGCCCCTCCGATGCAGCACATGGCAGCGATGAGGCGGCGGGTCAGGCAGCGCGGCGCACGCGCGTCGGCGGCATGACAGTGCGCCGTGGAAGCACGCGCAGTGCAAGCACGCCTCTCCGGTCGACACGGTTGCACCCTGGGTGAACCAGCGCCCTTCGTACAGACAGCCGGGAGGTAGAGCTAGTTGGCCTGGAAGATTGGGAAAAATTGTATGTATTGTATTGGATCTATTCAGCAAAATAAAGCAGAGATAGTCTTCGAAGGCAAAAAAAAATCTAGAGATAAGCGCTTTAAAAAAATGGTGTTACGGTCAACTGGACCACGCAACTGTACCAAAGGTAAGAAATTATATCTCTTAATTTTTAATTATATCTTAAACATTGCTTTGTCAAACACCACAAAAGCGTTTGAGAGGAAAAAGTTTGAAGAAAACAACATAACAAGACTAACAACAAATTATCTACTGAGATCTTATAAAAACGTACCGAGCGAGCGGCCAGCTCGTCTGCTCTCGTTCAAGGCTGTCTCGGCTCCGGGGAATCCTGTAAGGATAACCATAAATTATAATCACTGCAAGTCCTCAGCTATCAAACTCGTCTCAAATAAATATACAGCTTACAACATTCTTATATAAGCTCTACTTTAATATTTTCAAGACGATTCAAAATTTTTCTTGTTCCAATACCAATATACAAGTGTGCTTCAATTTTTATTTGCCGCTTAGATGCCTATCCACTATAGTGGTATACAAATAAAATACAAGAAAATATGAAACAAAGATAGGTACTGTAATAGTAACATAATTCTAGTTATAGTAGAGACACTTATAGTAGAGTCGACACAAGGGGTCGGATGTCCTAAGAACTCAACATACGTCTTAAAAATAATATCGTTGTAGGCACCTACAGGCACATCATGTGCAAACTGCAGGAAAAAACCCGCTGTTGCCCAATCCAGATACTACTTAGTGCCAACAAACAACCCAACAAGTGATCGCGGATCACAATACTGCGCTCAGGGACCGGTTTCCCAAATTAAACTGTGAGTCCGTAATGTTCCTGGATTCTTTTCAAGTGCGTCTTTTGGTGATTCTGAGATCACAACGACTCATTTAATAGTTTATTTGCAATTTTTTATAATAATAAAAAAACACCCAACAGTTTTATCCATAATGCTGACTCCTAGGATTCCCTGTGTCGTGGGTACCTATCAGAAACTAAGTAAGTACTGTACTGTAAGAGTCGGAAGTAATATTTGTAGAGCATGCAAAAATTTGTCCCGCTGCGGAGAACGAACCCGCACCCCTTGCGTCCCAACTGGGCGATCGCTCTCCACGCCACGGAGGTCGAATAATACTACATTTTCAAAAGCTTAAACCGGTCAGAAAAATGTCATCAGAATACGCGATACGATAACTGTGTCTGTTTTGTGGATACAACGATCCTAAAAGTAATCCGATCAAATCTTCTTTATAAAGTTTTTTTATTTATTTCCTTAACCGATTTAGCCCCTTCGTCCACGGCGCGACTCAAAAGAAACGCGACTGAAACTGTAGTCACTTATGAGTAGCCTGACTGCGATAGCACTAGTATTTCAATGCGCGTCCGTCTACGGCGCTACTCAAAAGGAACGCGTTTGTAACTAGTCTCCTGGCGACTCGACATGCTGGTCGCCAGGCGACTGTTTCGAGAAACTGTTGAAAAATGAACGAATAAAAAGTAATTATATGTGATTCTGACGTCTATGTGACTGGAGAAGTAATAATTCCATGTCATCCCTCGAATTATCACTAGTCATGTTAATTATTTTCGTTTTCAAAACTTTGTTTACATAAAATCGTGTACTGAGTGACTGAGTTTCAGGAAATTCCAGTAGCGTCGTGGACGAGTCAGAGTTTCCAATCAGTCCGCAACTCTAGTTTCTAATGAGTTCCGTCACTTTTGCGTAGCATCATGGACGAAGGGGCTTAGAGTTCATAAGCTCGGAGAGTACGTTTAGATCGTGAGTTACATCACTAACGTATTAAGATCGCTTGAGCTTGATAAGACGCTTAACAATCACTAGTGGTTATGCGGCAATATAAGCAATTATTAATCGTACAGCAGCATTTGTAAAAGGCAAAAACAGTAAATCCTCTGTCCGTCCAGCAATGTAGTGAAACGTAACGATATGATCACACGCTAGGCTGCGGTAGATTGTATTTTAGGACGGGTGTACCGCGTGGGAACATGAATGAGCCACCCACGAGCAAATATATATTTTGCCACATTTACGTCTGTGTGAATCCATTGACCACTTGCGGGGGCGATGACATAGATCTGGTAGCGTCAGAAAAAAACAAATAGGTACATAAGACACCTTAATAAAACCGTTTTATTTTCTAAACGATAATAGCTATTTGTAGGCTGATCAGATTCATACTGGTGACCCCGGTAGGGATTTCGCTGTCCGATCCACAGGTCGTGGGTTCGAATCCCGGACGTGAACCAATGGATTTTCCATTCTATTCTAGTGCTCTCAAAGGGTCAATGAAACATCGCGACGAATCGGCATGTCCTAGAACCTAAAAATTAGAAGACATGTGCAAGAAAGAAGCCTCTAAGAGGCGCACTTTAGTCCTTTCCCTACACTGATTCTTTCTCCGACGGTCATAGGCTCTTTTCAGGACCACCATACTCAACCTGGTCCCTGACTAATATAGAATGAACAAGAAAGAATCAGTGTTACGACAAGCAAGCAAGCAAGATACATATGAACAAACGGGCTAAGGAATTTGTTCAAATTAAAAACGGACATAAGTAGATTGCAGTCGCAACGGAAAGTAAAAAACCCGAGGAAATGATAAATATTCCATCTCTATAATATAAAATAGTAAAAACACTCCGGTGTTCACGTGTGTGGTCTTTCTCGCAATATTATATTTCATTGCTTGTGGTCGTGTCTTTACCCGATGCTGGGCGTTTATGGCGTTGTTTCTGAGTCATCCAGGATATCTTTCCTTTACTGTTTTCTAATTGTACTCGTATATCTCATCAATAATCTCTATATAGACATTTTGAACAGGCTTCAACAGGCCCATTTTTAGGGCCATAGGTACAATGGAACAATAGTACGGAACAATAGTTTGTAGTGCAATTTTCTGCGGTAAATTTTGCTTCTACAAGTCGCTGGTAAGAATCTGATTGCAAATCATAAATCATAAAACACAGACTCACTGATGTCCCGAAATCATTCACCCACGACCTACTTCATCATCGTCAACATTCCAGCCGTTTGAAGTCCACTGCTGAACATCGGCCTCCCCCACAGATTTCCGGAGCGACTTCCTAACATCATCATCACAAGTTAATCGACACACTTGCCAGCCTGCAATAAACTTTATGTTAGACATATACATTATTTAATTGCAACCAAACACACACATTTGCACAACAATAAACAATGAAAGAAAAGAAATACGAGAAAAAGTTATCGAAGTAAAAATGGTTTCGGCTCAGCATGGTGCCTACTGTTTTAAAAGCAGACACTGGTATTCTGCCGAAACCATTACCTATTCAGTCATTCAACCATGTGAGAACAGTCTAATTAAGATAAGTTTATGCTTAACTTTTTAGGGCACACTTAACGGTCACATTTGAATATATATTGGCATCGCTAAGTCTGTCGCAAAGACATCTAAGTTCATCGATACAAGAACAGATGGTTTGAATAGCTGTTTTGTCTAACTAGAATGTTGACAGAAGTTTCCGAGTTGAGAAGTAGAAGTTACGAGTACATAATCTGTCTTTATAACCCTTCGATTAAATGGGCCCTGAGTGGGCTATACTATTGGTTAAAGGTTAGTTATAGAAACACTGTACTAAGAGTAGCCCAAAGACTAATAATCTCGGATCCCGGAGTGCGCCCAAGTGTAGTTGTAGTAAACAAAGAAAGTTCGTAGCGGAACGTATGACCGCCTCTCACAAATGCAAATAAATGCTAAAACTTGCATTATTGCCCACTTTCCAACATTTCAGAGTACTTGGGCTGAGAAAATAATGGCTGTCTATTGTCGTGAAATTTTTAATTCACATTTTTATGTAAAATTTTAAACCTTCTTTTAGATATGTTTCCCTTACTTCTAGGACACAGGGCAGCGAAGAGCCAACAAAAGCGAAGGCTTCAATTTTTGCAAAACCTATTGTTTGTCGTACATACCTGCCTAGTTACTAGAAAAAATGTATTACTAGTCATCAAAATGCAAATGAAACTAATATAAATTTTACTTGGTGGGATACGGAACAAGATTTTAAAATGTATAAGTTACCTCTTAAAATTGCGCTTAAAATGTGTGTTGATCTTCAGTCAATCAACTGTTTTATTTGCATATAAAGACAGCAAGTAAGTTTCAGAATATGTTAACTTATTTACCGTGTTAACTTATTTACCAAAGTGATCCTAGTGATTTTATTGAAATAAATGCCTTTTGACTTTGACATGGTACTTGATATAGTAGGTACACAATTAAGAGTAATTTTAATGATAGGTATTTATGAAATGAAGGCTACTTAACAAAGCTTGTACTGGTTGGTTAAAATACGGTCCGTGAAAATCATTTTTATACAACTGAGGTGGCAAACAAGCATACGGCCCACCTGTTGGTAAGCAGTTACCGTAGCCTATGAGCGCTTGCAATACCCCCCCCCCCCCCTAAAAAGCTCTGAAATCTTCATCAAAACGTCCACAAGAAAGAAGCGAAACAGTGAACCCACTCGTGAAGCTTCTACTAGTACATCTAGCCAGTTCATAGTTTCCATTTTCTATGGAAAGCAACATTAGGTTCCTCTATCGCACATTTTTTACAGATTGAATAAATTAACATAAAGACAATGTGCATTTAACTCTACTTTGGCACTGTACCAGTTGTGTCTATGGTTGGCAGTTTCATTAGTGCACTGTACTATACATAAAATTACGTTAACTAAGTGCCTCTTTAAATATATGGATAAAAGCGCATTTAGCATATCTTCATGCGGAAGAAATAGAAGGATGGTAGCTTCTTGACTTTGCCGAAATATACATATATGTGCATAAGTGACATAAGTATCTTCCTTATAATAAACTTCCAATCTCGCTTAACATATGAATCGATTTATACAAAACTTGGAATAAATCGTGAGCGAAGCTGCAAGTATTAAATTACTTCTACAATTTACGATATATCCAAATTCGCATCTGAAATCAAGTGTTGATGTAGAAGCAACCCTAGATACAAATGTCATAATTACCATCGATCGTCCAGTGGCATCCTAACTGTTCACAGACAATAGGGTTTCCCACAGGGGGCGCCATGGGAACTGCAGATGGACACTTCCGGCCGCGGCCCGCGGTCAGACGGTGACCTTTGCCTCACGAAAAGTTCTTCATCAAGAAAAATCTTAATTTTTAATTCATGTTTGGAGTTTATACTGTGTCTGGGTGTTGAATATTTATCTACTAGCGTACGCCCGCGGCTTTGCTCGCGTGGTATCTTGATAAAAAGGGGCAGTTTTGAAAAACCCTTAAATACGTATTTCATTATTTGACTTTATGAGTATTTGTACCAAGTTTCAGATAAATTTTAAGATTGTCCCATACAAACTTTGACATCTCATTACACCCTTTCAAGGAGTAGTTTTGAAAATCTAAAAATACCATTTTTCCTTATTTTTATCATTAATTATTTTTAGTTAGTTTCAAATCTGTAGGTTCAAGGAATACTATTTTTCATACAAACGCTTTAACTCCTTTTCACCCTCTTAGGAGTTGATATTTTAAAAATCCCTCCTTAGTGGACGTGTTTGGCATATAAGGCAGCTACTGTCCAAATTTCAGCTTTATAGCTTCAGCGGTTTGGGCTGTGCGTTGATCGCACGTTGAGGCCTTGTTCTTTTATATATACAGATTATATATATCAGTCTCTGGTACCCATAGTACAGGCTATGCCTAGTTTAGGATCAGTTGACTGTGTGCGATATGTCCGGAATATTTATTTATTTATTTATACTGATTTGTTCTTTGTTTTAGATTGTTCTATGACAAAATACATGATTGCCTGAAAAATAATAATGCCTGTCTCTACCCCACAAACCACCCTGAAAAATATGCAAAACGATGATTGAGTGAAATCTTATATTAAATGTCAAATGCTCTTGGATCCCTTCCGTATGTCCGGGGTTTTATAACAGCACACACTGTGTAATAAATATGTAGGAAAAAGTGCACGCAAGAGAGGAAAAATATTATTGATATTAATTATTATATTATATTGCTTATGGGCAGTGTTGGGAGGCCCCCCACCCGATGTCGATGGATGGAAAAGGCTCAATCAGACCGTTTGTCGTTGAACTCGTTTGGCCTATGTTCATCAGTGGACTTCTGACAGGCTGTTGATGATGCACTTGGTTTTCGTACATAACCTACTTATACCGGCTACTCTCTCAACCGCCGAAAAAAACCAAAGGTTGCGTCTGTTCATTCATTGCCTAGACTCGTATAAATAGTCTTCACTTGACTACCTCCTCGAAACTAATTTACCTTCATCATCATCTCCCTGCCATTATCCCACTTCACGTGGGATCGCAAAACAAGTTTTAATCTTCCATTCTATCAGCCGTCATGTTAGTGTTCACTCCTCTCTAACTCATGTCGTCTTTCACACAATCCATTCGAATCTATTTTACCTTATTCTCTAAATACAAGAGCACCTGCAGTTTGAACGGAGGTTTGAAATACGATAGTTGTCTTTGACAAAGAGGCTTATTTCCATAGATAATGTGATGCGGGAAATACGAAATAACCGGAATTTATGAATCGGGCCCTCGTGTCTGAATTAACAGTCGTATAGTGGACTTTAAATTGCCATCTGACTCGCTGATTTAATGTACTCTTCAATACAAGTTTACTCTTATGAAGTTTGCAACATAAAACCATTTTTATACTACCTGCTCGTCAATGCCATATTATGTGTCATGCAAACCTTTCCTAAAGTAAGTCATTACAGCCCTACGGTCTAGCCGGGTCATAATGTTGTACTGAATTTCATTATTTCCCATGGGGCATAATGTGATTTGAATTTGGAATGCAACCCATGTAGTTGTTCTTGATCGAGGTTGGTTTCAAACAGCCAAACGGCTGCAATGAGATTTTATTTTAATTAGGCTGTATGTTAACATTTTCTTTGCACTGCCTACTATTAAAAAAAAGAAAAACATGAAAACTTTTTACGAAATTCATTTTCACCCGCGCACGAAGAAGGATTTATTCGAATGTCGAACTGACCACTACAAAATAGACTACAAAAAAAGAAAAAAAGGCGCCAAGCGCTCAAACTGCTGTGCTGTTATCTACACCGAAATTCAGTTTCGATTCAAATAAACTTCTAAAAAATGTCAAGTGACGACGACAGTGATTTTGATTCGACTCCAGTATGCATACAATCTGAAGCCTCTGGTATAGTTGGAAACTTACTTCCAGAAAAATAATTTCTTTCTACTTAACAGTCATTGTTTTCAATTGCCTCGCAGAAAGTATAAAAAGTAGAGTATGCATCGCGGGCTTAAATGTGTATTTGTCTTGGGCGATCTTGAACCCCTCATACTCAGGATTCTTGCCTTAGAGACCATAGAATCCCTCGTTCTCGGGGTTCAATATAGCGCCCTTGACATAATACACTACTTTAAGCCCTTGTTGCATAATCTACTATTTAATAGGTAACACAATAAAATGTATTTTGATAATAATAAGCCATAATTAGCCCTCAAGCTAGGATGAAGATGCAAAGATATTTTGGCTTTTCAGGGGTCTCTCGAAGCTAGTTACGAGTTTTACAGGATTATTTCAATAGGTACAAAAATAGAGATAAGCACAGGAGCAGCAAGGAGTCGATCCTTAAACCTTGAACCAGCTCTGTTTTTGTAAATTCCAGATGAATTAGTTTATTGCAAAGATTTGTGAGATGAATATTTTCCATAAGTGAGTAGCAACGGAATTATTTTTTTATGTACAGTCGCCTGCACTGAGATCTATACTTTTCAAAATTTCCAAAATAATGCCGCAATGGAGATGTTACGTAAAAAGTAAAGGTGAAAATGGGACGAGTTCATGGTACATCATTTTTGAGTTTTAACTTTATAATCTTTATGTTTTATACTGTGGCATCATTTAGAAGATTATGAAATGCGACTCAATGAAGATTATTACTGCATCTTAGTTCAGGTGACTGTACAAACAAAAATAATATTTCTTTATAAGTGTGTTAGAATAGCAAACAAAGTTAGTTGTCTAAGCAGTTAGTTCAACAAAACAGCTATCTTCAGTCCACTTTCGCCACCATGTCACTGGAGCACTCACAATTGTGAAGGACTACGATTTACCATCACAAAGAACTCTAAAGTCCATCACCTACCAAACATGAGCGGAAAGATGAGCAACCCTGACATTTTTAATGATGTGTATTGTTTAACCTCAGAATACAGAACAAACTCTCCTCGTGCTGACATTATTACCAGAACCATTACTTCCTACTTAGAAATTTGCCTTCGAGATTATTTGCCCCTAATAAATGTTGTATACATATTTTAGTTTTCATTTAGGGAACAAGCGTCAGGAATTTATCATGAAAACTTTAAGGGGAAGTTTTAAAAACCGCTAAACTTATTTTATAGTTTAATTTGTAGACTATGTATTCCTATTCCACGTTGTACTTGCTCACGTTGTGGGTCAAATAAATAAATTTTCTTTCTTTCTTTCTTTCTCACACCACGCGTTATAAATATTCCATAAATAACCCTAACCCCCTTTTTACTTCCTTCTAGGTATGACAGCGTTTTGAAAACCTACTCTAGTTCCGAGTTTAAAATTAAAGTACCTTCTACATAACAAAGTGGAAATTGGATCGAAAATGGTAATGTCGTTATTCATTGATACGTGAACAGAAAGACAGGTACATTATTAAAATAAGATTTTTTTTTCAAAAACTAAAAACCGACTTCAAATTCCTTAATATTTACAAGATTAATATCAACCTCTTTTTTTTGTTATCAACCTCTTAACGTTTTGCTTACCTACTGAGGATGACATTGGCCACCTTCGAATAAAAAACAAAAGTAACTATGACATCCATTCATCATCAATAATAACTCTTACGGTACTGACTGACTGACTGACAATCAAACGTATTGGTTTTATTCTCTTTGAAAATCAACGCAGATCCTACTAAGAGTATGAAATTTGCAGGGTAGCTTCCTGTTGTAACGTATGGGTGCACAGAAATAAATTCCCGACACACAACCCCTAAGTTTAAAGTTTATGTAAAAATAGCAGCAACCGAACGAAGTCGCGAGGATATAACTATACTATACCACAGTCGACAAAAAGTCAGCAAGTAGTGATTTCAAGAGAAGATGAGGTTTTTTTAAAGTTTTACGGGACAAGTTGCAATCAATTAGGAATTAAATTAAAATGAGACCACCCCGGGATCATACTCTATACACTAGCGAAAGAATCATCAAAATCGGGTTAATATTGGCGGAGATATCGAGTAACATACAAACAAAAAAAAAATACAACCGACTTGAGAACCTCCTTTTGGAAGTCGGTTAAAAAGATATCAGTCCGCTAATTTTGACATTAAGCAAAATGTATTTATACAAACTTAGGTATTGTAAAATTTGGGCATTTTAAAATTATGAAGCTATTATTATTATTGATAGTTTTATAATAGGTACATAGTAGTCAAGGATGCGGTCAAAGTCAATCATTCGTTGTAGAGGTTACCAGAAGTTAGAATTTTAATAGACTCAAGCGTAATTTGTCTGTGAAAAAGAATGAAACGGTTGATACACCAATAGATCCACATAATAAGCAGTTAATGAAACCGCTAACTAGGTAATAATGGGACCGTTCAAGAGCTAATCAAAGTTGACAAAGCACGTTGACACCGTGGTCAAGTGTGTGTCGGCCGCGGTGGGCGCGCGCGTTCAAGTCTTTTGTACGGGAAGTTCGTATGCGGTGCGCTGTCATCACCCATTGTTTTAGTTTAACATTTACTTGGAAGTGCTATGATTGCGTGAAAATACACAGAGTCATTTAAAGCACCGCTCAAAGACCGTTAGTCTGATCTTATTACTTTCTAGGTAATTAGTTAAATGAAAAATTAAAACGCGCTTTTAGTTTGCCGGCATTCTTTTTACGCTTTGTGATACGTTATATTAAATGTTATTTTCATTGGATTCCCAATAATGTGAATTATATTATAATGTAAATGTAACAGACATACCAAAGCTCCTTTGTTGATATAAACATTCACTAATTAAATATTTGAACTCAACGGATTCTCACGAAACAAAGATAATAACTTCAAGCAGCCAAATTTGAAATGCCAAGTACTAAGATTGGTTAATTTATGCTGAAATACTCATTTAAGAAACTAGAAATGATAGCAATCGAGGACATTGAACTTCCACTTGATCAAAATAAATCTAAAAATTCACAAAAGTAAGCTGAACCTTCTCAATGAGACCATAAATTAGGCTCGTTCGAACGTAAAAGGCAATAAAAAATGGGCGGTATATCCTTCGCATATATCACTGGGGCCGATGACCGGCGATTTGCATGGCGGACCTGAGAGCGCGATCGCGGCGAACAGAGCGGCGAGCGGAGCGGCGAGCGGGGCGGGGGCGGGCATGGCGAGCGAGCGGCGCCGGCGACGGTCCACGCTGCACTGAAGCCCCGAGCTCCGCACACGCACCAACAACGTCTAGAGTCGGCCTCAAGCTTTTTGGTGACCTAGGTACTAAAGCTCTACTTATATAATTATTGCTGATCGTTCTAAAATTGCCTAGTTAGTAACCTATTAGTTCTGTAATGTATTATATTAACCCACTAAACTGTATATAATCATAAGCCCATTTCATATCAACTCATACTTTGGTTGTTCTTGTTAAAATTTCAAATTATAATTCAGATAATTTTTAGGGCCAGCATACATATGTTGGCTTTTGCTGTATATTTTCCATCTCTTGTAGTTTTCATATCTGTGGTCGAGTGAGAACTTTGCGCCCACTGAAGGCTTGCTTAGCTACCTGCCCGACTGAAATTAGTCACCACTCTGTCCCTTTTTGTCTGTTTTTCAAAATATTGCCAAGACAAAGAGGTTAAACTTTTGTGCTTTTTTTCAGCGAGAATAACTTAACTGATGCAACACCTATGAAATACACTATAAGAAACCATTGGGCTTCATTTAAAAAAAAAATACAACTGCCAACAGTTTGTAAGTAGTCCATCTGTAGGTGAATTACTTTAAGGAATATCCCTAATTTGTATAGTCGTGGCCGGGTCGAAACCCAGCGAGCGATGAAAGGCAATGTTTTATAAGACATATTTTCTGACACATTCCCTGAAGCGAGATTGATTGACTATACATATACTAGCTCCGCCCGCGACTTTGCTCGTGTGGTACATACATAAAAAGTAGCCTAAGTATATGCTATTCTAGGTACCTAAAGAACTTTTATCTATTCAAATTTTTGACGAAATCGGTTGAGCTGTTACGGCGTGATTAAACAACAAATATCCTCACAAATTCGCATTTATATTATTGGTAGGATTCAACGACCTCGATGGCGTAGTGCCCATCTGAGACGCAAGGGGAGTGGGTTCGATGCCCGCAGCGGGTCAAATGTTTGAGTGATCTGCAGTATTTGGTCTGGGTCTGGGTGTTGTGGGGAACACAGGGAATCCTAGTGTGGGGTCAGGACTATGTGTGTATGTGACTGTTGCGTGTTATACTTAGATATTATTGGACGCCCAAAAAGAACTTTCCTGCATATATTTCGGGAGCATGCTGCAGTTATTATTTCACCGTGGTAAATATTTCTACCAACAATAACAAAGACTTCTTCTGAGGTGCATTATTGAGGGCCGAGTAACAAGAAGGCAGCCTACGTGTTCAAAATATTCGCCTTCGTGAGAGAGCACAAGATAATATGCGTCTCAATTCAGTGAAGCATCTGCAGCATTTCCTTTAGTGTCGAGGTAATGTCATTTTTTGCCACCTCTCTGTAATGGCGGTGGCGGCGGCGGCGGCTCTGTTACAGCTAGCTCATAGTACACCCATTTCATAGTTGATAGATAAGGTTGTGGAAATAAATATTCTGATGCAAACATGATGCTGATTAGATGTAGCCTTCAGTATCGTAGGTTCTTAGGATACAAAGGTGTGTTATATTTTATCAGTACTTATAATAGCTGCTCACCACACGAATAAACGAGACTAGCTTAAGCCCGCGGCTTCGCTCGCGTGGTACCTAAAAACCTACATAAAAATAAAAAGTAGTATATATACTATTCTAGGTAAAGAACTCTATCAACTCCAAGTTTCATCGAAATCGGTTGAGCCGTTACCGCGTGATTGATCAACATACATCCAAACATCTAAACATCCTCACAAGTTTTCGCATTTATTGTATTAGTAGGAAGTAGGAAGGATATCAGTCTGGATTTTTTTTATAGTCTGGGAACCTTTTTTATAAGTTTTTCATTCTAGGCTTTGGTATGTACCCACTAGACGTACACTAGAACAGTGATAATACAACAACCGTAGTTATTTTAAAGTTGTGAAAGCAGACATAAACTCACCAAATGCGGGCCTTTCGCAAGAGTTGCTGCCGCACAACAACTAGACAGCTATGATGTTAACTTTATGTTTTTAATGATGTTCTAATCATCAGATTAATCGCAGTGTTGGAAGGCCCCCCACCCGATGGACCGACGACATTGTTAAGGTTGCGGTATGTCGGTGGATGGAAAAGGCTCAACACCGTTCGTCATGGAACTCTTTGGGGGAGGCCTATGTTCAGCAGTGGACTTCATCAGGCTGATGATGATGATGATGAATCATCAGATTGTCTAACTCTCGTGTTCGCAATCCTGAAACTATCCAAACGACTCCAACATCTGATCTCTGAAGTCCGCTTTCTCATTCCACTGGTTACACAGAACATTCATTATACCAAATCTGCCCTGGGTTTGTTTCAGTAAGCCCTCTAATAATAGGCCCTTTTCAGGGCCACCATAAGTCATACAGCTTGGTAACTGACCTAATGGTCAGTTACCAAGCTGTATTAACAGGATGACCAAAATGAATCAGTGAATGAATGAGTTTTTAGAGGAGGAAGGGCACAGCGAGATTTTCTCGTTCTGAATTGGAGCAGCCCGCCTGGGGAGGTACCTCCGCCTTACAGAAGATCGCAGCCAAATAACATTATTTGTTTTCAAATAGTGTTGTGTTCCTGCGATGAGTAAGGTTGCCAGAGCTCTTTAGGGGGAGGGGGGTTCGGGGTCGGCAACGCGTGCGTGATGCCTCTGGTATTGCAAGCGCTCATGGGCTACGGTAACTGCTTACCAACAGGTGGGCCGTAAGCCTGTTTGCCACCTCAGTAGTATTAAAAAAAAAAAAAAAAAAAAAAAAAAAAAAAAAAAGTGACACGACAAGGAAGTAAATGGTCCCTTCTAGAACACAGCATCCACAGCCGCATCAAATAATTAGTTTTTGTTTTAATTAAAAGCCTATCGCAATTAAGGGCAGCCTCACACCGCGACCGTTAGTTCCGAGACGGGACACAACAACTGACACTCACCGCCGCCTATTAAAATTAACTACCGCGCAAAAAACGCGCGTTTCGTCGTCACGTACTTAGTCGTTGTAATTATCCCTAATAGAAATAATTCTAGTTGCGTTCATTCTTAGTGAAGGATAAAACCGTGTTAATTCTATTAGGTGTACTTACTGTTAGCTGCAAATTGTAAAAGAGTTATTTTAATTAAGACTGTTTTCTGAGTAATATACGAGTAAGTACAGTACAGAATGCAAAGATCTTTCAATTTTGCCTTTTATTAACAACGAGTAGGGGTAATAATTGTTATATCAGTGCCTCAGTGGCCTATAAATGAGGTTATAATCCTATAAATGATAGGTAGCTGATACCCACGACAGGGAATCCTAGTGTGGGGTCAGGACTATGTATTGACTGTTGGTTGTTATAATTATTACACAAATTCCATTAGGTATATTACAAAATCAATTACCTACTTAGGTAAATAAGAGTAAAAAAATATAGTTTTCATTTGAGAAATTACTTACCAGCTTCTCATGTAATAATCAAAATATTTCGTTATAACATTAAAACCGCACACTGCAATTAAAACTGCAAAGTATTTGCACTACAAACGTCGCGATAATTGCGCGGTGCGGCGCCGTGTGTAGCTAGCCTTACGTGCATTCCCCACACACCTTTGCCACTGATAAGTGTCTGATTAGGGATAATTGTGGATAAGAGGACTCGGACCAATATTTCATAATTGGAGGAAATGAAACTCTCAACGTACCTCTGCATCTACGATTATTCTCTTTGAGCCCATATGGGTAAGCGGATACGACTACGTGGGGGGTTTTTACTGCAATTTTCTAGGCTAGAGCATTTTAAAATCCCTGTAGGTTCCAAGCATTTGATGCTGCGTTGCGGGTAATGTTTCACACAGTTCACTGTTTATTTAAATCTGAACACCAGATGCTCAACTTTTTTTTTTTTATACATCTGTCGTGGCATACAAGCTTACGGCCCACCTGATGGTAAGCGGTTACCGTAGCCTATGAGCGCTTGCAATACCAGAGGCATCACGCACGCGTTGCCGACCCCAAACCCCCTTCCCCCCTAAAGAGCTCTGGCAACCTTACTCACCGCAGGAACACAACACTATTTGAAACAAATAATGTTATTTGGCTGCGATCTTCCGTAAGGCGGAGGTACCTCCCAGGCGGGCTGCTCCAATTTAGAGCGAAGAATTCTCGCTGTGCCCTACCTCATCCAAAAAGTGATTTATGTTATGATAAAAATAAATGATCTTAAACCGTAGTATTTTTGTCTTTATTATGTTTCAACTCCACTCACACTGACATATTTTCACATTGCTAGTAGTACCATCTGTGATAAGAGTTTACAACACACGGCATGATGGACCTCTCGCTGGGCCCACAAAATGGCTTACTTGTGGTTCATGCATGAGTTAAAAAGTTCGGGCGAACTCTAGTATACAAGGCCTACAAATCTCCTACATGATGGCGCCACTGCGTGGTTGGCGCTTTCCCACATCCATTGTAGTGAGTAGAAAAATGAATAAAATAAAAGAGCATTTATTCACTCATCTAGAATTCCTACATACAGTTAAGTAGGTACATATATTAAAACTAAAGATAACCTAGTTATTGGTAAGTAGGTAGACAGTTAAAATGGTCCAGGGCTCAGCTACGCTGCTTTTCAGCCTCGCCATAATGTCTGGTGTCGTCACAGCAGGTTTGATTCTCGGAAGCCATCAGCTGTTTCATTTTTGTTTTTTGAATAGTAGTATTTTCAATTCCTGTACCACCAATATATGTACTTATATGACAAAGCTTTGGTCAATAAGCCTTTCTCGGAGCCACCATAGATAACTCTCCTACCCAGATTTTGAGCTAGGGTGACGAAAAAGGAACTAGTGACGTGAAGAGATGTGCATGTAAAGGTTTTTATTATGTAAATGTTGAACTATCTGTCGTCAAATTATTGATTTCTCTTTGCTCATCGATTGATATTCCTCCAACAACTCTAGATAGTAGCTTTTACAATGATTCAATACCTAGGTACAAAGTACCTACTTGCTCATGTGACGCTTGACAGTACTTTCATAAACCTTAGGTATATATAAAATATTATTCTAGGGTGTCTGTACTTTGCAATAACCGAGATAATTTCATTATTCTCGGGTTAATTGTAGGTATGCATCTTCATAAAATATTGCGAGGCATTCCACATCACGCTAAGGGGTGTCTTCAACTCACCCCACCCGCATTTGAATGCTCTAACTACGCTACTAAGATGCTCAATAGCTCTAACCATGAATCTTTAGCATTTTTTTAAACTATTTTTGGATAAGTTCTGAATGTCTAATAATGACAAGTTTACCTACACCTTACATTTTCTCTTATCATTTACGCTCCACCTCTGGTAGTTGACGAGATAATCTCAGCGTCGCACAATACAATCCATTTAAATACCTATTGAAATAAAATAAAATGGCTCACGAGCTGAGCATGATAGACATCCTCTCAGATCTCAGGGACCCCGCGACAAACCGTGATACAAAAAAATGGCTCCAATAACCTACCTATTTCTAAAAAAATATTGAAAACTTGCGTCGCGTTGGAGTATTGACCTTTTGATTGCGTTGATCTATCAAGAGTTTAGCTATCGTTAGCCAAAAGCTTTGAAGTACGAAAATAATAATAAATGATTATCTATGTGTGTGTTATTTTTTTGTGTAGGTATATCCGCTTAGTTATTCTAAGCTTCTTGATACTTATTCGCTCAATAATAAAATGGTTTCGTTTGTTCCTTTTGCTAAATGTTCATTTATTTTCTGCTTGCTGATATCTCAATTAATTAAAATAACTACCTAAAACCAAAGACTTGTAATATTACTTACTATTATATCATCCTAGCTAAAACATAAGGTTATGAGAGTTGTTCGCAAGTTCCGTGTAATAAGACAACAAGAACCATGCAAGTTCTTATAAGCATGCCTCAAACAAGTCCGTAGATCGATCGATTCCAACTTACCAAGTTATTTATCGGCAGTTGTATCAACATCGTAAATCAACTTTAAACTTGATAATCCTAATTGGAAGTGACATACATTACAGCCCAAGACGAAAGGCGATGCATATTCAACGGATTAACTATTATGTCACATAATACCTACACTGCACGTTTGTTACCACACAATATGCAACCTTACACAACCGAATCACGATTCACATTCGCTTCTATCATTGTCGCATCGTCCTATAGGTTACGTAAAACAAAACCAGCTGATGGACATCACGACCAAATTTATTACACTAGTACAAAGGTATAAAAAGATGTTGCACAATATCACATTCACGGTCTGGACATCACCAATAAATAAGAAATCAATCTTTAACAAAAACGGTGATAAATACTAAAGTAGCAGTTCTGATACTCCTAGCCACTGTGTGCACTGTTCCATTGTTGAACAGGTAATTAGAACTATCTCCTAGATCCTAGTGCTTATCCTAATGGTGGCCGACCTGGTCGATCTGACTCTGGAGGTTGTTGATGACTTCGGAGGGCACCTGGTCTCCGAGGATCTCTTGCAGGTTGATTCTCTGGTTCCCGGGGATGGACTCGTAGGCCGCCAGCTCAATTCCTTCTTGGACCTGTTCACATAAAACGCGTTAGAGAGGATTAACAACACAGAACAAGGTTTCCTCTCCTCCAGTACAGTTGTGATTAGAGGCATCTCCACACAACGCAGTATCAATTTGTCCAGTAAGATCGTTGCTTTATGAAATATCACGACTCATGATAATGGTGGTTTATGTTTAGAATTAATGACTATAATTTAGAGAGGAAAACATTCTTAGCAGATAATGATTCTAATGAGTCTCTGGAAAACATCGTGTGTTGGCTGACAGCACTCACTGTGCTGTGATGTAAAACCAGATAAGAACGACTTCACTACTGTTACTGCACTTTACTCGTAAAGATAATATCTGACAGCCTCTTGCACTGCACGTGAAATTATTATCTTATTTTAATCTTAATGACTTAATAAACCTTTCTTATGCGCACAATAAATGAATAAAATGCTTGCTTTCGTTTGTCGTTTCACAAGATCTTCCTTCACTTGTATCCCAAAAATTTCAAATTCATTCAATCAAATTATAGACTTAAGAAACAGAATGTTTATGAACACACTAAGCGATGATGTTAGATAAAAAAAACATTGCTAAGTGCATCCTAGAAAGAAAAGCGTGTACTTAAAGGTTGATGCAGACGACAATAACTGGGTAGGCCATCCTGCGTTGCGAGAGGTCAGTGACCAAGTTTGAGATATGGTTAACCCTGTAAAATGTATTTAGTGCTAGTGCAAAAAGCTTGCATACCTACTCTTCAATGTAGTTGTTGAATGCTCTACAAGGCTTTATGTCCTGATAAGAAGTCTCACCTTCTGGATGACAGCATCGTGCGGGATGAGATGAGTGTTCTGCGCTTGCTTGATGGCCTCCTTGGTGTAGGCGGCACCCTCGCGCTGAGGCGCAGCAGCCGCCGCTGCCACCACCACCAACAGGCAGAATACGTATGACTGCATGATTTTTTGACTCGAAGTCTGAGGAAAAACAAGTGTTTTAAAGGTTCTATGCTTTCAAGTTGTAAGTCGCTTGTAAACTATGAACGGTCTCCGTTCTTAGACTGTTTACTTCGTGTCTCATTACGGCAGCAGTTGATCGAATGGTACATAGATATATAGTTTTCCAAATAAAACTTGTATAACTTTCAAAGCTTCTATCTTAATCCATTCAAGAAAGAAAATTTGAGAGGCACTTCCTCTCACATAAGAGATTACAAAACTGGTATCGATTTCTGCGAGTTATGTAAACAAACCAGATGCGGCGCGATTCCAAATAAAAGTACCAACCTACTCTAATCAATTGCACACACACTTCCACTTTTACACATAATATACGTCACATATACATAGTACATACTGGAAATTGCAATATTAAATATTTAAAGTAATGTAGTGCTTTCTTTTATAATTCTCATGAAACATTACTTGCAAATACCCACTCTGCATATTATCTAACAATTACTATACTAAATTTATAGAGCAATTACAAAATTGATGTAGGTACCAGTTATTTAATATACACACTTGCACTATTACACTTACGAGGTAACACTAGAGATGCGCTGTGCACTGCGGACTCACAAAACGTCTAAGTACCAGCACCTGCTAGTTCTAGATGCTTTGATTTTATAAAACAAAACTTTGTTTTTTCTGAAATTCAAATAGGAAGCGTAGTTTTTAATACAAACGTACGCAACCTGTTATATGTATATAATAGTTAGGTCTCACCTGTAAGTTTGGGCGGGAGTGCTCCGCGCGCGCCGCGACCCGCCTCATATAGCCGCCCCCTCCCCGCGGGAACTTTCACTGCGAGGAGGCGCCTGCGCAACTATCCTGACGATCTGATGAAGCCATTAAACAAGCGAGGATCACGATCACAACTTTAGAAAACATATACAAAACTTTTTATTTTTTGACCTCATTCCAGCCGTGTATCTCACCAACTGCTGCAGAAAAGCCTCTTACCATTATGAACAACTCTTTTACCACTATGGATCTTTCAGCAGGTATCATTTTTAAGCTGGTCATGGTCACTCAAAAGAGAAGCAGTGGCACTACGAAGAAGAGAATCTAACTTAACTGGTGCACGGAGCGAGTTGAGGTCTTTTGTGTGGACACTTATGCCTTGCACCGTTTTCTGCTAACTCCACACCTAAATATTTGTAGCTGGATGGCTTCGAGCCAATAAACTCATTCATTTGGTGTATTTTAGATAGTCGCTGCTTTCATAGCCTTACCTTTGGAAGAGGATTAAAACCACGCATCGGAATCACTTTGCAAAAAGCCACTTCGAATCGATATTGTGATCGATCCACATCCGGATTGCGACACGTGTATTATTTAAATAATAAAAACTGATGGAAGTACCTAGAAAGAATAGAAAGGCGAACTAGGGTTACGCGGAACTAGGGGCAAATTACCTGTTGTCAGTTCTTATTACCGAGCTGGCAGTCATATCGTTTGTAGTCTGTTGTAAGGCTCTAGCACATATGCACGTCATAACGCACCATTTTAGTTTATAAAGGCACTCGGTGTCGTTCCATAATTAAGGAAAAATGTATTCATGTCGATTTAGTCGTAGTGAACGGAATTTTGAGCGGTTTCAAGAAAAACCAAAGAATCTTGGGTTCTTTCATCAAGATAAAAGAACCCAAGATCACCAACATAGCATAGAAAAATTTAGGAAAAATAGAAAATGGCCAAAAGAATACAATTTTATGAAATTATAATAAAGGCTTTATTCAACAAAAATAATCCCTACAATAAACTCAGCGCCCCATGGTAACCCATGGAAAGTAACTATGGATATTGTAAATAGATAAATATAAGATTTTTCGTTTTATGGCGACAACATCACAATTGGTTGGCCACGTTACCAAAAAACGCACCATCATTTACCACGTGCCGTCCAGTACTTACCTACACATCGACTATTAGAACTGCAAGACCTTTTTCAAAATTATTGGTAAATCTGAGATTGGTGCAAAAATCGTAAACCACTCATGATTACGATTACTTCGTCAGTAACATATGCTATTAAAATAAGTTATTGTGATGTTTAAAATATTATGCAACGTAAAGCAACCCGATTTATAATAATGGCACATCTACTTAGCTTACATACAAATAAATAAATAACACCCAACACTCACATACATAGTCCTGACCCCACACTACGATTTCCTGGGTAGTTTGTATTAGAAACTACGAGTACCATGGTACCCAAACGAAATCCGAACAAATATTTGCAGATCATTCAAACATGTGTTTATTTCAATAAAATCACTAGGATCACTTTGAAACGTCTTTGAAACTAGGTGAAGCTACGCCTAATCCTCGCGACCAGCTCATTTTCCGATAGTCTTCTCTTGAGTTGACATGGATAATTATTTGTCATAGGTACCACTATAGTCCACAAGTGGCCATATTTACGGCTTTATCATAAAATCGTCCATTGTGTGCGTGGTAATGCGGTATGACGATGCCGATGATATAAGCTTTCCGTCATTCGTTAGAACGTTCTTTCTCCTAGTAGACACCTAACAAAAACGGTCTATGACCTAGGAAAAGACTTGAATTTCGCATCTAATATGTTGCATAGGTATCTTTCAATTCCTCAGCAACATTGAGTAGGTAATTATTCCAATAGAACAAAGAGAAGTTCTAGATAAAATTGCAGATGCAGTCTTTGCAATGAATTTTGCAATGACTTGTGTAAATACACGCAAATGGATTCACAACTAGGTCCTTATAAACTGCATATTAGTGAGATGCACTAGGCAGTACCTATGTCCCGTGCAAACACAAAGAAAGTTTGGAAGGATGGATGTTTGTTACTCAATCTGTACTCAATCTGATTCTTCTAGGTTTGGTCGCGAGGAACAGGCGTAGCTTCACCTAGTTTCTTAGACGTTTTAAAGTGATCCTAGTGATTTTATTGAAATAAAAGCCTCTTGACTTTGACTTTGAATCACGCTGATTGTTTTTCACTGAGCAAGGGATCGGCACGATTTTTTGCATAGTGGTAATTTAGGGGTCAGAAAATGAATAAGCTACTTTTTATCCAGGTAAAATGCACGGTTCCTATGGGATAGCATAAAAATATTGTAAATGCGAATGTTTGTGATGATGTTTGGATGTTTTTGGTTCAATCACGCCGAAACGGCTCAAGCGATTTCGATGAAACTTGGGATTCATAGAGTTCTTTACTTAGAATAGCATATAGGCAGTCTGCAGGCTAGCAGGCTGTGGGCACAAGCTACTAGAAAATAATAGAAAACTATAACATAAAAAACCTAAACTTAGCAGCAGTTTTTTGCTTTCGAAAGGGCCATTACAATCGCTTCCTTGTATTAGAATTGAATTAGAAAGTGATGAGCAGTGACTTTGGTTTTTTTGAACATTGAAAAGTATAGCGAAGATAAGAAATTTTACCGTTAATTCTAATTCTAATTCTAAATGGGGGAATAAGATCTGCACTGACGTCCCGCGTTGGGGTGTATTGTGCATTGTCCCCCTGCTGACCTCACCCCAGCCAGCCCAACTCCTTAAAGTAACGGAGAAGGACCCTGGGTTGGTAAAAATTTTACCGTTGCAACATTTCAAACTTATGAAAGGTTTACATATTATTAGAGCTGACTGTACATACCTACCACCTTATAAGCAACAAGATACTTCCAAGACGTGACTTTTTGAAGGAGAAATGTGATACCGTTGCCCAGTAGTCAGACAACATAGGGTAATAGAAAAAAAGTATAACAACGAAAATTCTTCTATTTCCGATTCCGTAATAATACGAATAACTATTTAAACGGTTATAGATGCTCTTATGTAGTAGCGGGTCGGAGGTCGCTGCGCTGGCGCAACGCGGACCAGCCACAGATGATCCAACACTTGCTTCGTGCCACGGTCGCGTTGGGCAACCCCTTGAACGCTGGATAATTGCTCTACGCCTAACTACTACACACGGGAAATCAGTCTTTATTTCTATGGAATAGAGATATCTTTGAAGCGGGATGTGCAGAGTTTGGGCGTGGGCGTCTAGTCTAGTCGTAGTAACTATTATTTAATCTGTGGGCTCGAGATTGATGGGAAAGACGTTGATGATTTGAATGACTGTGCTGTCTTTAAAGTATTGCTGTTGCAACCATCATCAGTAGCAAAGGTACATATTTACTTCGATAACACAAAAAATAACGATAGAAATAAGTCAAGTAAGGCAAAAATATAGCAAAAGTGAAATCGTACAATATTTACGAAGAGTTTGGCTCTGACAACATTACTTACTTTTTCAACTGGTTTGCAGGTGTGAAAAGAGTTAGTCTTATGACTGGCCTCATAGCTCAGTTGGTAGTAACTCTGCCTTCTGCGCTAGAGGTCGCGGGTTCGATCCCCGCACTGGACAAACATTTGTGTGATGAACACAGATGTTTGTTCTGTGTCTGGGTGTTAAATATATATCTATTATGTATGTGTATGTATATCAGTCTCTGGTACTCATAGTACAGGCTATGCCTAGTTTGGGATCAGTTGACCGTGTGAATATGTCCGGAATATTTATTTATTTATTTTATGGGGTCTTTAAGCGTATTGTGTACCCACAGATCGACATTACTTGGGTTCGTGCATGCATATGTTAATTTTGCACGCACAATGGCTTCAAGTTTCGTGTAGACGCAGTGGCTGATTAACACATTTCCCAAGTATAGGCTGTTAAATTTTTACCGCCCTTATTTTTATTTAACCATAGAATATAGAAGTTTGCGGTACCGTCGAATGTACAATGAAAGGGTCATCGGGGAAAATACCTTGCAGACTTCTGTCTGCAAGACATCAGAAACTGGTCTTACAGAAATCTTTTCTAAAATAAAATTCGCTTCCCTTTGCGGCCGAGACTCAAGCTTACTTAACCTGCTGGTAAATCCACCACTGCGTTGACGAGCTCGTAGAAAATGCCCAAATAACAATGACACTCATAATACAATCATACTTATTATTATTATTATTATTATTATTTTATACAACTAAGGTAGCAAACGAGCATACGGCCCACCTGTTGGTAAGTGGTTACCGTAGCCTATGTACGCTTGCAATACCAGAGGCATCACGCACGCGTTGCCGAACCCTTAAAAAGTTCAAAACGCCCTTTTTGAAGAACCCCATACTGTAGTCCTTAGGGAAAACCTCAACAGGGAGATCATTCCACAACCTGAGTGTTCGCGGGAGGAAGTTCCTCTGAAACCGCACGGTACGCGACCAACCCGGCTCCAGGGTGTGAGGATGGATCCCCTGCCTATGGCGAGAGGTGCGATGATAAAAGGAAGCTGAAGGCATCATATCAAACAATTCTTCAGAACACAACCCGTTATACAGGCGGTAGAACACACATAAGGAGGCAAAGTCCCTCCTTAGGGTTAAGGGCTCAATACCGCCTGTTAGCTTGGGATCATCGACAATTCTCATAGCGCGTCTTTGAACCGAGTCAAAGGGTCCAAGCTGGTACCCAGGTGCTCCAGCCCAGAGGTGACAGCAGTAGCAGTGGGGCCGGACTTGCGACTTGTAAAGAAGCAGTCTCTGCCCCGCACTGAAGTACCGCTTCGCTCTGTTAAGCACACCGAGCTTTTTGGATGCCAGTTTGACTTATAAACAATAATATCCGAAAAGAATCAGCCACTCCTATCCGCTACCTCGTCTCCTAGTTGTTAAACATAAACACTAACCGGGTCACAGGCTGCAAATGGTCGCGCCGACTCACTCGGCCTTCCACCCCTCCATCTATGGAAAACATGCGTTGATTTGCATTTCCATTCAATGCCTAATGATGTTTTTGCAGATGAACGCGACCGTTGCAGATGGTGAATTAATGAGACGTGCTCTACTGAATTGTTTAGTCTGATTAATCACTTTTCTCTCTGTAAGTTTACATATTATGTTTACATATTATGTTTGCCATATAGCTTGGATACTTGGTTTCAAAATAACAAAAGGAATGACATAGTTTGTGGTAGATGGGCATAGAATAACTTGGGATGATCTCCAATTTTAGCGTATGCAATTGATCGCTCTGGTGGTTTTTATCCGTTTATTTGAGATTCATATAAATATTTACCGTTTAGGTAAGAAAAAGTTTATTAAATGCCTCTATTTCCACCAAGAGACCAGAGCGATCAAAATTATTGATGAAACTTCGTACTTCGTAGTGAAACTATTAGCCCAATGTCCAACCAACCATAAATGATGATTTATTATGTCTACTAAAAGAGCCTTCAAAGGATTGATATCGACATCAAAAAAATATTTGGATATTGACGAGGAACGTAAATAAACAAAACACATATCAGTCTAGGTTTCTTTTATTTGTAAAAAAAACAATAGAATCAAATAATAGAGTAAGCAATGCGCTTATTGCCGCGGAAAAGAATAGTCTTCCGGAGCAAGAAGCCGCACGCGGTCTACTGAACAGAACAACTCAAGTCACCTTCACAATAAATACAAGCTTACTCTACGCTTGAGCCTTCTCCAACTCAACCATCGCAATACTAAGTGCATTAATAAACGTAAGTGCGATCACATTCAATACTAATCTACTCTAATACAAAGTTTCATGAGGTCTGATAAATCTGAAATTTTGTACGAATTTAGCCACACATCGGATCAGCGACGTTCGATCTCGAGCGAACGGAGGAACTAAAGCTAGGGGCGTACCTATACCTCTGTTGTCATGTTCGTCACTATGTATGATAGGTGCAGCTCGTGCGGATGGCAACGTGGCGCGGGGTCGGGCGCCCGCCGTCACATGGTGACTAGCTTGGTTGCTTATTTATCGATCACTCATCGCGATTCTCTCTCTAAACAAATAAATAACTTATCCTAACACGAAGGGCTACATACTATTTCGCATAATTTGACACATTGCGAGCGACGCGTGGCGCGACCCTCGTCCTTATGGCTAGTTATAAATAATTTGTCCGGCTAATACAAATAATAATTTCGACCGGTCGCCAGCTGTCGACGATTTCATAATGAACGATCCCAAATCGACAAGGAATAATCGACAGGGCCGTAAACTATAAACTAATAGTCTCTACGTTTACTTACAGTTTCGAGAACGAAACATATTTACTAGAAAATGCTGATAGCTGAGGTTCCATCGACTGGCGACGGGAATGGTCTCACTGCTCTGAGCTGAGCGTGGCGTTGGCGGCCTCCGCGGCGGCGGCGTCCGGCGCGGTCGTGGCGCGCTCCACCGAGCCGCTGCTGAGCTCCACGGAGCTGCCGGTCACAGATTCATTGGCCTCCGTCACCAGCTCCAACGACGAGGACGCCGCCGGTGCATCATCCTGAGGCATCTCATCCGAGAGCTCCGACTTATCTGTCTTTTGTATCACTTTCGTGGGTCGCCTGTTGATGGTCGGCACGTACGACTGGGTGATTATTTCGATATCCTTCTTTTCTGACTTGACCTCGTGCATATCGTCAGATACGTTATCGATGATAGGCCGTCTTGTGGTTGGTTCGACTTTGTCGTTCGGTGGAAGCGAGTCCGTGATACCTGTAGATTCGTCGTCCTCGATTTCAATCACTTTTTGTTTGTTTGCCGGGACACCCTTGCTCTTAAACGGAACTTCAGTGATGGAGTTTTGGTTGAAGTTGCTATTTTTGCTCTTGTAAACCGCATTTACCGGTATCAGTTCTTCAGAATCAGAATAACTTGTTGAACCGACTTGATGTATTGGTAGCGGAGCGTTAGTATGGTCGCTCATTGAGGCTACATCGCTCACTAATTTGATAAGGTCCGTAAGGGCATTCTTGTTTCCGTCAGTACCATCGATAATAGCTGCATTTTTATCAGAATCACCAGGAATTTTTATCAGCTCATCTGCATCAGTCGAGCTCTCTGATGAACCAAAAGGGTTTAGAATAAACTCTGTAGTCTCTATATTTTCTATAGCTCTGCTGTCGGCTTTAGATAGTGCTATGACTTCTGAGCTGACTGCTGGTTTATCAGTTACACTTAGGTCAGAAAGTGGGTCAGCGGTTGAAAAATCGAGAGTGTCTTTGGAGACATTTTCAGATGCAGACGATTCGTGAGGATTCTGATCGCTAGTCTCAATTGGTAGAGAACTCAACTCAGTTTGAGAGGTGACTTCTGTAGCAACGTTGGACTTTGCAATAGAGGTAGTGGTTTGATCTTGAGGGGTGATGGAGTTTCCTTCGGTTGTCGTAGACACTATTCCTTTTTGAGTTGTGCTTGTGATTTCTTTCTGTGTCGTCGATTGGAATTCTGGTACAGTCTCAGACCCTGTGGTCAAGAAACTTACTCTTGCAATAGGAGCTTCGGGTTCGTCCGTAGTGATTCCTTCAGACTTAGTGGTTCCTTCTGTAATGGTAATTTCCTCAGATTTATTAGTAACTTCTGTCGATGCACTGTAAATAGAGGTAGATCCTACTGGCAAATCCGTTGATGTCTGAGTTGCAACGTCGTGGTTTCTTTCAGCTGGAGACATTTCACCGTCGGTTACAATTACCTTGCTTTCAGAGGACTTACCTTCAGTCACTTCTTCAGAAGGAGCACTTAAGATTTCTGTAGGGATAGCTGACCTAAGTTTAATCGAGGGATTTTCTTTAATGACCGGGGCACTCGTACTTGCTGTTTCTGAAATTGTACTGAATTCAGTTGCAGCTTCTGATGATCTCTCCGTCGTAGACCCGAATGTATTAGGCAGATACTTGGCGGTGGTTGTTAAGGACTCTTTGACATCAGCTTCAGTTGAAGTAGTAATACTAGCGATGATAACTTCAGGTGCGAGAGGGTGCTCAACAGGCATGTGGTCAGTGTCTGCTGACGGTTCTGCAACAAACTCATCTCCGTGATTACTCAGCACTGACAGATCATCAGGTAATGGTGGGAAAGCTGGATTGTGATCGAATAAAGATGGATCTTCTTCCTCCAGTATAGGGGCTTTAGTTGTACTGGCAACAGGCCGAGTGTCAGGAGTCACGGAAGGCGATCCCATAGTAGCAATAATAGGCACTATCGAGGATGGGTAAATCTCGCTGTTGATGGAATCCTGAGTCGATAAGTTTATTTTAGAAGGAGCTCCTTTATTCTCGTTTGCAGTCTTGCTTCCTTCCGTAGAAACGGTTTCTGGAGGTGAATGGACTTCTACGACTGAAGGCATTTCTAGCTCTAGCTTTGGTGTTTCAAAATCTGTTTTAGTGCTCTTTTCAGAGGTTGCCTCCCGAGGGATAAGAGGAGACTTCGATGATGAATATTCGGCTACTTCGATACTTGGCGATGGAAGGATCTCCTTGATTTTCACGTCAGTGATGATGGGGATCTCAGACACAGGTGTGATTTCCTTGATAGTAATTTGCTGTTGTTTGATGGTTTCTTCGGGCACGGCTGGAAAAGCGCTGGACTCTGGGCCGGACGCAGGGATAGTAGGGAGCGATGACGTCATTCCAGGTAGTGCCGTGACGCCTGCAAGGAGAGAAATACATTTTTATTTTGGTTCTCAGATATATTGATTTAAATTCTAATAATTTTCTAGGGATAACAGCAGGGAGATGATGATGAATGTTATTTATTGACATCGGAGTGACAATGGTGTCGATTCTGTTAAAAAACACGGACGGCTGTAGTTTTAGCGTAGTTAAACTAAGTTAGATTGGCGTCTCAAATCCCGCCTAAATCGTTATTTTTTTAAATGTTGTAAAATTTTTGTAAGTGTATTTTTAAGCCCCGACTAAAAAGAGGTTACTATTAGCATCAAAATCTCACGAACGAAAGAAATTTGATTTGGAACGCCATTCAGATTCGACGAACTAGATTCCATACTAGGGACTAATAACCAGCATATGATGAACGGGATCCATCCAGGATACTGCTAGAGCTATACCTTCCAGTTATTTTACATTCATTTTTTGCGGTATACACATACGAAGCTAAAACTAACTTAACATTATGGATAGCAGTAGCACAGCACGGTTCTCACCTCGTAGTGGGCAGTTGTCGTATTCTGGGCAGCACCTGCCTGGCACTAGACGAGGAGTGCAGTCGTCTCGCACGAAGCACGCAATGCGGCGACACACCACCTCACCTCCTTGGCAGTAGCACACGCGGCACGGATCCTGGGGGTCCACTAGCTTCTCTCCATTACCGTAGACTCGGCCCTCTTGCTCGCATTCTGGAGTTGAGAGTTATTGGAATTAGTAAGAAGGCTTCTCGTAACTCTTAAGTTCTTTCGTTTTGGAAAATAAATACCCCAATAATCAACCAATATTAGGATATCCTGTGTTGTGAATATCAGAAACTACGGTCCATGGTATCTTGCAGCACACCCAGCCCGAAACAAATATTTACAGATCATGGAAGCATTCGTCCCGTCGCGGGCATCGCACATCTTGCGTCGGCAATTACCTGCTATGCCAGAGAGGTCGTTAATTGCAGGCTTTGCACATGATTGGCCACCCTCATGTTCGCCGCGTAAGAAACTTATGGGAAACAAATTCTCTTAGCGCACTTAATCTCAATTTTATTTTTAAAGTGATAAACCACACTAAATACAATGGTTTTTTTTATAGACCTCCGTATCTAGGAGAAGGTTGCGGGTTCGAATCCCGTCGGAGTCGAATTTTTGGGATATTATAAAAAAAAACACTTAATCTCAGCTTTGAATAATATGGAATATTCAGATAAATGTTCGAAAACCTTCCTAAAATTTATTTTGTGGAATATCGAATCCCATTGTTTGTAGGACCAACTTTCAATCTCGTTACAGATCTCCTAACTTAGATAGGTAGATAGATAGAAACTATTTATATTAATGAAAGTTAATACATAAAAAAAAACAATACCTAATAATAATAATAAATAAATTGTTCAGAGCGTGGTGGCGAAAGGGTACTCAGCTCAGCATAGTGCTACAGCTAACTTAAAGGAATTGTATTTTCGCGTAGCTTTTGTAAATGAGGAGGTTAAATAGACTCACCACACTGGTATGTAGGACAGCAGTGGTCGGGGCGGTGCAATGCCTTGCAGCCGGGTCTGGGCTCGCATTGCTGCTGGGCGCAGCGGACGCCTCCCTGCAGGCACTGGCAGCGCTCGCAGGGACTCGAACCCGGGAACTCATCGCCGGGCATGTACACCACGTCGCCTAGGGCGCAGCTCCCTGGAAAATAATGGGCATTCTTTGAGAGAAGTCCCGTTCACCCGTTTAAGAAGGCTCAGAGCAACAGTTGCTAGGAGTAGGTAAAAGTTTCTGGTTTTCATGTTGGTACTGCTTTATACATAGTACAGGCTATGCCTAGTTTGGGATCAGTTGACCGTGTGAATATGTTCGGAATATTTTTTTTTTTTTTTTTACTGCTTTATGGTAGAGGATACACATTTTATTGTATCGACATTGTAAAGGTCTCATCCTAAGTGAAACCAATAAGCGGAAAAATAATTGTAGGTACCTTCTTTGAGTCCCATGTCTGCACTGGTGATATTCTGCATTGGCAGCGGGCCCAGAGGACCTGAAACAAAAACAATGAAAATAATATTATTATTTCAAAATGTTTAACACCCAACAGTCACTAACATAGTCCTGACCCCACACTAGGATTCCCTGTGTCGTGGGTATCGGAAACTACGAGTACTATGGTATCACAACCCCCCAGACCCGGAACAAATCACAGATCATGCAAACATTTGTCCCGCAGCGGGAATCGAATCCACACCCTTTGGGTCTCAGCCGGGTAATTGCCGAGTATGCCACCGAGGTAAAAAAAATTGTATGCCTAGTAGCAGATTACAGTGCACATAACACCTTTATTTTATCCGTGTATCACATACAAATAATTTGAATTGAATTTAATCAGAAGGTGTCAGACGGTACACACAAATATATTGTTTCAATATCATCCATAGACAGACATAGACAAACATTTATTCACAAACTTGGCGACACAGAGAGCTGAGAGATATGAAACAAAGACAGAGAGGTAACACACAAAAACATATTATAAAGAACACGTGAAATGTTATTGTGCGCCACAGCAGCAATAAGGTCTCGGCTCAGCATAAATGCCTTACCACTGAGGAGTAGTTAGGCGCTGGTATTCTGCCGAGACCGTTATTTATAGTCACTTGACCATCCAGTCTGATGAAGGGTACTAAATAAATAAATAAATATTTCGGACATATCACACACGGTCAACTGATTCCAAACTAGGCATAGCCTGTACTATGGGTACCAGAGACTGATATACTTAATAGATATATATTTAACACCCAGACACAGAACAAACATCTGTGTTAGTCACAAATGTTTGTCCAGTGCGGGAATCGAACCCGCTACCTCTACCGCAGAAGGCAGAGTTACTACCAACTGAGCTATGAGGCCAGTCACTGAGTACTAGGTACTATCTTATAAATGGGAATAATAGATAGATAACTACAGCCTAACTCAATAGTTAGCTTATACAGAATCGTTGTCTGACTTTCGATTCAGACAGTAGGTCAAACCAAATTGACTTTGTACAAATAAAGTTGATTTTCAAAGACATACTCAACGTGATCGGAATTCTATTTCATTTTTCGGGTGCACAAAATGACAAAATAATAATAATCAAGTTTCAATATTCACTATCACTTTTCCTTTAAATCCCCGATCGACGTTACTTATCATCAAGTACTTACACAATAAAAAATAATCGTAAATATTCCTTTCCCTCGGAAACAGCGCGTGAATGCCGGTTGTAATGCTTCCTTAAACCGTGTGGGCGTGATGGATCTGTGCTCATTTCGCATCTACCTTACGATAAAGCCTTTTTCCACGGCAAAGGCATTTTTTATATTGACTTTTATTGCTGGCCTCATAGCTCAGTTGGTAGTAACGCTGCCTTCTGCGCTAGAGGTCGCGGTTTCGATTCCCGCACTGGACAAACATTTGTGTGATTCACAGGTGTTTGTTCTGTGTCTGGGTGTTAAATATATATCTATTATGTTTCAGTGTCTGGTACCCATAGTACAGGCTATGCCTAGTTTGGGATCACTTGACCGTGTGTAAATGTCCGGAATATTTATTTATTTTATATATTTATTGCTTTTTAAGGTTCTCGAGTGGCGACCACGAGCCGGGCGACGCAGTGTTGGAAGCCCCCCCGATGGACCGACGAAATTGTGAAGGTTGCGGGAAGTCGGTGGATGGAGAAGGCTCAAGATCGTTCGTCGTGGAGCTCTTTAGGGAGGCCTATGTCCAGCTGTGGACTTCTACTGGCTGATGATTATGATGATAATGACTTTTATGCTGGTTGGTCGCAGATGCCTCTTTATTAGATTATACACTTGGCTACGTTAAGGTAGAAAAATTATGATTTGTCGATAGCCTGAGCCGAACTATACCAGCTATGTATACTATACCCAAGCAAATAGTTTTTATTTTCATCTGTTTTTTTGAAGTCAGGGATTTTCGATTATGGCAAGCGAAATCAAATCTCAGGAGACGGTTTGAATTTTATAGAAATTTGGAAATACATATTAGCATGGCCGTAGTGGCCCCGGCTGAAGAATAGGCCATATCTACCTATCCGCGGATGTCGTAAGAGGCGACAAAGCTAGGGGGTGGGCAGCAGCGTCTCTCATTTTAACAACGATAGCTCTAACTGCGCTCGCCAACCCGCATGCCCGGCGTGGTGAGTATGGGCAAATCCCCCCACATGATAAGGAATTTGCTCTGTCTGTGGGGGAGGCCATGTTCAGCAGTGGACGTCGTACGGCTGAAATGATGATGATGATTAGCATGAGAGTGTTAATAAACAGCCACGCTAGTTTATAGACATCTACATCAAGATTTATTGACACTTTTTGCATGGAAGCTTGTGTATAAGTCCTAATTCTGTACAAGATACAAAATAAATACTTATAGGAGCCTACGCATAATGTTTCCAACTTTGATCCGTACCAGTGTGGTCGAAGCTTTACTTCCCCAGCCATTACCCTTCCTTTGATTTATGTGCCGAATCTCCCTGAATGCTCTGCAAGCTTTTATGTCGTGTTTCCGGAACTCTTTCTTACAAATGAATGTTATATTAATAAAAAATATGCTTTAGAGCTTTTAATTTACGGTGACAAAGCCACTTTAGAAAATCTCAGCGTAGGAGATCTCAGCATCGATGTCAGGTAAGAAGCAGAAATTTTCGGCGAGTCAGAAAAGAAATGCTGGCAGAAATCTATAGTTGTGTTGTCGGGTCCAGCTAGAGATCTTAGGGGTTGGTAGCAGGATCTCTTGTGGAGATTCTTAGCACCCCCTGCTTTACCGTTATCGTGGCCGCTACCGATGACAGTAATAGCGGAGCTGCTGCGGACTGGGGGCCATCTATTGATTGTACCAATCATGAGATGGGTGCTTGCTTCCTTGTCGTGTCACATATTCTTTTTTGGTCACCTGTATTAGGTCAGTAACCAAGTTGAGGTATGGTAGCCCTGAAAAGGGCCTATGAACGTCAGTGAAAGTATCAGTGTAGTGAAAGGATTAAAGTGCACCTCATAAAGGCTCCTTTCGTGCACCGTAATAATAAAAGCGTCGATAAAGCGCCTGGCGCTAACTCCCTCGCAAACGACGTCGACGTTGCGAGCTCTATTGACACAAGTTGCAATTCTACGATTTCATACGTTTGATTCTTGCTTACGAGCGTATTAATTGGCCAGGTGTCTTTCCCATTTGTAATTGTTTTGCTACGTAGGCTCTGGCAGTGGCCTTGCACAGTTTTGTTTCATACCTACCTACGAAGTACACATACCTTAATCGACACACGTAAACTTTTGCCTGATTACACACTCTCCCAACCTTATACTCACATAGATACAACAAAACTATAGTGTTTACCTCATTTGTAAATGTTTTAGTATTTCCTCTAAGTTATTCTTAAACTACGATATGGAAGAGCGATATCTCCTAATACAGGTATTTTTATACTTAAAAGGAGGTATCAGCTACAGTTAAAACTATGTTACTTAAGTTAAAGAAATAAAACATTTGTATTTGTATTTGAAATAGTCATTTTTTAACATGTTTATTGCTGATTCAGGTAGTCGTGCATAGTTTTACGAAATCCTTACAGACGAAAAAGTATTTTTGGGCAAAGTATTAAAAAAAGTGCTACGGTAACCGCTTTGCCGACGTGGGCATATATAATGTAGGTCGAGCATGCGCGTGCGCATCATCTCACCACATCCACAGCACCAACAGCTGCGCATAGAATCTCTATTTGTTTTGAAGAAAATTGATAACATGCTTTTTTCGGGCCATGTTGTGTATTATAATACGTTTTAGAATTATACTTATCGCATCACATCTGATCGGTTTCATATCTACGAGCAATGAACATATTATTTCCTTTACAAAACCACTGATAATGCCGATACTGCTCAAAAAAGATTTAGTCACCTGAACACGACAGAAGAAGCCAAAGTTCCATAAAAACATGATACTTGCTTATGTATTAGTAGAGAATTAAAGAATTTATTCAGAATATTATGTATAGCAAATTAAAAAATAATACCTAATCTAAATAACTATTTAACTAACGGCTAAGTACTAATAAAAACGCGAAACTAATGTTTAGATAATTATAAAGGAAAAATAACAGTATAAAGCATTATACACTCCCAAAGAAAATATTGTAACAAAAAGTTGGGGTGAAACTTTTTATCAAAGTAGGTGCCTGTAGGTTTCTCGGGTGGGCGCCTCGAGATCTGGAGCGGATCCTGCCGCCTCCGCCCTAGATAGAGGTCGCCGCCCACCCTCGGCCGCGAAGGGCGAGGTCGCAACCGAATCTCGACCGGTTAGCTAGTACAGTCACCATCAGGAGCTAATTACTTTCACGGTGTTTAGAAATGTCATTTTTTATGAACTGGTTCAGAACTTGGAGTACAAAGGTTGAGTCCATTATCAGTTGATAACTTGGCGAAGGTAGGAAAATGCTAAAATTATCAACCATAAAAACAATACCTACATTTTCAATGGCCTAGTTGACGGCACTTCTCTGTCCACGACTTCACTAGCCTAGGATGTAACTTACATTTCATCTAAAAGAGCACCCTACAAAACAAAAAAACATAGGACTTACTCCAAATTGGTTCAAGTAGTATGGATCATGTACTATCACCAAAATTTCCGCCTTACCACCCTAAGGGTGTATTTTGCGTGAAGTGATCTGTGCCTACATACCGACATAGCTCTCAGAATTAGCAAGTTGAAGTGTCAGTGGGCAGGCCATATAGCTCGCAGAACCGATAACCGTTGGGGAGTAAAGGTTCTCGAATGGCGACCACGAACCGGGCGACGCAGTGTTGGAAGGCCCCCCACCCGATGGACCGACGACATTATGAAGGTTGCGGGAAGTCGGTGGATGGAGAAGGCTCAAGACCGTTCGTCGTGGAACCCTTTAGGGGAGGCCTATGTCCAGCAGTGGACTTCTACAGGCTGACGATGATGATGATGGTCTGTGCCTACAAGTACATACAATATACCAACGAAAACTATACAAAACAACAGCCCTCTTTTATGCCCAATTTCTCCGCTTTCCGAACGAATGGACTGAACCCTCGATCCCGCGATGACATCACCGAAAATTAATTCTACTACAAAGCGCATCTCTGCCAATCACATTTTCTACCACCCTGATTCAAGACCGCTCAAATTGGCAGACTTATCCACTACGACATAGAGACTATGCTTGCTTGCGTGTATTGATTGGTACACACATAGGTAATTACCGTTGGTACGAGTACTTTTGTCGCGTCAGTTAAACAAGCTAGCCGAACGGAGGGTGTTGATGCAGGCATCCTATTAATTGAGTTGTCTGTGGTTCTACTAATTAGCAGGTACATCAACCTCACTCACCTCCATCGAGGTCGCTCAATATAGATACTCGTATAGATTTATGGGTAGGTATGAACTAAATGATGCTTTATTTACCAAATCTTTGCATACCCAATGTTCATACTCCTATTGTATCTGCGAGATACGATCGACCTTTTGGAAGGCCGAGGCACATCTCTATTGACTATAAAAGGCATCCTGTGCCTCAACCAGGCACCTCTCGAGTATCTCATAGAGTCATTAAGGTCGTGAGGCTAGAGTGGAGCCGCCTTTAATTAAGCGGAGAACGACCGCAAGTTCAGTTCCCCACATGTGGCGCTTCTTATTTCGTTACTGGCAGCTTGTGGGGCGTAATGAAGTGGCATGTAGGTAGGTGTGTCGGGTGTTTCATTAGCGCACGTGGCTCCCCTGTCCGCGATACAAGAGAAGCTTGCTCAAGGTAGCTCGGAATGAACTTACAAATTGGTGCTATAAAATTTGAATGAAATCAAGTTTTTTTTTTTTTTTATACAACTGAGTTGGCAAACAAACATACGGCCCACCTGTTGGTAAGCGGTTACCGTAGCCTATGAGCGCTTGCAATACCAGAGGCATCACACACGCGTTGCCGACCCCGAACCCCCTTCCCCCTAAAGAGCTCTGGCAACCTTACTCACCGCAGGAACACAACACTATTTGAAACAAATAATGTTATTTGGCTGCGATATTCTGTAAGGCGGAGGTACCTCCCTAGGCGGGCTGCTCCAATTTAGAACGAGAAAGTCTCGCTATGCCCTACCTCCTCCAAAAGTTTAATTTATTGCTTGTTATTATAGTTTCAGAATGTGCTCTTCAACTTAAGAAAAAAAACTTTGTGTATGCGGTATCAATATATACTAGGTACCAAGCAAAATTACAGCATAAAGGTACAATGTGTTATTAATTATTGGTTAGAGAGTATGCGAGTAAAACAGCTGACTCGTCGAACAAACGAACCGACACGGACAGACGAACATTATCGGTCATAGCGAAAGTATAAGGGTGCCAAGTCGCATTTCAGAGCACTTAAAATATAGCATTGATGTCAGCGCAGCTTTTCAACATCCATAACAATCTATCCCTTTTATTCCCAGCTGGTTCCTAAACACGGGGTGCAGTGCACTTACGGCTCAATAGCTAATGAATAGCTCACACGGTGCGTCACTCCTCGCAGGAATGTAAGCGCGGGCCGCGCCGCCGCGTCGCCGGCGCCGCCGGGGCTGAGCTCGTGCACCGAACATGAGGAAAGAGTACGAACGAAGGAACGTGACTAAGTAGGGCGGGCCGGTGCAAGTCATGAACTGGATTTTTCCCCTTGCTTATTACAAGTTAAAGTAATTAGATTTTTTATTTGGAAACGGAAATCATAGAGGTAATCTTGAATTTGTGGAAATTAGGTTGTTTTTCTAAAACTTCTAACTATTGGCCTTATACACAAGCTCAAAGTCACGCAACGGGCTATAAATAAAACATTCCAGACATATCACACACGGTCAACTGATCCCAAACTAGGCATAGCCTGTACTATGGGTACCAGAGACTACATATATACATAATAGATACATATTTAACACCCAGACACAGAACAAAAATCTGTGTTAGTCACAAATGTTTGTTCAGTGCGGGAATCGAACCCGCGACCTCTAGAGAAATTCCGAAGAAGAACCAATTCTATGTCCGTTCTTTTCCTACTTTTCTCCAGACGAAAAAAGTCATTTTATTTATTTATTTATTTATTTCAGTAATCTAGGATTCACAGTTTACTTATTAACATTCTAAAGATAATTCTGCTAATTCCATCTCAATTTTTAATTTTGCCTAAAAGCTCTCAGCTCATCACTTGCGCCGACTCCCCACTCCTCTGATTAACCCCTCTTCGCCTGCGGAATGAAAATAAGACGTGAATCACTCTACTCCTCGCAGATCATTATCGATGACAGCCTATCGTCGGTGTTCACCACGTGTGTGTGATTCCTACTGTAACTATCTAAGAACATTAACTAGTAGCTTACGAGTAGGGTAGCACCTTAGGGGTGTATTTTGCGTGCAGGGATCTGTGCCTTGCTTCCGTAAATGCGTAATAATAAAAAAGTAGGTACCTACCTTTTTTGTTTAGCAATATTTTTATATTGTTTTGGTTGCAACTGAACAACAGACTGGGAAATCAAAGTCATAAAATGAATGGTTCACCCTCAAAGGATCACAGTGAACAAAGAAATGGGCCCGACAGGCTAACGTAGCAGTGTACAAGCGAAACGTTCAAAATTGGTAAGGCGGAAATTTTGGTGATAGTACGTTCTACGTACAACTAAACTTGTAAAATCTAGTGTATGCGATTGACTGAGCCGTGTTCAAACGACTTGCGATATGTTATCGAAGCAACTATAATGCGTATCCATTGTCAAACAAACATTGACTTTGTTCAGTTGAAGTGAGGATCATTTTGAAAGATCATTTGTAGAAGCTCACATTTGTCTTCTTTTTTTTCACATTTTTATAAGCTCCTTTTTATTAAGGATTATAATTAGATTACTTTTCTTTTGAGCCTCATCTAGTTCGATTGGCACCACACTGAAGCTTTAAATTCCATTTTGTGAAAAAGGATCATCGAAAAAAATGATAGGCACCAAGCCGTGTTTGTTGCCTGATTCTTGTAGGCTTGGTCGCGAGGAACAGGCATAGCTTCACCTAGTTTCTAAGACGTTTCAAAGTGATCCTAGTGATTTTATTGAAATAAATGTATAGCTCTACATTGTGTTTAACCAAATAAACAATCTTTATCTCCCCTTTAAAATGCTTTGCTGTGCATATCGTTATCTAGCGCATTTTTGTGTTGAGCAAAGACAATAATATAGATTACAGGTACATTCATGCAGACGTCAGTCAATTCCGTGAGCAATAGTACTACCTAAATTGCCTGAGTAGCGCTTTCCGAATGTAGATACAACTAGCTTGCACCCGCGGCTTCGCTCGTGTGGTACGTAGATAAAATCCTATATGCTATTTTAGGTAAAGAACTCTATCTATTCCAAGTTTCATCGAAATAGGTTGAGTCGTTACGGCGTGATAGAACCACAAACATCCAAACATCCTCACAAACTTTCGCATTTATAATATTAGTAGGATAGGATAAACGATCAGTTCAGAACAATCTTCTTCTTCCTGCCCTTTTCCCACATTATGTGGGGTCGGCACAACATGTTTTCTTTTTCCACTCTCTTCTGTTAGCCGTCATCTCCGCACTCACTTCTTTCTTATTCATGTCATCTTTAATACAATCCATCCATCTTTTCTTCGGCCTTCCTCTAGTCTTATATCCATCCACATTCATACCTAACGCTCTTCTCGTTACATTTCTTTCATCCCTCCTCATGACATGCCCATACCACGCTAACCTATTACTTCTCAACTTTTCCGTCACTGGCGCTACTTTCAAACTTCCTCTGATGTAAGCAATGTCATCAATAAGCTGATAAATAGTTAACATACTTGTTTTACGAGTTACTCGTAACTCTCTCACGTGATGGTGCCTACATTGTATTGAATGCATTCCTCGTGATCAATTGGTTCTGCAAGTCCGTTTATTAAGATTTAATCTGAATGAGATTGACAGATGATTTGCATGAATTGCTATTTGAAATCAAGTGGAAAATACATTGCTATAAAAACCGTTAATACTTAGGTACTTCACGATCTGCTCTTAGAAATATTATTCATTCATTCAAGTTATTAGAGGAGGAAGGGCACAGCGAGATTTTCTCGTTCAGAATTGGAGCAGCCTGCCTGGGGAGGTACCTCCGCCTTACAGAAGATCGCAGCCAAATAACATTATTTGTTTTCAAATAGTGTTGTGTTCCTGCGATGAGTAAGGTTGCCAGAGCTCTTTAGGGGGAGGGGGGTTCGGGGTCGGCAACGCGTGCGTGATGCCTCTGGTATTGCAAGCGCTCATAGGCTACGGTAACCGCTTACCAACAGGTGGGCCGTATGCCTGTTTGCCACCTCAGTAGTATAAAAAAAAAAAGTATGTTATTTCAGCTTTCACTTATTATACCTACTACAGCCATATAATTTTAAAAAGGAAACAAACATATTAAATAACTCACATAACTTAATAACTACCTACACACAGACATCGATTTATGTGCACTGCATCACTGGTACGAATGGTGCACCTGGGTGCAGTGAATGAAGTTGCTTGCATGTCGTGTCACTGAATCTTTCTTGGTCATCCTGTATTAGGTCAGTGACCAGGTTGAGGTATTGTGGCTTAGAAAAGGGTCTATGAACGCCGGTGAAAGAATTAGTGTAGTGAAAGGATTAAAGTGCGCCTCTTAGGCCTCAAAGCTCTGCTTTCTTTTATAAAATATTATGTAGTGAAAAACGAATAATTCTTCAGAAATACTCATATATGTACTTATCATTTTATGTCAAGTTTGCTTGCTTGCTTGCTTATAGTGAAACCTATCTATCCTTACACAAATACCTACAGACAGACCAATAACCTCACTTTGTTCGCGTTAGTATTCAATTGTGCAAAAAAGCTGCCTCATTTTTCATTTCAACCCCTTCCACCCCTTTGGTGAGTTTTATGTGGAATATTCTGGGTACAAAGCTTTTCACTCAATGACAAATAGCCTCTACCCAAATTTTTATTATGATAAAATTGTTTGTGCCACTTTTTTGTTATTTTTGTGTTATGTTTTTGTTACCCGATCATCTCTACGCAGGTAGTTTGCCTTTACACTACAATCATTGTACGCATACGTGCACCATATGCATTAAAGTTGCTTCTAACTAAGGTGTGCTAAATAAGTTCACCACACTTATTATTTCACAACCGTTCACATTTTCAGAGCTTCAATTCCCAAGGTGACCAGGACAGAACGAACCAATTATGCAATAGTACCTTACTATTTCCAATTTAAATCCGCATTTCCACAATCGTCGTAAAATTACATTGTTATACCTCTAACCCACTTACTACCCGACTCTATCTCTATAATAAACCTTCAACCATTGCCGTGTTTCAGCTACCAGCCTTTGATCTTCCAGTACAAAAGCATCGATGTATTAGTGCCAGTGGATGATGGTGTCCCGCGGGATAGTAGGGAGGGATAGTAGGTACGGCGTGTCACGGCCGCGATCGATACCGCGCCCGCCCTTTACACGGTAACTCTGCAATTTTTGCTAGTATTGCTTTTTGTGTTAGTTTTGGCTTCTGCAGATTGATTTTGTTCTCAGTATTTAAAACTTATTTTGCCAGTTCCAACTCCTAACGCTCCGCTTAAAAATAGTAATCTCTATTAGCGTACCAAATTAGAATCTACGATCTAATATCATTTCATTTCTGTAAGATACTATAGAGGCGCACATTGTCATTTTCAAGGCTAACCTTTTGACCTAACATCAAACCTTGAGTGCTCTTAATTTTCAAGCTTAGAATATGAATTATTCTGTAGACACAATAATCAGGATACGAGTTGTCTTTCTAAAGCCTGTGAGAAACTTTAAGCGCGCTTTTTCTCAACATTTCTACCGAAAAATCTACCATTATTACAATGTATTTGCAGCAAAGGGCTTTGCAAAGTTCTTTGGCTTCCAAGTCTTTATACGTAAAACACGTCGAAAGCAAGCGTATGAGAAAATATTCTTTGTCGAGAATTTAGTTAGCTTTTCCACTGAACGGCTGTTCAGATTGTTTTTGTGGGCAGAAAATATATTTATCATATCACTTAGATATAACATGAAGTTAGAATGAAGGTATTATACTGATTACTTCCAAACATATAACAAGCCGTGTTTGTTGCCTGACTCTCTAGGCTTGGTCGCGAGGAACAGGCATAGCTTCACCTAGTTTCTAAGACGTTTCAAAGTGATCCTAGTGATTTTATTGAAATAAATGCCTTTTTGACTTTGACTTTGACTTTGATATAGCAACTACGAAACATACCTTTATAATACCTTTACTTTATATTACTTTTTTTATAATAATATAATACCTTTGCTCGGAAGTTAGACCAAAAGCCTAGAATAAGCATATTTGCAATTTCCGTGGCAGGCCGCAAAAATACGTTACGTACGAGGGATGTGTGGTCCACACTTGGTGGTAACGATAATTACTTACTGCAGTCGCATATTACAACTTCACACACAGCCTTGGGCACGCACGCATGCACGCACGCACGTCTTGGAGATTCGGGTTGACGATCACCATAATTATTATGCAAATGTTAATAACAAAAGCGAGTGAGTAGCGCCGGTGGAGTACTTATATTGAGGTAGGCAATTGATTAGCGTGTTAAATCAATTGCTACAGACACAGATAGAAAATTCTTTATTGCACAGGACAAAACAAGTACATAGGCGAACTTAATGCTAGTTAGCATTTTCGTCCAGCTAACCTTTTAGTAGTGAGGATAGAGGAAGGTAATGCCGAATATAACAGAAAATTAAAATCAAACTTAGGATAAATAAACATACATATATATATACATATACTACTTGGATATATAATATACTACATGAGTACACATAAACGGTTGCTCTGTTTTGTTGAGAATTTTGCAGGAAAAGAAAGCCATGGTTCACTTTGGATTTGAAAAATCCGATGGACGAGGCTTTGCTGATTTCCACAGACGATCGAGTCAGATAAACTCATTGTGAAATATCTTATTGATTTACAGATTAAAAGTGTAAAGTGGGTAGTGGTGAGTACATGACCCGTTGTAATGTCATCTCGATTAAATATAATAGAGCCAGGGGCAGGCTCAGTCAGACATCACAGCGCAGCGCAGCGCGCCCGCGCAATCTGTATGGGCGTTCATCTCGTTGTCTCTTGGAATGTTACCGATACAAGTTCACACGCGTAATATACCTGCATACTTTGTGCTGCGACTGCGTCAAAATCCCGAAGCAGACAAAAACAGATACCATGACCCGTTTATGACTAGGACTAGACGAATTAAGAGGAATCTTCAGATATTAAGATGCACAGCTGCAGCCGATAGCGTATACATACTATAGAACAAAATAAGAAAAAAAAAATCTGTGATACGTACACAACACAAACAACCTTCTGTAGAACCTTTGGGTTGTGAGATACGTGACTTTCGCAGTCATTCCTTTACGTTTCGTGATAAAAAAATGATTGTGTATCTGAAGTGAGGCAATATATTTTATGGCTTTACATTAGACTTCGCAGATTTTTTTAAATTTGTTTACTAGTTAGTTGTATTGACACTAAATAACTCTCGTCCGCGCATTCATGTTGCATAATAAGAAAAGATTTAGTTTTTTAAAGGTTTTTTTTTAAACGAAACTGGTAAAGCTAATGGAGAGACAAACCGGACAGCATTAATTGGCATCGTTTGGCTTCATTCTGGTGGAGAAGAAGCATCGACCGAATGCATCGCGCAACCAACGTGGGACCGCCCCCCGATCTCCGCTTTCATTGGAGGTCGTAGAACCGACCATCGGGATCTCCATCTCCCGATTGGATCCTAGTACTACCGGGGAGAGTGTTCTCCGGTATGTGGAGGAAAGAGGCCGTCTTCGGATCAGTCCCGCTCCGGAAGTCCATGTACATGGCCTAAAACGCCTGGAGTCGAGTAGGGCGACTAACTTCAAGTCCTACGTGCTCCAGGTAGTACAAAGAGGTGTTCCTCGCGCCCGACTTCTGGTCAGCTGGAGTGGTCTACCGTCGCTACAGGGAGGTGCACACGATCAAGAAAGTCCCTGACTCTAGATGTGGTGTAGTTATTTAAGTTTAATATTATATGTATGTTAGTCTGTAAGGTATTTATAAATATGGGCCATGGCATGTTACACATTTTTGTGTAATGTGTCAAGTAGCCTGAAATAAAGATATATTATTATTATTATTAAAATAAACAAAGATGCATACATACATAGGTCATTACAATCACGCCTTTTTCCCAGAGGGGAAGGCAGAGACCACGGCTTTCCACTTGCTACGATCCACCAATACAAAGATGCACCAATTGAACAACAAAACAAAAAATGACTCATGGTACGCAAGCTATTTACAAATGTAATTATGAAGTAAGCAAACGCAGAATGACGACAATATGCAAATGGCAGCCTTGCTAGGAGCCGGCGCGAGCGGGAAGCCCCATCACCTCATCAACAGGCGCGTGACCCGCCTCCGAAGCGCTTCATCTTCCCCCACTGATCTGATCTCCGACGTGGCCTTATTTACCCATTATTTACTGCGACGGAACGCTGACTTATAGATAGAGGAAAATTTCTTAGAAGACGAATTGAGTCACGTAAACTGTGTCTATTGTGCTTGCTTAGAATGTAGTCGGTATAATTTATTTTATTTTTACAATCTTGGGAAAACTGACAGCTAGAGTAGTAAATCCTCAACAGCAGAACTGTTTGTAGGTGATTATGAAAATGATAAATTGGAATAATTATTCGCTATTCCAAAAGCAAACACCGGCACATGCTACTGTGACGTCATGCTTATTAATCAGGGACTGAATAGCAGGAACATAAAGGTACCTTTAAATAACGATATGACGTGATAGCGATAAATTCTGGTTACCCGAATATTTCTCTACCGATAAATATAACGGTACCGGAAAATCTGGCTTCGCAGTTCATTTTGATTTATTTCGCTACCGGTACCTATAACTGAAATAAATAAAGGTTTTCTTTGATGAAACGCCGCCACCCCGCCCCCGCGGCGCGACTGTCATAACGAAGTAGCTGCGGCTCAAAATTTCGGTACCGAAATCTACAGGTATGAAATAACGGTACCGAAATGTTTTAACGGTACCACTACCTATAACCTCTACCACTTTCAGTCCCTGTTATTAATATTGACCTTCAGCGATTCCTAAGGTACTCAAAAACCAACAATAAACAGTCTTGTTTATTGTTGGTCGGTACTGATTTAATGAGAACCAACAAAAAACTCATTCAACAAAAGCTCAATATAATTGTATTAATTTGTAGAAAACTTAATTTTATTGCAATCAATTAGGTATCATCAATATACAACGTGTTCCGTAAGTATAACATTATCCCGAAATGCATTATTAATAAAAATAAATTTGGAATATTTTTTTTCATATTTCTTCTCAAACTGTTTCGAATGAGCTGTTTTCTTACCAAAAAATGCAATTTTTTGTGATGTTTTTCGATACATTTATGAAGATCAGGTCTGATGCTGGAGTCGGAGAGGTAACTCCTCCAGGACCATGGTCTGATGTTGATAACAGAAGGGGTACAACGGTTCTCATCAACGCATAACAGAATGGTAGGTCACTGGCAACATTTTATTCAGGTACCACGCGAACAAAGCTGCGAGCGTCAGCTAGTATTTGCAAAGCTATTCTTAGACCAATTAAAATACTTCAATTCTTGTTTCCTATCAACATGTTCACGTGGTATGTGATATCAAAATGTTTAAATGTTTTTATTTTATAAAATCTCGATAGAACAAGCTCATTAGGGCATTCCATCTTGAGGATCTAAGGTCAAAAGCCAGGAAAATGACTAGCTTTTTGCTATTTGTTTATGATGTAAGGCATCACTCTAATGAATCGCTAATAAAAAGTGGCATTGAGGATGGATGTACGCTAGTCAATCTCAATGCCTGACGTCGATGTCATCACTTTATACCACACCAACTTTATTGCCCTATTGTGTTTATGTTTGCTTTCTATCTGAAATCTATCAGACAGACAGTGCAGAAATATGGGGTTTTCCCGATTAACTCACAAAACACTGTTATTACAGATACAAACAAAAGTGTCTTGTACTTGACTCCATGTGCTTGCTTGCCGTATCACACGTACTTTCTCCATCCTACATAAACTTCAGTTACCAGGTACGGTGGCCCTGAAAAGGGCTAATGACCGTTAGTGAGCGAACCAATATGGTAAAAGGATTGCAGTGCGCCTTTAAGAGGCTCCCTTCGTAACTCCATGTGGAGCAGGTGGATGGTGTACATACCTGCATTACTAAATGCTATGAAGTTTAACGTGGATATCAGCGCTACGAAATTTCTGAGCGACGCCATGCCGCTTTTTGACCTGAAACAATAGTAAACACGATTTAGAAACACTAGCATTAACGCGGCATACATAATTATACCTGATGACCTAAGGCCATGGTCTATTTGAGTTGTAATTACAATATCATGCATTGCTGACTATGCTATCTAAAGTAGAGACTTGAAATTCGAGCAAATTCAGCTGATTGTAGCACAAAAAGTGCAGATCATCAAAGAGTTTATGCAAGGTGCGTGGGCGCAGAGTGGCGCGTGCCGGGTCATCGACCTACTTAGGCTGATGCAACCAATGTTACCCTCATCGAACCACTTAGGTGTTTATTTATCAATCCGTTTATTAAACTGTACCTACCTAGATACCTCGGATAAAACCTTAATTTTTTCAATTGTAATTTGAATCTACCTACTAATATAAGGCTCGGAAATTCGTTGACAGGACGAGATTCAAGCCATCAATCAAGCCGAGGATCTCAAAACGTGCAAGTATATTAGTCTCAATAGGGCTTACATTTTGAACCATTTGGGGTTGAGACCCTGGGTCCGTGTGGAAGCGGGGGCCTCCGGATTTTCAAAACAATATCAGAGTGTCTGGTCGAAGCTTTGACTCCAGAGCTGTCTATTAGGCCCAACGGATCAGCATTGCCATCTAGGGCGTCAATTTACTGGACTGGTAGTGAACTGGATCAATTGAGCTATTTGTAGCAACGTTCTTCATCTGTTTCTTGTGTATTTCGTAAAATATTTACTTGAATAAATTAAATTATCTAAAAACAATTGAAAGGAAGGGTTGAGCATCCTCTCGAGCGGAAGGAAGGATAAATAAACGACGGTAGAGTGCCCGCGATCATTCTGACGAAAATAAATGCTTCAATCGCTCCAGATAATGGTTCGCCGATCGCTCCAGTGGGACCGTGAACCGTGCCACGACTTTTATCGTAAGCTCGTGCACACGCTCGCCCGGAGCTTTATTATTACTCGGGCGCGATGTGGCGGAAACTTGATGATTATAATGGAGCCATTTCATTCTGGGCCTGGTCCATGTACACTACATAGAAAAATTAGGAAAAAATAGGAGATTACAAGAAAAATACAATTTCATTAATTTGAAGACAAATGCGATGGTACAAGAATAGTTCTTCTGGTAAGTTTTTTACTATGTGAACACTATTTGAAGGCCGCCATGTTGGTTTATATTTGCCGTTTGACATATTTTTCATGTCATGTTGTTTGATTTGATGTTTTGGTTTTGTCAGATAAATGTAGGTTGTCAAAATGACATTTCACGCACGTCCATCCGCCATATTTTTGTGGCGCTGTGTGTTGCTCTCTTTGTGGAAGAAAATCTTAATGTACCTTAGAACGAAGTCAATTTAATTATAATAACCAATTAAATAAGTTTACTTTATTGCTTAGCCATATTTTAGAGTAGTGTACACAGTGCAGGCCCAGGCTCCATATATTGATGAAACGTCTCTTTTCTAGAACATTTTCAAAGTAATATATTACGTAACTCTAACATTTTTTTGCAGAACCTTCACGAGAGTGGAAACTATGAGACGTAGTGACTTATATCCTCATTGACTAAGTATGAGCACTTAAGGAATATCGATCAAGCGTAGATGAAACTTTACAATGCTCTATACTGATAGATTATAAAATGCTATCATTGTAGTATTGTCGTGTTATTCTTTGTGTGCATGTAGGATGCTAAGGACATTATACTGTACGTGCTTGGACAATTGGCAGTCTCCCATATAGCGAGACGTCGACTGAATTAAATTGTATTAAGTTTTCATCCGTAGAAGAACCAAGGTCACCGACATAGCTCTCAGAATCAGAAATTTGAAGTGGCGGTGGGCAGGCCATATAACTCGCAGAACCGACAACGGTTAGGGAATAAAGGCAACGCAGTCTTGGAAAGCCCCCCCTCGATGGACCGACGACATTGTGAAAGTTGCGGGAAGTCGGCGGCCGCCCCGGTCGTCATGGAACTCTTTGGGGGAGGCCTATGTGCAGCAGTGGACTTCTACAGGTTGATGATTGTGAAGATGAAGCCTTTAATACCTTCAATACAACTCAATACCAGTTTATAAGTACCTATGTATACCATACGTTTTAGTCATTGTTATTAAATTTTAGTACTGCTACAATATTGTCATTTAACTTGTTTTTTTAAGTTAATCTCCAAATGAGGTCTCCAGTGCGGCCGGTCTCAAGCCAGCATTGGGTGCACGACCGCGGCGGTCATTTTCCAATCGTCTGCCCTCAATAGAATAATGGGTACTGGTGGCGATCAGCTCGTCACTCACGAGCCGTGTGAAAGCGCGCTTTCAGACGGCTACACACTGCGCGTGAGTCTGGCGCATGTATCTTTAGTCACTCTAGATTTTAAGCTTACTCAATCAGAGACAGTCATTGAGATGAAAAATTACGGTAACGACCTAGAATATCACGATGTTTTGATGTGTGTGATGAACAATAAAACAAATACCTTTTTTATCAAAAATTATAACAATAAATTATGCAACAGCTAACGCTAAATATACAAAAAATTACTAAAACTAAATATTTTGTTATATTCAATCGTTTTTCCTTTAAAATCGCATACCGCCGTTTTATTGACGGCCAGAAGGCGTTGACGCATGAAGCCTCACACACATTAATTGCTCACATTGTATATTAGTGTCTCGAATTTTTTCCTAAATTCTATTTCTGTGATCTAAGAGCTTCTTTAGTTATTCTGTGCTGATTGTTCCATCTTTGCACCATCAAGCCCCATACATTTTTGGTTGATGAAATCGCTCAATTTTGCTGGCCAAGGAATAACTCTACTCGCAATCGTGGGTGTGCCTGAACCAGTTTCTAACGATTCTTGCGGTATGTATCGTTCCGTTGTCTTGCACAAAATTAATTATAGGAACTTCTTGTTCCGGATAATAAATTTGTAAGGTCGGAAGCACACTCTCATCCAATAGATCTAGATAATTCTGAGAAGACTACTGAACTAATCCAGCCGATATTAAGAGCAATATAAGCAGCAGAGGCGTACTTTAATCCTTTCACTACACTTATTCTTTTACCGATGGTTAAAGGCCCTCTCCGGGGCCACCATACCTCAACCTGGTCACTGACCTAATACAGAATTACCAAGAAAGAATCAGTGACATGACAAGCAAGCAACGATACCCGCCGGGTTATTGTGATATTTCACATGATTATTGGGTCAACGTCCAATGTTTCGGCTAGGTGCCAACGGCAATGTCCTGCGCCGACACCGGCTGGACCTAAATACTAACGACACTTTTTGGCACAACTGCCAAGCTGAGGCATCCTGTCTACGATCGGTACCCTACCTACCTACCAACTAGATGGACCTCACTGAGAGCACTGGCGGAGTGGTGGTATTAGGCTTACGATCCACAGGTCGTGGGTTCGAATCCTGGTCGTGCATCAATGGATTTCCATGCGGAAAATTAATGTGTGCTATACTAGTAACGGTACGGAAAACATCGTAAAGTAACCGACTTGTCCTAGAACCTAAAAATTCGAAGACGTGACATGGACACGAAAGAAGCCTCACTGTCACTGATTCTTTCTTGGTCATCCTGCATTAGGTCAGTGACCAGGTTGAGGTATGGTGGCCCTGAGAAGGGCCTGTGACCGTCGGTCACAGAATCAGTGTAGTGAAAGGAATAAAGTGCGCCTCTTAGAGGCTCCATTCGTGCACATTCTTTTACCGACAGTCATAAATTGATTTTTACCTTTAGACACATACACAAATGACATGTTTTTATTATGTTCAGAAATTCAGTAGGATGATATTATGCAGTCAGTCGGCACTATTTCATAAAAACTTACGTTAGTTATGATCACAGGCAGGTAGACATCTTGTTTCGGTTGGTTAGTAGGTAGTGAAACTTTAACATAAGGATCATTATGTTTGCTCGCTGTTTTAAGATATTGTCAATATTGAGGCGCAGAGGATGATCAATATTTACTAAAGCGCAAAGCTCGGTTTGCTCAAGGCGTTTTATGAGCTTTTTTTTTTCAATTTTCTAGAGCTTGAGATAATCCAACGAAAGGGGAAAACTCCTTGCTCTATGGCTTTATTGAAAACATTTCAAAAGTATGTGTTGCCGCCCACTTGCTCTACATAATATTTTATTCCCAGCCCTCAGAATTAGCAAGATGAAGTGGTAGAGGGCACCTCGGCCCACCTCATATAGCTCGCAGAACCCAAAACCGTTGGGGAATAAAGATTCTCGAATGGCGACCATGAACCGGCGCAGTGTTTGAAGGACCCCACCTGATGGGCCGAAGACATTGCTAAGGTTTTGGGAAGGAAGAACGTTCGTCATGGCACTCTTTGGGGGAAGCCTATGCCCAACAGTGGACTTCTACCGACTTCTGTTATGAAAATGATGACAGAACATCCTGAAACGGTTCCCTTTTTATTATGAGATAAGGTTGACTTTTGCGTAATGCCTACAATGGTCTACGTATATACCTGCTACGTAATCAAAAACAGAATATGTTATTTCTTTATTTCTAACTAGCTTCCACGCGCGGCTTCGCTCGCGTGGTGCTCACATAAAAAGGAGTTTATACGCTGTTCTAGGTTAAGAACTCTATATATTCCAAAAATCAATGAAAAATCAATAAAAGAAACATTATTTAATTTCAATAAGCAATAAAATTAAGCACTTCGTATGCCAAAAATAAACAAAAATATTGTAAGCTCATTTTGTTCATTATTATTATTATATTTTTTCGCACTATTGTCATTAATTTATTATATTTCATATTTTAATCATTGATAGCAAATTACACAATCACAACAACACAAATTCACAGCTAGGTACCTACGCATTGTTCGTTTGTTCTCGTTCTGCTCGCTCTCGATCAGGTTTTGGCTGAAAATCAGTGTTTTTGCTTTTAAGCAAAATATTTCACTGAGCCATAGCCTATTTGTCGTACTGCAGCACACGCAAACTTGCCTACTCTAAGATACCTACATTTTTAAAAAAATTGCTCTATTGATTATGTATACCTACCTAATGTATGTACTTTAGTTTAAAATTGTTTATCTATGTTAATTGTGTGTGTCTGTAGTGCCAAATAAATTTTTTATCTATCTATCTAAATTACGCTGGAAGTCGAATGAAAATATATGTAGGTACCTACTTACTTGTACAAAAATATTGCAAACATTGAATAATGAAGATGACGACGTTGAACTAATCCAAACATTGAGAAATCGACCTGATAACTGAACTACTTAATAGGTAGTATTTTGACGTCACAGAGCACACGCGTTGCGTCAGCGCATTGTGGCTGTACGTTACGCATGCGCCGTCGGTCGCCGGCCGATCCGTTTCAATAGCATTATGTTCATTGAATCGCTCTACTTACAGTATTTATATTTGAATTAAATAAATAAATAAATATTCCGGACATATATTACACACGGTCAACTGATCCCAAACTAGGCATAGCCTGTATGATGGGTACCAGAGACTGATATAAATAATAGATATATATTTAACACCCAGACACAGAACAAACATCTGTGTTAGTCACAAATGTTTGTCCAGTGCGGGAATCGAACCCGCGCCCTCTAGCGCAGAAGGCAGAGTTACTACCAACTGAGCTATGAGTTCAGTGAATTGAACGTACCTACGTAGACACAAGAATAAATACCGTTAGATCCTATTTCCTACTATAATATTATATGTAAATGCGAAAGTTTGTGAGGATGCTTGGATGTTTGTTGTTCAATCACGCCGTAACGGCTGAACCGATTTCTTTGAAACTTAGAATACCTATGAAGTTCTTTCCCTTGAATAGCATAAAGGCTACTTTTTATGTAGGTACGGAAGCTAGTAGGTATTTATAAATAAATAAATAAATATTCCGGACATATTCACACGGTCAACTGATCCCAAACTAGGCATAGCCTGTACTATGAGTACCAGAGACTGATATACATAATAATAGATATATATTTAACACCCAGACACAGAACAAACATCTGTGTTCATCACACAAATGTTTGTCCAGTGCGGGGATCGAACCCGCGACCTCTAGCGCAGAAGGCAGAGTTACTACCAACTGAGCTATGAGGCCAGCCACTATAATAAAATTATGTAAATGGGACATGAAAGAAGTCAAAAAAAATCAGCACTTGACATTCTCTGCCTGGAGCCGTGTTCAAACGGGGTGAGTAATATTGTCATCAGAAAATTTAAAATTATTTAATTTTTTTACTGCTCGGGCTTCTTGTGTAACTGAAATAATTTCATCAAGCTGCTCCCCTACGAGAAGATAAGGCTACCTGGAAAGATCCCTTCTCATTGGAACTTATTAGTAGAACTGAATGCCAGGCGAAAACCTTTTGTTTCCAGTACAAAAGGTTTTTTAGCGACAGTTTATATAACAATGCTACAAAGGCAGCTGGTAGGTAGGTACTACAAGATAATCTGGGTTGTTCTATTAACGGAGTCAATTCTTTATATCTAGATCGCGACGGGTGAGGGAGGGTTAACGACCGGTTTGTGCAAATTCCTCGGCAGACAATGGATAATGCTTCAAGTCAATAGTTCAAGCCGGTATTACTATTATGGAATCTACAATGTTGGGTTTTGGTAGATAAATTAATTAAAGTTTACGAAGACAAATAATTCGATTTTAAAAAATTTACTAGCACAGACTTTTTTTTTTAATATTCTGGACATATCACACACGGTCAACTGATCCCAAACTAGGCATAGCCTGTACTATGGGTACCAGAGACTGATATACATAATAGATAAATATTTAACACCCAGACACAGAACAAACATCTGTATTCATCACACAAATGTTTGTCCTGTGCGGGAATTGAACCCACAACCTCTAGCGTAGAAGGCAGAGTTACTACCAACTGAGCTATGAGGCCAGTCTTTAGACAGTGTGGGTAAAATAAGTTAATAAGACGGGACGATTACCCGTGTACCGGACGAGTTAAGCTGCGGGCAGCCACTAATCTTATAAAAATGTATTGGGCTAGCAACAACTGCCAATTTATTTATTTTAATTAATTTAAATATTCCGGACATATCACACACGGTCAACTGATCCCAAACTAGGCATAGCCTGTACCAGAGACTGATATACATAATAGATATATATTTAACACCCAGACACAGAACAAACATCTGTGTTAGTCACAAATGTTTGTCCAGTGTGGGAATGTAACCCGCGACCTCTAGCCCAGAAGGCAGAGTTACTACCAACTGAGCTATGAGGCCTGTCATTTATTAGATATTTTTAGAGTTTTATGCAGAGAAAACCCTGGATGTCGTACCCTAAGGGAAAAAAGCTAGGGGATGGGCAGCAGCATCCTCTATTATAACAACGATAGCTGTAACTGCGCTCGCCAACCCGCGTGTTTTTGTGATTTCCTCCCACGTGATAAGAAGTCACTCTGGAAATCTGTGGGCGAGCCCGATGCTCAGCAGTGGACTTCCAACGGCTGGAATGACGATGACCTCTGTACTAGTCCAAAATGGTTGCTGCGGTGTCATCTGTGACTGCGCCTTTTTTTTTGATATACGGATGCAAACGGCCCACCGGATGGTAAGCGGTTCATCATCATCATTTCAGCCGTACGACGTCCACTGCTGAACATGGCCTCCCCCACAGACAGAGCGAATTCCTTATCATGTGGGGGGATTTGCCCATACTCACCACGCTGGGCATGCGGGTTGGCGAGCGCAGTTAGAGCTATCGTTGTTAAAATGAGGGACGCTGCTGCCCATCCCCTAGCTTTTTTCCCTTAGTCGCCTCTTACGACATCCGCGGGTAGATAGATATGGAGGGGCCTATTCTTCAGCCGGGGCCACCACGGCCCACGACGGTAAGCGGTTACCGTCGCCTATTCACATCTGCAACTCCTGGAGCATTGCTAATGCGTTGCCTGCCCTGGAGAAATCTTTTTGTATTTTTCTTCAAGCTCTTCATGTTTTATCATAGGATTCATAGGCGACGCCGCGCAAAATGATGCGTTCACGGCATCTTGCTGAGGCGCGAGGCCGCTATGCCAGGCATGCGATGTCATGGTTTGTGCAGTGCACAAATTCAGTGCCGTTTGTATTTCAGTAGTACCTAATAAGTTTGTATTAAATATTATTATTATAATAAGCTATGTCTTAGATAGCTTTAGATATACCTTCAGTATTCGGGAGTTGTCTTATAACACCTTGTATAATAAATGATGTGGGGGTAGTGACACATCCTTCCGACCCAAAGATCGTGGGTTTGAATCCTGGCCGTGCACCAATGGATTTTCCATTTGGAAAATTTATGTGCGCTTTCAAACGGTGAAGGAAAACATCGTGAGCAAACCGGCATACCCTAAAACCTAAAAATTAAAAGACATGTGACATGTGCACGAACGAAAAGAACCTTTACAAGGCGCACTTTAATCCTATCACGACACTGCTTCTTTCACCAAGGGTCAAGCTCTTTTCAGGACCATTATACTTCAACCTGTTCACTGACCAAATACAAGATGACTAAGAAAAAACATGTGACACGATAAGCAAGCAAGCAAGTGAAATTCATGGCCGTTTGCTGCGCACTCAATTAGAAAATTATATTATTACTCTACAATTACCTAGTAAAATAGGTACCTACCAAAAACCCAAATTAAAAGCTTATCAATTCAATAAAGGTGAATGACCTTGCTAAAACCGTTAATGGATTTGACTCTGTAATGAGTGTGATCATCATCATTCCAGCCGTTTGAAGTCCACTGCTGAACATCGGCCTCCCCCACTTTCCGCCTGACCCAACGGATTAGCATTGCCATCCAGCCGTGGCAATTCCGCCAGCGTCTTGGGGACGCTTCCGACTGGTAGTGATCTGGATCAATTGAGCTATCTATAGATCGTTTGTAACGGTCTTAAGATAGCTCAACGGTTTCTTGTGTATTTTGTAAATAATAGCTTGTAATAGTTTTAAGTTTCTTTCTGTTAATAAAGATTATAATTATTTCATGTGGAGGGAATTTGTCCATACTCACCACCGCGAGGCACGCGGGTTGGCGAGCGCAGTAACAGCTATCGTTGTTATAATAGAGGACGCTGCTGCGCATCCCCTAACTTTTCTAGGGGCTTGCGATATCGTTGAGCCCCAAATGTCAAACTCAAAATTGACTTTGTACATCACGAATGATTTTAGAAACGAATATCAAAAACAACATTGTGGCTGTGGCTTGAACATGGGTTAATACTGTATTTCTAACAACCATGTGTAATCTAATCACGTAGGTGCGGGCGCGATGTCACCTCATTATTACCAACTGCAATAAATGTCCTCGAGTGAGACGTTCATAAGCCGTGTTCAAACGGAGTGCGATATGTCACCAGAAGCTTAGTTTCAAAATGATCCTAATATCTAGGTTACTTGTTAAAGTCCATTTTGAGTTTGACATTTGAGGGCGAGCTATTTTAGTTTTTTTTTTTTTTTTTGATGTATGCTATCCCGAAAGGGCTTATTCTTCATCGTACAGGCATAGCTTCACCTAGTTTCTAAGACGTTTCAAAGTGATCCTAGTGATTTTATTGAAATAAACGCCTTTTGACTTGGTCTTTGACTTTGATCCAATTGGCAATAAAGTTTGTTCTACGACTTTTGGAAATTCTAACTATGTGTAAAAATCAGCTGTTTTGGGGTCAAATCAGTTCAAACTCAATGAATCAGCTGTTTTAGGTGTTTAGCTGAACTACTCGTACGTTTAGTAATTAGTTAAACAGATTATAAAAATACCAAAAACAGGTAATTTAGAGAAAGTTTAGGAAAAAAAACTATTTTTTTTTTGCAAAATTTTGTTGTTTTTTTTCGCTAGAGTTCTTTCTTTTTGTTGATCGAATAACCCCCTTTCGGGATAGAATACATGTTATGGATCACCTTGTATAGCTCAAAGATATTTAAAACATTTAAAAGTCAAAACCAAAATTGACTTTACTTAGTAGACGTTAGATCATTTTGAAATGAATTTTAGTTGACTTATCGCACGCCGTTTGAACACGGCTTTACATTGATTAATACATATTTATATATTCAAGTATATTTACACAAAGGGGACTGTTGGGCTGTTATCTTCCTGAGTACCTACTAGATATTAGAAGGAAACGAAAACTAACAAGGATTTTTGTTATCATCACGAAAAACCTATGTAATTATTTACAATGTCAATTCCAGCATGTTTAAGGCTTCAAACCTAAATATTTACAAACTCGTGACTCACACGGACGTTAGGTAAATAATCGATTTGTTCCAACTTCACAAAAGCTAGAATCGCATAAAAATATTGTAAAATAGCTCCATTGTTTGGTCCTTGAGTATTATTTGACTGGCCTCATAGCTCAGTTGGTAGTAACTCTGCCTTCTGCGCTAGAGGTCGCGGGTTCGATTCCCGCGCTGGACAAACATTTGTGTGATGAATACAGATGTTTGTTCTGTGGCTGGGTGTTAAATATTCATCTATTATGTATATCAGTCTCTGGTACCCATAGTACAGGCTATGCCTAGTTTGGGATCAGTTGACCGTGTGAATATGTCCGGAATATTTTATTTCATTTATTTATTTACTCTGCTAATTAAAACAAACATGTGCCTACCTACTTATACAATATAGTTTTCATATACTACTAGCTTCCGCTCGCGGCTTCGCTCACCGGGTACCTATGAAGATTCTTCTTCTTCTTGTCGTGTCACTGATTCTTTCATGGTCATCCTGTATTATGTTAGTGACCATGTTGAGGTATGGTGGCCTAAGACCGTCGATGAAAGAATCAGTGTTGTGAAAGGATTAAAGTGCGCCTCTTAAGGCTCAAAAAAGTAACTTAACCTATGAAGATAAAATGTAGCCTATATGCTATTCCAGACTATAATCTAACTCTGTGCCAATATCGTCCAAATCCGTTCAGCCGTTTGGGTGTGATTGAGCCACAAACATACCAAGTGTACTCTTGGTGTATTGTTATTTCAACTTAAGCCTAAACTTAAAATAATGTGAATGATGTGTTCACATCACTCACTATATTTTTGTTAGCCTATCGTCAAACATTGTGGTATTTTAAATACCTACCTACAAATATGTCACACTCTTACACACCCTTTTTAAGTATACCCTAATTTGTGGACAACGGGGCTGATTATACTTTAAGAACCACCTATTCTATAAGATTTGTTATGTAATTTTTAAGTGTAATTGTTTGTTGTCCTGAATAAATAAAAAATAAAATAAAAATAAAATAAACATCCAAACATCCTCACAAACTTTCGTACCTATAATATTAGTAGGAAGTAAGCTTCCGCCCGCATGTTCGCTCTCGTAGTACCTACCCGGTTAAAAATTAGCCCATGTCACTCTCCGGCTCTTTAACTATATCATAATTTCAGCCGTAGGATATCCATTGCTGAACATAGGTCTCCCCCACAGATTTTCAGAGCGACAGCAAAAATTTTAGTACAAGTTTCACTGTGACAGACGTATACGTAAGCATATATCTATAGTTCGCAGATAAGCTCAATAAAATTGCAAATAAATCAATAAAGGCTAAGCAATTTTACAATACAGCAAATAAAAATCTCTACATTCGTAGTAAATTCAGTCTACTTCCAAGGATATAAAGCTCATTTCACGCTGAAGGCGCATCTAGTTGTGACACAGGTGGTAGAGCCTCCGTGCAGTCATTGTAAACCAGCATATCGTAAGGATTACAAGAATTTTATGGCTGTGTGGTAAGTGGCAAGTATTTCTGAACTGTGCTGGCTGCGTCTTCTGATTGCTTTTATAAGGAGGCCACAGACAAATGCTCGAATTTTTGTTGGACACATAAATAGTTTTAGGAGGAGGTAGGGCACAGCGAGATTCTCTCGTTCTGAATTGGAGAAGCTCGCCTGGTGAGGTACCACCGCCTTACAGAAGATCGCAGCCAAATAACATTATTTGTTTCAAATAGTGTTGTGTTCCTGCGGTGAGTAAGGTGGCCAGAGCTCTTTAGGGGGGAAGGGGGTTCGGGGTCGGCAACGCGTGCGTGATGCCTCTGGTATTGCAAGCGCTCATAAGCTACGGTAACCGCTTACCATCGGGTGGGCCGTAAGCTTATTTGCCACCTCTGTTGTTTAACCCCCCTCCCCTAAAGAGTTCTGGCAACCTTACTCATCGCAGGAACACAACACTATTTGAAACAAATAATGTTATTTGGCTGCGATCTTTTGTAAGACGGAGGTACCTCCCCAGGCGGGCTGCTCCAATTCAGAACGAGAAAATCTCGCTGTGGCCTACCTCCTCCTAAAGACTTAACTTAAGACTTAAGAGTTGGTCTACGCTTGGTCCCCAAGACACGTGGCAGCGTGTCCAGCCAAGTTCAAGGAACGGGTCAGCTTTACCAGGAGACGTGAGAGTTCATTGGGATCATAGTAGGTAATGTTTTGAACCGCGTACAATAATAAAATTAATGTGCCTAGGCTCAATTATAAATAAATATATTCCGGACATAAATATTCCGGACATATTCACACGGTCAACTGATCCCAAACTAGGCATAGCCTGTACTATGAGTACCAGAGACTGATATACATAATAGATATATATTTAACACCCAGACACAGAACAAACATCTGTGTTCATCACACAAATGTTTGTCCAGTGCGGGGATCGAACCCGCGACCTCTAGCGCAGAAGGCAGAGTTACTACCAACTGAGCTATGAGGCCAGTCAATTATAAGTTAATGAACAGTTATTATGAACTATAAGCTGAGATATTCACTTGATAAGGATCAAGTAGAACGCCTTATGCGGAAGATTTGTTTTCTCACAATTGTGTGATTTTTTTCTCTAATATCAAAATATGTAATTACCAGCTAATTGAAACAATTCTTATCACAGGTATTTTTTTATTGAGGAAGAATCTTTGCTAAGGTAATTTGAATAATTTTCATTTTGTGAAAGGCTGCAAAATGTGTGCAAATGGAAATACCCGGTCTTAGGTACCTAATAAACCCCCTTACTCACTAACTTTATCGGCTCGATAAAAGTATGTCCGCCTCTTTATTTTGACTGATTTTGAATAAGAGGGATTCTCTTTTTTTCCCTTTAGTTAATTTCTCATATCGAACGAAACACGGGCGCGTTGTTTAGTCGTCGACAATTTCAATGAAAAATGGAGTAGGTACCCAGGACCAAGGTAGGTCTTATATGTCTTGCACTATAGGTACCATAAATATGTAGGTACCTAATCATTCTGTGGCATGCAACCAGTAGGTACTCTTACCTATCTTTAACTTTATTTTGGTAGACGATGCGTGCAATCCGCTTTGCCGTAAAATTGGCAATCGCATGTCCGCCTCGCGGTCGTGATCAATTTATAGAAAGGATTCCGTGGCTTTAAGCCGTGTTCAAACGGTATGCCGACGTAAGGATAGTTTTGAAATAATTTTGAATGATATATCGCCCGCGGTTTGAACACGGCTTTACTATTAATCTACATATGAATTATCACTTTGATACCCATGAATATATTTTTCCAAAGCTTGTTTCAACTTAATTATTTTCACAGTTTAAAATTCAACCTTTACCCGGAACTGTCCCCAGCCTGCCCGAGGCTTGTGCTCCCATTCCGTCTGCAGAGGAGAGGCCGACTACGTCACTAGAGCTCAAGTGCCGCCTCGTGAATTACTGAACACTTTCGTTTTCAAGCACAGGTGGGCACACATCGGCGAGACAATGGTCTTCCGGACTCATTGTTGCAGAAAAACTCAGGTATAAACTAAAGCAGCGGGTGTTTTAGTTTATCGAAATCTAAAGGTGAGAGGTAATTGGAGCAGCCCGCCTGAGGAGGTACCTCCGCTGTACAGAAGATTGCAGCCAAATAACATTATTTGATTCAAATAGTGTTGTGTCCCTGCGGTGAGTAAGGTTGCCAGAGCTCTTTAGGGGGGAGGGGTTCGGCAGGCAACGCATTAGCAATGCTCCAGGTGTTGCTGATGTCAATAGGCGACGGTAACCACTTACCATCAGGAGGGCCTGTTCGCCTCCGTATAACATAAAAAAAAACAACATAAACGAATCGGCTTTGTATTATATTAGTTAGAACTAAGGTTGGAACATAACTTTGGAACTGTCAATCCGATCTGAATGGAATTTAGTAGGTCAACAGGTTGTACTTCAAAATAATCCATGCGATTTCAATGAATAAATGAAATAAATACTAAATACTAGGTATAGAATTTTGCTGGTACAAATCGGCCAAAGGGTTGCTATAATATTTAGGGGTCTATAAGGAACCTTAAAAAAATACCAATACATGAAGTGGGCTGTCATGTGAATGTGAAAGAGCTTTGTTCATAATATTTTGACCATTTACGCCATTGACCATTTTACACTGTGATACCGCCCTTTTTTGTGGTCATCGGCCTTTTTTTGTGGTGTAACCGAATCCTTTGTTAATTTCCGTGCAACTAATTGAAAGATGACAAACTTCTTCGAAACCTATTGACATAACGGCTTCTGATGAGGCGGTTATTTGGAATGTATTGACTTTGCCACGGAAACTGCACACGTTGTTGGTTTAAAATGAAATAAATAAAATAAATATTCCGGACATATTCACACGGCCAACTGATCCCAAACTAGGCATAGCCTGTACTATAGTGACCAGAGACTGATATATATAATAGATAAATATTTAACACCCAGACACAGAACAAACATCTGTGTTTATCACACAAATGTTTGTCCAGTGCGGGGATCGAACCCGCGCCCTCTAGCGCAGAAGGCAGAGTTACTACTGACTGAGCTATGAGGCTTGTCAAATGATGAAAATGTTTTAATGAGTTCCTCATCTCACTTTTCTTATGAACCTCGTAATAAAATACACTATACTTTGATACACTAACGCGCTCACATCTTCCATCTTCCAGGGACATCAGTTAGGGCATCTCAAAAGGCGCAAATACGTTAGTCTATTGGGCTTACATACTTGAGCCTCTTGCGGTTGAGACCCTGGGTCTGTGGGCAAGCTGGGCACTCGAAGTCACAATAGTTCATCTAGTCGGCGACGCGTGACCCGAGAGCTTGCTTTAATTTGACCCAACGGATCAGCAACGTCTTAAGATCGTTTCCGACTGTTATCGATTCAGATCAGTTGAGCCACATGTATAAATCATTTACAACGGTCTTGAGATAGCGCAACTGTTTCTTGTGTATTATGCAAATATTTACTTGTATTCGTTTTAATGTCTTTCTGTAAATAAATATTACCTCGTAATCAACGTAATGAGTCTATTACACACCTAAATACCGTGTCACAAGGTGTTCGACCTTCGAAGGATCCTGACGTGAATGTGGCTCCACCATTATTGCCCAAAATAATATAGCTGGCATGCTAAGTCTAACTAGGGGACTAGCGGAACGCAGACATTTGCATTGAATCGGTGAATTACGTCATTAGTCGTGAAATAGTGGTAGGTCACGCATCCCCATAGCCAAGCATGGGCTGTCTTATAACACGAACTTCCACTAATTGTATCTACCTATAGTTTGTACGGTTATATAGTGTATAATATATACATCTTCGATACATACATAAAATCACGCCTATTTCCCAGAGGGGTAGGCAGAGACCACGGCTTTCCACTTGCTACGACCCTGACCTCTTTTGCTTCATTCACTCTCGTCACATTCCTCATACATGCTCGCATGCGAAGCCGCGAGCAGCCGCTAGTACAGTATATAGTTATAGTTTGTAGTAAAATGGACAGTTAATAAAGCGAATAAAACCCTATCCTCTATATTTTTCATGCTATTTTTACAAATTGCTAGCCGTGACTGGCCTCATAGCTCAGTTAGTAGTAACTCTGCCTTCTGCGTTAGAGGTCGCGGGTTAGGACCCCGCACTGGACAAACATTTGTGTGATAAACACAGATGTTTGTTCTGTGTCTGGGTGTTAAATATTTATCTATTATGTATAACAGTCTTTGGTACCCATAGTACAGGCTATGCCTAGTTTGGGATCAGTTGACCGTGTGAATATGTCCGGAATATTTATATTTATTTATTTTATATGGGTGTAGCCAGCCCGTAGATGTTTTGCGAGTAGGTTAGGTACAAATAAACAATATTTTTTTTTATTTTAGGTACTACTACGATAGATGATATACAATCCCACATAGCTATTTTACCATTCAAATAAAATTTCCCTAAAAATATGAAGATTCTTGAGCTAAACAAATGAAAGTGGCTACAACCACTTACATAGCTGTTTGGTAATTTACAATGTCTGTGAGCAGCCTATCTCGACGTGACTTGAATTCAGACATCCTAATTCGCACGCCAAAACCGTCTAGCCAGCGTTTACATAAGCTAGATAAGACAGTAGCGTAGGCGTAGGGCACACGAGGCGTTTTAAATGCTTACTAGCTTCGACATTTCCTACTCAGGCCACGCTGCTCTAGGAAAGATTTAACAGTCATAACTTTTGATGGTTATTATAATCTATTGTGCAACAAAACGAAGTTGATGACTGAATCATCATTTCTGCCGTAGGACACCCTCTGCTGAACACGGCCACCCCCATGTGGAGGCATTTGCCCATACGCACAACGCTGGCGCAGGTCACCGGGTTGGCGAGTGCAGTTAGAGCTATCTTCCCCATTCCCTAGCTAATAAAAAAACCATGAATTCTTTTTTTAAACTATATCTTAAGCCGTGTTCGAACGGCCGGCGTGCGATAGGACATGTATTTTTTTTTTAATGATCCTCCTTCTTTTAAATAAAGTTGACTCTGAGTTAGAATAGAATAATCTTTTATTGAAAAATAGGATTCGAGGGGCTTGCGATTAGTTGCGATATCGTTGAGCTTCATCGCTATGTAAGACATGTCAAAGAAATATCACATGATATCCATGTTACAAAAAAACAAACAAAGAATTTCCAGTGCTACCTATAAATATAAAAGGATTGTTCTTCATGACATTTTTTAATTCTATTATTTTATAAGTACCTACCTACCATAAGCAATATGTTTGTTAGCCGGCAAGCTGTATCCTCGTAAGCAAAGGCGTAAAATGCGAGGTAAACCCTGGTTAGTCACAGCTTCCTCGTGACGTGACCTACATCTCATTTTGACAAAATCTAATATAGTACGGCCGTGGTGATGTCAACACGGAGGAATTAACATAATTTATTCTATCTGTATTTAAATGATTGCCTTCTGTGTGGAACTTGAAACATTATTAAACTTAAACATGCAGATACTCATCCTATACTTGATGGCAGCTAAAAATTAGAAGATATGTGACATGTGCACGAAAGCAGCCTCCAAGAGGCGCACTATAATCCATTCACTACACTGATTCTTTCATCGACGGTCATAGTAGATAATTTTTACACCCCAATTCACGAGTTTTAATAACCTTGAAACACTTATTTTGTTATTTTCTTTGGCCAGTATTTGTACAAAATTTGGGATCATTCGTGTCACGCATTCGATTATTTCATACAAACTTTGACATATCGTAAAGTCGGTCCGTAGATATTAGCTATTGTGTAAAATAGAACCTCCCGTGAAGGTCAATGTCAATGGTTATATTTTGTAGGCCCTGCAGTCAGTCATTTTCCATTACAATTCAACCAATTTAAAGTAAACGATCAATTCAGACAGACTAACTGAATGTTAACTACCCTCTTGTTGTTTGTTTCGTTGGCTATTACTTCCGCTTTCCAAAATTAGGTCACTTAAAACAACAATGGCTCGAAAATGCAAATTACCAAGCTAAAAGATTTACAGCAATAACTATGAATGTAGTGAATCAAACAAACACTGCTACATTCGCCAAAGCTACCTTTATTACCCACTGCCGAGAAGGAAGGAGGGTAATGTATTTGTAAGTTACTTTTGTTGTTCTTGTGGTGTGTTAAAACCGCGATAGCTTTAGGCCTAGACTGTGTGGCTTTAGAAGCCTCCAAGCAATATCCGCGGAATAGAAGGTTGTTGACTAGCAAAATTAGTTTGTGTGCTAGTCTTGTTTATTAACCTCTGACCAATGTCCAAGAGAGCGACAGAGAGCAGGCTAAAGTCCCGTACACTTTCACCCGCCGTCGCAAGCGTCAATCACCGCGGCCTCCTTGCGCACGCGCACGATCCAAAACATATCATAACTTCAGCAAAATAAAACTTAGACTCGCATACTTGGCTTAGTTTGAGTTCGTAACGGGGCTTCAGATGCATTAGTTAGACATTATAACTAATAACTGATACAGTTAGTTCGATGCAGTGACCCCTATCTGTCAGTTAGAGCCTTCGGTTCTTTCTTTAGGACTTTCTCGAGGGGTTATTGTGTCGATAGGTACTGTCTAATGAAAGTTTTGGGTATTTTCGTGAGTCAGCCGGCTGGGCGTGGCTGGATTCTGTGACATTACAAACACCACAGAAAACCAGTTTAGCGCATAAGGAAAACCATTCTAGGCATTCTAGGAAAGTATAGGTAGTATAATGGCCCATCTTCGCGGTCGAATAAGTTGGGCGAATACAGGCGATCTCCAACGTGTGCATTACAACATTTTTTCCTATATTTTACTATGATAGACGATGATCAAAGTGAAATTCAAAAGGTGTTTATTTCAATAAAATCATTAGGATCACTTTGAAACGTCTTAGAAACTTGAGAAAGCGCAATCACCGCTGCTGTATCAGTTTTTCGCACACACAACAATAGTTTGGCCATAATCATTGATGTGGGCCCACGTGCCCACAGGATTGCCGCGCATGTAGACGTACTGATCATAAAATTATCGGCAACGTGCGAATTCTACGTCCATATCTAACAGATGACACACAACAATACTGAACATGCTAATCATGTGGACCACTATGCAAGGATGGTTCCTATCAAAACCCAATCTGCAGTCGCTGAACTTAGCCGATGGTGAGGATGAGCCGCAACGTTAAAATCCCTGTGGGTTTTTTTTGGATCTTCCTTGAGCTAACAGTACATGTAGGAGGTACCCATTAGCAAAGACAATATAGACATTTCTATTATTATTATCTTTGCCAGTCAGTTTAGTAGATCAATAGGCCACAGGTGTGCCTCCGGCACTACATACATATAAATTGCGATCAACATTGAACGAGAAAGTGATCAGTCATTTGTTTAAATCATTTAGATCAGCCTTCTTATTAAATACGCGAAATAAAACCTAACCTTGATGATATATTCCCAACTACCCCACTAACTGCCCCATCAATGAGGTGGTTGGGAACTTTTATTCCCAACCCACACCACTAACTGACTAATGTATCTGTATGTACAGCTTAGGGATAACTAGAATATTACGTTATTTAGCAAGTTTTTCACCGAGCGGAAAATTCTGGTGGATGAGGAAAAGCTTGCGTAGGCTGTAGAAGGTGAAGGTTGTACAAATATATAGTGCTTAAAGGGCTCAGTCGGAATACTTATAAGCATTAACATCAAAAGACCGAAAGCCGTCCTAATTCATGAAAATAAATTTACAGGCACTGCGTAAATAAGGTAAGTCTTTAATGTTTTATCTAACGATGTGATTATTTATGAATGCGACAGGATTTTGATGAAAATATACTTCTATATATCCCAGAACCTAACGATAACGAAACCCGTTAACGTTTTCAAAAAGTAAACATATTTTTCGTTCGATATCAGTGGCAGTGATCGTGTTATTCCTATAACATTTTGTTATGCAAATCGATTCGTTCATTCATCATCATCATCATTTCAGCCGTACGACGTCCACTGCTGAACATGGCCTCCCCCACAGACAGAGCGAATTCCTATCATGTGGGGGGATTTGCCCATACTCACCACGGTTGGCATGCGGGTTGGCGAGCGCAGTTAGAGCTATCGTTGTTAAAATGAGGGACGCTGCTGCCCATCCCCTAGCTTTTTTCTCTTAGTCGCCTCTTACGACATTCGTTCATAACATAATGCAAATAGGTGCTACACGTAGATCCAGTTATTACAGCATATTTTTTCATGTTCCACGTCTAAATCACATTTTCACGGCAATGAATTAGAAGCTGACTACATAATCATATTATATTTAGCTTCTACGTAGTTTCATCGTAATTTCATAATTGAAACAGGCAAATCAAAAGCCCTCAATAAACAAATCAATTTAATTAATAATGATAGTGTTTTAACTAAGAAAATTGAAGTGGCGAATGCCTTTGACAGTTTTTTCTCTAGTATACCTAATATTGTAACCCAGTCGTTAAAATCTTCAGCTTCTGGAGCGTCCCTTCTTCTAGAAGCTAGTGTTGCTAAATGTGAGACTGAGTTTAGTTTTAGTTACATTAATGCGGGTAATATTGTGAAAACCTTTAAATCCCTCAATATAAAAAACACTGAAGACCTATGGGGTATATCTACAAAGGTAGTAGGTGCTATTATTAACGATATTGCTCCATGCTTAGCCCACATCTTTAATAGTTGTGTTGACGATGGAGTTTTTCCTGACCTTATGAAGCATAGCAAAATCATTCCTTTGTTCAAGTCCGGAAACGAAAAAGATCCCGCTAATTATAGACCTATCTCGATATTGCCTACTCTAAGTAAAATCTTTGAAAAAGTTATTCTTACTCAGTTATTATCTCACTTCAATCTTAACGGGCTTCTTCATTGTAATCAATTTGGATTTACCAAAGGTCGATCAACAGCCGATGCCGGGACTTTGCTCTTAAAGCACATATACGATGCCTTTGAGAACTCACAAGACGCAATCGGTGTATTCTGTGATTTGTCAAAAGCGTTTGACTGCGTGAGTCATGCAACATTAATCTCAAAGCTAAAACATTACGGCATCCAAAACCGTGCAATTGACCTTTTACAATCTTACTTATCCAATAGAGTCCAAAAAGTTGACGTGGGTGGTGAAAGGTCTTCTGGATCAACTATTGTCATGGGTGTGCCACAGGGTTCGATTCTAGGCCCTTTCTTGTTCCTAGTTTACGTTAATGACCTCCCTTCTTATGTTAAAGAAATGTGTGACATAGTTCTATTTGCTGACGACACCTCGCTAGTGTTCAAAGTCGACAGATCCAAAACAAATTACGATGACGTAAACGCATCCTTGTCGCTAGTCCTTAATTGGTTTTCTGTAAACAATCTCTTGCTAAATTCAAAGAAAACGAAATGTATCAAATTCTCTTTGCCTAATGTAGTACACAATAGCCCCACTAACATTGTATTAAATGGAGAGTCACTAACCCTTGTTGATTCTACAAATTTCCTAGGACTCAATATTGATTCAAAATTGCAGTGGGGACCCCACATTGAAACTCTTGCCGGTAGACTTAGTTCCGCGGCATATGCCGTTCGTACGATAAGGTGGCTCACAGATGAAGCCACAGCTAGGTTAGTTTATTTTAGCTACTTCCATAGTGTAATGTCCTATGGTATCTTTCTCTGGGGAAATGCAGCAGATATCCAAGTCATATTTGTTTTACAAAAACGAGCAATACGTGCCATTTATAAAATGAAGTCAAGGGACTCCTTGAGGGAACTTTTTAAAGAAATTAACATTTTAACTGTAACTTCACAATATATTTACGAAAACTTATTGTACACACATAAGCACATGGCTAGCTTTAAGAAAAAAAGTGATGTGCATAGTATTAACACAAGAAACAAAAATAAATTGTGCATTCCAAAATTTAGATTACAAAAAGTAAATGGGTCTTTTATGGGGAATATGGTAAGATTTTATAATAAACTTCCGGTAAACGCGACGCAACTTCCTATTAGAAGATTTAAAGTGTACATAAAGAATAATCTTATTAAGAAAGCGTACTATAAACTAAATGATTATTTAAATGATAAAACCGCATGGCCTGAAGTCGCTCTGCCCCTCGACAGCTAAAATGCCATTTTGCAGTGTCTTTACAGTTTTTGCTTGCATCATATTTTAAGTATTATTTAATTATATAAGCATTAGGTACATATTTCATCAAGTGTAGCGTGTGCTGCCCTTAGATCATTTGTTGAAGCTCACATTTGTCTTCATTTTTTCACATTTTTATAAGCTCTTATTTATTAAGGATTATAATTAGATTACTTTTCTCTTGAGCCTCACCTAGTTCGATCGGCACCACACTGAAGCTTTAAATTCCATTTTGTGAAAAAGGATCAAAGAAAAAAATGATAGGCACCAAGCCGTGTTTGTTGCCTGATTCTTCTAGGCTTGGTCGCGAGGAACAGGCATAGCTTCACCTAGTTTCTAAGACGTTTCAAAGTGATCCTAGTGATTTTATTGAAATAAATGCCTTTTGACTTTGACTTTTCGTTTTCTCCTACCTATTCCGACGATCTAGTAGGATATATTACTTCACACAATTACACGAGATAAGTGTACCCGAGACGAGACGTGCAGACAGACAGACGGACAACAAAGTGATCCTATAAGAGTTCCGTTTATTTAGGTTCGGAAATCTAAACAGGCTACTTTTTATCTAAGCACCACGCGAGCCAAGCCGCTAGAGGCAGCTAGTTTTCTAATATACAGATCATTGACATCCCGTTTGACAAGCGCAAGGCAAGAAGGTATGCCAGCGTGATTCACTGGCGCTAACGCCTGACTCACCGTCACCGTGCAAGTTACTGTCTCCTTGGCTAACGGAACTCAATATTATTGTGAAATATTCACTGGATTGATGATTGAGGTAAGAAAGAACTAAAAAATAATTTCACATGCGCCGAGGCTTTTGTAACCAATTCTTGCGGAAATTTTCCTGCAGCGATATTATCTACTCTACGTCAGGACGAACTATGTCAGGAATATAGAAAAAAAGAAAGAAAGAAAGAAAATAATTTATTTCCCGTCACATAAAGAGATAATATTATTATAATATAGATAATATATAGCTATTATTATCCTATAAGGATTGTAGTCTGTTAGTTTTTGTGATTGATTTGTATGCTATCCCAAAAGGGGCTTATTCCACTTATTCAATAAAGTCAAATATTTCGATATTTTTTTCAGCTAGTGTAGGAGGAGGTAGGGCACAGCGAGATTTTCTCGTTCTGAATTGGAGCAGCCCGCCTGGGGAGGTACCTCCGCCTTACAGAAGATCGCAGCCAAATAACATTATTTGTTTCAAATAGTGTTGTGTTCCTGCGGTGAGTAAGGTTACCAGAGCTCTTTAGGGGGGAAGGGGGTTCGGGGTCGGCAACGCGTGCGTGATGCCTCTGGTATTGCAAGCGCTCATAGGCTACGGTAACCGCTTACCAACAGGTGGGCCGTATGCATGTTTGCCACCTCTGTTGTATAAAAAAAAAAGCTAATATTCTTTCTTTTTGTTAATAGAATAAGCCCCTTTCGGGATGGAATACGCACTATGAAACACCTTGTATTCTTTACAAGTCGTTTAAATTTTTATGGTTCTGTTGTAATGGATAAGATTAAATCAGCCCGTTGAGCCAAAGGTACCTACTATGTCTGTGTACCCAGTAGCTACCCACTGTGGTATGTGGTAGACGGTAGCGCACTCGGAACAATAGGAAGATGGGCAGATTAAAGTCCATGGGAAGTGGACACGTCCATCTATTGTGTTAGGTTAGTCCGCGCTCGTGGAATCCGATTGTGCGGCGGGAATGCAGATTACACTCGGCTTTATTAGATCCGCTTTAATAATATACCGGTCGTCTTGCAAGAGCTGCGAACGACTTCCTACGAGTTGAGTTCTTACTTAAATCCTACTATCCTACTAATATTATAAATGCGAAAGTTCAACTGGACTTTTACAAAATCTGCATTTTACTTGTGCTACGCTGTGTGACACCTGCTACGAGCTTTAAAATAAATTTATTTCAGAGTAACCCCACTAATATTCAACTGACTTGACTGGCCTCATAGCTCAGTTGGTAGTAACTCTGCCTTCTGCGCTAGAGGTCGCGGGTTCGATTCCCGCACTGGACAAACATTTGTGACTAACACAGATGTTTGTTCTGTGTCTGGGTGTTAAATATGTATCTATTATGTATATCAGTCTCTGGTACCCATAGTACAGGCTATGCCTAGTTTGGGATCAGTTGACAATGTGTGATATGTCCAGAATATTTTTTTATTTTTTATTATTCAAGGTATGTTAACATTTGTGAACACAAAAGCTTGATTCGAAATAAACTAACCCTTATTCAAATTGAGGTTTGTGTAAATTATAAGGCCTCGTGTTCATCATCTGTCGTCACTCGCGTTGTAAAAGAATCACGATAATTGTTATAAAACGTCTCGGCATTGTTTCACGTGTTAGGGTTAAGCTATATTTAAAGTATGTGCTTGACCGTGGTGGCCCCGGCTGATGAATAGGCCCCTCCATATTTCCTACCCATGGATGTCGTATGCCGACTAAGGGAAAAAATCTAGGGGATGGGCAGCAGCGTCCTCTCTAATAACAACAATAGCTCTAACTGCGCTCACCTACCCCCGTGTCCAGCGCGAGTATGGGCAATTTCCTCCCCCATGATAGGAAGTCGCTCTGGAAATCTGTGGGGGAGGCCGATGCTTAGCAGTGGATTTTTTTACGGCTAGAATGACGATGACAGGAGTGCTACGGCGCGGTGGCGCAGCCGGTGGCGTGTTTTGTATGGGGTGATGTGGGCATCCGGATACAATCCGTGAGGAATTTCATTCTAACCACCAGTACCTGCGGGTACAATACTGAAGCATGTGATTGTATGGGGTTGGATACGATCTTCTTTGCGTGGCTCGCGTGACTACAACGTGATTCTGCTCAATACCTACTGGCTGTAAGAACACCATTTTACTATAATCAACAATATTTCAACAATAAGTATTATTTAAATATTATTTTTTATATCACGATACATTGGCGCTAACTTTTATGCGGTGTACCAATACTTATTCTTGATAAAAAAAAAAAAGGATTTCTGATTTCTTATTGCAAGTACATAAGCAAATGCCTACAAATTTCTTATCACATACCGCACAAAATGGTAGTCTTCATAATGACGGTGTCCTAGGCAATAGGCTGACAGGACTATAGCTCATCTAAGCTAATACATTTCAGAAATCGTTATAGATAACCTAGTATTAAGTATAACAGTACCTAAGTATTATACCTATTTGTAACCAGTTTCCAAGTTGCTTGAGTGTGCTATCATACAAAACATCATGACTCTTATGTAACTTTAGTACTTAATAGTGAGTAATTACTCCTTGTTATTATTATTTTTATCTCTTAAAGCATCATTATAGCACAATATCTTTATCATTTAGTACGTTATTTTTATTTTTATGTTATTTTATGTGTAGTTGTCTTAAGGAAAATAAATCTTTCATTCATTCATTCATTCATCAGCCTAGAGGTGACCGCGCTGAAAGTTGCTTTACTTTGCCGTCCTATTATGAACGAATAATAGGCAATATTATTTACACCTAAACCGAAGAGCATGTATGAGGAATGTGATGAGAGTATCCATGCTGTATCCATGAACATATTGGCAATAAATGAATATGAATACGAGTGAATGAAGAAACAGAGGTACGTCAGGATCGTAGCAAGTGGAAAGCCGTGATCTCTGCCTACCCCTACCTATATACCTATATATATATAATTTGTTTTTATGGTAGGCATATTATTTAATATATTATATGCAGTTAAAATGTTTAGTAGGTAAAATTTAAATGTAGGTTGTGTGCACAACATTATATCAAAATTTATTATAGATAAGTACATCTGATATCCCCTCTATTTAATCATATCCACTCCAAAGGTTGTCTGGTAGAGATCGCTACTTCATCGATAAGGCCGTCCATTGTTCATCACATAGTTTAGTTTTTATTGTTTTTTTGTTAATGTTTGTACTTTTTATGGTGTGCAATAAAGCATTTTCTATCTATCTATCTATCTCTACCCCTCTGGGAAATAGACGTGATTTTATGTATATATGTATATAAAATGAACGCTGAATAACGCATTGTAATCGGCAGGCTACAGGGATGAGGGAAGTCTAAGCCATGATGTGCGATTTATTTTCAACGGATCCCGTTTTAAAACAAAACTGAAAAGGGTGCAGACTTTTCAAATTTCGCAAAGAATTATTACATACATACATACATAAAATCACGCCTGTTCCCAGAGGGGTAGGCAGAGACCACGGTTTTCCACTTGCTACGATCCAGACATACCTCTTTTGCTTCATTCACTCTCATCACATTCCTCATACATGCTCGTCGGTTTAGGGTACTCATGACCTGGCCTTTTTCCAAAACGTCACCGATTTGGTCACTAAACGTACGCCTAGGTCTTCCCCTTCCAACGGTTCCATTCACACTCGCCTTATACACCTGTTTCGTCAATCTTCTTTCGTTCATCCTCTCTACATGACCAAACCATCTCAGCATACCTTTCTCAATCCTCATCACTACGTCTTCTTTCACCCCACAAAGCTCTCTTATCACGCTGTTTCTTTAAAATTATTGAAATATTGAATACTAGAATTGTTGAGAAAGAAGAATTATTGAATACTAATTATAGGCGCCATTACATGTCCACTACTTCTTAGAAAAGGTGCTCTCGTTGGCACACTCACTGCGTAAGTATTTCGTAATTTTATCCTTATTCCAGCGAAACCTCACACGAGCATGACTAATTCCTCGAGGCGGCCGTGAAGATTCTGTTTCTTAAAAAACAGCTATCATTATCAGAGCCGTAATAGCGGAGATGCGGCAACGTAACTCTCCGTGAATATCATAAATATGTTACTAGGCCGTACTCGTAGCTATAACAAGGTCCCAAACAAATCTGCTAGAGTTGTCAATTACAAATTGATAAAACAAAAAGCATTGGAATAAAAATACCCAACAACGCTCATCAATAATATTAAAAAAAAGAAATGCAAATAAATTCGGCGCGCTGAGATTTCGTAACCAATTAATAATTAGCTTTTGAACGAAGTCTTACCACGAGAGTTCCGTTACAAATTTTGGTAAAGGAATCTTTATTTATTTTATTTTATTTTTATTTCTCTTTTTATTTTCTAAGATAAACGAAATAGATGACATGAATGGAGCAAGCTAATGCAAATACCCAGTGTAAAGAAAAGAGGCAATCCTAGTTGGGTTACAAATTAACCAATTCAGTTATTTTTCCTTTTTTTTTTTTCAGCGGGATTAGTATTTCGAGTAGCCTTTAGTCATATTTTAGACAATTCACACAAAATCTTTATAAATTGTAGCCTATGTGTTATTCTGATGTATAAGCTATATTATTGTGAAGTTTCATTAAAATCCATTCCGAAGTTTTTACGTGAAAGAGTAACAAACATCCATCCATCCATCCATCCATTTGACTAGCGTCATAGCTCAGTTGGTAGTAACTCTGCCTTCTGCGCTAGAGGTAGCGGGTTCGATTCCCGCACTGGACAAACATTTGTGACTAACACAGATGTTTGTTCTGTGTCTGGGTCGTAAATATATAACTATTAAGTATATCAGTCTCTGGTACCCATAGCACAGGCTATGCCTAGTTTGGGATTTTTTCATTTTTCATAAGTAGTATATTTCAATAAAATCACTAGGATCACTTAGAAACGTCTTAGAAACTAGGTGAAGCTATGCCTGTTCCTCGCGACCAAGCCTAGAAGAATCAGGCAACAAACACGGCTTGGTGCCTATCATTTTTTTCGATGATCCTTTTTCACAAAATGGAATTTAAAGCTTCAGTCTGGTGCCGATCGAACTAGGTGAGGCTCAAGAGAAAAGTAATCTAATTATAATCCTTAATAAATAAGAGCTTATAAAAATGTGAAAAAAATGAAGACAAATGTGAGCTTCAACAAATGATCAGTTGACAATGTGTGATATGTCCGGAATATGTATGTATGTATGTATGTATTCAGCAAAAACAAATAAACACCGTGAAAAAGTATCAGTCAAGAAGCTGACAGCTCTTCCTTTAATAAACCTCGATGTCCATTATAGTAGTATCTCGGTGGAGTTTATTAAGTTCTTAAATAATATGTTAATTATCATTCCGTAGGTAGGTAGGCATGTAAAATACATAACGGGCTGTAACGTGATACTCAATTCCTAAACACGGCAATTCTGCGCGTGCCATTCCACGGAGTCATAATCATTGTTATTTCATGCTAAAGTTACCACCGTGCACAAGTTTTAAGGTATTCTGGTGTATAAAGTACATAAAAATGTGGCCTCGGCTGAAGAATAGGCCCCTCTATTACTAACCGAGGATGTCGTAAGAGGCGATTAAGGGGAAAAAAGCTAGGGGATGGGCATCAGCTTTCCTTTTAACAATAGCTTTATCTGCCCACCCGCATGCCCAGCGTGAGAGTATGGGCAAATCACCCCAATGATTGTTTGGGACCAGGCCTCACAAGGTCGGTTACTATGGAAGTCTACGGGGGAGGCCTATGTTCAGCAGTGGATGTCCTACGGTTGAAATGATGATAATAAAATAAACTTTGACATTAAACATTCATTCGATAATTTCTAGCGATAAACAAAACTCTCGGTGACTGCGGCGGCGGACTTGCACCCCGGTTTTTTTTATACATCTAAGGTGGCAAACAACCCTACGGCCCACCGGTTGATAAGCCGTTACCGTAGCCTATGAACGTTTGCAATACCAGAGGCATCACGCACACTTTGCTGACCCCACCCCTAAAGAGCTCTAACAGCCTAACTCACCGCAGATACTCAACGCTATTTTATTTTTATCTTTATTTATAGCTTTTTGATACTCTCAAAGATAACGAATCTATTGACATGTAGAGTAGAGAGCGCGCGTGGCCCAGCATTCATTACGGCGGCGGCGACGCGCGTATCGTCGTTTCGTTATTCTATCACATCTAATTCACTTGTGGAAAGTAAAGGTTTATGAAATGATCTGACGGCCACTGAATACGGTTATGTAAGTACCTCCTCACCAAATATCGTTTATGCTGTTGAGGACACGAGCTTACTAAATAATAATTAGGAAACTCACGCATATCGCGTACAACTTGAGGATCAATCATTAAATAAATAAATAAATATTCCGGACATATTCACACGGTCAACTGATCCCAAACTAGGCATAGCCTGTGCTATGGGTACCAGAGACTGATATATATAATAGATAAGTATTTAACACCCAGACACAGAACAAACATCTGTGTTGATCACACAAATGTTTGTCCAGTGCGGGTATCGAACCCGCGACCTCTAGCGCAGAAGGCAGAGTTACTACTAACTGAGCTATGAGGCCAGTCATTAGCTATCATTATGTACAGGCTCCTCTAGATTCCAGCATATTATCTAGTCCAATATTGTATCGGAGGTGATAGTATCTAAGTTTATAGTTTATATTTATGGGAAAAAACTATAGGTAGTCAGTTTATAGAGTTGTGATGGGAAAAGGATCACAAACTAACAAAACAAAGTAGACTACGATTACCTCTGTCTGATTGGGAACTGGATCTGACGTAGAACGAACAACAAAGGAGATTTTTTTATCTAAAACCACCAAATACTATTTCTATCCTTCGCTACCGTGACATTTTGCAGTCGCAATTCCAAGCGCACGTGCACCTAACGGTACATTTTGTACTATTTTATTTCAACCTTTTAATCAATTTACTGCTATTGAGGATGTAGGTAGGTATACCTAGTCTCACGAAGTGGTGAAGAAAAACTGGGAAACGGGTATGTCCATGAAGAAAAAATAAGATAAAATATTTACATAAAAGGGTCACCGAATCCGTTCTGACCAAGAAAGGAACCAGCGTCACATCTAACTGCTTGCTTGTCGTGTCACTGATTCGTTCTTGGTCATTCTGTATGAGGTCAGTGACCAGATTGAGGTATGGTGACCCTGAAAAGGGCATATGACCATCGGTGAAAGAATCAGCGTAGTGAACTTAGAGCATTCTTTCGTGCACATGTCACGTCTTCGAATTTGTATGTTCTATAGGACATGCCAGTTTCCTCACCTTCACGTTTGAGAGCACTAATCATCATCATCATCATTTCAGCCGTATGACGTCCACTGCTGAACATGGCCTCCCCCACAGACAGAGCAAATTCCTTATCATATGGGGGGATTTGCCCATATTCACCACGCTGGGCATGCGGGTTGGCACTAATAAAGTGCACATAATTTTTAGGAATGGAATAACAGAAAATGGATCAAACCCACGACCTGTAAGATCGGAAGGCGGGGCCGCCACTACCACTCCCCCAATGCTCTAGAACTAGCTAGTGATCGTTCCTTCTAACCGCACGCCGATACTAAATAATACTGTAAAAACTAGGCATTACATGACGCAACCCGCCGCACTTTCACTTCCTAGTCGATGGACAATACCTGCAGATGTTGCTCCTCTTCTGGTCGCAGCCCATTGTTAATGTAACAATGCTGTTTCTTTAATACCTTGACATTGTGACGCTTTGTGTAACGTTGTGCGGCGGAACAAGTTTCTAGTTATGTCTGTGATTTCTTCAAGTTCATAATTAATTAGTTCATTCAAAGTGATAGCGATGAAAGAAGAGTGCATGCGGCGGAGATGCGAATGCTGAGATGCATGTGTGGAGTGACGAGAATGGACAAAATAAGAAATGAGTACATCAGAGGAAGTTTGAAAGGAGCGCCAGTGACGGAAAAGTTGAGAAGTAATAGGTTAGCATGGTATGGGCATGTCATAAAGAGGGGTGAAAATCATATAACGAGAAAAGTGTTAGGTATGAATGTGGATGGATATAAGACTAGAGGAAACCGAGGAAAAGATAAATAAATAATAGTAAATATAAATAAATTTATTCAACACAGACTAAAAATGATATTTTAAAATAGATACACAGGTTATTAGAAAATAATAATAATAAAAAAAAAACCAAATTCACAAATAGGTACCTACTATGGATGGATTGTATTAAAGATGACATGAGTAAGAAAGGAGTGAGTGCGGAGATGACGGCTAACAGAAGAGAGTAGAAGAAGAAAACATTTTGTGCCGACCCCACATAATGTGGTACAAGGGCAGGTATAAGAAGAAGATTCAAAGTGATAGCGATCATACATATCGAAAGTCGTTGTTTGCCAAAACCTCAAATCGTGCCTAGTGTGGTGAGTATGGTTAAATTCCCCCCACAAGACAGAAAATCTTTTTTTTTACCTTTAAAAATACACCCAACAGTCACATACTGAGAATCAGCGTAGTGAATCATAATATAATTAAAAAAATATATAATTATAATTAGATTACTTTTCTTTTGAGCCTCACCTAGTTCGATCGGCACCACACTGAAGCTTTAAATTCCATTTTGTGAAAAAGGATCATCGAAAAAAATGATAGCCAAGCCGTGTTTATTGCCTGATTCTTCTAGGCTTGGTCGCGAGGAACAGGCATAGCTTCCCCTAGTTTCTAAGACGTTTCAAAGTGATCCTAGTGATTTTATTGAAATAAATGCCTTTTGACTTTGACTTTGACTTGATACATACCTAGTCCTGACCCCACACTAGCATTCCCTGTCGTCGGGTATCTGAAACTTCGAGTACCATGGTACCAGTCGCTCTGGACATTTGTGATGTTTATCAGTGAACGTCCTATGGCTGAAATGATGATGATGAATAAATGACCAATTATATCTCGCAGGAATAATCAACAAGACAGCAAAAGAAAGTTGAAAATGTAAAGAGCAAAGTGGACTTGTAAAGAACAGTAAAAAGGCATTGTCGAGGATGAATTGTTGCTAATCTTAAGCCCGGGAAAGCTCAAAATAGGCTGGAATTATGCCCCTGGCCCGTCTTTATAAAGGGACATTTCCTTTTGAACACTCGAAATTAGGTGGTCGTTTATTGTAGAGCACAGTGAAAATCATTTAGATGAATTTTAATTTGCAATGCAAAGTTAAGGTGCTAGAATATAATAGACAACAACCGCGATGGCTAGCAAAGTTCTGTTATTCTAATGATACAGTAAAATAATCAAAATAGCATGTACACTGCAGGTGCTGTGAAATCACTGGCCACACAACGACTACAAAATATAAATTTCAGCATTTTGTGAACTTTTGATATTACTTCATACGATTTGAGTGCAGTCTTCGCGCTTGTCACTCGAAGGTTGCGTAGAGTCCTTGGAGACGATATACGGGGATAACTCATTCTTTGAAATGCGACTTAGTATTTACACATTGTATCTGCATAACGCATGCGTCATCAGAACGTGATTCTGAAAGCTATTCGCCGAGTTATCGGCAAAACCGTACCCTTCTCCACATACAGGATGTGCCGTCTCAAGTTGTGCTCGCGGCGCACATAATCTATTCAAGTGTACCTATGTAAAGTAAGCGTAGCTCTCATTATGGAGCGGTGTCTGGTGCACGTTGCTATGTGCCCGGGGCCTCTGCGCCGGTGCCTGCGCACGATTGCACCCTATTGCATGCGATTCCCCGTGCGGCCGCGACCGCGACAAGCGCGACAATACTGCGAGTCGCGCCGCATCTTACCTTCATGTTCGGTGTATTCGCGATCCACATGCCTCACCGCCAATTATATTGCGCAAGTATTCGCGTTTGTATACGAAACTTTATTATTCGCCACGCGGACGCCCGCCCGCCGCCGCCGGCCCGCGACACCAACTCGACAATCTCAATTCTTAATTACGTAAGCTATGCTAGGGGCGTTTACCCGCAGCTCGCGGACAACTTATTAAACTTATTATAAACTAGGTCTATTTGCTACGTCATTGTTGTCGCTTTTGCATATAATGAGAAATGGCGAGCGGCCGGCGCTGGCGACGCGCGGCGCCGGCCGCCCAACTCGAGCCAGGTTTTAATTGTAACGTAACCTACATTTATTATTTTATACGAGTTTGAATGAAAGAGCGAACAAGCTGTGAACACGAGTGCTGCAGGTAACATTCCAGTAGGTGCCCCGGGAGCCGCCGGCGCCGGCGCCGCAGCCGGGCGGGTGGATGGCCGGCCGCGGCGCGGATGCCCGACTGGACAACTCCCGAAGCAAGCCTCGCCTAGCACCAGCCCTAAGTGGGAATCTATTTCTGTCCAGTCGCATCTCCAAGGATAACCGGCCTGACTCACGCATTTTCTGAGACTTTTTGCAACGATGATACAACAGGTTATTGCATTGTTTTTTGATAGTTATGCAAAAAATCGAGCAAAGGTCATTGCGTCACCAATTGAAATTCCTTGTAAGATGTCTTCGTGAAGCCTTCGACCTGCGATCTGCGTGTGATAAGTGAGAGCCTAATCCTCAAGAGCAGTATTTTTAAAGCAGTATTTTCTAATTTACTGCAGCAGTCTGCTGAACCTGGTACCAACGCTCTACGAGAGCCTGCAATTAAGTTCTACAACACGAGTGGTCGGCGACCTCATACTTTGCACATATTATAGGTACCCTGCCGGTGGCCCTGTTAGCTAAACTTAAGCGACAAATATAATGCTCGTTAAATAAGACGTGCCTGGAATGGCAACCAATATTTCATTGCTGCAGGATAACTTGATGATAAGGAATAGCCGCAAGAAATACATCAATCAGTATTTATTGTAAGAAGAAAACGTGTAACCCTCGACCGCAGTCTTAAATTACGGCTCGAGGGTCTTATCGAATCTTGATTTGATCCACGGTGAGTCAATGCCTAGTGAATCACATCATTGTATTCACCATTCTGTATCGGCATCAATGCAAACATCGCGACCAAATCGAACACCTGATATCAATTAACGTGCGCAGTTATTTACAAGTGCAAATATTCAACGCAACCGAAAAGAAGGACGCAGGACGTTTCCATTTTCCGGAGCGAAAACGATGAAAACGCCGGGAAAAACGACCGCGTAAACGAACTATCGTGCATGCAACTATGGTTTGTTATAAAATGCACTTACCGGTTCATCGTGTTGTTATAGAAGACACTTGGCGACACTGGTTGTCGGTATGAGCGTGTTTCACAGCACAGTCGCGTAGTTATTGAGGCGCGGAAGCCATGCCGGGACGTGCGCGCGAGGCCGGGGTCGCTGCGCGAGTGGCCGCCTCGTCCGCGCCGCGCCGCCGCCGCCGCCTGCAAGCTTGCACGATGACTCTGCGATATCCTGACCCCATGAGCCTGGCTAGCACCACTACCAGAGCAAAGCTTTTCTTTCGAATGCAGCCATTTAGTTGACCGCCATGTTTAGCAAGTCAGTTACCAGCGTTGCGCCACAAAAGCCTCTTATTTGTAATATATTTTTTGGACTCAAGAAAAAGTTAACTACGAACCTGTCCCTGGTACCACTGATTAATCACTGACTCTGACCACTTATTTACAATTTTAGAGTTAGGCGCATTTTATAGAGCCTTGTCTATCACTATGATGCCAGACCCTAATAGATTAAAAAAGAACCTATGCCAATTTACTACAAACCAAAATGTCTAATCGGATATCTGTAGCACCAACAACGGTTAATTTATTCCGTTGTCCACCCAAATCTGTTTTCCAAAGTAGGTCAACATAATTTAAAGGATGTTCCGGAACATTGAGTACGGAGGATACCAATGGAGGGTTTCCGAGAAGGTGTCAGAATCTTCAATGTCGGCTACCGTTGACCGTCCGCATCGGAACCGCTCATCCGTGGTGGTCAATCGTTCAGAAACGATACCTGCACACTATGTTTCATTAATCATCTATACATAAATAACCTATGGTGTCGTATTCAACTAGCGAACCGTTACATAAGGAAATCGATTGACTTCATTTGAATACAGGTCAAAGATTAACAGGAATTCCCTGGTGCTTGCAGTGACTCATACAATCAGTCAATGTCACTATCGCGCGTCGCCCAAGAAAATACTTAGCCACGCATTTTTCCTGTTGTTCCATAAAGAACTTCTCTATTATCAATGTTATCAACTCTAATTATAAATGTTTTTAACCTACCTAGTAACTAAAAGCTATTCAATTAAAGATGTTTTGATAATTTTATAATTAAATGTGTTCTTCTCGCCTGAAACACAGGATTACCTAATTCAGGCTCCTTTTTAATATCTACCTATACGTAAAAATTACGATTAACTTGTAAATTTTTGTGTACCTTATCAATCTTCATCATCATCATTTCAGCCGTACGACGTCCACTGCTGAACATGGCCTCCCCCACAGACAGAGCAAATCATGTGGGGGGATTTGCCCATACTCACCACGCTGGGCATGCGGGTGGGCGAGCGCAGTTAGAGCTATCGTTATTAAAATGAGGGACGCTGCTGCCCATCTCCTAGCTTTTTTCCCTTAGTCGCCTCTTACGACATCCGCGGATAGGTAGATATGGAGGGGCCTATTCTTCAGCCGGGGCCACCACCATATCAATCTTATGAATAAATTATCTTATCTTATCTTATTATTATCCCTAACTTAAGTTATTTGGAATCGTGGAAAACCTTGGTTCTCGATTCTATTGAAGTCGTTAGAGTTGACCGCCATCATCAGTGGCGTTACACGTCTTTTACAAGGGGTCAAGGCTACCTACGTTCATGTCTGGTGACGACCAACATATAGCTACGGCTTGTTAGGCACTAAAAACTGAAAAAGCGTGCCTTGCAAAGAGTCCCAATCTTATTAGAAAATACGCCTCAGGTACCTAGGTTCAGCAGCGGTCACCCTATTGCTGAAATTTTAATGATAGATAGATAGATTAACACTATATTAAATCTACAACAAACTTAATGTAGTATCGGTCTTATCGCTGAAAGCAATTCCTTCCAGGCAACCTTAGGATGGAAAGTAATGGAAAAACAATAATGGATGGCGGTGCATGATGAGGTACCTATAAATAATAATAAAATAATAAATATTTCGGACATATCACACACGGTCAACTGATCACAAACTAGGCATAGCCTGTACTATGGGTACCAAAGACTGATATACATAATAGATACATGTTTAGCACCCAGGCACAGAACAAACATCTGTGTCCATCACACAAATGTTTGTCCAGCGCGGGAATCGAACCCGCGACCTCTAGCGCAGAAGGCAGAGTTACTACCAACTGAGCTATGAGGCAAGCTATGTATATACGTCGTAGATATAATGTGTTCTGTGCCTCAGCGCTGAGCATGCTCTCCGCATATCATGCGGCATGCTAGCATCTAGTCACCTGGCAGTCAGTGGCAGTGATTCAAGCAGTGTAGGCAATTTCAAACAATGCTATTACAGGTTTTTATGTAATTAGCTGAGGTGTTAAAATGCCGTGTTTCACAATGAGTGAGAAAATAGCGACATAAGCTTTGTATAGATAGTTTATAGCTGCAAAATAATGTTTTCTTTAACCGGTTCCACGATAGAGTCTCCTGACCTAGTACACTCAGCCGAAAGTACCAACTTAAACACACCCAATAAGAAAACTGACAATTATTGAAAGATTGCAATTAATAAGTAGGTAATATAACTAGAAAAATAAAAATCAATTCCAGCCTTTTGGGCACGCTGCCTGTGGTTGGTGATCTGAACTCTGTTTTCTACTTGTAGTCGTAGTCGTAGAAAACAGAGTTCATTTCTAGTATAATATTATTTTAGTTTAATTTACAACTGTTATTATTATTATTTTTCTGTTACTAAATAAAAATAAGTAATCACACATTTATTATCAAAGATAGAACACAGAAATTCGACAAAAAAAGCAAAATAAGTTTTTTTTTTTTATACTACTGAAGTGGCAAACAAGCATACGGCCCACCTGTTGGTAAGCGGTTACCGTAGCATATGAGCGCTTGCAATACCAGAGGCATCACGCACGCGTTGCCGACCCCGGACCCCCTCCCCCCCTAAAGAGCTCTGGCAACCTTACTCATCGCAGGAACACAACACAATTTGAAACAAATAATGTTATTTGGCTGCGATCTTTTGTAAGGCGGAGGTACCTCCCCAGGCGGGCTGCTCCAATTCAGAACGAGAAAATCTCGCTGTGCCCTACCTCCTCCTAAAAGTTCCAACCTTATTCTTCTTCTTGTCATGTCACTGATTCTTTCTTGGTCATCCTGTCTTTGGTCAGTGACCAGGTTGAGGTATGGTGGCCCTGAAAAGGGCCTACGACCGTCTATGAAAGAATCAGTGTAGTGAAAGAATTAAAGATATATTAAGTAAACCTTATTAATTCAAGGTGATGAACTCAAAACAATGTTAATATGCAGTGTCACTATCTCATTTACTAGAAGTTACCTAAATTAACTTCTTGTACAAAAATATTGGGGAATAAAAAATATTGTTCCGTTGGGGAACAAAGGTTCTCGAGTGGTGACCACGAACCGGACGACGCAGTGTTGGAAGGCCCCCCACCCGATGGACCGACGACATTGCGAGGGTTGCGGGAAGTCGGTGGATTGAGAAGGCTCAAGACCGTTCGTCGTGGCACTCTTTGGGGGAGGCCTATGTTCAGCAGTGGACTTCATCAGGCTGATGATGATGATGATGATGACGAAAATATTCGGGAGTACCTATTTCATAATTTCTACGCTGAAGAGACGTGTCTAAAAAATGTGTTGACGTATAACTCAGGTCGCTAAAGAGATTAGAATTTCATCAATTTACGTTAGTTTATTGACGGCCCGTGTTCTTGTCTTGCTAGCTGAAAGCTTTGCCCCGCAAAAGGAGGGAACATGATGATTACCACGTAAAAAAAAACTCCTGAGCCCAGCAATGTTAGGACACAACAGTCTAAAGAAAGAAAGAAGAAAGAAAGAAAGATTTTTATTTTCCTTAAGAACTACTACACATAAAATAAAAATAAAATAGAAGAAATTAAATGCTTAATGATAGAAGATATTGTGCGCAGCAGAGCTCTTGGAAAACATGGCCTCCGCTCAGCATTGTGCTGGATACACACTGATGTGTGCACCCAGCGCTGGTTTTCGCGGAGACCATAGCAGTAACGTCACGACCTTCTAGAGGTCTACAACGCCAGTCAGAAACTGTTTTGTCTTACACCGTTGTGTTGTAACAAGTCTGCGAATTCGAAACCTTATCGCCAAGACGATCTCGGTAGGGCCTCCGCTGGCCTCCGCGTCGAATCCGCCATCATGGCAAAAGCACCGTGACAATGTCTATTGTGATACACAGTAGATACCTGAAGCAGTAGGAAAACTCAAGAAGCCTGCTAAAGTGATTTTTTGGCTCGGTGAAGGTAAAAGTTTCATGACTTCATAAGTTTAAGAAACACATTAATTAAAAATTATTTATATATTTTTTTAAATAAATAAATAACAACCAACAGTCATTTACTAGTCCTGACCTCACAGTAAGATTCCTTGTAACGTGGGTATCTGAAACTACGAGTAGGACCTACCTTGGTACCACAACACCCAGGCCCGTGACAAATATTTGCAGATCATGCAAACATTGGTCCCGCAGCGGGAATCGAGCCCGCACCCCTTGCGTTCAGACGGGCAATCGCCTACTACACCACTGAGGTCATCCTATCAAATCGAATTACTATTATTATTCTACTAGCTAATGCTCGCAGCTTAGCTCGCTTAGTACCGGAATAAAATTGCAGTTAGCACGACATACCTTTTACCCGTTGAGGAGAACCGTGCCACATCTTCCGATCCTCATTAGACCATGGTCCTCATCGCCAAAATACCACAAACACTACTACTACTCTTTTGCAAGTCGTTGAGTTCTGTTTTACCAACACCATCATCAGAGCTGATCCTTAATGTGTCGTAAAACATCAGAAACAAATAGCATTGTCAACGACCTTTAAAACGACACTATACTCAAGCTTTTCAATATAGAGTTCTCCTGTGTACCTGGGGTAATATTTGACACTCAATAACGGAAGTTTTTGCGACGAAATACGCTTAAAGATGGATGGATGGAGAAGGCTCAAGACCGTTCGTCGTGGAACTCTTTAGGGGAGGCCTATGTCCAGCAGTGGACTTCTACAGGCTGATGATGATGATGATGACGCTTAAAGATCGTTTGGTCTTTAGATAGCTCAACTGTTTCTTGGGTAAATATTTACTTGTATTAATTTTAATCATCTTTCCGTAAATAATTTTTAAAATATACGTGTTCATAGGTACTGTAGCCACATTGTATTGGGTCAGTAGGCTCTCTTATATTGCACTATGGTCAGGCCTATTCGTTTGGAGCCGCACCGCCTCACTACGAATCTTTACCGTTTTGGACAAGGTATTACATGTGTTTATTGTTCACAAGGCCACTAGATACTAGGTTTATTTTTAAATTCATATGATTTTACGGAACAAGTCTATTTTTAAATAAATTGGCGAAGCGTGTATCTGTCCACACACAGTGAAGGTTTCCGAAGTGAGTTCGGCTTTGTTAGGTACCAAATCTTTCATTCGTCATTACGTGTAGTTGTGATTGCAAAGAAACAATTTTAGTACCTAAACCTTGTATCTTTTCAGGATTCCTTATTCTTTCTTATTCTTTGATGATAATATATAATAAAAATAGGTAATCATAATAATATCGCGAGCTATTAGCGGGTAACTTCAGTAGGTGGACAGAGTATTTTATCCATCCATGGTTTTTTTTATGTTATTCGGAGGCAAACAGGCTTACGGCCCTCCTGATGGTAAGTGGTGACCGTCGCCTATTGACATCAGCAACACCTGGAGCATTGCTAATGCCTGCCGAACCCCTCCCCCCTAAAAGGCTCTGGCTCTGACTCACCGCAGGAACACAACACTATTTGAAACAAATAATGTTATTTGGTAAATAGTTTTAGAATACAATCTAATGTTAATACAATGCTACCGCAACTACAGCCACAGGCAATGCGCCAGAGCCTATAAAGAACCTTAGACGCAGGAACCGTGATCCACCACTCGACTATACAGATATTAGACTCGTTACGGTCTACTGGCTAGTCGTCTAGCGGCCCTGAATCGGGATGTAGAGCCCTCATGAAATATGCAGGCTCAATTCCACGAAGTGCCGGCTGTTTGTAGTCAAAGGATTCTGCAGCTATTGTAGCTAGCCAGTAACTATGCAAGTTACGAGCACTAAAATTACGGAATTTTGACTACAAAGAAAGGTTTACTCGAGCTGGCTATCGTCACGACCACGACGATTACAAGACTGGACAATATTTGATAACAAGTGAGCGCCCACGATGCGGTACAATTTTAGTACCAACATTGGCGCGCGTTGAAGTCTTTTCTATGACTTATTGTATTATTATTATTATATTGACTGGCCTCATTGCTCAGTTGGTAGTAACTCTGCCTTCTGCGCTAGAGGTCGCGGGTTCGATCCCCGCACTTGTCAAACATTTGTGACTAACACAGATGTTTGTTCTGTGTCTGGGTGTTAAATATATATCTATTATGTATATCAGTCTCTGGTACCCATAGTACGGGCTATGCCTAGTTTGGGATCAGTTGACAATGTGTGATATGTCCGGAATATTTATTTATTTTATTTATTATTTATTATTGTTTTCCACGATGAGTACCAAGCTCGTAGCTGTAATAAATTATTTATATTCTATCCCACACTAGCTTGGTCGTGCGGGCCGATGCCGGATCGCTGCGTCCATTTTCACGGCCCGTTGATATTTCACGTTCAAACGCGAAAAATATGCATAGATTATTTTTAGTATAATTTTGGAGTAAAAAGAATCGAACTAAGCAGCAATTTCTATAAAAACAATGCCAGGAGTGAAATAATATGGACGATTAATAATAATAATTCATTTATTTCAGACTCTAGTAAAGTTACAGGTCTTATTTAACTTATTCTACAGTCCATATCAATATATACCTTAAAACTAACATAAAAAACTACAATATAAAAACTTAAAACACACCAGGATTCATCAAGACCATACACTAAATGTATTCAAAGTCTTCGAAGCAGCTGCCTCAAAGCATTTAAATGTTTTATAGCCAAGTTGACGAACGAACGATCCAATCTGACGAATAAAGTAAAAGCTATTAGCATAGCTAACGCATGCGCGTGCGATGCGTGTAAATGCAGTGTTAATCAGCGAGAAATGCGATAATGTAATGTGTAACGATTACATAAAGCTTCCAGTTACGTAACCTTGCAGTTGCCATGCGAACGATACATCACCTACACCTAAGCATCGTCCATCAAATCGAGGATTTTGTTGTGCTGTCATGTGCACAGAGCAATGACCGTAACACCGTATAATTCAGCTAGCTATTAGCTTCTTTGTGCCACCAATTCTTTCTTGGATATGGGCTATGATAATTTTACAATTAAAATAATGTGCATCGTCATCATTTCAGCCGTACGACGTCCACTGCTGAACAAGGCTTCCCTCACAGACAGAGCAAATTCCTTATCATGTGGGGGGATTTGCCCATACTCACCACGCTGGGCATGCGGGTTGGCGAGCGCAGTTAGAGCAATCGTTGTTAGAATAAGGGACGCTGCTGCCCATCCCCTAGCTTTTTTCCCTTAGTCGCCTCTAACGACATCCACGGATCGGTAGATATGGAGGGGCCTATTCTTCAGCCGGGGCCACTACGGGTAATGTGCATACTTGGTATATCTTATTTTCTAATGACTTCAGCTTTTTTTTTTTAATCCGGACATATCACACACGGTCAACTGATTCCAAACTAGGCATAGCCTGTACTATGGGTACCAGAGACTGATATACATAATAGATACATATTTAACACCCAGACACAGAACAAACATCTGTATTCATTACACAAATCCAGCGCGGGAATCGGACCCGCGACCTCTAGCGCAGAAGGCAGAGTTACTACCAACTGAGCTATGAGGCCAGCTTGATCAGCTTGTATAAACTAGTGGCTCGCCCCGGAATCAGATCTCGAGAGTCCTATCTTATCGTACTAATATCATAAATGCGAAGGTTTTTGAGGATGTTTGGATGTTTGTTATTCAATCACACCGTAACGGCTAACGATTTCGATGAAACATGGAATATAAAGAGATTTTTACCTAGGATAGCATATAGGCGAACCCGCGGGCGGAAGTTAAGAAGTAGTTCATAATAAATTAAAATTTATTGATGCCTACTGAAAGTTATAGAACAACCATAGCTTGTAATTTCATTACACATTCCTACATTAGCATTGTACCTACTACTTCATTTAACATGGTACCTACCTCTCACCTTACTAAAGTATATTTAAAACCTTTGCTCGGTAATTGAGTTTTCGGTCACAAAAACTGCAACAATCACAGCTCTCTGTTTGAAGTGACCTACATCCATCAGAAGACCGTCAGCTCCCTGCAGAGCACACATCTACCTACGTAATTGTGAAAAGGGAACAAACTTGCAAAGAAAAGCCACTTTTATACGAGATCTCTCCCTCGGGAGACAGCCCAAAAACTACCTCTCGATCATCACTCATCTGAGATCTGACGATAAATTGATTGTTGGTAGCATTAAAGTAACCTAAATATATCGTCATCATCAGCTTATAGAAATCCACTGCTGGACATAGGCCTCCTCCAAAGAGTTACACGACGAACGGTCTTGAGCTTTTTCCATCCACCGTCATCCCGCAACCTTCACAATATCGTCGGTCCATCGTCTTAAAGTATAAAAAGATTACAGAAGATACGAGTACTAAATAAAGACAGCGCGGAATTTTGAAGAAAAATCCAGGTAGCTTTAGTACTCTACATTTAATTTTGGTAGGCTATGTTCATTAAAAGATATGCAAATGCATAAAAACAAAGCATGATACGCATATACCTACGTAGTTAGTAGGTACATACATGATAGGTACCTAATATCTTTGATCGGTGCGAAATTTGCAGAGCAGCAGAATTCGAAAAAAGCCATAGAAGGATACAGCGTTGACTTCCTTAAGGCTTATGTTCACCATAAGTACAATTACTTAGACAAAGTCACGCCTGTTTCCCGGAGGGGGAGGCAGAGACCTCGGCTTTCCACTTGCTATGATCCTCACATAAGAAGTGTCCATCGGACCTCGCGTCACCGGAATAAGGCTCATCCACATCTCATCGACACGTGGGTATCTCGAACCACTCGCTTTACGAGATCCTTTCTCCCCCATACGTGCAAATTGTGGAATGAGCTTCCTTCCGAGGTTTTCCCGCTAACCTACAACATGAAGAGCTTTAAGAAAAATACAAAAAGATTTCTCCAGGGCAGGCAACGCATTAGCAATGCTCCAGGTGTTGCAGATGTCAATAGGCGACGGTAACCGCTTACCATCAGGTGGGCCGTAAGCTTGTTTGCCTCCGTATAACATAAAAAAAAAACAAAAAAAAAAGAAGGTACGTACCTCTTTTGCTTCATTAATTCTCACTACATTCTTCATGCATGCTCCTTTGCTTGGGGTATACCCACCGGTATGCAGTCTCTTGCCTTTTTCCTTCACTAATTTATTCCCAACACGTTTTAAAAAGATTCACAAGACTATTGCAACTAGTCGCTGCTTCTATACCTTATGTCCTTCTGGAATGTGCGATCCGTCGGGGTGAGACAACCCATCATAAAAAACATAGGTACCTACATAAGAAGATGTAGATAAAAATGAGGGTGGCGCCACACTGGTCCCAATCGCCGCCCGACGACGATAATCTGCATCCGGCGGCGGTGCGGCGCGGCTGCGATCTCATATGCGAAAATATAACACTTGTATTGATTTAGGGCGACTGTTTATTCTGTGACAGTGGACCGCCATAGACGCTGTGCAATCAGTAATCAATAAATAATCACGCACAACTGGGGCTTGTGACCGACTGCTCGTAGGTGTTTAGTTATACAGAAGGAGCCTTGCTTGCTTGTCGTGTCAATGGTAGGTACTTTCTTGGTCATGCTGCATTAGGTCAGTGAGCAGACAGAGCCCTGAAAAGGGCCAATGACTAACGGTAATTGGTGAAAAAACCAGTGTGGAGAAAGGATTTAAGTGCGCCTCTAGAAGTTCCTTTCCTGGACATGTCACTTAATGTCTCCGAATTTTTAGCTTAAACATAATTATTATTGACTAAATCTGATTCTGAAGAGAAATAGGAAATTATCTTAGTTAAACTTTCTACTCGTAGCTTTAGAAATAATTCTTTCATTGGTTGAGACGAAGTGACGAAATAACTTAGTCTAAGATTTACGAGCGTCATTCGATCATCACTGCGTTGTTGGTAACGCACTGCCGCCGGCGAAGATGCGGGTTCGAATCTCACTCACAGCTTTGATTATTTTGAGTAGCATTTAAAAACGAGACGAAGTGTATCACCAGCCTAACATGACGCGCCGTAATCCCGTACGGCAGTAAACCTTTATTATTTAATTGGTTTATTTTTCTCGTCGGCTCCCGATGTCCTGTCTGCCGACACAGATTAGGGATTAACTACCGCCGCTTGCGAAATTACGAGGGCGAGGTACAGTTAGGTATGTCGGAATTTACAGCGGAGATCGAACCTTGATTAGATCCCGCAGCGGTCTGTCAGGTATCGCTTAATCGGGCTCGGTGTGGCGCCAGCATTCATTACTTTTGACACTCTTTTGTTTTTATTATGCAGTTTACTGATACATAGGTACACATTTTTGAAATTATCAAGCCGTGTTCAAACTTGTTCAAATTGGAATTGTCATCGAATATAATATTATTTTTAAAATTATTTTTTAAAAGATCGTAAAGTATAACCAGTCGCGTATAAATAGGCGCCTCAGCTCAGATGCTCCAGTATCAGTAACAAGGTTCACAAACGCTAATAGGATGCAATGTGGTGGTAGATATAAATAAATAAATATTCCGGACATATTACACACGTTCAACTGATCCCAAACTAGGCATAGCCTGTACTATGGGGATATATACTATACCAGAGACTGATATACATAATCGATAACTATTTAACACCCAGATACAAAACAAACATCTGGAATATAAATGGACCTTGTCAGTCAGCTGACACGGTCCATCTTTATCTACTATAATGCTCTTAAATGCTGATGACATGTTGAAGTGGAATAAAAAGCTGGAGGAGGCAGATAACTCGCATCAGCCTGGGCAGCATGGGCGAAACCACGGTGGGGCAGGAGCTGGCTATTGCCCTTATTACGTTTCCTTGCTTTTGCACCTGCCTTTGTAGATTGCAATGGGCATACAGTCAATTTTTTTTCCCATGCAAGCCTGCATTGCCTTTGTTGCTTGTGCCAGTTTCCACGTAAATAAACAAAGTTCAGTATTTTGCATGGCTCTGTCCACCTGTAATTTTTTCATGTGGACAGTGAAGTGAGTACCTACTCTGTATGTGCAGTGGTGACTGGTGGTTGTAAACACGTGTACATTGGCCGGGGCCGCGCGTTCCGTTCCGCGGTCTTGTCCGCTATCGATCTCCGCCCAAAAGCTGCCGTCGCGTGGCCCCCGGGCGGCCGCGCGCTCTTCACTTACTTTGTTGCCTACTACATTACTATACCTACATTTTTTTATATATAAGTATACAAACTAAGGTAGCAATCAAGCTTAAGGCCCACCTGTTGGTGTGTGAAGCGAGAAAATCTCGCTGTGCTAAAGGACACATCGAGTTTTCTCGCTCTGGAATTGGAGAATTGGAGCAGCCCGCCTGGGTAGGAAAATAACACTATTTGTTTCAAATAGTGTTGTGTTCCTGCAGTGAGTCCTTACCCCCCTCCGGCTCTGTAAGGGTTCGGGGTCGGCAATGATGCATGATGACTCTAGTATTGCAAGCGTTCATAGGCTACGGTTGTTCGTCAACTTAGTTGTATAAAAAAATATGCATAGGGGATAACTGGTATAAAGAAATCAAAAGGAGCTGATGCGAAAAAATTCGGGAAAAAAATATATAAAAAATATTGAAAATTTTGTTAATTATGTAATTTATTTTGGTTTTTGTTGATGGAATAAACCCCTTGCGGGATAGTGTACTGGTTACGGAGCTCGTTGTAGCTAACAATGAGGATATCAGTCACTACGGTACGTATATATACCTATGTATATATATAATATAATAATATAATATCTTTATTTCAGGCTACTTGATACATTACACAAAAATGTGTAACATGCCATGGCCCAAGTATAATAAGTTTTTTTATGAAAACTAATGCTACCTATACCATACACATTACATACTGAAGTTTCCTTTGGCTAATGAAGAGTTTTCCAGAGCAGAAGAGAGAGGTACGGAATAACTATGTACCTACAGGGTCTTAATTATAGAGAGAAATTATTACAGAAAAGTAGAGTGGTAAAAATTGGTATTCTTTCATTAAACATCGACTCTTCCGTTGCCATGCCAACACGTATAGAAATGGACTTTTCCATTGCCGCTTCACGACCGTGGACACAGGGAAGGTCTGAGCTGTAGAGAGTGAGGCGGCGACCGAGGACGGAACGAGGATAGTGAGTGGTAGCGTAACAAGCCACATACCTACCTAATGATTTTTTTCAACAAAAAGTGCTCGCTGAGGACAGGATTCGAACCTGCGCGGGTAAAACCCATTGGATTTCAAGTCCAACTCCTTAACCACTCGGACACCTCAGCTTTCAAACATTAAGCCGAATTAAACAATACGTATTGACTTAAATTATACTCTGTATACTTATTGTTTGCTTACCTACCTACTCAAATCACCCACGTCAGTACATCTCTCCGATACCACGGCAATCATATTACAATCCTTAAACAATGTAACAAACATTTGATATTGGTTCTTCATGTTTTCCCACTTGAAAGCTGAGAGATGCCGTGACTGGAACTTATAACTGAGGTAGGTATCATTTGCAAATGCCGCAAAATCCGGGTCGCAATAAGCGCGGGAACATTCCGGGTAGAGACCTCCTGAAGCGAAGTAGCGAGCAGGCCGAATCAGTGTCCAACTTAGGGTATTTTCCCCTAAATTTAGGGTATTTCTTAGTGCTTAGGGTATTTTTAGGGTAGGTTTCGAATTTTTAAGGTATTATTGAAAGTGAGTGATCTGAGGAAAGAATTCCACTAGAATTTAGCAATATAAGTCTACAGTAAAGTATGAAGTTGCATAAAAGTTTAAATATTTTGTTCCTTATTGGTACTTTTTATGGTCGTGGTGGCCCCGGCTGAAGAATAAGCCCCTCCATATCTACCTATCCGCGGATGTCGTAGATAGATAGATAACTCTTTATTGATTACCACACAAAACTTTGACGACAAGAAAAGGGGCGACTAAGGGAAAAAAGCTAAGGGATGGACAGCAGCATTTTAACAACTATAGCTCTAACTGCGCTCGCCAACCCGCATGCCAAGCGTGGTGAGTATGCGCAAATCCCCCCACATGATAAGGAATTTGCTCTGTCTGTGGGGGAGGCCATGTTCAGCAGTGGACGTCGTACGGCTGAAATGATGATGATGGGGGAAGAAAACTGTGCAAATATTGATGAATTGGGTATTTTCCACTGAGTCTATGGGAAAATCAAATTTCAGGGTTGGAAACACTGGGCCGAGGCGCGAGGAGGCCGCGCTGAGCGCACTCGGCTGTGCAATGCATTTTGTTTGACACACAGTGAGTGATCTTGGAGCACGTTTGGATTTGCAACTAGTTGTTTTCCTGAACGGCTGCGTTTCGTTTTCGACAACGACCGACCACCTTCATAAATATAGAATGAATTATGAATGTACAATTGTACATATCTATTGAACCTGATCTTATTTATTCCATATTGCACATGCATAAAGAAATGTGGGCCTAAGTCATTAATTATCTACCAGCCAGCCTGTTAGATAGAAACAGAAGGTCCTAATCACCTAGATAGAGCTGGATGTCAATAGCTAATAATATCGTAGAGTAAACAAAAAAAATTATAAATCTTGAAAATAATCTATATACAGGGTGAGTTTATTTTCAGGGCCACTTAAGCGAAATCCGAAACCGTGAGAGTAATCAAAAAGTAATGTTAGGAGTCACGGGATCGATTTTGAAAAAAATAAGATCAGCGTTAAAAAGTATTTGATAAAAAAACAACCTAGAAGGAATGAAATACCACCACGAGAGCGAAGCCGCTGGCGATGCCTGGTGGAAGCTAGTAGAGGTAAGGAAAATAATTGAGAGGAGGTAGGGCACAGCGAGATTTTCTCGTTCTGAATTGGAGCAGCCCGCCTGGGGAGGTACCTCCGCCTTACAGAAGATCGCAGCTAAATAACATTATTTGTTTCAAATAGTGTTGTGTTCCTGTGGTGAGTAGGGTTGCCAGAGCTCTTTAGGGGGGAAGGGGGTTCGGGGTCGGCAACGCGTGCGTGATGCCTCTGGTATTGCAAGCGCTCATAGGCTACGGTAACCGCTTACCACCAGGTGGGCCGTAAGCTTGTTTGCCACATCTGTTGTATAAAAAATAAAAAATAAAATAAAAAAATTACAGCACCCATAGAGAGTTTTAGTTAGTAGGTACCAAGGTCCCTAGGTAGGTGATGACTGTCTCTAGTTTGTCTACTGGACCTTCAATATAAGCGGAAAGTGAGTTCTCATAGTAGCAAAACTGTTAAGTTGCACTGCACTGCACAAGGCGCTGCACTCTGTTATTTCGTCGCGTTTCACACATTTCAGCTTTGAATGCCAAATTGCGCGCTTAAAAGCGAGGCCTTTCAAAATCTCTATAGGTAAACATGAAACGCGTTGAGCACTTGAACAAACAAACCAGCAGATAACCGAATAAAATAGGCAAGTAAATGGGTAGTAGGTACCTAGTGACGATGGCAATAATTCAGATCCAAATTTTCATGATAGGTTTTACCAGCGCGGGATTAATTTATCAACACTAATCAACAGCATACTAATAGTCATAAGTACTGGGCTCGGCTGGCAGCTCCTCCAGTATGTGCTGGTCTCGGCTGGGTGGTTCCTCCAGTGACGTTGGGGTCGGCTGGGTTCCTCCAGTGGCCGGCTCTTCCAGTGGGTGGTTCGTCCAGTAGTGCCTGGTGACGTCAGGGCAGGTCTTCAGTGGATGGTCCGTCCAGTGGTTCCTGGTGGCGTCCGGGCAGTTTTTCCAGTGGGCGATTCCTCCAGTGGTCCTCAGAGCGGTTCTTCTAGTGGGTCCTCGGTCCTTCAGGGCTTCCGCAGTAGGGTTCTTGATGGCAGGGTAGAGAAGTGATACTCGACTCGTTGCATGTGGTAATCTCTCTTGTGGTAAGGTTACGGTAAATCAAGTCAAAGTCAAAAGTCAAAAGGCATTTATTTCAATAAAATCACTAGGATCACTTTGAAACGTCTGAAATAAAGTATGTAGTTAATTATTTGACTGAATATTGTATTCTTATTTTCTACTATACCTACGTTTTATAAAACTAGGACAAATTAATTGGTCACGCGCGTGTCGGTACACGCAAAGTACCTAACACTTCAAAAGCTTCTAGGTACCTATAAGTACTTAGTAGGTACTTTAGCCAAATACGAAATGAAATATTTTTAAACAAACCGCCCAAACGTAACGCAAAATTATCTTGCTTGCCTAAACTTACATACAACTTGCTTGCTTGGACAGAATTTGAACTTGTTGTCGATTTTTATCACTCCTCCATCTAATAAATTGATGTCAAATCTGACAAAAAATGCGAATGAGACTAAAAAATATGTTTATTATTGTACATAGATCTAGTTACTTTCTTCATCATCAACATCATCTTCCTTTTTTTTTTTTTTTTTTTTTAACGTGGGGAAATCCTTATGGATCCCTCCTTTTGCGGGGGCAAAACATCATCTCCCTGCCCTTATCCCACTTCATGTGGGGTCGGCACAACATGTTTTCCTCTTCCACTCCCCTCTATCAGCCGTCATATCAGTATTCACTCCTTTCTTACTCATGTCATCTTTCACACAGTCTATCCATCTTTTCTTTGGTCTACCTCTTCCCTTATATCCTTCCACATTCATATTTAACGCTCTTCTAGTCACATGACATTCTTCCCTCCGCATGACATGCCCATACCACGCTAACCTTTTGCTCTTCAACTTCTCAGTCACTGGCGCTACTTTCAAACTTCCTCTGATGTACTCATTCCGTATCTTGTCCATTCTAGTCACTCCACACATCCATCTCAACATTCAAGTTACTTTCTTATTATGGAAAAAAACTAAAACACTCGGCTTATATTATTTGTTGAGGTGAAGTGTTATACAGAGTGAGTTTTTTTCAGGGCCACTTTGGCGAAGTCGGAAACCGTGAGAGTAAAAGAGAAGCTAAGAGTTACGGGCTCGAGAAAAAAAAATTGATGTTTTTTTTTCTGTGTTCTATGTTTGTTAATAAATAAATAAATAGTATAGTATTATGTTATCTGTGAAAATAGTAACCTACCCTCGTACCTACTCTGATGTGCTCCAATAGACTCGACCCTCTTCGTTCTACATTTTAAAACTGGTTGAATGTCCTTTTCCATTTAAAATCGGTCCCTCCCATTTAAAAAATACAACAGACGTTTCATTTTATGCAGAAGCTAATCCAATCCATTTTTTATCTGTGTCTAGCCTGTTCCATTCTTGCTTTTTATTACGTTTATACCAATAAAACTCGTCTTTCCTTCTCCCTCACGACCTCCTCATGACAGACTGACACCAGCCCCCGCATGTATATTTTTATTTTTTTATTCAAATTGATTGCGTGCGTAAATAGGAACGGAACATTCCAAAATGGCGGAACTGTCAATTTCATATGTTTTGTTTTATAAAAATACGTCATAAAAAATCAAATGCATCGCAATTCCAAACTAAAAGTGATAAATTCGTTATCTCGTGTTAGCGTAATGTATCTCTGATGAGTGTGGATCGGGCGGCGGAGCATGATACGTGATAGATGATATCGGGAGCACGCAACCGAGGCGCGATGCCGTGTGAGAGCTGCGCGGTGCAGTTCAGCGTGTTCAAGAGGAAGCGCGTGTGCTGCGAGTGCGAGCGCTACTACTGCAGCGGCTGCCTGCGGCGCGGTGGCGGCTCCATGTGCGCGCCGTGCCGCGTGCTGTCCGCGCGCCCGCTGACGCGCGCCGCCATCGCGCACCTCAAGGTCCGCGACCTGCAGTGCTTCCTGCAGCGACAGAACGTCTCCACGAGAGGATGTGTCGGTCTGTACCTACTGTCTTTATTATCACATCCATCTCAACCTGAAAACCTAATGAAATGCTAAAATTTCATTACATGTTGTAAAATTATTACTTACAGATAAGTTTTGACCATTGTTTCTATTGACCGGTGACTGCTTTCTTCATGCTCAAATCATGTCAAATTGTTCAAATGAGTTGATTCGTTGAGCTCTGAACTCGGATTTATAAAAATAAACTATTGAGAATAACTAGTGATCTGTTATTGTAATGCTTGACCTAGAGTTAATATTTTCTTCTTAAAGCCATGAGAAGTGGGTCTGTAATGTTTGTTTAATCTTAAACCTTGGCATTGCGTAACACATGATTAATGGCTGCTAAGTCAGTAATCTCACTACTTGCCTGTCACCACACCACTGTCGGCTGACATGCATCCAATGATACTAGTCAATGCATGAAGTGTATTGACTAGTATCACTAAGTAAAATATGCATTAGATTATCCGATTATCCGATGTTATCAGTGATAACATTGCTATTTCCCAAGTTTCTTAAATTGTACATTGTATGTATTTTGACATTGACTTTGAAATATGGGCCAGTCATTATTTCTTGTAAATTATGTACTTAATTACCTACTTCCTACGTACATTATAAATGCGAAAGTTTTTGGGGATGTTTAGATGTTTGGTATTGAATCATGCCGTAACGGCTCCACATTTCGTTGAAACTTGAAATATAAATAGTTCTTTACCTAGAATAGCATCTAGGCTACTTTTTATGTAGGTTAGGTACCACGCGAGCGAAGCCACGGGTGGAAGCTAGTTACATTATAAAATATTGTTATAACACTTTCAATTACAGAAAAAGACGAGCTGCTTAGCTTGTGTGTGTCACATGTGAACAGTGCAGCCTACAGACGCCGTGGCTCGCGTAATGGCACCGGCACATTTACTCTGAAGGGCTTGACCAACAACTTCAATGAGTTCATCAACTGCGCCTTCGATCTCAGACCTTCGGGCCCCCAGCCTGCCACCCCACCACCACAGCCACGTAAGTTACCCTTCTAATTCTAATTCTAATCGGGGGTGGTTAGACCTGCACTGACTTCCCGCTGTGGGGTGTTTTGTGCATTGTCCCCCTATGCTAACCCTACCCCAGCCAGCCCAGCTCCTTAAAATAGCGAAGCAGGACTTTGGGTCGTTGGTAACATTCTCGCAGTATCCCTGTATGCGGCGGTGTCTGGGAGCCGCTTCCGAGCACGGCCCGCAGACCCGATGTGGTCCTGGCCTCTTCCGTGGCTGTACAGTGCAAAATTACGTGCTCTACTGTTTCTTCTCCCTGTAGGCAGCCCCGACATAATCCGCTGTCAGTAGCCCCTGTCTTGTACAGGTGATGGTTTAATTCACAGTGACCTGTGATGATGCCCACCCTTGTATTAAGTTACCCTTGTATTACTTTCTTCTGAGGATAGGCATCAAGAAAGACCTACATTGATTTTTCAAAATGGTCTCATTATCATGATCAGCCTGAGCAAGTCCACTGCTCAGGAAACTGTCCCCAAAAAATGCCATGATGAATGATCATGAGCCTTCTCCTTCCACCGACTTGTTAATTTATGCCAATTTAATACATAATGACACTATTCCGATAATAATCTCCAGTGAAAATTATAAAGATAAAACTTTGGTGTAAAATCCATCTAACTGTATATTGGATGTATTCATGATCTTGAAATGAATAAAGTTTTGTCTAAAAGGATCCTAAGTTCATGCTGGGTAACAAATTAATGCAAACTCCTTCCAGGTACAGGATGCTGCAACTCCGCTCATGTGCACATCGTGGTTCCTCCACAGCCCCACTCGCACACTGATATTCGGCAAGAACGCTTTTCTGTTACCCCTGGTAAATAATTCATTTTTAACCCCCAATTTAAAAGATGGATTTATAAGGGGCCTGTTTGATTGTCGTCTCTAGACGCCTCCAGGCATTGCAGGTGTAGCTGTATAGTGGACGGGTCTCGGCTCCAAAACCGAGTCCTCTCCTTCACAAAACTTTTATAAATATTTCACTTTTATAACTATTTATATTTCACGAATTTTTATATTTTGATTAGGTTTGACATTATGTAATTTGAATTTAATAACTGAAGAATTTTAATTTTTTATTTTTTATAATACATATATTACGTTGTAGGTATATTGACGAATTTTTTTATTTATTATTTTTAAACATGTAATTTGAATTTGTTAACTGAAGATTTTTATTATTATTAATCTTAATTAGTATGGTATGAATTTAAATTAATCTTTTCATAATGTTTGATATTATATAGATATTTTTTTTAATGTTACTGATATTAATATGTATGGGTAAGTACACTGTTGCATTAGGTGCCACTGTAAAAATAGTGTCTTTTTAGGAAATAAAATGAAATCCCTCCCCTGATGTTTTGGTAATGGGTACGCAGGCGGTGAGCGCGACGTGCGCGTGCCCCCGGAGCCTGGCGGCGGCGCGGGGGGCGAGGCGGCGGGGGGCGGGGGCGCGTCGCGCTCCTCCTCCGTGGACAGCGCGCGCGTCGACACCGCCGACTGCTTGGAGATCGAGGACATCGACGACGCCGGCTGGGAGTTCGTCACTCGACCGGCTGATCCCCTGCCCAACGGTACAACACCCCAACTACTTCTAGAGACGAACCTCTTCTAGAGACGGCGCGCGTGTGGCCTGCGCGGAAATAGCGAATATCCACAACGCAGGGTACGAGTTCATTATCCGACCAGCTGATGCCCAACGGTACAATATATTACTCAGCATCTAACCCTATCTTTACTATATTTCGCCACTAGTTTCCGCCCGCAGCTTCGCTTGGTACCTACATAAAAAGTCGTCTTTACGATATTCTAGGTAAAGCACTTTATCATGGAATGATGCTCTAACTCCTAAACGCTAGTAATGAAATCTCCCTTTCCAGATTCAGAAGTTCTGTTGAGCGCCACAGATTTGCCACAGCGCGAGTGCGCCGCGCCGGCGCCGGCGCCGCTGCGCCCTCGTGCCACCGTCTCTAGGCAACACTTGGACCCTGGTAAAACATCTCATATAGTACCGCTTTCTTAATCGCTTTCTTAGATCAGATAGGATCGAAACGATAGAAACACACCATTTTTGACTGGCCTCATATCTCAGTTGGTAGTAACTCTGACTTCTGCGCTAGAGGTCGCGGGTGCGATTCCCGCACTGGACAAACATTAGTGACTAACACAGATGTTTGTTCTGTGGCTGGGTGTTAAATATTCATCTATTATGTATATCAGTCTCTGGTACCCATAGTACAGGCTATGCCTAGTTTAGGATCAGTTGACCGTGTGTCCGGAATATTTATTTATATGTTATTTTTATTCATTAATTTTACTGGTTTTACTCAATACTCAAAGTCAAGTTTAAAGTTTACGTGGCCGCTGCTGTGTGCAACGGCGCCTTCTGAACATAATAGCATCCACAGATATATAAGTTCTGTTCCAAATGAATGTCATAAAAATGTAATTGTCCAGGCCTAAGTCCGGGGGTCGCGGTGCGCGCGGCGTCGGAGCTGGACCTGCGCAGCACCGCGTCGGCGGAGAGCGCCAGCGCCAGCGCCGACACCTCCAGCCTCAAGGACGAGCCGCTCGGCGACGCGCCCCGTCACTCCAACAACTGTTCGTTTCTAAATATTTTTTATAGGCTACATTATGGTATCATTAATAATAATAACCATTAACCGTCAATGATTTTGCATACGATTTTTACAATAAATATTATTTTATTGCAAGTACCAGGACACCGCTCTAGTACTGTTTGCAATTAAAATAGAAAGAAAGAAAGAAAATAAATTTATTTTTGTCACACACAAGAACAGCACTAATAAGATAAAATAGATATTACAGGATACAAAGAGGTATGAAACGAAAACAAACAAAAGCATTTGGAAAATCATATATTATACGTATTTCAAAAATCATTTGGAATTCGATTTCATACTGATTTAATAATCTTTTTTACTGCCCCCTGAGCGAATGTCGCAGGACGCTCTTATATATTCTATGCTATTCTAATTAGATTTGACTTTTTGTATTATTTGACATTATTATTGATTGACGAATTATTATTTTCTTTTTAATTTTGATTAGGTAGGACATTATGTAATTTGTATTTATTGTGGAAAATCTTTATTTTTGTTATTTGACATATATGGATTGTCAATTTTTCTATTTACTTTTTATTAGGCTTGACATTATGTAATTTGAATTTATTAATTGAAGATTTATGTTTGTTGTTTCTTAACTAGTAGGTATGAATGCTATGAATTAAAATTAATCTTATAAAATGTATGATATGTATAATTATAATAATTTAAATGATAATGGTAGACTATTGCTATGAATTAAAATGAACCTTATAAAATGTTTGATATGTATAATTATAATAATTTAAATGATAAGGGTAGACTATTGCATTAGGTGCTCCTGTAAAAATAGTGTAACTTTTCGTAAATAAATAATAATAATAATATTTGCAGTGGCTTAAGGTTGTAAACCGATTGTGATGTTGATTGTAGGCACACCCTTGCACGTGACGCTGGAGACGCTGACGGGCGCGGCGCAGCTGGAGCAGCTGAGCGTGCGGCAGCTGAAGGAGCTGCTGCTGCGCAACCGCGTCGAGTTCCGCGGCTGCCTCGAGCGCCAAGACCTGCTCACGCGCGCCACCATGCTCTACAACGATCACAAGCACTATAAGGACGGTAAGATTTACAAGCTGCAAGCTATACAAGCTCTTTCATAAATAAATACAATACCGAAATAATATTAGAGAAAAAAAATCTTTTTATTTTTAGCTGTTTGTTTGTTTTATCATCTTAATAACTGACTAGCTTCATATTCACTAGGGTGGTACGTAGATTAAAAGTAGCCTATATGCTATTCAGGTAAAGAACTCTATCTATTCCAAATTTTAACGAAATCGGTTGAGGCATTACAGTGTGATTGAACCATAAACATCCAGACATCTTCACAAACTTTAGCATTTATAATGTTAGTAGGATTATTAAACAAATAAGAAGTTTGATCCAAGATTGCTGCCTAAAACAGATAAATAATTGTGTTAGAACTGATTAGACCCCAAGATGCGCGTATACAAGGTGATTCATACTATGTATGCCATCCCGAAAGGGGCTTATTCTACTACCAATTGGCAATAAAGTTTGTTCTGCGACTTTTGAAAATTGGATTTTTCATTGAAAAAACTCTATGCGAAAATCAGCTGTTTTGGGGTCAAATCAGGTCAAACTCAATGAATCAGCTGTTTCCGGTAGCAATCTTGATTCCGAACTTCTTGTACGTATAGTTATTAGTTCTAAAGATGATAAAAATACCAAACACAGCTAAATTGAGAAAGTTTATGAAAAAAAAAAAGTTTTTTTTGTTAAAGTTATTTATTTTCGTTGATAGAATAACCCCTTTTCGGGATGGAATACATGTTATGAATCACCTTGTAGATTTTTTTCAATGAAAAAATTCTAAATTCCAAAATTCGTTTAAATACTGTATTGCCTTGGATGTAGATTATGCTCCTTCCGGAATAGTATACACATCATTAATAACCTTGTACAATTGCTATGAAAAGTAATCGGTTTACACGAGCGGACCACAGCCGGATATTCTAATCACATTGAGCTCGTTAACGGTCGCAGAGCTGGACAACCTGCCGATCGAGGAGTGCTGCAAGATCTGCATGGCGGCGCCGCTGGAGTGCGTGCTGCTGGAGTGCGGGCACATCGCCGCCTGCACGGCCTGCTCCAAGCAGCTCGCCGAGTGCCCCATCTGCCGCCAGTACGTGGTGCGCGCCGTGCGCTTCTTCCGCTCCTGACTGCTGCCTCCCGCCCCCCTCCCTGCCTCCCCCCCCCCTGCCTCCCTGCCTCCCCCCCACTCCCTGCCTCCCTCCTCGCTTCACAAACTCGTGCAACTCACGCGCAGCTCGGCCGGAAACGCGGCCTGCGTGCTTAGTGAACGGCGTCAACGCTGGCTGAATGGCGCATTGATTGTCGCCGTCGAGTGTTGAGTTCGTTTCGGAGTTTCTCTCGGGTTGAAATAGAACTGGTGCCGAAAACAAAAGATGCGCCGAAGCCGTTGAGTTAACCTACGGTGCCTCATCCTGCCGCAGCCAAGATCAGTCTATCCCTGAATGCTTGGAAAAGGTAGTATAATCGTTGTATGCGAGGTCAAAGTCATTCAGGAAATATTTTTAGAAAGATTTGTTTTCCCGGTATGCTGACATACCTGTTGTTTCTATGTAATTGTGCTGGTCAAACCTGCAAATGTTAAGTGTGTCTGTGATGCATCTCCACTGTGTACTCTGAGACTTGTAACCAATTCGTTGCCCATAAATTAATATGACTATGTAATCGGATTCGAAAACGCACTGTCCTACTGTGGCGAGTTATTTTGCATCTCTTGCCCGAAGTGGAGTACTATTGCGTAAGTGAAATGATAATGAAGTTCGCAATTATGAGGATGATTTCATCAATTTTAGCTAGTCAAAGTTTTTCAAACATAAAAGGAAGAAGCTAAGATCTTAAAGATTTCCCTTGTCAAGTTTGAAACGTTTTGAATGTGGCTAAGATTGTTAAAATTACCCTCAAAGCTACGAACTTCATTGCCATTACGCTTACACAATTGGACCACTGGTCGCCAAGGAAGTTAAAAGTATAATTAAATCAATGGCATTCAGAGTCGTTGGATGAAATGCATATTTGTGTTCGAGACTAAGTTTTGTTCAGAGATTCGATGTCTGTTTCCGATTTATGCAAATAAAAGTAACGAGGCGCTTGCGATTTAAATAAGTGTGCTGCCTAGAACAAGCTTGTGAATGGTGCTTGAGAGTGGTGGAGGGGCGATCCTCGGCTAAATAGCGAAAATGTTAGTTGTTTGGTGACTGAGTAAAGTAGATTTATAGATATAATGTTTATAAGTTATTGATGGCTGGCGTATTACTTTTAACAATGTTTTAACTGGCAATAACTTTATCTTATATTACACACCTACATTTTTTTATCTATACCTACTGTCCCATTCTTGCCTAAACAAGTTTATCCAAGTGTGATGAGTAGGAGATACAAAGTCAAAGTATAATTTCTTGCTTGAATTACATGTCATAAAGATGTCAATTTACAGTCGTGCTAAAATTTACCGAAATGAGTAGCGAGTTGATAGCAGCTTGCAACTGGACAATACTAACTAAACATATGAAAGTGATACTGCAGACTTCTAAACTGCGTTATTTTGATATTTCCACCACTACCAATAAATCTTTCAGGATTAATAAAAAATCCTCTTAAAATTATTTCATCAATACTGTGTACATATTTGTAATCGACAAAATGTGTAAATAGTGATAGGTGATTTTTTGTTTAAGGCTCAATGTAATTTTGTTTCAGCCGTTTATAATTGGTTTCTATGTTAGTTTAAAAAGTCGTTAAAAATTGTACAGAAAAAAACAACTTGAATGTAAATATTTTTTGAGAAAAAAGAAAATGTTAATGTGTAAGAATTTCTTAAAATTGTTTTAGCATTAAAAAATGTTGCGCCCATACTCCTTAGCTAAGTCATTCACGCCATTTGAACACTTGTCTTGCTGTACATGCGCCGATGACGAGAACTTGGTAATGAGAGGAAGCGCGCTTGCCGGGCGTCGGGCGCATATGTGATGTTCTCTGGCAACAGAGAAAGGGATATGCCATAGCTATCCAACGACTGTTTTGTCTGCGATGCGAAGACTTGTATCTCTAGGGTAGTTCGTCGAAGCAAGATGAGGTAGCAATCAGACCGAAAGCAAAACACATCATAATATAATAATATGGTCTTTGTATATTTAGGAAAATATATTTTTATCGTTGCTGTTGTGTAAACTCGTCCCGTAAGGTTGTAAATTATTTTGGATAATATTTTATTACGAAATCGGACGGATCTCAGCTGATTTTTTTTATGAATTCTTATCTAATTTAGTCAATTTCTTTTAAAATTTATATGACGACTAGATGCTTAGAGTTATAATTATTATTGTATAGTTTACTTACATGTTAGAACGACGCCAATATATATACTCAGTAGATAACAACAAGTTATAATATTGAAATCACCGTTTTATGTAACTGTGTTAAGGTGCCTCGCCTATCTAAAGACGTTAGATCCTCGAAGCTAGCGCAACAATGCCATAGCGTATTACATTGTATGTATCACGAAATAATAAACACAGCAAATATTTTACGTTCAGTTTTTTATTAACAAAAATATGAACATCTTAAATATTATCAGGTTCTTATTCTCGCTATGAAATAAATCTATTTACCTACGTATGTACCATTCACAGATAGTTAGTCCCTTCGCTGCGGGCACATAGTCGCGCTACGCATTTACCTACCTATTTGAATTGCATCCGTACAATACAACAATAGATAGAAACGCGGATATTCTCGTAAGCCAATAGTGGTCGTAAACTTGACAACACACGACTAGATTTACAGTTTTTTTTTTTTATACGAAATAGGCTAACGTTTGACCACAATCTCACCTGATGTTAAGTAATGATGTGGTCTACGGTGTAGCACGTTTGCCTAGAAGAAACCTATTCACTCTGGTCTTGAAGACACCCAAATTATAGGTATTCGGAAACACAGACGCCGGCAACGAGTTCCACTCTTTGGCTGTCCGCATTATAAAGGTAGACGCAAAGCGCTTGGTGCGGCAAGGTGGTATATCAACCATGAACGGATGTCGCGTGTCCGTGCGTCTGGTTGTCCGATGATGGAATGGGGATGGGGGGACTAAATCAAAGAGTTCAATCGTTAGGTACTCATACAAAATTAACGTAGCGTATTATTACCTAGCGTTATTAGCTTAGTAAGCAAATAAAACATTTGATTTGATTTTAGCCATCGAGCAGAGTGTGAGCAACTTATAGAATCGTGTGAAATTTGCATCACGGTATCTGTTCGGGGTAACATGTAGATAGGAAGGAAAACCCATCAGCAAACTACTTCAAACGTGTCTAAATGGTCCCTGCAGGATATGAGCTCCCTTGGCACTCTTGGTGTCGAAATCACAGTTGAGTGACTTGGCGGTTCCAAATGGGACGCTGCAGGCTCAACGTGAACAAACAAAAAGACGCGCTGTGAATCTATGTCATTTTCTACTCTCCCCGTTGTCCACTTTGAGTGACCTATCGAGAATGCCATGGGAGCGCAAGTACCTAAAAACTGTATCATCGACACGGATGGTTCTAGTCTCGTCCCACGGCGTGAGTGTCAGTGGGCTGGTCGACGCGGATGATGGAGGAGGCGAGCGCGAAGTACCCCTCGTAGTGCGCCGAGTCGGGCGTCGTGTCGTAGTGGTAGTGCCCGCCCTGCCCGTGCGCGCTGAACCCGTGGAAGTGCTGCACGCGCAGGTCCAGACCCTGGGGGCGAAGGGATACATGAAACAGTGTGAAGGATTGTTCGGGTTAGGTGAGAGGGTAGACCGCGACTCGTTTGTCAATGTAAAAAATGTACCTACCAGCAAAAACTACCTACAGTTTTACCCGTGAGCATGCAACAATAGAGTGAAAGTCGAGACGAGTGTAAGATTCAAACTTAGATCAAAAGACTCACCAAGTCGCCAGTGACCAGCGTGCCGACGTTGAAGATGGGCGCGCTCATTTCGAAGTAGTGCAGCCAGGCATCCACGTCGGAGTCGGAGCACAGCGCCGTGCCTGAGAAGTCCGGCATCACGTGGAACTTCACCTTACCGGCGCGCAGGAGGAACGTGCCGCCCAGACCTCCAAACCAAAAATAGTATACACACGGTTTACGGTTTAAGATCATTTATTTCTCAAAAGATTTAAATCTAAAATCACTTACTGAGAAACCTTATTATTATACTACACAAGTACGAACCAACTACTCTCAGAACCAACGAGCTCTGTAGAATCAAAGTTCTCAAGTGAGTAATAAGAACTGCAAGACGTTAGCATTGAGCAGCCTGCACTAGATGGACCAATGACTAATGCGTATAAAAGTTAGGTTAGGTTACTTAGTTCTAGTGAAACCTACCGACTACTTTTTGGCCATAGTGGTTCTTCAGAGTTTCCCTGATCGCTGTGATGAAGTTAGACTCTCCTATTCTCTTCTTAGCAACCACTTTGATAACCTAAAAGCATACAATGAAGACATAAGAACCTGATGCTTTTCATTTTCTGGCTCGGCGCAGCTCTAAAATGCAAGGAAGGAAATGTACCTTGCCAGGTTTCCCCTCGCTGAGCAAATAGTTGCCAAGGAGTGCGGTCCTGGTTTCTGTGTTGGGCAGCTGTTGCTGCAAGAAGCCGCTGAATCCCTTCGCAGCCCCCCGGGGCTCCACCGACACGATGCGAGTGCCTTGCTCCACTGAGCCGTTGCGCACGCTGAGATTGATGATTCCCTGAAATCGATAACACAGTACTTACCTATAGTTGTCTTAGATTTTTTTTTCAACTTTGTAGTTATGGCATTATAACGACACGGTATTATGCATTAGATGAAATAGACTCCTTATTTTTCTCATAAATTTTTACTACTTACCTACCTATCGCACAAGACAAAACATTAATGAGGTAGGTAGGTACATATAGTGTTTCAATTGTATGTGACTAGATTATTCAAAGGTCTGTCAAGTGCTTTGAAACCTTAAATTCTTCAGGGTCACTTGTCTCGTAGTGATTCGCAAGGTTATCAAATGCATCCTCACTACTCACCTCACAATTAACTCCTAGATACGGCCAGGGACCGGCTCCCGCGCCCGCCAGGAAGCCGGGGTCGCGCTTCAAGTGCTGAAGGAGTAGGTTCAGGTCATAGATCTTGTCTCGCTTCACCAGAGGCACCAGGAATGGCGGTCCGCCGATTTCTACGAGCTTTGCATCGCCTGACAAACCTAAATAAAGGAAAATAATTCGTGATGAAAACACATTTCGCAGTCGAATTCAATCGAAGACAAATCGTCGTTTGGTGACAAGACATTTCCGTTTAGCTCCATATATACACTACCTTGCGCCCCCGGCTTCGCTCGCGTAGTAACTAGATAAAAAGTAGCCTATAATTATCCTATTAAGAACTCTAACTAAGTATTCCAAGTTTCGTCGAAATCGGCTCAGCCATTACGGTGTAATTGAATCACAAACATCCTCACAAATTTTCGCTGGGATTATTTAACATTAATATGATTTATTTTTCTAGTCAACAATACAAGTTAGCAAGCAAGATAATATACCTTACTTCTGACACAAGACAAAGATAAGAAATGAAAAGATCCCGTTTATGTTTATTACTGCTGTTTGAGTGGTTAGGTATAATAACTCTGATTTTATAACATTCGAGTTCAAGAGTATGACACACTTTCATTCACACTTCACACTTCAAGCCCTCTCACCCCATAGGGTGTAGAGTTTCGAGAACTCCTTTCTTCCACTACAAATAGAAGCTACCCCCCCAAATTTAATATTCATAGTAGGACTGCTGGTTTAGGCTATGCGTATGTTTGTCAATCAGTCAGTAATTATGAGATTTATATATTTAGGTAGGTACCTAGGTACTTCCTAAAAAAATATAACTGTGAGTAGGGTAGACATGCACTTCACGCATTTTCGGCGTTGAGCCACGAGCCATTGTAAAGCCGATAGAGCACACAGAGCGAGCCAATATCACGGCGCTGGCTCAAGGGCTCCACTAGTGGGCTTACTAGTGAGCTTAGGTTCGTCGACAATTCTGACGGCTCTTCTCTGAAGGGAGTCGAAGCGGAGGAGCTGATACTTGGGGGCTCCGTGCCAGAGATGAGAACAGGCCACATGTGGCCGAACTTGTGCTTTATAAAGCAATAGGCTAATGATGATGATTCTTCTAGGCTTGGTCGCGAGGAACAGGCATAGCTTCACCTAGTTTCTAAGCCGTTTCAAAGTGATCCTAGTGATTTTATTGAAATAAATGCCTTTTGACTTGATGAAAGAACCAACTGTCCCGCAAAAAGGCTCCTTTCAAAGTGTATCCCTTAAATGGAATGACGCTGAATTGAGCAGTGGACATTACCTGGAGAGGTGAGGCTGAAGGGCTCCTGAGTGAGGTCCGGAGCGTCTACCACGGACACGCTCACTGTCTCGAAGGTGTCTGGCAGGCCACGGGCTAGAACTGAGATCATAAAAGTCCGTTTAGGAACTACTAGTGGCTGCCCACGGCTTCGCTCGCGCGGTACCCGATCGGATAAAAATTATCCTTTGTCCTTCCTGAAGGTTAAAGCTATGTCCATACCAAATTTCATCAAAACCGGTTCAGAATTTTAGGCGTGAAAACGTAATACCTATACAGAGTCTCTCCCGCATTTATAATATAAGTTTGGATAACGACTAATAACTAATATGACTGGCCTGATAGCTCAGTTGGTAGTTACTCTGCCTTCTGCGCTAGAGGTCGCGGGTTCGAATCCCGCACTGGACAAACATTTGTGATTAACACAGATGTTTGTTCTGTGTCTGGGGTGCTAAATATTTATCTATTATGTATCTGTCACTGGTACCAATAGTACCTAGTTATGCCTAGTTTGGGATCAGTTGACCATGTCATAAAAAAAAGCCCTTATAGGCAAACCTTATGAATCGCATAGACAAATGTATAAGTAGGTATTTACTTACATTTAAATGATAACAACAAGTTGTTACCTATACACAAGGAACATACCTACATAAATAAAACTAAATTATGTTCTCGGCTTAGTTAGTTCATAAACTCACCATCTACCACCTCCTCTAGCGGAGGAACATGCAGCGCCTCCTCCGTGATGGGCACCTTTGAATAGTCCACGGATGCCATGCTGCAAACATGTTAAAGCGGGAAAAGGGTCAGACTCAATTACCTAACTAAATGATCTCGGATTCGGCTATAGGTAAATCGCATTTAAATAACTAACAGATACCTCTACAAAAGATGCAACAACTGAATAGCTACCCTACTAAAAAAAAACACTACGGTATAGGTATGTCTTACTATTCAAAACACCACGGTCACTTATTGTAAATCAGACAATTACACAACAGTCTACAATGAATCTCGGGACCTGACTAAACTTTCCCAAACACTTTTACCTACTTAGTTCCCAAGGTCGCCGCGTTCACCGCTACACACGCGGTTAAAAACACACAAAGTTGTACAGTCATATTTTAATTAAATGTAATACGTACGTCGTTCTGATGTATCGAGATATAACTGAAGACCCAATAATGTCCTTGAGGCCTAAAAACTTCACAAATGATGTAATGTTGCGTGGAGGCGGCTGCTGCCGGCCGGCTGTGACTGGCCCTGCGCTTTGTACCTACGCCGCCAGTGAATAAACACTCTCGGCGCGTATCTGTTGTTTGATTGTATTAGGTTATCAAGTTCATTTCGTGAGATTTTTGTTTCAGTGTGACAGAAGTTACACAACATACTTGTAGATAATAAAATCTTCTAAATGAGCCGGCACCGGTGGATCCAGCCTTTTCGTGTTAAATAAGTTTCGACTTCTAAATTTATCATTACCTACCTATCATTAAAATCTTATGGCAAATGAAACATTTTAAAAAGGTACCTCAGTTTATTGGTTCAGTCATTATTAGTTACAACAGCATTCTCTGAAATTAAACATAACTTATAATAAATTAGAACATAAATACGCATAACAATAAAATAACAATTTTACTTTGGCAATACTTATAATAAAAGTTCCCTATATTTAAGTTCATAATTTCATGAATAAAACTGTTTATATAAATATCTATGGATGGGCATTAATATATCGCATATTTTACCAATTTGACTTACGAAACATTAGGTCAATTAAAATGTTAATGTTACACAAAATGATCGATTTTCGCCTATAGAATCAGGCATCACGCATTTCAATTTAACTTTCACCTAAAAATTAAGTACTTAGAGGAAATTTAATTTACATCAATTTAAAAAAATTAAATCAAAATTGTAATAATTCTGAGGAAGGCGCCTTAATGCTTCAATGTGACCGCAACCTTACTACTTTATGATTCTCACATTGATAAGAAAATAAATTATGTTATTTATAATCCAAAACATTACAGTTAGGTACACACAGCTCTAGCACTCAGTGCCGTCTCGGATATCACAGCCTAATAAACTTTATACAGTTCTATACATATAAATATAAGTACGCGATCAATTTATATTCAACTCCCTTTCTTATTCTTAATCAGTCACTAACTTTATCGGCTTCATAACTCTCGCCCTGACCTTTTCTAAATGTAACCAAAAGAAAGTGTCCGTCCTGTAAAATGTCCATCACATTTTACATTTTACAGCCGATAAAGGTAGTGATGATGAATAAGGGTGTAATCATATTTAAAAAAACTGCTACAAATACAAATAATTACAGTGGATTTGTCCAGTTTGGAACAAAAGTTATCTAATTAAAATGAACAATAGTTTGAAATAATATGCAGCCACAACCAGCAACCAATAGTTTCTAACAACATCACCAAGAATAGTGAAAGCCAGAGCAGACTACTCCAGAGCTATCTTTAGAACCTGCACGGCTCTTCTGAAGTACACAAACACACGCAATCTACGGAACTAATTAGGTACAGTTATCACAACAAATATCGCTTAGTTATTGTAAAAATATCGTGTACAACATCTTTAGAAACATGACAAGTATGTAACACATAAAATAGAAATACAAAATGTAGATACCGTACAGAGACTAGACTGATTATAATATGTAACTGGTATTATTGTGAAGAAAATATCAATAAATGTGATTGGATACGTATAATACTTAGAATATGTCTTGGATATATTCATTCAGCAAATGAACACCACAATAATTCTTATAATCTAAAGTCCTACCAGTCAATAATTTTACGCTATAATTTTGTTCAGTTCTTTATAATGGGAATCAATTCTTTCAAAATAAAGTCAGAAGGTCATACGTAGGCCGTTAATTAAAGATTCCAGGATATGGTAACGCCAGCCTAAATATTATCGAAGAATTATTAGAATTTTCGCGATATTATGTATTTTGTCTTTAATTTTCGTTTTGATCGAAATTGTTACTTGGCTAAATCTTCCTTCTCTCTTATCAGGTCACTTGATCAAGTTAATTGCGGTAGTGTCGAACTTACAAATACGAGAAGGCTGTAACTTTTCTCACCGCTAGAGGGCCGGGACCCTTACTGTCACTCAGAGGTAAAATGCATAAACATTATTCTGTTTTCATATCTCTATGTTGTCACGATGCATAGTTAGATTCACTAATGTGTTGCGCGCACAGCATCCAATCGAATTACATAACCTATAATGTTGTTATCTGTTACATTAATCGTTCGTTCTTACGCGACACCAACCTAGTACTGGGATGCGAACCTAGTACTCGGCAGGCGGCCAGGTCGTGCGTGTCGCACTAGAGGTCGGTGTGCGGGTGCAGCGAGTGCACGGCCTCGTGGTGCAGCTGGCGCGCGTAGGCGGCGTGTCGCGCGACCCAGGCGGCCAGGTCGCGCGTGTCGCACTAGAGGTCGGTGTGCGGGTGCAGCGTGTGCACGGCCTCGTGGTGCAGCTGGCGCGCGTAGGCGGCGTGTCGCGCGACCCAGGCGGCCAGGTCGCGCGTGTCGCACTGCACGCGCGGCCGCCGCACGCCCTCCGCGCCCGCGCCGCGCACGCCCAGCTCCACGTAGTAAGCGCCGTCCGACGACACCACCGTGCACGATACCAGGTTGCTGGAAACATATTTAAGTTTAGACTAATAGTTTTTTTTTGTAAAAGCTAAGTTTAAGATTTGCAACTATCATAACCTCAGACTGATGCCTTAACAGTTGAAAACTTTTTTTAAAGATTTAAATGGTTCGTCTCGGGGGTGACGATGTTTCAAAGTCATCATTAAAAATAAAAAATAAACAAACCGACTTTGAGCTTAACTTTTACTTCGTAATCTCTTTAGTAATTATAAACGTTAGATTATGTGGATCAAAATATTGACCTGAGATGAGTCTCCATAACGATGTGAGGCGCGGAATGCTTGCAGGTGAAGATCCGGAGGTAGGTGTCGGAGAGCAGCGCGCGGATGTCGTGCGGCGTGTCGCGCACGCAGCGGTACGCGAGGAACCGCTCCGTGTAGTCGTTGTTGTTCAGCGCGTGGAGTAACGCAGCACCCTGGAAACATACGCAGCGTTAGCGTGTTAAATCTTACCACCCACATTTTCGTAATTTCCGGCCGTTTAATTAACCTGCGCGTGCGCGGGGCAGTAGCGGGGCAGCAGGGCGCGCGGTGGCTGTACTCACCTGCTTGTGCTCGGGGCAGTAGCGGGGCAGTAGCGGGGCAGCAGGGCGCGCGGTGGCTGTACTCACCTGCGCGTGCGCGGGGCAGTAGCGGGGCAGCAGGGCGCGCGGTGGCTGTACTCACCTGCTTGTGCTCGGGGCAGTAGCGGGGCAGTAGCGGGGCAGCAGGGCGCGCGGTGGCTATACTCACCTGCGCGTGCGCGGGGCAGTAGCGGGGCAGCAGGGCGCGCGGTGGCTGTACTCACCTGCGCGTGCGCGGGGCAGTAGCGGGGCAGCAGAGCGCGCGGTGGCTGTACTCACCTGCTTGTGCTCGGGGCAGTAGCGGGGCAGTAGCGGGGCAGCAGCTGTACTCACCTGCGCGTGCGCGGGGCAGTAGCGGGGCAGCAGGGCGCGCGGTGGCTGTACTCACCTGCGCGTGCGCGGGGCAGTAGCGGGGCAGTAGCGGGGCAGCAGGGCGCGCGGTGGCTGTACTCACCTGCGCGTGCGCGGGGCAGTAGCGGGGCAGCAGGGCGCGCGGTGGCTGTACTCACCTGCGCGTGCGCGGGGCAGTAGCGGGGCAGTAGCGGGGCAGCAGGGCGCGCGGTGGCTGTACTCACCTGCTTGTGCGCGGGGCAGTAGCGGGGCAGTAGCGGGGCAGCAGGGCGCGCGGTGGCTGTACTCACCTGCTTGTGCGCGGGGCAGTAGCGGGGCAGTAGCGGGGCAGCAGGGCGCGCGGTGGCTGTACTCACCTGCTTGTGCGCGGGGCAGTAGCGGGGCAGTAGCGGGGCAGCAGGGCGCGCGGTGGCTGTACTCACCTGCGCGTGCGCGGGGCAGTAGCGGGGCAGCAGGGCGCGCGGTGGCTGTACTCACCTGCGCGTGCGCGTGCGCGGGGCAGTAGCGGGGCAGTAGCGGGGCAGTAGCGGGGCAGCAGGGCGCGCGGTGGCTGTACTCACCTGCTTGTGCGCGGGGCAGTAGCGGGGCAGCAGGGCGCGCGGTGGCTGTACTCACCTGCTTGTGCGCGGGGCTGTAGCGGGGCAGTAGCGGGGCAGCAGGGCGCGCGGTGGCTGTACTCACCTGCTTGTGCGCGGGGCAGTAGCGGGGCAGTAGCGGGGCAGCAGGGCGCGCGGTGGCTGTACTCACCTGCTTGTGCGCGGGGCAGTAGCGGGGCAGTAGCGGGGCAGCAGGGCGCGCGGTGGCTGTACTCACCTGCTTGTGCGCGGGGCAGTAGCGGGGCAGTAGCGGGGCAGCAGGGCGCGCGGTGGCTGTACTCACCTGCGCGTGCGCGGGGCAGTAGCGGGGCAGTAGCGGGGCAGCAGGGCGCGCGGTGGCTGTACTCACCTGCGCGTGCGCGGGGCAGTAGCGGGGCAGTAGCGGGGCAGCAGGGCGCGCGGTGGCTGTACTCACCTGCGCGTGCGCGGGGCAGTAGCGGGGCAGTAGCGGGGCAGCAGGGCGCGCGGTGGCTGTACTCACCTGCGCGTGCGCGGGGCAGTAGCGGGGCAGTAGCGGGGCAGCAGGGCGCGCGGTGGCTGTACTCACCTGCTTGTGCGCGGGGCAGTAGCGGGGCAGTAGCGGGGCAGCAGGGCGCGCGGTGGCTGTACTCACCTGCTTGTGCGCGGGGCAGTAGCGGGGCAGTAGCGGGGCAGCAGGGCGCGCGGTGGCTGTACTCACCTGCTTGTGCGCGGGGCAGTAGCGGGGCAGTAGCGGGGCAGCAGGGCGCGCGGTGGCTGTACTCACCTGCTTGTGCGCGGGGCAGTAGCGGGGCAGTAGCGGGGCAGCAGGGCGCGCGGTGGCTGTACTCACCTGCTTGTGCGCGGGGCAGTAGCGGGGCAGTAGCGGGGCAGCAGGGCGCGCGGTGGCTGTACTCACCTGCTTGTGCGCGGGGCAGTAGCGGGGCAGTAGCGGGGCAGCAGGGCGCGCGGTGGCTGTACTCACCTGCTTGTGCGCGGGGCAGTAGCGGGGCAGTAGCGGGGCAGCAGGGCGCGCGGTGGCTGTACTCACCTGCGCGTGCGCGGGGCAGTAGCGGGGCAGCAGGCCGCCCGCGCCCCACACGCAGCGCGGGCCGCGCGCGCGCGCCGGCACGCCGCGGCCCGCGCGCCGGCTGGACTCGCGCAGCGCCGTCGCAGTCTCCGCGGCCAGGTCCAGCACGCCGATGACGGGCTTGGTGACGGTGCCCACGAGCCCCTTGCCCACGCCCGTCAGGAACCCGCCCAGGCCCTCCTGCGTCGCGCCCTCGTAGCTGTGCTTCACCAGGGACGTCATCCCGCCTGAAAACACAATTACGATTAGACTGTGCCAGACTAGCTGCGATCCGGTAGCGATGAATACTCGCCTAGGATGCCGAGGCCCAGGCCGCGTAACCCGGCCGCGAGGTGCGCGCCGGACGCCTCGCTGCGGATCCTGCGTCGCGTCTCCTCGTGCGACTCGTCGCCCACGACGCGCTCCAACCCGTCGCCGAGAGATTCTGCGGAGTTAAAGGTCAAGTTAAGCCACGTTGCCTTTCAGCAGTACGCCCGAAGCTTTAATAAATCCCTCAAAAGACAACATCCAGGTGTTGGCACTGACCTGTAACCTTGGCTGCTGAGTTGGAGATGCCGTGCGTGACGTTCTGCAGCAGTGCTGCCACGTTGCCTTCCAGTAACAACCCTGAAACTCCCTCCGATACATCAGCTACGAAACCCAGCGGGTTGCCCAGGAAGTCTACTGAGCCAAGGATTTTAGCTGCTTGCCATTTTAGTTCCTAAAAAACAAAAAATATAATCACAATCTTTATCAAATAGTTCAGACCGAATTTATTTTATAACTTAATTCTGCACGCTATGGGCTGCAAAGAGCATATTTCTACACATTGTTTTATAAATTGCTATGACTTACGTCCTTGAAGTGCGCCAACATCTGCCTCGCAAGAAAAGCCGCTGTATCAAATACATGAGCTCGCACGAATGGTTCCAGTTCCACTGCCGCGTCCTCGAACTTGATGAGAGTCAGTCCGAGCCGGCGCTTCAGCACGCTCAGGGAACCTTCCAGTTTGTTCGCAGTACACATCGATAGGCGGATCTGAGAAAATGCATCCCAACTGAAGATAAACTGACTTTATTGACACTTTACAAATGATTACTAGCCAGATTCAGATTAATCGGAAAGAGTATTAAAAACTAGCATTACTGTCTTGCTTGTAGTTTTGTATAGCTATATTATTTTACTCTTTTCTTCTTTTTTTTTCATTGGATATTGTACAGATTTTTAAATATAGCGCGATACAATGAGATAGCACAGGTTAGAGCTTACAATGTATAATAATAAACAGTATTTATTAGAATAAAGTGGTAGCTAGTGGTTCCCGATTGACCTGCAACGATATTATGAAGTAAAGGAAACTTAAACCATTCTGACCTGCTTGTGTATCGCCTTAATTAAGCCATTGAAAACGAAAATAAACACTCATTATTAAAACAAATTAAAGAAAAGAAAAATTTAATGATAAAGCAGGCTCTCAAAAGAAACGCTATCTATCCGTTGGCCAACGCCTTCTGACGTAGCTTGCATATCAATATTATACGAATACTATAAAAGGCTTGGTGACTGACTGATGCAACGCAGAGCCTAAACCGCTTGGAGGGTGTATTTGTCTTGGTACATAGGGGTGTACTAAGACGAGATTTTTCGAAATTCAACCCCAAAGAGGGTGCAGCGGGGTTTGAAGTTGAAGTGGCACTGACAGCTGAAGCACTTGCTTCTGAGGGCACGTTAAGATGTTTGTCTCTAGTATGTTTGTCTTTGTTCTAGTTTTAATTTATTTTTAAGATACTTTTGTTTACTGTGTGGTGTAGTACAATAAAGAGTTTGCTATCTTCTATCTATTTATATCTGGCTATATAGACTGGCCTCATAGCTCAGTTGGTAGTAACTCTGCCTTCTGCGCTAGAGGTCCCAGGATCGATTCCCGCACTGGACAAACATTTGTGACTAACACAGATGTTTGTTCTGTGTCTGGGTGTTAAATATATATCTATTATGTATATAAGTCTCTGGTACCCATAGTACAGGCTATGCCTAGTTTGGGATCAGTTGACCGAGTGTGATATGTCCGGATTTTTTTTTTTTTTTATCTATATATATCTTTGTCCCGGTGAGCAGAGTGGGCCACTTGGTCTGAGAGCAGTGTACCTGGCTGGGGATGAGCTCGATCCTCGCGAAGTAGTAGCGCGTGGCGTGCAGCGCGCACAGCTCGTCCAGCATGCGGCGCGTCTCCCACTCCGCCTCGTCCGGCTGCTCGCGCGCCGCCCCGCCCTCCGCGCCCTCCGCGCCCGCCCACTCCCACACCTGCAGAATCAATCTGGACAAGCCGACCTTATATTATAGGTGCCACAACATTATTTTGTTTACTCCTTATTTTATTTACATCTGCTTAGCTCCAGCGACAAAATAACAGCATATTTCATGTGATAACCGATCTAAAGTGAGCTTTATTATGCTGACTGTAGATTCATTCCGGCAATTTATTTATTTGTAGGAAAACCAATAGCGGTAATAAATATCTTACGGATAACTTATTACAAACAGAAGCCAACTGTAGGTTTTCACGTGTAGAAAAAGCTTCATCATCATCAGCCTGTAGAAGTCCACTACTGGACATAGGCCTCCCCCAAAGAGTTCCATGACGAACGGTCTTGAGCCTTCTCCATCCACCGACTTTCCGCAACCTTCGCCTTACGCCGGAATTGAACAAAAATAAATGATGATACTTAGTTAAAATATACCAAAAACTTATTGTATATGTTTATCCTGTTGTCCCATCCAAAGGTTGTCTCGAAGAGATCGCTTTGAGTGATAAGGCCACCCATTGTACGTAATTATTTTTTGTGTCTCCCTTTGTTATGTTTCTTTGTGTACAATAAAGAATTTATCTATCTATCTAAAAATTAACAATCAATAATACCGAAAAATAAATCACTGTTCAGTCGCCGTCTCGCTGACTGTACACTCGTACTGAAACGGTCTAAGCCCATGCGCACACGCAGCTTATTAAAGTAGCAATGAAGCTCTAAGTAGCGTGAAAACTACGTGATACCTTTCTTCGAGGCGGACTGCCAGCGGGCGCAACGCAACCACCAAATGCTTGAAGAAGTATGCGTTGTATCTTTTGGAGGGCGCCCGTTGTAGCTCCACCGCCGCGTGCAGCGCCGGCACCGAGCCGGGCAGGCAATACAGTAGCACCGGACTCGGCGTGCCCAGTAGCTGCGGAAGTTACGACCATTCACTTGTATATTGTCAGTCAAAAGTTGTTTTCATGTAATCTTCCGCTATTAGCTGCAGTATAACATGAGGGGCGTGATACCGGCTATACCATAGATAAAAGGCGAAACTCAGACGCGTCATAGCATCATCATCATCATCATCATCAGCCTGATGAAGTCCACTGCTGAACATAGGCCTCCCCCAAAGAGTTCCATGACGAACGGTCTTGAGCCTTTTCCATCCACCGACTTCCCGCAACCTTAACAATGTCGTCGTACCATCGGGTGGGGGGCCTTCCAACACTGCGTCGTCCGGTTCGTGGTCGCCACTCGAGAACCTTTGTTCCCCAACGGTTGTCGGTTCTGCGAGCTATATGGCCGGCCCACTGCCACTTCAACCTGCTAATTCTGAAAGCTATGTCGGTAACCTTGGTTCTTCTACGGATTTCCTCATTTCGGATTTTATCACGCAGCGAAACTCCGAGCATAGCTCTCTCCATAGCCCGTTGGGTGACTTTGAGCTTGTCATAGCATTAGCGGTTTAAATTTATTGTTTTAATTAGTCCCTATTCCACACTATAGTCTAACAAATAATTAGATTCACGATTTGGTAGTTCTCTAATGTCAAAACGCGTAATAATGTTGTCATATTCAGGCCGTCAGTGCTGTAGCTGATCAGGTCAATATAATATCTGTGAACTAATCAGCTTTTTATAACGTCATTATAGCCCTAAAATCAAAACAAATTGTGATGCCCACTCATTGTAGATATCGCGCTGAACGTAGCGCGACTGCGTACACCGTAGACAGACTCCACACCCGTGACTCGCCACGATTAGAGAAAGAATGATTTTGATTCATCCGATCCGTTGTTCTATTTATTACTTCACTATTAAATTTACGTCAAAAAGTGGCAGCACCCTAACTGTTAAATCGTGAATATGATTATTTGTTAGACTATAGGATCCGTCGGGCGCGTACAGGAGTGGGTTCAGGAGCTTGAGTACCCTTTTTGATAGCCATAGTAAAGTAAGATGAGTGATGGTGAGAGTGCGGTAGGTAAGGAAGGTACCTGGTTGTCCCACTGCATGTCGGCGAGGGAGAGCGTGGCGGCGCGGTAGTGCGGCGCCTGGCAGAGGTCGAGGCGCAGCGCGCGGCAGTGCGCGTGCACCAGCTCAGCGCGCGCCACCAGCGACACGGACAGCCCCGCCAGCCGCACCGCCACGCCCCACTCGCGCCCTGGGGCCCCGCCCACCTGCAACACGGAACTCTTCTCTCAACACACCAACGCAACTCTTTAAACATATTAATATATTTCTTATAATTTGTTCCGTGGTGCCCCCGGATAAAAATAGGCCTATTCGTGGATGTCGTAAGAGGAAAAAATAAAGTCGGTCAAGTGCGAGAATTCGCACCCTGAGGCTTCCGTACGAATCCCGGTCGTGAGCAAATAGATAAACCAGTCAGAAAATCCAAACACGGGGTCATAAAATAAAAATTCTAAGTGTAGGAACAAACTTATATTTGTCGCTAACGTAGCCATTGTATGACATTGACCGCAAATATAACTTAGTTTCTTAAAAAACTTCTGAGAAAAAGGGTCTTGACAGACGGACAGACAGACAACAAAGTGTTCCTTTAACCCTTATAGTATAAGAGTTCCGTTTTCCCAAGAAGGTATGGAACCCAAAAAAACAAGGAGATGCAGTAGCGTCTCCGATTTTCACAAAGATAGTTCGCCAGCGTGATGAGTATGGACAAATTCCCGCTACATGATAGGAATTCGCTCGTTCGAGTGTTCGTGACTTACGTTATCTTCATCATCGTCGGGTCCGCCTTCGATCCAGCCGGCCTGCGGCGAGGCTTGATCGCGGATGGTGATGAGCCGCGTGGGCCCGTCGGCTGTGAGCGACACGCTGAGGCGCCCGGACCCCGGCCGCAGCGAGTGCCACGCGACCGCCTTACACGTACAGACAGATATCAATAAGCTGATGTTACACAGGTTAACAAGGATAAGGACATAAAGAACAGTAAAAGAGACGTTTCATCAATATATGGAGCCTGGGCCTGCACTGTGTACACTACTATAAAATATGGCAAAGCAATAAAGTAATCGTATTTAATTGGTTATTTTATTTAAATTGACTTCGTTCTAAGGTACATTAAGATTTTCTTCGACAAAGAGAGCACAGCGCTACAAAAATATGGCGGATGGACGTGCGTGAAATGTCATTTTGACAACCAACATTCATCTGAAAAAACAAAAACATCAAATCAAACAACATGACATGAAAAATATGTCAATGTCATGTCAAACGCCAATTATAAACCAACATGGCGGCCTTCAAATAGTGTTCACATAGTAAAAAACTTACCAGAAGAACTATTCTTGTACCATCGCATTTAACTTCAAATTAATGAAATTGTATTTTTCTTGTAATCTCCTAATTTTTTCCTAATTTTTCTATGTAGTGTACATGGACCAGGCCCAGAATGAAATGGCTCCTTAACCGTAAATATCATCGGTTTCAATGCAATGAATTAATAACATTCTGCTATCCCTTTATTATTAAACTAGCTTCCGCCTACGGCTTCGCTCGCGTAGTACCGATGAAAAAGTAGCCTATATGCTATTCCAGACAATAATCTATATCTCAGGTTTAAGATAATTTATTCTCATTAAGAAATATACATATTTCACTTACATGAGAACTATAACTAAAAGTAATTCGTTGGGCGTAAAAGTAGGTAACTGGTAGTATTCTATTTTTATACAATAAAAAACTAACAAGTAAAACAATGCGTAAAAATGCGGGTAGATTTGTTGCAGGCGGCCTCGCTCGTTCGCTTTGTACACAGATCAAGCGTAACTGGATGAGAAACATTCACTGATTTGGGTTCTATTCAAGATATAGTGTTTGAGTGTTTTTTTGAATGTTGTACTTTTCGAGACTTTAATCTATGCCTTTCATCCAAAACCGTTCGGCCGTTTGGGGGGATTGAGTAATAAACATCCATCCCTCCAAACTTTTGCATTTATTATTATTATTATTATTATTATTATTATTTATTTATCAAAAATGTAGTGTACAATGACAACGAAAGCTTAGTCTAGGCCCTATTAAAGTAGGTACATTGCTTACAAGCTCTCACACTAGGATACCCTGAGTTGTGAGAAGTTTGAGTTTGACAAGGGTTACATCGATTATATTTAATCTACTCTAAAGGTTAAAGGTAGGTAGGAGCCTAGTACCATTAGTTCAATAGTAGGTATGTTATTAGGTACACCTAAGTTGAGGACTTATGGACACTAGCTCTCACACTAGGATTCCCTGTGTTGTGAGTAGCTAGTCTCTTCCGGGGGCTGTAGGATAAGTATTAGGTATGTTTAATCTTATTACATTTAGGCTACATACTTATCATCGATACAGTACAGTAGGTATTCTAAGACAGTAGGTAGATACAGAATTACATGATTGATAACACTATTTCAAGGAAGGCACTGGTAATTAGGCAGGTAAAGTAGGAGGTTTAGGGATTAGGTTACGTATCATAAGTCAATGAATCTCGGGCAGTGGGCTACGGTAGGTAGACAAGCTTTAATACACTATTTGTTGATCATAAACTAGTGAGCAGTGCATGAGAAGGTAGGTTCATGTTTCTAGCCATACCAACTTATAAATATAAATAAATAATAGGTAGGTCGGATTAATACAGATAGTGAAGTGTTTAATTTAAATATAAGGAAGTTTCGAATAGGTACTCAGGAATCCATGTTTACCTATTGAATAAATTAAAAATGTGGGTAGGTATGAAGATAAGATTATTGGAATCGAGGTGTCGCTGTCGTGGTGCGTTTAATGAGTGCGTGTGGTGTGCTTGTGTTTAGTCGGGTGGATGAATAAGTTTAGCGTGAGTGTGTGTGTGTGTGTTTGTTTGTGTGTGCAGTGTAGATCAACAGGGGATTTATTGTGAATGGTGCGTGTGTGAGTTCCATAGCAGAATACGAGCAATTTTGACTAGGTTGTCGACACAACGAGTGATTTATTTTTGTTAGTTAGTAAAATATGTATACAAAAAGAGTAATCCGAAGTGGATGGAGAAGGCTCAAGACCGTTCGTCGTGGCACTCTTTGGGGGAGGCCTATGTTCAGCGATGGACTTCATCAGACTGATGATAATGATGATGATGAAGATAAAGGGAGTAGGTGATGAGTCATCATCATCACCATCAAAAGGTAAGTTTACTAATTTATGATATATTTATAATATTAGTTAGATTGCACACAAGACAAAACAGATAACTGAAATTAGAAAGAAATGTATGTACAAAGGCGAGCTTAACCCTAAAAAGAGTTTTCTTCCCGCAAACCTTTGACGCTAGAGAGATGTGATTAAAGTGGAGGTTCGTATATCAAATATCCTCACAAACTTTCGTATTAATAATATTAGTAGGATTATAATATCAATGAATACTGTTTTCTATCGAACGTCCCAAAGAATTTGGAGTGACTTCGTTCGTAGTGAGTTGGTTAGAGAGTGGGGGGGCATACCTGGTCGGGCGGCGGGGTGGGGCTGGGCGCGGCCATGGCGAGCACGGCGCGCGCGCCGGCCGCCAGCGCCATGCGGCCGGCACCGGCGCCGGCGCCGTCGGGCTGCACGCACAGGTTGCGGTGCGCGCACGCCATGCGGCCGGCGTGCAGGCGCCACGCCTGCGTGGAGGCGCGCCGCGGGTCCGCGCGCCGCAGCACCAGCGCCGACGCGCGCCCCGGCCGCGGCCCCGCCTCCTCGATGTCCAGCACCTGTCCGTCACAACGCACCACCTCTTTAGGGGGGAGGTAACCGCTTACCAAAAAGTGGCCTGTACGCTTGTTTGTAACTATCCTTTCAGCTCACATATATACAGGGTGATCCTTCGAGACGGGACAGTATTGAACGTGTTTATACAAAGCATTGTATATGTATTTGCATGCTTATTAGATGTTTATACTGCTATGAAGTTTTGGAACTTATTCTTTCCGCACATGGAAGTTTAAGTAAATTTCATCGATATGAATCCAAAGTATGTACCATGTAAAACACGTACCATGGAGTGTGGTGACAGCGGCGCATCATCAGACAACAGGACATCGGTGGGCTGGGGAACGGAGCTGCCTTCGTGAATCAGCTGTCCGTTTGGACCGCGACGCCATAGTTGCGATCTGAGGACGAATTCACAGACTTTCACCGAAAGGCCTCTGACTAGATAGAATAGAATATGTATTTATTTTCTCACAACAAAGGTTAACAATTATGGATTGGATACAGCAGATCATAAGTATTGTAGGTACCTAAAAAATATTTAAATCAGACTCTTTTAAATAAATTCATGAACAAATGAATGGATTGATACTAGCACATAATTAAATAAAGTAGTCTGATCTCATATTTTAAGTTCCTCGACAAATCGATGTTATCAAGGCTGGGCACTCGGACTCTACTTATTTACTTTATACACGGGATGAGATACTTACCGGTCTCCGTATCTCTTGTTGGCTAGCACGACCCTGGTTGATCCCAGGGGCACTTCTAACACGAGGATAGTGTCGTCACCTCCAGGCCCACTCTGCATGTTGCCACCGGCCGACACTGAGTTGTCTCTAGAACTGAACACAAACGCACAAAAATGCAACAAGTAGCGCTTAGATTTTTAATTGTAATTCCCCGACGTCATTCAAAGTCAAAAGGAGTTTTTTTAGACAAGTAATTAAGGTGGCAAACTAATTTACGGCCCACCTGTTGGTGAGTAGTTACCGTGTCCTATGAACGCTTGCAATATCAGAGGTATCATGCCCGCGTTGCCGACCCAAGCTCCGGCAACCTTACTCACCGCAGCAATACAAATATTTGAAACAAATAATGTTATTTGGCTGCGATCTTCATAGATAGGATTTGTCTTGATCATAAGCTAGTGTAGGATAAAGTAGGGCGCGCACCTATGCCGCGAGTGGATGAAGGCTACGTAGATGAAGTTCTGGTAGAGCAGCTGGTGGTGGTCGCCGAGCGCCGTGAGCGGCACGGAGGTGCGCGGGCCGCCCGGCGCCCGCAGCGCCAGCGCCGCCGCGCCCTCCGGCTCCGGCAGCGCCCAGCGCGCCGCCCCGTGCGCGCCCACCACGCACTCCTCCGCGCACCCCACCTGTACCATCAAAATCAAACTATTATATTATAATCCTAGCTTCCGCCCGCGGCTTCGCTCGCGTGGCGCGTGTTTCAAAGTGATCCTAGTGATTTTATTGAAATTAATGCCTTTTGACTTTCACTTATTTTGATTTTGACTTTGGCACCTATTCTAGGTAAAGAACTTTATCTATTGCACGTTTCAACGAAATCGGTTGAGCCATGACGGCGTGTTTGAACAACAAACATCCAAACATCCCCACAAACTTTCGCATGTATTATATTAGTGCGCCTAGGTAAGTTATGGTACGCGATCGACGTCAATATAAAGCCGTGTTCAAACGGCATGTGTGTGTTTCAAAATAATCCCTACCTCTAATAAACAAAGTCTAATTTAAGAATAATTTTTACATAAATTTTAAATGACATATCGCGCGCCGTTTCAATACAATTTGAGAGTGAAATACAGGTCTATGAATAAAGAAGAAACTAGTGAATTAAATACAATTATGTCATGCAATACAATACTTTCAATATTCAAAAGCGAAGCGATTCTTGCTCTTCGAAGTTTCAGGGCCGCATGTAAAGGAGTCTTAGTTATCGGCAGGTGTACCTGATGGAACATGATGGAGACGGGCGAGTAGTTGTGCAGCGCGAGCGGCGGCGGCGCGCTCTCCGCGTCCGTCAGCACCACGAACAGCGTGGCGCCCTGCGCCGCCACCTCCACGCGCACCAGCTGGTACCCGCCGCCCGGCTCCCTGCGCACCCACTCTCATGTACCCGCCACACCACCTTACTACCTTACTGGCACGGTACTCAAATAAAAAATACAATACACACTTCTTACACAACTAGAGTAGACAGCGCTACGTTTTCACCCGGGGTTGTCTGATCGTCCAACCATGTCTTTTTTTCGATAAACTATCGAAAAAAAGACATGAAGGACGGGATCGCCCAGCTGTGGTACGCACCACAGCTGGGCGATCCCGTCCTTCATCTCTTAAAAATTGACCGCAAAGTCCTAATCACATAGGTAAAATCTGGGGGAACCTTCGGAAACGATGATAGATGCCTTCTTGCTTGTCGTGTCACTGGTTCTTTCTTGGTCATCCTGTATTAGATCAGTGACCAGGTTGAGGTACGGTGACCCTGAAAAGGGCCTACGAGCGTCGGTGTAAGAATCAGACAGACAGAGAAGAGAAGAGAAGAGAGGGAGGAGGACCTGCAGGCGAGCGTGAGCGTGCGCGCGGCGTCGAGGCGGAAGGCGCCGGACCAGGCGGTGCTGGGCTCGGCGGGCGCGCGCAGCAGGCGCACGCACAGCAGCTGCGCGCGCTCCCAGCGCGCCCACTGCCACGGCAGGTAGCAGCCCGCCACCGCCGACACGTGCGTCGCGCTCGCGCCGGGGTCCTTCTGCCGACCAATCACCATCGTTCGGTCTCATTCTTATTATAATCTGCACTGATTTCCCACTGTGGGGTGTTTTGGTAACCCTACCCCAGCCAGCCCAGCTCATTAAAATAGCGAAGCAGGACTTTGGGTCGTTGGTAACATTTTCTCAGTATCCCTGTATGCGGCGGTGTCTGGGAGCCGCTTCCGAGCACGACCTGATGTGGCTCTAGCCTCTTCCATGGCTGAACATCGTTTGGTCGTTCTGAGGCCGTTCACAAACCTCATAGCAAGCAGCAATCATTTTTTATTCAAAAATAATACTTAACAACTTCCACATTTTGAAAGTAGCACTCGTAAAAAAGATCAATTTCGTCAAAACACTCATAAAGGCCCTGTGCAGCCCATCGAGTTACTTAGACGAAATGCTACGTTTTTATGTACTCTAGACAGTTTTTAGATATATTTTGTCATTAATAAAGACCTCAAATCAAAAAAGAATATAGAGAAATAAACCTTTCTATGTTCATGGCGCTCAAATTTGTGGCTTAAGTAGGCGGCCAATAATTTACCATAGTTGTAGCAGTACAGCGCTGCGCGAACTGCAAGTGGTGCCTGGTATTGTTGTGCAGCTGGTAGCGCGGCGTGAACGTCACGATGTTGGTGTGTCGGTAGCGGCCCCGCCCCGCGCGCACGGACACGCCCACCGCCAGCACGCGCTCCTCCCCCGCCTCGCCGCGCACTTCCAGCTTCTTGACGCCCACGCCGGGGCCCAGGCCGAACGGAGAACACCACTAGGGAAATAAACCAAAGTATTACAACAGGATGATTTATAAAATTAATTTCAAAAAACCCCAAGAAACTAGCTTTTTAACACAGACAGACACATATAGCGGTCAAACACCCCATCTTTTTGCGTCTGGGGTTAAAAAAGAAATACTTCGATAGTTGACACATCAGCGGAAGCTAGACACATCAGCAGAAGCTGCTCATCTATAATCAAATAAATAAAATAAGTATCTTTATTCAGAATTGTAGGGATGTTCGGTTGCAATATGGTCTTCTATCTAGAACCCGCTTTGAATTTTGAAGCGCATGGGCTACTTTTTATCCTCGTAAGTAAGCCGCGAGCTCAGCCGCGGGCAGAAGCTGGTACATAATAATAATCGGTAGGGTACATACCTCGGGCAGGCCGGGCAGCGCGCGGCCGAGGCGCGCCTGCAGCGTGGGCGCGGCGTCGGAGTCGGCGAAGGCGAACAGCAGCGGCGCCACCATGCGCGCCAGCTCGTGCTCGCCGAACTGCCCCGCCGCCTCGTAGGCGCTGCCCTCCGCGCGGAACACCAGCGGCAGCCCCGTGCGGTTCACCAGCCAGTACGCCGCGCTCACCACCACCTGACACAACATTATACCGCTCATGGAAGTGTATGAGGCCAGTGTCCTAAAAAAATTATCATGATCAAAGGACAAATTATTCAGCGATCAAATCGACACAGTAAACCTCGGTGCACGTGCACCGTATGTATCTGGTCGGCACCGGGCCAGCCGCTTCTCTTGTTCGCGAAAATAGAACCGGCGCCGGCCTGATGCACGCGGCACGTATGCATCAGGCGTAAAGTACATCTTGCCTTGCGTTAAAAGGGCCCACCATTGACCAGTTGCCGACACCAGTTCACTCACCAAGTACTTAGTACCTCGCCTAGTGATACTTTACTCCTTACGATAGTGCTAGAGCCACATTATCAAACTAAAACCATAAGCGAGACGCGACGATTCATCGCTAGATAGATATGAACCCGCAACGCAGGCCATCACGCAATCCCCATAAAGGAACCCAAGCGTGAGGAACCGCCGTTCTGAGGAAGACCTACCTTCACTCCATCAGTCTTCTTCATAGTGACCCTCGCGTTGAGATAGAGCCTCCTTCCCAGGGTGTCCCTCAGCTTTAGCCTCGCACTGAACGACCCCACCGGACCCTGCGCCCCGCTGGCACCCCCTATCATCAGGGGGGTGGACCAGCTGAAGCCTTCGAGCTTCACGCTTAGTTCCACGCCTTCTTCTACGTTCACCTGCAAATAGATAATTAAAGTTGAAGCACCGAGTTGATTATGAAAGTATTCATCCGCTGGTGATGGTAGAAGAGGTACCTGGTGGAAAGGTGTAGTGTCCCCAGGGGGCGCGGCCCCCGTAGTCGCCCGGACTCCCGCGGCGGCGCGGTACTGCAGCTCCAGGGGCAGTAAGTTCTCGAGTCGCAGAGCCGGCACTAGGGTCAGCGTGTGACCCGCTATAGGTGTACCCTTGTCCGGGGGGAATCGCTCTCGGATTATCACGCAGCAGAATCTGCAAGTCACATGGAAACGAAAAATATACAGGATATGAGTTAAATCAGCTTTTATATTGGTGACCCCGACACGAGTATAAACATTCTTAGTACGTAGTGTAAATATGTAGTTAGTTAGTCTGCTTGGCTGAATAAGGCGTTCCGACGACGATGGCAGGCTCGGGGGCGCTGCGGACGATGGCAGGCCCGGGGGCGCTGCGTTTACTGCCAGCAAATGGCTCCACAAGGCCCCGGATGGGCCGCTAGTGGGGTCACTGTGTTAGTTACCTGTAGACATGATCAGGCGGTGCTCGGCACTCGTAATGCACGAGGGTGGAGTTGGCCCTCCAGTCGATAGCGGCGGGCGCGGGGGGCGCCGCGTTCCCCGCCAGGGGGCGGGTCCACAGCGCCCCCGGGTGCGCCGCCAGCGGGGCCGCCCACCGCCCGCCAGCCGCCACCTGAGCGCAGCGCACGCCGCTGCCGGTCCATTGAGCTGTCATCAAGCGGACACCAAGTTACTACCATCGTCCTGACCGTACCGATATTCCACTGATAGATAGCCACCAATAGTTATCAATTACAATTCCGAACTACGAGTACAAACATAACTTTGTCGGTTAAGAAACGCACTCGGCCCTGCCAATCCCAAATTTATTTACTTCGACAATACCTTCGCCAGCTACAATCACTATGATATTCAAGACAACCGCTACTGCAACGGACTACTCGATACAGAACGAATACAAGTAAGCGTGTGTCCGGTACCGCAGTTGACAAACATGGGATGCAGCAGGCAGGCGCGCGGCGGCAGCGCGCAGGCGGCGCGGAGGGCGCGCGCGCGCTGCAGCGCCGCGCCTGCCGCGCGCCTCTGCCGCGCCGCGCACAAGCTCCACACGCTTCTCTCTGTTATTAGTTCGCGACCGTTCAGTAACGCTAACGCAGTTCGGCTTTTTTGCCGCGGGACTTTTTTATGAAAGGACTGCATACATGTGCTTGACTTGATACAAGGAAGAATAATCAACAGTTTCAATAATAATTCAAGTAATAGCTCAGTGTCAATCGGCAACGCATTTAATGAGGAGTATTTTTCTTAAATGTAATTTTTAACAGACTGCAACGATTCCTACTAGCCATAACAAAAAATTACGATTTTTGACCTAAAACTATGTTACACATATAGTTTATCAAATGCGGTACCACAACAAAGCACAGGCGGTCTTACCGGCAGAAGGCGCATGATCCACTCGCACCTCCACGGGATGCGGCAGCTGGTTCACGAGTTGCAGCGCCGAGCGCACCGTCACGAGCTTCCGCGCGGAACCCTCCAATGAAACTTCGAAGACTAGCCACGCTTCTGCACCAGTTTTCTAGACACCGAAAAAGCTTTTGAATAGGTTTACAAACAAAAATCGGTTTTGAATGCTCGATTCTAGTTTACACGATATTTTACAGTAAAATAATGATACACGAATAGTGTAAGTACGATGTACCACTCTCAAAATAATTGACTGTAGCTTATTTTATAAAAACTGTACAGCAAGGCTTTCACCTTGGTCCCGTTTCATATAAGTTATACAGTCCAAAGCCTAGAAGATAATTATGATGAATTTTAGTAAATGTTTTGGTGAAGTTAAGGTTACAAGTGATGTAACCTTAACTCCTCTTCCTTCATGTGCGCAGCATGTACTGACCGCATGCGTCAAGCGGCGGAAGAAGACGCCGACGCGGTCGACGCAGACGGGGTCGGGCGGCGCCCAGGGCTCCAGGCGCAGCGCCAGCTGGTGCAGCGTGTGGTGCGGCGCGCGGCCCCTGCGGGCGCCGAACGAGAAGGGCTCCGTGTCGCCCGCGCGCACGCCCACCCACGAGTCGTCGGGGCCCGCCCAGCTGCTGCTGTCCTCGCGCAATCTGACCACATACATTTTATTTATTTAAATAAATAAATAAATATTCCGGACATATTCACACGGTTAACTGATCCCAAACTAGGCATAGCCTGTACTATGGGTACCAGAGACTGATATACATAATAGATATATATTTAACACCCAGACACAGTACAAACATCTGTGAATCACACAAATGTTTGTCCAGTGCGGGGATCGAACCCGCGACCTCTAGCGCAGAAGGCAGAGTTACTACTAACTGAGCTATGAGGCCAGTCGATTTATTAAATGTACACTATTTTTACAGGAGTACCTAATGCAATAGTGTGAGTCGTGGTCTTCTAGAAGAAAATGGACACACAGGATACAGAAAGTTTTCGAATGATTTCAAAAACGGCCATGCCCTTCGCTGTACAAAATACATCAGAGATCCTTCCTGCTGATACTCACACGTCCGAGGTTGTAATGAGAGTAGTGAACCAGAGCCGGTGGCCGGTCTGGTTGCGAAGTGCGTACGGAACGAAGGGCGACCGACGCCGATGTCCTGCTGGACTGCCTTTAGGAGACTGCTCTGCGCCTCCGCCCTGCAATATGAACTGATCACAATAATCAAATTCAAAAGGTGTTTATTTCTCTTAGTCTTAGAAACTAGGTGAAGCTACACCTGTTCCTCGCGACCGAGCCTAGAATCACAAACCTACGGTTCGTTCATTACCTACCCCTTCTCTTTTTCTTGACTCTTTCGTGATCCATGTAAAGCCTCTTGATTGCGAACCATGTTAACTTGGTATTTGTATTCTAGCCTAGGCTATTTCAGTACACTTCATTCTATGCAGTGTGAAAAGAGGAATAATTCATTATTTCACAACGGATTCGAGTACATAAAGTAGGTATGTACAAAAACACCAAAAAAATATAACTGGCAAAAAACATGTAGGTGGTAGGCTAAGTATGCGTTGTGTGGGGCAAATGGGTCCTGTCTCAGCATAAAGCTGCACCGAACCTCATCATCATTATCATCATCAGCCTGTAGAAGTCCACTGCTGGACATAGGTCTCCCCGAAAGAGTTCCATGACGAACGGTCTTGAGCCTTCTCCATCCACCGACTTCCCGCAACCTTCACAATGTTGTCGACCACCGAAGCTACTACCAAATAAACCATATAGACGGTGATGATTAAACCATAGAAGTCAGAAGTTACCTGTGGTGCATAGTAATCAGCCGCCCAGTTAGCACGAACCAGCTGCCAGAGCTCTATAAGCGATGACGTCACGTTGGTGTTGAGCACGTCGTGCGAGCTGACCTGAACCTGCACCCGCCCGAGCGACAGCTCACTGGATAGCGTGTACTCCCACGATGTTTCGAACCTAATGGATAAATTATTTTTTGTAGAGAAATTTTGAGGAAGGACCTGTTGTTTTGCAGTCCATATGTACGTGGTGTTTTTTGCGCTGATTTAGTATAGTTCAACACTGCTGTGGATAGTTACCTCCAGGGCTCGACCACCGGCTCCCAGCCCGACAGGGTCCTGTTGTAGTAGTCTATACTGAGCAGCCCCCCCAGCCTGCCCCCGCCCGCTCCCGCCGCGCCCCTCGCCGCCCCCGGCGGACCCGCGGGTGTCGACACTAGCACCGGGTCTTCGAATGCCTCTTCCACTTTGCGGAGATCCTGAACGATTACAACAAACATTGGCAAAGGTAGTGGATATGAATAGTAGATAGATTGATATAGAAGCGTTATGCAAGTTCATAAAAATATTTCCCAAAGAACCAGAATACACTGAACAACTGATAGGTGCCCTAATAAAATAAAATAAAACATTTATTTCGGACAAGTCCTTTGTTCTTTTTATTTTCGTTTTATAAACTCAACAGTTCCCTATTCCGTACTGCCTGCACTGCCTTCACATCTTCTGTCCACAAAACACAAAGGTTCTCTGGAAGATAATGCTTTTTGGCATTAAGTTCGCCTGTGTACTGTTTTGTACGTGCAATAAAGAATTATTCACACCTGTTCAACTTGCAGCTCGCTAAGTGATACTTCCAGAAGTGGAACGTCTGAGTCCAAACAATCATCGATTACGCATAGAGTTATGCATTCCGCGTTCACCTGCAAATCACAAGAACCTTCATTAAAACACTTCTTCTTCTTTTTGTCGTGAAATTGATTCTTTCTTGGTTATCCTGTATTGTATTCTTTTTGACTTGTACCAAACAAACATCACGAACAGACATCAAAATGAAAAAACTTTTTGTCCTACCCTAAATTAATTTTATTTCACAAGTATTTCCTGAATATTTAGAATGGGTTTAAACTATAAAAGGTACACAGTTTTAAACTATGGTTAAAGCTGTGTACCTTTAATTAGTGAATAAAACATTTAGTATTTGTATTTACCTGTACAGCTTTGAGTGGGAACACAGTCGAGGGCGGCGGGGCAGGGGGCGGCGCCAGCGGCGGGGCGGGCGGGGCGTGGCCGCGCATCCACCGCGGCGCCACCACCCACGACGCCGCGCCCCTCGCCCCGGTGCCCGCAGCCCTGTTAACGCGCATGTGACCGATGTTCGCCGGGGCGTCTTCATCCACATCACTCAGCGTTTTACCTAGAAGCAACATCAGCTTATGCATAGTTTCTTCACAAAATCACAATATTAAAGTATATGTGTACATAGGAAATCCGTAGAAGAACCAAGGTCACCGACAATGCTCTCAGAATTAAGATTAAAGTAAATTAAATTCATTTATTGATTCGGACAACTAAACAGTTAGCAAGTTAAAGTATTAGTGGGTAGGCCATATAGCTCGCAGAACCGGCAACCGCTGGGGTACAAATGTTCTCGACCACAAACCGGAGAACGCAGTGTTGGAAAGCCCGATGGACAGACGACATTGTGAAAGTTGCGGGAAGTCGGTGGATGGAAAAGGCTCAAGACCGTTCGTCATGGAAGTATTTGGGGGAGGCCTATGTTCAACAGTGGACTTCTACAGGCTGATGAGGATGATGAGGTGTACATACCGGAAAGCGCGGCTCTAGCTTGGACGGGTAACGACTGTAGCATCGACGCAAACATGCGCATGTCGTGGTATGAGAGCCGCAGATCTAGAGTACTCATCGCCACCTGTAATAAGCACATGTTTAAAATGGAAAATGCACAGGTCGTGCAAGCCACAAAAAAATAAAAATAAAATATGCACATGAACGGTTTTGAATAGATCTTTGAAAGCTTTTTGTGATGTTTGATGAACGAATTAAAAACTCAATCCTAAGTGTAACGCAAACTCCGTATCCTACCCAAGTCGCACAAACGTAATGGTACGCCAACAGCGCGAGACTTATTCGTATAAACTGATCAAAAAATTACTTCATTAGATTCAGGGCACAAAGTTTATTTCTTTTATCAGAAACATCAAACCTATCAAACGATAGTGAATATCGGTAGCAGTAGTATAGTAGATGGTACAAGTATGTATAGGTGGAGAGACTGACATGCAGCACCCTGGCGGCGTCGATGGTGACGTGGAGCGCGGCGGGCTCCACGATGGAGAGCGCCGTCTCCTCCTCCAGGCCGAGCACGCACGAGAACACCTCCAGCTCGTTGAGCGAGCACGACACCGGCTTCTGCGCGTCCGCGCCCCGGTACGTCAGCACCGTCGTGCTCTGCAACAAACCATGTGCGAACATCTTATTAGCAGGCTCCACACCGGACGATCCTAAATGGAGAAGGATCGCGGTCCGTGGATCGTGCTAGGCCGATCCAGCTTGTTGAAACTTGCGATCCGTAAATACGCTCCGTGATAGTCGGTTCAGTCGACCTCTTGCTCCATGACGAGTAGAGAGATTTTCTCGCTCTAAATTGCAGCAGCCCGCCTGGAAGGTACCTCCACCTTACAGAAGATCGCATCCATTTAACATAATTTGTTTCAAATAAGCTCTTTAATGGGAGGAGGGTTCAGGGTCGGTAACGTGTGCGTGATGCCCCTGGTATGGCTGGCGAGCGTTCATAGGCTACGGTCACCAGTTACCACAGGTGTGCCGTATACTTGTTTACCAGCTTCATTTTATATTTAGGTACTAGGTAAGTAAACTGGTCCATTGTCGCGTATTGAGTAACGACAAAAACTATTCATATCTTTAGTGTATCTTACCCTAAGTATAACTGCGTTGGTATCCCACACAGAAGGTTCCTCGACCAACACGAGCTGAGAATCCGTGACGTTCAGCTTCAGCTCGATCTGTTGCGGCAACTCCGGGTACCGCGGCTGGCCGGCGCCGGCGCCGGGCCCTGACGACGACTGCGAGCTGAAATTGTAAACAGTTTGATAGTGCTATCGATCTGTTTTATTTTCGTCTAGAATTGACAGCAACTTAAAACCACAGAGGTGATCCTTATTTATATAACAAACCAAATTGAAATGTGTTTATTCCAATAAAATCACTAGGATCACTTTGAAACGTCTTAGAAACAGATGAAGCTAAGCTATCCCTTTATAAGTGTGAACTTACTTGAAATTAATTGATTTCATTATTTATTTTATCACAAAATGGAATATAGCTTCAGCGTGGTGCCGATCGAACTAGGTGAGGCACAAAATTTAAATAATCAAGTATTAAATAAAAGCACCGAATAGTCACCTACATAGTTCTGACCCAACACTAGAATTCCTTGTGTCGTGGGTACTGGTAACTACGAGTATCATAGTACTACAACACCCAGACCCAACAAGTACTTGCAGATCATGTAAACATTCGTCCCTTGCGTCGCAGACGGGCACTCGCTCGCTACGCTACCGAGATTGTCAATCTGGAAGATAGTGCGTTAGTATGTGCTAGGCTTGGTCGCGAGGAACAGGCATAGCTTCACCTAGTTTCTAAGACTTTTCAAAGTGATCCTAGTGATTTTATTGAAATAAATGCCTTTTGACTTTGACTTATGTTCGCGAGCAGCATACCTGACAGGGTGCGGGTGCGGGTGCGGGTGCGGGTGCGGGTGCGCGGGCAGGTCGGCGGGCGGCAGCGGCGGCTGCGTGAGGAAGTGGTGCGCGCGCTCCCACCACTCCAGGATGGCCATCAGGCGCATGTTGTTGATCAGGATCGTGTACGCGCAAGTGTCGTGCCGCCTTCTGCCAACACAAACAAACAACAGTTATAAAATTTACCTGTATCTTTTCAAAATTGTCACCTAGTGATTACTACCACTAAATTGTCGTGCCCTATCAGGGCTCATGTTGAAGCTATAAATTCATATTCATAATTTATTCATAAGATTCATTAGTACACAAAAATTTACCAGTTTATGGTCATTTTTACATAGTTATAAGTAGGTAATATACCTAATAAGATCTTTTCTGTACAACATGAACACAATAACTGGCCTTATAGCTCAGTTGGTAGTAACTCTGCCTTCTGCGCTAGAGGTCGCGGGTTCGATCCCCGCACTGGACAAACATTTGTGTGATGAACACAGATGTTTGTTCTGTGTCTGGGTGTTAAATATATATATATATATATATATATATATATATATATTATGTATATCAGTCTCTGGTACTCATAGTACAGGCTATGCCTAGTTTGGGATCAGTTGACCGTGTGAATATGTCAAAAGAAAAAAAAAACTATTCTACTCTATAACGTCACTCAACAAAGACATTCTACATTTCAGATGGATTAGCGGACAGAATTACGGGAGTGAAACTAAGTTTTATACACAGAGGAGTAAAGATTACCGTTTTTGTAAGAAGTTACGAAAAGGTGGGCCAAGAAAACCAGTAATCTTTTCAAAGGTCGAAAAGTGAAAAGTGAACACACTTTAAACTCCCACTAGGGCCTCAGGAAACTAGTCCAAATTATTCGTCGGTCAGGATACGTAATGTGACAGCTGGAGTTATTTATAAGTGTTCATTATAGGTTATATTGTTTGAAAGTTAGTAAAGTGGTATACCTGGCATGTACTTCTGCCTGCACGCTGTGGCGCTGCTCCGCCATGGGCTGTATGATGTGGCTGAACACGTTGCCGCGCCGGTTGGCCGGCTCGCTGCCGAACCGCGTGTCGCTCACTAAAATCTCCTGAGAGTTACAATCAAAATAAATAAATAAATATTCCGGACATATCACACACGGTCAACTGATTCCAAACTAGGCATAGCCTGTACTATGGGTACCAGAGACTGATATACATAATAGGTAAATATTTAACACCCAGACACAGAACAAACATCTGTGTTCATCACACAAATGTTTGTCCAGTGCGGGAATCGAACCCGCGACCTCTAGCGCAGAAGGCAGAGTTGCTACCAATTGAGCTATGAGGCCAGTCAATAAAAAAAAGATACAGCACGTGCATTTTTTTTTTCATTTACTTCGTAAAGTTAGTTTCTTTTATTGTTATTCCTCACCTGCGAGACCAGGTCAATGTCCTGTCCCATGTCGGAGTAGGTATCCAGCACCAATCTCGACTTTATGAAGTTGATGCAGGCTAGCGAGGAGACTCCATGCACCGGCTCAAGGTGAACCGTCACGTCTTGCAAATCTAACTTTATGGAGCTCGTCGTCCACACCTGCAAGCAATCAATTAGTAAGGGTTCAAATAATCAAATAGGGAGACGTTTTGATTCAAATTTCATGCTCAAGATTCTTCGGATGACTTCGGCCCCCCCCAAAATCCATCTCCAGAGTCAGCCCTCATGATACTAGTACTCGAGCATCTCATAATTAATTGCATATTACACCTGAGACTGCCAGCGTTCTGAGACTCCGGAGCCAGTGAGTGTTGCCCTGACAACTTCCCAGCCGTGTGTCGGATCGAATGTGTGTAGTAATACTGTTATGTTATGCGATGAAAATTTAAAAAACATGGGCCATTTAGTGAATACCAGAATGGGACATCCAGTTACAAATCATTGCTTACCTAATTCTTGTCTCCATGAAATCATGCAAAGTGTAGCTTCAACTTGATTTAAGACGCTTCAAAATAAAGCATGCGATTTCAATGAATAAATGAATAGTGAAAGTGAATCACACCTCTTGCTGGTTGAGGGCGGGCTGGGGCGGCGGCTCGTCCAGCGGCTCGCCCAGGTTGTGCGCCAGCACGCCGCGCACCAGCCGGTACTGCGCCGGGTCCAGCGCGCACTCCAGCGTCGTCAGCGTGCCTTGGATTGTCATGTCGGCCACTGAAAACTCATGCTAGTTAGCTTTCGACTTCTTGACGTCTTAAAATTGACAATTAAGTACACAAAAAATATTTCTCAGCCAATCGATGCTGAAAAATGTACTTACCATTATGCGTGGGGCTCATATTATGTTCTATTTGTAGCGTGAGGTGCGCAGGCGCAGTAAGTAATGGAGGTCCAAGCCGCAGTCCCCTGCCCCCGCCGCCGCCGCCCCGGGCTCCGTGTAGTGTCAGAGACTCTAGTTGTACCGTGCGTACGTCTAGCAACTCGCGGACAACTGGAATAAACGAGGGCTTATACTAGGTGATTTATAACATTCCGAAAGGGGTTATTTTATATAAAAAAGAAGAATATTAGCGGAAAATAAATATTTTTTCCCAACATTCTCAAGTTAGGTGTTTTGATATTTTTATAATCTTTATAACGAATTACTAAACGGAAGGGAAGTTCGGCATTAAGATTGTCACCTGAGTTTGAACTGATTTGACTCCAAAACAGCAAATTTTTGATAGTTTTTTTCAATTAACGAATTAATTAAAGTCGTAGAACAAATATTATTGCCAATTGGGTGAATAATAAGCCCCTTTCGGGATAGCATACATTTATTGAGCACCGACAGATGCCGAAGCTTTCGTCATTCCAACCGCGCTGATACAGTAACACCTGTCATGTTTATTGCACCCGATTCGTGGCAGCTGGAGCGGATCCTTCTGACTGGCAGCAGCATAAGCACTCACGCGCATCGGGGTCGGTGAGCGTGCTGACGGTGTCGGGCTCGCCGGCGCGCTGGAAGCGGTTGGCGAGGCGCAGGCGCGCCGCCTGCACGGCCAGCGCGGCGCGGCTGCGGCCCGACACCGGCACGATGATGACGGGCGCCGCGCACGCCACCGCCAGGCGCATGCGCGACTCGCACCCCGCCTCGCCGCCGCCCGCCACCGACACCTGCCAACATCATCTAAACTCTGGAAACCACCACGAGATATGCCTAGTTCAGTTCAGGACAACAACTGGCAGGGTGTAACAGCTCTATATTTTTTACATTTAGAAGCAATGTTACTTTTGACTTACATTCTGAAAATTGTCATCGATTACGCAGCAATGTGCTCGTTAAAATGACAAAGCGAGGCGTGGTGTGGCTGCTGTACAACGCAATACAAGAATTCTTTCACAGTCCTAGTTATTGGACCAGAAGACTTTTTCCAGGACTGCCATAATGCAAAATCGTCATTTACATAAACCGAATCAACAAGAAAGAACCGCTCGGTTGTCATGACTTGAACCTCGATCTAACATACCTTGAGCCTGGCCTGCATTATAACGCGTCGGAGAAGTCCGAAGTCGCGCGTGAACGCTTGCAGCTCGTGCACGAAGCGCTTCGTGTGCACGTAGCTGACCGGGCCCATCTCTATGCTCAGGCTTGTTTCGTGCCCGGCCGCCTCTGCTTCGGAGGCACTCAACCTGGCAAGATAACATCGTCATTTCACTCGGGAAAACATTTTCCAACAAACAAGTAAGCTTTGGTTTATGTTTTTATTTCTATAACAAAAATTTACACCTAGGACCAATCTTTTTACAGTAAGAGCATTCGGGTCAAACGCCTCAGTGTTCCTAATCTAAGTCAAGCAACAGGATATTATGTATTTAAGCATTAAGTATCGATACAACGTAACGAACCTGTTATATTCCACGGTTAGGGCGTGCTGCGAATGCGTGCGCAGCGTGTCTCTCCACAGCGGCGCATGCGGGGTGAGGTCCCGCAGCGCCAGGGCGCCCAGCCGGGCCCGCACCGCACTGGTATGTTTCTGTGCGTCCCTGCGCGCCGCCACGCGCACGCGCGCCACCCGCGCCCCGCACCACTCGCCCCGCGCCGACACCACGACGGCGCTCAGCGAGCGGACGCACATCTCCGTCACGGCCACCCCGCCCTCTTCTGCTGCGCTTGTGACGGCTCCGTCGGTCTCTGCAGAAGTAAACACTATAGAATTAAACTTCATTCCTTCCTTTTCTATGTTACTGTGTCATTCATGGTCATTCATCAGTCATGTATTTGTATAATCTGGTTCTTACAAGAAGATTATTTACAAGTACGATTATTATACAAATACAATTATTTATGTCTAAAGTAAGTTAAAGTTAGGGATTTAGAAATACGTTTACATAGGTTGAGGGTGCAGTGTGTGTGCGTGTGTGCGTCTGATAACTAGTCTGCTAAGAGAATGGATATTTGGGGATATAGTTATATATACATATATATAATAAATATATCCATTTATGTAAAATAATTTAAACATTCCTAATATTACAATACCCAACACATTCTATACCCAACAATACCTACTCGTAATTGTTATAACTACTTAATTCTTAAAAATAATAATTAATAGATATTAAGTAATTTTTGCACACTTACATAACGTAAGTACTAAGCTTTGTTGTAATGGCATCACTACTCGACGAAAGAGACTAACTACCCGCAACACAGGATATTCCTAGGGTGGGAGTTAGTGTAATATGCAAGACATATTATAATTTGTCTATAACCCATTTATTTTTGTAACAGTCAAGGTACCTTCCTACTTACAGGATTTTATCTAATAATAATATGTAACTTTTTTGTTCATTCAGCTTTTGTTACAATAAATAAACTTTTGTTATAGAACACTCAATTTATTTGAGATAATGGGTGTAATTCATAATATTATTAATGCGCCGTGTATTATTCATTATTTCAAAGTATATTATTAGTATTGTTTTCATGGAATTATTTTGACTTCAGTTTCATCTTTATTAGCTGGCCCCGACCAATCGTATTGTCGAACGCCTCAGCCAATAAGACGTTGGGTACAAATAATGGAGGAAGGTGGGGAAAGAGTTGACGTAAAAGGATTATGGTAAAATGTTAGGGGGTCGTCCGTAAGACATTAGTGTGCAACCATTCTAAAGTAATACGTATTGTAGTGCTAAATTAAAGAAAAGTGTTATATTGTGTGATATTGCGGTGTTTATAACTACCACCCCGCCATCCCTGAGTTTTGGTTAGTAACATAATACTTTGAAACTTGTAAATGAGTTCTACCTGTAGCATGGTGATCTCGTTCTGGCTCGGGGTCGGGCAAGTCGTCGCCGGCGATGCCGAAGAAGTCCAGAACAGCCACCCAGCTGTCAATGTTCACCACCAAGTTCAGACTATTGAACTCGATCTTCGTTAGCTTTGATACCTGGAATTTCCATAATCTTGTTTGCTCGTTGTTTATGTAATAGGGGGGCGACATCAGCGCAAAGGAAATGCGACATAAGCAAATATTTTCATTTTATGTAAGGTGAATCTCTTATTATTAAGAGATTGGGTCAAAAACTGATAAAAATAATGCTGATTTTTGACCCAATGAAGTTTTAACATAATTATATTCAAATATTTGTCAATGTAGAAAAAAATAACATGTTAAGTTAGTTATAACAAAATTATGACACTTGACATTACCTTGTCAAAAGTATCATGGAAGCGCGGATGCCTGGGATCTCTGGTGTGCACCCACACCCACACGAGGTTCTCATCGGCCCCGGTCTCTTCTTCCTCTCCCTCTCCCTCTACATCTCCCTCGGTGTCTCCGTCCTTCTCCTTCCCGGCGCCGGCCGGCGCGCCGCATTCCGGCGAGCACGGGGGAGTGGGACCGCATTTGCTGTCCTGCCTCGACTTGTTTTGTCGCTTTTGGTTCTGGAAACACATGAATATAGCAGCCAAATAGCACCTTAAAATTTTTATAAAAGTTTATTTCAATCAGTAGAAGTCACAAAAATCTTTTTAAGTCGGATTCTTACGATGAGTCAATAACAATATGGACATAATGTACGAGAGAGAATCTGATTCCCGATTCTGATTTTATTTATTTACGAAATTATTATTTGGAGCACCAACAGCTTTGTTACAGTCGATTGTACATTTGTTTAGCTTTAGAGAGCCAATTACAGGTTCTCACGAGTCATCATCATCATCATCATCATTTCAGCCGTACGACGTCCACTGCTGAACATGACCTCCCCCACAGACAGAGCGAATTCCTATCATGTGGGGGGATTTACCCATACTCACCGCGCTGGGCATACGGGTTGGCGAGCGCAGTTACAGCTATCGTTGTTAAAATGAGGGACGCTGCTGCCCATCCCCTGCTTTTTTCCCTTAGTCGCCTCTTACGACATCCGCGGATAGGTAGGTATGAAGGGGCCTATTCTTTAGCCGGGGCAACCACGTTCTCACGAGTAGAAATATATTATTTATGTAGTACAAACAATGGAGTAAACAATGAAATTAGCGGTATACAAAACTCATTCTCGGTGGAATAGATAAATATAGTTCCTACTTTTAGTAGGAACAACAGAAACTATTCATACTATTTCTCTTATTCGTACATACGGCAATCATCATCATCATCATCATCATCATCAGCCTGATGAAGTCCACTGCTGAACATAGGCCTCCCCCAAAGAGTGCCACGACGAACGGTCTTGAGCCTTCTCCATCCACCGACTTTCCGCAACCCTCACAATGTCGTCGGTCCATTGGGTGGGGGGCCTTCCAACACTGCGTCGTCCGGTTCGTGGTCACCACTCGAGAACCTTTATTCCCCAACGGTTATCGGTTCTGCGAGCTATATGGCCAGCCCACTGCCACTTCAACCTGCTAATTCTGAAAGCTATATCGGTGACCTTGGTTCTTCTACGGATTTCCTCTACACATACGGCAATCAAGGACAATAAAATAACTCACCTGAGTAATAACATTTAGTTGTCCGGGCAGCGAGTTATAGTTATTCTTCGCGAAGTGCAGCGAGCTGATGCTGGCCAGGTCCTCCCCAGGATGCTCCGTGAGGAAGTCGGGGCAGGACTTGGAGACGAACACGGCCTTGGGCGGCATTTGGGGGGTGTGCGACACCATCAGCATGCGATGCTTGGAGTCGGGCTCCTTGGTGAGATCCTCCATGGTGATGGAGTGGAGCGACACCTGAGGAACATACATGATAACTAGTTAACTATAGACCCGAGAAACGCCCACTGGGACAGACTCCTCGTAGTTGACATGCTTTAACAGACTTTTATTCACATATGTATGTACGTTTATTGGTGTTCGTTTCGTCATGTCACAAGGTCCAGTCTCAAAACCAGCGCTGCACCGTACTTCCAAGTTTGTTGTAGCTTATGCTGAGACTAGAACCTATTTGACCCATTTAACGCACAGGTACATGCACCCACCTACTATAATTTACATTCCTTTCTATAAAATATCAACCTATCCCTGCCAACTACTTATCTCTTTGTCTGATTGTTGTCTATTATTATATTAGTGCTATTATTTTTATTTATTTATTTATATTCTCAATAAATTTTGTCTGTATGTTGCCTGGGTAGGTGCGTATTACAATATTATATTCTTTTCTGCAAATTGTCTATGCCTGTAAAGAACTGAACTTGTGCTTATGGGACGAATAAATAGTTTTTCTTTCTTTCTTCTTGAGACAATAATCTCAATAGTGGACACAGATGCTCTTGTACCATCAAAGTGACGGATTATTTTGGCTATACGCAAAAGGGATAAAGGTACAATTTGATTCCTTGATAAATCAAAGAAAAATACAATATAGAGATATTGAGTTGGAAACAATAAATTACCTGGAGGGTAGTTTCATACTCGTTGGTCTTCTTGTAGTTGAGAGAGAACTCTCTGAATGACAGGTCCACAAGACTCCGCTCGCCCTCCCCCAGGTCCGCGCGCAACTCTACGCTGAATATCGGCAAGTCGAAGTTCACTGTAACCACGTATTTCGCGATTACAGCACAAAAGAAAACAGCGTATTATATATATATATATAAATCATTTATTTCAGACAATTAACATAGTCCATATCACACATATTATTTATACTTATTATTGCAGAAAGCAGAACTGGAAGGTAAGTAGGTAGAGTAGGTGGAATCTACTTCAGTTTAGGTACTCGCAGTCGAACCTGGTTGACAACACATTCAGTATGCTGTTGGAGCTGGCCCTGATTCTGCGCCCCAGGGATGTGCACCGCTTGCGCATGGTGCTGTAGAAACAATCCACACGCGCTTCGGCGAACATCCCCGACGCGCTGCAGAACCGGGGCAGCCCCACCAGCACCCTGAATGCGTTATTATACTGTATTGTTATATAAAATACCATTTAATAAATCTTATCGCTCGACCTGCTGTTACGCACATCATTACGAAGCTCCATAGGCGCAATTAGTGCGAGCGAGATAGACTGATTACAATGATTTATGGCCCGAGGCCCACTATAGCAAACGTTACCATAGTACCTCACTTCAATAGTTGTCTCACCAATCAGCAGCGGCGTGGTGGCGGCGGGGTGCGGGGCGGGCGCGGCGGGGAGGGGCGCGGGGCGCGGCACCGCCAGCACGGCGGCTCGGATCGCGGGGTCCAGGCGGAGCGTCGGCACCGCTGCAGCCGGCTCGAGCACCGCACTTGGGCTGGGATCACTCTGGAATAACATGTTTTTTTACAACTATGGTGACAAACTAAAGGCTCAAGACCGTTCGTCATTGAACTGAACCAGCAGTGAACTTCTACAGGCTGATGATGATGATGATTAAGGTGGCCCACATCTTGGTAAGTGGTTACCGTAGGCTATTAACGCTTGAAATACCAGAGGCATCACGCACGCGTTGCTGACCCCGAACCTCTTACGGCTTTCTTGCACATGTCACCGAAATTATATGTTCTGGGACATGCCAGTTTCCTATCGATGTTTTCCTTCACCGTTTGTGAGCACTAGTATAGTGCAATTACATTTTCCGAATGGAAAATCCATTGGTGGAAAATCCACGACAGGTTTTGCACCCACGACGTGTAAATCGGAAGGCGGGTCCACTAACACCACTCCACCAGTACTCTCTTTGCTATATTTCGTTGTACGTTTGCAGTTTGTTTGTGTGAGTGTATGTGTGTTTATGCGTAAGTGTGTGTAATAAGCAGTGATCGGAATTATGGGAGCTAAAATACTTAAAGTTCAAGAACAGAGGCAAAAAAAAGTGGAGACTTCCTTACTACAACAATTTTATTCGGCCCAATTAGGCCGATAATTTGAACAATTGCCACAGTAAGCAAGTACATTTAATATTAATGTTAATAATATTTTGAATGAAAAGGATTTTTTTTTTAATAACACGAGTCGTACCTACCTACTGTTTTTTGAAAACAAAAATAGAAAATTAGTTCAATAGTTGTTTTACTGAGTTCATTTTAGATGTACTTTAGTAATGTCCCGAAAACCGAGACAATTGGGGCGAAAAAATATTTAGTCCTAAGGCATCTCTGCCTCTGTTATTTTTCGAGCAGTAGGTATTTTAGCTCCCATAATTCCGATCACTGGCTAATAAGTAAGGTACCGGTAAAGGAGGCTGCGCGTGCGGATGCGGGGAGCGCGGCGCGGGCGCGGGGCCGGCGGATATCCACTTGAGCGTGTCCAGCAGCTGCTCGTACTGCTCCCTGCGCGCGCACACCTGCAGCCCGCCCACCACCGCGCCGCTCACTTCGCACTGCACAACACAGATCACCACTAATTATTACCCATACTATAACATTATAAATTCGAAAGTAACTCTGTTTGTTTGTTACCTCATCACGACTAAACGGCTGAACGGATCGTAATGAAATTTGGCAAGGAGATAGATTATATCTTAGGGAAAAAAACATAGAATATCACATCTTTTTCTCAAAAAAAAATCTTGAATGGGGTGAAATGGGGTTGAAATTTTGTATAGGCAATCCATAATTCTTCAAGTTAGGGATCTGAAAATTCATATTTAGACTTTTAGTAACAAGTATAGAAAAACATGTTTCAGCATTTTCGCAAAATCATCCCTAATGGGGGCAAAGTAGGGCGTGAAAATTATTATGCATGCGGACGAAGCGCGGGTAACAGCTAGTTATCAATAAATGATCCGTAATCAATCACCATCGCGGCTGATGGGGGATCATAGACGGATCAGTATTGGATCCAACAGACACGACTGCCAGGAGTTGTATGAACAGAGAAGAGATATTGATAGTTTGATAAGCAATAAACACTACGCAGAAGCACACGGTTGATCTGAGTATCTAAAAGCGGTTTTTATTCATCCATAAGAACACTTCAAGTTCACCGTAAAAACCCTAGAAAATTCAGTGGGAGGTAGCTCACCTGACAAGAAGAATCATCAGCGTCGGACAAGTCGATGTTAAATTGCAGCGCCGTGTTGTGCAGCACGGGTTTGCCACAAGACACGTCGTATATCTCCTGCATGCTTGCTGCGGTAAGCTTGTGCTTCTCTAGCTGATCTGCCACGTCCAGCTGCAAAATAGGCATGAGAATCAAGTGTTCAAGTGTGTCAATAATATATAAGACTAAACCTTTCCACTATATTATCTTTGATAAGGCTCACTAGGGTTCATCATCATCATCATTTCAGCCGTACGACGTCCACTGCTGAACATGGCCTCCCCCACAGACAGAGTGAATTCCTTATCATGTGGGAGGATTTGCCCATACCCACCACGCTGGGCATGCGAGTTGGCGAGCGCAGTTAGAGCTATCGTTGTTAAAATGAGGGACGCTGCTGCCCAACCCCTAGCTTTTTTCCCTTAGTCGCCTCTTACGACATCCGCGGATAGGTAGATATGGAGGGGCCTATTCTACAGCCGGGGCCTCCATGGCCACTAGGGTTAGTAAATCCTTTAAAGGGCAATGTGTACGCTTCTATAACAAGGTCCCAAGCGATGTGCTAAAGTTATCAATTAGCAAATTTAAAAACTTAATTAAGCGAAAACTCTGTAAAAATCTCATTACAAAATATCCGACTATGTAGATGACAAAAAGCGTGGGATGGAATATGCTCCAACTCGATTTAAGACCTTTCAAAATAATCCATGCGATTTCAATAAATAAATAAATATTGAAGATCGACTCTGGATCCAATCGCTATCTATATATAAGATCTAGAGATGTTTAATCACACAACACAGCTTTCAGTTGAAGTTCCAGCAAGCTGTTTCACAAACTGTCTATGCCGGTGACGTCACTCCATACATCATCGAAACTAACGATATGCTCAGCCAAGAAGGTAAATTAACAAAACGAGACGACATCCAAGAGGCTCCCAAGAGGAGCCTCTTGGATGTCGTCGGACCCTCTTCGGTGACGGCAAAACCCAAGAAGGGTGTGAAGAAAAACTTAACGGCAATGTTAACTATGATTTTAATGTTATTTACAATGATAACTGGAACTTATGGCAAAATTACTACTGAAACTACTATATCAAGCGCGAGGTACTTAGTTAAGCACTGTCTCATTTAATCGAGGCCGCGTAACAATGCTGACTCCGTCACCTACATACGAGTAAGACTGTACGTGACCGTACAGAGACTATGAACGCAAGCAGGTTCCGCCTTCGGACCGTTGTTGTTCGCTCGCGTGATATGAGAACGCAGAGAGAAAAGTAGTAGACTTACCGAAGCGAGTGATATGTCCCTGACCCGCACTTTGTAGGTGGTGTTGGTGGGGGCGCCGGGGCGGTTGGCGAGGCTCATGCGGCCGAGGTGCGCCACCAGCACCTGCGTGCTGCGCGCGCTGCGCGGCACCACCACCACCGGGGACTCCAGCTCGATGCTCACGCTGCCAACAACCAACATCAAATCAAGAGGTGTTTATTTCAATAAAATCAATATGATCACTTTAAAACGTCTTAGAAACCAGGTAAAGCTATGCATCTTCTTCATGTTTTCGTTTCAGTTTTTTACTGAACGTGGTACCTACCTTTAATTATGTGTATTCTAGATAGACACACGAAGCTGTGAACGTGTTGCAATAATAAGCCTTTTATTTAGCGCTCTTTTGTTGTTATTTTTTTTAATAACTATCTGAATAATAACTCGTTTTAAAGTACATGAAAATATCAGTTTTCGCTGTATTTGCCTCAGCGCGTATGTTACCTGAGCGAGATGTTGTCCGCATGTCTGTCGCCGGGGTCATCGAGCGAGGCGCCCACGCTGATGGTGCGGCGCCGCGGGGACACGCCCTCCATTGACTGCGACAATCTCGGATTCATGTATAGCGATTCCCTATAAAAACGTAAATAGAAGTAAAAAAAATTAAGGCATTTGTCATCGGTTACCTTAACTCATCAAGTCAGGTAGGTATACCTATGGTTTCCAACATTGACATTCCAGCCCGCTATGTATGGAATGCTAACTAAAATATACAATTATCAAAGGTCAAAATATTTATGTTCAATTTAATTCAAAGAGTTTAATTCAATAAAATCACAGAATAAGAATAATAAAGTGTTAGATAGTGCCCAACTTTGATAACAGAATAAATCGTATCAAATTGGTACTTCTTCTGGTGTGTTTTTTTTTGTGATAGTGTTAACGTTACCTAGTGTGAGCGAGTCCCAGGGCCATATCAGCGGCAGCGGCGGCGGCGGCCCGCAACGAGCGGGCTAGATTAGCGAGATACTGCTTGAACTCCGCCAGGCACGAGCGCAGCTCCAGCACCAGCGCCGGCTGGTGGGTGTACCACACTCGGGCCACGCGGAGGCTCACCGACGCCTCCACGCAAACAGACCCTGGAAGAAAGTTCGGATGAGCTCATGCTCCTGACGACCTATGCCACCCGACAGTCTCTACGGCAGGCACGGCGTGGCACTCGCTGAACGGTTCCATCGCCAAACGGTCAAGGAACTGACGTAACGTACACCACGTTCACGTTTCCGTAATACGCAGATACAATTATATTGTGTTTGTAGTTTATCTGCCTAGAAAGTGCAAGAAAGGAGACTCTAAGTGGCGTACTTTAAAGCTGCGTTTCCAACAGAGATGTACGAGGATGTGTAGCGAGGGATGTGTTTGTTAAGAACCAATAGAATCGCTTTATTTACCTCGCCTCGGTCAACACAGCTCTGATGAAGCGATTCTATTGGTTTTTACAAACACATTCCTTGCTACGCATCCTCACACATCTCTGGTGGAAACGCAGCCTAATTCTTTCACTACACTGATTCTTTCGTTGTCGGTCATAGGCGCTTTTCAGGGCCACCATAACTCAACCTGGTCATTGACTTAATACAGGATGACCAACGAAGAATCAGTGACCACGATAGGAGAAGAACCTAGAAACGTAATAATTAATTTGGTCCGGCACCTCCCTAGTTATCAATAAAATACTATGACGTAGGCTAGTATAGTATTATGTTATCTGTGACGTTGGTTAGTCAACTAACGTATTCCATAAAGCTAGAGGAACACCGTCAGCGGAAACTCGGGAGCCGCCTCACCTGGGGAGGATCCCGCGTCGTCGGTGACTAGGTTCCTGTGGATGGTGAAGTGCAGCGCCTTGTCGTCGTCGGCGTGGTGGTGGTGGTGGTGGTGGTGGTGGTGGTGGGGCGGCGCGGGCGCGGCGCGGCCGGCGCTGAGCACGCGCGCGTCCGCGCCGGCGCCGGCGCCGCTCAGCGACACCACCTGCACGCCGCCCAGCGACCCGCCCGCGCGCCACCTCGACCCGTCTGACGACAGTACATGCCTCTTTACATTATATTTAGATATACTACACGCAGAAAACAACTTGGCACCTGCGTGGAATGTGCTTCTCCCTCGCCACCACCTACCGCTTTCGCGAGTGAGAATGAGACAAAACATTAAAGCGAGGTGCCTAGTTAACATGATGTAATTTGAATTTATTAATTGAAGATTTATGTTTGTTGTTTCTTAACTAGTAGGTATTATGCTATGAATTAAAATGAACCTTATAAAATGTTTGATATGTATAATAATAATAATTTAAATGATAATGGTACACTATTGCATTAGGATGTAAAAATAGTGTAACTTTTCGTAAATAAATAATAACTTCTGCGTGTTGTACTTGCAGCTTAACTGTCTCTCTTCGCCTCTTTCTATAACTTCTATAATTTTTCTTATAATAATTTATAAACTTAATGGTACACTTATTATTCCTTACTTACCCTAATTGGTCTCTAATACCTTAGTTGTTAATTATGTCATTTTGTATAAAATTTATATGTGAAAAACTCCGTTGATTATGCTAATAATAATTTTCCTTTAACTGCTCTGGTTATAATCATACCGTGTATATTCAATATGCATATAATAATTGTTTGTTTTTTTTCTAATAAATAAAATGCTTATTTTTAAAACGCACAAACCCTCAAAACGGTTAGTTCTGAAAAAGTTACTTAGAAGAAAAAACTACAACAAATCATGACATGACATGAAATACTGCGCCATGTTCCGGGTAGTAGGCAGCGATAGTTGCAGCAGTTATAACTTGACTGTGATCAAGAAAGATTGCGTGACTGGGAACGAAACATTGAATATTATTCGATATTATCCGCTTCGATTTTATGCACGCGAGCTGACTGAAGTAAATTTATCCAGAGAGCATATCAAACATTATAGCAATGACGTGCCTTTACAAGGGTGACATACCGACTGTGGCCTGTATTTTGGCTTCACAGAGCGTAGCGGTAGCAATCTTCCTGGCGACCACGTTCCCGTCCTCCACGGCTGCCCGCAGCAGCAGCACTCCGAGTCGGTGGAAGTCGAACGTTATCTCTGTCCGCACATCCTTCTGTAAGAGATTCTCATTTATTTCAATCTAACAAACAGTACCTAGCTTATAAAAATAGTTCACATGCATAGTATAGCTTTCATTTCCTCTTAATATAGTTTTACCTTGATGTCATCATCGATCGGAGCCGGCATTTGTTCGTCTTTCGGCTCATTTTTCGGCGCCTCTGTAGGCTTATTCGCTCTCGGGCCGAACACTCGCTGTGTGAACCCTATCAGTTCTACTATTGTTTCTTGATTCGCTGTAAAGATAACATTATTCTAACTAAAGATAAGTTTTGGGCGTTAAAGCTTTATTGTCAGTATTATGCTATGGAGTGAAACTGTAGGGTATTTATCAGAAGAAAGAAATGTTTCAGGAACTCACCAATAATATCCAAGTTGTTGAAAAGTATATTGGCTATCCTCAAATCTTCGGAATCACCTTCACCCTTCACTAAACACAATTCGACAGCTATTAACGCTTCTGAATCCACCAAACCGGCCGCTCCCCAAGTGGGCACGCTTCCCCCAAAGGTAGTATTGCCCCAGGTGGGATTGCCCCAGGCGGTGTTGCCCCAGGTATTTGCCCCCCACGCAGGGTTGTTGTTGGTCGTGCCTGAGATCCAGGACGGGGCTGGACTGGTCGCACGATCTGCGTCTACGGCACCTGTGGAACAATGATTATACTATATTCTATGAAGGTACAACAACAATTTTTTTCTATTATATGACCATTGCTTTCTAACGGCCAAGGAAACATGTGACTGGAGATCTGGAGGATGATTAATTACAACCATGATTAAGGCATCACTTCTGAGACTGGCCTGGCCTCATAGGTCAGTTGGAAGTAACACTGCCTTCTGCGCTAGAGGTCGCGGGTTCGATTCCCACGCTGGACAAACATTAGTGACTAACACAGATGTTTGTTCTGTGTCTGGGTGTTAAATATGTATCAATAGATAAGTACATTATTATGTATATCAGTCTCTGGTACCCATAGGTACATACAGGTTATGCCTAGTTTGGGATCAGTTGACCGTGTGTGATATGTCTGGAATATTTATTTTATTTATTTATTTATTCTTATTGCATCTTATGAATAAGACTGTAATTTGAATAGAAATTAATGGTTGTCTAAAATGTTTTTTGTAGCGCATTACAATAGTATGTACAGTAGTCGTGTATTGCTTTGGCATATGAATCACTCACTATTGGACCGGTGCAGCGAGAACAAGGCTTGCGAGAGCGCGTGCGGATGCGCCGCGTTGGACGCGCCCGGCCCGGCCGGCGACGTGGGCGACGTCGGCGACTGCGGGGACGTGGGTTCGGAGCCCCGGATCGAACCGGACGCTGTGTCCATGCTGTAAACAAAAAGCGAACTTCAGGGTCTAGTGCGACAAATAAATGGAGGGCTTAGTATAAGTGAAGCCCTTTTTTTATACATTGTGGTGGCAAACAAGCTTTAGCACTAACCCCACATGCTTATGACTAGCGACGAGCAGCTCGAAGTCAGGTCCATAAGTCTGCAGCGCATCCACCAGCAGCAGAGAGTGCACAGACAGGGCTAAGGACGCATCTCTCGGCCGCCAGCAGAGGGCGCAGCGGACACCCATCACCTGCACCTCCGCGATACTACGCCCTCGCGATTGGACCTGGATCATAAAAAACTTTTTGAGGTCCCACACTTTTGGTAAGTAAAACTAGATGAACCTACGCCTGTTCCTCAGAAAAAGAATCGGGCAACAAACAACGGTTTGGTTCCTTTTATTTTTTCGATGATCCTTTTTACAAAATGGAATATGTGGCGCCGTTATGATAGAACAAGACACAATGAAGCTAAGAAAATAATTTTATACAAACCTCCAAGGACAGCTGGTCGATGGCAAACTGCAGCATCAGTAACGTGGAGTTCTGGTGCGAGGATAGCTCCGAACGCTCCGTCTCCGAGGAGGAGCTGATCTCATCATCGGCGGCGTCCACCACGTCGTGGCTCACTGTGTCTCGACCACTAAGGAGATATATATACAAGTCAAGTCAAGTCAAAAGGCCTTTATTTCAATAAAATCACTAGGATCACTTTGAAACGTCTTAGAAACTAGGTGAAGCAATGCCTGTTCCTCGCGACCAAGCCTAGAAGAATCAGGCAACAAACACGGCTTGGTGCCTATCATTTTTTTCGATGATCCCTTTTCACAAAATGGAATTTAAAGCTTCAGTGTGGTGCTGATCGAACTAGGTGAGGCTCAAAAGAAAAGTAATCTAATTATAATCCCTAATAAATAAGAGCTTATAAAAATGTGAAAAAAAAAGAAGACAAATGTGAGATTCAACAAATGATCTAAGGGCAGCACACGCTACACTTTATGAAATATGTACCTAATGCTTCTATAAAATTGAATAATACTTAAAATATGATGCAAGCAAAAACTGTAAAGACACTGCAAAATGGCATTTTACATAAAATATAAACATGTCGCGTATGGAATCCTGTAATAAAACTGTGCAAAGAACGATGTGCTAGATGATAATGACGAGCCGCGCAGCGTCATTACCTGCTGAATATAGATGCGCTGTCCAGCACGCAGCGCACGCAGCGCAGCTTGTGCTCGCTGAGGTGCACCACGAGCGCCGGCAGCGAGCCGCGCAGCGTGGCACACGGATACTGCGGGTCCACTGTGTGCACCACGCGACGCTCCGCCTGCAATACATTTCTACTAAAAAACTGGAAAAATATTATTTAATCAAACGATGGCCGTGGTGGCCCCGGCTGAAGAATAGGCCCCTCCATACCTACCTATCCGCGGATGTCGTAAGAGGCGACTAAGGGAAAAAAGCTAGGGGATGGGCAGCAGCGTCTCCTATTTTAACAACGATAACTCTAACTGCGCTCACCAACCCGCATGCCCAGCGTGGTGAGTATGGGAAAATCCCCCCACATGATAAGGAATTCGCTCAGTGTGTGGGGGCATCCCCCATGTTCAGTTCAGTTCATTTATTGATAACAAAAAAGAGTTACATGTCATTACATAGTACATTTTCAGCAGTGGATGTCTACAGCTGAAATGATGATGATGATGATGATGAATCAAACGATTTATTAAAGAATTTGTAATAAGCGTAGCTTGTCGAGCAGACCAAAATGGGTAATGCTGGTAATTTTCCACACCTGTAATGAAATGCTGAACCGATCCAAGAGATGCAGCGACGAAGTAACCTTGGTGTGGGCATACTGCCAGTTGTCACGTGCGCGACCCACCAGTATCTGCAGGTCGCTCAGCTCGATGTTATATCTGAAACGATAACAAAGCTGATGACATCATCCACGCTAGGAAGTCCACCTTATAAAAAACTGGTATGAACGGGGGATGCGTAGAGTCGTCAGAGGGGCAATTTGTTAGAATGACTGAGCCGAGAGAATGACTCATTACAGCTCACCTGTCATACAGTCGATCATGCAGATCCGCGGCATCCAGCGTCTTATGATCAGCACTGGAGTGCAACGGTGGCTCGGGCGGCGACGACGGAGACAACAAGCTGCCAGGAGGAGTAGAACACGGCGTCATAAACGTCTCCTCCTCCTCCCCGGCCGGAGGGGGAGTGCAGGGGGCGTTGCGAGGGGGCGTGTTCGCCAGTCGCAGACGCCCGAAGTCGATCAGTAAGACTCCGCCTTCGCGCGATGACATCTCTTCCGCGAAGAGGATTTGCGGCGCAGATATGTCTAGCTCCACCTGCCAGGAACGGCGCTCGCCCTTTGGATACAAAATTTGACTTCATAAATAAAAGTCTCAAACATAATTAATTAACAGTAAAGAGTGCTAGAGCTACGTATTCAGATGAATAAACGCGAAGAGAATTGGAGAGTGAAATTCTTTGATTTTAATAGAGTTGAACGAGTCGCCCTAAATTACAATTTTGTGCACAAAAGAAGCCACTTAGACGCGCACCTTAATCAGAGGCGCACCTTAATCCTTTCGCTTCACTGATTCTTAAACCGACGGTCATAAGCCCTTTTCAGGACCACCATACCTCAACCTGTTTACCGACCTAATACAGGTGACCAAGAAAGATACAGTGACAAGACAAGCAAGCAATAAAATTTTACTGGCCTCATAGCTCAGTTGGTAATAACTCTGCTTTCTAGCTAGAGGTCGCGGGTTCGATTCCCGCACTGGACAAACATTTGGGACTAGCACATATGTTTGTCCTGTGTCTGGGTGTTAAATAACTATATATTATGTATATCAGTCTCTGGTACCCATAGTACAGGCTATGCCTAGTTTGGGATCAGTTGACCGAGTGTTATGTTAAAAAAAAAATGCTGAAAGTAATTAAGCAAACAATAGCAAAAGCGCCGTGTCCAGGGCACCGTACGTACGGGGCTGGGCCGCGTCATGTCCTCCCAGTGCGTGAGCAGGCGCGCGCGCGTGGAGTCGCGCACGCTGTGGTAGGCGCTGAGCCCGCTGAGCCCGCTGGCGCCCCACGGCGCGCACACGAACTGCCGCGCCCAGCCCGCCAGCTCCGCGCAGTACACCACCTCGATGGAGCCCGACTTCACCCACAACCTGCGTTCATATACATTTATTTCACCCTAATCGTTACATACCCTCTAATTTGACTGGCCTCATAGCTCAGTTGGTAGTAACACTGCCTTTTGCGCTAGAGGTCGCGGGTTCGAAATAAAATTTGTGTGATGAACACTGATGTTTGTTCTGTGTCTGGTTGTTAAATATATATCTATTATGTATATCAGTCTCTGGTACCCATAGTACAGACAGGCTATGCCTAGTTTGGAATCAGTTGACCGTGTGTGGTATGTCCGAAAAAAAAAAAAAAACTTATAATACACTGATTCTTTCACCCACGGTCACCCTTTTCAAGGCCACCGTACCTCAACCTGGTCACTGACCTACCTGATACAGGATGTCCAAGAAAGAATCAGTGACACGACAAGCAAGTAAACATCGTTACAGTGCATAACATAGGTATGTCAAATTACAGAGATACTTGATTAGAAACACACAAAAAAAAAATCAGAAAAAATCACGAAATATCACAAGGGAAAGAGAGGGTGAAATAGACTCACCGTGCTCGAACTTAAATTGCATTGTATCTGTATTTAAAGATGATACCTATTCTGATTATTTTAAAGATTTAGAATTTTGGGTAGGGTGGGTAGTCTTAAACCGTGTAATGGTTTAAACAGTTGCTAAAGCATCACGTGATTTTTTTTTTTTTTTTTTTTTTTTTTTTTATGTTATACGGAGGCAAACAGGCTTACGGCCCTCCTGATGGTAAGAGGTTACCGTCGCCTATTGACATTAGCAACACCTGGAGCATTGCTAATGCGTTACCTGCCGAACCCCTCCCCCCCCCCCTAAAGAGCTCTGGTAATGATTAATGGTAGACCCCAAATGTTTGATTCCGAAGTTGATCCAGGGCGAAAATAGACGATCAAACAGGAGCACCTACAAAATAATTGTCATAAAATATAGCTCACTTGTAGTCACAGTTGAGTCCGAAGGGCTTCTTCTCGTAGGTGAGCTGGAAGAGCGGCTCGCCGGCGGGCTGCGCGTGCGGCGAGGCGGCGCCGCGCCACGCCCCCGCGCCCCCGCCAGCCCCCGCGCCCGCGCCCCCGCCCCCGCCCCCGCCGCCCGAAGCGCTGCTCAGCCCCTCGCGGATCACTCCCTGCACAAGGACCCAGCCTCTCAGCAGTGCTCAGCTGACACGCAAGTACAACTACATACCATGGGCTCGTAATTCCCCTTCTTATCTTATTTTTCTTCGACCCCCCTTTGTATACATCCTATCGGCACCACACTGAAGCTTTAAATTCCATTTTGTGAAAAAGGATCATCGAAAAAAATGATAGGCACCAAGCCGTGTTTGTTGCCTGATTCTTCTAGGCTTGGTCGCGAGGAACAGGCATAGCTTCACCTAGTTTCTTAGACGTTTCAAAGTGATCCTAGTGATTTTATTGAAATAAACGCATTTTGACTTTGACTTTGACTATCCTACTAATATTATAAATTCTAAAGTTTGTGAGGATGTATGTGGTTCAATCACGCTCAAACGGCCGAACGGCTTTTCATCACACAGTTAAGTTTCTGAAAAACTGGCGCAGCCAAACAGTACATTTTAGGCTCTGCTTATTTATATATCGTTAGAATAGAGAGCATTGGTGGAGGGGTGGTAGTGGCCCCGCCTCTCGGTTCACCGGTCGTGAGTTCGAAACCTGTCGTGCACCAATGGATTTTCCATTCGGAAAATTTATGTGCGCTATGCTAGTGCTCTCAAACGGTGAAGGCAAACATCGTGAGGAAACCGGCATGTCCTAAAAGCTAAAAAATCGAAGATATGTGACATGTGCACGAAAGGAGCCTCTTAGAGGCGCACTTTAATTCTTTCACTACACTGATTCTTTCATCGACGGTCGTAGGCCCTTTTCAGGGCCACCATACCTCAACCTGGTCACTGACCAAAGACAGGATGACCAAGAAAGAATCAGTGACACGACAAGAAGAAGGTTAGAATAGAGAGAAATAACATATGAGGTAGGTGTGCGTGCGTATAGTTGCGCGTACCTGCGGCGCACAGACTATGGGGAACAGCGTGTGTCGCGTGACGCGGTCGCGCAGCGCCAGCGCGCCCAGCGACACGCGCAGCGCGTGCGAGCCGCCGCGCGGCCGCCACTCCACGCACGCCGACACCGAGCTGAAGTGCAGCTCCACCTTGCCGCCGCCTCCCGCACCGCCCCCCACACCGCCTCCCGCACCGCCTCCAGCGTCGCTGCAAGACCAACGCACCAATAGAGATTACCTACCGATTTCAGAGCGGAAACCGCCATAATTATAATAAAAAAATAAAAAAAAACAGCCGACTTGAGAACTTCCTACTTTTTGAAGTCGTTTAAAAATTTCCAAAAGTCGGCAATCAAACTTTAGTTGCTTGGTCGCGAGGAACAGGCATAGCTTCACCTAGTTTCTAAGACGTTTCAAAGTGATCCTAGTGATTTTATTGAAATAAAAACCTGTGACTTTGAGTTTGAGTGCCAACTGAGTATAGAATAGCCCTTTTTGGGAGAGCATTCATATTATGAAATACATGGTACAATCGCACTACCGCAAATTACAAAAACGTTACTTAAAATATCTCACGTTTCACTCCCTCCTTCGTTCTCCATGCTCAAGATCAGCGAGCCTTTATTCAGTACGAACTCAAACTTCCCAAACACGGTATCTCGTTTCAACAGCGTATTATTATCCAAGGAATCCGCTATCACATCCAGGATCTCCTCCTCGAGGTCCCCGGGGGCAGAAGCTTCGGCAGCGGGGGTGGGCGTGGGTAGAGGAGCGGGGGTGGTGGTGTCCGGGCCGTACCAGCCCCACCACTGCGGGAACCAGTGCACCAGCATATTGCGACCGGAGGAAGGTTTGTCGGGAGTTGAGACGGGGGTCGACTTGGGAACTTGCCGCATCGCAACCTGAAATTATTTAGATTTCTTACTGTCGCTAAGACTTAAATTTAATATAATCTTTATTTACCATCAATTAAATGTTTTTTGCAAACTGAAACAAATAGGATGCAACAGCTCCTCTCATTAGACTAGACTAATCAAGGCTAAGAGGCAGATCACCAGCTGTTGGTCAGACTTCATTGGCAGATCAGATGACAGTAGATGAAGCTAGGACAACACCGGAGAGAATGGCGCAGTGGAGTGGAGGTTCAACTCTGCAGTGATCAATTGAATAGCTTGAGATTAGAGATGACCGACCTCTCTCAGAGACTTCAGCACATAGAGTGGAGTGCGCCACTCGAACTCATCTTTGATGGCTTTCTTATCGGGCGGCAGCGTGCCGGCCGGGTTGCACAGCGTCGACAGACAGATGCCCACGTACTGTTTACTCTGACGCGCCGCTTCGAGGCACGACTCCCATGTCGGCTTTGGTTCCGTCCCTGCGATAAAACGCAATCGTCTTTTAATACAAATACAAATATTTATTGCATAAAAATATACGTTTATATAATGTGTTGCACTGATTCCTGCTTTAGTTTTCACTGTGTTGCAGGAAAGCAGTAGCTTCCCCAAAATATAACATTAACATATACATTTTACACCGATGAGTAGTTAAAACAAGGTTAGACTTAAGATTCTAGTGCGTTTAATAATTACTAAAAAATGATAAAAACACGATTAACATCTAAGTGGAAAGAAGAAAGATTAATATTAAATCCTGACTATACATGTTAATTCACTAAGTTGCTAAAATTCCGTTTTATTTTCTCCATATTTTAGCCCTGTTACTGTGTTTTTTTTAATCTAGAGGAGGTAACTTGTTTTACTATATTGTTAACTTATTGGTAAATACATATAATTTGTATTTGTGTTTAGGCAAAAAGGTGAGTTAGTGAAGGAGTTGGTGTGGGTGTTGGCGTTACATGGATGATGGTGCAGATGGCAGGCGAGGGCGTAGAGCCACCAGTGGCGCGCGTGGCCGGGCACGGGCGCGGCGGGGCGGCGCGCGCGGAACTCGCGCAGCCGCGACACGCGCTCCAGCCCCACCCAGCAGCCCACCGCCTCCTGGTACTGCCGCTGCAACAACCACATTCAATACACCAACTCTCTCCAGGGCGACTTCGGGTACGCCTCATAGATACAGAGCGAGAAAGACACCCTCAAACGATCAGTCGATGTATTCCTGAAGAGGACAAATGACTCCATCTCAGCTACATCTCAGCTGAACTTTGGCTGTACTCGGTTCCTGGAATTTGTTTAGTCTAAGCATGAAAGCGAAATCGCGCGATAGGATACGGACCGTAAGCCCCGACCTGGTAGATTTGCAGGTGAAGTGGGTATACAAGAATATAATTTTAGATTCCACCCCAGGAATGTCCCCGTGCAACCCCGAGCTATTGTACAAATACGCAGCGATGTGTCGGCGAGACCACATTTTAAGAGTCTGGGCATTCTTACGTTGCCATGTATTGTAATATACCAAGTGGCAATGTACGTGAGAATGAACCTGGACTCATATGTGAGGCATGAACACCAGCACAACTACACCACTCGCAATCGACACAAACTTGAGTCGGTATCGCGGACACTTGCGAAATCATCCAAGCTGACACATGTTATGGGTCCAGCTGTATATAACAGGCTCCCTAAGACCGTCACGTAGGCTAATAATATTCTCGCTTTCAAGAAAAAACTAAAAAACTGGCTTATCGAGCAAACTTTTTATACCTATGATGAATTCATAGTCCTTAAATGTAAAAATATATAATCATTTGATTTGTGTTTATTTGATTGACTTATATCTACATATTTTTTTCATTATGACATTTGAATTATATTTATTTTTGACATTGTAATTAATTATGAATGTATGATACTTTTAGTAGAAAATGAATTATGTACAAATTGACTTATAATATTTATTATCAATAAATTACTATTATGACTATTATGGCAACAAAATCTTTATTTATTTAGTTCCACCGAATTTTACAGGACTTCCTTTGTAGTCCAAACTCTAGAAAACTACGAATAAAATAGTGTGGGGAGTTACCGAGGTAAGGTCCAACTGCACTGTATCGAGTGTCAAGTGAGCGGCCAGACGCGGCCGCGTCCTGCTCCGCAGAGGCAGCTCGGTGCGCTCGCGCCGCACGCGCGCGCGCGCGCTCGCCGGCGACACGATGTACCGGTGCGACGTCACTCCGCCGGGGGACATGCGCTCCTGGAAAAAATTAAACAAGTTATGTATTGTTAATTAAATTAAGAGGTAACAGACCCGGTGTTCCCCGTCCAACAAAAGCGGAGATGAACGAAGAAGAGAGAGCGTTTCGTTAACAATCAGTATGATTTTGTTATTTTCACATCTCCTCTCCAGAATCAATGGACACGATTCAGGTGGAAGGAAAGTGTAAATTTATTCCTGTAATTGTTTGGTGTGGCGCGCCTTACCGTCAGCTCGGCAATGTTGCAGTTAGCGAACATGCCAGACGGCACCGCCATGGGGTCCCAGTAGACCGCCAGCTGCTGCAGCTCGATCAGCTTGAAGGAGCAGCCGTCTGGCGGCAGCAGCGTGAAGCCGCGCCGCCACTCGCTGTCACACGACTCGGCGGCGAGCGACGCGATGCTCAGGCCGCACGCGAAGGCGCTGCTGCATGTCACGCTGTCCTCATATCGAATGTGCACGTCGTTTAGTTTCAGCTGCAAACGATAATATGGTCAAGGTTTTTATTTGGATTTCTGAATACCTAAACTAAAATGAGGATGGCCTCTAAGAAGAGTGTAGGTACATACCTACACTCTAGTAGGATCTCTATAGGTCTCTATAGTAGGATCACATGATCCTACTTTTAATCTACAAAAGCCATTATCTGTGATGTAAGGATTACCTGGAGGTTCTCCACAATGTTAGCCAGCAGTCCGGTGCCGTAACTCAGCCAGGAGGAATATGAGGTGGCATAATAGCCTGCATCAGACTGCGCCTCGGTGTCGGCGCGCCACTGCGCCTCCAGTGCGTCCAGCAGCGCCACTTTTCTCTCGTGGGCATAGTGAGCTTCCACAGTTGGATCCCACTACCAATTGAATAACCAAGTACATCACTCATTGGCCGTGGTGGCCCCGGCTGAAGAATAGGCCCCTCCATATCTACCTATCCGCGGATGTCGTAAGAGGCGACTAAGCGAAAAAAGCTAGGGGATGGGGACGCTGCTCCCCATCCCCTAGCTTTTTTCCCTTTAACAACGATAGCTCTAACTGCGCTCGCCAACCCGCATGCCCAGCGTGGTGAGTATGGGCAAATCCCCCCACATGATAAGGAATTCGCTCTGTCTGTGGGGGAGGCCATGTTCAGCAGTGGACGTTGTACGGCTGAAATGATGATGATGATGATGATCACTCATTGATCAACAATAACTGGCATTGCAAGCGTCCATAGACACTAATAGTCACAAATAGTCAATTTTTGAGATTTTATGCCGATAAAATGAGTTGTCCATTAGAGTAGGGTCAATAATTTAGAGAATTAGTCCTGACTGCTTTAATTTTATAATTTACAGATTTCCCAAATATCTTGTATTTAAAAATTAAGGGTTGTCAACCCTTCATCAACACCAACTCTATAATTCTATAAAGAACAATTCTATATAACAAAAAATTTACAGCACTATACCTATCACTGATTTTGTTAGTCTATCAAATTCCTATTTTGAGATATCTTTGCAAAAGAATTTTGTTTTGACGGTTCTCAAATTACTACACCATATTCATATATATAAAATTTTTGTTCAGTAGAACATTGCATACACACCACATTCAAAGCCAATAATTATTATGTAAACAAATACTGTAATGAGTAAAACACTGGAGTGCTAACAATCTTATCACAATGTTACAGCACTATGCAGTAGGTTCAAGGATCCATTCATCATTTGGACTTTGACAGTTTATATACAAAATCATTCTGATAGAATGAACAAACAACTCTCAATTTAGTAAATTTTACAATTGGTTTTCACGATAAACGCTTGTTTAGTGTGAAGAATGCTGTTGAATTCTATATTTTAATAAAGAAACCAGCAGTGCAATTGTGTAAGCAAAATGGGAATAACTTTCACAACTCTAAGGGCGATTTTAAGAATCTAAAAAATAACCATAATGTTGATAAATTAACAAGAAACTTCTTGACCTGAACTTGCTTCCATTCAAATTAAATATCTTTCAGATGAAGCTAAGGTTGTCACATCATCCACAAAGTTGCAAAGGTCATTCGCGTTTTGCTTAACAATAATGTGGCTGCTCTGAACTTGATTTAAATACTTACTACTTTGGCTGGATAACCTAAGTAGTTTTAGTTCTTTTTACTGTAAATAAATTATATACTGCTTTTTTTAATGTACTTCAAAATTATCTACATAAAAGTTTATATAGCTGATTGCATTTATCAAATTTGATAGACTAAATATGCAATCATTTGACAGTAATTATTAAGTTACCTCATCCAAATTAACCGGCGCAGCAACTAGGTAGAGCTTCTCTATGGCAATGAGCCATGGTGCAGAACGGATCTGTCGCACCGGCACTTGCAGCTGGACTTTGCCAATAAACCCTGCCTTGATCTCCACCGGCAAGCCCAAGTGCCGCAGCGCATCCTTCTTTAATGGCAGATTCTCTAATTCTACTTTGCCTGTAAATCATAATTTCATTCGGTATACTAACGCAGCTTTACAGAAAGTAAACAATAAGAAAATCTTATTAGATAACGGTACCTGAGAGCAAAGCTACACTGAGCTGATCTGTATTCAAGTTCTCCACATATTTTCCCAGATAGTTGTTTAAAACCCAAGCTACTAGGCCTTCCAACATTGTACATGTTGGTCACAGTTGGTCAGGATACAAGTTCAACTACCTGACGGCACGCACGGCACTTTGATCTAAAACAAACACAGTTCATCGAGTCATGGAAATAAAATTATCGTATGCGTCCGTCTGGAACGGAATTAACTGGCTAACATTAGTAGCTTCATGAGGACAACAAATACATGCGTAATTTACTTACACATTAAAACAGTTTTTTTATAAGTTTTCAATCTTGTTTTACAGAAAAAATAATTCACATCCAGCCAGTCTATGTACAGGACAAAGTTGAACAAACAGCTGATTGGTAGATTTGGTAGTTGAATGAAATTGACAACAAGAACTGGCCGACGTTGACATTACATATGGCGTTACTAGTTTGACAGTGATGTTCCATAAAATGAAAATAACCGAACCGTGCTGAAATCGTAGACCAAGTTGTTTTAATCTACTCTGTTTACGGCTGAAATGCATAGCTGATAATAGGCGTTCGATTCATTTCATAGACTCACAGACCAATAAGATGCTAACGCATATTCATTTCATGCATGCAAAGACTGGTATACTCTGTCTACGGTTAGCATCCTATTGGTCTGTGGTCTAAACAAATTACAAAAGTACTCACTCTGTGCCGCACTCACACTCAGTTTTAAAAAAAGTACTCTGTGATTCGTACGCATGCAACATTGCTGCGAAAAAATTCTGCGATTTCTATCTAGATTGTAAATTGGTAACCAAAGTAAAGTACACACCTTCTTTACTGCGGAAATTCGTAAAGGTCACATCACGCCTGTAGACGTTTTGAATAAATAACAAACAAGAAAATAATATGTGCTTGATATAAAGTTGGTGTAGCTTTGTATTGATTTATTTTATTTTCCAAAAGACAAAATACAATGTGAATCATGTCCTAGCTCAATATTTAAGTAGTTTTGCATCAAGAGAAAGACATTTAAATATCAGTTGTAAAAGGACAGCAGTGATAATGTGGCCAGCAATATGAAAACTAAAAATTTCCTTCTGTTCTCGACGTCTGTTTTCATAATCAGTTTATTTCTGATAGTGTTCCACTCGCAGCCGCCGCAGACCATTCAGAGCATTGTCACTCAGACGCATCAGCATATCAAGGACTTTCAGGTAATAACACCTTCATCTTTCACCACAACTTGATCCTTATCCTACCTACTAGTAATCTACATTCGAAAGTTTGTGAAGATGTTTGGATGTTTTTTGTTCAATCACGCCGTAACAGCTCAACCGATTTCGTTGAAATTTGGAATGGATAAAGTTCTTTACCTAGAATAGCCTATAGGCTTATTTTTATGTATGTACTACGCGAGCGAAGCCGCTGGCGGTAACTAGTATTTCTCTAAAGGTAGGTTGTAAAGGTAGGAGGCTGGAGCATAGGATGAGTGATTATATCAAAGTTTGCAGACGATGGAAAACTAACATTAAGCTCTAGTGAAAATTCTTTTGTTAAGCAATAAAGAAATACCTATGTGTTTCAGCATTTTCGCAATATCATCCCTAATAATGCTGATAAATAAATATCAACCAATGACCGCTTTAAGTAGAATGACTTGGCTTCCCGTCTTTAAGCAGTCTCAACAACAGCACTATAAAGGCAAACAACTATACGAATCTCCCGCTGCGCAGTCAGTATTTCCAAGTGAACACCTGCTATTCTAGGTACCATACAGCAGGAAAGCAGGAAGCTATCAAATAGTTACATAGTCTAATCACGTGCTTATGATGTTCAGGCGTCTGTGTCGGTTCAGGCGAGCCTGCGCGACGTGCAGGAGACGCACGTGGCGCAGGAGGCGCGCTACGCCGCGCTGCTGGGCCTGGAGCCGGCGCCGGCGCGCTGGCACAACACCACGCTCCCCGTGCTGGTGACGTACGCGCGGGGCGACGCTCACGCGCAGGCCGTCGGCTTCGTCCGCGATGCCGCACGCTTGCCCTATACTGTGCTGCTGTATGACCTGGGCCTGAAGCCTACCTCGCTACAGATTGTAAGTATCACCCTACTATAAGTGGTAACAGGTGTGATCTAGTGCGCCGATTATCTCACCTGTTGTTACGCTCCACGCCTAATGGAAAATCGGCATTGCCTAGCAATACTAACATTACAGTTGGTAAAATCCATGCCCGCCGCCAGTAGAAAGCCATCATTTGCTCAATTAATGATTTGTCATACCATTTTATTTTGTTTGCTTGGTAAACTTTATTAAAAAAAACACTTACAGACAGATCAATGTAGATCTTCGGAGATATAGACCAAATAGTTTAATCAGTTAAGAAGTCAGTTTATGTGTAGTTTTTAAAACATAATTATTGTTGCAGTTGTCGAACTTCTGCAACTCATCGAAGTGCGCCATCATAGAGTTCGACCTGGATGTGTTCCCGTCGCATGTCAGCGATGACACCATACACGCCTTCCGGCCGCTCATCATACAGGTACTATTCAAGTCCACTGCTGGTGTTGTCGCCCGGTTCGTGGTCGCCATTCGAGAACCCCAACGGTTGTCGGTTCTGCGAGCTATATGGCCTGCACATTACCACTTCAACTTGCTAATTCTGAAAGCTATTTTGGTGACCTTGGTTATTCTAAGGATTTCCTCATTTCGGATCTTATCACGTAGAGAAACTACGAGCATAGCTCTCTCCATAGTCCGTTGCGTAACTTTGAGCTTGTTTAGCCTCGTTATTATTCTTCTTCAAATGCAATTACGGTATGGTGTCATCAGCTATAATGGGTAAATGGACTTGGAGCTTTCTGTTGAGGCGTGATCAAGTGGTCACTGAACTCATTGCACCTGCCATCACCATGAGACACAAAGCTACCAGACCCTGGGGTTTAGAAATATCATGATTTCCGAACGCGCGTATTCCAATACAAAACGCCTATCCCACGTCTGTCTGGTATTCATTGTGATAAAATTATCAGGATTGTATGAAAAGTAAAACGAATTATTGTTAAATCCAAGACGGCATTAATAAGCGACAAGACTTCCTGTGATCTTATCTTGATCCGCGAGTGTCGAGGTCACGCGCGCTAGCTAAAACTTGAGAAGAATGATCACCTAGTTTTGGCAACATGTGAAACAAGTACCTACATTACATACTCTTAAATACGAAACGGCCGCCGCACTAAAATTCTATTGTTAGGATTTTGTTGTTACTATGTAAGCGCTATCGAGCGCGCTGAGCGGCGTTATTTATGACGATTAATAGGTAGAGCTAGCCCTGCTGTATGTAACACACTAATTGGGCGATATTTTTCGTTTACCATCCAGCAAACGCCGAGAATCTACAGCACCCATTATTTGACGAATACGTCGCCGCGTCCGCGTCGTGGCCCTAAACTGTTCACTATTGTGACACAGCTATTGATAGTCAATCTGCAGCCAACACTCACCATATCAGGGCTCTGATTGTATGAGTCAAACGCACAAAGGCCCTTGTAATAAGTACTAGAATTTATTCTGTGCGTGACCTCGCACCTACGAGTATGGGCCTCACCACTGATAAGTGCCGTGGTCTACAAGATTTCATAATGCATAACGGCTAATTGTAATTACGTGTCAGCTGGAGTAATTAAAAGGTCGCTAGGGCATTTGAATGAGTATAATTACGTTTTGTGGGTGGAAAAGAACCGATTATATAGGTTATTATAGGTATAGTTGGTTCGAGCTGGGCTTACTCTGGTGACCCCCACCCGAATGCCTCTATCGTGACTTAACGACAATCATTACCAGTACCAACATGACATCTTAACGTGCCCTCATAGCAAGCGCAAAGCTGTTTATGCTTGTTTGTCGTGTCACTGATTCTTTCTTGGTCATCCTGTATTAGGTCTCAGTGACCAGGTTGAGGTATGGTGGCTCTTAAAAGGGCCTGTGAACGTCGGTGAAAGAATCAGTGTAGTGAAAGGATTAAAGTGCGTCTCTTAGAGGTTCCTTTCGTGCACATGTGACATGTAATCGAATTTTAAGGTTTTAGGCATGCCGGTTTGTAAGTACATGACTTTTGAAATAACCATAGTATTTATAATGTTTGTGTGTGCAATCAAGAATTACAGTGTTTCCTTTTCATAATAGGACATCCTAGAAAGTGGTAGTGTAAATTAACCAAATGAAAGAATAAATAAATTATTTTATACATATTTATATTATTTTAACACGTTACGACAAAATCACTGATATTGCAATTGATTCTAGTAGAATCAATTGAGTTATCAGTAGACTTAGGTATCGTAAAAAAAATGATTTATTAAATGATTCGTCGTCAAGATAAGCCACAAAATTTACGATTCCGTTACTACTATCACTACTTTCTACTATATTACCTTGCTATTATTAACGTCTGTCCAGATTTTTCTCCAACTACGAAGGAAAACAAAGGGTGAAATCCAGCATGTCCTAAAACCAAAAATAGAAAGGAGTCACCACAGACTCTTCACCACGCTGGGTTATCCTCATCTTTATCCTATAGCATCAGAGACCCCTTCAGGGCTAACCACCACACAATAACCGACTTGGCAACGTCACGGCCCGATGAGTGGCTACGAAAGAGCTGGGTGGCATACGTAAGTTGATTTGTTCCGAAAAAAGAACCACAATCGGTTTATGTATGATCAGTATGATGTATGGCCTCATTGGATTATACTGAATCCAATAAAAAAATCCTACAAAACGTCTGTTCTTGACGAATGGTCGCCTCGAGGTGATTCAGATTATATCTAATACTATCCCAAAAGGGGTTTATTCTACTATAAACTATATAGACTATTCTGCTATAAACTTTGTTCTACGACATTCGTAAATTCGACATTTTTCATTGAAAAAACTGCAAAAATCTGCTGCTTTGGAATCAAATCAGTTCAAACTCAATAAATCAGCCGTATTAGTTAATAACTGGATTGTGATAGGATGTTGAGTTGTTGGTATTCGGAGCTTTGCTAGAGATTCCTCGGCATCTATCGCGAGACGCCTAGCCTGCGGCATCGTGACTCATTCGTAGTATTACACACAGAGCGATAAGAAGGGCGTGCTATCTCGTTATTTACTCGCAGATTTCAAGTGTGATTGCATTCTGATTACCGCTCAAAGTAGACCGCTTGAATAAACGTCGATAAGACGCTAAACATCGGAAACATTGAACACATTGGAAACGTTGACAAACACTTGTTTAGGGCTGCTTATCTATATAGGTATTGTAAATCTCGCAACTTCTGCCTAAAATTACTTCCATGAAAACTAACTTCTGAGGCGTGTATTGTATAGGTAGGTACGCATGGAATAAAATATTACTTAAAATTCTAGTTACTAAATTTTTAATTAAAATATTACCAGATCCATCCGTTCTTATCTTTTGAGGTGTAACGTACTTATTTATGGGGTAATCGTTCACTTCAGACCTAGTGTTTCAGATTTTCTATCAATATCCTGCTCCGCGGTTGCAGTTATGAATAAGCGTTTTGTCGACAACCTACCGGTTTGAAACTCTTATTCATTGTTTGTAGTAAATGAACGAATGTTGCTAAGTACATACTTACATCTATATTCTTGGTACTACTTAAATTATTGCATTTAAGAGTCAAAATACACATTGTATTCTTCAGCCATTGGTTCTAAAAGCAATAAAACACCAGTTTTATTGCGAAATGTCATGGAACGAGCATGCGTTCGCGCCCAGACTCCAGCCTAAAATGATCATAATAAAGAACGGCGAACGACAACTGCTGTGCTAAAGCACCAACTTTACTGTAGCTTGACCTTTACATTTACAGCGGTGTCACCACGCCCTTATTAATTACATTAGAAATTAAATGTCGGGGTGTTAACCTAATGGAAATTAATGTATTCCCGAAGATTTATTCACGAGGCTTAGGTAATATCTAGTCCTTGACATTTTCACATCATCAACGATAGCTACTGCTGGACACAGGACTCTCGGAAAGAGCGCCACGACGGGACGCTCGTTCCCGAACCTTCTCCATCCACCGACTTCCCGCAACCGTCACAGTGTCGTCGGTCCATAAGACCTTCCAACACTGCGTAGTTTGGCACCGCTGCAGCTTGGGCAGTGTTACATAGTATTACAGCGAGCTGTAGTATAATAAACACTGCCCAAGGCTTTCTCGTAGTGGTCTTTCTTTCCTGAACTATCAACCGCGCAAACGTGAAAAAAATCACGTGAAAACCTCGGTAGTGAAAGGATACTTAAAAACGTTTCAGTTTTTGTTAGTTACCTACTGGATTCTTGGAGATATTTTACGTCCGCGTATTGTGAAAGCCGACATAATCAAGATGCTTTATATGTCGTAAGCTTTTAGTGGCAGATTGCGGCAGACTCGCAATGAAACAGAAATGTTTAACTGCCAGCGAGGCGGGCAATCGCCAGACGAATTTAGCGAACTACGTCATCACCAAATTGAAGCTGTAATTTTGGTAATTGAAAATAATATTTGAAGAGATAATTTGTAAAATTATTTTTGTCCGTTCCATGGTCGTCGGTCACGCGGATATGTTCTAGCGGAACGCCTGCTCGACGCACGATTTGTGTTTGTGGATATGCACGATATTCACGATTTATCATCGATATTTTACTAATTATCTACTTGTTTATGTAGGTTTCGACTATGAGCAACTATTCGCAATAATATATTTTTAGGGCTCTGTTACCAAAAGGTGCAACGGAACCTATGGTGTGACTTCGTTGCCTGTCTGGGGTTTGGGGTAGAAACAATGTTGAGTTTGAACTTTGATTACTGGCAAGGTATTATATTACGTCGATTACAAATATACCTACTTTTAGTAGCGGCGGCAGCACGAGACTTGTATTTTGCTGCAAAATTAAAACGAAGTCACGTTATATTGTCAATTCGGATTTTATGACAAAGTTTAATTATTTTATCGAATTCCGTAACTAATCGCAATAATATATTCGCACCGAGAGGTGCGCGAGTTCAGGATTGAACGAAGCTGTTGTTGAATGAAGTATGCGATGTGGGATGTTTCAGCACGCGCTGAGTCGAGTGGGCGGCGTGATATTCTGCGAGGCGTGGCAGCGGTGGGGCGGCGGCGCGGCGGGGCTGGCGGCGCTGTGGCGGCGCGCGGGCGCGGGCGGCGGCGTGGTGGCGTGGCCGCGCCGCGCCGCCGTCACCTCGCTCACGCACCCGCGCATGTTCCGCCACCTGCACGCCGCGCCCGACGACTTCCTCTTCGTGCAGATGGTGGACGCGGAGCGCCTCGTGCTGGCCGCCTCGCCGCCCGCCGCCAGCCTCATGCGCGCCTGGACCCGCTGCGCGCTCACGCTCGACTGCATCATGCCGCTAGGTATGCGACGTCGTCACCGCCCGCTCCGCCGCCGGCTCCGCTCGCGAGCTGATGCGCGATCTTGATTGCAGGTGCGCAGTCGGGCGGGTGCCGGTTCGACAAGAAGCCGCAGTACCGGTACTCGGGGTGCCACGAGCGCGACGCGTCGGCGCTGAGCATCCTGCTGGGGCTGCGCTCCGGGTTCGAGGAGTCGCAGTACGCGGGTGGTGCGGGCGCGGGCGCGTGGCGGCGCGTGTCGGAGGCGGCGGCGCGCGCGGCGCTGGACGCGCTGCTGCGCAACGCCACGGAGCCCGACGCGCCAGCGCCGGCGCCTGCGCCGCGCGCCTCCCGCCCACCCGACCACTGAACGCGACCGAACCCGTGTCGCACGCTTCACCTACCTACCAAGGAGACAAGGACGAAACGCATAAGTAGGATCTCGAATACCAGTGTACGATCAGTGTATGTGTTCTCGCGAGCGGGTCTCGTCATCGTAAGATTCACATCCACGCCAATCGGTTTGAATATGTGTAGCGCCATCTGTCGGAGTGGCTGCAGGTGAAGTCTTATCTGAAGTGCGAACGTTAACGCGACGGTCGATCCTGATTCGTTCGATTATCGGTAGAGACTTGAGGTTGCGTTAGCGATTTATGTTTAGATAAAAAAAACATCGATAGTACTTTATGTGAATGAAAACTGGGAATCAGTATAAACGATCTAATTTATTACGCAACTTTACCCTTTATAACATACTTACGCATCGCCTTGATTGTACGCTATTACACAACGTATGTTACTGTATATACCTACGTACACGAATGTCGGTATGTTTTTTGAAATACATTATCTAACTTGTAATAATTATAATGATAATTAATCATTTTCACCGCGCACGTAGGTAATATCTCGGCCTCCTGTCCCGTGAGCGAGGCTGTGCATTAATGTGGCAGCTGCAGCTTTGAACTTATGATTGTCCTCAGCCAGTGAGTGTGTGACTGACGCTTATCTAACCGACAGCCAAGTAGCTAGCATGTAAGCAACGTCATGAAACTTCATTTGGCACCACGCGTTTGATTTGGGGTCCACTTAATTGTTTAGATTTATTGTTGAATTGTTTTAGAACGAAACTTGAAAATGTTCAGTATTCCTTTGAGCAAAGCTGTGTTTTAGCTTATTTTTTTGTAAATATGTTGTGCGAATAGTTAAGTTTTTCAACTTAGATTTATTTTATAGGTATTGTATTAAAGTGTGGACGCACGTACATTCTCGTTGGAACTCGCGATACTCATTAGTCTTAAGGTCCAGTACACAAAATTAAGGTGCGAGTGATGTGACATGAAATGTAGTTTTAAAAATATATATATTCAACAAAGAACACAGAGGATACAATTAAATGCATGTAATCGATTTTGTTTAATTTGTACAGCATCTTAAAAGTATTTTAGTCTTGCATTGCTTTGTAAAACCTAGCTGTGTTCTCTGATTCTCCAAGTACAGATTATATTGTCTGAATGGAAAACGTTGTAGTATTCCAAAATGTGAACTTTGTTTAAAGACATGACTGAGAGGTTGTGAATCCAATATAATTTCGGTTCTTTAGGTACGATTACCTATATAGTTTGTAAAGTACAATGTGATATACTTAAAGTGCGGAATGGATGCGCGACTTAAGTGAATGCATCGATAGCTGCCTGCTTACTTTCAAAAGACTTAATGTTGGCACTTCACATGGCCTTTTTCCTAGTACTAATTTGTATACTTTTTTCGAATGGTCTATTTTATTTTGGACAAATAACGTAAATAGCAATAAAATCCTCTAAAATCTTATAATCCTTGAGGTCACTGAAGTGCCAGCACCGTAATGTAACGAGCGCAAACATGCTAATCATTTAATAGTTCTTGTATACCTTTACACATTTATATAATAATAGTGTTATCCGACACATAACTGCCATAATTATAGGTACAATTATCAATTCATAAGCATTATTAAAATTTGTCGCGCGGCTATGGATCTCAGTGTAATTTTAAGATAGCATTTAATGACCAAATTGTATTATAATAATAACGCTTGCATAATAATAAATCAGTGCTAGAGCCAGTTCAGAGATTCCTTTCATTGTGCGCTAAGGGAATCCTAAGGTCTATCGCTAAGGGGGTTATATTAGCAATAACGCAAATTACTTAGATTGTTTCAAATAAGTAATGAAATCTAGTCGATATTATTGTACCAAATAGGAATATACTTTATTTAGAAGGTCTGTCTTGTGTGAGGCGAAACTGCGGTAGATTGAATGAAGTTGAAACTGATTTCGCCACTCACTAAAAACTTCTGGAGAACAAAATTATCCTTTTTAATAATCACTAGCTAATGATAAAGTAAAATAATTCAAACCCAATGCATGCAATGTAATGCATAAATAAATGTTAAAATAATTGGAAGTAAAGTAGAGATTTTTATTTAACACAGGATACCTAAATATTACATTTAATATATTTGGTTTCGATTCAACCGTGTACAGACAGCAATAGGTTTTTAATTCGTTGGGCTTCTGCAGACAGTCTCTGGGACATGTCGCAGAGAATTACAGTAAAACTCTGGGCCGCATTCCGAATGCACAAGTGGGGTAGGTACCTACGTTATACACCGATTACGATAATTAGTAATAACTTAGATAATTTTATTTTTATTTTATTTATAATGCATCATAATAATCATTTCTTCCGAATTATGCTTCTGCATAATAGTAAAAATATTTTCGGTAGGTATTATTATAAGTTGGACAGCTTTACTATTCGTAAAAACTTGGGATTCCACAATTCATCACGATCTGAGGTACAGTACCTCATTTGAAAAAAAAAACGGTACCCTTATAGGAGATAATTGTGATATTTTTGAAATGTTAACTTTATACTGTAAATTCTACCAGTTTCAAAACCATTTTTGTCCTAATAACTTGACTGATTATATTTATTATAATTGTATCTATGTTATGTACAGTAACACATCTAAAGTATATAATGATCAAAGTTTCAGGAATATTTTATGGATTAAAACTAAAAGCTAATAACTATTTTTAGTTACAGTTTAGGACTGGTGTTCCAAAGATATTTTGGCGATAAGTGTGATTCGGATACCGCAGTGATGGCCAACCGCTGAAGTGTCCTGTCGCTTACTTGTTCTAACAGATGACCCATAGCTGAAATGGACATTCGACTACTTACAGACTGGGCGTCGCTCAAAATTTCTTTCGAACACAGGTCCCCCCTATACAAGGTGATTCATAATAATATGTATGCTATCCCGAAACGGGGCTTATTCTACATCCAATTGGCAATAAAGTTTGTTCTACGACTTTTGGAAATTTGACAATTTTCATTGAAAAAACGCTATGTAAAAATCAGCTGTTTTGGGGTCAAATTAAAATATATATATATATATTGATGTTTTTTTCGTTAAAGTTCTTTCTTTTTGGTGATAGAATAACCCTTTCGAGATGGTATACATGTTTTGAATCACCTTGTAGATTATCACTATAATTTTTAGAGTACTGGTGGAGTGGTTGTATTGTAGTTCGATCCAAAGGTCGTGCATCAGTGAATTTTCCATTCGGAAAATTTTGGTACCTATGTGCGCTGTTGCTCTCAAACGGTGAAGGAAAACATCGTGAGGAAACCGGCATGTCCTCCTAACACCAAACAATTCTAAGACATGTGCACGCCTCTAAGAGGCGCACTTTAATACTTTCACTGGTTCTTTCACCAACGGTCATTGGTGAAGTTAATTTATAAAGCCGCAGCTTCTACATTCGCATATCTGTGTAGGTATATCGAAAAGTGAGAATTATTTAATAAACGATGATTCGAATTATTCTTGTTTTATTAGCACAATTTGCACCTTTTTTCTGGCAGTAAAATAATCCCCTGACCACCGAGGAAACTGCAGCGCAGGTATACGGAGTGGGCATAAGTGTCGGTACCCCTTCTTGTAGAGTGCTTAGTTAAGAAACTTGAGGTCAATAGAAAAGAACAGAACTGCACTTTATGAGCTAGCCTAAACATTTTCTCAATTATCTGTATCTATTCTGTGTGTGTGTCTATTCTCTTGTCTCATCAGGAAAACTTCCAAAAATGGCTTATCAAAGAAAATCGTGACTTTTTCTAAAAAAAGGTAGGTATTGCATAAGTACCTACATCCCTTGTAAAGTGTCGTAAGTACCTACCAACCTACACGTCTCCGTCGTAGCGACGAGGTAGATATTTCAGTAGAACCACAGATGAAGTAATAGTGATTGATTACGTTACGACACGATTATAGTTACCGTCTGCCACCGTGGCACTAGACGCAGTGGCAGAAGGTATTTAAGTATTACTGATGTCTCTGGTATTGCAAGTGTTCATAGGCTACGGTAACCACTTACCAACAGGTGGGCCATAAGCTGATTCGCCACGTTTTGCATTTAAAAAGCCGTGTGCCCCTTTATACTTTCCACTGCGTGGGGGTCGTTTGTGGGGGCAGACGGTAATAAATCGCGTGCGAGTACCCGGCTCAGAGTCAGACGCATGAGGTGCGGCTTTGAACCCGCCGCGGGACAAATGATTTCACATAAACAAAAACAATCAAGTCAAATATATTTTATATAAAAACCAGAAAGCATTTTCCAAAGCTTGCAAGTACATAACATTAATAAAATCAGACAAGTATGTTGTACTGTACAACTTCTTCAGCAATACATAGTTCCAAGGTATTATTATTTTATTGGTGGATATAGATACGTATAATCGTAAAAAATATTAATTGAATACAACTAATTGGCACACTCTACGTAATACTGGTCGGTGCCATATTTCTGTCTTCATATCAATTTATTTGAAGACTGACAACGGCGCGGCATTATAAGTCCTACCTAGATAGGTACTTTATTTAAGAGTAAAAATTTAAGACATGATTGAATGCATAATTTCATTTGCGGGCGCAAGCTAGTGCAAATATGTATTGCTTGATATCAATAGGTACATATTTGCACTAGCTTGCGCCCGCGGCTTTACTCGCGTGGTAGCTAGGTAAAAAGTAGCCCCTTATGCAATTCTAGGTAAAGAATTGTATCAGTTTTAGCTTTCATCAAAATCAACAATTGAACCACAAACTTTCCCATCCTACTAATATTATAAATGTGAAAGTTGGTGTGGATGTTTGTTGTTCAATCACGCCGCCGTAACGGCTCAGCCGATTTCGTTAAAACTTGGAATATATAGTTCTTTACCTAGAATAGCATATAGGCTACTTTTATGTAGGTCCACAAGAGCGAAGCCGCAGGCAGAAGCTAGTTTATAGTAAGGATGAGACACGCTCGTCGTTTACTCTGCCATATCTGATCCATAACTTACTCAAAAGAACTGCTAAAATGCATTGCTAGATTTGCTCTACACACAAATATTCTCAAAGTAAGTATGTATATACTACTAAAATGTGCAAAATAATATTCATTCGCTGTGCACCGAGTGCAATGACTAGTAAGATGAATCAAAGTTATACTAATCATCAGTTTAAAAAAATCTAAAATATAATTAGATAAGACCTGTTTTTACAAACGAGAGAGCTGCCAGTGGCAAGTTACGGTTTATTGAACTGAAAATCCAACAGCACCCGTCACATAACGTGCTAAGAACCTACCTCAGTTTGATATGTTTCTAATAGGCAGAGGCCTTAGAGCGAGTTCTCACTTCTCACTTTTAGAAAAGTGTAAAGATTAACGTTTTTGTATGGTGTCACGAAAAGGCCGCCTACAAAAGCCAGTAATCTATACACTTTTCACGGTCGAAAAGTGAAAAATTAGAACTCACACCTGGGCCTTGTTGTGATGTATTGCGCTCGATAAATGCATAGGTAGGTGGTACTATTTGCTCGTACCTATAACGGGTGCTTAATTTATAAAGATTTTAAATAAACATAATATAAACAATCTACTGCATGAATTAACTTACTACAGGCCGCAGTGCATTTAACTAAGATTGACTACTTTTTTCAGACAACGCTAGTACAATTTTCACTTATTAAAAACTTGTACCCTTTATAAATTTCACCTAGAATATTGCTCTATAAAGTAGGTATACCATCAGGTACACGATTCAATTCTTCTTCTTGTCGTGTCACTGATTCTTTCTTGGTCACCTGTATTAGGTCAGTGAACAGGTTGAGGTATGATGGCCCTGAAAAGGTCCTATGACCGTCGATGAAAGAATCAGTGTAGTGAAAGGATTCAATACGAGTAGGTAAGTAGTGCTATAGAAATTGTGCGTAAAATATTATAACATTTATACTTAGCTAAGTACCACAGTATTATTAATCCCCTAGCTACACACATTTACACAATAATAAAAGATCAAAAGGGAAAATTTTTTACAAATAAAAAAGATAATACAAATGAGTTTCTCAAACAAATGTTCATAATAAAAGCGAATTATGATTGCACGGCCAGGCAACCTCTCTAGATATAAAACAACATTTGACTAAGGGCGTCTGTTTCGTTCTTCTTTCTTCAAAGAAAACACTTTAATTCTTTGAAATATTACAAGTCGGCTAAATTACCCAGATTCTAATAGTGACATCTTTGATTAAACATAGGCAAGATACCTTATTAGTCATAGGTATATATATACATATATATATATATAAGTTCATTCCTAATAAATTACAATTCGCAGAAGTAGAGACTTATTGGTGTCGATACGGTTGTTACATTTGCCTAAACTAACTGGAAAGAAATGAAGAGACGGTAACATTTTTAGCGCTCTCAAAGCGCTAAAAATGTTACCGTCTCTTCATTTCTCTTTCTTAAAGATGGAAATAACAGCGACGGCAATCTGAGAGCTGTCAACGAAGTTTGTTTAGGAAAATGCAACCACAGAATCGAACCATTATGGTTTTTTTTCCTCCCAAAACAATGTTGAAACAGCTCGGCACTTTGCTAGATGGCTCTCGTTTAGCCATAATATGTGACTTCCGTCACCTCGGGGTGCCAAGTTGATTCAAGCTTGTTCAGCCCAGTCCAGTGTCTTATACAAGGTGACTCATAATAAAGTTCCATCCCAAAAGGGGCTTATTCTACAACCAATTGGCAATAAAGTTTGTTCTAAACTTTTGGAAAGTCGACATATCATTGAAAACACTATGCGGAAATCAGCTGTTTTGGTTTTGGTCTAATCAGTTCAAACTCAATGAGTTTAACTGTTTTAGGTAGCAATCTTGATTCCGTACTTCTCGTACGTTTAGTTATCAGTTATAAAGACGATAAAATTACCAAAAACAGCTAGTTTGCGAAAAGTTTTTTTTTCGCTAATATTATTTCTTTTTGTTGATAGAGTAACCCCTTTCGGGATGGTATACCTACATGTTATGAATCACCTTGTATACTTTTCGGCCCAGTCATTTAAGCCAAAAATGGTGTCAACCTCGGAATGGGAGATAATAAGCTGGAAACTCGTATACACCTCCATTTTGGCGTTCTAAAAGTTGTCTCAAAAGTCTCATAAAATATCGCGTCTGCATACAAATTATTCATTGTCAATGATACTTTAATGATTTAATAGCTTTATATAAAGTATTATTAACCGAGATTCACCAATACAAGATGCAGACACGAGAATTTATGAGAAAAGAAAAAGAAAAAAAAGAAAAAATAATTTATTAAGCAACAAAATATTTTTTTTTTCTTTTTTTTCTTAGACTTATTGATATTGAGCTCTATCCGCGGATGTCGTAAGAGGCGACTAAGGGAAAAAAGCTAGGGGATGGGCAGCGTCCCTCATTTTAAAAACGATAGCTAGAAACAACCCGCATGCCCAGCGTGGTGAGTATGGGCAAAACACCCCCACATGATAAGGAATTTGCTCTGTCTGTGGTGGAGGCCATGTTCAGCAGTGAACGTCGTACGGCTGAAATGATGATTGATATTGAGACAACTTTCAGAACGATAAAATGAAGGTGTATGCGAGTTTTCAGCTTATTATCTCCCAATCCGAGGTGATGCCCCTAATATGACTGGACTATGTCGTTAGCTTTCTTCCAATTAAATTCTAGATTTAGTAACGATAAAAGCGCAGATATTAACAAAATGACAGACATGGTTCACGGGGTAGGCTTGACGTCGGGTTTTTTCTCATCGTCTTTGAAGAGCAGCGGCGTCATTCCGAGGAAGCATCCTAAAGTGATTCCGAGCACCCGGCCCTGGAACACAAACAGTGAAGGTTACAAAGAGATTCTTACTTCCTTCTTTTTTAAGTTGGAAAACATGCATATTGGTATGTGGTTACCGTAGCATATGAACGCATGCAATATCAGAGGCATCACGCACACGTTGCCGACCCCGAACCGCCCTCCATTAAAGAGCTCTGGCAACCATTCAAAGTGATCCTAGTGATTTTATTGAAATAAACGCCTTTTGACTTTGACCATGCTCACCGCAGGAACACAACACTATTTGAAACAAATAATGTTATTTGGCTGCGATCTTCTGTAAGGCGGAGGTACCTTCCAAGCGGGCTGCTCCAATTTATAGCGAGAAAATTTCGCTGCGGCCTACCTCCTCTAAATACTCTTAGTCCATACACTGCTATCTAATATAATTTAACTAACTGTTAAGCTATGATAGAATCATATTTTGAATTCTTCTGTGTGTTATCATTGTGTCGTCGTCGTCTAGAACCATATCTATGTTTGTTTAGGCATTTTCCGGTTAAATAATGTACACACAGGTGACCTTGAATTTAACATGTTCCACAAACAGGCGACCGTGACATGAGAAGGCGAGGAAAGCGCGCGTCTATGCGTGAAATCATGGAGCCCATTTACAGTGCTCAGGCTCTGGCTGGGCCCTGGCTGGCCAAGCTTTAGGTATGTAAAAACCTCACATCTCCCTTCAATCAAAGGCAATCATCACAGCCGTGCGCTATACTGGTGCTCTCAAACGATGAAGGAAAACATCGTGAGGAAACCGACATGTCCTAGCACCTACAAATTCGAAGACATTTTGTGACATGTGCAAAGGAGTATCTCACTTTAATCCTCTCGCTACACTTATTCTTTCACCAACAGTCATAGGCCCTTTTCAGGGCCACCATACCTCAACCTGGTCACTGACCTAATGCAGGATGACCAAGAAGAATCAGTGGCAGGACAAGCAAGCACCGTTTTAAATCTTGTCGACACTGATATTGGCAAAATTGTGGCAACTACAGTCACACCATAAAGAAAAGAAAAATGTGCACTGACGACGTTAGCGAAGCGCCGGCTGACGGGCATGTCGAGCTGCACGGGCGACAGCGGCGGCCCGCCCAGCCCCACCAGCACCGCGGCGCGCTCCACGTAGTACGAGGAGCCGATGCCGATCACGTCGCTGATGGTGTTGCCCAGCGCCGCCGCGCCCATCGTCGACAGCGTTATGTACGCGCTCATGCTGCTCTCGATGCGGTCACCCTGCAAATAACACCGCATATTTAGGCTACTCTTTACTAATCAAAAATATTATACAATACATTACAATAAATTTATTTCAGCCAACAATAGAATAAAAAACAGGTGGAATTTTTCTTACACTACGGCCCATATACATATATACCTTAAAGACTAACATACATATTAATATAAAAACACAATTAATTAAATATTAATAATTAATTATACTACTAGCTTCCGCCCGCGGCTTCGCTCACGTGGTACCTACATAAAAACTAGCCTATATGCTATTCTAGGTTTAGAACTTTATCTATTCCAAGTTTCAACTAAATCCGATTGAACATCCAAACATCCTCACAAACTTTCGCATTTAATTTTATAATATTAGTAGGATAATATAAAAAGTACCTACAAATTAATAGTTAGTTTACATTTAAGACTGCACCACCACCCGGCGAAACCCATGGACCCAGGGGCAGCTGTCCCTGGAGTTGATGCCAGGGCAAAGTTTATATAACGAGACCCTTACCTACTTTTCCAACAGGGAAGGTAAATGACTAGGTAGAAGTAGTTCACTCATCAAATCTGACAGACTATAAAAGTAACAGCATAATTACAGGCACAACAAGAGAAAACACTCTTAGGTATTCTGAATGGCCCCAGTGACCTAAACCGGGATTAAAGTATACTTACAGCAATTATCATTATGAAATTGTCCAGGAAGCCGAAACCAATGAAGGGTATTGAATTGGATAATGACACTGCAACAAAAACATAAGTCAAGGTAACTAAAATAAAATTTGCAATATTTTTTTATGATTTCCTATAGTTAAATTAGGTACTTACAGTGGAATAGCTCCTTAGTGGTAGGCTTCAATACTGTTGCAGCTGAAAGTGATTTTAAAGCAGTTGTTTATTACAAAAATACATTTCAATCAATACAAAGATGTATGCCGATTATTATTTCAGGGCCAAGCACTAAGTTACAAATTCAAGAAATCCTACTAAATATAATAAATAAATATTCCGGGCATATTACACACGGTCAACTGATCCCAAACTAGACATTTAGAGGAGGTAGGGCACTGCGAGATTTTCTCGTTCTGAATTGGAGCAGCCCGCCTGGGAGGTACCTCCGCCTTACAGAAGATCGCAGCCAAATAACATTATTTGTTTCAAATAGTGTTGTGTTCCTGTGGTGAGTAAGGTTGCCAGAGCTTTTTAGGGGGGGAAGGGGGTTCGGGGTCGGCAACGCGTGCGTGATGCCTCTGGTATTGCAAGCGCTCATAGGCTACGGTAACCGCTTACCATCAGGTGGGCCGTAAGCTTGATGCCACCTCAGTTGTATAAAAAAAATAATAAAAAAAAAGACATAGCCTGTACTATGGGTACCAGAGACTGATATACATAATAGATATATATTTAACACCCAGCCACAGAACAAATGTTTGTCCAGTGCGGGAATCGAACTCGCGACCTCTAGCGCAGAAGGCAGAGTTACTACCAACTGAGCTATGAGGCCAGTCAAAATAAAATAATTAAAATAATATAAAATAGTTTTTCCTTCTTTCTTTCTACTAAGTTTGTAAGGATATTTGGATGTTTGTGGTTCAATCACGCCCAAACGGCTAAACAGATTTGGATGGAATTTGGCACAGAGATAGATTATAGTCTGGAATAGCATATAGGCTACTTTTTTATCTTCATAGATACCACGCGAGCGAAGCCACGGGCAGAGCTAGTATTAAAATAAATGAGTAAATAAAAATTCTACTAACCAATGAGGATGCAAGTCACTACCTACTAACAGAATGTAAATAAAACTATCCAGTCAGCTACCAACCAAAAATAAAAATACAGATAATGCAGAAATGATGAGGCAGAGTCAATGACATCATCTTGTAAACACTGGACCGAACCAGATCCCACCTGTTTCAATGTGATGTTTAATTTCTTACCATACTTCTTCTTGAGCCAATCCTCTGGCACTGGACAGTAGGATCCGGTGGGGTCTACATCTCCTAGGGTAGGCACTTTGCTGGGCCTTCCAAACTTACTCCTCCAGCGCTGCCCTGCAAGTTTGTCTGTAAAATAAAATTTGTAAATAAGATGTTACCCCATTACTGGATTGAGGTCACTGTGATAGTATTAGCTAAACAATAGATTTACCTTCAAATTCTTCTTTTATTCTATTAGATTCATATTCTTCTAGGGCATTGTGTAATAGTTTTCTTTCGTCGTCGGTGAGGCGGAGCACCAACTCTGTGGCGTGTAACTTCGTCACTGGTCCAGAGATCTGCACTGGCTCCTCGAAGTCCTTAGAAGTTGGGCCTATCCCTAAATTCCTAATTTGAACACCTGCTGCAGGTGCTATTATTTTGAATTTAGAACCACCTACTACAGTGGCACTATGTCGAACTTGTAGCTTTGAAGTTGTATGACAACATAAACTGTATGTTGTTGTAGATGAACCACATAATCGTTTTAAAGGCCGTGCTGCTCTCATTATCTAATAAATTTCGAGAATTTTGGAAAAACTTATATGCTCAGCAAATCCTATTTCTGTCGTCGTCGGTCTGACCATACAAATTACAAAATTACTCTATGGGTCTGACGCACAGATTAGTTAGTTTAGTACCACAGACTACTAATTAGTACTTTCGTCCTGCAATGAATGAAATGAAAGAGGATATGTTCATTGAGTAATTTTGTATATACTAGCATATGTTATACTCTGTTTACGTCGAGGATTCGTTCGTCGGTCGGGGAGTGGAGGTTCTTTTCTTGAGTTTTGGTGTATTTACATTTTACCCGATAAATCTTGTAGTCAAAACTGCGTACTACATTACCTAGTAACGAACTGAACTTAGTAACCACAGGAATATGTCCAACGTTTCGAAGAGGAGAAGAGAAGGCTCCCGGACCAAGATCAAGGTAGGTACGGAGAAAGGTCAAGTCGTGGCACAGCGAGGCATGGTGCTTGTTTGGTTGGACTATTAATTTATACCCTACGAGGAGTTAAGTATTTACAGATTTGATCTATGTAGGTACTAAACTAAAAAGACAAAGGACTGTGTTACTCATAAATATGTGTGTACATGTGGTCATCACACTTGCTCTGCAATCTTACAAAATAATCTTAAGCAGTAGATTAATCCTGTCTAAAGGGTATTCGCACCGGTGATCTTACAGGATCATAAGATTTCATCATTATGCCATAAGGTGATGGGTACAATGCAATGCCTTGTAGAATGTCTTTAGTGGATGTCGGCTAACACCCTGCGAGGCAATCCAATTATTATAGGCAGCAGTGAAGATCAGCCCCATGGAATAAAATAACTGTCTCTATTACGGCATCTTGAAAGAAGCAAGTACTCAATCAGTAGATACATATACCAATAAAACTTCCATAAAAATTGCTTTTAATAACTGAGATCCTGAAGACCAAGGTCTCACCTGGTCTCTGACACAGGAAAACATGCATAAAATACAAATGGCTCAATGAGAAATGGAGCGTGCCATGCTCGGTACCTATCTCCATACCTGAAGTGGATATGGGCAGCTAGAAGGGCTGATGGACTAAGATGTGTTGGAATGGTGGCCAAGATGCATGTTGAACTAGAGGCAGACCACCAGCCTGTTGGACAACATTGTCAGCCTGGTTGGAAGACATTAGATGACTTCCCCGATGTTACTAGATATGGGCTAAGATTTCACTCCATTTTCACACCTTTATCTACATTTTGTTTGTCATTGAGTCAGAAGTTTGCTTATCTACTTTTTCATATCAGAGGGAAGGGCAGGAGGGCATAACACAGATATTAATAATTCCTAGGATTTGATTCAATTGTTAGTCTACTATTATAATGACTTTGTTACATGGGCTTTTCATACCCTTCATAGGCTTTGCATTTGTTTTGTTCTTTCATTATGACTAGCCTCATAGCTCAGTTGGTAGTAGCTCTGCCTTCTGCGCTAGAGGTCGCGGGTTCGATTCCCGCACTGGACAAACATTTGTGTGACTAACACAGATGTTTGTTCTGTGTCTGGGTGTTAAATATATATCTATTATGTATATCAGTCTTTGGTACCCATAGTACAGGCTATGCCTAGTTTGGGATCAGTTGACCGTGTGTGATTATGTCCGGAATATATTTTTTATTTTTTAATATGTTCTTGCCTACCTCCATCAGTTTTATTGCAGTGCTCAATTATACTTACAATGTATTTTTGTGATGCCTATTCAGACTATGGGGGATCACAAGGAGTTTCTGAAGCGCATTACCAAAACCCTATACTATGGACACCTGCCAACATTGCCTTGCCTCAGCCTGCCTGTTACTGGTAATTATTTTATCTAATTTCATAATCTCTTCATAATCCTTGTATATGACTTATTTGCAGCTCTTTAGTGAGTGCTCTCAAAGGCAACCAACATTCCAGGTTTGTGATTGGTATGTTATGGTCCCAAGAAAACAATTAAAAGTCCTTTTGAAAGAAAAATCACCCTACGTTTTCATTTGGTTAATCAACAGTACCAAATTTGTGAATATTGTGTTCATGATTTGGCAGAAATATCATGCTCGGTGTGGTCGGAGACGCAGCGAGGGCGGTCGCTGAGGCGGCTGCACGCGGACGCGGCGGCGCGCGTGGCGCGCGGCGCCTGCGTGTCGCCGTGCGCGCTCGTGCTGGCGCTGCTGTACCTCGAGCGGCTGAACGCCTGCAGCCCGCAGTACCTGCTGACTGCGGCGCCGCACGACCTCTTCCTCATCTCCTTGGTGGGTGAACATTCTGACGCCTGCATGTCCTCGAGCTCGGCTGAAAATACTTCCTATCGTCTGGTTCTTAGTCGTCATTCGAGAACTTTTATTCACCAAAGGTTGTCGGTTCTACGAGCTATATGACCTGCCAACTGCCACTTCATCTTGCTTATTCTGAGAGCTATGTCGGTGACCTGCAACCATTTTTTTTATAATTAACTTTCACGTTAGATGGTGGGCAACAAGTTCATACAAGACGATGGCGAGGATGAGGAAGTGATCAGCTCGGAGTGGGCCGCCTCCGGGGGCCTCGACATCAAGCAACTCAACAAACTCGAACTGGAATTCCTCGACGCTATAGTAAGTTAATAAATCCACCATACTCCAATAATATCTAATCTAAATATCTAATCGCTTTCAAATTTCGGTACACCTATTCTTGCCAACCGTGCTGGCTGATCGTAAGCACTCCCATAATAAGCTATTTTTTTTTTAAAACACCTCATATTATAAACAGAAAAATCATTTTGCAGGACTGGAATATCTTCGTGAGCGAAGAATCATTCGAGGCGGGGTTGTCGCGGCTGGAACGGCGCGTGGCGCTCAAGCAGGCGAAGGCGCGCGGCTTCTTCACGTACACGGACCTGAGCGCGGCGTGCGACGCGGCGCTGGCCGGCGAGCTGCTGCGCGCGCTGGCCGCCGCCTGCCTCGCGCTGACGGCCGCGGCGGCGCTGCTCGCCTCCGCGCTGCTGGCCTCGCACGCCTGCCTGCCCGCGCCCCGCACCGCCCGCACCGCCCCCCTCGACCCCCGCACCGGGCCCGCCCTCGCGGCCGCGCCTCGAACGTTCGCGAACAACGCCACCGTGGAGCTGACGATCGACGCGCTCGCGGACGGGCTGCAGGCGAGCGCGCGGCTCGAGTGCTGCGCCGAGTGGAGCCGGCGCCGGCGGGAGGACGCTCGGGCGCCGGAGCGCCGGCTCGACGCGTGGTGGTCGCGGACATCCGCGCTGAGCTGGCTCTACTGGGGCACCCTCGCGAGCCCCGTGCAGCGCTGGCTGGAGCGAGTCGCGGAGTACGCGGAACTAACTAGGAGCACGATCATCGGCGCCGCTACGTCACCCGACGATCGATGCGACGATTACGCGGGGCGGAAGCGGAGGTCATCGCAGCGCTGCGTGCAGCAGTGGCTGAACCTGAGCAAGCTGAGCGCGCTGCTGGTGACGGTGGCGGACCGGTAGCCGCAGCTCTGACCTCCGCAAACAAGTGCAGTAATCATGGGAAACTACATTAGCCCGCTTTGTGGCTTAAGAGCATTTATTTGTTTGTAACCAGTAACTTCTTGATACGTTTAGATGTGGAAATTACTCGTAACAATTATTTATTACATACAAAATTAAAATTCATAATTTCGGGTAATCGTTATTGTTCCCAGATTCGCTTAAACTTCAGTACTTAAAATTTCAATGTTTAGTTTCATAATTTACAATACGTAATAGAAGTGCAACGCGCTGTAGTTTACATTATAAAGATACCAGCGCTAAGGCGTACACCTGCTCTACCGGATGTCCTAGCTACGATCAAACACTATTACCTGCATCCCTATGGACAATTAAGTTCATGCAATAATTTCATTAAAAAAAATTGTTGTCTATTTTTGTAAATGACGTCAATAAAAGAAACTATTCAGCATTTTAACATATTTTTCATTTATTTGGTACTAAAACATTATAAAAAGGCAGACATAGTTACATAGATATTATCAAAGACAATATAGTAGAAAAATTCTATACAAACTGATTTTAGGTTTGACCAAATACAAATTAGTTGAGCTTTGTTCGCTGGCGCTGCTGTTCTATTGCTATACTCGGAAAAGCCACTTATCTTTGCTTTTATATCTATATAAATGTGTGATATCTTCCACTGCAAGCCACGACACGCTTACTCACGAAACGTGCCACGTTACGGCCACCATAGCCCAGTACCGCGCACGGAGTCGGGGAAGGCACATATGTGCCGTGTCAGGTGCATTTAGCCGTGCGTATACATTAGTGTGTAGCGTGTGGTGCAGTAGAAGGTAAACAAACGTAACTTGACAAATAGAGCCCACACAGAACGTGCACATCATACGTTGCAAGACTTGCAAGTGAACAGCGGCTTTACATTTTGTAAACTGATATAAAATTATTAAATTGTATAGAATAGGGAAAATTTAGAAATATATACAAGGTGATTCATGCATTCATGTGTATACCATACCGAAAGGGGGTTATTCTATGAAGAAAAATAAAGAATATTAGCGAAAAATACATCAATATTTTAAATTTTTCAAACTATCTCAAATCAGCTGTTTTTGGTATTTTTATCATCTCTATAACTATTTATCAAAGACTATATAATACTGCATGTGCTAATAACTACACGTACGAGAAGTTCGGATTCAAGCTTGCTAATTTGAATATTTTTTTCCACTAACTAATATTCTTATTTTTAATTTTATTGTTTTTGGAATAAGCCCCTTTCGTATGGTATACTTGGAATCACCTTGTATAACATAAAATATGGCCTGAAAAATAAGCGAGTATATTAAGTATACTTATAGTTAAAATATCACAGAATTGAATTAAAGACTGAATAATTTACGTACACATAATTCTGCGATTCTAATGATTGGACAACACATGACGCTAAAAACCTAGCTTATAATATAAAATATGTAAACGGAATGTAGAGAAGTGAGTCTCTACCAATGTATGGTGAAATATTAGAGATCTATCATAACAGATTCAGTCTCATAGCACCATTTGATTATTTAAAATTATTATCTGGTCTCCTAATGGAAGACATTTTTTTATAATACTATACAACATCTGGGTCGTGGCAGGGCTCCGCCTTTAGACTAACTTACACTAATACAAGATTTATCAAGCCACTAGCATGCACCGCTCGTTATACATGCACGTCGCGAGTCTATAATAGTAGGTATTCAGTATTCATTTATTTATTCATTGAAATCGCATGGATTTTATTTTGAAACGTCTTGAATCCACGTTAGTTTAGTTTATTTTAAAGTTAGTAAAACCTATTTCTTAAATGCAATGACCACTTAGTTCAATGACTAAAGGAAAACGTTTCATCATAATCATCAGCCTGATGAAGTCCACTGCTGAACATAGGCCTTCCCCAAAGAGTGCCACGACGAACGGTCTTGAGCCTTCTCCATCCACCGACTTCCCGCAACCCTCACAATGTTGTCGGTCCATCGGGTGGGGGGCCTTCCAACACTGCGTCGTCCGGTTCGTGGTCGCCACTCGAGAACCTTTGTTCCCCAACGGTTATCGGTTCTGCGAGCTATAAGGCCGGCCCACTGCCACTTCAACCTGCTAATTCTGAAAGCTATAGAAGGAAAATGTTTATAGGAGACTTAATTATTTATTAGGGAACACTAGTTGTCAAGGTTTGTAATTTTTTTTTGTCAATATAGAAGTGAATAAAGTAGTCTCCTGAGACCGTTTTCCTGTAGCACTACGGCATCTCAACTTTCCACCCTGTTTCATTAATTAGTTATGACTCTTGCGACTTGGCGGGCTGGTCTCATAACTAGTATATGGTCGAGCGTGTCAGCTAGGAAATCATAAATATTACTTACTAATAAATACTAAACAATATCTACACATGGTATTATAAGGAGGTAAATTTTATAGTTAAGTCTTTCACTAACTACACTATAGCTGACTTATTATAGGCTATACAAGGTGATTCATAACATGTATACCATCCCGAAAGGGGGTTATTCCATCAAGAAAAAGAAATAATATTAGCAAAAAAAAATTCAATATTTTTTCGCAAACTTTCACAAATCAGCTGTTTTTGGTATTTTTTATTATCTTTAGAACTAGTAACTAAACGTACAAGAAGTACGGAATCAAGATTGCTACCGAAAACAGCTGATTTATTGAGTTTGACCTGATTCGACCCCAAAACAGCTGATTTTCGCATAGTGTTTTTTCAATGGAAAATGTGGAATTTCCAAAAGTCGTAGAACAAAATTTATTGCCAATTGGTTGTAGAATAAGCCCCTTTCGGGATTGCATACATATTATGAATCACCTTGTATTTCATTTTGATATAATGTACTAAGTTTTTAGTCGCACTTGAATCCTTTCATTACCCTGATCCCAGTCATAGGTACTTTTCAGGGTCACCATACCTCAACTGGTCACTGACCTAATACAGGATGACCAAGAAAGAATCAGTGACACAACAAGCAAGTGAATTTTTGTGCGTCAACCATAAAATAGGTTTGCCAACAGTCTAAACATGAGTACAAAGTTAAGATTAGAAAACTAAATGTCTTTTAAGCTACATGAGAGACCAATAACAGGCAAACACAGTGCACAATATCTTATCACCTACTAGCTTCCGCCCGCGGCTTCGCTCGCGTGGTACCTACATAAAAATTACCCTATATACTATTCTAGGTTAAGAACTATTTATATTTCAAGTTTCAGCGAAATCGGTTGAGCCGTTACGGCGTGATTGAATAACAAACATCTAAACATCCTCACAAACTTCACGGCACGCTAGAGAGAAGTTGCACAGCGAGGCCGAGGTGCGAGGGTGCGAGTGCGGCATCACTCGTGAAGGCCCGGGTGCAGGTAGAGCCGCTGGTTGAACCCCCAGCGGTCGACGGAAGAGGTCTGGATCTCGAACCGCTCGACGAGCCGCTTGTCGACGAGCGTGAACAGCTCGTCCACGTGCGTGTCGTGCGCGCGCGCCGCGAACACCTCGCACAGCGCCTGGATGTACCACGAGCCCTGCTGAGGGTCGCGGTGCGACACGAACCCTGCAATACACCACCCAACTAGAATGTGGCTTACCCTAACCAAAGACAATACAGTACACATTTTTATTGTCTTTGCCCTAACTGATTCCGACTGAATTTTTAAGCAGCAAAAATAGTATGAAAGCTGCCTCGATTAAGTCAAGGCGATTTGTTTGTCCATATGTCTGTCTGTCTGTCAAGACCCTTTTTCTCTGAAACGGCTGAAGGTACCAACTTGGGCGTTGTCCTCTTTTATATGGAGCCTAGTTTTTATTTATCAATAAATCGAATCAACCTAAATTTAATATATTCGGGTAGAGAACTCCAAATATTTATTTTTACTCAAAAAAATAATTTTTAGAAACCCCCATTTTTGGGAAAACAATTTTGTAAATTCGCAGAAATTCGTACTTATGATAGAATGTTTGGGGTTTTGTGGCCACAAGTTGCGATAAAATTTACACTGATTGACAGTAAAAAAACCATTAATGGACATGGCCTTTATAACAATTATTAAAGTTTTTGAGTTTATAGTGCCGTATCAAAATCAATGGATTAAAAATATATGGCAATGAATGTCTAATTTTAGTATGAAAATGAAAAACCGCTTCAGGTACTTCCGGTTACTTAACAATAAATTCTGCAAATAGGAATGCTAAGCTTTTGTTTGTGACATAAACAAAGGAAAAAGTTTAAAATTGAGGAATTTCGAACTTTTTGCCCATAAAATTGGATTTCGAAGTTTGTAGGAAAATGTGGCTGCAACTATAAAATGAGCCGCACTCACCTGGCAAGGTGGACTGCGCGATGAGTATGTTGGAGTAGAGGGATTTCTTCTTGAGCTCGTGGGCGGGCTGCAGTGCCCGGGGCGCCGGGTCGGTGCCGGGCGCCTGCGGGGTGCCGTCCGTGTCCGGCATGCGCAGGTGCGCCGGCCGCGGCACCTCCTCCGCCCCCGACCTCGACCCCGACCACACGTAATCGGTTTTCTCGCCCCTGCACAACCACAACCACCATCCATACTAATATCCGAAAGTTATTGAGAAAAGTTCTAGAATAGCATATAGGGCGGAAGCTCATATAAATGCGAAAGTAACTCTTGTTAGTTTACGTAACCTTTTCACGACTAAAGGGCTGAACGGATCGTAATGAAAAGCAAGGAGATAGATTAGGTATATCCTGGGTGGTGACATGGGCTATCTTTTGTATCAAAAAGTAATCTTGAAGAGGGTGAAAGTTTGTATGGGCAATCCATAATACCTCAAGTCTGAAAATTCATATTTAGGATTTTGATAAGAAATATGTGTTTCAGCATTTTTGCAATAGATTTTCCAATCGGAAAATATAATGTGCGCTAAATTCTCTCAAAAGGGTGAAGGAAAACATCGTAATGAAACCGGAATGTCCTAGAACCTAAAAATTCGAAGTCATGTAATTTGTGCACGAAAGGGATCAATGTGCGCCTCTTAGAGCCTAAGAGGCGCACATTGATCCTTTCACTACACTAATTCCATTTATAGTTACCTAATTATAATTTCTTCATAATTTAAGATACACCATCTTGCCCCTTCTCTAATCTTTTCAGTCCAGTCCATCCTAAGGTTGCCTGGCAGAGATCGCTCTTAGCGATAAGGCCGCCCATTGTATTTCCGTGTAAATTTGTAATTGTGATCTCATGTATTATTTCCGTGTGGTGATCAATAAAGTGTTATCTGACTGGCCTCATAGCTCAGTTGGTAGTAACTCTGCCTTCTGCGCTAGAGGTCGCGGGTTCGATTCCCGCACTGGACAAACATTTGTGACTAACACAGATGTTTGTTCTGTGGCTGGGTGTTAAATATATATCTATTATGTATATCAGTCTCTGGTACCCATAGTACAGGCTATGCCTAGTTTGGGATCAGTTGACTGTGTGAATATGTCCGGAATATTTATTTATTTATATTATTTATTTACTATCTATCTAATTCCGTTCACCGATGCCGATGGTCATAGGCCACCATACCACAACCTGGTCACTTACAATACAGGTGACCAAGAGAGAAGATATCTTAAGCCCGTAGGTACACAGAATGTAGAGACGGGGATACCTGCAGGTCTGGAAGATGAAGACCTTGGGCACGTGCGCCAGCAGCGGCAGCCGCTGGTTGCTGAAGTAGGAGATGAGGTCCCGCAGCGACAGCAGGCCGCCGTCGCTGCAGCGCACGTCCGTGTCGGACGAGTGCGCGCGCTCGTACCCGTGCGACGAGACCACCACGAACACGCTCTCGCACTCCACCAGCACCTCCTTCAGCATCGCCAGGGTCCTCTCCGTCTCCTGTACCATTCACGCATCCTTTATAGCCCACATCATATCTATTGAGAACTTCAAAAATAGATTAGAGAAGGTTCCTATCCTACTTATATATTAAATGGGAAAATTTGTGGTTCAATCACACCCAAACGGCCGAACGGATTTGGAAGAAAGGCACAGAGGTAAGTAGATTATAGTCTGGAATAACATATAGGCTACTTTTTATCTTCATAGGTACCACGCGACCGAAAGCCGCGGGGGGAAGCTAGTATTTTATACATAGGAGGTTAGTTCTAGGGTCTGGGAGATGTTCAAATTCAAAATCACTAGGATTTTGAAACGCCTTAGAAACTAGGTGAACCTTTTTCACAAAATGGAATGTAGAGCTTCATTGTGGTGCCGATGGTGCATAAGACCCTGATCTCCTTTTAAATTCTCCATTAACTGACAGGAGAGACTGGCCGTGGTAGCCCCCCGGCTGAAGAATAGGCCCCTCCATATCTACCTATCCGCGGATGTCGTAAAAGGAGACTAAGGGAAAAAAAGCAGGGGATGGGCAGCAGCGTCCCTCATTTTAACAACGATAGCTCTAACTGCGCTCGCCAACCCGCATGCCAACCGTGGGGAGTATGGGCAAATCCCCCCACATGATAAGGAATTTGCTCTGTCTGTGGGGGAGGCCATGTTCAGCAGTGGACGTCGAACGGCTGAAATGATGATGATGAACTGACAGGAGTATTCATGAATTTTCATGATAGATGTTTGATTAGTTTACTACTGTAGTCGCCACCAGCATTCGAGAAGATCTTATACTCTCGAGGATTGTACCCCTGCCTTGGCTGTATCTAGGCGTAAAATTATATCCAACCTAGAAGTCCATGTTAGTGCACAAACAGACAGACGTAGACCCGGCGCAGGACTTAAGCTAACTTACTAGTTGCACATGAGGCAGTTAACTGCTATGTGGAAGAGAACTTGCCTCTAAGGTAAGGTCCATGTAGGCTAGCACACTGAACCCCAGCTCCTTGAACAGATACTTGAGATTCTTGCAGTCGACGTCGACGCCGTTGCGGTACTGCTCGATGTTGTGCTCGAAACTCACGTACGTGAACAGCAGCACCACGCCTCTGTTCTTGCCGCGCGTGCGGTACGGCCTGATGTCTGGAATTAACTACTTTTTATAGGCTAAATGCATGCTAAGTAGTTTAGTAAGTTTTGGAAAAAAACAAGGTCAAAACCGACGAGCATGTATGAGGAATTTGATGAGAGTGAATCAAGCAAGAGGTATGTCAGGATCGTAGCAAGTGGAAAGCCGTGGTATCTGCCTACCCCTCTGGGAAACGGACGCGAATTTCGTTTCAATTAATTTTTTAATTCATTTATTTTATGTATGTCTCTACCTACCCCTCTGGGAAACAGACGCGATTTTCGTTTCATTTCATTTTTTCATTCATGTATTTTATCTATGTATGTACGAGTATGTTATAGGCTAGCTACAAGTGGCTATAAGTGGCTAGCATGCAAACGTTCAGTTGTGCACGACCGGTGACTGTCGTTATCGTAATGATGCTTTCAGTGCAGTGAAATAAGTGCGCCTCTAAGAGGCGCACTTTAATCCTTTCACTACACTGATTCTATCAACGTTATTGAACGATATTGATTGATAGTGACTTTTAGGGGCTTGCGATAACGTTGAGCTCTCGTTCTGTATTCTGAGCGTTGAGCTATATAGTACGCCCTCAAATGTTAATCAGTAGGTAAGGATCGTTTTGAAATAAATGTTTAAACATATATTATAAGTATTACAAGACATATCGCTCGCCGTTTGAACACGGCTTTAGAGCCGAAAAACTCTATCGATATCGGTATCGTCGACAGAGTTGATATTTCAGACGCCTAATCAGTTTCGGGTGACCACATCCTGTAGGTACTTAAGTACTTACCTCTGGAATTTTTTATCACACCCACTTTGTTTGTTTCTTTTGATTAATGCCGACGTGCGTTACATGCCGCCAGTACTTAGCCAGCAGTTATTTAGAAAAAATTGCCTTTAAAATAGGTAAACATCCTCTTACATATCCTACTTCCTACTAATATTATAATTGCGAAAGTTTTTGAGGATGTTTGAATGTTTGTTGTTCAATCAGCCATAATGGCTCAACCAATAGATAACAACAAATATATAATTAACATAGTTTCAAAAAATACTCAAAACACACTTTAATGACTAGTTATTTGCTGATGTGAGGAGTTCCGTGGAACAGCTCCTAACTCCATCATCGGCATGGCAAGTTTAATATTGTGTCCTTCCGCCGTCATTCGAAGCCTTTTAAACATAATTTGAGATTCGTCCTTCCGTTTCCGGCCGTATTTATAGTATTTATCGTTGTAGTTCCGGCAAGGGGCGCTAGGTGGCGCAACTTCCGTCCGCCATGTTCACCAGATTGTGCGAGCCCATTTTTACTCATTGGCGTCCTGATTTTCGTGCCGTAAAGAAGTGACGCTGTTCGCGATTATTTAAAATTATATTTATTATAGTATTCTAGTAAAACGCTGTTAGCGTTCGGTTAAAGTGTTAAATTTTTTATCGTTAAACTAAAGTTCCGAATAGTAATGTCAAGTGATAATAGTGATGTGCGTGATCAGGTTAACAGCTCGTCTTCATCATCTAGCGATGATGGCGGGGATAAACGCAGTAGGCGAAAGCGTAAGTGCGAAGCGGACACACGCGAGGCTAAGAGATCACGCAGGGAAGGTAAGGTTCTGCAAAACCTTACCAAACAAGTAAGTGAGATTCAGAATTTTTTAATGTGGAATGCCTACCCGCAGTCGGGCTATTGGCAGCCTAGCGATCATAACAGTGTGCATGTTGAGGAGCCCGCCGAGCCGGCCCTTAGCGAGGAGACCTCGGAGTCTACCCTCAAATTCGACTTTGAATTGACCACACATTTGAAAGAACCAACGGTTGCAAATGCCTCTCCTGAGCATTTGCAATTATTGAATTCATTACAGCATTTTAAAACAGAAAATTGGACGAACGTCCGTTATTCAGAGATCCAAAAGTCATACAGTGCAAGACCGGGGTTTGTTGACTTAGAGGCAAATGATGAAATAAAACAATTTGAAAAGTCGAGTAGTTTATCCGCAACTGATAAATCCTTTGGTGCTATCGGGCTATACTCGGGCGGTTATCATGCAAAGTGATGCTTTGAAAAAAGGTGTGTCAGATTTACTAAATTGGACTCAAGCAACAGATAGTTTAGATAACGAGTCTCTGATTTCTAAAATCAAAGAAGTTTTCTCTGGAGATTTTCAGAAAATCTCACTTGATTGCTTACAGTTAGTATGTGGCCGCAGGGCCGATATTATTGAACAAAGGCGTGACTCATTCATTAGTCAGATAAAAGATACGTTTTTGAGATCTAGTTTAAAAAAGATACCTCCATCGAGCGAGTATTTATTTGATAAAGAACCCTTTCTGGAGTTCTTAAAATATAATGGGGGAGTCAGTAAAATCTTTTCTGCTCCGAAATCCTCCTTCTCTGCGCAAGAGAAGAGAGTTACATCTGGGTCCCAGGCTGCGCAACCTGGACCCAGCGGTTATAATCAAGCCGGTCGCTTCATGGCACCGCTTAATACGAATAGGTATCCGCCACCGCAAGGGGTGCGACCTTCATATCCATACGCCTATAATTATGATTTCCCAGCTTATGGAAATAATGATCGGTCCTTTCGACCGCAGTTTAGGACACAAACATTTGTCTCACGTCAGCAAGCCCCGGCAAACACTAGAAGGCCTTTTGGCCGGCAGGGACCGTATACCCAGCACAGTGCCATGCGTGGCAGGGGAAAGGGAGATAGAAAATATTGACTCAATGCAGGTGTTTCGGGGGGGCAGACTAAAGTTCTTTATCGATGCTTGGAAAAAGAGAGGTGCGTCCATCCCTCTGTTGCAAGTAATATCGGGTTACAAAATCCCTTTCCAAGCCAAACCACCGCTAGTCTCTCCTCGGCTTATAAGCTCTCGCTACCAAACTGTTCCGTCTCTTCAAATGGACCGGATTATAAACAGCATGCTAGTAGAGCATATCTTAGAGCGTGCCCCCGATACACCCAGCTTTCTATCTACCCTATTTCTGACCCCCAAGAGCGATGGCTCCATGCGTCCGATCTTCAATCTGAAACGTTTAAATCAGTTTGTCAAGGTAACAAAGTTCAGACTGATCTCAGTCCATCGTATTCCGGACTTCCTACAGCCAAACGATTGGATGGTAAAAGTAGACTTGACTCAAGCCTACTATCACGTTTCAGTCTCTCAGAGTCACCGTTGCTTCCTCAGACTCGTGTACAAAGGTCAGTTATTACAAATGACTTGTTTGCCATTTGGTCTTGCAACAGCTCCCAAAATTTTTGCGTCCCTCTCGAATTGGACAGCAGAAATCCTCAGAGAGCAGGGGATACGAATAGCTGTGTTCCTAGACGATTTTTTAATTGTTTGTCAGGACCGGTCGCAACTAGTAGAACAAATAAGGACGGTGCTCAAAATTATGCGAGAGTTAGGTTGGAAGGTGAATACGGAGAAGTCGATTCTAGTCCCACAAAAGTCGCTAGAGTATTTAGGCTTAGTTTGGGACACATGGCAAAACAAAAAGTACCTCCCAGACAAGAAAACTCTTTGTCTTCAGGGGGTCATAACAAAACTGCTCAGGCAAAAAAGAGCTACCCTCCGGGAAGTGCAGAGTATTGTAGGGAGTTTAAATTTTGCCCGGCTGGTCGTTCCACAGGGTCGTCTAAACTTTCGTTATTTGTTGACGCATTGCAACAGTCTTCTCAGGGAGAATCCCGAGAGTTCATATCCTCTTCCTGTGCGCACTATCAGGGAACTCAAGTGGTGGATGAGAAACTGCAAAATGTCATCCAGACTCCATCCACCATCGAAAACACATTTCCTGACAACAGATGCGGCCGACTCAGGTTGGGGAGCAGAGTTGAACGGGATCCAGATGGGGGGCGACTGGTTGGACGAAGAAGGGTCGTTTCATTCGAATCACAAAGAAATGTTGACTATTCTGAAATGTTTGTCCCAATTCGGTCCTTTTCTGAGTCATTCGTCAGTGCTGTTGCAGTGCGACAACAAATCCGTCGTAGCGTATCTGAGGAACGAGGGGGGAAGTCGGTCGGCTGCACTGATGAATCTGACCTATCAGATTTTCGAAATATTGGATCGTTTCGACATTCACGTAGCCGCACACCACATACCGGGAAGGTACAACAGTGTAGCCGATCGCCTTTCTCGGAAATCTGTAATACCAGAGTGGCACCTAGTTCCCTCGATAACGAAAGTTGTGTTCTCGAAATGGGGCACTCCAGAAGTAGACCTGTTCGCGTCAGCTCGAGCTCACGTGGTACCAAGGTATGTCAGCCTAGATCAGCGAGATCCAGCAGCGTGGAGACACAACGCATTCGCTTGGGAATGGGAGTTCCAGCTAGCTTGGGTGTTTCCACCTCCGAATCTGATGCCGAGAGTTCTCATGCACCTCAATCAGGCAAAAGGTATATACCTAATTGTAGCACCGAAGTGGCCTCAGGCGTTTTGGCGAGCGGATCTCAAAGCACGAGCGAAAGCACCACCTTTCACGATTCGACAGCTAGAGACTGCCTTAGTAGATCTGTCAACAGGTCGACCTCCACCCAAGGTACAGGATCTAACATTAGAGGTTTGGAAATGTGGGGGTGGTCTCGGGCTGTAGAATCCTGGTCAAATCAACAAAAAGCTTTATTACGAGCAGGGTGGCGAAACTCTACCCTGAGTACTTATAAACCAGCCTGGGAACGATGGGTTAAGTGGTGCAGAGAGTCCGCAGTTCATGCCACAAACCCCTCAGGTTCGGAATTAGCAAGATTTTTGGCTGACTTGCATCTCAAAGAAGGTTTGGCATATAGAACAATTTTAGTCCACAAATCAGTTGTTTCTACTCTTTGTGGAGCAGAGGATAGCTCACGCCTTAGCTCAAATGTATTAGTTAAGCAAATTTTAAAGTCAATTTCTTCTAGTTATTCCAAAAGACGCCCAGAACAGAGTGTCTGGGACACCAACATTTTGATTTCTTGGCTATCAACTAATTCTGTAAATTCTTCAAGTTTATATGAAGTTTCACGACGCTGTGCTATCCTCTTGTTACTTTGCTCAGGGCGCACAGTACATGATTTGACGCTTTTAAGCATATCTGAAGGTTTGTTTTTTATCAATAATGATGATAGCTCTATGATATTTTGGCCCATGTATGGATCCAAAACTGATTCAGAATCATACATTCAATCAGGTTGGAAGTTATTTTCAAATGTAGAAAATCCTAATTTGGATCCTGTTTCGTGGGTCAAAAGGTTACTTTCACTAGGAAAAAATAGGAGAGATGAAGCTAATTTAAAGAATTTGTTTGTGACTGCCCGGGGTACAGCTAAAGCAGCTTCCAGAACGATTATTTCGGGATGGATTAAATCTGTTTTGAAAGAGGCCGGTGTCGATGCAACGCCTGGAAGTGTCAGGTCAGCTGTAGCTTCAAGGGGTTGGCTCGACAGAGAACCATTAGACAAGATCATGGCGAGGGCTAATTGGAGATCAGAAAATACCTTTATTAAGTTTTATAGAAAAGAAGTGAGATCTGGGCCTAATAATACTTCGATTCAAACCTCTTTGGGGGCATTTTTTGAACCAGTACAATAAATAAGGCATATGAATTGGACAATGTATATAGAGTTTAATTATTGATGTGATTAATGAACTTGATTAGTTATTGATTTTGATTTTTGAGTGAAATTATTAATTAGTTAGGTTTGTTCGACCTAACTTGTGAATAACTTGTGAATAATTATCACATAAGAGTAATCATTTAAATAGAATAATGCTAATATTTTAATTAGTAATATCAAATCACATTGGCGTCCGGTTCACCAGGCGATAACAAACACTGTCTCAAATTATGTTTAAAAGGCTTCGAATGACGGCGGAAGGACACAATAGCAGAGTTTTACCTACCATTAAAACTCTTATTGTGTCCGGAGCCTCATTCGAAGCCTTACAGTCAGTTCTGCCTGGTGTTCAATTGTATAATTAGTTATAGGTACATTATTTGAGACTGCAATGAGTAAAAATGGGCTCGCACAATCTGGTGAACATGGCGGACGGAAGTTGCGCCACCTAGCGCCCCTTGCCGGAACTACAACGATAAATACTATAAATACGGCCGGAAACGGAAGGACGAATCTCAAATTATGTTTAAAAGGCTTCGAATGAGGCTCCGGACACAATAAGAGTTTTAATGGTAGATAAAACTCTGCTATTAATAAAACAATTACCAGTGGGTTCACTTCCTGATATTACTTATAGTATATGTTACAGGATACCTATCCTAAGGCTGTGAAAAATTGTGTTATGTTTTTGTAACATCTATAATGTTTTAGATTTTGAAATACCTTTGCTTTCATTGTCCTCAATGAACCTGGTAGATTTCGTCACTACAAAAGGCTGGTCATTTTCATTGTTGTTGGGAACAGTTGCAGTAGCAGCTGTGACACTTGCTATGGCTGGAACACCTGGGAAAAGATATCATGGCATATCTTGGTGGCAAAATGATGGTGACAACAAATGTCATCATGTATTGGTCAGCGATAGTCACCAATCCATTGTCTAATATATATTTAAAATCAACCCCACATGAAGTGGGACAAGGGCAGGGAGATGATGATTATGATAGTCAAAATAGATATCAGATACTGTTCTTGGTTAAAACGAGACTATCATGCCCTGTGATAAAACAGGCATATTAATGATAGTCACAATGCCTGTCTCAAAAGCACTCAAATGGGACGAAACAATTTTTTTATTCATGAGTCCTTACCTTTACTGTCAATAAAAAACTTTAGCTTTAGAACTAAGCACTCACTTCTTGGAGCCTCACATTCTGACTTGGTCTTCTGTCTCTCTATGCTGATACTGATGAAACTGTTTGCATTTGATACAATTGCTGCTCCTGAATAAGTTTACAGTTGATTACAAATCTGTACAGCTTTTTCTATTCAAAAACATTAATAAATAAATACAGAATACTTGCTTGGAGGAGCATTAGTTGTCCTGCGGGGGCGCAGGTGCAAGGGGCTGTTAGGGTCTAGGTCCCGCACCAGGTCCCAGTAGCCGAGTTCCTTGAGCACTTCCAGCAAGTTGCCAAATGCTTGGGGACCTCTGCGCATTATGTCCAGGTAAAGCTTTAACTTTCTGTCACGCTGAGTGACTGTTGTATCCTAAAAATAATAATCATCCATTAACTACTCCCAAAGCCCTTTTATAGAGGGGAGGTTTCCATGAGAAGGAAGTTCAGGGAGTTTGAGTAGTAGGTATTTAATAAGTCGCCAACAAACACTAATGTATGCTACCAAGTAATTTTAAAAACGGCGAACTGATGCTGCTGGTGCAGTGAAGTCCTCAGTGGGAACATGTAACATGACAAAGTTGAATCAGCAGCTAGTTTCTCTCTGACAACCAGAACATTGGTTTACTAGTTAGATATTACTCACAGCAGGTACTCACTCTGTATGGTTCTATCATTTGTTCAGAAAACACTCCTCTCTGGTAAAGTGCTGTAACCATGGAGTCGAGATCAGTGGTGTCCACCAAGGAAACAAAGTTATTCTGGATAGCCCTTCTGTGACCCTCTTCCATTTTGAAAGCATAGAAATATGGTAAGGTAACTAAAACGCTCAAATCTTTCCAGTATTCAGAAGAAATTCCACCGGAAACTTAGCCAGATAATTAAATTTATTTTTAGTCAAAATTCGGGAACTCAAAGTGCTCTGGGGAACTCCGAACAACTTTCAGTCAGTCAGAAAGTTGCAGTGTTGCCAACTCTGAAAATTTGTTTTCCCACAGACTCAGTAGACAATAAATACCCTATTTTAATAGCAGCATTATATTTGACAGCTGACATATTTCATTAACTAATATTATCATCTGTGCTTTTATTGAAACAGCAGTGCTGAGAAGTGTGGTGTGTGCTTTTATTTCATAAAATTACCTGAATGTTCGTGAAAAATGGCAGATTCCGAGGTAATTTCTACAGTAATTCCCCATCTGAATCTGCGCTGCCATTGTTGCGCATATAATTTAGCCTTCTTTCCGTTGGCAGGTACTAAAGAAACTCAGAGATGTACCGTACAAAATCCAGACTACCAATTTGAAGCAAAGACGTGAGGTTTTGAATGAAATTCGCGATGTTTTATCGACACCAGGTAATTCTCGGTAGATACGCTTACAAAACTGCTAAACAGGTAGTAAGAAAACTATTTAGGTCAAGTTAGACATTCTACAGGTTGGTATAGATTGTGATGAGTCTAGCTGTATTGATCCGCCGGGTCCCGGCTGGGCGATCCTCGTCGCACCCTACTGCACTCCAGATGCACTAATCTTAAGGCCGCAGCCTCCCAATGGCACGGGGTGGGCTGTGTGGTTGGCTGTTCAGGTTTATGAGCTGTGTGCTTCTCATAATGGATATGTCTGGTTTTGGTTTCATTTGTTCAGGAAATTGATCAGGAGGTATATGACCACTCCTTTCTTTAGTTTTATGCAAGTACTTTATTGCAAGATGTGTTATCATGTAGATCTTTAATTACACAATCAACCTATTAATATTTGTGAATACTAACCTAGAATAATTTTCCATACATTCAACTTTGAGTTATTAATTTGTTTAGTGTTCATTTATTTGTTCACAAAAGGAACCTCAAAGAGGTACAGTTTAATTGTTTCACTGCACTTTCATCAACAGTCATAGGCCCTTTTCTGGGCCACCATACCTCAACCTGGTCACTGACCTAATACAGGTGATTAATAAAGAATGAGTGACACAACAAGAAGAATTTATTTAGTTCAAAGTTGTTTGAACTATGCATGAATTTATAACTAAACAAAGACCATTTACAGGTATAACTGAGCCAGCAGTGCGTTTCGTTTGTCGTGCACTGACAATTACACTAGACAGGTATCGGGATACAACCTCCCAGTCATACGTAAAGGAACTGTTGGTGCACCTCACCACAATACACAGGGAATGGACTCTCAAGACGTTGCTGCCCATATTGATGGATATATCTGAACAGCTTAGCCACCTCGCTACTTCGTGAGTTCAGTTATTTTTGTGTTACTATGCATAGCATGGTTATTGAAAACTTATGGATGTTGATAGCTTATTCTGAAATCATCTGTGAAAAAGGTTAAACATCTATTGAAAAGCCTGCAGAGAGCTCTAAAATTTGTTATTTGTTATTCTGTCTGTGTGGGTAAACTTATATAGGTATCATTTGTAGACGACGATGTCAAATCTCGTTTCAGTAAAAGCACATGTCGAAATGGAATATATGCAATACGCTGGTCGACAGTCCTAGTGGAGAGCACCCTTAAAGCAGCTGATTCAGAGGATGTGGACTACAAGTCCCTTGTGCTATCACAAGCCAACCTGCTCGCAGTTGTCATTGCTTATGGAGATAAGAGGAAGAATGACAAAGCATACTCTATGGTAAATTAAACAAATAAGTTCATTTGAATATATTATACTAATTAGAACTCATAAGCAAATGAAAACATTCCTTTCTACAGTTACACACATCATGGAGCACTATTGGGAAGCAGAAACTGTGCAAATGGTTTGAAATCCTTCTCGCCCAGCCGGCAGACTCCGGCCCACAGATCAGTGTGGCTTGCTCTGCTCTCTGTAGGCACTTGAGGCAGATCGGAGACGAAGACTCAATCACACTACACAAGGTCTGCTCAAAAATATATGTTTCAATTTGCAACTGTATGTTCGTTAAGGTTTCTTTTTGGGTGTTAATTTAATTTGAGTCTTGTGCTGTAATTGTTGAAATTGAAAAATGTTTGTAAATTAGCATTCTAGGTATGGCCTATGTCCAGCCGTGGACTTCTACAGGCTGATGATGATGATGAGGTATGGTTGACATAGTTGAAATATTCATTTTCTTTCTGGTTTTGAATTTTCAATCAATTACTTTGATTTTGTTAAATGCCTTTTTAAATTAATTATATCTCAAACTTTTCAGGCCAAAATGCTAGAGAGCTTCGTAAAAAGCTTGATCAGTGTTAAGACTCGTCCAAACGCCAACTACATCAAAGGCTGCTCTGTCCTGCTACAAAACCTGACCAAGGCTGAGGTACAGGACACTCTGCTGCCGGCTCTACACAAGTCCATGCTGAGGAGTCCAGAAACCATCATACAGGCTGTCGGAGAAGTGCTGGAGAACTTGGACATACACCTGGATGGAATCGCTGTTGAGATCGGGAAGAGTCTGATCGGTAGGTAAACAATAATAAATCCAAGTAGGATATTCCTGATAAAATCATCCTCAAAATTACGAACTTCATTACCATAACGCTTACGCAATAGCACGCCTTTCTCAACTAGGTATTCTATTCCCGTTTTGCTAACTTATTTATTGAAATTGTGCGCTTTCAGGTAATCTCTACTCGAAAGACGAGTGGGTGCGAGCCGAAGCGCAGACAGCGCTGCGGCGCCTCGCGACGCGTTGCTCCGAGCTGGCTTCGGCCAAGGCTCTGCTCACGTACACCTTCGGGGTCTACAACGGCTCGGGGGGCAAACTCACCTCAAGCGAGGCAAAGATCGCCGTGCTCAATGTAAGGCAAACTTAGGCTTCTGCTAAACTCGTTAATAAACGAATGCTCTTGATACTACTCAAATTAAGGATCTCATATCAGCATACGTACGTCTTCAGTTTACGTTGTTCACTATTTACTGCTGCAGTTTACATCCTACTAATATTATAAATGCGAAAGTTTGTGAGGATGTTTGTTGTTCAATCACGCCGTAACGGCTCAACTCATTTCGTTGAAACAATTAATTTCGTTGGAATAGGTAAAGTTATTTACCTAGAATAGCATATAGCGCCTTTACAGGATCTATGTACTTACCTACTTTCTGCTAAAAAATACCATCTAAGCTATGTACATGGAGCATGAATAAATGAAATGAATATAGGCTACTTTTTATGTAGGTACCACGCGAGCTAGTTGTTCACTGTCTTCTGTTTGCAGGGTATCGGCACTCTGAGCGCATTCGCGGTATCCGACACGGACCGGCAGGCGCTGTTCGCGGAGCTGACGAGCCAACTGTCCCGCGTGCTGGAGAGCGAGTCGCACGAGCGCACGCTGTGCGTCGCGCTGGACAACCTGCAGCGGTGGCTGCTCGAGCTGCGCGCGCCGCTGCCCGACACCATACTGGACATCTTCAAGGTAAAACCCCCGTGGAAATTGGAGCTTTTAAATAAATACATCGCACAAAGGCTGCAGCGAAACGGTTGAACTGCAATTTATAAATGTGACCATACTTGGAAGCTCATCATTGCGGGCGGGCCGATAGTTTCAGTTACAATAGTTTCCGGCTCGCCTCTCCTACATAGAGTAAGATAAATTATTTATTCAATACACACAAATACAGCAATCAGAAATAAAAGTAAAAAGAAAGAACAGTAGGTACTCAATAAACTTATAAACGGGTACTTAGTAGGTAGGTTAGCGGAACCTACATGATATAATATTCACAATAAAAAACAGGCACCTTACCACCTCTACCTATCAAGTGGGTGATACCTGTCGTGCCAGTAATTACGTCCATGTTGCATTGGCATAGTACAAAAGGGTCCTATCTCAGCTTATTGCTGCTCCTCCAAGCAGTGCTGGTTTTCAGAGAAATGTAAAGTATGATTTATCAAGAGGTGTTGTGATATTGTTGCAGAAGAACCTGTCAGCCAAAAGCACGACGCAGGCGGTGCGCATCAGCTACATGGGCCTGATAGCGGGCGCGGCGCGCGCCTGCCCCGCCAGCGCGGCGCAGGCGGCGGCGCTGCGCCCGCTGCTCAGCAAGGCGGCCGAGCGCGCGCAGGCGCAGCCCCTGCAGGTAACATGTCCATTGGGGATGGTGCCTTTATCAGGGACTGGTGTCGCTAGCCGTGCTGATGGGAGCTCGATCCTTCTCACCGATCCTACGTTACAATATTTATAAAACTACTTTAATTGGTTTTTTTTTTTTATACAACTGAGATGGCAAACAAGCATACAGCCCACCTGTTGGTAAGCGGTTACCGTAGCCTATGAGCGCTTGCAATACCAGAGGCATCACGCACGCGTTGCCGACCCCGAACCCCTCCCCCCCTAAAGAGCTCTGGCAACCTTACTCATCGGAGGAACACAACGCTATTTGAAACAAATAATATTATTTGGCTGCGATCTTCTGTAAGGTGGAGGTACCTCCCCAGGCTGGCTGCTCCAATTCAGAACGAGAAATCTCGCTGTGCCCTACCTCCTCCTAAAAATCCTCCTGGTTAATAGTAAAATGGTAATGGACGCGTTGGCCCCGGCTGAAAAAAAGGCCCCTCCATAAATAATACCCGTGGATGTCATAAGAGGCTACTAAGGGACAAAAGCTAGGATGGGCAGCAGCGTCCCCTATTTTCACAAAGATAGCTCTAACTGCGCTCGCCATCCCGCGTGCCCAGCGTGGTGAGTATGGGCAAATTCCCCCCCACATGATAGGAAGTCACTCCGGAATTCTGTGGGGGAGGCTGATGTTCAGCAGTTGACTTCAAACACTAGAATGACGAATGTCTCGAGAACGGTCGAACGCGAAATGGTAAAATTTTAGAACCTCGAGCGAATGTGCATAGTTGCCTACGTTGCCAAAGTGCATATTTACATCGAACAATATCCTTGTTATGACCTAATTTGAACTGAGCACAACTCTTATCTAGTTAAACACAATTGTTTTGTACTCCAGCACCAAGTAGTGAGCGAGGGTATATCCGCGACGCTCGGGCTGGCTCTCCTGGACGACGGTCAGTCGCTGCCGAGCAGCGGCGCCGTGTGGACGGCCCTCACGCACCCGGAGAAACACACGCTCCTGCACGACAGGACTATCACCGCCGCACCCGATGATGGTAAACACTATGAAAGCTTTGTTAGAGATGCTAGCTAGAGTTAGCTTTTTATGAACGTAGGTAATCACAATGTAGGATTTTTTATTTATTTTTTACATTGTATTATACATGTTAACAAACATCATTATAGAAACATTTACTCTGAACACTCCCGTTTAATATATGGTTGAAAAATATTTTTCATTTATAATATTAGTAGAATGTAAAAGCCTGACGTTCTTTCTACTACTATATTGCTTTGGTTTTCAGCTTCATATTATATTTACCTTGAAAATGGGATAGCTATAACATTTACCCCTTTATAGTCCTAATACAGGTGGCGCTGCTCTGCAGAACCGTCTTGGAAAAATACCCCAGTGTGGCCAGCAAGCCTAACTCCCCCATATACAGAGCGTTTGTACTCACGCTACTCTCTACAATGAAGAATGTAAGAACTTTGGCATTAGAGGAAGCAAAGTGCCTCCTTGCCAAGCAAGAAAGAGCTCTAATAGCTAGGAATTTAATGTTGAAGTTGAATGAGGTGCTGGAAGAAGGCAAAGTCTTCAATTACAAAGAGAAGACGCCGCCGGAAGAAGGGGGACCCACCGTCACGGGGAAAATGATACTGGATTGTGTTCAAGCTCTGTGCTCATTTAGAGGTGAGTTCATGTTTTATATGCAATCTTTGTATACCTTAGATCACGGTAGATATTCTATCTCACTTATTTACTTTATGGTAAACTCATCATGCCCTTATCCCACCCACATCATGCGGTGTCGGCACAACATGGTATTCTTCTACCATTTCCCTCTAACAGTCGTCCTCTCAGCACTCACTCATTATAAGCATTATAAACTGACATACAGAAATGGCTAAACTATAATATTTGCCAAACATGCTTGCTACTGTCTTCAATATGTTCTGTATTCATTTTCTTCTTTTCGTTAAGGACTCCTTCAAACTCTGCTCGACCAATATGTACAAACCTCGATGTTCTGTATAATTATAGACTATAGAGTTGAGTATCAGCAAATACATTTCTACTATATTATCTTTGGTATCAGCCAGGTTTTTACACCTATTTTCTTGTGCCAGAGCAGTTGCGGCCATATTATACAAAACCGTCATGTTTACCCACAGGGTATCCGAAAGAAGACGCACAGTTGCTAGCTTTAGACTCGCTAAAGTGCTGCCACCACCCGCTAGCGATGGAAGCTAACCGGCGCTACTGGCTCCGTCTGGTGACCGCCTTACAGCTGGACCCCAAGAAACTGGTGGGGCAGTATTCCGGTATGCTGAAGAACCTATACATCCAGGGATATATTCCAAATGAGGTAAAGCATATTTCGTGATTGGCTATATCAATGATGATAATATACGAAACAGGGCGTGACAAAAGTTTGCTTTCTTATTTTGTTTGTCTTTTCATAAAGAAAAAAAAACCCTTACCGCAGGAACAACACTATTTGAAACAAATAATGTTATTTTCTGTTATATTGTATTGATGTTCCCTTCGGATAGTTTAATGGATTGTTCATCTTCGTATCAAAATTGAAATGATTTTCATCAATGAATCTCTATTTCAGACAATATCAAACATAGTATCAACTCTAGTGGCGACGAACCCCGACGCGATCGCCGCCAGCGCGATACAGAGCATACTAGACGCGCTGCAGGACTCGGATCTGCTCGCTGTCACGAGGGACGAGTACTTCACGTATCTCACGCCTGAGGGCGAGCTGTATGACAAGAGCTCTGTGCCTGGGTATGTTAAAATGAACCTTATAGACAGTAGCTTAGAGTTCAAATTAGATGAAACCAGAAGTTTAAAATTAAATCGGACGGAATTAAAGGACGACCTCAGTAATAGCGGGTGAGTGCCCGTTTGTGACGAAAGGGGAGCGGGTTCGACTCCCGCTTCGGGACAAATGTTTGCATGGTCTGCAATATTTTTTTCCGCGTCTGAGTATTGTGGTACGATGGTACAACGTCACACGTCACAATCCTAGTGTGAGGTCAGGACTCGTGACTGTTGGGTGTTATTTATTTATGCAATCACTTCGATCAGTAGCAGTCCAGTACATCTACTGCCGTACCATGAAAATAATAACGTTAAACTAAATAATGCTATCTTTCTGGTTCAGTAACGATGACAATAAAGAGATGAACATGAAGCGAGAGAGCAAAGCCTACAGCTACAAGGAGCAGCAGGAGGAACTGCAACTGCGCCGCGAGATCGAAGAAAAGCGGCGGCGGGAAGGGAAAGTCGTCGAGGTATCTTTGAATTAGAATTAGAATTATTATATGCCAAAGTGCCTACTGTCTAAAATTAAAACTTAAATATACTCTTAGCGAATTAAATATTTTACAAATGCTATCATTAAAGATGTCGACATGTTGGACCTCGTGTACATAGGCATTTAAAAGAGTGAGAGCTCTTAGCGTTGGCGCATTATGAGCGTGACAAGTTCACGGCGTGTGGCAGGCGAACAGTTGATGTCCACAGCGCACGTAATTGTCAGGCACAAAAGTGGCATCATGCTCAAAGCTGCCTTTTTTGAAGCCTTTTGGTGTTGTATATTTTCATGTTAAATCGTTTTTAATACAATGAAATTTGTTACAGATCCCATTAACAGCAAAACAGAAGGAGGCAATAAAAGCTCAGCTGGCTAAGGAAGATGAAATTAGAAAGAGGTTGAGTTTGGTGAGTTGTATTGCTTTCATTCGTTCGTTGACTGTCACTACTATCCTAATGTCGTCGGTCGCGTACGAAACCAAACGAAACTTAAAGAAATAAATCACAGTGACGTACACGTACTAATAAACAAATAGGCGCGCGTTCTCTCTCATGGATTACTCCCCACCAACGTCCAAAGACAGAAATCGCTGGATCGGCGTCGCGCCCGTAGCAGCGCGTCACCTTGCGTGTAATTAATGAAGTTCTACATAGCTAGTCGCCATACGCAAGTACCTACACAAAAAGTAGCCTATATGCTATTGGTAAAGAATATGTATGTATTCCATGTTTCATTGAAATAGGTTGAGGTTCAACAAACATCCTCACAAACTTTTGCATTTATAATGATAGTAAATAAATAAATATTCCGGACATATCACACACGGTCAACTGATCCCAAACTAGGCATAGCCTGTCTGTACTATGGGTACCAGAGACTGATATACATAATAGATAAATATTTAACACCCAGACACAGAACAAACATCTGTATTCATCACACAAATGTTTGTCCTGTGCGGGAATCGAACCCGCAACCTCTAGCGCAGAAGGCAGAGTTACTACCAACTGAGCTATGAGGCCAGTCAAGTATATAGTAGTGTAGGCGAAGGGTTGGTGGTGTTGGTGGAAGTATGAATAAGTAGTCCAGAAAGGGTTAACTGTATATTGTTTCAATTCCAACACATTCACAAGCACTACATTTAATAGTTCAGAAGGAGAGAGGCACTGAGTAGATAGCAAGCGTAGAATAGAAGGAATAACAAGAAAGTTCACAAGCAAACACGTAATTCACAAAAGCCGAAGGCATCGAGCCAATTACAATGACAGGTCGCACTCGCGATTCCATCCGACTGACGTGTGCTTGAGTGTCGCGGTGCCAGTATTCAATGTAGTATGTAGGTTTTATGTAAATAATTAAAACTATTTTTAGGTAGGTAAAATACCCAATAGTATTGTGGAGTGGATCCCCACAGTAGGAAGTAGGATAGTAGAATATAAGTAGGATAGTATGGTTGGTTGGGTGGCCTAACAGTTGTGCGGTTATTGCAGCTGGAGGACCGCGTGGAGGGCGCGGTGGGGCTGGTGGCGAGCGTGCGGCGGGGTGCGGGGGGCGCGCTGCGGGCGGGCGCGCGGCGCCTCGTGCCCGCGCTGCTGGGCGCGCTGCGCTCGCCGCTGGCCGCGTCGCGCCTCGCCGCCGCGCACCTGCACAGCGCGCGCTGCTTCCTGCCGCGCCACCCCGTGCTGGCGGACACCGTGGGACGGGTCTCCATCAGGTCAGCGCAAACGAATAAGCTCAGCTACGCTTTGTCGCGGCTAGCGGAGCCGGCCAGTATCGACAATGCACGTAGCAGCTAGTGGTGGTTCGTATTTACGCAACCAGGTTTTTAAACCAGGTTCTCGCATCAAACTATACGTAACTGGTACGACTTCACGATACTTAGACGTATTAAAAATACTCGGGTGCGGCGCGCCGCGCGGTCGCAATCCGACCGTACGTACGACCTTGGGTACGCAGTGGACTTGCGCAGTGGACTTGCACAGTGGACTCGCGCGGTCGAAGTAATACTTTCAAGTATTTAGTACGATACGTTATGGATCTGGTACACGAAATAGCAAGTATGACTCATCTCTAGTAGCAGCGATCAATTAGCATAGAATATGCAGAGACTGCATTCTACCATAGAATATATTTGCAGATAAGTACTAATTCCTACGCATGGTAAGTATTTATTTATTTATTTATTTCAGTAATCTAGCATTCACAGTTTTCTTATAGGCTAGATATAGATATGTCGTACTTGAACCAATTTGTATCCACATTTTGTATTCCGCTAGCTTAAAAATAACAAAGAATACCAGCGGCATAATGCTGACCCGAGGCCATTTTGCTGCTGCAGCACACATCACACCATTTTATTTTAATTGATCGTGTAAGTATCAGGGATAAACCAAAGCGCCAGTAACATTTTAAATCGATAAAAATAACATTTATCCGCAGGCTACATGAACCACAATGCGACCTCGACCCCTACTGGGAGGAAGAGGCCATCGAGATAGCTACCTCACGCACCATTAACTTAGTCCACGCGGCCACCGCGGGCGCTAAACCCTCCTCGGACGAGAAGTCGCCCAGGAGGAACTACTTCACCGCGCCCGGCCTCTGCTATGTCTTCCCTCTGCTGAAGAAAGGTAAGACTATTTTTTTTTTTGGTGTAAGCCAATAAATTAGCGATTGACGATTGAAACGCGAGTATAGTGCTTAGGCCGTAAGCTTGAGGGCCTTACCCGCTGCTCTTCGAAAGTGTCTCTACGTTTTCTTTGTTTATCTACAAAACTATCTTTTATGAGATAATCAAACCCTTTATAGTTGATTATGCAACAAGGGCTTAAAGTAGTGTATTATGTCGCGGGCGCTATATTGAACCCCGAGAACGAGGGATTCTATGGTTAACTCCCGAGCGGTGCGAGGGAGTTAACCATAGATTAAATACACATTTAAGCCCGCGATGCATACTCTACTTTTTATACTTTCTGCGAGGCAATTGAAAACAATGACTGTTAAGTAGAAAGAAATGATTTTTCTGGAAGTAAGTTTCCAACTATACCAGAGGCTTCAGATTGTATGCATTCTGGAGTCGAATCAAAATCACTGTCGTCGTCACTTGTCATTTTTTAGAAGTTTATTCGAATCGAAACTGAATTTCGGTGTAGATAACAGCACAGCAGTTTGAGCGCTTGGCGCCTTTTTTTTCTTTTTTTGTAGTCTATTCTGTAGTGGTCAGTTCGACATTCGAATAAATCCTTCTTCGTGCACGGGTAAAAATGAATTTCGTAAAAAGGTTTCATGTTTTTCTTTTTTTTTAATTTGTAGGCAGTGCAAAGAAAGTGATAACATACAGCCTAATTTGAATAAAATCTCATTGCACCCAAACATTTTTGAAACCAACCTCGATCAAGCACGACTACATGGGTTGCATTCCAAATTCAAATCACATTATGTCCCATGGGAAATAATGAAATTCAGTACAACATTATGACCCGGCTAGACCGTAGGGCTGTAATGACTTACTTTAGGAAAGGTTTGCATGACACATAATATGCCATTGACGAGCAGGTAGTATAAAAATATATTTTCAGGTCTGTCACCGGGGCTAATAGACGAGGCGACGATGGTGAATGGACTAGCGGTGATAGGCTACCACGCGCGTCTTCAAACAGACGACGAAGAAGACCCGTCCCTCATGAGGCCAGAGCTGTGCCCGCTCGATGACATTTTCCGGCTGCTTATCGACCTTATCAGTGAGATATTTTATTATGTTAGACATAGATTATATATATTGTTGACTTTAAACTATAATGCATCGTAAAAGCTTCTTTATGAACACAAAAAATGTAACAACATGTGCTATTAAATGAATTTTGGTCCATAAAGAAGCTTTGACGATATGTCAGACTGGGACTGAGTTGTTTGTCTGAGAGACTGTGGAACTAACGCCCGAATACTGAAACGTCACTTAAATATAAGTGGTGATCTAATTGATGTTTGAAAATTCTGAACAATAACGGCGTCTCAAATAATTGAGACTATCTAATAGTTAAGTGACGTTTCAGTATTCCAAAGAATGAGAAAACTGTACCCTTTCCAGGCAGCACAAAAGGACGGACGCAGACGGCGTGTACGGCTGCTCTGCTGGATACAGCGGAGATGGCCGCGCGAGGCGCCGTCACTGAAACTGACATATCTTGCCTGCTGGCTGGCCTGCAGAATCCTCTAGAAGTAAGTGCTATATCAAGTCACCGAGATCAAAAGTATTTAAAAAAAAAACTACTACACGACAAAGCTACAATAATAAAGATTTATGTATGGTATCCTATCTTGCGAATGTTTGTGAGGATGTTTAGATGTTTGTTGTTCAATCACGCCGTAACGGCTTAACCGATTTCGTTGAAACTTGGAATAGAAGTTCTTTACCTAGAATAGCATATAGGCTTTTTATGTAGGTACCTCGCGAGCGAAGCCGCGGTGGAAGCTGGTTATTTATATATGAGTACATCGGAGGAAGTTTGAAAGTAGCGCCAGTGGCTGAGAAGATGAGGAGCAACAGGTTAGCGTGGTATGGGCATGTCATGCGGAGGGAAGAATGTCATTTGTCGAGAAGAGGTTTATAAGAATGTAGAATTATATAAGGGCTGATTGTGTGAAAGACGATAAGGTAAGAAAGGAGTGAACACTAACGGCTAATAGAGGTTAGTGGAAGAGAAAAACATGTTGTGCTGACCCCACGTGAAGTGGGATCCCAAACTAGGCATAGCCTGTACTATGGGTTACCAGAGACTGATATACATAATAGATAACTACATATTTAACACCCAGACACAGAACAAACATCTGTGTTAGTCACAAATGTTTGTCCAGTGCGGGAATCGAACCCGCATCCTCTAGCGCAGAAGGCAGAGTTACTACCAACTGAGCTATGGGGCCTGATGATGATGATGTATGGTATTATTTAGTGAGTTTTGTGAAGTGATTAGTTGGGTTGTTGCGTGCAGGTGGTGCGAGACGCGGCGTTGCGGGCGCTGCTGTGCGTGCGCGCGCAGCTTGCGCCGCTGTTCGAGGACACGGAGTATGCGCTCACGCTGACCACGCGACTGATAATAGCTACATTCGATATTTCTGAAGACAATAAGTAAGTTTACTTAGTGTTATGTAGTTTTTGGAAATTGGAGTTTAATAAAAATATTTCGGTTTCCAACCACACCCGCTTCAGTATGTGTAGACACAGACCATTGTCAAATATAAATTTATTCTTCCTATGACAGTAAACTGCGTGAGCCGTCACAAAGTTTATTCATATTCATATTCATTTATTTCACCCTTAGCGTTACATTGCATAACATAGTCCAATTACAGTTATTTTCATAAATTATCATGCAGATTATTAATTAAGTATTATTATTATTGGGGAATAAAGGTTCTCGAGTGGCGACCACGAACCGGACGACGCAGTGTTGGAAGGCCCCCCACCCGATGGACCGACGACATTGTGAGGGTTGCGGGAAGTCGGTGGATGGAGAAGGCTCAAGACCGTTCGTCGTGGCACTCTTTGGGGGAGGCCTATGTTCAGCAGTGGACTTCATCAGGCTGATGATGATGATGATATTATTATTACAGATTATATATATATAGTGTCCTACCTAATATTACTCGTATGCATATCAGAGAATGAACAATTCATATATTCGGTAATATGGTAAAATGGATGACTCTCAAGAAATCTCCTGACCTGATATTTAAATTTGTTGATGGGTAACTGTGTAACTTCTAATGGCAATTTATTGTACATAGCGAGCTTAAGGCAAATACCAAGTTTGTAAGTCTTTACAAGCCTTGTTCGTGGCACATCTAGTTTTTCCTTATTTAGAAACTATGAAACCGAACTTGACGACCTTGGTAGCGCAGAGGGCGAATGCCCGTCAGAGACGCAAGGGGTGCGTGGGGACAATGTTTACGTGATCTCCGTATATTTGTTCCGGGTCTAGGTGTTGTGCAACCATGGTAGTTTCTGATACCCACACGGCACAGAGAATCATAGTGTGGAGTCAGGAATATGTATGTGATTGTTGGGAGTTACACTTCTATGGATAACAATATCCAAAACTATCTCCCAGGAAACTAGCACAGCAGCTGTGGGACTCCCTCCCCCAGGCGCAGCAAACCAGTCACTCGGCCGCATTGATCGATGCCTTGCTTCACGAGATCCAACATCCCGCTGATCAGATCCAACAGGCCGCGGCCTTAGCGCTGGCACACATCGTGGAAAGGAACGGACCCGATGCAGCCGAGATAGTGCTGCAGCATCTACAGGATATCTATGAGCAGAGACTACCGGTAAGTGTATATAGAGCAGATACAACACAGAGTTGGCCTTATTCGGTTGCTGCACCAATTATACAGGTAAGTTTAGAGTTCATACAAGCTATTACTATCACCTAGCGAGTGAGAACCAGGTACAATACCCAGCAGGTAAGATATTGAGATGGGCAGTATCGGGGCTGTTAATTTTCATAAAAATAAACGCGGTTGAGATTCATCATCAAACGGTAGATGTCTCTGCTGGACTGCGCTGTCTTTCCTGTCTTTCATAGCCTTATCCCACAAAAACCTAACTTCTTTTGCTTCATTCACTTTCATCACATTCCTCATACATGTTCGTCGTTTTAGGGTACTTGACCTGGCCTTTTTCTAGAAAGTCAACGATTTGGTCACTTCGAATTGTACAATACACGCAAAAACGATTTGAATGTTTAGGTACATGGTGTAAATTCAAATTCTAAAGGTATTTAATTCAATAAAATAACAAGGATCACTTTGAAACGTCTTAGAAACTAGGTGAAGCTACGCCTGTTCCTCGCGACCAAGCCTAGAGTAACAGAATGATTTCCCGGCAGCTGATAGCGGCGCGCGTGGACTCGTTCGGGCACATCCTGTCGGAGGAGATGGACGAGTGGGGCGGGCGGCGCGGCGTGGCGCTGGCGCTGCGCGCGCTGGCGCCGCTGCTGGCGCCCGGCGCCGTGCCGCACGCCGTCAAGTTCTTCGTGAGCCACGGCCTGCCCGACCGCGCCGAGCCAGTGCGCGCGGAGATGCTCAATGCGGCCATGGCGGTTGTCGAGATACACGGCAAGGTAACACGCAGACATTCACTACCTCAGGTCCACTCAGCCCGTGAGATTCTTCGTGCTGGCCGTGATGGCTTGCCTGCGACTACGGCATTATATCTTACTACTATTATAAATGCGAAAGTTTAGGATTGCACATAAGGTACTTTTTAAGTGTCACTTTTAGGTGTCAAACCTTGTAAATAATGATAATAATAACACCTAACTTAGGATCTTTATCTAGAATAGCATATAGGCATATTTTATCAAGGTAAAGCGCGGGCGGAAGCTACTAATATATAAAATCATAATGTTTGCGTGCAGGAGACAATCGGCAGCCAGCTGCCCGTATTTGAAGAGTTCCTGGACAAGGCCCCGAAGACTCGGAACTACGACTCCGTCCGCCAGAGCGTGGTGCTGCTCGTGGGGGGGTTAGCCCGCCACTTGCAACCGCAGGACGCGAGGATCAAACCTATTACATTGCGGCTGGTAGCAGCACTTGGCACTCCAAGTCAACAGGTAAACCTCAAAACCTACTAATCACTAGACGGATTCTTTCTTCGTCATCCTATATTAGGTCAGTGACCAGGTTGAAGTATGGTGGCCCCGAAAAGGGCCTCTGACTTCCTGATTATTATTACGCTTGAAGTATGGTGGTCCTTTACAAGCAACTTAACCAAGTCAATAAGAATTGTAGTTTCAAACTGGTTGATAAACTAAATAATGTATTTGTTTTGAAACAGGTCCAAGAAGCAGTGAGCAACTGTCTCCCCCACTTGGTGACGTCACCGGCACTCGAGGGCGAAATACCCAATATCGTCAACAAACTCATGAAACAACTGCTTACGGCTGAGAAATACGGAGAACGGAAGGTAATCTGTTTTCAACCTTAAGATCATCAGTATAGAGTTTAATATTACATTGTATAGTATTTTTTCTCCGCATTATTCAAAAGCCTTCCTCAAGTGTAGGGCTTCAGAGCTTATTTTTCATTGTAGTTATCGTTTGACAGGGTGCAGCTTACGGTATTGCCGGTATAATCAAAGGACTGGGAATATTGTCGTTGAAACAACTTGATGTGATGGGAAAACTGACTGAAGCTGTGCAGGAGAAAAAGAACTACAAATATCGTGAAGGTAGGAGAATAAATTGAAAAACTTTTCCAAATAATATGTAAATAATTAGGAATACGACTTGCTTCATACCTTACCCTAATACCTCTTTTGCGATAGGTACCTCTTAAACTGTGGAAAGTACGAAAGTGTCTGACGATCGACAAACGAACGGACAAAATTGACGATAAATGGAAACTCTTGACATATTGTAAATACTTTTGAACTGATTCCTAATACATTAACACTCTTATTCATTCAGACACTACAGTTATCGGTTCGATAACTCTCCGCCTATCTTTTTCTTAGAGTAAACAAAAGTAGGACCACAGATAACATACTACAGGACATACCTTTTACCAAGCCGATAAAGTTTAGTTAATTAATGTAATATTATAAACAATATTTCCCACCAGGTGCTCTCTTCGGTTTCGAGATGTTGTGCCACAAACTCGGCCGTCTCTTCGAGCCGTACATAGTCCACGTGCTGCCGCACCTGCTTCTATGCTTCGGAGACACGTCGCAGTACGTGCGGACGGCCGCCGACGATACGGCTAAGCTGATCATGAGCAAACTCAGCGCGCACGGAGTGAAGCTGGTACTGCCGGCGCTGCTCAATGCGCTTTCTGATGACAACTGGCGCACTAAGGCCGGTGAGTATAGCCCATAACCGATGCTGTATAACATGAGGTTGTGGAAGTGAACGAAATTGACTATCCTTTCTAATGAAGCTATTGCACAAATCAGTTTCACAATTTTACTAGCTCCATCTAAGCGAAGTAGCGAGATTTTCTCGCTCTAAATTGGAGCAGCCTGCTTGGGAGGTGCCGCTGCCTTACGGAAGTTTGCAGTCAAATAACATTATTTGTTTCAAATCATTGTGTTGTGTTCCTGCGGTGAGTAAGATTCCCAGAGCTATTTAAAGGGAGGGTTTACGGGGACGGCATCGCGTGCCTGATGCCTCAGGTATTGCAAGCGTTGATAGGCTACCGTAACCACTTACCAACAGGTGGGCCGTAAGCTTGTAATTGTATAAAAAAAAGGATGTCCCAAAATATATATTGAAACAGTATCAGTGCTTTCTCTGAACGTAGTGTTTTGTTCCAGGTTCGATCGAGTTGCTGGGTTCCATGGCGTTCTGTGCCCCAAAGCAGTTGTCGTCGTGTTTGCCGTCGATTGTCCCGCGGCTGATCGACACGCTGAGCGATTCTCACCTGAAGGTGCAGGAGGCGGGCGCGGAGGCGCTCAGTGTCATTGGCTCTGTTATCCGGAACCCTGAGATCCAAGGTCAGTTAATAGGCAACTGCTGGTTCATTCAGCTGCTGTTTCATGCCGTTTTGAGCACGAAAAGCAACGCGTGCGTGATGCCTTTGGTATTGCCAAGCTTCAAGGCTATAGTAACAACATTCCAACAGGTGGTGGGCCGTATGCTTTGAGCCACCTTATTGTTTATAAAAAAAAGTATGCAGGCGTGTCGTCAACGTTAAGAATCTGCATGAGATTTTGTTGTAGTGCCCCCTTCGATTTTGGTTGAGATCTCATCGGCTATGTTAATATTCTTGAAGTTCCCGGCAACCTTTATTAGTTCGTCTTTCCATCTAGTGGGCCATCCTACGCTGCCTTCGCTTTCCAGTGGTTGGTCTCCACTCTAGAATCTTCTTGATCACCACACATCTTGGATCTCTAGACAACTATAAATATTGCTTCCTTTTCTCTTTCAGCCATTGTGCCAGTACTCCTCGAGGCACTACAAGACCCGTCAAACAAGACGTCAGTCTGTCTACAAACGCTACTCGACACTAAGTTCGTTCACTTCATCGACGCGCCATCCCTTGCGCTGATAATGCCCGTGGTCCAGCGAGCCTTCCTGGACCGAAGCACGGAGACGCGCAAGATGGCGGCACAGATTATCGGGAACATGTATTCGTTGACGGATCAGAAGGATCTGACTCCGTACTTGCCTAACATCATGCCAGGGTTGAAGAGCTCGCTCCTGGATCCTGTGCCCGATGTAAGTAGTAGTAGTACCGATGTATATTCTGCATCACGAAAACTTCGTAAAGATACCAATCGTCAATTTCAAGCCAGGAACTTTGAATGTTGATCTCGGCCTCAACATTCGTTAAACCATGACGGTGTTTCGAGGGACTAATGAACTCCGTCTCCAGGTTACAGCTACAGAATTGATTGATTGTGTTACCCCCAGGTGCGTTCCGTGAGCGCGCGAGCCCTCGGCGCCATGGTGAAGGGACTGGGAGAGAGTTCCTTCGAGGAGCTGCTTCCATGGCTGATGACGCAGCTGACGTCAGAGAGCAGCAGCGTGGACCGCTCCGGCGCCGCGCAGGGCCTGTCCGAGGTGGTGGCCGGACTCGGCGTCACCAAGCTGCACAAGATCATGCCGGGTAACTTATTAGTTCATTCACTCACTGAGCCTATTCATTCAATACATTTATTTATTTCAGTAATCTAGGATTCACAGTTTTCTTATCGTTTATTATTATTATTATTATTTTTTTGGAAAACCATCAGCACTGAGAAAAACATTCTGGAAACTTAAATAAATAGCTTAAGGCCATTTAAAGGTCTTCACTGGTAGATACAAGTTGGATAACGGGCAGACAAAAAAAGAAGATAAGTTGAGTAATTAATACCTTAAGGGTCACTCACAGTCACGATATCAATAAGCATAGTAAGTGCTAGTCACTAATTAGGATCTGATTATAGGCTAGATGTATATATATCGTACTTGAACCAATTTGAATCCACATTTTGTATTCCACTCGCTTAAAAGTAACATAGTGCGAGTATGCTACGTACCTAGGTTAACTCAAGTTTATGAAAATATATATCAAAACAGAGTAAGAAAATCTAACAAATTAATTACGAAATTAACAAAATATGATATACCTAATCGCATAAATGTGCATGTGTGTGTGTGTGTGTGTAGTGAACCGGTGTCGTGTGTGTTTTTGTGGAGTGTGAGATTATACATCTGTGTGTAATGTGTATATAGCTGCTGATAAAAAGCTTTATCTATTTAAAAAGCACAGCAAGTTCAAAACAGATTACAAATACATATTGATAGAATACATATTGTTTGTGTGTGAATGAGACGAATGCTGGTTGATCAGGACGGGCAGCTTGATTTTGCCCATTCGAACCAGTAGGTTTATTTCTGTTGCAAGCGGGTCAAGATCGTGCCCGTTGACTCTTTTTGACTGGTAGGCTACTAGTACCATGTATTCACAACCATCTCTCTTCCAGATATAATCTCGACAGCCGACCGCTCCGACATCGCCCCGCACGTCAAAGACGGATATATCATGATGTTCATCTACATGCCTGGATGCTTCCCCGAAGAGTTCCGAGAATACATTGGCCAGATCATCAACCCTATACTCAAAGCATTGGCCGATGAGAACGAATACGTCAGGGAGACCGCATTACGCGCTGGACAAAGGATGGTCAATCTCTACGCTGATTCGTCAATCGCTCTCCTACTACCCGAGTTGGAAAAAGGACTTTTTGATGATAACTGGCGTATCAGGTAACTAAAACTTAGCTTTGAGGCACAGTAGTACAGGTTGCAGCGTTATGCTGAGCTTCTGTGATTTTGGCAGTATTCGGAATGATAAGTTCGTATGGGTTTAATTAGGATTTTAAATTAATTAGTTACCGTTTCTTTGTATCCTGACTCGCCATATTCTCTGTTTCTTGGTTAAAATTAGGTATATTTGTTTACAGGTTCAGTTCCGTACAACTACTAGGAGACCTCCTGTACCGTATATCTGGTGTTTCCGGTAAGATGAGTACGGAGACGGCGTCAGAGGACGACAATTTTGGAACGGAGCAATCGCACAAGGCGATACTCATCGGTCTGGGAGTTGAGCGGCGAAACAGGGTGTTGGCAGGACTTTATATGGGCAGGAGCGATGTTGCGCTGATGGTCCGACAGGCGGCGCTGCACGTTTGGAAGGTTACTCAACTTGTTGTATATCTTCCTCCTTCATCATCATCATTTCAGCCGTACGACGTCTACTGCTGAACATGGCCTCCCCCACAGACAGAGCAAATTCCTTATCATGTAGGGGGATTTGCCCAAACTCACCACGATGGGCACGCGGGTTGGCGAGCGCAGTTAGCTATCCCCTAGCTTTATTCCCTTTGTCGCCGCTTACGACATCCGCGGAGATAGATATGGAGGGGCCTATTCTTCAGCCGGGGCCACCACGGCTCTTCCTCCTTATCTATTTAAAAAGTTCAATTAAGACAGTACATTTAATTCGTATAGCAGTCTTGATATTTAAATGCACGTGCAATATTTCCAGGTGGTAGTAACCAACACACCAAAGACCCTCCGCGAGATCCTGCCCACGCTTTTCGGACTTTTACTGGGATGTCTCGCGTCCACCAGCTATGACAAGCGGCAAGTCGCTGCGCGGACCCTCGGAGATCTCGTCAGAAAGGTAAAAGTTGCCAAAGAACCCAGCATTAGGAACATAATAGCTTCATAAACGTCTATAGTGTGTCGCGACTGCAAAATAATTTTACGTATCGGCTAAAGATGATTATTTTATTTTTATTTATTCAGGACAACAAACAATTACACTTAAAAATTACATAACAAATCTTATAGAATAGGTGGTTCTAGTGTTAAAGTATAGTCAGCCCCGTTGTCCACAAATTAGGGTATACTTGAAAAGGGCGTTGTGTAAGAGTGTGGCATATTTGTAGGTAGGTATTTAAAAGACTACAATGTTTGACGATAGGCTAACAAAAATATAGTGAGTGATGTGAACACATCATTCACATTATTTTAAGTTTAGGCTTAAGTTGAAATAACAATATACCTAGAGTACACTTGGTGTATTGCTACCTCAACCCAAACTAAAAAAACCAGACATGATAATCTGGTTAATTGCTTTCCTAAACGAGGCTTAATTATCATCACATTTTTTTTTAGTGACTATGTGCCCTATGATACTGATCTATCAATGTTCTTTTAGTTGGGTGAACGGGTGTTGCCTGAGATCGTGCCAATCCTGGAGCGAGGCCTGATGTCGGACCGCGCGGACCAGCGGCAAGGCGTCTGCATCGGCCTCGGGGAGATCTTAGCTTCCACATCTCGCGAGGCTGTGTTGAGCTTCGCTGATGGACTGGTAAGATGATTAGAATAGAATAGAATATAACTTTATTGTACACCAAATGAAAATACACAATCAAGGAAAGAAAATAACTTAAAAATAGTGTGACCCGGCACTATACCGAAGACATCCCGGACGTCAGCCTATACGAGATCCGGACGGCCCTCAAACAGCTTAAGAACAATAAGGCACCGGGGGAGGACGGAATAACGTCAGAGCTTCTGAAAGCGGGTGGAACACCGATACTTAAAGTCCTTCAGAAGCTATTTAATTCCGTCATCCTCGAAGGTACAACGCCTGAGGCGTGGAACAGGAGCGTGGTGGTACTGTTTTTCAAGAAAGGTGACAACACCCTCTTGAAGAATTATAGGCCCATCTCGCTGCTGAGCCATGTCTATAAGCTGTCGAGAGTTGTCACTAACCGGCTCGCCCGTAGGTTTGACGACTTCCAGCCTCCCGAACAAGCCGGGTTCCGCAAAGGCTTTAGTACCGTAGACCACATCCACACGCTTCGGCAGATTATACAGAAGACCGAAGAGTATAATCGGCCATTATGTCTAGCGTTTGTGGACTACGAGAAAGCCTTCGATTCAGTCGAGACCTGGGCAGTGTTACGGTCACTACAGCGGTGCCAGATCGACTACCGGTATATCGAAGTGTTGAAGTGTTTGTACAGCAAGGCCACCATGTCTATCCGACTCCAGGACCAGAGCACAAATCCTATCCAATTGCAAAAAGGGGTGAGACAGGGAGACGTTATTTCTCCGAAACTGTTCACCTCTGCATTGGAGGATGTTTTTAAGCTTCTGCACTGGGAAGGACATGGCATCAACATCAATGGCGAATACATCACTCACCTTCGATTCGCCGATGATATAGTCATAATGGCAGAATCGCTGGAGGACCTTGGCGCAATGCTCAGAGACCTCAGTAACGTTTCTCAACAGGTGGGTCTTAAAATGAACATGGGCAAGACTAATATCATGTCCAATGCTCATGTTGCACCCATGCCGGTACAAGTTGGGAACGATACCATTCAAGTTGTAGACCACTATGTCTATTTGGGTCAGACGATTCAACTAGGTAGGTCCAACTTCGACAAAGAGGTCAACCGACGAATCCAACTCGGATGGGCAGCGTTTGGGAAACTTCGTCACATCTTCTCGTCGCAGATACCGCAGAGACTCAAGACGAAAGTCTACAATCAGTGCGTGTTGCCAGTGATGACTTATGGCACTGAGACTTGGTCGTTAACTATAGGCCTCATATACAAGTCGCGCAGCGTGCTATGGAGAGAGCTATGCTCGGAGTTTCACTACGTGATAAGATCCGAAATGAGGAAATCCGTAGAAGAACGAAGGTCACCGACATAGCTCTTAGAATTAGCAAGTTGAAGTGGCAGTGGGCAGGCCATATAGCTCGCAGAACCGATAACCGTTGGGGAGTAAAGGTTCTCGAATGGCGACCACGAACCGGGCGACGCAGTGTTGGAAGGCCCCCCACCCGATGGACCGATGACATTCTAAAGGTTGCGGGAAGTCGGTGGATGGAAAGGGCTCAAGACCGTTCGTCGTGGAACTCTTTGGGGGAGGCCTATGTCCAGCAGTGGACTTCTACAGGTTGTTGATGATGATGATGAGTGTGACAATGGACGGCCTTATCGCTAAAAGCGATCTCTACCAGGCAACCTTTGGATGGACAGGATATACAAAGTAGAAGAGGTCGGTGGCGCACATAATAATAATAATTGAAATAAAAACTTTTAGTAACTTTTATTATTTTTAATTAGATTACAAACTGCCGCTTCCGTGACAAATTGGCTTTAGCTTTTTATTTGTTGTATTTTTCCTACAGAGACCAGCTATAAATGTTGATAAGCTAGTCTATGAAAACCTTCAAACTCCCTCATAAAAGATGGTAACAATCTCCTGTGAATATATTTGAATGCTTCTAATAACATTTTTTTTTGACGACGTCGATATCGTATCGGGCGAGTGCCCGTCTGAGAGTTGATTCCCGCTGTGGGACAAATGTTTGCATGATTTGCTAGTATTTGTTCCGGGTCTGGATGTTGTGGTACCATGGTACTAGTAGTTCTGATACCCACGGAATCCTAGTGTGAGATCAGAGACTGTTGGGTGTTATTTATTTTTAACTTATTGCACTCAGGTCCCCACAGTCCGCACAGCGCTGTGCGACGAGTTGCCCGAGGTGCGAATGGCTGCGGCGCGCACCTTCGACTCGCTGCACGCGACTATCGGCAACAAGGCGCTGGACGACATCCTGCCGGCCATGTTGGATCTCCTTAGCGACCCGGACCCCGCCATCGCTGATGCTGCGCTGGATGGACTCAAACAGGCATGTCCACCTAAATTTGTTGCGTGTCTCTTGTTTGCTCAGGAGTCCTGCGGGTCCTTAGATGGATTCGATCATGTTTGGTTGTATTCTTGAAGTTAGCTATAGTATAGTCGCTTCAGGAATTGGAGGAGGGCGTTGGTACTTGCGACACAGTATTTTACTTCTGCGAGTACCATCGTTTTTCATTTTATTATTTTTGTTATTGTCCCAAATAAAAATATTTTTATTGATTTTGAGGAATTCGGTAATCTCTTCGGACAGTACAGATAGCAGTGAACGGCTTCGTTCATTCGGTTGTCGGAAGCGCGTTGTCACGGTGCATTGTAATCGACAGATAATGGCGATAAAGTCCCGCGCCGTGCTGCCGTACCTGATCCCGGTGCTGACGGGCGGCGCGGGCGGCATCGACACGCGCGCGCTGTCGGCGCTGGCGGCGGCGGCGGGCGGCGCGCTGGGCCGCCACCTGTCGCGCGTGCTGCCCGCGCTGCTGGCGGCGCTGGCGGCGGCGCGGCACTCGCCCACGCACGCCAAGGAGCTGGAGCACTGCCGCGACGCGCTGCTGCCCACGCAGGACCCGCCCGGCGTGCGCTGGTACGTACTGCACTGTCAGTGCCGCCTGCGCTGCTGGCGGCGCCGGTAACTGCTGCACTATCGCTCTACATTATTCAGCTGCGGGGGAATAAAGTCGTAGGAGAACCAAATCGCCGGATGGTGGAGCTACCACAAACAGATGGTGTTGTTATATAAGGAAGTCAAAGTCAAAAGGTGTATATTTCAATAAAATCACTGGGATCACTTTGAAACGTCTTAGAAACTAGGTGAAGCTACGCCTGTTCCTCGCGACCAAGCCTAGAAGAATCAGGCAACAAATCAATCAATCTTGGTGCCTGTAATTTTTTTCGATGATCCATTTTCACAAAATGGAATGTAGAAGGATTTAGGAAAAAACTAATAGTGGGATCGAATAAGGATTTAGAAAAACATTTGCATTGCTACAACTTCGTTATTGTCCGCAGCATAATTGACTTCCTCCTCGACGCGATCCGAACCGGAACGGAACCGAACCGTCACGCCGCGGCGGCTTTGCTCTGCGCGTACGTGTCTCACACGCGTGCCGACCTGTCGCCGCACGTGCCGCAGCTATTGCGCGGGCTGCTGCTGCTGCTGGCGGAGACGGAGCGCGACGTGCTGATGATGGCCTGGGAGGCTCTCCAGGTACCTTCCTCCGACCTTTCGATACATCTTTTATCCTTATCATTTTAGCACCTTGTTTTTTGATCTTGATAAAACTTTTTTAGTCGCAATATGATGTTTTGTTTTTGTGCAGGTGTTCACTAAAGCCCTGGAGCCGGAACAGCTGATAGCGCACGTCTCGGACGTGCGAGGCGCTCTGCGGCACGTGTCCATCGACCTGAAGGGCGAGCTGCTGCCAGGCTTCTGTCTGCCCAAGGTACACTCATCACTATCCTCAAATCTACAGACATCAAATAGCCAACAGCGATTACTTGTGTAACTTCTCAACTTACTTTTGAATAGGGGAACAAACATCTCTTATGTGTCACCATTTGTTGTGACCAGGCAAAGCACATGTAGTGTGCTTTGCCGTAGAGGGCTTTTGACAAATGATGAAAGGACGAGTCTAGTGTAACAATTGCGGCTTGCATCGCCTTCTTTAATTTTGTGAGTAGTTTTAAGTTTCAGCAAGCCGATAAGGCCTTTTTAAATAATTTTGTAAGCCATTTTCTTATGTTGTTTTTTGTAATCAACAGGGCATAGCACCAATCCTACCACTATTCCGCGAGTCGATACTCAACGGTCTGCCCGAGGACAAAGAGAACGCAGCACTTATGTTGGGCGAGGTCATCAAGCTAACGTCCGCGGCCGCACTGCAACCTTCCGTTGTCCACGTGACGGGCCCCTTGATCCGTATCCTCGGAGACCGATTCAACGCAAGTGTCAAAGCTGCTGTGCTGGACACACTGGCTTCTCTGCTTGCCAAGGTATTTTATACTTTATTCTTTGGTTATTGCAACTTTACCATCAATAATTATATTCCATTGATCACCTCCTTTCCTTCCAAGTTCCATCACAGGTCGCCGTACTAGATTTCAATTTGCTAGAAGGACTACATTTACTGTTTCTGGCCAGGATTTGATTCTATTTGTAAGTACTGCTGAGGAGGTTCGACAAATCAAATCAAAAGGTGGTCATATTAATAAAATCCCTAGGATCACTTTGAAGCGTCTTAGAAACTGGGGGAATCTACGCATTTTCCTCGCGACCGAGCTTAGAAGAATCAGGCAACAAACACTGCTTGGTGCCTATCATATTTTTCGATGATCACCGTAACAAGTCTTCATATATTGCTAAACTTGTGTTGTCCGGTGCAGGTGGGCGTGATGCTGAAGCAGTTCCTGCCGCAGCTGCAGACGACGTTCCTGAAGGCGCTGCTGGACGGCAACCGCGCGGTGCGGCTGCGCGCCGGCACCGCGCTCGCGCAGCTCGTGCTCATCCACACGCGCCCCGACCCGCTCTTCCAGGACGTACACAACGGTACTCAATGCTGAACATGGAAACACAATAGTTTTCAATAAATTTTAATTCAGATGACTCTCTACAATATTGGCCACAAGCTTAGACAGCCAAAGCACTACAGGGTTCTTACCTTACCTTCCCTTCCTTTCCTTACCTTCTCGTTATATACGCACGCAAAACGAAACCGTGACAATACTACACTGACAGCATTTTTTACTCTATTTGTACCTACACAAACATTCACCGACTGTTTTGGTGACCCTGAATAAGTCTGTTAACTGTGTTGTAAGCGAATCCAGTGCGTCTCGCTGGGGCTTTTTTAAATCTTTGGTTTCAGGACATGATAGTTTCCTCATACATGATTTAACTTGTTATTAAAAGTACGTTGATTTATTGCGTGCTACACACCGATTTCATCAAAGCTTTTGATCCTAGTGTATCAAGAAATATCTTGCAAACATGTGCTCCTTATGGTCGTTGCAAGGGGGTGAATTTGAACTCTCGAAACGGAGCTAAACTAACCGGTTTGTAGAGAAATGCGTATCTCGTTACGCCCGTTTCAGTTTTTTCGATGTGGGGTGCCCCAAGGGTGTTAGTTGGGACCTTTACTTTTCGTTATGTTCACGAAGGCTTCTTTTGATTCGTAGGTATAAAATCAGCGGACGAGCAGGCGATCCGCGAGACGTGCGTGCAGGCGCTGCGGCACGTGATCACGGCGGGCGGAGACAAGATGTCGGCTCCGCTGGCGCTGTCCATCCTCGCCACGCTGTCCGGGCCTGCGCTGCTGGCGCACGCGGACGACGCGCTGCGCGGCGCCGTGGGCGGTTGCCTGGGAGCGCTGCTGCACTGCCTGCCACCTCCGCATCAGGTACTCTCACCGTTTTCCATTTTCACTTCTTTTTTGGGTAGTACAATATGATTCATCGGTCGCGCCGGAAGCCGCGGGCGGAAACTATTCTAGATAAAGAACTATCTATTTAAAATTTCATCGAAATCAGTTGAGCCGTTATAGCATGATTGAACAAACATCCTCACAAACTTTCGCATTTATAATATAAGTATGATGTATTCCTCAATAACAGTTTTAGCATAGATACTTTATTCGCGATTTTGGTTCTGAATTAACTAACTGTATGTTTGTGGAACAGGATGCCGCGATCCAACACCATGTCCTCGGAGCGTCGCCGACGGACGACTGGCTGCTACAACACGGGCGCACCTGCGCACTCTTCGTCGCACTCAAGGAAACGCCGGAGTGCGTCTACAAAGACCAATTCGAGGAGAAGGTACATCGAATCAATCACACTAAACTTTCTTTGTTTACTAGTCAAAAACCCCCGCCTCCACTTCGTTCGTTCTATTACATACATACTTCAACACCCGCCGCAACCTCTTAGGGGTTAATTTTTGCACCCCTACACTACAGACACACTACTACGACAGGAATATATACTCCAAATTGTATACTCTTACGACTTCTGATTTACGCAGTGCGTTGATTTTCAGCCAGTAACATAAGAGTTTTATATATAGTAATGAAAACATCGATTCCTATTGGTTTGTAACCCTGGCACTTTTTGGGAAATAAATCCCGTTCAGGTTGCAGCGGCGATGGGCTTGCAACTTGTCATGTCATCAAAAGGTGTTTATTTAAATAAAATCACTAGGATCACTTTGAAACCTAGAAGAATCAGGCAGCAAACAACGGCGCGCGTGCCTATCATTTTTACCCGACTGCTGAGAAAGAAGGAGGGTAATGTTTTTTTTTTTCGATGATCCTTTTTCACAATGCAGGAAAAAGTAAAACAGTAAGGTATCACAGGCAGCATGATAAAAACTTGATGTCTCCACAGATCGAGAAGACGCTGCAAAGCTACCTTGCCAGCGACAAGATACCGATAGTCAGCAACGGTATCCGCGGCATGGGATACCTCATCCGGTACCTGCTGCAGAACAACCGCGCCGTGCCCCCCAACCTCCTCTCGCAGTTCGTCAGGGTGAGTTGTCTAATATAGTGACTTATGTCCTCATTGGTAAATTGCTTCATTGATCTTTACTGGCTATTCTAAATTATCTAATGACTTTTAACTAGGCTTTAATCAAGATAACCCAGTTTACAAAACAAAAATAGTTACAAATCTGCCTGTACCAACATCTGGTACTAATCTGGCCTTATCTCAACAAACGAGAGATAACGGGTCGTAATTCATCTATAACGCAGGCTCATATCATGCGTATTATTTAGTGAGTGAAAATGATGATTTAACTGGATGCATAAAAACTAGCTATTTTAAATGTTGTGCTACTATATCAAAGAGTAGCAAAATATCTAAAGATTAGCACTAAAAGTATTGTTAAACTACTATCCTACTAATATTATAAATGCGAAATTTTTTAAGTCAATCACGGCGTAACGGCTTAACCGATTTCGTTGAAACTTGGAATATAAAGAGTTCTATACCTAGAGTAGCATATAGGCTACTTTTTATGTAGGTACCAAGTTTTATGTAGGCTTCGCGGCAAGCGAAGCCGCGGGCGGAAGCTAGTAATCAAAATTCCTCTAAAGAAAAAAGAAAGAAAATACATTTATTTTGGACACACAAGCACAGCACAAACTAATAAAATAAAAAAATAAAGACACAAGGTACACGTTACAATACAAAAGGTAGGGAGGAAACAAAACAAAAGTAGGTAGGAAGTAACAAAACTAGGGTATTCATTAGTCCGTACCGATGCATGCGTGAGCCAAAAAAGGTTCCATCTCAGCTTTGATGCCGCACACAAAGTCACTCTAAAGTCATCCACTTCTGTTGCTGACTGTAAAATGAAGAGTACATGTAATGTTCAGGCAGTAATGAATATGTAATTCCGTGTGCAGAGCATGAACCACAGCAGCAACGAGGTGAAGCAGCTGATGGCGCGCGCGGCGGCGGTGGTGGCGCGCGACGCGGCGGCGGCGGGCCCGGGCGCGGACGTGCTGCGCGCGCTGCTGCCGGCGCTCGTCAACGGCACCAAGGAGAAGAACACCTACGTGCGCGCCAACTCCGAGCTGGCGCTGCGGGCCGTGCTGCGCCTGCCGCACGACGAACAACACGCGCAGGTATATCTACCACTACTTATGAAAGTCTTAAGAAAAAACCAAAACAATCTACACTTTGAGTTTGATTACAGTTACAGCTAATATCAAACCTAAAGCTGCATTCATCATCATTATCATTTCAGCCATATGACGTCTACTGTTAGGTCTCCCAATAAATTTCTAGACTGGCCAGTCTTGTATTAAAGCCACATTGACTTAATCAAATTGGACTCTCTGGCAAAGTAACTAGCTTTGATAAAAATTCACTCATATACACGAGAGTTAACACTATCAAATCCACTTGGATCGATGAGTTTATTATCATCTGTGCCAAAGGATGACCGTTTCGACATACGATTATAGCTAAATAAAAAAATAATTGCCTTGAAGGTTTTTAGCTAGACTGTTAATGTTTGCAGCAATGTGGAGCACTACTGGAGGAAGGCGCGCGCGAGTCGCTGAACGACGTGGTGGCGCGCGTGCTGCGGCGCGCACACGAGCCCACCCGGGACGAGGACCTCGACTGCACGCTGCTCACGTGAGGCGCCTCCCGCCTGTCCACCGCCCGCACTACACATTATATCATATACTATGAATTTAACCTGTTTTTTGTCAACTTCCCTTTCCAAATGTTTGTCTATTGATGTGAATAATACAGGATCCTTTAGGATCAATGCAAGTTATCAGAATTTCCTTCATACAATTTCTACAAGGAATTGACATATTATATTGTGTAGCTTCAAGAACGTCAGAAAGATTCTAAAGTTTTATATGAATGGTGCAGTTAGTAAAATTAGAAAGTAAGTAATTTTGAAATCAATAAAATGAGACACTGCAAACAAAAAGAGATTAGACAGAGACATGTTTGTGGCAAATGCATGAATGAGGTATTTTTATTTATTGACTGAACAATAACACTTAAACCAACAAAAATGCATATATTTTAATTACTTCATGTCAAAACTATGTAATCTACCTATGTGTAAAGCCTGGGGAAAGAAGTCAATAAAAACAATTTTCTTAAATAATTAGTTTTGACCTAATTACCCGTGTCTAACCACTTAAAACTTATTGGATACAATTCAAGGAATGTGATCAATTTTACATTTATAGGTACTCGGAATTCACACTCTTACAAATCTGCCTTAGGAGCTTTCTTGGAGAAGCCTTTACTCTGGACGAGTTCATTACACTGGTGGCGGTCAAGGTGGGAGAGAGCCAGCCTCTCAAGCTCGTTGTCCCCCTCGCCCAGCAGCACCAGCTCTGGAGGCGCGCCGGTGATGAAGGTCACTTCTACACCCTCATAGTCCGGTGCGTCTTGCATCACAAACTGCTTTACCTGGGGCAGCCTGTTCAGTGAACATCCTCTGCATGTCTACAATGAATCAAACAAACGAAAATATTAGGGCAACAAATTGAGAAGTTACTACGGAGGGAGGCGTAACATGCACAGCAGGCGACAGTGGCAGGAAGCGAAGGAATGATTGAAACACGTACCTCAATTCTCGCAGAAACGATATCGTCGAGATCGTACGCTGTTACAGCTAAAAAGACTGATGCCAAAACAATAAGTATCTTCATGTTTCTATCTAGGTTTCGATATTATTGATTGCTAAATCGAATTGGACGACACTACAGCACCGAACAACCGATCTTTTGATCTGTTTATTTTAGTTATTCTAATGTTTCTTGAACAATTCACGTCACTCACACACAGACTGGTATATACAAAATTACTCTATGCACACTACTATATAGGAAGTACTTCACCACAGACTAGGAAGATACTTCACACTTTTCCAAAGACTATTTCTTACACTACGTGACTTTTCTTTCACAGTTTTTTTTTCGTTCTATGGCATCTGCTTTGACTGATGTATGGCAATCAATATTGCCAATGTCAAGTAATTATGACAAATAAAAATTCTGTTTGCTTGTCCAAGAATCCAAGAACAAGAAATGTCTATTCTGTGGTATGGATCTTAGACCGGTATGGATCTTCTTGTTGTTCACAGACTAATAGGGAAACTTCTTGTTGTGTCGGGCGCGGCGAATCCTTATTGGCTGGCGACACGCTGGCGATGTAAAGTTGGATTGCCCGATATTTAAAAAAAACATCGATGTCGATAACGATGTTGACATCTTGCGTTCGTTGTAAAAACATCGATGTTTTCTCGGTAAATATCGATGATCTTCCTAGTCTGTGGTTTAGTTTAGTCTGGGTTTTTTTATGGTTATGTTTGGTTGGTTTTTTAATCGTAGTCACAGACTAATAATTAAGGAATACTATTATATACCACAGAGTACCTGTGATATATACCGGCTATGTACGTAGATAATAAGTGATCAAACAAGCTTACCTGTGATGTTCGATCATTATTATACGAAGAACTTTATTCGAAGATATATTAACCATGCAGCTTCCCTTTGTGTAGCTGGCAACCGACGCAATTTAGATTCTCAGCCCTAAAAAAAAAAACTAAACCCACACATCAATGCTCTATGAACCCATCTGTCACTCGTCATTCTTTTTAGAGCCTCGAATACCTGTTCCTCAACTTTACCAATGGGCCGGGTGGGTGAGGTTCATATATCTTCGAATAAAGTTCTTCGTATAATAATGATCGAACATCACAGGTAAGCTTGTTTGATCACTTATTATACTCGGACTTTATTCTCGATATATTAACCATGCAGATGTTCAGAGATATGATGGTAAAGTTGAGATACTTATACCGTAGAAATAAACATGATTATAAAAATCCACTCAAGAAATTAACTCCTTCTAATTTATATCAATAAATTTAAACTCAATATCGTAATAATGTTAATGAAATCAACTTTTCTATAATAATCTTAAAACTTGAGTACTTAAAATAATAATAATCAGTCCCATTATCATTAATAGGTAGGTACTTAATTACCATAAAGTATAAAATTTCATCATATTAATCAGTACTACATCCCATTGCGAATTAGCACTGAGGACGGCCTGGGCAAATTGTCCCTTAATCTATCGGTCTGTTACAGAACTTAGCAAATGTTGAAGAATTATCTGTTCCGCCTGCGGTCCACCCAATCCTATACAATGAAACACCTTTCCACTGAGCAATTCAAGTGGAGGCATGTCGTATGGATACAATGCCCTGAAAAGATTGTAGTATCTATACCACCCACAGAAAAAGTATATTTTATCCATCCACCGATTGATGATGATGAAACCTGTCTGTGTGGTTCTGTCAGTGTTATTAATAGGTGATCATTATGATTTCCGATAATCAGACAAAGTTCCAACTGGACAAATTCCAGGTCTTTCAAAAAAGGCTAAATACAAATTAGGTTGACTATGGCCTGGAGCAGAAGTTTTATAATGCCGTCTATTACAATGTGCATACCATCACGATGGATTTCGATGTCTTTATTAGAGTTAGAGTCTGCTCTTTGTGTTGTACTCAATCCAAGCAATACCACTAATTCGTTTGATAATTTAGCAAAACTAAGAGTCATATTGGAATACCGATTGTAATTGCATTCCAGGTAGTTTGATATTATTCCAATGGTGGTCATGACTTAGACATAGAATCCCATAAATAACCTGCGATGATCTCCCCCAATTTTAGAGCCAACAATAAGAAATAGTGCTGCTTTATGAGAGTTTAGGGAAGCCTAACCAGCCTCTGAATCAAATAATTTTGTTAGAAAATATATAATTCTAGACATTGAAAAGTCTAGTCTAAATTCTAGACTAGTGCAAAAGGATATTTATGCTATGCTCTTGGCAAAAAACCCACCAAATCTGGTACGCTACATTATATTGTTTGAGTGTATTGTTAGCAAGAATAATCCCATGGATGAGGGTGGAATTGTCTGTCTCAACCATGCTGGCCTGATAAAATCCCGGCAATTAGTGTAAGTTGATTATCTATGGGAAGATTATCTCTGAAACAAACAATCTTCCTGAAAGAAACAATGTTAAGAGAGATCCTTTCGAGGTTTGAAAAATATTATTTTTGACATTAACATTGTTTGTAAAAACTGGTAGGTACCATGGACCATTATGACCAGTAGGACATTACCATGATTCCTGCTGCTTTATTAGGTATGTACAATTATTTCCCAATATTTCATTATTAGACATATATATATAGAGGATATATGAGAGAATTATAAAATAAATATTTCGACCAGTCCACCATAAAAGCATTAATATTCTAAGCATCAGAATCTGGTTTCCAAGAGATGTCCATCTCTTGAAGCAAACAAATCAATATCAGGTTTGACCCATTATTGATGTACAATTTTCTTGCATGCAATGACAATCAAAAAACGTAAAGGTGTCATTTGTTACTAAATATATATATATATATATTCTTCATATTCAATCAATTCTTACTCAATGTATGGGTTGATTCTTTGAGATTCCTCATCTGCTTTTTTATTATCACCAGACTTAATATAAGAGGCAAAGAGCCAGATAATGTCTAATCTCACACCATTGCCTTAGAGTAGCTCTAGCAAGATTATAGAGATAAAATAATTGTATACCACCCATTCGGTTTATACATGATAAATCTGTTTTATTGTCTACTCTTAGCAAAATATTAATATTTTGTATGGTATGTTTGGCAAACAATTTAAGACCAAAAAATATTGCCAATAATTCTAATTAGTTAATGTGAAATGACTTTTCCTCCTCTTCCCAAATACCATTCGCTCTATTATCATAACAAAATGCTCCCCAGCCTATCCCGGAGGCATCAGCAAATACTATCATTTCTTTTTCTTTTAAAAATAAAGGCGTGGCCTTTATAATATCAGCCCACCAAATTTAATTCAATTATTGAATAAAATTTTACTGTATCATTGTTGTATCATAATTCACAATACTTTCAACAAAATAATAGTATTTGTTTTAAGAGTTTAGTCTAAAGCCAACCATATGTGGTGGTAGGACATGCTGCCACTAATGTCCCTATCAACTTTGTAAAGTCACGGATATAATACCTTTCCAGTATACATTTTTGCTCTAAAGTTAAATGCAGGTCATGTCATGTCTCTAGAACTAGAAATTGGCAGAACAAGAAAGTTTTGTTGCACCTTATTTCTTCTTCTAATTATAAACCCAAGCACTGTGAAAGTGCATCTTTAAGCAGGATTTGAATACAGATCATAAGTAAAAACAAATCATCTATAAGTATTGATCTGATTTATAGGCTTTCTATCTTCGGTGAATCATTATTGTTGTAAAAACCTTATGTGCTGCATGGAACACCATAACAGAGTTCATTGAACTCATACAACTTGTCTAACTGAAACCCTAAATATATCTTATATTGTGGGTCCATATTTACAAACAATATTAATCCTTTAAATCTATTTTTGTCTTCCAGTCTCCAATGGAAATTAAAGAACCTGCTGTTCTCTGGTCTACCATTTTTAAATAAGCCGTGGATACATAGGTAATTTGTTGTTTTTAGTTAAAAATCAATGTTTGATACAAATTGATCTAATGTTATAAGCGATGGCTAAAAGTATATCAGCATCCCTAGATTATCTAGAAACCGAGTTAATATTATATGAAGTTCTTGGTACCAAACGTTGGTATGGCTCAGTGGCAAATGGAAATGAATTTCCACAGTATATTCTAGTATAGAATCGTCATGGCAGATTTTTCTCCAGCATTCTAAAAAATGTGATAATCTTCCAGCATTGCTTACCTCTATGTCTGAGCAGGAGGTTTCACAGGTGGCATTTGCAGTTTCCTCATTGAGGACTGGTAATGTTGGGTGGATGCTTGTGAGCCTCTGTTGAGAATGAGAACTGCATCTTCTTGTGTCCATACCTCGGTACTGTGCTCCGCTGGTTGTAATGAGGAGGACCGTTAAGTTTCACTGCAGATTATTTTTATTGAAGTTGCTAGTTGTAGCACAGTCTTCTTAATTGATTGCTCACTTCGTTAGCAAGCATTGAATACTTTAATTTTCTCAATCAGGTTAGTACCATACAGGTAGCCTTCCCTCTCAACAACTTTGATTGTAACCACACAGGATTCATCTAACGCTGGCTGTTACCAGGTTTTTCCTTGACCTTGTTTGTTAAAGGTGTAAGTCCGATAGAACTCTTCCAGCCTCATTCAAAGCGCTTATCATTTTAAGTCTGTCGACTTGTTCATTATGAATCAATGTGGGTATGGCACTACACGGTACCGCTTGACCAACTCCTATCAACTGATCCATCAGTCTTAGTTTACTTTCGTTTTTGAGTTCATCTCTTAAAATTGTGTCCATATAAGTGTCACAACATGATCCATAGCAGGGCCAAAATCTTGGATTGTCTGGCATGAGGTCTTCCCAAGGCCCACAGGCCGTCTGGGTTAGTAGTGGGCACTGCCTGAGTTTTACCCATTGCTGGCATAAAAAGGCTGTTAGGTTAGTAGGTTCTTACATGAAACTGTATAGTAAGGCCTCTCGGACCAAACCTACGAGTAGGTATAAAGATCTCGTCCATACAACTCGTGTATGACCCAAGTCAAATGACCACATCGATCTATGTTGTACATGAAACTGCATAGTAAGGCCTCTCGGACCAAACCTACGAGTATAAAGAGCTCGTCCATACATCTCGTGTATGACCCAAGTCAAAAGACCACGTCGATGCATCTCGTACACCACCCGCGTCAAGACCACGTCGATGCATCTCGTACATCACCCGCGTCTATCGATAATTCAGTTATGAAAAAACCTCCCTCAGCTTTGCCGATCATAACGATCGGTGCTTTATCGATATTTTGTACAACATTTACCAGTAAAACTAGACACAATGTGTCTTTTTATTTGAAAAAATTTCATCAAACCGGGCGGCGATGATTGTCGCTTGTTTCGTTTCATTTCATGCGGCGTTCGATTTTCCTGATTCTTTCCATGTAAAAATCCTAATTTGTCCGTTTTCTCATTTCTCGAACGTTTATGCATTGTCTTGGCGTTATATAAATGAAACACTCTTCATGTTTTATGCTGAAATAAAATAATTTCACTTTTCCTACAAGAAAAATACGTAACGGTTGCCGCGCAAACAAAAAGAATGACGAGTGACAGATGGGTTCATAGAGCATTGATGTGTGGGTTTAGTTTTTTTTTTTAGGGCTGAGAATCTAAATTGCGTCGGTTGCCAGCTACACAAAGGGAAGCTGCATGGTTAATATATCGAGAATAAAGTCCGAGTATAATAATAGATTAGCGTAAGACGAAGGCTTTGGATTTCGCTGAATTTTGCCCGTATTCGCAGGAGATACTGAGAAAAATGTCTAGAGATAAAAGATACCAAGAATTAACGAAGCTGAAAGCGTACACCGACGATATCGAAAAGGAAGTAACTTTGTTGCTGCAAAGCTTGCAATGGGATTCAAAACTTACTACAGAGGTAAAATTTGATTATACTTGCATTCTATTACTATACCTACCTTTAGATTTATGATCTTTCATAACATATGTTGAGACCTTTACCATTTTGATTTGGTTTTAGAAACATCCCATGGTGACCTGCCAACGCAATTCAAACCATAGGATACCATTAAACGAGCGAGACACCCATGAGAAGCAATGCTACCTGACCGAGCTGGGCTACGGGAAGGAGGAAACATTTCTGCCCGAACCTGTCGACCCTCATGCAAACACTCTTGTCAAATTTTGTATGATATTACTGTTGATTCTATACATTCCTTTTAACAATCATCAGTTTGTTATGTTTGATCGATGTAAAACAACAGATGCTATAATACTAATTTGATATCTATTTAACTTAATAATTTATAAAGTGTATACCTATATTATTTGTTTCAGCAAAACTTGAGATCGCAGATATTATTCGCAATGCAGCAATTGATAACCCATTATTTAAAAGAGGTAGGTAGTTATATCTATAATAAGTGTATTGCAAATATAATGCAAATCTTTACTAAGAATACCAATTGGTAATAATTGTGCCCAAATATATTAAAAGAATAACATTCATTTCTTTATTGCAGTATGTCTGCAGACATTTTGGCCAGGAAATGCTTCATAGATCTATGATATTGTATCCTTTACTTACAGATTAACTTTATTTACAGAAAGAAACTTAAAACTAATACAAGTTAATATTTACAAAATACACAAGAAACAGTTGAGCCATCTAAAGACCGTTACAAACAATCTATAGATAGCTACATGTTATAAGTTGCCAGTATGTTGCAATAAATATTTTTAATTTGTTTTATAAGAAACTGTAATAGCTTCATTGACTCAAGGTGTAGGATGTCAGGGAGCAGAACCGCTGACAGTGGAGCGCCTGCAGAGAGCTTACACAGCAGACGAGCGACGTGCCATTCACGACGCTGTAGTGAACGCTGCACCCTTCTGTCATGACCTGACCGATCTGGATTTGTTAAGGTGTGATTTTTACCTAAAACTAACAAAATGTACTGATTTTCAACAAAAAAAAAATTATGTCCTTAAATGGAAAATTGTGTTGTACTCCTTTGTTGTAGTTCAAGTACTGATGCAAAAGAGAGCCAGAAGAAATCCCGGCTGGAGATTCTAGCGGAGTTGCGGAACATGAAGCGACGCCGCACCAAGTACCGCGTCGCGCCCAAGACTCGCAACTATTCCGACGTGCTAAGGGATGTCATCAAGACTCAGGTACGACGCAGGTTGAAACCCGATTATAAAAATATAACCTATACTTTTACCTGTATTCAACTAGAACTTCATTTATACAAAATTTTAAGTCTATGCTAATTCTGTCTGTCTGTCTACCTACTGCTGGACAGACATGTAGTCTCACCATATGGGTTCTATACAAGGTGATTCATAACATGTATTCCATCCCGAAAGGGGGTTCTAATTCTAATTCTAATTCTAATCGGGGGTGGTTAGACCTGCACTGACTTCCCGCTGTGGGGTGTTTTGTGCATTGTCCCCCTATAAAGGGGGTTATGATATCAACGAAAATAAATAATTTTAGCAAAAACTTTGTAAATATTATACGAAAAATATTTTGGTAATGGAACCCTAAAAATCTTCTACGGATTTCCTCATTTCGAACCACGAACCGGGCGACGCAGTGTTGGAAGGCCCCCCACCCGATGGACCGACGACATTGTGAAGGTTGCGGGAATTCGGTGGATGGAGAAGGCTCAAGACCGTTCGTCATGGAACTCTTTGGGGGAGGCCTATGTCCAGCTGTGGACTTCTACAGGCTGATGATGATGATGACCCTAAAAATATCAACTTATCAGCTACTAAATACGTTGGTAGCTCAATATACGTGTAACTTTGGCGCCCAACAAGGTGACCCTTGGATGGCGCCAACATTCAAAAACATATAAAGCTATGCTAACATTTATATAATTTCCCCCATTAGATGGACTCCTATGGAGAAGCAACGAGTACAATAATCAAAACAGAATATGGCCAAAATGTTTACGTGTCTCAAAAAGTTTCAAACATCAGTTCAGAAAACGTTTCCCCTCATGGTGCAGTCATCAAACTAGAAAGAGAATCACCAGAATCACATCACTACAGCAGACATCAGCGTGATGAACCTAGAGAACGCTATAGAGCAAGGAGTACAGATAAGAGCCATAATGATGATAGGAGAGCATTTCGTAAAGATAATATTTCATCTAAAGAAAGGGATAGAAGCTATAATGAGAGTCAGCAAATTGAGATTTCTAGAGATACAGAAGAAAACCGAGAACGGAAGTATGGCGACAACGGAAGAAGGCATCATAAAGATAAATACTCATCTAAAGAATGGAGCAGAAATTATGACGAACATCCAAAAAAGGATACCAGAGACAGAAGCCGAGAAAAAAGATATGATGATGATCATAGAAGTCGATATCCCGACTACTCATCGAGAGACAGACGTAAAGACTATGAAAGCTCCAAAAGAGATTTAAAATATCAGCATGACATCAAGAAGGAAAGAGCTTCACAGGAATCAGAATCTTGTTCAGACTACATTAGGGACAGCAATCGTGACAGAAGTAGAAGCAAAGAAATAAGACATTGTAAGCAAGAAAAGGTTGACAAACATAAACGACGCGGCCCTGATAACAAACTTGAGAGAGAGTCACTACAAAATCAGTCATATACTAACGGAGAAACTTCTAGAAAACGTCACAGAAGCAGAAGTAAAGATAGAAGGCACAATGATAAAATGAAACGACGCGATGAAGGCAAACATTCGTATAAAAGAGACAAAGAACACGACAGTCGTAAAAGTAAACAAGATTATTCATCAGGCAGGTTTATCAAGCAAGAAAGAGAGTCGCCGTAACACTGCGAAATATTCTTGAAGGAATATACGTACGTTCAGTATGTTTGCTAAAATTATAGTTGTCAAAAAGTACCTATTGATTTAGTTTCACTCTGGATCCAATGATGAAATTCAAAATCGTACATTAGCGTTTATTTATTCTTCATTTCAGCTGTAGTACACTGAACATAGATTTCCAGAGTTTCCCAAAGCTGTTGTTGTTATACTGCCCATCCCCTAGCTTTTTTCCCTCAGTAGCATCTTACGACATCCACGGGTAGAAATGGAGGGGCCTATTCCTCAGGCCACCACGACATTATTTCCTATCAAAAGAAAATAATGCCTATTTCCTTATTACTATAGAATAACGTCAATCAAACACTTAGTTAATAAGAAAAAAAGCTTCAAACTATCCACTTGAGGAATTAAACAAGAGCAAATTGAGCTCATCGTGAATCATAGCCAGTGACCGTACAGTAAACTGCCTGGAGTATGATATTTGGAGTCGCCCGGCGTGACGAGGCGCGCATCTGGTAAGATCATTGCGCCCAGCGTATTACTTATTTATAACACCAACTATAAATCTTAATCGGCCGTTACAATTTTATAACTGCAGTATAACTCAAGATGCTAGACTTATACCTACCAAACTATAGGTACCTAAGCATAAGCATTTGATATTTTGATGAGAGATTTCGTTACAAGAGTAGGTACGTATGTAGGTACTTCGCTGGCGTATTTAAACTTATTCGAACTGCTCAGTAAAATTATGGAAGACTAGCTTCCGCACGCTGTTTCGCTCGCGTGGGTAGGCTTTAGGCTAGGTATAGACCGCTCTTTTCCAAGTTTCATCGAAATCGGTTCAGCCGTTACGGCGTGATTGGTGTAGTACTTTAGTGTAGTAGGATTCTCAGTCAATTTATTAGATTTTTTTCTAAATAAGGTAGAAGCATTAAAAACACCGTGGAATCAAGAACAACAATTTCTATGAATGACTAGAGAAAGTTTATGAATATTCATTTCAATGACCAACCGTGATATCTACCTCTTCGAGGTAAAAAAATGCAGTAGGAAGGAATACCTTTCAAACTAGGATATTACCTTTGTAGGTATTGCCTATCATAGATGGACATGTATGAATGTTCTTTGGGATTAAAAAATCGTACTAGGTAAGTAGTTTCTATTTACATAGGTAAGTACCTAGTACCTATTACCTACATATTTAGGTACTTACATCATAAAAGGGTTAAACAAGAGTTAAATATGCTTGATCTGAATAATATAGTCGTCAACGCCGAAATCGGCACACGTCAAGAATTCCATAAATCTGGACCGCGTCTTGGCAGTGTGTAAGCTGATAGGCGAGTGGTTCATAAATACCTAATTCTGTGTCTATGCGTGCAGGAATGGGAGTGTGACTGACTATGTATATAATACTAGCTTCCGCCCGCGGCTTCGTCGGTGAAAGAATCAGTGAAGTGAAAGGATTAAAGTGCGCCTCTTAGAGGCTCCTTTCATCCCTCTTTTTTAATTTTTAGTTTCTAGAACATGCCGGTTTGCTTCAACGTTTAAGAGTCTGGTACCAATAGGACACATACCTACATTTTCCGAACGGAAGTGTATGACCGGTTTCGAACCCACGACCTGTTGATCCGGAGGCGGGGCCACTACCACCACTCCACGTGTGCTCTCGTACGTAGTATGTAAATTCATAAGATGTTTCTCGCAGGGGGAAGGCATCCCCTTGTGCATGAAACTTTAATTTCAATTTTAAAGTTGTTTTTTTTTTATACAACTGAGGTTGCAAACAAGCTTACGGCCCACCTGTTAGTAAATCTACAAAACGTTCCTCACGGAAACCCGCAGAACGTAATGAGCTGAAATGGATGTACCTACCTAATGCAACACGTGCGTGAGTGTGTGTGTGTACCTAACATTATCAATACCTATAAGAATCAAGGTACTGACTGGCTGAATGGAGATTTCAAAAATAGCAGAAATGCTTTTTATTTCAGAAACTGTTTTACCTAGTAGACCCGTGGAATTTTAAATTATTCACATTAAACACCTGTTTCAGCATACCTATTTAAAAATCACGGAGTCACTTTAATCGCCAAAAAAAATAACGTTTTCACCTGATACCTAACAGTGAATACTTATCTAACAGTGGCAGTGTAGTCCCTATCTTTTAATGTGGTGGGGAGGCCTATGTTCAGTTGAGAAATAAAAATTTAAAGGTATCTCTAAAAATAAATAAATAAATCGAATCCGCACCCCTTGCGTCTCACGCTTGCACTCGCCCGCTGCGCCACCGAGATACTCTATGAGGATCAAATCTGATGCTGAAGTCAGAAAGCTCCTGGGAACTAAATGCAGCGGAATAGTAGTGTTTGGGCTCTTTTTAATGATTTTAATCTTCTTGTCGTGACACTGGTTTTTTCTTGGTCATCCTGTATTAGGTCAGTGGCCAGTTTGAGGTATGGTGGCCCTGAAAAGGGCCTATGACCGCCGATGAAAGAATCAGTATAGTGAAAGGGTTAAAGTGCGCCTCTTAGATGCTCCTTTCTTTTAATGATTTTAATGAAATGTCCAACGAGAGATGAGGATCATTGTCTGACTATTATGTCGGAGGGTATGCAATGGTGCATCTCTACCTATTTTTTTTAATTTGGCTATGGTGTCCTTCCTGCGGCCACAATTGACCTTCTGTGATCGCCACTTGTACCTAACGGTAGGATAGTTTTTTTATTAAGGTACCTACCACGCGAGCAAAGCCGCGAGTCTCAGCTAGTTATCAATAATTAAATCGAGTTGATGAAGCTGAAAGCAGCGAGCGTGTTTGTCTGTGAATTGACATATGATTTCCAAATCCCATTACGTTAGTGAAACACTCAACCAAAGTAATCGGTAATTGAAGTTACATAATTATTTACGATTTTGTAATATAATTTGCTTACTGCTTACGAATATCAATCATTGTTCAATCAATATCCTACAGCTTTGTAGGCTATTTCCATTTTGTGTTCCGTTTTCTTTTCTCTGAGAACCTACCTATTCTTTATTACCTATAATATAGTAATATAGTTAATATAGTAGAAAGGGAATTGTCTTTGTTATCTATTTAAGTTTTTTTGAAAATGTTCCATTTGACCATGTCGCGGAATATTTAAATGTTTCATTTTCTGATTTGCATGTGGAGTAGAAACTATAAATTACCTACTAAAATCAATTATCTTTGTATAATTATATGAACGTTACTTGTAAAGAACTGTAATTACTGGAAACCTGACATGCCTATGTTATATATAACGAAATGATCAATAAATGAATTGAATTGACAAAATATTAAATACATACCCTATTTTGTAGTAGCTATTTTAGACCTGGAACTGCGTTCAATGTTGTGCAATTTAGAATTAGTTATTTGCATCCATACTTATCTAACATAGGCCAGAAATAGAAATGATTGATTGACCCATCTATCTAAGGCGCAAGCGTTTCGTCGTACTAATTTCACGGATTGTGCACACCAATTTGTTTTTTTTAGAAATTTTTGCCGCGACCAAATGCTATTATGGTACACTTATCAATTTCTAACTTCAATAAAACTCCTACTATCGGTTCTTTACACATTAAAATCAATATTTGAATGTGTGTAGGTATCTTTTTTTTTAATAATTGACAGAAGCAGATGTCTATATTCTTCAATTACAAGATAAGCAAGATACTTTTTGTACTCTACCTATACTGTGACTCTACTCACCGTAGCAAAGACTTATCTAATACAATACACAAAACTAAGGTAGGGAATATAATAACTATGGTAATAGGGACGTAATGGCTAATTGCTTTCATATTCTTAACTTTTTGTACCTTACCTATCTTCTTTTGCAAATCTTTTCAAAAACGCTACGAAAGTTGAAAGCGATAAAAATCTGACGCCATCATTACGGAAACTTACGGGTAAAATTGAAATTGAAAACTTGAATTAAATTATTAAATTTTATGAATCAATTATGTTATAAATCTAACACTGAATAGGTATATGCAGCGCCCTACAGGGTACATGTATCTACCTACTAACTTAAGCTACCTTGACCTAAGCTGTAATCATGTACATGTTGGCAATAAATGAATATGAATAATATTTATTTATTATTTATTTTATTTATTTAACCTTAAATAATACGGTTTATTTCCCAATTACATTACTTAAGGATAGAATTAGATTACAATTATTACAATAAATGTCAATCAGATTAATTAAAAAAAATATATAAAAATAAATTAGAGATACATATTATATAAAAATAAATTAGAGATACACAGAATGTCAAAATAAATAAAATAATCAAAATACAAAAAGAAGATGTAAATAAATTAAACATTAACATCAGTCATACTTCTCGCTCACAAAATTCCAAACATTTAGCTAATATAGTCATCCATAAATATGAAAACTACGAGTTATTCCATACGATGCATGGTTCGTGTTTGGGTTCATCTTGGCTCACTACGCCTCGGGGGTCGCAGAGGGCCGCGGTTCGGCAAGAGTTACCGAAAACCCGTAGCTTGGCCGTTGCCTGACTCTAATAATTTGATTATGGTTTAATGTAGAGGTTGTAGTGTGGTGTGGAGTACGCGCGTCCCGCAGTCAGTCCAACCAACGTCGCAGTTGGTGCACGCGTTCCTTCGCTACGGAGCCAATACGGAAACGTTTACGACAATATATAATTTACGCTAAGGATTTTAAGTTGTAAATAGTATTTACTGAATTTTTATGTGAATTTTTGTGCTTAAAAAATGTGAAAGTGTGTGATTGTTGGACTCTACGGCAGAAGGATTTTTTTCTGTTTGTTTTTGGTAAGTTTTATAATTATTATGAATTGGAGCATAATATAAGTATCTACTTAGTATTTTAACGTAATTATTTTACATACGAATTGTACGCGAAATGTCTACGTTACAAATATCACCTGTTTAAAACATTTTGTATCCAAATTAGTAACCGCATTGCATTTCTTTACGAATTTTAGTATGGAGAGACCCAAGTCTTCGTCCGCTATCAGATAGAGCCCTCCATCCAAGTGTTTGTGCTTACATAGGCACACTATTTGACTTGTTGGCACATACAATAAATAAAAGTAAATAAAATAGCCCAAGCCATAAAATGAGTACAACTATCCCTCTACAAGTCCATCGACCGCGCGAACGCATGTATAGGCTCTCCTATAAAAGCAGAGGCCACGAGATAAAATAAATTGAGAACATTAACTGTTTATAAAATTACCTGTCCACTATATTAATGGGCGGTGGATAGAAGAATTCGCGATAAGCAACCTAATTGAAATATCGTTAGCGAAGCTATCTCCAACTCGTTTGTGTCGTTTGCAGGCTAGTTTTCTACTCTGAGATTATTTGTAATTTAATTATGGATCTACTTGCATTTAGGCACTTAGAAGTTTACCTATACTCTCAAATATTTTTCTATATTATCAAATATAGATTAAAAAAAATGTTTTTTGTGAAAAACTAAAAACAAATTCCATTTTGTTTTATGCAGATCTTATTTTTTTTCAAAATCGAGCCCTTAACTCCTAACATCACTTTTCGGTTACTCTCACGGTTTCCGATTTCGCCTAAGTAGTGGCCCTGAAAAAAAAACTCAACCTGTATATTTCTGCAACTTCTGCAGATTTCTACTACACAGGAGTATATGCATCTCTGAATCTTCAAGCAATAGGACCTTGCTCTATTATCTTATCCAGTTATTTTGCGGTTTCAGAATTCGGACAGACAGTGCATTAGTGCGCACCTTTTTCAGTTTAATTCTGCTTTAAAAGGCACTTTGATTTAAGCATAAATTAGGTACAATTGGATCGAAATCCTCACCAATCCCCTTTATATTTCACCGACACGCATTTTCCATGGCACTCAAAAAAGAAGAGTTTCCAAAAGAACCTATATCAAACGGGACGGAATAAATCAGCGAGCTTACTCGAAACAAGTTAAACCTTATAGATGGTATCATTTTTTGGGCGTGTTCACACAGAAAGCAGGCTTGCAGCTGGTTTGCCGGTACTGGCACCAGCCTACTGGATCCTTAAAAAAACCCAGATATTATGAGAGCGAGATGAATTTAAATTAATTTATGGCTATAGGTACAATATATACTTACTAGCTTCCGCTTGCGGCTTCGCTCACGTGGTACCTACATAAAAAGAACATTATCTATTCCAAGTTTAAATAAAATCGGTTGAGCCTTTACGGCGTGATTGAACAACAAACATCCAAATATCCTCACAAACTTTCGCATTTATAATATTAGTAGGAAGGATATCTGTCTCGTTTTGGTATGATCGAGTGTGTAGGCTAGCCACGAGGCCGTGGTAGCCGCGGCTGAAGAACAGGCCCCTCCATATCTCCTACCTGTGGATGTCTTAAGAGGACTAAGGAAAAGAGCATTGATGGGCAGCAGCGTCCCCTATTTTCACAAAGGTAGCTCTAACTGCGCCATCCCGCGTGTCCAGCGTACTGAGTAATGGGCAAATCCCCCCCACATGAAATTCACTCCGGAAATCTGTGGAGGAGGCCGATGTTCAGCAGTGGACTTCAAACGGCTAGAATGATGATCATGTAGGCTAGCAGAAGTAGGTAGGTACGCTCGTACCTGCCGTACACCTGCCCTAACCTGATTTAGCATAAAACTACATATTGATTGTAGCTATCACTAACCTGCGAATAAACACCGCGCGCAAGTTGCACTCGTAATTGAAAGATGGCGGGCAGATAAGCAGATGCATGGCAATGCGAGGGAAAGTGCGGCTGGACACGAGGCCCATTACGCTGCTCACACACCATGCTACGGAGCAGCATCAGAGAAAATACCAATCAAATATGCGAGGTATACAGAATGTGGAAAATAGAGCATACCTGTATAAAGAGAAATATTTTTCCTTTGAAAATTAAGCATAGGTGGCTAACATGTAGGCCCCCCATCTAATGACCGATGGCATTGTGACCTATGTGGCGAATGAGCCGTTAGGGACGCGGGCGCGAGTCTAAGTGATTTTATTGAAATAAACACCTTATGAAAGTAGGTTGAACGATAATAAAGCAATCTTAAGTAGACGCTTCTTGTCTTAAAAAGTTACTTAAGGCGATGATGTTAGCTAAATGATACAACGCAAAGGTATCATAGATATTGACTGACCTCATAGCTCAGTTGGTAGTAACTCTGCCTTCTGCGCTAGAGGTCGCGGGTTCGATTCCCGCACTGGACAAACATTTGTGACTAACACAGATGTTTGTTCTGTGTCTGGGTGTTAAATATATATATAGTATATCAGTCTCTGGTACCCATAGTACAGGCTATGCCTAGTTTGGGATCAGTTGACCGTGTGTGATATGTCCGGAATATATATTTATTAATATAATAAATGCGAAAGTTTGTAAGCTGCTCGGATGTTTGTGTGACTGTTGCGTTTATTATTTTTGCTTCGATCACGTCATAACGGTTCAACTGATTTCGATAAAACTTGATAGAGTTCTTTACATAAGCATAGGTATAGGCTACTTTTTATCTAGATACCATGTGATGCCGCGTGCGCTTGCTGGTATAATATAAATGCCAAAGTTTTTGAGGATGTTTGGATGTACCTAAGTATGTGGTTCAAGTTTTATATATCTATTGTATATAGTATAATTTCCATTTCCTTTTATAAACTTTTCTAGTTTTTTTATCTAGGTACCGCGCAAGCAAGTTAAAGTATAAACTGAGTGTTTATTTAACACAATGATTTCCACTTATCCACTCCAAACAAGAGGTATCAACTCTCCAAACATGGCACCGGCACGGCACGGCAGCACCGCGCCGGCTCGCCGCTTTAGATCAATCTGAAGTGCAACAAACATGGTCATTGTGTACTTTCCGTTTGACAACTTAACACTTGGATAATAAGTACTGTTACAACTCTATTGACTCTACAGCTTTTGGGTGTAAATTGAGGATTTAAGAAAAGTTTGTTGGTATAGAAAACCTTACCTATATAAACCTACCAAAGACTTATATGTATATAGTAGAAAATAAAATGACTATAATATTGTCTTTGCTAATACTTATTAAGATATCCATGTCATGGTTCTTAATTTCATAAGTTTTGAAATATGTACAATAGATTTCTACGATCAGAAACCTATTATATAAACGGTAGGATAGTTTCGTTAGAATAACCAATAAGCGATTGAGAAAATACTAACCGAGTACAAATTTAATGTTGTTATGATTCTTATGTCATAAAAAATGAGGACCATACCTTCAATGTGATCGAGAGCCAAATTCCTGAGTCCCACGCGGCGCCCGGCCGGCGCTGGTGCGCGCGGTAAAAACATAATGAGAAAGCATCTGCGCCTGCGCACGCCACGCCATGCCATGCCGTGACGCGGCGAGACACGGATCTTTATAATCTACTTTTTTATATAGACTATATAATATAATAGGGTCTATATTATCTACTTGCTGGTGACCTACAATCGAGTTGTTTGGCCAAAAGGGGTCTTTTGACACTAATAAAGAGAAAAGTGCGATTGTCATTAATTTCAAATCTCATTTGGTCTCATCATCATCATCATCAGCCTGTAGAAGTCCACTGCTGGACATAGGCCTCCCCCAAAGAGTTCCATGACGAACGGTCTTGAGCCTTCTCCATCCACCGACTTCCCGCAACCTTCACAATGTCGTCGGTCCATCGGGTGGGGGGCCTTCCAACACTGCGTCGCCCGGTTCGTGGTCGCCATTCGAGAACCTTTACTCCCCAACGGTTGTCGGTTCTGCGAGCTATATGGCCTGCCCACTGCCACTTCAACTTGCTAATTCTGAGATTCATTTGGTCTATTTGCGGTTAAAATCATACAGTGAACGATGCGAGCGACATCAAAATATAAGTTAGTCACTTTGTCCACTTAGTTATGTAATTTTCTGACCAATAATAATTAATATTCTGTGTAATAGTAGGCTTGCGTCCTACTCGCGCTTGACCGTCCTTATTTCTAAATCGGTCTATACATACACAACCAGATAATTAGTGGCACATTCGTTATTAAAGCGCGACGCGACGTGCACGCTATGTTCCTGTTTTTGTGTGCTTTAGGCTTAGAGTACACGGACTGTTACAGTTGATACTAACCACATCAACTAGCACGACAGATTACGTTATTTTGTAAGTAATTGGCTTATAATGGAGGCTTATTAAATACTTAAATATTGGAAGAGGTAGGGCACAGTGAGATTTTCTCGCTCTAAATTAGAGAGCCTGTGCAGGTGCCTCCGTCCTACAGAAGATTTCAGCCAAATAACATTCTTTGTTTCAAATTGTCAATACAATTGTTGTGAGTATGTTATGTTAAATGTGCGGTTTTCAAAGATTATCTTACGTGTATAATTATTGTGCCTCAACGATCATCGAAGTACCAACTTTTACCGGACACCGTGAGAGTTCGCGGCGTACCACTAGGACCAATACATTCACTCAGTCGGGGTTTATAATTAATGTTATTGTTACAAAAACTTCATGAGATATTGGCGTGCTATCTATAATGCTGGCTGTGGGCGACGCGCTGCGCGTCTGTCCGTGTATTCCCAGCCTTAGCAGTGTTATTCTGTGACTGTGTTTTTGTGTGAGAATGTTCGGGAGTTCATCGCCATTGTTCGCAGTTCATCTGTTTTCCTTCGTTATTTCTACATGCACGTTAATTAACTTCTAATTCCATTGAAATCGAAATGAATAAACTTTTTTACTTATCATGATGCCACAATGAACTAACAGTCTTTGCACGAAATATTTATAATAGTAATTATATTGTAATGCTTTATTTTGAAGAATTCCGTTGTTTTGAAGAAGTTAGTAGGCAATTTTATAATTTACCGTGGCACGGCACGGCACGAATTTACCGTCACAGTTCTACAGGTGAGCAAATGTATGGCATGTATAATTAAAAGCGTCTCCATATAGATATAAATAATTGAAAATTATAAAAACGCCAAGTACGTATTTGAACTGGCACCTGAGGTTACCAATATTGCCGATGCGCCATTACCTGTGCACAAGAAAAATACTGAATCACACATATCAAGTATTTATTTCTTTCATTCCCTGCTTTCACCATTCCACTAACCTGTGTACTGTAATGTACCTTCATACATAGATTCTCTTATTAAATCGAAATTATTTAGTTATAGTTACATAGGTACCTAGGTACAACTCAGTGAGTAGATTTTAGAAAAAAAATGAGCTTGCATCGAGAGCGCGTTGAAGTCTTTTGTTCTAACTTCTATTACATTTTATCATGACCGCATGGTATCGAAAATTTTTGTTTATTTATTGCTAGGGGATTCTTCCACTTGCAGTATACCTATTGTTGTTATAGATGTAATATGTAACAAATTCACTCAAAACAGAAGCTATTTCACATAATAAAAACCCAAGTCCCTTCCATCCTATATCACATTCTTACCCACAAAAAACTGACTCACCCTTTTGGACTCACAAAAACTACGCGTCCATCCTGCCCTTTGATCCTTCTGTAATTAACTCCATCCCTTATCATAACGTAATGTCTGATTGCATGCCTTCTCTGTCGCTCATCGACGAGCGGAAGCGCAAGAAAGCAGTAATGAAGGGGCCCCCTTCTAGCGGGATGAACTAATTACTGACGGTTAACTATTAACCGTGAGTTTTGATTGAAGTTACTTATTAGCATGTAGCGCCATTGATACCACCTACATAATCTAGCATTATGTAGGTGGTATCAATGGCGCTACATCTAGCGAACAAGATAGTGAAAATCCTAAATCGCGATTAGTCTCGGAGACTGGACTAACCTCTGAACAACGTCTGTTGGCCTTACATATAGTCCGGTTACGCTGCCAGTGGTCGTAAGAGACTCAGAGCATAAAAATACTTCGGAAAAAAAATAAGAAAAAAATTGACCTTACATGGTCTAGTTTCGCTGCCATAGTTCGTAAGAGAACAACAGTTTCAAAATCCGTCCGACAATAATAATGTTGGCCTTGCCGGCGGGGTCGACGACGCCGACGCGACGTCCCGTCCACAGAGTACTTTGGTCCCCTCCACCCGTCCCGTTACCGCCCTGAAGGGTCGGAGGTGATGGCCTTCTCAAAAACCCTCCTCTGACAACGGCCCAAGTCGAGGTGCGTACCTAAGTGGGGCCCTTGAGCTCGTTGTCCCAACCTAACTTTTTCTCGGCTGCAGCGCCCTTGCGCTCGCCATGGTCCGGTTTCACTGCAATGGTCGTAAGAGAACAACAGATTAAAAATCCGTCCGAAAAAAAAATCCTTAGCCTCCGGAGCCCGAGCCTAAGGTCGCTCGGTGGATGATCTACCCTTTTCAGTGGAGGACACACATACCAACATTGTTCCTTCTCCAAAAGCACAATAGATCTTCTATAACACGTTCCTATGACGTCGTCGTTTCAGCCGTTCGACGTCCACTGCTGAACATGGCCTCCCCCACAGACAGAGCAAAATCCTTATCATGTGGGGGGATTTGCCCATACTCACCACGCTGGGCATGCGGGTTGGCGAGTGCAGTTAGAGCTATCGTTGTTAAAATGAGGGACGCTGCTGCGCATCCCCTCGCTTTTTTCCCTTAGTGGCCTCTTACGACATCCGCGGATAGGTAGATTTGGAGGGGCCTATTCTTCAGCCGGGGCCACCACGGCCTATGACGTATGTTTCCTCAATGCTACAGTTCCTGCTTCTTTCTCTGACACAAGTGCTTAGGTTAGTAGATAGGCTTCGATTGTGTTGGTTTCAAAGTATAATAAATGCTTTAATCTCCCTGGCTTTTATCGCAACAGTCAAGAACAATAGCTGACCTTGTAATGGTGCCGGTGACACGGCCGCTGCGCAAGCGCAGGAAAAGCCTGTTGCCGCGTCGTTGGTCAAGTTTGATGATTATAATATAAGTCCAGATAGTGACTAGAAAATGTCATGTATCATCTTAGCATACGAAATTACTATTAAATAGGTGACCTTCATGATTTACCACTGATGACTTTATGCATTGGCTGAACCCAAAACTTAAAATTGCATTCTAGGGTATGCTTATTAGTAAGCTCTCTTCTCTTATATATAATTTTAGTTTTAAACGATATATGTCATAGACCATAATCATATAACGATACCATTCAAGTTGTAGACCACTATGTCTATTTGGGTCAGACGATTCAACTAGGTAGGTCCAACTTCGACAAAGAGGTCAACCGACGAATCCAACTCTGATGGGCAGCGTTCGGGAAACTTCGTCATATCTTCTCGTCGCAGATACCGCAGAGCCTCAAGACGAAAGTCTACAATCAGTGCGTGTTGCCAGTGATGACTTATAGCACTGAGACTTGGTCGTTAACTATAGGCCTCATATACAAGCTCAAAGTCGCGCAAGGGGCTATGGAGAGAGCTATGCTAGGAGTTTCACTACGTGATAAGATCCGAAATGAGGAAATCCGTAGAAGAAACAAGGTCAACGACATTGCTCTCAGAATTAGCAAGTTGAAGTGGCAGTGGGCAGGCCATATAGCTCGCAGAACCGACCACCGTTGGGGAGTAAAGGTTCTCGATTGGCGACCACGAACCGGGCGACGCTGTCTTTGAAGGCCCCCTACCCGATGGACCGACGACATTGTGAAGGTTGCGGGAAGTCGGTGGATGGAGAAGGCTCAAGACCGTCCAGCAGTGGACTTCTACAGGTTGATGATGATGATGATGTCATAGACCATGTTCATTCTACCGCGAAACGTCCTTTATTCACCATTGGTAGGAACCGATTACCGAATAATAGTGTTCAGCACTCTCCAATAGATCGCCATTGATAAATCAATACAATGATATAGTATCGGGCAGTTGTTGTGGCACAAACAACGTGGGCCAGGGAATTCTAGGCGTAGGTATGCCCTACATCATTTAGATATAGTGCGTCGACAAACCGTTGCTTGCTTGCTCATCGTGTCTCTGATTCTTTCTTGGGCATCCTGTATTAGATGAGTGACTAGTATGAGGTATGGTGGCCATGAAAAGGGCCTATGACTGTCGGTGAAAGAATCAGTGTAGTTAAAGAATTAAAGTTGACTGGCCTCATAGCTCAGTTGGTAGTAGCTCTGCCTTATGCGCTAGAGGTCGCGGGTTCGATTCCCGCACTGGACAAACATTTGTGTGATTAACATAGATGTTTGTTCTGTGTCTGGGTGTTACATATTTATCTTATGTATATCAGTCTCTGGTACCCATAGTACAGGCTATGCCTAGTTTGGGATCAGCTGACCGTGGGTGTTAAGTCCTCAAAAAAAAAAAAAAAGTGCGCCTTTTAAAGGTTCCTTTCGTGCAGTGAACCGTATAGTGAGTAGGTTTTGGTTAATTTTAGGCAGATTATAGGATATGTCTTTGCTTCCACTCGAACATTACTTGTCTAGTATAACAAAGTTTTTAATGGCACCCCTGATGCTTCCGGCGGTGTCCAGGTTTATAGGTAATCTTAGATTTTTATGTATGTTTCTGATTTTGTTTAGTCTTGTTTTATATAATATTATTCTCGTTAAGTTAAGTTTTCCCAACGCTTTTTGTCCGCTTGACGCTCTTATATTGTTTTAGCAGTACGCACGTAAGTTACGTTTCAAGCCAGATCAAAACTACTTTGTTAAATAGTATTATATTGTATGCTTGTAATGTGTAATGTGTGTCCAAATAAATAAATAAAAAAATAAAATACCAAATTGTTGTACCTTATCTGTCCTATGCTGTGAGTATTGTATGTATGGTAGGGGTACGAACACGAATTGTACAGAGCGGTGCGCACGCGCGGTTTGTTTACCGATATCCGATTACAATTCAATCGAGAACAATTTGTTTGGACCAGTCTAACAACAATAATGTCAACGCTACCAATAATAATGTCATCGAGACAATAGGAAACAATACATACCTATGATGCTGGGTACATTTTGTTAGCTGGAGATAAAAAGTTACTCTATGGCTAGAGTGGTTCTGGCAAAAGTGTCTTAGGCAGTAGTATTTTTTTTATTTCATGACGAACCATCGCTTACAGGTTCACATATTAAATAGTTTCTTTGCAGCTGCCATCATAAACTAGAGAGCTTACCGGCCAACTAGCGCAAAACTAAATTCAAGTTCAAAATCATAACAATGACGCGATCACAGTCACAATATAACTTATTATGAACGCTATAACCGTAAAAGTTTATGTTCACCAGATAAAAGCACAGACAATGGATCGCGAGTCCGATGCCGTTGCAGTGTGTGACGCCTCTCCCGACAATCGCATCAAATTGGCGTTTACAACCTGAGGGAATAGTAGCAAGCGTATTGCCATTTGTCACGCAACATCTATTGCAAATCGTAAGGTGCGAGTGATAAGGTTTAGCGATCAAAATGCATTCCAAGTTCCCCATTTGTTCTCCATAGGAAAGTATCATTATTGATTCACTCAAAATCATGAAGTTAAAAAGATTTCTGTTGATTTTGTGCATAACATACTTTATGACTTGGCTGACTATTTTTGTTGCTTAGCAGAGTCATTATCATCATTTCAGCCGTAGGACGTTACTGAACATGGCCTCCCCACATATTTCTAGAGTGAATTCCTATCATTTGCCCATATTCACCATGCTGGGCATCCGTGTTGGTGAGTGCAGGAGCTATCTTTGTGAAAATAGGGGACGCTGCTGCCCATCTCCTAGCTTTTTCCTCAATCGCCTCTTTCGACAACCACGGGTAGGTAGATGTGGAGGGGCTTATTCTTCAGCCGGGGCTACCAAGGCCTATAAGTAGAGTAGAATCTCGGAATACTGAAGACTATAATGCATACATGTAATAGGCATAACGCTGAGCCGAGGCCATTTTGCTGCTGCAGCACACATCACACCATTTTATTTACCTGCTCGTGTTTTCTTTTATGTAATTGTTTAGTTTTTAAATGTTGTGCAAATGTGTGTGTTTTAGTAGCAAATAAATGAATGTCTATGTCTACTACGGTAGTTTTTTTTTTTTTTTTTTTTTTTAATGTTATACGGAGGCAAACAGGCTTACGGCCCACCTGATGGTAAGCGGTTACCGTCGCCTATTGACATCTGCAACACCTGGAGCATTGCTAATGCGTTGCCTGCCCTGGAGAAATCTTTTTGTATTTTTCTTAAAGCTCTTCATGTTGTAGGTTAGCGGAAAAACCTCGGAAGGAAGCTCATTCCACAATTTGCACGTATGGGGGAGAAAGGATCTCGTAAAACAAAATTAACAAAATTATAACGTAGATGTGACAATTTCGTGTTTCCCAGCGCTCCCTTTTCGCTTGTACCATAAATATTATGGATGTACCACTTGTATTGTTTATATTTGCTTTGCATTCACCCAGGGTTTATGAGTGCAATGCAGGGGTGCGCTGGCGCAGTGCAGGGTGCAATGGGTGTAGGGCTGTGTGGGGTTAGAAGTGACGTAACAATGGCTCTATGATGTCTATGACCATTCATGTCATAACGGTTTTCACCGTGAGCGTAACATAAAATAAAAAAATAAAAAAAATGTATTGCCTTTAAGAACAAATATTAAAAAAGAGCAGGATACACAGTAAAATAATAATAAAAAGGCAAAGTGAGTAAATTCAGCATTTGCTGCATGCATTGCATGCAGCGCTGGTTTTCAATTTACCCCCTTCGAATAGATGGTCACCGAGGGATTAGGTATAAGCGGGTTACATAATTATTAGATAGTAGCAGATAATAGCCGGTAATCAGATTTTAGATTTAAAAAAAAAAGGTTGTAAATTATTGTCATTGAAAAAGAATATGCATGAGTAGGTTCTAAGGAAGCATATTCTACTTTATTCAAAATAACTTATTTGATGCATTTTTCCATAATCTTTAGGTAGATCAACTGTTTCTTGTGTGTTTTGTAATTGTATTAGTTTTTACTTTCTCTCTGTTAATAAATGTCTCTAATAAACTTACCAAAATCTTTATTTTTGCAACTTCCCTTCTGAATATCGTAGGTATTTATGTATAACAGCCACTCTATTAGGATGTATTATTTTATTTTAGCCTCTTTTCAGATTCTTTCAGTTAGGTATATAATGTATATTATGTTTGTTTTCTATGTTTCGCAATCTCTGTGCCCTCTGGCAAAGGCCTCCCACTCCAACCCCTTCCAAACATTTCTATTTTGTGCTGTCCTCATCCATGCTCTCCCAGCAGTTAGCACTATCTCGTCATCCCATCTTCGGAATGGCCTTCCTTGCTTTCTCTTCCCAGTTCGTGGGTACCATGTGGTTATAGTTTTGCTCCATTTTTCTTCTCCTCGTATGTGGTAATAGTGTGGCCTGCCCACCTCCATTTAAGTTGTTTTATTTTCAATGTTACATCTTGTACTTTTGTATTAAGATGTAAACCTTTCATAATTTTGGAAAGTTAAAAAGATAAAAGGTACAGAGCAAAATTGGCACAATTTGATCGTGCATACATTTATAGAGATTTTGCTTTGAATCGTTGAGACTATCCAATCGCACAGACGATGGTACGTGGTCTTTCATTTAATGGAGTCACTATAGAGCAATATCCTGTCTAGGTACTATCAATTCCTTCGACTTCCATCTCCATCGCTTTTAGCTAGAAAATCCCGCAGAGAGTACGTTAGTTTACGACTCCGGGACCTAGGTACGTCTGTCTGCTACTAACGTGTCTATATTGTACTGGATTAGCTTTGTTCGTATTCATATTAAAGCATTGTACCATGATGTGTTTTTTATTAATAATATTAATAAACTTTTATAAGTAATAAGGTCGATACCTTACCTGAATCCGGAATTATACAAATATGTCTCAGTAGTTACTCCATGGAAGAAATAGAAATCGCGAGATCCATAGCTTTTAAGCTGATGGCACCTACGAAAAGAATAACAAGAAGGAAAGAAGGCGCCGAGCAAAAGAGCATACAAGATATTATCAAGTTGATAAAAGAGTTTGAACCGGACTGTCTGCCAATTTTTGTATCAAAAAACTTGAACAAGATTCCGGCAGTATCTTTTGACTACATAGATATAACGACATTTCTTAAGGAAATGGCATTATTAAAAAATGACGTGGCCTATATGAAATCTAAAACATACATTGACAAAGATCATTCAGCATTGACAAAGGACATTGAGTCGGTAAAAAACGAGATCATAAATGTAAAGACAATGTTATCGGATTTGCAGCATAACTACTGTTCGACACGGCTACCAGATATAGATAACGATTTGAGTTTGTCTCTTAGATCTTATCATAATGATAAGAATACCAGAAACAACCTTAATAACGTAGTATCTGCAGAAAATGCGGGTAGCGAGCTGATTGACGGCGGCGGTGCAGTACACTCGTTAGTGGCGGTAGCGGCAGCGGTGGCCCCCACTCGCAATGCGAGGTGTGAAGGAAGGGGCGGAGGGAGCGGGAAAGCGCCTGCACCGACATTGCGCGCGGGCCCATGCATACCTACTTACACTCACACCGTCACCGACACTGCACTCATGACTCAAGCGACAATCCCCGTAGCAACTATGAATACTGCCTTGTTGAAAAAACAGCTGACTTCTAGCGATATTCTGACGGAACATAGGCCTACATACAGAGATATGGCTGTTGTACCGCAAAGCGACCAAAGTAAACTGATCGATAAAGATGGATTTACGACAGTCACGAGAAAGAAATTTACGTCGTATAGGTATAGAAATACACGAGGGACACTACAAAATACTAGTAAATTACAGGCGGCAGAATCTTTTGGATTTATATACCTGTCACGTACCAAGAAACTAACTACAGAGAACGACATAAAAGAATATATACTAGATATGAAAGAAGAGTGCCTGAGTGTTGAGTTACTAAAACAAAGTAAAGAAACTAATTTTAACTCGTTTAAAATAACAGTACCAATGTCTAAATTAACACATTTCTTGAAAAACGATTTTTGGCCTGAAGGTTTGGTGTTTCGCCGATTTAGACAACAGCGCTCAGTGAAGAGCGATACTGTGGCCTCTAACAATCAATTATGATAGTACAGCCTCATTATAAACCTGTTACTCTAGTCTCGTTTAACTGTCGGTCCATTAAGAGATCCGTAGAACATGTGAGAGACATGTGTAAATACGCGGACGTGATTGCCTTGCAGGAGACCTGGCTATTACCGCACGAACTGGGCTTTGTGTACGAAATAGATGAGGATTTTGCCTGCTGTGCCAAGTCCGCGGTCGACACATCTACTGGAGTTCTGCGCGGGCGTCCGTACGGCGGGACGGCGCTGATGTGGAGATCGAGCTTGTTTACGAGTGCGAGCGTCGTTCAGTGCGATAGTGATCGTTTAGTGGCCGTGCGTTTAGGTATAGGTGATAAGAGTGTTCTAGTTTTTAGTATCTACATGCCAACTAACTGCGAGGATAATCTGCCTGAATATACCGAATGTCTTGCGCAAATAAGCGCTGTTACTGAAAATGCAGACATAGAATGTGTTTTAGTGTTGGGCGACTTTAATGCGCACCCTGGTACTCTTTTTGAAAAAGAGCTGACGGATTATTGCACCGAGCAGTCACTGCAGTGTGTGGATATGCAGAGACTCGCGCCAAGTACCTACACTTTCGTAAGCGATGCGCACGGTACGTGTCGATGGCTCGACCATTGCGTTGCAACTGCGGCGGCCGCCTCGCTTGTGACTGATGTGCACGTACAGTATGGTGTGTACTGGTCAGACCATTTCCCACTTATTACAAAATGCAATTTTAATCTTATAAGATCGAAATCTACATTGAATACACAATGTAAATACACTACGCATGTTTGGGGAGTGAGAGATCAAGCACAAATTGACTTATACTGTAAACTGTGTACAGGTAAATTTTCTAGTCTTTTAGATAACCTTAATAATTTTCAATGTATTAACCAAAGTAGCTGTACAAACTGTAATTGCAAAGACTTGATTAACTCTTTTTATAATGATATTATACATATTTTACAATTTTCAGCTGAGCAAAGCGCTAATACTAAGAAGTTTAAAAATAAATTAATAGGATGGAACTATCACGTGCGGGAGTTACACTGTAGGGCACGAAGTAGTTTTCTTAATTGGGTATTGTATGGTAGGCCATGTTCGGGAGTTTATTATGACGCTATGTCAACGTCACGTAGAGAATTTAAAGCTGCTGTGAAATTTGTTCAAAATAATCAGCAGAAAATAAAAATGGATATGCTGGCCCGCCAGCATACGTCACGAAACTTTGTGCAATTTTGGAAGGAAACGAAAAAGCTTGATAACAAAATTAGTATTCCTGTTAATATTGAAGGAGAAGAAGACCAGAAAAATATAGCCAACTTATTCAGAGAACATTTTAATGTAAATTATAGTTTAAATTCAGCCAACAGTAGACGGAACACTGGTGGACGTGATGGCCCGGAGACTTGCCACATAACAGTAACACCTAAAGATATTGAGAAAGTACTTAAAAATATGAAACGTGGTAAGTCCCCGGGTCATGACGGCCTTAGTGTGGAACATTTGCAGTGCGCGGGTCAGCATATATGTTTCATACTTGCGGGGCTTTTCAATCTTTGCCTACGACACTGCTACCTGCCAATGGAGATGATGCGTACAATCGTGGTACCGATTCCTAAAAATAAAACAGGTGACGTCTCGAGCATGGCAAACTATAGGCCCATTTCGCTCGCCACGATAGTGGCCAAGATACTTGAAAGAGTTATACAAAATAACATAACGCCTTCATTATCCATTGATGACGGCCAGTTTGGTTTTAGACCCCATGTATCTACGGATATGGCGATTTTCTCTCTAAAGCAAGTGATTAATTACTATAAAGACGGTAGGACAAGCGTTTATGCGTGCTTTTTAGATCTAAGCCGAGCATTTGACACCCTCAACCACGAGCTGCTATGGGAGAAACTACGTCGTACAAACGCCCCGAATGATGTTGTTGGTTTGCTTAGATACTGGTATCAGAATCAATCTAACAACATCAGGTGGGGTCAAGAACTGTCTGACAGCTACAGGCTCTCTTGTGGTGTGAGACAGGGTGGGGTCACCTCTCCGGATCTATTTAATACATACGTTAATGACTTGATCGTGGAGCTGAGCAGCACCCCGGTTGGGCTCAGAATAGATGGCAGGTATGTTAATAATCTGAGTTACGCAGACGATATGGTGTTGCTCAGCCCCTCGATCAAAGGACTTAGAAAGCTAGTTAAAATCTGTGAAAAATATGCCGAAGAGCATGAGCTTATCTACAATGTTAAGAAGACGGAGATGGTGGTATTTAGGTCCGGAAAGGGACCCGACACTATACCTAGTGTATTCCTCAACGGGCAGCCTGTTAAAACTGCAGATAGTTTCAAGTATCTTGGCCATATCGTTACATCGAGCCTTAATGACGACAGTGACATTGAAAGACAAAGACGCGCTTTATATGTTGTCGGCAACATGATTATAAGGAAGTTCTGTAAAGCATCCCGTGATGTTAAGTTGACACTGTTTAGATCCTTCTGCCAGACATTTTATACTTGCCAACTCTGGACAAATTACACAAAGAAAGCCCATGATGGTATTCGAGTTGCCTATAACAATATCTTTAGGCAACTTATGGGACTGGAACGATATTGCAGCGCCTCCGGTATGTACCTGGAGGCGCGAGTCAATTCCTTTAATGCCATCCAAAGGCACCGAATTGCTAAATTCATGTCCAGGGTCGGCAAGTGTAAAAATGCTATCATAGCAAGTCTGGCAGACAGGCTCTTTCTGACTGGCGTTTACAGACGCTGGGTGCAATTAGCATCCTAGTTAAGGAAGTAGGTAGGTAACCTACACTAATAGTGTATATTATTTTATTTTTTTACATTTTTTTATTGTATGTTTGTGTTGTTTTAAATGTGAAATGGATCTCGTGTCTGAAATAAAGATATTATTATTATTATTATTATTATTATTAAAAGTTCTATAATGGCTACGCACCGTCCAGCCGGATCTATATATTTTTTATTCTGTGGGACTTTTACTTACCAAAAATATGTTTTACGGAGGCAAACATGCTTACGGCCCACCTGATGGTAAGCGGTCACCGTCGCCTATTGACATCAGCAACACCTGGAGCATTGCTAATGCGTTGCCTGCCCTGGAGAAATCTTTTTATATTTTTCTTAAAGCTCTTCATGTTGTAGGTTAGCGGGAATACATCGGAAGGAAGCTCATTCCACAATTTGCACGTATGGAAAACTTGCGTTTGAACGATGTCATCTTATTGAATCTTGTCTTTTTAACCTAATCTTAAATGTCATGATATTTAGAGCCTCAAGACGAAAACCTACAATTAGTGCGTGTTGCCAGTGATGACATATAGAACTGAGTTTTGGTCGCTAACTATTTGACCCGTAAACAAGCTCAAAGTCCCCAAAACAGTGCCTATGTCCAGCAGTGGACTTCCTCAGGCTGATGATGATGATGATTTAGAGTTTGTATAGTAGCACTAATATTATAAATCTTCTTAGATATTATAATCTCTGCGTCTCTCTGTCTGTAAAGTTTTGATAACTAAACGGCTGAACCGATCTTGATGGTATGGAGATAAGTAGGCCAAAACCCTGAGGACATACGCTCCTTACATAGGCTTTATTCGGGGATACCGCGCATAAAACCGGGGGCAGCCACTAGTGATTTATAATGTATTAACAGTCTTATGCCAATATTTTACCGAACAGTATTCCTATAAATACCTTACACACTGAATATTTTACACAGTAAACACAGGTGTTACATGCAAATGTCGTAGATATTAACAAAAACTCCGACACAATACGCACTCACCGAGTCTATTCTGTTTGAGTTATACAAAATCCGTTGATCGAAATACTCCCGATTTGAATGAAACCAGTTCCACAATAGCCCCCGGATTGGGGCCGGAGCTGCCTCGACAATGAGTAAAAGCCTCATTAATCTAACTCGCACCAACAATGCGAGGGTACTGAACCCACGGGATCTAACTCACTATTACGTTCATAATTCTTTGTTATACTTTAAACATTTTAATTTATTCGGTAATCGGAATGTGGGCTCGCAGTAACATGATATTTTGTGTGATGACTGATGTTAGTAATTTATTTGCGACAAATCATTGAGGCCATTGAAAGTTCTATGGGAACCTTTATTATGATTATTTATCAGAAGGGCTTGACGAGTAAGTATATTCTGTCTAAAATACTGATGTCACAGAGGACACAGAGGATGGCATGTGTTCCTTGCGCGTGTTCGTAAAGCGGACGCGTCGCGTCGCATCACGAACGTGGGTGCACATTACTTTGTTTTTGCAGTTCGCCGCAAATCTGCAGCCTTGCGGCTAATTATCGATACATTTCACTTTAATTAGGTTCATTAGAAACCGACGCGTTAGCTTTAATTACGGAAAACGTGCCAAAGCGGTCGGTGCAGCCACGGTGGTCGTAGGGCTCTTTTTAATTGCAACTGTAGAGAAGCCCTGGGCTTTCATTACCTAGAATGTAGGGGATATAGTCTTCATAGCACAATGAATGGTACCTAATAATGAAACTGCCATTATGGACAAAATAGAGCAGATATACTACTGGAAGTAGGTAGGTAATTGTTTTCCAAAAAATGTCATTCACTTGTAAGAGGTTTATGTATATATAAAGCGCAGAAATTGCACGTAAAAATTTGATCAAGGAAGAAGAACCTTGCCACTGAAGCAGGACGGAAATAATGAACGATTGATGGAAATATTGATGTTGTGGTAGGTAGTTGTTCCTCAGTGTTCTAAGCTGGAAAATTCGGTCTTATCGTTTCAGTTGTGTATTACGTATGCGCATAAATTCAAAGAAAGTAAAAACCTTGATAAACTCTGACTGGCATCACTTTACTGTAGATTTTTTAAGTTTGGTTTACAAAGTTTGTTAGCGACCATAAAATAATGCAGGGAATCTGAGTTGCTGCAATGCAAATAAAATAATATTCTATTCTATTATATTCTATACTGCAGCTCACAGAGGCTTCCTCCTTAAACCCACACTAGGTTACGCACATTTCCATTGCAACTTTCAATTTTGTAATCCACGGAATCAATACCAAATTCGTCATAACGGCACCTTTCGCAGAACCGTTGATCCAAAGGACAATTTATGTTCTTAAGTTCGCGTGGGATTAAGGTCGTGAGTGTTGAGCGTGAGAGTGCAGCGACAATAAGGCAGCTCGAGGTAGGTAAGCAGGTTCACGGTCGAGCGGCTGTGACCCGCCCGAGGGACTTGGCCCTGCGCCCTGCCTCCTGCAGCTACACAAGGTAAGACAAACAGAAGCGCAAGTTCATACTTGAAAACGGCGCCACGCCCGCCGCCGCCGCTAAAGGCGGGACATAGCTCGCAAATAAGTTTCGTATAGTGATTGGTGATCTTGAACTCAAAATAATGCACCAGCGCGATAGTCTGACGAAATTGTGACGATTGTAACAAATCGGAAGATATAGGCCGTTTTAGACATGTGCTTTAGAGAATTGATAGCTGCAAGAATCTCTAAGGTCAGAAACTGTTACGTGCGATGTATTAAGTTGTATCACTGATGTTAGTTTACGAAGGCACGAGTCCTGCGCCCCTCACGGTCCGCTGCGCGCACCTGTCCGTCACGCCACGCCAGCCCTGCACCTCATTATGAAGAAAGTCTGCAAGAGATGCCGAGATCCATTGTACTCTGCCTACTTTGTACCCACTCTATTCAATCCTGTCTCATTGTTTGCGGGTTGCATAAGCTGCAATTGCAGATCAATAGATGTGTTCGATTGCCCTCATTTTCTTTAGGGTGCGCTGTAATATACGTACTTCAATTGGTAACGGACTGACAGCGCACACATGCTTATAGATCGCTTACTTACCCACCCAATGTTCCACATATTCTTACATCTAACTACGGGTTAGTCCCACTAGTTCTACTATTTGTTCTGCGGTATGTGGAACAAAATGGACAAAAAAAAAACCAGACAATATAAAGTTGTTTTTTTATAGAAGCCTTCCAACTTGTTCTATGTTAGAACAGAGATGCTTTAGGACATTTGATAATGATAATTAAACTTCAGAGTTTTCTTACTTGCACTGCTTGTGGTCCATCTGACAGTGAGCCCGTCACCTCACCCGGCGCAAGTGATGGTGAGTTTTCCTCGTGAAATATGACTGCATTGTTACTTAGTTCTCAGGAAGTTACTTAACCGCGTTTTGTTGTATAATTACTAAACTGTTGACGTGTGAATCGGAAGATAATTTACACAAGATAAAAGATTTTGAACGTACAGGTATTCGCGAAAATATTCGTTAAAATTGCTGTATAAATCGTTAGCCAACTATTTACGTTTGGTCGATGGAGATCACTGAAAATGAAATGAAAAAATATTTATTTACTGCAAAAGTATACAGACTAACTTAATTTTACAGTTTTGAGGTACTTTGCAGACAACTATTTGGTTAAGGTGGAAGTATCTAGTGGTTTCCTCACTAGGCTAAGCCTGTATCGAGGAAACCAAGCTACGATTAAATCAAACGGAAGATGGCTCGGACAACAGGTGCGATTACCATGGTACCAATATTCTAATAAACTTAATATACTTAGGTATATTATTTTATTGCTTTATCTAGGAGGCTGGTGGATGAGACCAATGACCGAAGGGCTGGTGCTTACCTCGGACAAAGGATCAGTATAGCAATCCAACGAGGTAACGTCGCCAGCCTTTTGGGCACGCTGCCTGTGGTTGGTGATCTGAACTCTGTTTTCTACTTGTAGTCGTAGTCGTAGAAAACAGAGTTCATTTCTAGTATAATATTATTTTAGTTTAATTTACAACTGTTATTATTATTATTTTTCTGTTATTTTTTTTATGATTAAAGCTAAACATTATAAACTAGTAGTTCCTCTGTATCATCATAAGATAATGACGCAAGCCACTTATGTTAAACATGTTTTGCCTCGCTGACAGTTTTTACTTATTTTGAAGTATTTATTTTAGACAGTCATTGAAAGAGACCTAACGGTATTTAAAAAAATATTCGATTTGCTGCCTTTTCGTTCCAAAAATCAATTCAAACACAATTCGCTGCGCACAAATAGACTCAATGCCCCTCAAAAATCAAGCAATTTTCGTGCGTATAGAATTCTGGAAGGAAAATATTTAAATAACGGTTCCATGCACCGCACGTTGTGAAAAGTAATCCAATCAATGTGCAGAGTTGCAAATAGCCGAGTTGGAATCGTTTCATCTCAATAGAGATGTTGATGATAAAACAAACTAAGGGGACAAGTTAATTGGCGACATACGTAGGTACTGAGTAGTATATCTGATCTATTAGAAATGCAAGGATAAACGTTTTTATTCTTATAAAACATAGTAAGATACACATGGTTTTTACAAGGCTACTTTTAAGGTCCCAGTCGAATAAACATGAATTTCTGTATAATAATATATCTGTACCTACAGCTCTAGCTTGGCGTTTTTGACATAACCAAAAGCTAGCGGCACTGGTAGAGTGGTAGTAACCCTTTCAATCCAAAGGTGGGTTCGTCGTCATTTTTTCATGATCATTGGCCCTTTCAGGGCCACCCTACCACCTTTTCACTGACCAAGAAAGAACCAGGGACTCGAGAAGCAAGCAAGCACGAAAAGGAGCGTGCTTGTACAAAAGGAAGTGATAGGTGACGGGGTGGTCAGTGGTCACTGATGCCGCACTTCCATCGGCGACGCTGTCGACTGCCGCCTGCTAATTGCACATCGGTTCCGACACACTGCATCCGATGTATTTCCGCTCGGTTCACTGTCACCTAGAGTATACCCCGGAGTGGTGTTAGTGGCCCCGCCTTCCAATCCACAGCTCGTGGGTTCAAATCACGGGCGTGCAACAATGCTAGTGCTCTCAACTATGTAAACTTCATCACAGGATGATGAAGAAACAATCCGTGACACGACAAGCCAGCAAGTTTTTTTTTTTATGTTATACGGAGGCAAACAGGCTTACGGCACACCTGGTGGTAAGCGGTTACCGTCACCTATTGACATCTGCAACACCTAGAGCATTGCTAATGCGTTGTCTGCCCTGGAGAAATCTTTTTGTATTTTTCTTAAAGCTCTTCATGTTGTAGGTTAGCGGGAAAACCTCGGAAGGAGGGCAAGTGTAATAAAAGTGATCACTTGTATTTAGCAGCCAGCGGCCAAACAAGTGCAACATAATCAGCGACTTCCCTATCAACAATCGTTCCTCTTGAGTTATCGATGCAGATAACAATCCTGAGTAATTAAATCCAACTGGATATTATTCCACTGTGCACAGGCCGCTTCAATGTTAGGCCCGTAGTTCATCGTAGCGATAGTCCTATTTACGAATAACGCGGTTTCAATACTGTTGTTGCATTATCCTAAACTATAGTATTATGTTATCTGTGCCTAAACTAAAAATATTTTTGTCCCTTCTTTATTCTTTATTGTACACAAGAAAAATACAGATACAAAAATTAAAAAGAAAGGTATGTACAAAGGCGAGCTTAACCCTACAAAGAGTTTTTTTCCAGCAAACCTTTGAGGCTAGAGAGACCTTTCTTGTGAAAGGGACGAAAATACAAATGATGGAAACAAACAACAAGGATGTCTATCAAATTAAGTTAGTTTTTAGGTTAATGCAACATAGTCATAAACGGTTAATTATCTTTGCAATGTTGCAAGGATTGCTTCAAGATGTAGCAAATGTTACACGAAGCGATCGTAGAAACCCTTTGTTTGGGATTGGATGGTATTGTAAAATAATATTTTTGGGTGTCGAACCTACCTAAAAATGGATTGGATTTTCAGGTTGCGTTGGGAACCAAACCATCCCACACATGTTATTTATTTCATCTGTAGTTTTCTTAAAATGACTCGATAGACGATCTCTTCTTGACGCTCAAACGATACAGGGCCTTATTTAAAATTGTTTTTTAAAAACGAGAAAAAGGCAAAGGCAACTAAAGTGAAATACACTCGGCGGTCTGGGAACCGGTTCCGAAGCTCTTTGAATAATTTCTCTGATAGGTAGGTACCGCCACTCCGCGACGGAGTTATTCAGGCTTGCTCGATAGTTCGCCAGCTATCCCAGTAATGTTTAAACGTAACCAAGAGGAACTATTGTTCATAGGGAGGTCGCTATGTTGCACTTAGTGATCACTTTTATTGCAGCCGCCAAATCATCTGGAATGATGCGTCTCAGATGGGTAAAGGGTGATCTGGTTAATTTTGCAATATAATTATTATTTTTTATACAACTGAGGTGGCAAACAAGCATACGGCCCACCTGTTGGTAAGCGGTTACCGTAGCCTATGAGCGATTGCAATACCAGAGGCATCACGCACGCGTTGCCGACCCCGAACCCCCCCACACCTAAAAGCTCTGGGAACCTTACTCACCGCAGGAACACAACACTATTTGAAACAAATAATGTTATTTGGCTGCGATCTTCTGTAAGGCGGAGGTACCTCCCAGGCGGGCTGCTCCAATTCAGAACGAGAAAATCTCGCTGTGCCCTACCTCCTTCTAAGGAATAAGTTGATTTTGGTATAAATTAGATTCAAATCAGTGGGACGAGTTGGGAACAAAAACAATGCAAACTTGTCTAAATGGTGAGAGTTCTCTGGGCCGAGTTGACGTACGACCCCGAATAGTACCTATGCCGTGAGTGGCATCCATAAATGTGAATAACTTTTAAAAAGCTCTCCTGTAGCATCATGTAAATATGCAACGGTAGGTAAACGAATACTGTGCCTACTCAGCACCATAGAATAAGTAATAGTTAGTAATAAGTTAACTTTACTGTAATTTAGTACTTTTATGTTATAAATAAACCAGACTTCAATGAAGCAACTTGTTTCTCTCCTTGCCGGAATAGTCCATAATTCAACCAACACCACATGGCGACCTTGCCACTACGGACCACATAAAATAACATGAAGATTAAAATAAAGCAGAAAGAAGATTACCCTATAGAAGATCGGAAGAAAGAAAAATGAAAATTACCATATAGAAGAAAGAAGATCATTTATAGAAGATAAGAACAAAGAAGCATGAACAACACAATATAGAAGAAAGAAAAAAAAAATCAGGATGGGAAAAACAGTATCGAAAGAAACAAACAAAGAAGAAGTTATCATTGCTCAGAACGCCAACGGAGAAGCAAATGCAAGTGCTAGCCAATCTATTGCTATACTAAGCACTACCGAAATTTTATTGATCTTCATACTCGTTTTGTTGAGTGGTGCTGCTATATATTTTATTTCGAGGAAGTGCAAGAAATCGGCTGTAAGAACTTTGAGAAGAGAATTAAACGCTAGCAGCTTGAGTGTCATTTCCCGTCCTGAAGCATAAAAAAAAAGGAAGTTAGAAGAAGAAGAAATCTATGTTGGTGGAGCCAGGGACAATGCCCGGCTCGAAAGGTGCGGTGTCCAGGGACCATGCCCGGCCCACGGTGTCCAGGGTATAGCCCGGCCCATGCAACGAGCGTCTTGCTACGAGCGACCTGCGACGTGCGACCAGCGACGCGCGACAAGTGACGTGCAATCAGCGACGCGCCGCGACCGGATAGCACAGCAGATCAGCCTGCGACATGAGACCTTGGTATATTTTACGTTTAGACAAGTAAGTCCATAGGTTTTTTTTTTGCTAATATATTATTAGGTACTAACATTATTGTTTTGTCAGTAGTGGAATGCCGTTTAGTGAAATAGTATCTATATTTAATAATTTAAAGGATATAAAAGATTATTTAGTTAAAGTAGGTCCTGCGCGTAGACAAAAATCAGTCGCAGCGCAACAAAAAATCGAGTTAGCGCATAGGGAGTATCAGAAATTGGAGTCATCTTTGTTCGAGGTCCATAGTAAAAATAAAAAATCGGAGATAAGTGCCCAATGTCTTAAGACAATTAACTCATTAATTAATGATATACGCTTAACTTATAATAAGATCGTGAGTTTATCCTCATCGCAGCCAATCAGTCAGTTAGAAAACGCAGAAAAAATGGCTTCGGAATCTTTCGATATAAAAACCGCCTTGGCGCTGTTGCCCATCATGAATGACAAGGAGGAGGTCACAAAACAGTTAATCGATGGAATACAACTTTACAGCTCAATGATAGCAGAAACTTCAAACAAACAATTAATAGTTTTTGTGTTGAAAACACGACTATCTGCAAGTGCTAAACTGCGTTTAAAGTCCAGTTATAATAGTATCGAGAGTTTGATTACTGATATGCGTAAATATCTAATCCAAAAGAAGTCAGCTGTAGCCATACAGACACAACTTTTTACCAGTAAGCAAGGGAACAGGTCGATAGAAAATTTTGGAAATGACATAGAAAAGCTTTTTGTGAATTTAACTCTTGCTCAGGCCGATGATGATGACACTAAGTTTAACGTATTGCGTCCTATTAACGAAAAGCTTGCGATTAAACGTTTTTCTGAAGGATTAACTGACACACGCCTTAGTACCATTATAGCTACTCGTCAGTTCGAATCGTTACCAGAGGCAATTAGAACAGCTGTTGATGAACAGACAATTTCACCTAACGAGGAACATGCTTACAATATGAGGCATGAGCGGAATTACAACCCTCAAAAGCGTGGCAGTTATTCAAATAGCCGAAATTATAATAATTTTCAGGTTCGAAATCAGTCTTATTATAACAGTAACTATAGGCAAGGTAATACAATACCACCTATGACGTATGGTAATAGATACATGCGCGGGCGCTTCGGGCGCGCGCGAGGGGCTGCGAGAGGTCGCGGGGCATATCAACAGGCACGTGCCGCGCTGCCTCATCCTACATGGGGCCACGAAATTCAGCACGTTTCGCAACAGGAAAGTACGGAATTTCCCGAACTCACATGGAGGGGGGAAACTGGGGATAACCAGTCGCAAGAACATACGGTAAATGCATCCGATAATGAGTTTTTTCGTTCCCCACACGGTAAATGAATATTTTATTTCTAATTGTAATAATAGTTGCTTAGTTATGTTGAATGTAGTTTCTGCAAGTCCGGTCAATCTTTTAGTAGATAGCGGAGCAAGCTTGTGTATTTTGAGTTATGAATGGTTAAGTAGTAATCAAACTATTTTAGGTAAGCTTCATTATGATAGTATAACAATAAGAGGTGTTAGTGGAAAACTAGTTTCCGAGGGTTTTATTTGGTTAAATTTAGTTTATAAAGGGGTAATTTTTAATCAGAAATTTTATGTTTTTAAGAACTTGACATGTTCCGCCGACGGAATTTTAGGCGATAATTTCTTTAAAAAATATGGTGCTATTATAGATTATAAAACAATGACCTTGCGGTTATCAAACAATGACGAGACAGTAAGTTTGAGCATCGAGGACCAGTATAGTCACTTGGTACCTCCACGCTGCGAAATAATAAGGTACATACCCTGTAATCATCGCGAAGAAACTGTTGTTTTAGCGAACGAAATTGAGAAAGGGGTTTTTGTAGCTGGAATGATAACAAAGCCAATAAATGGCTACATTCCATTGAGAATTTTAAATACGCAAGATGAAGAAGTAAAGATTAATTTTTCTAATTTGAGTGTTCATACTCTTAGCGAGTTTGAAATTTGCCAATTTAGCAACCAAGACAAAAATGTTAAGCGGATTAAGACTTTGTTCCAGTTACTCGATTTTAATTACATGAATAAAGAAGAGAAAATCAGCATAGAAAATATTTGTGCCAAATACGCGGATGTTTTTCACTTGCCAGGGGATAAATTATCGGTTACTAACTTGATGGAGCATTCAATAACATTAAAAGATAACGTTGCTCCCGTTTACGTCAAGCCGTACAGAATCCCACACGCACTTAAGCATGAAGTAGAAAAACAGGTTAAGGAGATGTTAGATAACGATATTATTGAAGAAACAATATCGGAATGGTCTAGTCCAGTATTGTTAGTCCCAAAAAAGGCCGATAAATCGAATGAAAAAAAATGGAGACTTGTGATTGATTACCGGCATTTAAATAGTAGAATTCAAGATGATAAATTTCCATTACCTAATATAACGGAAATCTTAGACTCTCTCTCTGGTAGCATTTATTTTTCTAAATTAGATCTTTCACAAAGTTATTACCAACTTTTACTTAGTGAAAATTCAAGAAAATATACTTCTTTTAGTCTCAATAAAATGTATCAATTATCTTTAGATGAGGACTCTCGTAAATGTACTGCATTTACTGCTGGAAAACAATACCAAATGAAACGTTGCCCAATGGGGCTCAAGACAAGTCCTAGCGTGTTTTCGAGGCTTATGACCATAGCCATGGCAGGATTAAACCATAAAAAGTGTTTTATTTATTTAGATGATTGTATTGTCATTGGAAAATCACTAGAAAATCATAATAAAAATCTAATTTCCGTATTGAATCGATTGAGAGAAGTGAATCTTAAATTAAATCCTATAAAATGCGAATTTTTAAGGCAGGAAATCGTGTACTTAGGACACAAAATAACATCCAATGGAATTTTTCCTGACCCGGGTAAATTAGAAACCGTGCAATGTTTCCCAACACCGACATGCAGCGATGCCGTCAAACGTTTTGTAGCGTTTGCAAATTATTACAGAAGGTTTATACCACGTTTTGCTGACATCGTACATCCGATGAATGTGTTGTGTAAAAATAATGTAAAATTTGAATGGACGTCAGATTGCGAAATAGCGTTTCAAAAGTTAAAATCTTGTCTGATAAACCCGCCGATCTTACAGTATCCTGACTTCTCAGAAGATAACGTTTTTAGATTACAAACGGATGCATCAAAAATAGGTTTAGGCGCTATACTATCCAATAGTAATGGGAAGGTGGTCGCATTTGCCAGCCGTAATTTAAAATCAGCAGAGACTAGATACCCTGTAATTGAGTTAGAGTTACTAGCTATTGTTTGGGCGGTGAATCATTTTAAACCTTATTTATATGGGAGAAAATTCAAAATTTACACGGATCATAAACCACTTGTTTATTTATTCAGTTTAAAGGACCCTTCTAGTAGATTAACTAAATTCCGTTTATACTTAGAGGAATACGACTTTGAAGTGGAGTATGTTCCGGGTCGAAGTAATGTAGCTGCAGACGCATTGAGTCGCATCACTTTGACATGCAAAGATCTCAAACAAATGCAAGGACATGTTGTCAATGTTCTCACTAGGCATCAGACAAAAGAATTAGAAGTATTGCGTAATATGACCGATAAACCGGATAGTCAGACAAACAGGATTCCCTCAGTATGCGGGTCTAATCAGCCTCATGCGGTAGAAATTCTCAAAAAAACCGGACGATATAATAGAATTAGTTTTTTCAGATGAAAATAACGAGCAATGTATGTTAGACAGAGAAAAGATTATTTCAGATGGAAAATATTGCATATTTGTTCCTTCGCATTCGGCGATTTATCTAAACTCCCGATCGTTATCGACCCCAGAGGTGTTAGCGAGGGATTTAGAAGAGTTTTGTAGGAAGTTAAATAAAAAGGAACTTTTAATTATAAAGCATAAAAGCAAAGATAGAGATATCAAAATATTGCTAGCTATTATGAAAAAGTTGCAATTTGATACGCCACGTTTTCTCGTTACGAGAGACGTTGTAAGATTAATTAATAATGACGATAAAAAAGTTGTTTTGAACGATTTTCACTTATTACCTAGCAGTGGTCATGCGGGGGTGAATCGTATGTTGAATAATATAAAGAAATATTATTTTTGGCCAGGAATGAGTAACGACGTTAGAACTTTCGTTAAAAAATGCAAAAGTTGTCAACTACAAAAACATGTAAATAAAAATACTAAGGAACCTATGATTATAACATCTACTGCTAGCTCAAGTTTTGAGAGGATAAGTTTAGATTTAATGGGGCCGCTAGAGATAGATAACTATAATAATAAGTATATTTTAACTGTTCAATGTGACTTAACGAAATTTGTAGAAGCATATCCAATAGAACGGAAAGATACCATTACGGTGTCTAGGAGTTTTGTAAATAATTTTATTTTAAGGTACGGAATTCCAAAGGAAATTATAACTGATAACGGAACCGAGTTCATGTCATCTGTTTTGAAAGAAACTTGCCAGCTGTTAGGTATTAAAAAACTTAATTCAACTGCGTACCACCACGAAACTCTCGGCTCGATTGAAAACTCACACAAACATTTGGGCGCTTATCTCAGGATTCAGTGTAGTAACAATAAAGGTGATTGGAGCGATTGGATTCCATTTTGGTGTTTTTCTTATAATACTACTGTACACTCAGAGACAAAGTACACTCCGTACGAATTAGTATTTGGAAAATTATGTAACTTACCAAGTAATTTACAAACTACATTTGACCCATTGTATAATTTTGACAGTTACCCAATAGAATTAAGATATAGGTTACAAAAAGCTCATGCTGACGCAAAAGAAAATTTATTAAAATGTAAAAGTTTGAGAAAATATATTTATGATAAGAGTTCTCACCCTATAGAATATAAAAACGGAGACTTGATTTTAATAAAAAATCAAGCTGGTACTAAGTTCGATAATGTGTATCTTGGTCCTTATGAAGTAATCGAGGACATAGGCCCTAATGTTAAAATCAATAAGGATTGTAAAGAATACCTTATTCATAAAAATAATACAAAGCTATTTCATAGTTAGTTTGTTTAAGTTTAATTTTTAAGCATTTAACTAGGTAAATTTGTCGTTAAAAAAAAAAAAATGTTTTAATTTTAAGTTCTTTAAATAGTAGCGCACAGTGTAACTTTGCTTACCGTTGAGAGAAACAAACATTTTTTTTTTTCATTTGCTGTGGGCGGGTAATGGCCCACTTTTCAGGGGAGATGTAGCATCATGTAAATATGCAACGGTAGGTAAACGAATACTGTGCCTACTCAGCACCATAGAATAAGTAATAGTTAGTAATAAGTTAACTTTACTGTAATTTAGTACTTTTATGTTATAAATAAACCAGACTTCAATGAAGCAACTTGTTTCTCTCCTTGCCGGAATAGTCCATAATTCAACCAACACCACACTCCGATCAGAATTCATCATCATCATTATCACTGTCTCCACTCTAGAACCGTTCTGCCCCAACGGTCTTCCCCGTCAGTTCTCCAAACTATGTGCCCCGCCCACTACAATTTCAACTTGCTAATGCTCTGAGTTAGATCGGTGATCGATTAAAAACATCAAGCATAGACCTCTTCATAGCTCGTTGTACGACCTTGAGCCTTATTATGAAGCCCGCAGTAAGATACCACGTCCTTGTATCGTATGTCATGTCACCACTGGTAACAAACACTCATTAGTGACTGGCCTCATAGCTCAGTTGGTAGTAACTCTGCCTTCTGCGCTAGAGGTCGCGGGTTCGATTCCTGCACTGGACAAACATTTGTGACTAACACTGACGTTTGTTCTATGTCTGGGTGTTAAATATATATCTATTATGTATATCATTCTCTGGTACCCATAGTACAGGCTATGCCTAGTTTGGGATTAGTTGACCTTGTGAATATGTCCGGAATATTTATTATTATTTATTTATTATTGGCCAAAGACGTTACTTGAGGTACTGGTCTTTTCTATCAGATAAGATAATCGGATGCCACCAACAAAGCGTAATAATTATCATTAAATACTTGTTTCACAGTGTAATAGCTTGGACAGCAGTTTGATTTATAAGCGTGACGCAAACGCGTGCGCACTCTGTGGAGGCTGCGCTTTCGACACACCGCACCGTACACCACTGATACATTTTCTTGTATTTTCTCTGAGAATATTTTGAGTCATGGCAGATAGCCCGCTAGAAATGAACCTGGATTTTGTGCGGTAGAGCTATAAATACTAGAAACTAAATTCAAGAGTAACCTGTCCATTCTACGTCATCCTATCAGTATACCTAAACGTTTTGTCCCAACGGTGGGAACAGAATACAGATGAATGCTTATGCAAAGCGCGTGCCCGGTGTGTGGCTGCGCTTTCGACACCATGCGCGGTGTTGGATCGTAGGTAATTGCATTCATTTGGGATTATTGCGTAGCGAATTTACATCAACGTGTAGTACTTCCCACTGAGTTGAATCTAAATGATAAAGGTTGGTAATTTGTAATACACTTCGCCTATTATTCAACAGTTCCCACTCTTGAGATTATCTGATCGGATTGTGAAGGTGGGGTTTAGTTGATGGGAGATCGTACCCTTATAAATTTTTCTTTCTCTCTCTTTAAAATCCCAAACAATACGCATGTTTTTTAGGATTGTTCGCACAACCTAACTTCACAAACGGCTCCTTTTACTACTGCACTGTTTTTTTCCGAAACCGTAATATAAAAATAATAATGATAGAATCAGAATTTATCTATACATACTAAAGAATAAAGAAGATACAAAGAACTAAAGAAGATACATACTGAACAAGATTAAAAGTTTAAAAACCAAATCCCGACTACGCAAAAGCTTAAGGTTTCATAGACTAATTATAGCTTTGTCATGAACAAAGAATATACTTGTAGCCCCTAAATTTGATACCAAACACTATTTGTTTATTTTTTTTTAGTTTGTTTTCGTCATAGTGAAGAAGCTAGACTCTTTGTCTTTTTGTGAAGCTCTTTGTCGTCGTCGGGTAAAGTCAGTCCTTTAGTCTTAGGATGACTCATTGTCCGTAGTCCGGTTCAGTTGTCCGGTCAACCGGACTACGGGAAAAAATTATCTTCCTTATTACAGTTGATATATTTTATTTACAGAAAGAAACTTAAAACTAATACAAGTTAATATTTACAAAATACACAAGAAACAGTTGAGACATCTGAAGACCGTTAAAAATGATCTATAGATAGCTCAACTGATCCAGATCACAGTACAGTTGATAGACTTGGTTTTAGTAATTAGGTATTTCAGGGCTTCCCAGCCGGTCCCATGCGTATAGTGTTCACGGAAACTGCGGTTAGCTCGGACTGCTTAAACCATTTTCTCGAAGTACCTAACTCTTCAGGTCAAGAACTAAACTACACTACGATAAGGCTTCTATCGTGATTGATAGCTAGTACTGATGAAAGCTCGAGGGGAATTAGAATACTCTCGAATACCCAAGTGTTTCCATACTTAGTAAAGAACTCTTGGCATACAGTACTGCTGATATTAGGTACCTACCTACCTACTTCCAAGGTGGTCTAAATGGTTTATGATTCAAAACAAACACGATTGGGCACTTTATGGAACATTTTAATATTCTGCGCTTCGCAGTAACATAATTTTAATCCCACAACAGTTTAAAGTTATAAAAATCGTATTTTTATGTAAATTCATTGCTTTTACAATACTGTTACGGCATAAATAGTAAAGCAGTGAATTTGTGTAGACAAATGGTTCCATCTGAAAACCAGAGCCGCTACACTTCGTGTGCGGCATCAATGCTGAGATGGAACCATTTTGGCTCACGCATGCACCTCGGCACGGACTAGTGAATACCCTATTTTGCTACTTCCTACCTACTTTTGTTTTGTTTCCTACCTACCTTTTTGTATTGTAACCTGTACCTAGTGTCTTTTTTATTAGTTTGTGCTGTGCTTGTGTGTCCAAAATAAATGTATTTTCTTTCTTTCTTTCAAATGTCCATACGCACGGTTATCGAAATTGTCAGCCCATCTTGTCAGCTGATAACGAATGCGTACGGTTAGCATACAGCGCAAACCTCCCATATTTTTGTTATACCATAAAATATAGAATGAACCTACCACTGAATATTAAATGAAAGGGAAGGGGGATATTTATTTTACACTTCTTTCTGAAGATATAATTATTATTTTTTTTATTCTGGAAGACAAAAAGGCTAAATAAAGGTGCCTTTAAAATTTGCACACAGCCTTCCGGTGAATTCGCCAAGCACTGATGATTTGACATCTTGTAAGGGGTCGACAATCGATTATCATCTCAAAAGGCACGCTGCTAACCGTTTGTCTACGCTAAAAGCTGTCTCGTGAGTTATGAGCCCATTAGCATTTTGAACGAGCACTTAAGTAGAATCTTCTTTAGAGCTAGCTGTGCGAACACGAGTAGGTTCATCTACTATGTGACCATATTGGGAGAACGTAATCCTTGCAAAACGGCGTTTAAAAAATAAATCCTAAAAGCAATAGCAGAACCCACAAAATAGAATGGAATAATGTAGGTTCGGCTGTTCTCTGATAGTTGGTATCATAGAAATACGAGGATTTTTTTTGAATTCAACCTCTTTTGTTATTTAAATTATTCCATTCTGGTGACCTACTGTCTGTTGAGTTCCAGAATGGAATAATAATAACACCTAATAATAATCGAACAAAACTATTATCGGCACGGTGCCGGTGCCCATATCTCCGTTCCCATCTCAAAGACAGCTTGTAGGAAATGAAGACAGCAGAGCTTAGGAGCCTTCTGCCGGAACAGGCAGGGGTGGCAGGGTGTAATTACGCCATCTGCGTCAAGCTACAGACTAATTTATTGTTAGTGCTAGTGATGTACCTGGCGGGAAGTCTGACTTGAAGGGATCCAAATACGTTTTTACTCCGTAATTTTACATATACCTACAAGTTTTATAACTAAAACAAGATACAGCACAAAACATAAATACAACAAAACGATACTTAGTTCATTTGCTCAATTTGAACAAGTCTGATGTACTGATTCTTAAACCCTGACATTATTAGTTGTTAGAGTCATTCGGGGTAAAAAGCCGCACTTTTGTCTTCTTTTGTTGATAAAACTTAAACTGTCAACATATTAGGGACACATTTATGCGTTTTATATAGCACATTTATTATACTTCCATGGTGCATAAAGTTTTTGGCGATAACTAAAACAGGTTTTTTATAATTGAAGAAAACTGTGAATTAGTTGGAGTGCGTACTTTTACCCCTTGAAGTGGGTAAAAGTACGCAGTAATTTTGGTAAAAGTTCGCATATAGGGTAAAAGTTCGCAATTGGGTTAGAATAAGAAAATCAACAAAAAACGGACTATAATCTTTATTAAAATCAATCATATACTACCAAGTACCAACTAGATGTAATACAATTACACCATAAAACTTAAACAAATTGCAAAATAATATTAAACCAAGGGATAAATAAATAATTAACAAAATCAAGTCTAAAAAAGCGGTTGGTACATGGTCCAACTTCAACCTCTTTCTGAGGGTAGCTTCATTAATGCCCACAGAGTCCGCTGCAAATCTTTTACTTTTTCCTTTGTCGATTAGTTTTTTTGCAGCAATAATTAGTTCTTCGGAGATCAATGTCAAACCCGATGTTTTTTTTGTGTAATGCCTCGGCATTTTTATGCATTCTGAAATAATATAATAACACATCGAACTTCAAAAAAGTATCTAATTTTGAATGTATATTAAATAAGGGTAAAAGTACGCAAATTTTGGCAAAAGTACGCGTGCGAACTATTACCCCCGTCATTTTACCCCGTTCAGCCAACCTGAAATAATCCACACTTTGTTTAGAAACAATTTAGGTTAGGTAAAAATATTTATGGCTAAACGAATGTCCAAAAACTACATTAAATCAATAAAAGCCACTTACCTCATAAAAAAAACAATCTGACGAACAGTACACTTTTCTTTAACTTCACAAAACACAAAATTAAACATTAATTTGATTGTTTTGATTGTAACACACAGCAACACGCCATTCACCGCTCAACGGACGTTGACATAAAATGGCGGCTCGAACCCACTCAGTTTTGCCGAACAAGCTTCCCCGCCCACTCCCCCGCAGTCCGAGAAAGTGGCAGTGCGTACTTTTACCCAATGCGTCCTTATACCCCGAATGACTCTATGTACACTCTAAAATATATTAAAAAAAAAATTGAACTGATATATTTTTTTTCTATTTACCATTAACCTTCCCCTCTCTACGAGCACCCGGCTTATGCTGATGCCGATTGCATTTCTTATCAGGGAAAAAGTCTTATTCAGCCTCTTATGTGGTTTATATTAAAGATCATTAGACCTCTCACTTTTAACTCAGAAATTTGTTGTCGCACGTTTGTTGTTTGTTGCTTGTAGGTGCACGGTGGCTACTAGGTAATATTGTGTCCGCTAGATCTGGCAGATGAATACGAATTGATATACGATTGTAACATCCCTAGCAACCATGTAGAAAGCAGGGGGCAGCCAGACGGGAGACAGCATCAATCTTGCGGTATCGTCCGCGCGCCGCCCGCGCTGACGTCTGACTTGCGTTTTCATTATCCACGACCCTACCTTAAATGCTGGTTCTTCTCAAATTGAGTTATTGAAGTTGTGAAATCATTAGATAGTCATGCCATTGGTTTTTTCTTGGTCATCCGGAATCATGGCCTGAGTTCTGGTAATGAATTCGGCGGACAAGAGAGCTTATTTTTATCAGTTTTCGGAGTAAAAGTTTCCATTTACGGCGATGACATCCCAACACAACTTCTAAAATTATATTATGGATCTAAAACGTTATCGCAAAACTCTCTTTGTGAACAAACAGCTAAGTGCAGTATAATTTTGTAATAAATACCTAACGGTCCACCCAGGCTGTGGACAGACCAGGCTTATTGGTCCTCTTCAAAACATTGGGTTTATACAGCTTTATTGATAGAGCCAAATACTCACTAAACTCAGATAACAAAGTAAAGTGCTTTGGTATGTTATATAAAATTCAAAATAGCCAAACAAAAAGTCAAACTCAAAATTACTAACTTTATACAGAATATCACTTTATACATAATTAAGGATAATTTTTAACGCCGTTATATCGCGGCTTTTGGTAGTTATAATCGACAATATAGCTAAATTGTCAGGTTTAGTAATTGTTATAAATACAGGACAATCCGATATTTCCTAGCATTTATTGCAATTGCCATTCTGTCTCGGTGATTGCATCCATATCTGCAGCGATCCGTGCCGTTAGCTCGAGACAGGCTCTTCCTTGCATCAGCTCTGAAGCACATTAGATACAATAAATAAGCACGATAAACTTTTGGAAAATAATAAGTTTTACAAATAACATTTTTACTGAGGAAAGTGATGAGAATGAATACACCTTTTGCGGATTGAATCTAGTGGAAAGCCGTGGTATTTGTCTACCCTTCTGGGAAACAGACATGACGTTATGAATGATGTTTACATACATCATACATAAAATCACTGTTGTTACAAACTGTTTAGTTATGTTATAAGTATGTAGGCTATCTCTGCATTGAATGATGAAGCAAACACATAAAGGTACGTCGAATTCTTTTTAATTTTCGTATTAGAGTTGTTTTAAAGAACGGTCGGTAATGACGCTACCAAGCGGTAATGGTGGAGCTCGCCGGGCCGGACTCACAACAGCCCCGGTTCGACACTCTTTTCATATTGGTAAGCTCGTAATTGCACTTATTAAACAAATCTATAGAGACTTATTCTATGCTCCAAAAATGTATGCGATTTATTAAACATTTTTCTTCTGGAATATTTATTGTCTTACCACGGGTCTCGATAATTCGTGGCGATTTTTGGTAGTAAATTACCAATTAGTTATATCAAAAGTGTCGAGTCGGGACTGTGTTGAACTGGGCCACGGCCTGGAGCTCACTCCACGCAGTCAACCGTATTTTATTAAAAAGTTAGTAAGGTGAGGCCGAGGTTGCCCGCTGGCCGTAAGATAATGGGCAGCGGTGAGCCGAGCCTCTAATGACCGTCCCGCGCACAATATATCGCGTGTGTATCAAATGCCTAAATTACAGAGGAATGCTAAGGCATTCACAGCATTCACATCGCCACAGCCTTGCAGAAAGATCCTGCAAAATGCTGGCATACTCTCCATGATTATGTCTGTTTTAGCATATATGTTTATACCTAACTTTCCCATACCGCTGTTATAATATGTAGTTGCTCGAGGCCTTACCATCATGTCTTATTACCATTCAAATGCGAGCGTGTCATAAATGTTTGAGACTGTCAACTTACGTGAGCGCCTAAACAAAATCGCAAAGTTGATGGTACGGGGCTATGAACTGAGGATGGGGGATGTAGTATACACTACGTATAAGGCATACGCCTTACACCACGCTGGTTCCTAGCAGGACAACTCCCTCGTTATTATTATATCACATATAATATCTCACAGTAACTTCCCGCGCGCCTGCTCGTGCCGGCTTGACCACAGACTGACTCCCTCCTAGATAGTATGTATCCATCTCTCCATCTCATGTGTCATCTCTTATCTGTCACTGTCAGTTGTCCCCCGGAGACAGCATAAGTTAAGGAATGCAGGTAGCCTTAAATACTAGTCACTACAGGGGAGATGGAGGTATAGAGTATCTCACTAAAATATAACTTAGGTACAGTAGAAATGTCTTACCTATTACATCTATTCTAGATCATTTATACAGCGTCAGGTGGAATTTTTACTGACTTATACGATGCAGTAGTGCCTGGGACATGTTTAGATTAAGTAGACTTGCCAAGCAGGTACACCGTCCTCTAGCCTAATCGGCCGCCCCCACAGGAAACACGTGAGCAATACGTGTAGTGCTTCTTCTTCTTCTTGTCGTGTCACTAATTCTTTCTTGGTCAGCCTGTATTAGGTCAGTTACCAGGTTGAGGTATGGTGGCCCTGAAAAGGTTATTAGGTAGTGCTGATGTTTACCTTCAACGGTTTGGGCACGTGTTAATCGCGCACACAAATGTTTCGAATAGAAAAATCCATTGATGACCGGGATTTGAACCTACGACAAATGGATCTTAAGTCGAGGTAATTAACAATAGACCAGCACGACTCTCAAAAAAAATTAAATATTATATAAAAGGAAACACTGAGAGGCAAATGTTGATGACAAAAGCGATGACAAAAAAAGTTTTAGGTACGTATGTTTTCCGTCAGATAATTTAAATGTCCAACCTCGATACAGACCAACAGTTACTACCAGTCTAGGTGGTTCTAGCCTTGAGGCATAGTGGCTGACTCGTTAGTCTCGCACGCGACGCCCTAGCCTAGGTATAATTACTTGTTATGTAGTTGTCTCATATGTATTTGTCTCCGTGATTTGAGGCGAGGGCGGGACGGCCGCGAGCCACCCGCGCAACTCGCACTTACCTAGTTACCTCGTATTGTTTGTATGCATTTCATTATGATTCCGGTTTTGCAATTGGCACCTAGGCTTTACACACATTTTTAAAGGGTTTTTTAATGAATGTATCTTCGTTTAAATATATAGCACCTGGAAGCAAACGACGATGTGGCCAACGATGGAGCGCGAATCAATCAGTCAATCATTTATTGTGTAACATGTGTATTAAATGGTTTTTTGGTCTTCGCCAATGTAAAGACTTTTTGTATTGTCAACAGATCCCATGATTTCTCAGCCGGTGGTCCAGCATGTCGGCGGTGATGAGCACATTGTCCATGATCAGTGGCGGCCGGAGAGCGCATCGAAAACTTGCAAGGTACCATAATTACCAAATAATGACAAACCTTTTGTCGTATAAATCGCTCCCAACCAATCGACATTGAGAAGGTTTTAATTTAAAAAAATTCTATGTATACTATGTATACCTACTTTTGTATTATTTGTGCAAAATCTCATACCAACATACAGGTAATTGAACCTCTTTCGACATAGTTAGTATATCGAATGCTACTCCTTACTAATCCGTAGGCGTTAGTGTTTATTTCCTTGTGGGAATGGACTGCTACAGTTGAGATCTGCATTTGAAATGTCTGCAATTCAGCTCATTAGAGGTCCTTATGGTCTGCAGTAATGGAAACGATCATTATTGCAGACCGTATGCACCTCTAATGAGCTGGTCGGTATAAGGGTGGTTTTACGATCTACGATATTTGGTTAGCATTATTGTACGAACTTAGTTCAAGATTCAAATGTTCTGGCAGCAGAGGGGGAATTTGTATGAATAACTGGGTGGGTAATACTTAATTACGAGTACGCACAGTAAGAAATTTTGTTTAAGACTCTCTCTCTTCACAAGAATTACAGTAAGTCAAAGTCAAAGTCAAAGTCAAAAGGCATTTATTTCAATAAAATCACTAGGATCACTTTGAAACGTCTTAGAAACTAGGTGAAGCTATGCCTGTTCCTCGCGACCAAGCCTAGAAGAATCAGGCAACAAACACGGCTTGGTGCCTATCATTTTTTTCGATGATCCTTTATCACAAAATGGAATTTAAAGCTTCAGTGTGGTGCCGATCGAACTAGGTGAGGCTCAAGAGAAAAGTAATCTAATTATAATCCTTAATAAATAAGAGCTTATAAAAATGTGAAAAAAATGAAGACAAATGTGAGCTTCAACAAATGATCTAAGGGCAGCACACGCTACACTTGATGAAATATGTACCTAATGCTTATATAATTAAATAATACTTAAAATATGATGCAAGCAAAAACTGTAAAGACACTGCAAAATGGCATTTTAGCTGTCGAGGGGCAGAGCGACTTCAGGCCATGCGGTTTTATCATTTAAATAATCATTTAGTTTATAGTACGCTTTCTTAATAAGATTATTCTTTATGTGCACTTTAAATCTTCTAATAGGAAGTTGCGTCGCGTTTACCGGAAGTTTATTATAAAATCTTACCATATTCCCCATAAAAGACCCATTTACTTTTTGTAATCTAAATTTTGGAATGCACAATTTATTTTTGTTTCTTGTGTTAATACTATGCACATCACTTTTTTTCTTAAAGCTAGCCATGTGCTTATGTGTGTACAATAAGTTTTCGTAAATATATTGTGAAGTTACAGTTAAAATGTTAATTTCTTTAAAAAGTTCCCTCAAGGAGTCCCTTGACTTCATTTTATAAATGGCACGTATTGCTCGTTTTTGTAAAACAAATATGACTTGGATATCTGCTGCATTCCCCCAGAGAAAGATACCATAGGACATTACACTATGGAAGTAGCTAAAATAAACTAACCTAGCTGTGGCTTCATCTGTGAGCCACCTTATCGTACGAACGGCATATGCCGCGGAACTAAGTCTACCGGCAAGAGTTTCAATGTGGGGTCCCCACTGCAATTTTGAATCAATATTGAGTCCTAGGAAATTTGTAGAATCAACAAGGGTTAGTGACTCTCCATTTAATACAATGTTAGTGGGGCTATTGTGTACTACATTAGGCAAAGAGAATTTGATACATTTCGTTTTCTTTGAATTTAGCAAGAGATTGTTTACAGAAAACCAATTAAGGACTAGCGACAAGGATGCGTTTACGTCATCGTAATTTGTTTTGGATCTGTCGACTTTGAACACTAGCGAGGTGTCGTCAGCAAATAGAACTATGTCACACATTTCTTTAACATAAGAAGGGAGGTCATTAACGTAAACTAGGAACAAGAAAGGGCCTAGAATCGAACCCTGTGGCACACCCATGACAATAGTTGATCCAGAAGACCTTTCACCACCCACGTCAACTTTTTGGACTCTATTGGATAAGTAAGATTGTAAAAGGTCAATTGCACGGTTTTGGATGCCGTAATGTTTTAGCTTTGAGATTAATGTTGCATGACTCACGCAGTCAAACGCTTTTGACAAATCACAGAATACACCGATTGCGTCTTGTGAGTTCTCAAAGGCATCGTATATGTGCTTTAAGAGCAAAGTCCCGGCATCGGCTGTTGATCGACCTTTGGTAAATCCAAATTGATTACAATGAAGAAGCCCGTTAAGATTGAAGTGAGATAATAACTGAGTAAGAATAACTTTTTCAAAGATTTTACTTAGAGTAGGCAATATCGAGATAGCTCTATAATTAGCGGGATCTTTTTCGTTTCCGGACTTGAACAAAGGAATGATTTTGCTATGCTTCATAAGGTCAGGAAAAACTCCATCGTCAACACAACTATTAAAGATGTGGGCTAAGCATGGAGCAATATCGTTAATAATAGCACCTACTACCTTTGTAGATATACCCCATAGGTCTTCAGTGTTTTTTATATTGAGGGATTTAAAGGTTTTCACAATATTAGTAGGCTGATAGAATCGGTTATTTTTTGATAACCTCGATGTCGTGACGGGCCTTTACCCGTCTGAGATGCAAGACAAATGTTAGGAATGTCATGAAGACAAATGATTTCATGATCAGAGGCCCGAGTTTGAGTTCTCGTGAGTTATACTTTTCATTTTTCGAACATGAAAAGTGTATAGATTACCGTTTTTGTCTTAAAAAGGGGCGCCTACAAAAACCAATAGGTCTACTACTTTTTACGGTCGAAAAGTGAAAAATGAGAACTCACGAGAACTCACACTAGGGCTTCTGGACTATGTATGCGACTGTTGGGCGTTATTTATTATTTAAACAAGTATGAAATCAAACCCAAATAAAACTTCATCGTATACCCGGTGTAATGGGACACCATGTTTGTAATCTTTGTTCACGTAACTTGATCTCTGTCTCAAGGCTGCGGTTTTTGCTACAAACAGAGGCATTATTCACTTTTACGAATTGACACCTCAGGTCACCAAACAGCACAACACGTGGGCTGAAGGGCCTAGTAGTTGGATCGTGTATGAAAAGTGTCTCTCGTGGCGGGTTGAATTTTGCTCATCATGCAATTGTCTTTTTAAGGCCTGTTTTAGTATTTTATGACTCCAAGAAAACTGTTAGAAATGGACTTAGCAATTGCGAAATTGTCTATGACAAGTATATCTTACTTAAAAGGTTATTTCATCAATGTATAAAACTATGTATCTTTTGAAAAGCAATAAAAAGTCAAAGTCTAAGTCAAAGTCAAAAGGCATTTATTTCAATAAAATCACTAGGATCACTTTGAAACGTCTTAGAAACTAGGTGAAGCTATGCCTGTTCCTCGCGACCAAGCCTAGAAGAATCAGGCAACAAACACGGCTTGGTGCCTATCATTTTTTTCGATGAACCTTTTTCACAAAAAAAGCATTTAGTTATTTATTAATTATCACAGCATAGTCATTGAATGCAATACGTCCAAAAATGAACCAGTCTCGACAAATAAAGATTTTGTTCTGAATGTTGTTCTCTGTCTTTCAGCCGGAAATCTGGGCAGTTCTCTGACGCTGGTGAGGACCGCAGCCGCAGCCAGCATGACCTCAGCAAGCAGCAGCGATCGGCTTCTCTGGTGAGTCTCATTTATAAGATAAGATAAGATATTTTTTTTTCTCAACAAACGTCATAAAATACAGATTATTAGATATTAGATATTAGGAGGGCTTGTTGTTAGGTTAGATTAGGGCACAGCGAGATTTTCTCGTTCTAAATTGGAGCAGCCCGTTTGGGGAGGTACAGCCTTACAGAAGATCGCAGCCAAATAACATTATTTGTTTCAAATAGTGTTGTGTTCCTGCGGTGAATAAGGTTTCATTTCATTTTCATTTATTCATTCATTATAACAATTTTTACATCGTGTCTGAAATATAAACTTACTTCTAAAGATATACAAGCATGTACAATACAAAAACACACACACTAATGAAGACGTTGCCAGAGCTCTTTAGGGGGGAGGGGGTTCCTGGTCGGCAACGCGTGCGTGATACCTCCGGTATTGCAGGAGGTTTTAGGATACGGTAACCGCTTACCAACAGGTGGGCCGTATGCTTGTTTGCCAACTCAGTTGTATAAAAAAATAAAAAAGATGTTATTGTTATCAGGCTATTGTTTGAGATCGTGTGCGTGGGCGCAGACCGCCTACCAGTGAACGACATTCCATACAATACATTACAGAATATCGATCTGATAGAATTAGCTCCTTTGAACTAATCGGGGTACCAGTCACCTGCAGAAGTGGCTTCAGGCAATCAAACCGTTGCCTTTAAATCCCACTAATATTATACATGCGACCCAGTCTCAGTGCCATATATCATCACTGGCAGCACGCACTGATAGTAGACTACATTAAAGGAGCCATTTCATTCTGGGCCTGGTCCATGTACACTACATAGAAAAATTAGAAAAAAATAGGAGATCATAAGAAAAATACAATTTCATTAATTTGAGACAAATGCGATGGTACAAGAATAGTTGTTCTGGTAAGTTTTTTACTATGTGAACACTGTTTGAAGGCCGCCATGTTGGTTTATAATTGGCGTTTGACATGACATTGACATATTTTTCATGTCATGTTGTTTGATTTGATGTTTTTGTTTTGTCAGATAAATGTAGGTGGCCAAAATGACATTTCACGCACGTCCATCCGCCATATTTTTGTAGCGCTGTGTGCTGCTCTCTTTGTCGAAGAAAATCTTAGTGTACCTTAGAACAAAGTCAATTTAAATAAAATAACTAATTAAATACGTTTACTTTATTGCTTAGCCATTTTTTAGAGTAATGTACACAGTGCAGACCCAGGCTCCATATTTTGATGAAACGTCTCTTTTAGAGCTAGAAATTCCTAAATATAGTTGCTTTACAACCTAGAGCAGCAGAAACACAGTAGATTATTTATTTGAAAGATAGCTACATAGCTGCTGTAAACGCGTCGGTTCCCTTGGCACGCGTGGCACATGCCAGAGTGTTACCCTCACAAGTAACTTGTCCAACATTAGACAAACGGCCATTCGCTCCACACGCCTAGAGTGGCTGGACTGTCGCCAGGCTGACTGGAAGTTTAAGTAGGTATAAGTACCTACTAGTTGTTACACTAGATAGGTTTAAGACTTGTTTACATCGTGTAATTGCTCATTATGCGTCATTGCGGTACGCCTGCGGACGTAATTGCACCCACTGCTAGTAGGTATTGTCAATAACCGTGTCAAGTCAAACTGACAATAGTAGCTTTTTTCAAAAGAATTGGCTTATTTGTTTTGTATTGATGAATCAAATACATATGATTATAAAAATATCTTTATAATAATTATAAGTCATTTATTTCAGGCAACACAGCAAAGTACATGTACAAATACAGGGCCCATAGATATATATACCTTAAAACGAAAATACATAATAATATTCACACTTAAAAATATTATTAGGGCTTATTGTTCTTTGGCGCATCCCTATAGCGTCGGTAAACTATTCCTGCAGGCCAGAAGTCGGGAGAGGAACATGTCACGATGCTTCGCAGGCTGCTTCTTTATAATGATAATAGCACCCAACAGCCCATACATAGTCCTCACCCCACACTAGGATTCTTTGTGTCGTGGACATCAGAAACTACGAGTACCATAGTACCACAACGCCTACATCCAGTTTTTTTTTTTTGTCTCTCACATAGAAAGTCCCTACCTGCAGTTGCCGTCGCAGTTTTTGCGAGTGCAGTGGAGTGGTCCCGCTACCCAACTATCGCGAATGTGTTAATTGCAGTAATCATAACGTGAAATTAGCTGTGGCCATATTCTGTGATGCAGTTTTCTCGCTCTGAATCGCATCGGATGTGGCGCAGTGGGCTGGCCGAGGGATTCTTTGAATAATATTTGAAAATTTATTCATGATTGTTACGGTAGCGTTAGTCAAGCAAGACTTAATCCGGCGATTACTTTCAGGTGTAGAAAATTGTAATTCCTATCATCATCATCAGCCTGATGAAGTCCACTGCTGATAGGCCTTCCCCAAAGAGTGCCACGACGAACGGTCTTGATCCTTCTTCATCCACTAACTTCATACAATCTTCACAATGTCGTCGGTCCATGCAACAATGCGTTGTCCGGTTCGGGGTCGCTATTTGAGAACCGGTTTCCATAATGGCTGTCGGTTCTGCGAGCTATATGGCCGGACCACTGCCACTCCAACTTGGTAATTCTTTAAGATATGTTATACTTAGGTACTCGTTATTACGTAGAACTGTTCATACACATAACATGGAAGATTTTAGAAATTTCTGGTTGTTTTGAATTTATCTGCTCGTTATGCTCATTTCCCGTTATAATTCATTCAAATTGAGCACATTTTGCGAGTACACTAGAGTCCCAGGAAAAAGATTCAAAATTTTGCTCATAAAAACATTATGATTTATTAAAGAAATTCGGTATTAAAGCCGAATTCAAAATTCGTGCGATATCTTATAAAATTTGTCTTAAATCTAATTAAAGTCAATTTTGAGTTTGACATTTGAAGGCGAACGATATCGCAAGCGCCTAAAGACGAAACTCAAAATTGACTTTATTTAGTACTGTATTTTGATTTCTAACAGTGCTTAGGTACTGTTAGAAAACAGGGACCAAATAAATATACATCATCCGATCTAGCCACCCAGCTACTTCTAACAATCGCTGTATCATCCAAGCCGATTGCCCTGTTTATTTAATAGTATCATTGAATAAACTGACAGTCATCATGATAATCTCCTCTTAACTGGTCACTTAATAGTCATAGAAAGTTTTCTTAATCGTGTTTTAAATCAGTTACGCAAGGGTTCCGTATGAAGTCCATTTTGGAAGGAAGCCATGTTTTTATTTAATGGGTGGGGGGGGGGGGGGGGGGTGCATATAGTAAGCGCATATCTAAATAAAGCCTCTTTTCTAGCCCGGTGTAGCTGGCAGTGGTCGTAAGAGACCCACAGCATAAAAATCCGTTCGAAAAAAAAAAAACAAAGCTTCTTATCCGCTTGACATTATTTTAATGGTTAGTTACCATTAAAATAATGTCAATGATGAGAGCGGGTAAGAGGCTTTTTTTTTTTTATAAGCGGTAAATTTCAATTTACAATTCATAATCACCAACTTTATCGGCTAGATAAATCTCGCCCTGCCCTTTTCTAATGATAAACATAAGAAAGAGGCGGATCTACTTTTACTCAATTGGGGAAACTTATAAAAGCTATGGCAGCAGTTGTGATGATAATAATGTCAGTCTTATGTCAGACATTTTTGAGGTCCGTGTGAGATTGAGGGGAGCTGGAAGGGAGTTAAATAATTTGATGACTAATACCAGGGTAGCGAGGGAGAGACATCAGCTCCGGCTGACATATCCGTGAAGTGCGGGCCTAATTTCACTCCAAGCTTCCTTCAGAGGTTTTCCCACTAACCTACAACATGAAGAGCTTCAAGAAAAATACAAAAAGATTTCTCCAGGGCAGGCAACGCATTAGCAATGCTCCAGGAGTTGCAGATGTCAATAAGCGACGGTAACCGCTTACCATCAGGTGGGCCGTAAGCCTTTGCCTCCGTATAACATAAAAAAATAAAGCTGTTAATGACTACTTGAACGCGTCAGTGTACCTATAGTCTGCTCCGTTTAACCTACATCTACACAACTAAAGGTCAGTTTGTTTGTTGCAGCAAACGCTGGAGGCGGGCGGGGTCGTCAACCTCGACACTCTGGAGGCCAAGGTCAGTGACCCACCAGTAGGTATACGTTTACTGTTTACATACCCACATAAGTAACGTTTTAGAAACGTAACACATGCAAGTACAATGGACGGAAGTACATGTGCACTGGATTTCGTAATTTGAGGTGAATTCAAAGAATTTCGACGATTTCGAGTTCCTGTTTGCTTATAAAGTTTTATGTAACAACGTGATGTAGAGTGGCTGGTTAGACTTAACAAAGAAGAATAGGCACCGGCCTCGGCTAAAGAATAGGCACCTCCATTACTTGCTACCCGTGGTTGTCGTAAAAGGCGACTAAAGGTAGAAAGCTAGGGGATAGGCAGCAGCGTTCCCTATCAACAATAGCTTTATACTATAAAACTCCCGCGCTTGCCAACTCTCATGCCCAGAGTGGCGAGTATGGGCAAATCCCCCCAAATTATTACATTTTTTTTTACATTTTGAGCATTTGATTATTAGTTTGGATAATCAAAATTCAAAATTATTTTATTTGGAACAAAAACAAATTTTACAATTTATAAACAATAGGAACACGTTGAAAAACTGCATTAGTTAAATTAAAAACTGTATCGCAGTTTCCAGCGCCCGCCTCCCGTTTACAGTAACTGATACAATTGATGGACTAATGCTCCAATGAGACATAAGTACATAACAAATGAACATATAAAAGTACTTAATTATAATAATATCTATAAAATGAGTGACAATAGGGCTACGTCTATATAACCAAATATATATATATATATATATATATATATTTATTTTTTTTATTGTTTGGGTGCAGACTGTACAAGGTCAGTCGTGCTGGAAATCGCTGGACTCGTAATATGTATTAGTATATTTTATGATTGTCATCTATGTATGAGGATAATTTAAAAATGTAGGTTGTTATTTTTGTTTTATAATATTTATATATCATCGTGATACTTCGTGCACCGCCATCCATTACTGTTTTTCCATTACTTTCCATCCTAAGGTTGCCTGGAAGAAATCGCTTTCAGCGATAAGGCCGCCCATTGTACTACATTAAGTTTGTAATAGATTTAATATGTAATCCTTTGTGTGCAATAAAGTGTTAATCTATCTAATCTATCTATGATGATCAGATAAGGCAAAAATTATTATCTACTAACTAAGTAATACCAGAACCATTGAAACTTCATTCAGTCCACATAATATATATTTGTGAAGTTGTTTAAACCAAGTCTGAGGTACCTAAGCCCCGGTGGCTTAGACATATCCATCAGACACTCCATTAAGCCGTGTTCAAACAGCGTGCGATATGTCATCTATCCAGAATTCAAAATGATCCTTACATCTGAATAAAGCTAATTTTGAGTTTGTACTTTTAGGAGCTTGCTATATCGTCAGCTATATGGCACACCCCCATATGTCAAACTCAAAATTGACTTGGCTCAGTAGAGGTTGTTAGAATTCGTTAGTTCTCTATTTTGAGAACTAGATGGCGTTAGCAAATTGGGTCAATTTCTAGAACGCGCTATCGTTACGTTTTGAATATTGAAATAAGTAAATTGGGTTTTGCTATGTGTTTTGTCTTCCTTCAGTAATATATTTATACCGTGAACCTGTTGAGTGTTTTATTAGTGAAGTTCGGCACCCTTGAGCCTAGTGGTGGTTCGTTCATGGTCCTTCGAGCCGGATACAAGGGTTGCCACTTTTTGTCTTCGGTTTCATCGGTGGAAGAATGTCCCCCGAAGCACCGCATTGTAGTAGTGGATCGCTACTCAGGTGCTGAAACTGCAGGATTTGCCTTGAGCCTAGTGGTGGTTCGTTCAGAGGTAAGGATCATTTTGAAACTAATTTTATATGCCATATCGCATGCCTTTTGAACAGAACTTTAACAGTAATGATTTTGTAATGAGGCCCAGTAACAGTAGTAGCTATAAATACAAAAAATCTAATGGGCAGCGTCTGTATACGTTTTCCCCGCACATTAGACATCAACGCACTGCTCGTGCACGTAGTGACCACGTGATGCTTCGCCGCTATCGCCTTTTATGAACGTCGCACGCCCGTAATTGACCGCCATAAAAAAAAACAACATATACCTACAACAACAACGTACAATAAAATACAAATGATAACCGCTCAGCCATCATGTGGATTATAAAACCCACAGCTTCTTTCGCATGATTGACATCGCATCGTACTATTTCTCGCTGTCTTATGCACATCATCGATGTCATAAGCAAACCCATTCTAAATAACACCTAACAGTCACACACATAGTCCTGACCCCACACTAGGATTCCCTGTGTCGTGGGTATCAGAAACTATGAGTAGGTACCACCACAAAACCCAGACCCGTAACAAAGCACCTCATGCAAACATTTGTCCCGCAGCGGGGAGGGCGTCAAAATGACCATAATTCAATGGAAAAGAACTGGTCCACGGATCGTGGGTTCGAATCTTGTCGTGCACCAATGGATTTTCCATTCGGAAAAATTATGTGCGCTATACTGGTGCTCTCTAAACGGTGAAGGAAAACATCGTGAGGAAACCGGCATGTCCTAGAACTTAAAAGTTCGAAGACATGTGCATGAAATGAGCCTCTGAGAGGCGCACTTTAATCCTTTCACTACACTGATTCTTTCACCGACGCCGACAGTCAAGGCTCTTTTCAGGGCCACCATAATTAAACCTGGTCACTGACCTAATACAGGTGACCAAAAAATAATCAGTGACACGACAAGAAGAAGAATGGAAAAAATAAATGATGTAACCTAACATCTTTTATTGAGATTATAAAATATACACAGTTTTGAGTGATTATTATTTTAACGGCCTCTAATACCCATAGACAGCGCAATTAAAGTGGATCGAGTCATAAGGAAGACATAGGTTAAATTGGATGTTTATGTATGGAATATGCGGAGAAAGTATGCAGAGATGCGAGCCTATAAAGCAGGAAATTAGATAACTACGATATCGAAAGTGTGCTTCCGCATATAATATTTACAAGAAAAGGTACTCATAAACTAGCCCTGGCAAGTATTATAGTCGTCAAACAAGCATCTATTTTCCAAGATCACTCAATCAAATTAGACAGCTTTTTCAAATATAATATTTCACTTGCCACACACCGCGAACTTGTCACGCTCATAATGCGCCAACGCTAAGAGCTCTCACTCTTTTAAATGCCTATGTACACGAGGTCCAACATGTCGACATCTTTAATGATAACATTTGTATAATATTTAATTCGCTAAGAGTATATTTAAGTTTTAATTTTAGAAAGTAGGCACTTTGGTATATACTGTAAGCTTGCTGTTTTAACTGAAATAAATAATTCTAATTTTAATTGATGGCAGTATGAGCTGATGAAAAAATATAAACAGTAAGGTCAAGAAGGTGTCAGAGTTTGTGTGAAATACAGATAATGACTAAAAATACATATATCAGGCTTTTCACAAAAATTACCATGTTATCGGGGTGGGGGTGCTCAAAATTATCTTTTACTTCGCTACAATTTAGCGATAACCACCAGGAGGAGGCTGCTGATATACCCAATATGCCTGACGCCCGAGACTTTGACCAAACAGTTGACTATTTTTAAAAACATCACTCTGGCGCTTGTTTATACTTGTTGCTAGGTTCTTACAAGTTCAGTCAGGTACCCTTATGTTAGAGATAGAACAAACAAATGAATAAAATTAAAATAAATAACGTTACAATTCCACTGTCATGTACCTTGTAATTAGAACATGGTAACATAGGGTGCCGCGAGCAACACACTCGCGACAGGCGGCAGCAGATAGCTAACGTTAGGGCATGTGCACAGACGACGCAAATATGGTGGATTTTTGCAGATTCCATTCGGTAAAATATTATTTTATTACTAATTCGTTCCAGCAGTCTGTCTGTACACGTAAATTTAATAGAGTGAAAAATGTCCTAAGATTCTATTAATCCCACGAAGAGCCAAGAAAACGAAAACCAAAGTGGTGTTTGTAGGAAAAAGTGGCTGGAACTCGCAAATTTGCTCAGGCTTGAATTGGCCTATTGATATTTTCTACTTAATGTGAGAGAGGAACCTTTATTTCCTGTATGCTAGCCTGCTAAAATTTTGCATGGATTTTTTAAAGGTTTCTACCTACCCAGTTTTTATTTGGTTTAGTTAGATGCGAAGCTATAGGTATTCTATCCCCTATTAACAAGAACTAAATTCGTGTACCTAAATTAATGATGTACCTATTAACCAATCTGCCTATTAATAAGTATTACGGGGTCCTGGTGTAGATTTATTTTTAATTAAACTTTTTATTTTAATTTTATTTTCTACTCCTATAATTGTTCGGAAGCTTCAGGGCGCAAACTCTCGCACTTGACCAACTTTATTTGAAGTCCCTCATTTAATAATTTATTTAAAAAAAAATACATATTCGCCGAATTGATAGCCTCCTCATTTTTATTGGTGTCGATTAAAAATTCGTCAACTGGCTACAATCTCTGTTACGGAGTCGGTCCTTCTGAAAGTCCCCTTACCTAGGCTCGGCAAAGCGACACCGCCGGCGGCAGCCTATCTGCACGATACAACGCTACGCTATTTATGTGTCTCACACATCTGTTTACAACACCTATTTACTGCAAGGGTGCTGACATAAACCTTATCTTATAGAGCCTCCTGTTCGAAAGTGGAAATAGGAGTTTATTTTGCACGAATCTGTGAGATAATTTTATGTTTTGGACGTTTCTGGTATGCAAGCCTGAAATAAAAACCAGTTAAAATTACTACAAGATCAGTGTATATATGTATATTGGGCTCATTATTTTGCAATTTGGTTAAAACATCATCACGCACGCACCTGCGCGCTGCTCACTCATGCCTCGCAAAAAGAGAGGACAACGCCATTCACTTACATTTACAAGATAAATCTCATTAGACGCTGTCTATTTCAATCATGTTTTAAATTACCTCGCTGGATTAAAATCTTCTTCTGATTTTAAACAGCCACAGAAGGTTTAGATACAAAATATAGGAATTTATATAATTTATTTACAGAAAGAAACTTAAAACTAATACAAGTTAATATTTACAAAATACACAAGAAACAAACAGATCGTTTGTAACGGTCTTTAGATGGCTCAACTGATCCAGATCACTACCAGTTGGAAGCGTCCCCAAGACGCTGGCGGAATTGCCACGCTGGATGGCAATGCCAATTCGCTGGGCCAAATAAGAGCCAACTCTCGGGTCACGCGTCGCTTCGATCAGACGTCCTGATGGAAAAATAAATATAGGTAATTGTAAAGTTTATGTTGATATAGTATCGCATCTTTCAAGATGTATTCTATTTACCAACGCAGAAGTATATTGAACGTTAGTCAATAACCTACGTTCTAATATACTTTACCGAGAATTTAAAGAGCAGGTAGGGCACAGCGAGATTTTCTCGTTCTGAATTGGAGCAGCCCGCCTGGGGAGGTACCTCCGCCTTACAGAAGATCGCAGCCAAATAACATTATTTGTTTCAAATAGTGTTGTGTTCCTGCGGTGAGTAAGGTTGCCAGAGCTCTTTAGGGGGGAAGGGGGTTCGGGGTCGGCAACGCGTGCGTGATGCCTCTGGTATTGCAAGCGCTCATAGGCGACGGTAACCGCTTACCATCAGGTGGGCCGTAAGCTTGTTTGCCACCTACGTTGTATAAAAAAAAAACCTACTAACGAACTGACCACTGATTCAGGAAGTGTCATGGTCCTTGAAAGAGGTGGTCACGAGGTGCCTCTTCCTTCACACGCTTCGTTCCACACGGCTTCGCTTACTGGCTCACCTTGCTGCTTTGAACTTTTGTTAGTACCCTAATAGAAACTAGAATATAAATAAAACGTCATTTAAACGATTAACTCGTGAACATTTCCTTAAGAACATCTAGCATCTACACTACATGTTAATAAAACACTGTTTTGTACTATCTGTTAATCTATTGCAGTGTATTATATATACATATTTAAATATAGTGTATGGTTATATATAGTATAGTTTTTAGTTAAGTTAAACAATCTGTCGCACGCCAACCTCCTGTTTCTACCCAATCAGGCTGGCTGGTAGATAATGCCTTGGCATTAAGCCCACCTTTTGTACATTGTTTTTTGTGTGTATTAAAGATTAAATAAATAAAATAAAACGTCACACAACATTTTCACCTAAATTTCAAGCTTTTAGTATACGTTCTTTCGAGTTAAGCAAAGGAGACGTGGCATGAAAAACTCAAGGTTCAACCATAGCTTCTTTTCAGCGAGAACCTCTTATTTTTCGTTACTATTATCATATCATGACTTATCTCATTCCAAGATCATTGCAAGTTATTGCGTTGTGATACAATCGATGCTACACCGTGTTAGGAACTACTGGCACGCACACTCCTCGTTCCCAACCATTCTGTCCATTGTGCTTTAATGTACCGTTATTGTTTCCTGCCCTTTTCACACGCACTATCCGCACATCTTATTACGTTATTTTCCAATGAAACCGTTAGATTTATCTTTTCAGTAACTCTAGCTATCGTTGTTCCTTCGTAACTCCGGCTCCTTGAGAATGTGCTTTTCCAAGTTGTTGCTATCACGAAACAATATCTGTATTTAAAGAAAATTGTTTTATGGAAACTTTACTCCCTTTCATTCGGCAATATTCATAAATATGATGAAACCTATGCAAGATGCTTATTAAATTGCGCGCAAAAGTGCGAATATCTGCTTTAACTACAAATGTGTTTTTACACAACGCTATAATCACATCACCTACAACATAATATGTTATTTAATTCCCGTGACTATTGCCGATAAGCTCTCCAACCTAGTAAGGCGCGTTGTCTCTAAATGTGTACTAGATAGGCGAGTGATAGGCAGTTTTCAATGTGTTTAGACCTAAACTTATGCTGAAAATAAACACTTCGAAAGGCTCAGCAGGGCTAGGGTAGGAGGAAGATTTGTAGGTAGGTACTCAAAATTCGATGGCTTCTCCGCAAGCGTGTAGAAATCACTTGGTTTTACTAATTTTATTATTATTTGATTTCACGGTTTAATTTGGATTGATTTGGTATTACAGTTTTCAGTATACGAGGAAAGCTTTCACATTTGTTTTTAGTTTTCACGGAGCACACCCGGCTTCACAAGGTAACGGCAGCGATACTCGATTTTTCCACCACTCTTTGCATTCCGTTTCGTTTCTTCTTGTAGTGGCGCGAAATTTGAATTTGCGAGTGGTCGCTAGGTATGTTTTGGATAGGGACTAGGGATAAAGGAATACACTGAAGCCTTAACACAATGATTATTTTAAAGTGTCTACACACCACTTACAAACGGGATGTTGTTTACCGGAGGATCTGAATCAGCGAAGCGTGTTTAGCAATAAATCAGTCACTGATCATCAGGACATGAAGCAAATTATAGATTACGCTCTTGCAAATACATTTGAATTTCCATTGTAGGGACATGGCTGGAATGGCAAAGAACGTAGGGAAATCACGACGCAGTTGGAACATGACTCTAACTGGAGATGGAGGTGACTTGTGGTAGTGTTACTTGTGCAAACGGGCCGGGCGTAGGTAATCGAGGAATAGCATTGAAATCATAAGAGACAATTATAATGAAAGTGCCAATTTACCAACTGGAAAGTTTCTTTATATTTCTAGGAAGGGGCTTGCGTGTCACTTAGAGTGTGTCTTTTCAATGAATCCGAATACTGAATTATTCGGATTCATTGAAAAAGTAATTAATTCAGCTAGTAGTTTTTTACAATTTACAATGCCATAATGAATCTTTTTAATTGATATGTCTCCTCTATCCCGTATCAGCAGGTTCCTTTTTGCAACTACCTGCGTAGGTACACACAGTGTGAACAGTATCAGTGTCGTATCACCGATGAACTAGATTAAAACATTCATTTGAATTGTCGCGTCCCTATAGCTTAATTGGTGTAAACTAAACTAAAGGTTTTTTTTACGTGGCTTTTAGGTAGATGTGGATCTGCAGCTATTTTTGTAGTATTATGATCGGAAGTTGAATGCTCATTCCCTTATAGATAATCACTTACGTTTGGTTCAGATGGCGAGTATCGAGGTTTCCCTGGCGGGGTCCCGGAGACGCAGCGCCGGGGCTCGGGACGCGACGCGTGAGCTGGATGCTCTAAGGACCGCGCTTTCCGATAAGGACTCGCTTATACAGAGGTGAGTGACTACCTATGCAATTGCTGGTATCATCAGATGGTAAAGTATTTATATTATCTGTTGTAGAGGAAACTGTAGATGAGCAGCTATTAGGTATTATTATCAAAATCGACTTGTGGTTCAACTGTTGGCAATACCAGCAGATTCTGGGTAATAGGGACCAGTCCATGCATCATAATGCAGTTACGGTGCAGATGTGGAAGTGGCGGTACCTTGCTAAATAATGGCTTCATTCATGCAACAGGCAAAACAGTGTGGTACATGAACATTGGTGTAACCCAGACCACATGATTGGTCTCAATAGTGTTTGCTTAGTATGTCGTCGATCCACCTTGATACTGGACTTTGTAGATTCGATTCCATCACAATCCCTTATCATATAAATTAAGCTTATGTATTTGTCCCTCAGCCTTAAAAAGCAGCTAAGCGCATCCCTAAGTGCAGCGCGCCTTGTCCAGGCGACCTCCTCGCCGCCCTCCAGAGCAGAAGCTCGCGAGGAATGCACCGCGCTATCAGCTGACGAGAGAAAGGCACTCGAAGACAGGGCACAGGCCGTGAAGGCAGACCTGGAGGCTAGGAAAAACAATATCCAGGAGCTGAGGAAGAGGCTGGAGAAGACACATGTTACAGAGTGAGTGTTTATTACCAAGGTCTACTTCTCTGTTTTAGACCCTATCATCGCTTTCAGGCGCGGCTGCTTCAATTGCCTGGTTCTTAATTTCTCGACACGTACCATCTTCTTTCATTCAGGTCTCTATCTCTATACCCGAAAAGAACAGGGTGGTCAAGAAAGAGGAAGAAGCAGAACGGACATTGTATTGTTGTCATTTGTATTAAATTTATATGATACCCAAAATTTTCGAACCAGCGGGTACGAATGATGCTGGTGCCGATAATCTTGATTAGATGAAATATTTTAATCGGTTAAACACCGCTAGCGCCACCTTCAGAAACCTACCTAAAGAACCCTTTATAGTTATTTGTATTACCTAGTTCGATCGGCACCACACTGAAGCTTTAAATTCCATTTTGTGAAAAAGGATCATCGAAAAAAAATTATAGGCACCAAGCCGTGTTTGTTGCCTGATTCTTCTAGGCTTGGTCGCGAGGAGCAGGCATAGCTTCACCTAGTTTCTAAGACGTTTCAAAGTGATCCTAGTGATTTTATTGAAATATATGCCTTTTGACTTTGACTTATTGTTTTATCGACAGAAACATCGACACGCGGATACAGCAAGCTGAGCTGCAGTACAAGCTGGGCCGCGAGGAGCTGGAGCTGCTCACGCTGGGCGAGCAGGCGCGTGCGCTCGCGCAGCTCATAGAGCAGGCGGACGCGCGCGCTCGAGCCGCCACGCTGCCCACCTTGTACAGGTATACTTATCTATAGAAACCGTGAATCCTTATAAAAAAAAATTTATTTGATTTAAAAAAAAAAAAAAAAATGGCCATTTATTCACCAAGAATCCTACACATAGTTATAAAGATACAATTGGTAATTTACAAGTTTTGGTATGTATGTAGGTAGACAGGTAAAATGGTCGAGGGCTCAGCTACGCTACATGACGCTACGCTTACTATACGCTTTAGTACATGTCTGTTTGATTTATCCCAATTAAATCTATTCATTCATTATAATAATAAAACCCAACAGTCACATAGATATTCCCCACACTGGGATTCTCTGTAGTGGGTATCACAAACTACGAGTACCATGGTATCCAGGTCCGGAACAAAGACTTGCAAATCATGCAAACATTTGTCCCGCAGCGGGAATCGAACCCGCACCCCTTGCGTCTCAGACGAGTACTCACTCACCCGCTACACCACCGAGGTCGTCATCATCACCTATAACGCTCGATTCCCCGTAATTTTCAACACCTTCAAAGATACAGACCCAATTACGAGCCGCCGCAATTGCAGGGTATGTTCAAGGAACTTCATAAATTATGTGAGTAAGAAATTGCTTCATAGTAACCAGATAAATGGCAAGGGTGGATATGCTGTTACGAGAGTACTTGCATTCCTCGTGTATGTTCTCAGGCAGCCGTAAGCGTATGTAATCTGTATCTAATCAGCAATCCTCAAATCAACGTAATTATTCAGTTAGCACTTCCACCGTTGCATATCGCAGGCTTCCATGAGAAACTGCTAATCTTGCAATTACGCAAATATTTACGGCTTCATTCACGTTTACAAGACAAGCATCGCAAGATTAGCCTCGCCTCTCGCTTGCTAGGCTATCAGGGACGTGTAAATCGCGCCACTTTATCCAAAGAAGCTTTTGGTCCATTATAGCATACCACACAGACGTCGAGACGACATCACCATCATACACAATCTTAATTATTGCATAGTCCGAGTCGCGCCACATGAGAATATTCTTACCAGCATAATATGTCACTTCTGTGAGCCTCTGGTATCACCATCATCGTCATTTCAGCCGTAGCACGTCCACTGCTGAACATGGCTTCCCCGCAGATTTGCAGTGCAGTTTCTTATCATGTGGGGGGATTTGCCCATAATCACCACGCTGGGCTCGCGGATTGGCGAGCGCAGTTAGAGCTCTCTTTGTGAAAATAGGGTACGCTGCCGCCCATCCCCTAGCTTTTTTCGCTTTGTTTTTTTTTTTTTATACAACTGAGGTGGCAAACAAGCATACGGCCCACCTGTTGGTAAGCGGTTACCGTGGCCTATGAGCGCTTGCAATACCAGAGGCAATACCCGACCCCGAACCCCCCTCTCCCTAAAGAGCTCTGGCAACCTTACTCACCGCAGGAACACAACACTATTTGAAACAAATAATGTTATTTGGCTGCGATCTTCTGTAAGGCGGAGGCGGGCTGCTCCAATTTAGAACGCTTTGTCGCCACCTACGACATCCACGGGTGGTTAGATATGGAGGAGCCTAGCCTAGCCTATCCTCAGCCGGAGCCACCACGGCCTCGTAGCATATCATAAACCGGTCTAAATAACGCTTTTAGCCTGATAGAAACAGTTTGCATACAGCGATAAAGCGTTGTGATGTCACAGTGAACCTTATGCTAAAATGGAAAATGTGAAGATGGCGGATAGGACTTCGCAAATCGTCGGTAATTGTTACGATTATTACGGCATGGCCATTGTTCGGGGGGCGGGGCGGCCGAGTCCATCCGGCATACTTTCTACAGTATCGTTGGGAAAAATCTCTTCACACCGAATCTAGGTTACAATCAACAGATGGGAGAGAGTCTCGCACCTAGCAATTTGCGTGCAATTACAAGTATCTAAATCATGGTTTGTATTGAAAGTCACACTATCGAAAGCTGATATAAATTGCACCGATACGCGAGCCCACAGTAGATCGTTGAAAAGAAACTCCCGTGGCAGAAACTCTGTTTTGAGTGATTTTTGTTCAAAGTCAAAGTCAAAGTCAAAAAGCATTTATTTCAATAAAATCATTAGGATCACTTTGAAACGTCTTAGAAACTAGGTGAAGCTATGCTTGTTCCTCGCGACCAAGCCTAGATGAATCAGGCAACAAACACGGCTTGGTGCCTATCATTTTTTTCGATGATCCTTTTTCACAAAATGGAATTTAAAGCTTCAGTGTGGTGCCGATGTGTTCTGCAGACACACCGCCCATTATGGCTTCGGTTGGGAGCGAGTGCGTTAGTGAACCCACACACCTTGCGTCTCAGATGAACACTCGCCCGCCATGCCACCGAGTCAATCATAATAATATCAACCATTCGATGAGGGAAAATATCACGCAGATAGATGCATCTCTGGTTTCCCTTCCGTACAAAACGATTGACCTCATAGCTCAGTTGGTAGTAACTCTGCCTTCTGCACTAGAGGTCGCGGGTTCGATTCCCGCGCTGGACAAACATTTGTGAGCAACACATGTTTGTTCTGTGTCTGGGTGTTAAATATTTATTTATTTATCAGTCAGTATATCAGTCTCTAGTACCCATAGTACAGGCTATGCCTAGTTTGGGATCAGTTGACTGTGTGTGATATGTCCGGAATATTTATTATTATTATTTTTTATTTACTACATTTGAGATTTATTTTTCATCTCGGCCCCCAAGCCAATAAACCAATCGAAGAGCTATCAAGTAGCAATCACAAGATAAAAATTGTTATTGTTGCAAAACAGACCATCGGCACAGATAACATAGTACTATCGGACTCCAAGATCTTTGAACACGTATGTACAGATAGTTCAATAAATATTACCGATAGATTAATTTGCTGTAGCCGATCTCACGAGTGAAAGACAATGGCGGCATTTACGTTCATAACATATCATCGTATTGATGTTTTCTCACGACCGTCACCGGGTGTGTATAGTCTGCGGCTGCGGTCTGCGGTCTGACCCTCTGGCGGACACCCTGAGACACTGACCCAATTTACTTCGTCATCCGGATACAAGGGCATAAGGTGTCATATTCGTCCCAACTTGGTCCTACTTTCGTGGGAGTTCGTTTTCCATTTGGAAAATAAGTTTGAATTTTTTTGTCGGAATCCGTAAAGTAACAGACGCCGTATTAGCCAGAATATGTATTCGTTGAACTATGGATGTGTAGTAGTTACCTATAATTGGATCTCAACGTGAAGAAATAATCATTATAATGAGGCTTACCTTCATCAAAGCAAAGACAATAGAGTAGTAAAATAATCAAAACTAAGGAAAGCAAAGCCGGATTTCCTAAAAGTACTAATCGATTCGTCATAGGCGTAGGGTACACAACAAGTAGACATAGACATTTATTTAATTGCCACCAAAACACACACATTTGCACAACATTTTACAATAAACATTAGGTACTTATAATAAAGATTCTCTTTCAAACAAGAGAAAAGTAATGAAAGTAAAAATGGTGTGATGTGTGCTGCAGCAGCAAAATGGCTTCGGCTCAGCATTATACCTACTGTTTTGCAGCAGACGCTGGTATTCTGCCGAAACCATTACCTACACAGTCATTCAACCCTGTGAGCACAGTCTTATTAAGATAGCGACATACAAGTAAGCGACTTGACTGCCCCCTGCTCTTTATTATAGGTAAGGAAGCAACCAATCTTGAAAATCAAAGAATCTCGCTAGCTGTAAGTAAATAAACTTCGAACCACTCGTTAGAAAATAGTTGTATAATACAGAGAAGTTTTTCCGAGGTACGAGAGGAGGCAGAGGGCAACACGTCTGCGGCATACCGAGATCATATCTCATGATGCGTTTGGTATTCCACGCATATCTGCGGCTCCACTGCCTTACACGGCGATTGTTGTTTATGGCCGCACTAGCGTGTGCCTGCTTCTCTTACCATCCTCGATAGTGCACTAACTGGTCTATCGCGACAGTTATCAACAGTTTGTCTATGTCCAGTCATAGTTTTATAAAGCAAAGTATTAGATTCATTAATCGGTAGCGCTTTTACCCACTGGATCCGAAGGCTCGACTAACTTACCCGTATTAACTCGTCTTCATTCTTGTATTCTATCTAGTCTGATACTAAAATACTCTACCAACGACTCTACTTGATGTAGATACCTGAGTTAAACGGAAATAAAAGCCAGCCCTAGCCTCCTTTACCCAGGCACGAGTTATTAAGCGGGGAATTCACTATCAGACGAGACCGCCTAGACAAGCCTGCAGCGCATCTCACGTTCAGCCCGACAGGTGAAAAATTGCTTCCTTCACTCCTTAAGTATTGCTTACATTAAAACCCTTATTGGAGCAAAAAATATAAGAACGTGCGACTTTTTTACATTCGTTTTATTTTCTGCTGCTATTTTATGATGCCTTCCTTGGTTATTTAAGGTAAGTATGTAGGTTATTTATTAGTGAATTCATTTTCCACTAAACGTAGGATAGAGAAATGGGCATGATCTTTAACTGCCTAGGTACCTCTACTAGGTATTTCGTAATGCGAAAAACTGAAAGTAAATATTTCGCAAAAATTTCCACTAGAAATTAATCTCAATGTTGTCTGCTGGTTTGGGAAACCTTTACAAATAAACTTAAGCAAGCATGCGAAAATGTAAGACTTATCACGTAATTAAATCTTGTTTTCTGAGATTAAGTAGTTACCCACTTGATCAACATAATATGTAGACATTTACGTGGCTAGTTAGTGAACTTTTGGTTTCACAATTGGTGGGAAATCTCTCAGTATCTGCATGGCTATATACGAACTCGTAGCCACAATGATGAATGTTATAGTAAAAGCGAAATTAAAGTGAAAGTGACTAAGTATTGTAGAGTCGGCAGTGCAAGACTGTCATCAGTAGCCACATCATTAGGCTCCCGGTGGCCTACGTCTGCCAGTCTGTTACACAAACAACAAGAATGTATATGAATATTTTAATATATATTATGCTGAGTTAGGGTCCGTTTTGCAGCATTTAGTTCATAGTTCACTTTAAGTTATTCTCTGTTCTTAGTTTTTACCTACTCTATTTTACTTTATATATATTTTTATTATCACTGTTTTGTTGCAAATAAATAATTATTATATTTTACTCATTAACAAAGAGGCTTGCAAACGCAGGCTAGACAAAGACTATTATACCTACTACGACCAGTAGAGCCTATCGCTATGAAAACATCAATAAAAACAAAACCGACTTGCAATAGGTCTGTAACTTATCTAACGCGTAATAAATTCTAATCGACAGATTACGGCAAAAAATGTGGTCGTTTTCCTCTCATCTAATCAAAAGCTTATAGCCTTAGGTTACTTTAGTGCCGTTTGATTGCGCGCTATATTTGGCGCTGCGCAGACGCTGCGGACATATCAATGCCATCATATCTAATAGTATAACAGCATAGACATAAACATGGATGTGAGCAGACCTGTCGGGAACCATAATGTCTTCTTTTAAGCAGTCTATGGAAGCTTTTTCAAATAAGTAGCAAGAACTAGTTAATTTCAATGTTTGCGTGTTCTAAACCTACGATAGAATGAAATCTGATTATTTTCACTTTATCTAATATCTGTATAATGCCGGTGTCATCGCCTCACTGATACCTTATTACCGCGTTAGCGTCGCGTGATGCCTGTCGTCATCTACTCAGCCCGTCATCAGGTTGCCATTAGTAGCTATTGCCGTGAAAATGCTTAGACAGTGGCCCTATGTTGCAAATATAATATAATATGCATATTATTTTTCATTAGATAGGGCCCTAGGGGTCGATTTGTGTTTTTATCATTACAAATTTGTACTCTATTTTAACCATAAATAACTGTTACCTATGAGCGCAGAAGGTGGAGCTGTAGATCTTTTTTATTTGTATGCCTTCGGCAAAGAATTTGTTCAGAAATAGTCTATTCTTCTTACGATGTTGAGCAAAATCAATCTGTTTATTCTTCTGAAACTAGGCAGGCTGCTGAGCAAAATCATAACCAGCGGTAGATAATGGAGCTTGTCTAACATTTAAGTCAATTACATTCAAGTCGTGTACCCAGGCTAAGTACATTTTACTCCACATGTAGGTTTATCCATAACAACTACAATTTTCCCTCGGCTTGGCGCGGTTCGCTGCACTCACGTTCAACTACCGTGGGAAATACTCTATTAAATCGATATCTAACTATCGATATGTCTACTTAGAAGTTTTTGATTAGCTGTAGGTAGAGCTGTTGATCTTAGATAAACTTCATTTAGATGTAGGTACCTATAGTAACCTTTGTACAAATTGAAGTCAAGCCTATTTCAGAACAATATCAGGACGTTTGATCGAAGCGACACAAGACCCGAGAGCTGGCTCCTATTTAGCCCAACAGATTAGCATTACCATCCAGCGTGGCAATTCCGCCAGCGTCTTCGGGACGCTTCCGACTGGTAGTTATCTAGATCAATTGAGCTATCTCTAGATCGTTTATAACGCTTAACTGTTTCTAGTGAATTTTGTATATATTTATAAGTTTTAATTTTCTTGCATTACATAAAGATTATCAGCATATTCTAGTATGTTTATTTGTCAGTTTACCTTTACTTATTACTAGGTACTATAGTAAATTACTTCAACTAGCCTCGGAACCAGAATAAAACAGCTTTAAAAAGAACTAGCAGACCTATAGGTATATCTGAATAGTGTCTATTTATAGCATTTTTATAGAACCACAAGTCGGTTCAAATGAAAATTGGCACTTGCACTAGCTTAATAAATGATAATAAACCGGAACAAATTAAAGTCAAGCTTGCTTATAGAGACACGAGCCCATGAACTATCGATTATCACTACCGCGCAAACGGTGAACAAAGTGAAAATATCTCTGAATAGCGAGTAAACTTCGGTCTGTGCAGCTCGATACTTATCCCGCTTTATAAGCACAAAAGCCGCATTTACCTAGAAAACAGGTACATTTACGCAACCGCGGTAGGTATCACGATATTCTACGTAGTGCAACGTACCGGTATGAACAGGTAGCAGCCCATCTGGGGAGGTATCTCCGCCTTACAGAAGCCAAATAACAGTATTTGTTTCAAATAGTGTTGTATTTCTGCGGTGAGGCTGAGGTTCGAGGTCGGCAACGCGTGCGTGATTCCTCTCATATTGCCCAAGCCAAGCGCAAGCGTTCATAGGCTACGGTAACCACTTACCAAAAGGTGGGCCGTTTGCCACCTTAGATATATAAAAAAAAATAACCTGCTTTCTACGTGATATCTGTGTGAAGCTGGCTAAGCAAGTCCCTGCCAAGTGCGAATGGGTCGAACAAAGGCCACGGCTATGCAAGCGCGCCGCGTAGGTGTCGGCCGGGAATAATCTTAGCCATGGTATCCAAATAAAAATAAAAATAGAAAACTTCTTGGCATTTCTTGAACAGTAGATTCCATTTGAAATAAAAAACGTAAGACCATTTGTTTGGATTGACCATAAAGTTTGGATGTTTGTGTTTCAAACACGCCGTAACGGCTCAACCGATTGAAATAGAGTTATTTACCTAGAACAGCATAAAGGCTACTTTTTATCTAGGTATCACGTGAGAGAAGCCGCAGGCGCACGCTAGTATTATTATGTATGTTAAACATTAGTCAGTAATTATATTTTTTCCTAGCTACTTTCGCAGCTAGACTCACAGCGCGCTAAGATTCGAGATTCACATACAAAAGACATCAACGCGCTAAAAGCGATAAGAAAAAGAGACGTTTCATCAATATATGGAGCCTGGGCCTGCACTGTGTACACTACTCTACAATATGGCTAAGCAATAAAGTAAACTTATTTAATTTATTATTTTATTTAAATTGACTTCGTTCTAAGGTACATTAAGATTTTCTTCGACAAAGAGAGCAACACACAGCGCTACAAAAATATGGCGGATGGACGTGCGTGAAATGTCATTTTGACAACCTACATCTGACAAAACAAAAACATCAAATCAAACAACATGACATGAAAAATATGTCAATGTCATGTCAAACGCCAATTATAAACCAACATGGCGGCCTTCACATAGTAAAAAACTTACCAGAAGAACTATTCTTGTACCATCGCATTTGTCATCAAATTAATGAAATTATATTTTTCTTGTAATCTCCTATTTTTTCCTAATTTTTCTATCTAGTGTACATGGACCAGGCCCAGAATGAAATGGCTCCTTTCACATTTCATTGCTCCTATCTAACACTGTCTGTATCTAGATTTTGGATTAACAAGTTGCGCATTTAATTTCCTGGAAATAACAGAGATTTTACTGTCTCAACTTACCGGTGAAATGCAGTCACCTCGCGAGTATAGTGCAGTGCCCCGCGAGCGCACAGCGTGACCTCGACCATGACCCCACATTACATCCCTCAACATGCTGATGCCATAATAAGGTTAAAATATTAGGTACACGACATGCTATGTATGGGGTTTTTTGTTCTTAGGCATAGAAGAACTATTATGACGGTCGACTGTAGGTATTTATGCCACCGCCTGAACAAAACTTAGATACATAGCCTTGAAGTTGATGGTACAGGCAAGTACAGGACTAGGCGCCTATCATTCTATACCTACAGGGTATACTACGTATGCCTTGATAAATCACATACATAGGCCTGACCCCACACTAGGATTCCCTGTCATCATCATCATCAGCCTGTAGAAGTCCACTGCTGGACATAGGCCTCCCGTAAAGAGTTCCACGACGCCTGCCCTCGGCCACTTCAACTTGCTTATTTTGAGAGCTATGTCGGTGACCTTGGTTCTTCTACGAATTTCCTCATTTCTGATCTTATCACGTAGTGAAACTCCTAGCATAGCTCTCTCCATAGCCCGTTGTGCAACTTTGAGCTTGTGTATGAGGCCAATAGTTAACGACCAAGTCTCAGGATTCCCTATATCGCGGGTTACATTTGTGTTTGTATCAGAAACTACGAGTAAAATGGAACCACAACATCCAGACCCGGCACAAATATTTGCAGATCATGAAAACATTTGCAGCAGGAATCGGACCCGCACCCCTTGCGTCTCCAGACGGGCACTCGCTCGCTACGCCACCGAGGCCTAGATATGTAGCAAAGCTAGGTTGGGAATGAAAAACGAATTAAGCCGTTCCGTAGCTCCCCGAGTTATCTTCGGAGTGCAACGGTTTGTAACCATAAAGCTAACAGGAAACGCTTATAAATCCAAGTACTTAAAACAGCACCATGTACTCCTGAGCTTTTGCTTCTTAGGTACCTACCACAAGTTTGTAACATTATTATTTTTAACGACCTCCGTCGCGAGATGAGCGACCGACTATGTAACGACGCGGCATGTTTGACTCTGCCACTGATTGTTGGTTTTAGCTTGGAGAACCGCGAGTTTCTGGAAGTATTAAAAAGGAACTTTTCCTACCCCGTGGCATATCCTGGGACCGTACAACCATATTGTTCATAGTTGGCAATTGTCTCCCATACCTACATGGTAGGTTATGCGGTCCCAGGAGATGACCACACAAGGCGTTTCATGCATCAATCAACCTTTAAATGTATTTCATTGAGTAGCTTTACATAGGAATTCCTCATTTGACCTCGGTGACGCCCGTTGCCCGTCTGCCCGTTTGAGACGCAAGGGGTGCGGGATCGTTTCCATGTGCGGGACAAATGTTTCCATGATCTGTACCATGGTACTCGTAGTTTCTGATACCCACGACACAGGGAATCCTAGTGTGACGCCAGGACTATGTATGTGACTGCTGGGTGTAATTTATTTATCTATTCACTTTTTATTTCATCCACAATCATTGGCACTCTCAGGGTATTCATACGTCAACCGGTCATTGGCCTAATGCGGTTGACCAAGAAAGAACAGTGACACGACAAGCAAGCAATCAATTTCTCATTTATGTTTTCCAGCATGGTGCGTGACTGCGGCGGCAGCGGCGTCCTGTTATCGGCAGATGTGCGCGAGGGTTCATGGGGGGCGGCGCCCAGAGCCGGCTGCATGGCGGTCGAGTGGTCAAATGAGCCTGCATTGAGGGTTGGAGATAGGTGAGTGATGACGTCGTCATAACGCAGCATGTTCAGCGCCTGTCGGGAATCGCGTTCAGTCTTTGACACATAAAGGAACTTCTAGCAGGATTAATGATAAGAGTTACAGTTAGCTACGGACCGTGTAGGACCTAGGCATTGGAGGAAAAATATCATCATCATCATTTCAGCCGTAGTACGTCCACTGCTGAACATAGGTCACCCCTATAGATTTCCAGCGCGACCGAACTTGTATGGCCTGCATCCAAACAATCAATTGGGCGGACACTCGCCACGCTAGGCACGCAGGTTGGCGAGCGCAAATAAAGCTATTATTGATAGGGAATGCTGCTGCCCATCCCCTATCTTTTTTCCCTTAGTCGCCTCTTACGACATCCACGGGTGGAATAAAAACATACAACGACCTTATTCCTATTTGGACTTCTGAGCTAAATGGTATTAGATTATAAGTGCTTCAAAGTATGCCCAAGGTCTGGCAATTACCAAACATTCCTAAAAACCAGATCAACAGCAGTAGCTAGTTAACCAGTATCTAAGTAATCGCTAACCACCGACCAAACTTGGTTATCGCGAGGTCATCGTGCGGTAATCCGGAGGGGCATCGTCTGCGATACTATCTAGGAACAACTGAGGAATCTTGAAGTTTTATTTGTAGATTTGGAAGTCAACTTCCCATGGAACCTATCCACGATCTTCAAAGCAAATATTTCCTTACATAGGAATTTTTACCGTGCAATCATTTAGCGTGGGGGAATGATGGGCTAGCCACTGCATCACGCTGACGCGCATTAATTATTTGTCTTGAAGGGCTTGAAGTTTGGTTGGTTAGGGCTAGCATAGGTACAGGTATCATAATATTTTAAGAACTCGAACGAAACTCAACTATAACGAGTCCTAGTACTTCAACAATCCAACGGTTTATGTGTAGGTAATAGCCTAGCATTAGCTGACGTTCCGCCGTGGATATTTCAATCCAGATGGTTTCTCAGCAATTATCCTGGTTTATGGTCCTTTGTAATCGTCTGCAGAGGAAATAGCTCAAATATCCATTTCATGATCATGCCAATTGGCAATGTACTCGAAGGTAGTAAGTACCTACTCCGCTATTTCAAGGAGATATGGATATAATGCAGAATTTTATTATGGCTAGTTTCATACATCATCTATATATTTGAACGTTTTGCATACCTATAGAATGGAGTTCGATTATTATTGAATTCGTTCATCAGTTTAATGAAAAAATTAGTTTCAATATTACCAGTTCATTACGGATGCTACGGTAGGCCAAAGAAAAGATGGATGGACTGTGTGAAAGTGGATATGGTTAAGAAAGGAGTGAGTGCTGAGATGACGACATATAGAGGGAAATGGAAGAAGAATACATGTTGTGCCGACCCCACATGATGTGGGATAAGGGCAGGAAGATGATGATGATGGTGACTACACGATTGCTACGGGCAAAGACTTTGATATGCATGCTGTTAAATGAATAAACGTACAATGAATGCTACACTTTCACGCACTTCATCACCTAAACCAACACAACAACAACTTCCGAATATTTTAAGTAACCTAAGGATAACGTAGTGGGTTGTACATTTACTCATTTTTTTTGTTAGATAAAACTTATTAGTAAGATGTCAATGTATCAACTGTTTGTTGTTCCGAATAAAGTAAAATAAAATAAAGACAAGGGTAAGCCGCTATTGGCCTTCAGTGGACAAATCCTGTCTATCAGTGGACTTCCTCGGTCTGATGATGATGTAACTTGATACCATTATTATAGATAGATAGATAGATAAAAAAAATATTTGGCACTACAGACACACACAATTAACATAGATAAACAATTTTAAACTAAAGTACATACAATAGGTAGGTATAAATAATCAAAAGAGCAATTATTAAAAAGTGGGTATCTTAGAGTAGGCAAGTTTGCGTGTGCTGCAGTACGACAAATAGGCTATGGCTCAGTGAAATATTTTGCTTAAAAGCAAAAACACTGATTTTCAGCCAAAACCTGATCGAGAGCGAGCAGAACGAGTACAAACGAACAATGCGTAGGTACCTAGCTGTGAATTTGTGTTGTTGTGATTGTGTAGTTTGCTATCAATGATTACAAAATATGAAATATAATAAATTAATGACAATAGTGCGAAAACATATAATAATAATAATGAATAAAATGCTTACAATATTTTTGTTTATGTTTGACATACGAAGTGCTTGGGAACACCCTCTATTTGCTTTTGCAATAAAAACTTTTTAAGCTTTAATTTATATGTGTATTTCGTGCTAACATTGCGAATAGGGGGAGGAATATTATTCCAGCACTTCGTTGCCGCATATATGAAACTTCCCCTGAAAGCTGCAGTCTTGTGATTGTGATAGGAAAGTAAGGACTTATTAAGGGAATACTCTTTGTTACGTCTGCTTGCAGATTCCTAGTGTTTAGATATAAGTTTTGTAACATCATGAATATATCAGGTTGGTGGAAGTGAACGGTTCGCTGGTGGTCTCGTGCCGCAGCCTGGAGGAGCTGCAGCGCGCGGCCAGCGACTCGCCCACCTCGAGGATAGTGTTGTTGCGCGGGCAGCATCCCTCGCCCGTCCTACCTGCATCTATCTTTACACAGGTAACATTTAACTTACAAAATTTATTTTTTTGTTGAAAACTCTGATGCCTTGTTTAAACGGCATGCGATATGTTCTTGATATTTCTCATATAATTCGTTTCATAATGATCCTTAAACTTTTGGGAAGTAGGTAACCATAGCTTATTGAAATCAAACGGGTGTTCATCGCGTACCTGTTCTAAATATTATTCCCGAGGTTTCGACTGTGTTGCAAAAAACGTGGTCGCGGGTCTGCCCGAAACGTCGGGATTAAAATAAGTATAAAAATGTACGCGATAAAAGTCAATTTTGTGTTTGACATTTTGAGGGATTGCGATGTAGCTCAACGATATCGCGAGCTCCTAAAAGTCAAACTCAAAATGAACTTTATTCAGATCATTTTAAAATAAATTTTAGATTTCATATCGCACGCGTGGGTCAAGGTACATTCAGTGCCGTCACCAGCATCACACATTACTGCTGGTTGATTTCTGATGAGGTCATTAAAGATGCGCACAATAAATAAGCAGTACATAAAAGTATTAAAATTTCTACTTACAGAATGAGGCAGCATCACTTCGGGCCGAATTAGGCGCCTTGCGAACAGCGGCAGACGATGCCGAGAAAGCCAAAGAAGGACTGCGCTCCGACAACACCAGGCTCACGCACCGGATATCCTACCTCGAGGAACAAGTGGAAGAGCTGCTGGCCAGGCATAACCAGGTAATTACTTCCCAACAACTATCCACATTCGCGGATTTTTTTAACTGATCCCAAACTAGGTATAGCCTGTACTATGGGTACCAGAGACTGATATACTTAATAGATAAATATTTAACACCCAGACACAGAACAAACATCTGTGTTTATCACACAAAATGTTTGTCCAGTGCGGCGATCGAACCCGCGACCTCTAGCGCAGAAGGCAGAGCTACTACTAACTGAGCTATGAGGCCAGTCAATTAAATCTTTGAATAGACATTTAATGAGTGTTTATTATTTCCAGCTCCACGCAGTCAGCAGTAGCGACAGCTGCATAACAGTGAACAAGAGCAAAAAGAACGTGACTAATATAAATATCAGCACTGAGCCCGCCTCGAGAAGACAAAGCCCTAGATCTGAAGTTCAAGTTTTCCAGAAAGGGCCTGATATCACTGCTATAGTTGCAAAACTGCCAGGGCTGGACAATTCAGAAGGGAATCTGCCACTAATGAGGCCGAGGTCCAACGCCAGTGGAGCGTCCTCAAGAGCTGCTGTATCCCCCCGCGCCTCACCTCCCCCAAACCACAGATCCCACAGTTCACACAGCCTAGAACACCGGGCTGGGCGAATGCGCCACTCACTATCCCACCACTGCATACACGGAGGCGTTGACTACACAGCCGAGACTGACGCAGCTATCCGCATGATCGAGCGAAACCAAAGGCACATGGAGAAGCAGCGCATCAAAAGCGAAAGACTGAGCCGCTCTAGAGAAGAATACTTCAGATCCGACAGCGACTTGGACACTAGAGAAAACAACACCAACGCAGGCGGGAGAGAGACCAAGCACTATGAGATCAAGAAAGCCGCTGATAGAATAGAAGAGAGTATAAAGAAAACCAACTGGGCTGAAAGAAAGACACTTTCGATCATAGAGCAGCTGAAGCGATCGCAACGTCTCCGGAAGATGAAGAAAAATGAAAGCGCAGAGGAAGCACTGGTTGAAACAGAAAAAGTTTACATGTACAACCGGATAGACGGGAAAGTTCTAGAAAACGCGCACAAATCCAGCAGAAGATCGTCGAAGCTGCACTCTAGAAGCGCGAAGTCTTCCGAATTCGAGTCTGAATGCTCGGACTTTCCCAACGGAGATATGTACAGCAGTTCACCGCGGATAGACTACGGCTCGGAATCTTGCTCCACCCGGATGAGCCACTACAAGAAGAACGATGATAAACGTGAAGATGTCAAATCGCGGCCAACGCCGCCGCGCAAGCCGATGCGCCTGTCCCTGCACAAAGCCCGCAGCGCACATTCCTTAATCAACGGTAGCGAGTCCGAGACACCCAGTAGACCCGTTTCCGAGCTTAGGAACGGAGACCCGTGTCATGTGCACGATACAGGGAACAAAAGGCCGGTGAAGCGGACTCACGCAGCCGATAAGTGGGTGCGCGAGAGGATACGCGACGCGGGTCGCGCGACCCCGCGACCGCAGAGGAAGCTTATGAATGGACTGAGCGCGTGCGACGCGCCCGCCGCGGACGACCTGTATCCTGAGAACAGCATGCCTCAGAGGGTTAACGGGATCGTGAAGAAGGGTAGTAAGTGGTGCTAGCGCTCCAGAACACTAGGCCGCGATAAAGACAAGAGGATCTGCTGAAAAACAAAATCGGATTCTGATCATTTGTTTCTGATTCATCTAGACTTGGTCGCGAGGAACTGGCGTAGCTTCACTTAGTTTCTAAAACGTTTCAAGTGATTATAGTGATTTATTGAAATCAAACGCCTTTTGACTTTGAAGAAACTAAACGCGATAACAGTATTTGGAAACCCATTCAACAATTGAATTCACACGGTTGACAGCCTGTGGATTCCTGTTATTTGTGAATCGGATGATGACCCTGAGGCTCGACTAATTTTAGTGTGAACTTGACTATCCAGTGACGTTGCTCTTTACTATCTTGTACAGAAACACTTGTTATTAAGTTAATTAATATAGTAATTGTAAATACAAATGTATAAGCACCCACCGTGTAATGCTCACCCACTTATTTAATTTTTACACATAGTTTAGTAAGTTAATACATTAAAAATATTTCACTATGATTTTGAAACTTATTAACTTGGTTTTCTCCTTTAGATTGAAACACTGATTCTTAATAAAATCATATATTCATTACTTGCAACAAAAATAAAACAATATGACTAAAGTATTATTTACATCAATCAAACATCATAGATAACTTTAATTCATTGTAAGTTCTAAAGCCGGAGGCACACTGAACCGTCGTGCCATCAGCAAGTTATAATTTCTACCCAGAACATGAGATGCAAAAGTCTTATTTCCAATGATTATATACTATCCTAAGCCTAACCTAACAGCGAATAACGACTACAATATCTAAATAAGGCGGATTCCGCACTATTAAACGGTTCAGTGTGAATGCAGCTTAGTATAAAGCTGTGACGGATTACCAACAATCAGTGTAGACGGACGGAGTGGCGGCGAAGCGACTGATTCGATAAACAAAAAAAAACTCAACCTTATTTACTAAGATACGGCTGAAATCACAAAATCACGCGCATCTCCTTATTTAGCGAATCTGTCTCTTCGCCGCCACTCCGTCCGCCGCCGCTGACAGTTCATTCCGATCGATGTGAGGTGGAAGTGTATTGTGAATCTGCCTACGTGAAAGAAAACAGCTAATCTCCAGGAAGATATGAAATTGATCGAATACTGGAGATTATATCACATATTTATTACCTCGAATGTACTTAAAAAGAAGGTACAGTCAAGGTAAAACATAGAAAGCTGATAGAACGCCACGACTCTAACTAAAATTATAAACCAAGCTGTCGTCCGGAGACACAACACAACTGCGCGTGTCATTCAGCAGTCTTTATTCTACCGATGCTATACTCTGCATATTTATAAAAAGTATAATATTTGATAATATTTGATCAATCTATTATAAGATTCGTTGATAATTTCTAAAGAGTTCGGGTAATAGCTGAATAAGAATCCATACTGTAAAGATTTGATACAACCAAAGATATAACACAAACACAGAGACTATGATAAAATTCGTAGAGCAAGGTGTGTTTGTGGCGGCTTTAAAAACACTCATAAACACATTTTTTGCCATGAAATGAAATGACAAATATATAATTATAGGGACTTGAGAAATAATTACAAAGAAATTCAAAAGAAAAGGTTCTAGAATATAGCACATATTACATTCCTTACCGTAAATATAAAAATAAGAAATAATAAGTGACCGATCGTTATTATGACACATTATTAAAATAATAATAAATAAATAAATATTCCGGAGATATTCACACAGTCAACTGATCCCAAACTAGGTATAGCCTGTACTATGGGTACCAGAGACTGATATATATAATAGATAAATATTTAACACCCAGACACAGAACAAACACCTGTGTTTTATCACACAAATGTTTGTCCAGTGCGGGGATCGAACCCGCGACGTCTAGCGCAAAAGGCAGAATTACTACTAACTGAGCTGAGGCCAGTCAGTCATACGTTGACTAAAAGAAATAATGGCATTTTCATGAAAATAGCATATTGCAATCTATTCAAATTGTTTTTTTTTCACATACATTTAACTAAAATTATGACATTCAATTAATAGTGATTGTTATTTAAATATAGCTACAGATACATTTTGAGTAATTACAACCGGCAAATCTTACAGCTACCGTAGTAAATGATAACGAATTTAAGTCTTGCTTTACAATTCACTGAACAATTATTGTTCCCTAACTCACACACATGTTATTTTGAAAAGTATAAAATTTCCGCGAGAAATAACCTAAATTCAACAGACGATAACATTATAAAAACATAAAATTAACCTATCAAATATAAACAACGTAATAACTATGACTTTATGTAATGGAGGACCGAAAACATCACTTATTTTTAATTTTCAACATGTTTGTTGCCCAAAGGTTTAAGTCTAATTCACGTGCAGTACTTATTTAGATCTTGATCTCATAACTCTACCGATCCAAGGAAGTCATTCGACTAGTATTGTCCTTTTTGCATCCTATTTTAAAAGTTTTATGAGAAGTAACTTAACAGCCAAGTGTATTATTGTTTTGTGGTGTGTCTTGATGCGGTACATCGGTATTGAATACATACCTTTTATATGGGACTTTGTGCACGAACGGAACCTCAGAGGCGCACTTTAGTCTTTTCACTACACTGATTTTTTCATCGACGGTCATAGGCCCTAATTTTAATGGGGGAATAAGATCTGCACTGACGTCCCGCGTTGGGGTTTATGCATTGTCCCCCTGCTGACCTCACCCCAGCCAGCCCAACTTCTTAAAGTAACGGAGAAGGACCCTGAGTTGGTGGCAACATTGTTCGAGAATCCCCGTTGATGTTGTGGATGAAGAGGAGCAGGATCCGATCACCTCCTGCATTCCTATTTTGAGCCTAGCTTCATTTGTGGCAGTGCAATGTAGTGCAGCGTGCTCCACGGTTTCCTCGTGCTGAAGACAGCCGCGACAGGGGCCGCTGTCTGTAGCTCCAATCTTAAGGAGATGGTGGTTGAGATCACAGTGGCCCGTGATGATGCCCACCATCAGCCTTAGGTCTTCGCGATTCATCTTCAGTAGCGTTGTTGTCACGTGTTTGTTTAGTGTTGGGAACATAATCTTTGAGTGTTTGCAGTCTAATCTGCGCTCCCATAGCTTCTGATGTTCCTTTTCGGAGTTCAGTTTTAACCGGTTTTTAATCTCTGTTGATGAGGGTCTGCAGAGGCAGATATCGTATATCGTTGGTGTTTGTTTTGCATCTTTTTTTGCTAAGGAGTCAGCCTTGTTGTTCCCTGGACATGTTCCATGACTTTGTGTCCATTTCACATTAACAATGTGTTTCTCGGACAACTTTTGAAGAGCAGCATGACATTGTGCAATGGATTCTGACCTGGTATCTGGTCTTCCCAGTGCATTGATGAGTGCTGCGCTGTCTGTTATGAAAATTAGTTGAGCCTGTGCGCTTGCATTGGCTGCACCTGTTATAGACTCTAATAATGAAGACATTTCTATTGCTGCCAGGAGCCCAGGGTTTCTGCCTGGAAGACGGTCGTTGTTTTGCTAAGGGGTTGTGCCTGCGATAGCCCATTTTCTGGACAGTAGAAGCCACAACCCGCACCTGTTTTTTGTTTGGCTCCATCAGTGTAGATATGAAAAATGTCAGAGGCCGAGGATGTCATAGGCCCTTTTCAGGGCAACCATACCTCAACCTGGTCACTGACCTAATACAGGATGACCAAGAAAGAATCAGTGATACGACAAGAAGAAGAAGAAGATTATGGGAAGTGCATCTTCCCATATTCTTCTTCTTCTTGTCGTGTTAGCGCAGTGTGTTGTGTTGCGACTAATGCGCACCGATGTATCTGGTGCCTCACGTCACACAACATAAAAATATGTCTCTTTAATAGGTATAAAAAATTTCAATCACTATATTTTTACTGAAATTGCTATGCTGAATGATTTACTCAAATTATGTTGCTATAAATTTTCGTCCTAGTGCAGGTTCTAGCGTGTGTAATTTCGGCACGGCCGGCCACGGCTCTAACAAAACATAAATTCGTAAACGATCCTTACAAACGAAAGCGATACAATTATTCTCTCGGATAGCTTTCGATCGAATCAGGAACAAACGCAATCACACCGTTACTAACTTTTATTCGAAAGACCCGCAACGCGTTATAAGTAACGATTCAGCATGCCGCATGGGATCACAACAATATAAGGTCCCTAATTTTTATATCTACGATGGGATCGATTTCACCCCCTCGAGCATAATCGCGTAGTCAAAGTACCGCCGTAGCGTGTTCTCTCCCTACATCCTCGAAGGATGGGACTTTCAAACGCTACAATTAGATCACGGACGAGGTGATAAGGGTTGTTTCATACGTACAACAACCACAACACAACCACACCGCGTGGTTGGGCGCATACTTTGTATTGAAAATGAATAGTACAATTTATACGTAGCACATTTTGCCGTCATTATCGACTGCGTAGGTGATCCCGACCATATCGCGACCACAACGCAACCAGCTAAACTAGCGGTCAGCCACATCGCAGATACAACCACGTCGACATTTTGTCGGTACCATAACGCAAATGCAAAAAGCTGCAGCGGCACTATTCACACGTAACACTGCACGGCCACCTTTTGTCGCTGCGATGTGGTGCGGTTGTGGTACGTGTGGTTCTCCCTAAGAGCGCGACCGTGGCGAACGTAACGTTATCAGTCGCCGGAGGCGTACCTCGAGAGGCGCAAGGGTCGGTGGATCGGTCTAGAATTCCGAACGTAACGTAACGTTATCAATCGCCGGTGCGGGGGCGTACCTCGAGAGGCGCAAGGGTCGATGGATCGGTCTAGAACACCGAACGTAACGTAACGTTATCAATCGCTGGTGCGGGGCGTACCTCGAGATCGCAAAGGTCGATGAATCGGTCTAGAACTCCGAGCGTAACGTAATCGGTGCGGGGCCGGGAGGCGGGGGGCGGGGGGCGTACCTCGAGATGAGCATGACGATGGAGGGGCTCGGTCTAGAACTGGAAGCAGCGGTGCAGGTTGACGTACTTCTTGAGTGCGTAGGGCAGCGGCAGCTCCTTGATGGCGCGCTTCATGACGATGGAGAGGCGCACGCGGCGCGCGTCCCTCGTGCTGCGCCGCGCGCGCCGCGCCGCGCCCTCCGACCCGCTGTCCCACTGCACCGCGACGCGCCGCCGCCGCGCCGCGCCTGCCAACACACAACATGTCACTACCGTTTCCAGATACTACTCAGTTTTCATAACTTTTGCAGTCTCATCGTTCAATCTGTAACCTGTTTCCCTGTGTACTTTGTTCTGAATAAATGAATTTTGATTTTTTAGAAAAAAAAAAAAGATACGAAATACTAGCTCGCGTACTTTAATAACCGAGCCACAGATCCGACCAACGTCGACCGTTAGATAATAGCCAGTAAAATTGTATTTAAAGGAGTCGTTTCATTCTGGGCCTGGTTCATGTACACTACATAGGAACATTAGGAAAAAATAGGATATTACAAGAAAAATACAGTTCCATTAATTTGAAGACAAATGCGATGGTACAAGACAAGTTCTTCTGGAAAGTTTTTGACTATGTGAACACTATTTGAAGGCCGCCATGTTGGTTTATAATTGACGTTTGACATGACATTGACATATTTTTCATGTCATGTTTTTCTGTCAGTGAGTGAGTGAGTGGACTACTCCTTTATATTTAAATATATATATTATTAATATTGATAGAAACAGACAGGTATCAGGCTTATTTAAAAAAACATTAGCTTAATAATTAATCTGTGATGTAGGTACTGAATTTGTTCTTCCTCTTCTTTAACTTCATGGCCTCTACTGTACAAATAAATAAATGTCTATGTCTATGGTCTACTCACTGTCTGGGTTGTCGGTGGCGGAGGCGGAGGCGGAGGCGGAGGCGGAGGCAGAGGCGTCGGTGTGCGAGCGCGCGTCGGACTCGTCGGGCGAGTGCGACTGTGGGCTGGAGCTGGTGGAGCTGGACGCGGTGCCCTCGCCGATGCCGCTGTCCAGCTTCTTACGCTTCTTGTCCTGTTACATACAACTCTTTAAGGCTGATGATTCACTCTCATGATGGAAAATATGTGCTTACATTTGTACTCTCATCATCTCTTATGTTTGAATGTTCTCTGATATGAATGATTTGTCTAAATGCTCATTTACGCCATTCAAATTTCTTGCATCAATAATTGAAGACAATGAATTGCGCGCAATAATGTGCACGTTGTACGCAATAGGAAAGAAACTTATACGGCATTAATTATTTTATGATTTTTGAATTGTTTTTTCTCATTAACCGCAAAATGCACAGTTTTGATTTTTATGAAAAAGATAACTTGAGCATTTTATTTACGTAAATCCAAGACAGAAACGCGATTGGTAAAACTTTTCTCGATAGATTTTTTTTTAAAGTTGGGTCCTCTGCAACTGTTTTTTCGAGTTCAATACTCTGAGACTATTTAACAAAAATAACTTTTTTTTTAATATTTTGTTAGACATTAGCATTGGGTACCTAAATCCAAGAAACTTTTAAAAAAAATATACAATTTTTGAGATAATCGATTTTTTCTTATATTTCGCTTACGTCGATTACTTTCGAGCGACGCTTGCTATCTCTTTCCGCATTCAATTACAGTACATAGCGCTGTCACTTTCTTCACTCCGCCCACTCGACGATTTATTATGATTTTTTTATCCTCTTAATGGGGCTTAAGTTACATTGTTCTGCCCTAGTAGGTTCTTCAATCACTTGGCAACCTGGCAACGACACTAAACAATGCGCCCTCTAACTATTCTTCCACTACAAGAGCCTTTGTCAACCAAAGAGATCTGGCGGTATAGTGACCAATATCTCTGCCGATCCAAAGGTTGAATAACCGCTCCTTCCCTTACTGAATTTTTAATCAAATAAAACTGTGACCACTGCTAATTTGCCTGCTATGTACAAAATTAGCTTATACAGATGGTATGTACCTTGGAGGTGATGCGCGGCTCGTCATCGCTGGAGGTGGAGTCTGCGTCCAAGTTGACGTCGTCGGAGCCGGCCGTCCCCGCCTCCTCGGCCTCCTCCACCTCGTCACTGCCGGCGTACACGCCCGCGTTGCCGAAGTAGATTTGCACCTGCAAATTTAAGGTGAGGGTTAAATTGTTTTACGATTTTTGAACTGTTTTTTCTCAATAAACGCAAAACGCACAGCTTTGATTTTTATGACAAAGATAACTTGAGCTTTTTATTTACCTAAATCCAAGACAGAAACGCGATTGGTAAAACTTTTCTCGATAGATTTATTTTTTAAAGTTCAGTCCTCTCCAACATTTTTTTCGAAAATACTCAGAAACTATCAATCATAAATAACTTTTTTTTAAATATTGTGTTAGACCTATTTGGTACCTAAATCCAAGACACTTTTATTTTTTTAAATACTTAGTTTTTAAGATAATCGATATTTTCTTATATGACGCTTACGTCGATTACTTTCGAGCGCCTTCTAACGCTTGCTATATCTTTCCGCATTCAATTATAGTACGTAGCGCTGTCACTTTCTTCACTCCGCCCCCTCGACAGTTTATTATGATTCTCATAGCGCCTTAATGGGAATTAGCCGCGACTTTATTTGGTCCGTAGGTAGTTCTAAAGCTTTCTATTCGGTTACTCCCTCTTAAGACGAAGATTAAATGCGATGCCACCACCGTTAATATTGCAAAGGGTGTTCTAGTCATCGTCATCATAATTTCAGCCGTAGGATATCCACTGCTAATCAGAGACCTCCCCAAAGATTTCCAGGTTCTATCATGTGGGGGGAATTTGCCCATACTCACCACGCTGGACACGCAAGGGTTGGTGAGCGCAGTTGTTAAAATAGGAGATGTTTCTGTCCATCCTAGCTTGTTTCCCGTAGTCGCCAATTTCGAAATTCATGGGTAGATATGAAGGGGCCTATTCTTTCAGCCGGGGGCCACCACGGCTCAAAAGGGCCGAGCAGATCGTGCTAAAGCGTTGATCTGTCGTCGAGTTAGACAAAACCCAATGAAAAGGTTCGAGGTTCTACCATAGGACCTCGCGTCACCGGAATAAGGCTCATCCACACCTCATCAACACGTGGGTATCTCGAACCACTCGATTTTCAAGATCCTTTCTTCCCCATACGTGCAAGTTGTGGAATGAGCTTCCTTCCGAGGTTTCTTCTTCCCGCTAACCTACAGCATGAAAGGCTTCAAGAAAAATACAAAAAGATTTCTCCAGGGCAGACAACGCATAAGCAATGCTCCAGGTGTTGCAGATGTCAATAGGCGACGGTAACCGCTTACCATCAGGTGGGCCGTAAGCCTGTTTGCCTCCATATAACGTAAAAAAATAAAAAAAAAACGAGGAGTTGTATACCTCTGGCGGGAACCGCTTGGTGCGCATGGCGGAGGCGTTGGCGCGGCGCCGGCTGGAGGCGATGGGCACGCGGATGCGGCGCCGCACGCGCGGGGCGGAGCCGTCGCTGCCGTCGCTGCCGCCGCCGCCACGCTTGGTCCCGCTGCCCCCGCTACCCCCGCCGTTACCACCTGCAACCACACACATTCCTCTTTAGAATCCCCTTTTGTGGCTTAGAAGACGCGAGCTGGACGAGGAAGAACTCAACCTCACTATAAGATATCCCAGGCAAATGATTTTTGCCTATAAACATGTACGGTTTACCGCACGATAGGTAAAGTCATTGAACTAGGTCAAGCCTACTAAGCAAAAATACCTACTGATAGTCTGATAGGTACACATTTTTGCTGTACTATGCTAACTTATTTATTGTAATTTTATCGAAATTAAATCGTTTGTTTCGTACTTTAACTTTCCCTCTACTAATACTTTTATAACTGTAAAACCCTACAAAACATTTATTGTATCTATAAATGAATGTCGATCTAGGTGGTGTAGCAGAATGCCGGCTGAGACGCAAGGGGGGTTCGATTCCCGCTGCGGGACAAATGGTTGCATAATTTGCAAAATTCTGTTCCGGGTCTGGGTGTTGTGGTATCGTAGTTTCTGACACCCACGACACAGGGAACCCTAGTGTGGGGTCAGGACTATGTATGTGACTGTTGGGTGTTTATATTAATCTATCAATTAATGTAATGTTGATACCTGATCCGCTTCCGGAGCCGCTGCTAGGCCCGCTGCTCGGCCCGCTGCTAGGCCCGCTGCTAGAGAGGGTGCTAGGCCCCGCTTGCGGTACCTCCGAGGCGTCCTTGGTGGCGCGCGCGGCGCCGGGGCTCCTGCCGCTGGTGGAGGGCTTGGAGTCGTCGCTGCTGCTGCAGTCACCAGTAGCCGGCAGGTCGGGCGCCGCCGTCGGCTTTGCCATTACTAGCCCCTCTCCGTCGTCCACCTGGGGTTTTCATCAATATATTACTAGTACTCCTTTTTTTTAAACATCTAATGTGGCAAACAAGCTTACGGCCCACCAGTGGGTAAGTGGTTACCGTAGCTTATGAACGCTTACAATAAGCCAGAGGCATCACGCACGTGTTGCCAACCCTCCTCCTCTGACAGAGCTCTGGCAACCTTACTCACCGCAGGAACACAACAAACTAATTTGAAACAAATAATGTTATTTGGCTGCAATCTTCTGTAAGGCGGAGGTACCTCCCAGGCGGGCTGCTCAAATTTAGAGCGAGAAAATCACTCTGCGCCCTACCTAACTTAAACTTATTAATATACCTCCACTCTGCCGGCCGGGTTTAGCGCGCTGAGATCGGTGCCGGATGCCGTGGCGCCGGGCGCCGCCTCGCCGGCCGCCGGCTCCACGCCGCGCCCGTCGGTGCGAGTGCCGGTGCCGGCGCCGGTCGGACAGGCCCGGCGTCCGCTGATGATGCCTCCGCTATAAAAATTCACAATATTTTACTGGGCCTGAACATACACTGCTGTCATCGGTCGCAGCGTGTCCACCAAATATTTATTACACATACACAATATTTATACCACAAAAAAAAAACAAAAAATAGGTCACAAGACCAATATTTTAAAACTTATCATACCTTACAGCTGGATGGAGGTTGGCTGCGCCGGCGATGCTGGGCCGCGCCTCCGGTTCACTAGGCCGCGCGTCCGGCTCGCTAGGCCGCGCGTCCTGCTCGCTAGGCCGCGCGACCGGCTCGCGCGGTGGACGCGCGTAGTCCGACTCGGAGCTTGAGGACTCTGAGCCGTGATCGATCCCATCGATTAACACCTGTACACATGTAGACATTTAATTTGTTATTCATATTCGCTGCTGATCTGTGTCGCAAACTTATAATATCGGACATAATAAATTTCATTTCATTTCATCTATTCATGCTCCATGTACATAGTCAGCTTAGATGGTATTTTTAGCATAAAGTAGGTAAGTACATAGACCATGTAATGGCGCGGCAAATTTTGAAGTCATATATTTTACAAAAAAAAAATATTACAATTATCTAGAACATTTGTCAATTAGAAGGTATGTCGAAATTTTATAGAAGAGATGTCAAAATCGAATTAAATTACGCACTTGATATAAAATAGGTATAGCTTTTTATAGTTTGTCTGTGATGTATTCATGAATCGAGTAATTACATTTTTTTATTAGTAGGGATTTTATTGTTTTAATAAATATTTTGTCTTTTTGAACACAGTGAAAATGATTTGGATTTTTTTGAGATGGAACCCAATATTCCCAATGTGGGTGAAATGACTAGCATCACAACATTTGGTTAGATAAAAGCGTACATTCCAGAACTTACGATTCCCTGTTTCACACACTTCAGAGGCAAAAATTACCTGCTTTTTTGTGTTTTTTTTTTATCTACTAGGTCAAGTCAAGTAAGTCCGGTCAATCTAGTAAGCCTATAGCGGGGTTGCTTGTTGTATCACTAATTCCTTTTTGGTCATCCTGTATTAGGTCAGTGACCAGGTTGAAGTATAGAGTTACTTAATTTTCTTATGAGCCTCACCTAGTTCGATCGGCACCACACTGAAGCTTTAAATTCCATTTTGTGAAAAAGGATCATCGAAAAAAATGATAGGCACCAAGCCGTGTTTGTTGGCTGATTCTTCTAGGCTTGGTTCGAGGAACAGGCATAGCTTCACCTAGTTTCTAAGACGTTTCAAAGTGATCGTAGTGATTTTATTGAAAGAAATGCCTTTTGACTTTGACTTTGGCCCTGAAAAGGGTCTATGACAGTCGGTGAAAGAATCAGTGTAGTGAAAGGATTAAAGTTACTTTCGTGCACAAAAGGAGCCTCTAAGAGGAACAAACACTATCAGATGGAGAAAATGGTAGGTTACATTAAGCTGACTGAATAGATATAGGTGCAAGGTAGTGGGTAACCTCTAGCTCGTCGTCGGCGGAGGGCGGGTCCCGCTCCTCGCCGAAGCGCAGGGAGCCGGCCACGCGGTTGTTGCCCATGCTGAGCACGAGCGACAGCAGCGCATTCATCTCGCGGCCCCCGTCCTGGCCCTCCATGTCGTGTAGCTCGTTCAGGCTCGGATCTGCAGATTATACATACATACATAAAATCACGCCTATTTCCCAGAGGGGTAGGCAGAGACCACGGTTTTCCACTTGCTACGATCCTGACATACCTCTTTTGCTTCATTCACTCTCTTCACATTCCTCATACATGCTCGTCGGTTTAGGGTACTAATGACCTGCACATTATACGGTCATTTAATAGTTTTACTAACCTTTTTATGTATTTTCTTGATTGATCCCACATTTGGAATGTGGGTATCAGAAACTATGGGTACCACAACACCCAAACCCGGAATAAGATTTTGCAGATCATGCGAGCATTTGACCCGGGAATCGAACCCACCCCACGCACCCTTTGCATCTCAGACGGGCACTAACTATTATGCATGTATTTATTCTATCAAATTTATCAAATGTTTACGTTCGGACATTACGGACATTCGGACGTACACATTTTCAAAAATGCTACTTTTTATATTATACAAGGTGATTCATAATATGTATGCCATCCCGAAAGGGACTTATTCTACAACCAATTGGCAATAAAGTTTTTTCTACGTCTTTTGGAAATTCGTCATTTTTCATTGAAAAAACTCTATGCGAAAATCAGCTGTTTTGGGGTCAAATCAGGTCAAACTCAATGAATCAGCTGTTTTAGGTAGCACTCTCGATTCCGAACTTCTTGTACGTTTATTTGTTTTTTTGAAACAGCTAATTTGAGAAATTTTGTGAAAAAATATTCAAAAATTTTTTTTTTCTAGTATTATTTATTTTTGTTGATAGAATAACCCCCTTTCGGGATGGTAAACATGTTAAACAGTTTACTTTGCAAAAATATACCCACAGTAAGTAGGACCTCCCTTGTCATAATCCTTCTACACTCGGTACTACCTCTTATTAAAGGGTATCTATCCTCCAAGGTAAATATTATAATTGGAAAAGCCGCGGCGATGTTAAAGTTGAGCACAGCAGCCGTCTCGGTTGCACTCACCGTCCGTGTCGGGGTCGAGCGGGATGCAGATGCGGCGCGGGCGCGGGCGCGGCGCGGGCGGGCGGCGCGGCGCCGGCTCCTTCAGCTCGGGGTGGCGCCGGCACACGCCGCCCAGCATCGCGCGCCGGATGGCCGCGCGGCACAGCACCATCAGCGGCACCGGCACCAGCTCGTCTGCGGAACCACACCGTTAGTGTAAACGAGTCGCCTCTGCCTATTTTATCTCTCTTTCTCTCTGAATATAATAATAATAATCCGGACATATTACACACGGTCAACTGATCCCAAACTAGGCATAGATGTACTATGGGTACCAGAGACTGATATACATAATAGATATATATATTTAACAACCAGACACAGAACAAACATCTGTGAATCACACAAATGTTTGTCCAGTGCGGGAATCAAACCCGCGACCTCTAGCGCAGAAGGTAGAGTTACTACCAACTGAGCTATGAGGCCAGTCAATATAGTCAGATATGCCTTTGTACATGTCCTTTCATTTAGTTTGTTTTTTGTATGTGTTTTCTGTGTACAATAAATAATAAAGAATATTGATTATCCTTTGATATTTCTTGTAGTATTGTTATGAAAGTACGAAATTATAAATATTGTGAAATTGTGTTATTACTTGTGAGTTTCTTGGTTTTTTAATAAATAAAATAAAAAATATTGCTTACTACCCACTTACCTAATATTTACCCCGTTTGAGTGCTCGTGTAATTTTGTTGAAAGAACCTAATTACGTTCCGACGAGTGAGTGCCCACAAAAATCCTACGTGGTTTTTAGGGCACAAAAACAAGAATTGTAACCGTTTTTAAATAAAGTGTAGAATTAATAAATAAAAAAATGTTACGGTACTTCTTTTGCAGGAAGACAATCAAAACTCGATTCGATACTATTTTCCTTGTATCCCAAAAAGCAAATGGCTTACAATATTTTTTTTTTGGTATGAACAACAAAGCTCTTTTATATGACAGCCCCACTTCATATAATTGTATTACTTTTTTAAACCCCCTTTGGACCCCCATACCTTAGCAACCCCTTGGCCGATTTAACTCATATTGTTACCAGCAAATCTTGATAGGCTGGGATCGAACCTGTACTTCTTGCATGACAGCCGGGCACTCATTGTTGGAATACGAGAAAATGAATCTGTCCCACTCTACTAAGTAGTTTCTGAGACTTTCTCAGTTACTCGTATTAACACTAGAACAGTCCTCATTGTTTCCTGAAGGCTTGGATTGATATGCATAGTTCGTATTAGTTAGTCTGGTTGGGTTAACGCTCTGTAGCGGTTGAGCTTTAGTACACACACCTTTTTTTTTTTATACAACAGAGGTGGCAAACAAGCTTACGGCCCACCCGATGGTAAGCAGTTACCGTAGCCTATGAGCGCTTGCAATACCAGAGGCATCACGCACGCGTTGCCGACCCCGAACCCCCTTCCCCCCTAAAGAGCTCTGGCAACCTTATTCACCGCAGGAACACAACACTATTTGAAACAAATAATGTTATTTGGTTGCGATCTTCTGTAAGGCGGAGGTACCTCACCAGACGAGCTGCTCCAATTCAGAACGAGAAAATCTCGCTGTGCCCTACCTCCTCCTAAAACACCTATCCTGTAATGTTTAACGATAATTAAATTCAGTTTTATAAATCGTTATTACATTTTTCATTAGTCACCCCAAACCTCTAACACTCACCCGCCAAGCTATCGAAATCGTTACCGTATATTGTATTATCTCAAATTATCAATCAGAAAAAATCAAGTAAACAGCTAAGTAACTTACCCAGCTTGATAGGCTCAGCGGACTCCTCCTTAGTAGGAGCGCGCAGCAATGCAAAAGACACATTGAGCAGCTGACGCGAAGACCATTCGGTTTCGGAGACCCGTTGGATCTGCACCAGCGTGTCTCCGAGAGGCATCACTAGCATGCCCTTCACCTGGTGACGAGAAACACCACACCGTCACTATGCGCGACACTACTGCGCTGTTTTGTGTGGTGCGAACGCCGGTTAGACATTGAGCTAGTCAGTGATGGTTTGACAGTGGATATGTAAACTCATTTAAGCGAGCCATGGTAAGACAAGTTGATTCTTAATATGTGTACTATTCCGAAAGAGGCTTATTCTATCAATATAAAGAAAGAAAATTAGAAGAAAAAAAATGAAAATATTCAATTATTCTTTTTCAGATTTTTCCGAAAGTTTTTCAAATGCGCTGTTTTTGGTATTTTATAATATAATAATAATAAATATTCCGGACATATCCAAACGGTCAACTGATCCAAAACTAGGCATAGCCTGTACTATGGGTACCAGAGTACATAAATAGATAAATATTTAACACCCAGACACAGAACAAACATCTGTATTCATCACACAAATGTTTGTCCTTACCGGACCTTACGGGAATCGAACCCGCAACATCTAGCGCAGAAGGCAGAGTTACTACCAACTGAGCTATGAGGCCAGTCAATTTTATGATCTTTTTAAGTAACTATAAAACATACCAGAAGTTCCACAGCAAGATTACTACCTCATCATCATCATTCCAGCCGTTGGAAGTCCACTGCTGAACATCGGCCTCGCCTACAGATTTCCAGAACGAGTTCCTATCATGTGGGAGGGAGTTGCCCATACTCACCACACTGGGCACGCGGGTTGGCAAGCGCAGGTAGAGCTATCGTTGTTAAAATAGGGGACGCTACTACCCATCCCCAAGCTTTTTACCCTTAGTCGCCTCTTACGACATCCACGAGGACATATGGAGGGGCCTATTCTTCAGCCGGGCCCACCACGGATTACTACCTAAAACAGCTGAATTGAACTCATTTGACGCCAAAACAGCTGATATTTATATAGTGTATAAAAGTTATAAAAGAAACTTTATTGCCAATTCGGTGTAGAATAAGCCCCTTTCGGGATAACATGCACGGGATACCTTGTAAAGCTAACTGCACACCAACTTTAGCAGGCATCGTACTAAGGCTAAGGACTCACAAAGCTGTTTTCACCCGCGCCTACCGCGGTTGCGGGCCCGCAGCCTTTGTTAGAATACAGATATTTATGTAAAAATTAAAGCACATTTCACGACGCGTTTTACGCCCGCGGCGTGTGCGATTGTTTGCGGGTCCCGCTGCACCGGCGGTCATGGCGGTCTGGAACTCAACTGATCGTTTAACCGCCCGTCTTGCGATAGTCAACCGCCAAGTTTGCGTGCGATAATCGCAACCGCGACGGCTGCGTAACCGCACAAAACTCCGGTCTCGCGAGTTTTGAAAATAAAATACCATCCCGCCACCGCGGCGGGCGCGATTGAAAACCGCTTCGTCAGTCCTTAGCCTAAGAGAGGCTAAGATCGTACGAGGTGGTCATCTCTGGTTTCGGAGTAACTTCTCTACTACTCTGTGTTATAACTAGTTTTAAGGCCGCTCAAAGGCCTCCGTCTTAGCTTTACGCCTTTTATAGCTTGGAGCGACACCTAACGTGGCCAAAGCACGAAATCTATCGGCTGCTAATGCGACTAGCGGTCACTCATCCATTTATTGACTGTGCTGAAGGTTTCTCAACTTAGCTGATCTATATTATACTATCTATTAGGCAAGATAAGAGGTTCTCGCTTTTATTTATCATGTCAGCATAACCTAGTTTATTTTACGCGTCTGTAAGTCATGTAAAATAAACTAAATTGTGAACAGTGGAACTAAATCGATATTATTCATCACACTACAAATAGGATAACATACAGTTATTTTAAAGCTGTGTTCAAACGCCGTGCGATATGTCATCTATTATAATATATGTTTAACATTTATTACAAAATGATCCTTACATCTACTACTCCAAGAATGCCCCTTAAACTTAAGGGGAAAATTTACAAAACGATCATAAGACCAGTCGTACTGTATGGATCTGAGTGTTGGGCAACCAAAGGGACGGATGAAAGAAGAGTGCATGCTGCGAAAATGAGAACTTTGAGATGGATGTGTGGAGTGACTAGAATGGACAAGAAAGTAGCGCCAGTGACTGAGAAGTTGAAGAGCAAAAGGTTAGCGTGGTATGGGTATGTCATGCGGAGGGAAGAATGCCATGTGACTAGAAGAGTGTTAAATATGAATGTGGAAGGATATAAGGGGAGAGGTAGACCAAAGAAAAGATGGATAGATTGTGTGAAAGACGACATGATTAAGAAAGGAGTGAATACTGATTTGACGGCTGATAGAGGGGAGTGGAAGAGAAAAACATGTTGTGCCGACCCCACATGAAGTGGGATAAGGGCAGGGAGATGATGATGATCCTTACATCTACTGATGAAAGTCAATTTTAAATTTGACATTTGAGGGCGGACGATATAGCTCAACGATATCGGAAGCCCCTAAAAGTCAAACTCAAAATGGACTTTATTCCGTTAGTAGCCGTAAGGATAATTTTGAAATACATTTCAAGTGACATATCGCGCGCCGGCCGTTTGAACAACGGCTTGAGGTTGTTCCTGTTTTATCATTACCTTGATCAGTTGCTTGAAGTAGTTCTCATATTTGGGCAGCACTCCAGCGCCGACGTAGACGCGGTCGTACTGAGTCTGCAGCGGTGCAAGGCATAATGCATTACCTGGTGGCACATGTTAAAAATATACATGTTACATATGTAAGGTAGTAAATTCTAGAAGTTATGGGATGCTTGCTTGTCGCGTCACTGATTCTTTCTTGGTCATCCTGTATTAGGTCAGTGACCAGGTTGAGGTATTGTGGCCTTGAAAAGGGCCTATGATCGTCGGTGAAAGAATCAGTGTAGTGAAAGTATTAAAAGGCGACTCTTAGAGGCTCTTTTCATTGACAAGAGGCTCCTTTCATGCACATGGAATGGTGATCAGGGTATAGATAGATGTACTTAATAGGGACACTACTGTACAATAATACAATCAATTTTGATGAGTGACGCTGTATGTAACCAGCAGTTTGTGGGTTCATTCTGCCATGGAACATGTTTATTTTTACAAGTATTGTGTTCTCGCTCCATTTATTTATCAGATTTGTACATTTATTTAGGAGCATGTAGGGCACAGCGAGATTTTCTCGTTCTAAATTGGAGCAGCCCGCCTAGGGAGGTACCTCCGCCTTACAGAAGATCGCAGCCAAATAACATTGATTGTTTCAAATAGTGTTGTGTTCCTGCGGTGAGTAAGGTTGCCAGAGCTCTTTCGGGTTCGGGGTCGGCAACGTGTGCGTGATGCCTCTGGTATTGCAATCGCTCATAGGCTACGGTAACCGCTTACAGGTGGGCTGTATGCTTATTTGCCACCATAACCACACTTTAGTAGTATAAAAAAAAAAAAAAAAAAAAAACACTGACTTCTGATCTGGGAGTGATGATAAATGTAACATAAATAACATGTTTACATTGTGGGTTTAATTTCTTATCAAAGCTTGCTCAAGCTATCACATACATGTCACAATTTTGCTGATTTAATAGAGACTGTTTCAGGGGGTGTAAGCGGCAATCCCCTAGCCTAGCCAGCTAGCATGCTCCACTGGTCCACATCTAGGCTGATAGATAGATGATGGAGTTGAAAAAGAGACCTCAACGGAGCTGACATGGCACTCAAAACACACACCTATAAAATTGTGACACCAACAGAAGCTCCAAGAAAAAAAGATTTAAAGAAAGTGCCAGTATTCGGTAGTCTATCTGTACATTTTCTTTCATACATTTTCTTCTGTAGGTATGTTTGTACATATATTTCATTTTTGTTCCTGTTTAGTAAAATGATGCAGAAATGTGATGCTTTCGACATAAAGCTGTCTGTTATTGCTAGAATTGCAAGGCGGGCTAAGCACATTGCTTACCAAAGTGTACACCATTTTGTGAAACATTTAGACAAACCAAATATAAATTAATGTGAACAAACATCAATTTATATTGAAGGAATAATCACAAATTGACTACTAATGCAAATTCAGTATGAAAATTAATACAAAGCAAGATTATATTAGGTAAAAGATTGTAAAACAAACTGTAGTTTATTTACAAACTTTACAAGTCTAATTTGGCTGAAGTAAAATAATTGAAAACTTACCACAATAATATTTGGGAATACAAAAGTCAAACTCATCCAAAGTAACAGAGTTCTCTTGAAACTGACTGAGCTTCTTAGTTGAGTATTCAACCACTCTGGGATGTATCTCCACACCATGGCTGATCCCACCAGAGCCGATAATGAGGCCTGCCAGCGTGCTGAGGTAGCCAGTGCCGGAGCCAAGGTTCAGGAAAGATAAACCTGGCTTCAGCTCCAGAGCCTCCATCACTTCGCTGTTGCAAAGGTACATTTATTTGGTCAATATAACAAAACAGTATTATTGTTTATTAACTTCAGTAGTAAAGAAAAGAAGGATATCTACTCAATGGCGCTAAGATGAGCGTGCATGAGGAATGTGATGAGTGTGAATGAAGGAAAAGAAGTATGTCAAGATCGTAGCAAGTGGAAAGCCATGCTCTCTTCATAACCTTTTGGGAAACAGGTGTATTGAATGTATAGTGCTAGGAATACCTAACATGAAAGTATCTAACAAACAAGGGCAACAATATGGTATTGATTTCTAGATCCATCTTTATGAAAAGATGTAGGTATGTATAATCAAGAACTCACCTATAAATACATGGAGCTGAAAGATGCAAGGCGCCACTGCGCCAAGCCAGGTCTTTGTAGGCTTGGTCACGTTCCGTCGGCGTCATGTAGTCCGCACGGTCCAGCACTCGAAACACACGCTCCACGCTCCGTGTTCTGATGTACCCACCACCCATCAAATTGTCTATCAGCTCATTGTTGTCACGCCCCGAGCTCACTGCGCCCCCCATTCTGTTTGTTTTTATGCGCCTCTATTACACCTTATCCAATTTCCTCCACTTTACCCTCAGCTGATTAGTACTGTGACGTCACAATTGTTTTTCAACATATTCCAACAAACCCACGTTAGTTGATTGAAAATACTACGTGTAATCGTCCACATTTAGATGATTAATCTGATATTTCGAATTATTGAAAACTTTAGAAAGGGTTTCTCCAAGAAATATCGCATAAAATTCCAACGCAACGAAGAAAAAATAACAATATCTCACTCAGCCAATCTTTTTCACGACCATAGAGTAATTTTGTATATACCATTCACGACAAAACAATTTGTTTTCTATGGTTTCTTTCAAAGAAAACAAAACCACTTTTGGTAAATCTACTATCCATTGACAGTTCGGATATTTTACTTAAACCAATGAGGGTTTATGTCACTTGATAAACAACCAACTTCAAGCCAATCAAATGCGAGTAATAATTTTTGTTGTAGAACGTTTTGGAATAAGCATATATAGCGGCCGTAGACAGAGTTTAACACTATCTTGTCTACGATAGCGGCTCTATGAGATGACCAATATCACCAATTGACCATGTAAAGATAATAAAAATAAGAAAACATACACAGAAGACTTGGTGGTAAGACCTAAGATGCCATAGCCAGCCCGAAAGGGAAATTCTCATCTGTGGCGTAAGAAAAATGACACTTGACTGGCAGATATAGATAATTCAGCAATCAATCAACCAAAGAGGATTCACTAAGTTTTCGTTTTCATTCGCTAGGTACATAACATAACTTCCTAGTCTGTGGTGTGGGTACTTTCACGGGATTCGTCCGATTTGTCGGGCTTGTGATTATTTGGTTTGCGATGTGATTTCCAATATTTTCTTTGTGAATGAATTCATAAACGATTTTAACTTCATTTAAATGTCCCTGTAGCCCAAATATTCATGAGATAAAGGTCAAATTATACTGTGTATCTGGTTACACAACGGTTCAGCTGAGTTCTTGTCGTGCGTGCCACACAATCGTGACGCGACGTCACTTGTGATCGCGATAAGGTATTGTAGAAGTATCAGTGCGAGCGAAGTGTCTTCAGCGTTAGCATAATGGTGGGCACTGAGGCGCACGCGAGCACCTCGTCGCCGGCGCCGGGCGATGCGGGCGGTGAGGAAGATAAAACTGATGAGAGGATGTTGGAGTGCAACATTTGCCTGGATACAGCGCGAGACGCCGTCGTCAGTATGTGTGGACATCTCTTTTGGTACGACCTTCACAATTACAATTTAGCAATCACTAACAAATAATACCCTGACCTCATTTAACCAGTTTCTACCTAAACAGATGGCTGACTGTCTGAAGTAACATAGGCTATGAACACCATTATCATTCAGCCCATTTCACAGAATACTATACTCCAATCTCTACAGTACAGACCCATATTTACATACATTTTATGCACCATTTAACCAGAAAATGTGAAGTCTGCTCTGAGGCTGTCCAGATTACGTTATCAACTAGAATATTGGGTGTACAAAATGCAGGACAACATTGTTAGGAAACCAGTTAGTACTATTCTTATAAGTGACGATGGGCATGCCTGTTACTTAAGGAATAATCACTAAGTGCTTAATTTAGGCATGCCAAATGTTTGGACATGCCTCTGGTACCCCTTTAGACATTATCAAGGATCTGTTTCCTTAGAAATCTGAGAGACCACCATTGGGGATAAAAGTTGTGAGCTTATTTTAATAAACACCTAACAATTCTACTGAACGTCACATGACAACTCACTTGATAAATAAAATTTATGCAAATCATTATGCCAAATAGAGGTAGCCTCAATTGAAACAAAATGTAAATTGGCAAACATTTTGTACAGTTTTGTTTTTCATAATATTTAGTTATTTTTCCTGAATGCATTTATTAATAGATATCATAAAGGGTTACTAAAGTTAATAACCATTTGTTCGTACCACCAAATGTTTCATGACTATTATTTGCCATATTCTTGTTACAGCTGGCCATGCCTCCACCAGTGGCTTGAGACGAGGCCGAGTCGCCAGGTTTGCCCCGTCTGCAAGGCTGCCATCAGCCGGGACAAAGTGATCCCACTCTACGGCAGAGGGAATACCAAACAAGAGGACCCTAGGAACAAGGTTGGTTGCACAACTCTCATTAAAGAAGTTGGAATTATCCCAGTGTTTTGTAGATTGATGCTTCACTTTGTTGTGTTTTTTGTATTGTCCACCTAATTTACAAAGGTTTCATTAGAAAAAAATATTTTTTTATTTAACTGGCAACTATAAGTTACCGCTAATGGATAAGATTCATAATATGGTATTTGTTGTACAGTTCATTTTTTTTGTGGCTCGTATGATGTGTGCATTTGCCATTACCATTTAGAATGTTCATATACCTACTGTTCATCATATAACTAAAATGCATGTACAGACAGACAACCTTTAATTTCAGTTATACATAAATAAGTTGTTTTTGGACACTTGTGAGGCTTCCTTAGTTTAATCAACTCAATATGCTAATTACCCTTGAACTTAGAGGCTAAGGACACTAAATTTATTTGGGTACATTAAACAACATTAGTCTTTAATTTTTTACATCTACACTTAAGGTACAGGTAATAATTCTTCAAATACACTTATCTCCATATTACCAAAGATGTGAAAGGTGCAAGTTCGATTCTTGTTGGCACTTTGCGGCCAGCCTGTTGGTTTCTGGGGTACATAGATTCTTTTGACAGGTTTTCAATAAAACATGTTAAAAATACTTGAGTTACAATTTGTGCTTTTTTGTGCAGATTTTTCATTGTCGCTTTGGTCATACTGTAATGGCAATGTTAAATTTAAATAAAATAAATAAATAAATTTTGTGACAGTTTTTAACACAACTGTTAAATATGTTGCTTGAATCTTAATTTAGTTTGTGTACAGTTTCAGAATGGTTGTGGTGTGGTGGTAGTCAGAGGTACCCGCCTTCCGATCCAACGGAACCCACGATGTTCCAATCCCGGTCGTGCACTATACTAGCGCTCTCAAACAATTAAGGAAAACATCGTAAGGAAATCGCATGTCCTAAAACTAAAAAATTCGAAGACATGTGACATGGGAACGAAAGGAGCCTCTATGATTAATCCTTTCAACACAGTTGTTCCTACACTAACGGTCATTTTCAGGGCAACCATTAAAAAAAAATAGAATATGGGCATAGGAGTGCCAATCGTCATCGAAATAATTGCTATAATCTAAGAAAAAAATATCAAAATCATTGTAGCTTCTGGCGATACACCGACCTTTCTGACTGTTGGGTGATTATTTTTTTTTTCTATCAAACTAAATATGATTTGTGATTGTGGCAGGTGCCCCCGCGACCGGCGGGCCAGCGCACGGAGCCCGAGAACAATAGCGGCTTCCCAGGCTTCGGGTTTGGCGACGGCTTCCAGATGTCATTCGGCATCGGCGCCTTTCCATTCGGGTTCCTCACATCCACTTTCAACTTTGGAGACCCGAGGCCGAGCTCTGGTAAATGATTATTGAGTGGATTGCTCACTGATTGTGGTGGAACAATGATAGTGTCAAACATCAGAAATAGGTACTAGGCCTGGTCGCGAAGCATAAGCGGAATATTACTTAGTTTCCCGGATCATTGTTATGAACCTAGCTGCCCGCTGGTCCATAGGTATCCTACTAATATTATAAATGCGAAAGTTTGTGCGGATGTTTGTTGTTCAATTACGCCATAACGATAAGCCAGCTTAATCGATTTCGATGAAACTTGAAATAGTCAGACTTCTCTACCTAGAATAGCATATAGGCTCCTTTTTATCAAGATACCGCGCTTGGGAAGCCGCGGTCGTAAGCTATAAATGCGAAAGTTCGGATGGATATTTGTTACTTAATCACTCCAGAACTGCTGAACAGATATTTTATTTTTATTTTATTTTATTTGGGAAACAAACAGTACTGAAACAAACAGTAATATTCCACTTAAACCAAAAACTTATAAAAATACACTAACCAGTGAAGTTTCCTCTATAAGATAAACAATAAAAGCAAGTGAACAGACTTAAAAAAAACAACAAAATATTAACAAATATAAAAAAATTAACATAATAAAAAATAAAATTAATTAATCAAGGTTTCTCAATAATGGGCAATGCTTTGCATAAGATATGGGTGAAATATGGCACAGAGATAGATTATAATCTGAAATAGCACATAGGCTGTTTTTTATGTACCACGCGAGCGAAGCCGCGAGGGCCAGCTAGTAGAGATATATAGTTTTAACAAAATCCTGCTAAAATAACAAAATCTTGCTCATTTTAAATAATATGATAAAAAAAGAGAGGCATTAAACTGTGTGTAAGATCATAGGCCAATCATTTAGCACAAACAGATATGAAGTTCATTAATCTCATTTACAAATAACCTCTATACAAGGTGACTCATAATATGTATTCCATCCCGAAAGGAGCTTATTCTATAACCTATTGGCAATAAAGTTTGTTCTACGATTTTTGGAAATTCGCTATTTTTCATTGAAAAAACTCTATGCGAAAATCAGCTGTTTTGGGGTCAAATCAGGTCATACTCAATGAATCAGCTGTTTTAGGTAGCAATCTCGATTCCGAACTTCTTGTACGGTTAGTTATTAGTTTTTAAGATGATAAAAATACCAAAAACAGCTAATTTGAGAAAGATTTTGAAAAAAATAACAAATAAAAATGATTTTTTTTTTCGCTAGTTTTATTTCTTTTTGTTGATAACCCCCTTTCTGGATGGTATACAAGTTATGAATCACCTTGTACATAATGGAAAATTGTTTATTTTGTGTAATTATTAACCTTTCACTACACTGATTCTTTCACCACTGTCATAGGCCCTTTTCAGGGCCACCATACCTCGAAGTGGTCGCTGACCTAATACAGGATGAAAATCAACAAATCCTACTGAGTTTGTGAGGATGTTTGGATGTTTGTGGTTTAATCACCCCGAAACGGCCGAACGGATTTGGATGAAATTTGGCACAGAAATAGATTATAGTCTGGAATAGCATATAGGCTATTTTTATCTTCATAGGTACGACGCGAGCGAAGCTGCGGGCTAGTGTTATAATGAAGCTTTGTTCCCTTGCAGCGCCCCGCGGCACGGCGCAGTTCGAAGAGGAACAGTTCCTGTCCAAGATATTCCTGTGGGTGGCGATCCTATTCGTGCTATGGCTGATCTTCGCCTGACCCGCGCCCGGCGCCGACGCCGCGGCCGCCGCGCTGCGACGGCCCCGCTCCTTTAGAGCATCGCACCTAGCTTGGACTTGCACCAGCGCCGGCGTGCTGTGGCGGCTGCGCTGCTTTAAACTCGAATGACACGCCGAGCCGGGACATTATTCGACATCACCGCAACGATTCTACATTGATTGTTCAACCAGCAAATTTTCTTGATATAACGTAAGGGACAGTTAATCATCTCTTCCAATAAACTCTTGGGGAGGTGAATGAGCAATGCAGAGAAGAATTCACGTTCTAGTCCTGTGAAATGTTTCAAGCCATAATTCAACATTCTTGTCAATAATGCCCAGGAAAATAAATCTGAGGCATCGGTCAGCTGAACGCTAGAATCTCCAGACAAAACGACTCAGATCTATTGACCTGGCTCAGCTTTCGGCGTCGTGGCATAAAACCATGGAATCTGTGTATGTTCCCCTCGCCAGATATCTTTGCAGGTGTGTTATAAAAAGCGACTTATAGGCCGGGCCCAGAACTAAAACCCGCTGCGAACTAAACATAATGACATGGGGCACGTTAAAAATATGGCAAATGGCTCTAAAATGTCAATCAACTTAAAATGGCGCTTCCGTTGGCCTAAAATTGAAATTTTGTAGCTTAAACAGTGGCGCTGGCGCCCTTTTTATGTAACTTAGCACCTGCAAAGATATTTTGCAAAAAGGTACTGTTGCTAGCGTAGCTTTGCCTTGCGTGAGTAATTTGAATTCAATAAAAGCCAAGTTTCAGGATCTTAAAATTTCTAAAAATCAGAGGTATGTACTAGGTTATTCATTATATTATGTATGCTATCCCGAAAGAGGCTTATTCTATACACAATTGGCATACAAGTTTGTTTTACTACTTCAAATTCAACATTTTTCATTGAAAAACTACAAATCACTGGTTATATGAGGTCAATTCAGTTCAAACTCAATATTCAGCTGTTTTAGGTAGATAATTACTTAGGATGATAAAAAGACCAAAGGCAGCTAATATTCTTTATTTTTGTATAAAGAATAAGCCAGTTTCGGGATCGTATACATAATTATAAATTTTGTATTTAATTTCGTATTTTGCCTTATACATAGGAATAAGTTCACGCCATACGTAAAATATGATTCAGCACTGAGTTATAAAATCATGCAAAATACGACCTTATTCACGAGACAGTGTCAAACTGACATACAACCTTCGCAATTCCAAAACTGACTTTATTTGTAAATTAAATCAATACCACATTTTTATAATTGGTGCGTAAATTAGCTTCTGAAGACCGTTTCAAGCGCAGCTTTTCTCAATTTTTTAAACTTGATCGAAATAATCATAATACAAAGGATGGAAATCCTCAAAAATGTATTGTAGGTACTTTGTAAGATCATTTAAGCATAGGAATAGAGAATAAAGTCAATATTGCAATGAGAGTATCTATATGACATGGCCCCGTACCATCATCGAATTTGCTTAGGCGGTGACGTAAGTTGACAGTCTAAAAGAGATATGGTTTAAATTAGTGTTAAATAGCGCTGCCTCACTCGCATTTGAATGGTTATAAGACGTCTATCGACGTACTATCACCAAAATTTCCGCCTTACCAATTTTGAAACTGTTTCGCTTGTACACGGCTAAATAAGCCTGTCCAGCCCATCTCTTTATTTATTGTGATCCTTTGAGGGTGAACCATTCATTTTATGACTTTGATTACCCAGTCTGTTGTTCAGTTGCAACCAAAACAATACGAACATATTGTTAGACAAAAACGGTACTTTTTATGATTACGCATTTACGCAAGCAAGGCACAGATCACTTCACGCAAAATACACCCTTAGGGTGGTAAGGCGGCATTTTTGGTGATAGTACATGGGGACATGGACATGTAGATAGATAGATAACACTTTATGCTGTAATGTGGACTTATTTACTTCACTGAATTGTTTGTCCACAGAAAATATATTGAAGACTAATAATGAGATGTTTCCCTCTTCATAGTTGGCGTGCATCAATCTTTTTATTATTCACGTTGACACTATTGTACAAAATGTGCAGTATTTCACTTAAATGTTATTTACCTTTTAATTTGGGCTAACGAAACATTTTTTTCTGCTCACTGTTAGTTCCGTCTGACTCTTGAGTCCATCACTTATTTATTGGGCAAAAAATTCAAATACTATGTAAATGTGCGAATAACTACTAATGTGGAAGTTCAACTAGTTGAATAGGGGGGGTAGTCAGAGGCAAGACTAAAAATTTAACACGAGTGACTCCACAATTGGCATGTCCCATCCGTCACCTCTGTAAAATACAGTCAAGCCTGTTTCCCGGAGGGATAGGCAGAGACACGCTTGTCAAAGCAAATTTTAAAGCAATCTGTCAAACTAGCCCCATGTCAATCATAATTAACATTATCTACCTAGAGACCTACAATTCGCGGTCGGCCAATCCGCCGCTGGAGAGACATTGAATCAGTGGCTGGAAAAATATGGACACAAAGGGCAAGAGACAGGAGGATGGCACGAGATGGAGGAGGCTTTTATCCAGCAAAGGGTAGCCCCTAAATAGAAAAAAAATACAACACAAAATTACACATTAGGAGAATACGGCTTATAATAATTACCTAGGGACCTGAGACTCAGGACGGAAATCTTTAGGTTGTATAATTTATTATATCTAAGGGGTGAATTATACAGAAACGGCTCACGGCGAAGGTAAAGTGAAGGTGCGGCACAGGCATCGTGCAGTTTCAAAACGTTTCCATACAAAATGTAGGCAGCGTTGTGAATTATACATAATCGACATGGATAAGGCATGCCGTTTAGTCGCCTGTTCCTCGCCGCTTGCCGTCGCGACGGAGCGCCGCGCAAGCGGCACGCTGTTTTCACAGGACGATTAGAAAAATGCGTGACGATTGTGAATTTAATGCTGATAAAATCAGCATAATGACTCGTGCCGTCTCTTCGCCTCTTTGGTATAATTCAAATCGCATCCGTGCCTTATCGTTCCCACGCCTGCGCCGTCGCCGTACGCCTTTTCTATATAATTCACGCCAAATACGATGTTAGGATAAGAGATGATATGTGTAGGGTAGCTTTTTGCAAGAATCAGCGGTAGGTATTTAAAGGTAAATTATTGTATTTATACTTGGGTATAAATATGCCAAATAATTATCTATAACCATTCCCTTGTTTGTTTTATTTCCAATAAAATAGGTACAAAACATAATCAAATTGTAAACAGTTTTTGTAAAATTCATGGTATTTTGATGTATACTTGTGTGTAGGGTGTTTGGTATAGTTGAAATTGTTCTGTATTTATCGGTGAAAACTTAATTAGCTTCACGAAATTATCGCCGCTTATATGTAATTTAAATCTTTGTACATAATGTAAACTAGTTAAGAACATCACTCATTTAAATAGTACGTTATTTATCTGTCACTGTAATGTAACATTTAAAAAGTTTTTAGATGTTGACGTTGAACTGAGAGTACAGTCTTATGATTTCTTTATCTTCGTCTAAAGGCACTTGTGAGAACGAGATACCGATACGAAAGACGAAATTTCCAAATCGCTTAACTTTTATCGTAGTACTTGTACGTCTAATAGTAAATCAATGCAGATTTTTAGTGTGCATTATAAGCACCATTTTCACGAATTCTTTGTCTATTTTGACGTAATATAGTCAATCCAATCGAGCGGTCTCCAATCAGTCCTAATAAGACTCTGTAGATCGGTGGCATTAAGATACCAAGCCCACAGCTTTAGTGATTACCTACATAATACATTCAATTTTATTTGTAATTAGTGTATTTCATGCACAGGCATGATTTGGAGACTTAATTTTATGAATTGGATAAATAAGATTGCACGAGGCATTATTCCCGTAAAACTAAATTGTATATATGTATTTTCAGTTAAAATATTTACATTATGGGCGGGTTTGTTGCATTATTGTAAATTTTAAAATAAATATTACGTGCTGCCATGTGATCATTTTATTATTCCGAATAGGCTTAAGAAATAGTGTAGGTATGATAGTATCTAAACAACCTACATAAGCTAAAGAAGTAAATAAAACGACAATATTTAGGTAGTTTCATTATCTTTATTTTTAAAGAAATGAAATATAGTATACACTTACGCGCGCATTCACACACACAGTATCACACAGTCATAATCATTGGATACATGTTTATAGCGTGAGAAAACATCTGTATTTATGGCCATTTAATTTACTTTCTGATTTACTTTCTCCTGCTTGGGCTATACAACAATGTGATTCATAGTATGCTCAGAATACAGAAAAAGACAGAAATTACGTACGATGAAATTTGTACGAGCTTATGTGTCGCTAAAAAGCATTGCGCATCCCCCGTGCGCAGCTTTTTAATGTTGCAAGTTGGGAAACGGTGTACCAATTTTAGGGTCATTTTTGTATGTTGGGTACCCAATTACTTAAACGGATTTCTACACTTTAGGCCGCCAAACAATTGTTGTGCATAGCAAACGTGTGGTACATGCAGCGAAATTAGTTTAAACCGCAGTGCAATCCGTCCCATATTATATCTCCAATAATTCTACTCAGATTATTCTAGACTTCGTCGTAAAAAAACAGGCGTAGCTTCACCTAGATTATCAAACCTTACAAAGTGATTCTTGTAATAAAAAACCTTAGCTATACAATGTAAAGACAGTTGCAAACACACAAAATGATGGTTTCCAAATCTCTGGTCGCGTTGTTTGTATGATTTTAGTCCATTGCGCTCTTCTTATTTCATCAGTGGGGAACCGAAAGTGTAGTTTGAAATAAAATTTCAAACTACAATTTTACCCTCAAATATAACATAAAAAATTGGGTGAAAGTTTGGTTATGTTTGCAACACCTTTTTTCAATGTATGAATTTTAGCAATTATTCATTATTTAGTGATTACAAACTCTAAATGTGCTAATTACATGTGAAATGTGATCCTATCTTTTTTTTAACACGCCCAGCTGAATTTTTGCTGGTAGGAACAGCACATGATGGCATATTTAAATATTTTTTGTTGACTCCGTACGATTCGACGTCCACAGACCAACTGACATAAACTACTCTAAATGCGACTAGTTTTAGTGGTGACAAGTTTCACACGTGCTGTGCTTTCTGTCTTTTTTCTGTATTCTGAGTATGTATGCTATCCCAAATTCTACATTCAATTGGTAATGTTTGTTCTACGACTTGGAAATTAGATATTTTCGTTGAAAAAACTCTACGTAAAAACCTGCTGTTTTGGGGTCAAATCAGTTCAACCGTAATGAATCAGCTGTTTTAGGTAACAATCTTGATGGTGAACTTCTCGTATGTTTAGTAATTATGTAGTTGTAAAGATTATAAACATACCATAATTAGGTGATTTAAGAAAGTTTGGGAAAAACAACATTTTTTTTGCAAAATATCTGTTTTTTTACAACCCCCTTTCGGGATGGTATACATGTTATGAATCACCTTGTACATGTAGAACCTAAAATTATCCATTTACTAATTAGATTAGTCTCACGGTTCAACCGTGAGCTAATCAAATTTGTAACACGTAAGAATATAACAATATGAAAACCTAAAATCATTACTTAGATTCTATCCTAAATTTAATAAAAGCTTAAAATCAAAACAGACTTCCTACAGTACAAACCGTCGTCGTCGTCCTTACTATACAGAGAAACCAGTCAATCTGTAGGTTTCGATACGATGTTCTTTATGTCATACACACCCCACCGGCTATAATGAATAGATACCTATTTACCCAGCCTATAAACCTACTCAATACCATACAGTTTGAGCGTTCGGTCCATGCTCGTGGAGGCGATGTATTGCGCGTTTTTGCCGAACCTCACGCCCGTAGCCGACGCGGTATGATCGTTGAACACCTTCAGTTCCTGCCACTGCCGGCACAAGTACACGCGCACGTCAGTACCCGCTATAGCTAGGTAGGTACCGCTCTGGTCAAAGCATAGCTCCTTGATGGCGTAACCTTCCTCCAGCTGAATAGTCTTGAAGTTCTTCAGCTTACGCAGATCCCACAGCTTCACGCACGCGTCTTCCGCCGCCGTAGCTAGATAGTAACCGTTCTCAGAGAACGAAATTGAAGTCACCGGTCCGACGTGCCCAGGGAAGTTGGCAACGTTGCTCTGTTCTTTCAAGTCCCAGATCTTGACTTGGGAGTTCTCAGTTCCCGTGCCGAAGATGAGACCGTCGGGATGGAACTGTGCCGTAGTTAGCGAGACGCCGGAGAAGTCGCTCACTTTGGTTAGGAGTGTGCCGGTGCGGATGTCCGAGAAGGCCCAGTGCTGATCGGTGGATGTGGATAGCACGTAGTCGCCGGTCGGGTGGAGGGACAAGCCGGTGACTGGACCCTCGTGAGAGCGGAGGATGCAGGTTGTCTGTGACCTGAAAATGATTCATGAATTTCTATAAAACCTCTGACTTCATTAAAATTCAACTAAACTTATGACTTCGTCAAAATTAATAAAAACCAAGTAAAATGATGACTGACGTATTTGTTCATAATATGTGTGTTGTGGGTGGCTGTATCCTAGGAAGTAAGCTTCGAACTTTAAATTGTTTTGCTACCCTGATTATAATGGGACTAATGTTTTCCTGGTAGGTCTACAAAAATATATTTTGTAGCGAAAAAGAGTGTCTAACAAATTTTAAAGTTTGTAATACTAGGTAATTAATCTTTGGTAATACTAACGTAGGCACATTCCACACACGAATAGTGTGATCTGGCGAAGCCGTGATGACGGTGTCCTCGTCCGGATGGTAGATCACGCGCGTGACCTTCTTGGAGTGGCCTTTGAGGATGGCCACCACCTGCTCCGTGTCCTTGTTGAATACGGTCGCGTTGCGGTCGTTGCCCCCAGTCAGCAGCTTGCTGTGGTCGGATGGGTTGATGTCCAGAGACAGAATGCCGGGAACACTGGCGGAGTGTAGACCCTGCAAAATTAAATTAGGTATTGTAAAGGTAGAATAAAGAAACCGCATCCCAATACTAAGGTTATCTGTTTGAATACCGATCTACAGCTAATAGAAGATTTTAAAATTGGTGTTCTCTCAAATAGTGAAGAAAACATCAGAAGGAAGTTACCCTGTCCTTGCTCTAGCTCGTGGAACTTCTTTTGTTCGGTACCGATCATCTTTCACAAATCCTTATGTAGGGCCACTCAGGCGAAAGAAGAGAAACATCACGCAATTGCATACTGCCGAAAATGATATGCTTCACTCTTGATTGAAAATTTATAAATTGACTTTTTAAAGGAGCTTGATCATCATAATCAGTCTGATGAAGTACACTATTGAATATAGGCCTCCCTCAAAGAGTGCTATTTTTGAGAGGTATCCTCATATCATAGAGGGGTTTGGACCAAGACCCACCATGCTGGTCTAGTGCAGGTTCGTGGGTGGAATCGAAGCTTAGCAGTGCTGAACAGATAAACATAACATAGCCTATAATTTTCGGACTTAGCGTCATTCAACAATGGCGTAGCGTTCGGCACAGCAACAAAAAGTCCTCGGCTCAGCATAAATGCCTTACAAGAAGAGCAGTTAGGCGCTGGTATTCTGCCGAATCCGTTATGCAGATGCAAATTCGTTAGCATGGCTTTTAAGACATCCAAAGTATTTCTTTCCTCTAGAGTTTTACTTCCTCGTCTTCGGTAGGGACTTAGATGACTCATGGATTTACTCGTTTGTCGTTAACCATGGTGCGGTGTGCTCCATATTTATACCCCATATGTCCATACAGGTTTGAAAAAACTACAAATTGTATTATAAAGTGAAGGTTTAGTTACGGGATGCGAGGCGAGCGTGTTGAAGGCGCGGATCTGGTCGTGCGAGAGCAGGCCCTCGGGCACGGTGCGGCCGCGGCGCTTGCGTTCCTGCGTGAGCGCCGTGGCGCGCTCCTGCAGGCGCGCCACCACCTCGCCCGACATGCCGGCCGCCGCCGCGCCGCCGCCCGCGCCCACCTCCGTCTGCAAACATAAACAAAACATCAATAAGGTGTTCTCTTAAATGCTTTGCTTAAAATTATGTAAGCAAAGCTTTTAACAGAACACCGGGTATTAACCCGCTCTGTATTCCGATAGGAAACAATTTAAGTTACATGTAAAGGCCGATTTACATCAGACGAGTGAATGATCATTATATCCCTGCTCATCAAATTCTTTTAGTGTGAACGTAGACTATTCTTTTGTGGTTTTGTCTGCGTTCACAAATAAAAAATGAATGAAAAAGCATGAGAATTTGCAGTTTTGGCATAAAATATGGAACCAACAGCTGCAGAAATAACTTGAAGAACTTGAATCTGCAGGATATGATAAACGTCTATAAAAGATACACGACCATTCGAGTTCAATAACAAACTAAACTTTATTCAAGTACCCACACTTAATAATTGTACATAAATAATTAATCAGCTGTCAAATACATAACATATCTCCCTTTCATAAATTAGTACAAACAAAATAAATGACAAATCAAAAATCACAAATCAAAGCTAAACAATTTTCAAATATAAAAAAATAACAATAAACCTTTTCAAGAAATGTAACATGTTTAATCAGAGCTATTGGGTATGCCAATTATGTCAGACCACCTCTCCGGAGGTGGTATCACCAAAGGCGGCTCATCAGATGTTTGTGAGTCCGAATCCACCCCAGCTCTGTTCTCTGTTAATCGAGTTTCTGCCTGTGCTGTTCTTGCCAGCATCTGATCAGCATGTCTACGGTGCAGCTCTCCATCTTCCGTCCTCACCCTGTAAGAGCTAGGTCCTTCCACCATCTCTACCGTGGCCCTGCGCCACTTCTCTCCAGGCCCGTACATGCGTATGAGTATGGGTTGGTCGACCATGAAGGTCCTGGCGGGCACGCGCTGCGCCGCCGCCTCCAGCTGCAGGTCGCCACGGCTCGGCGCGCTCTCAGGGTGGAGGGAGGATATCGCCGTTCTGTACCTACGGCCGTTGAGCATCTCCGCCGGAGTTTTGTTAGTGGAGCTATTCGGAACTGTGCGCATATAATACAGTGCCTTGCTCATCATCTCGCTCCATGGTAAATTCAAATTTTCCATCTTCTTTATCTTGTTTTTAAACGTCTGTATAGCTCTCTCTATTTGTCCATTGGTCGCAGGGTGGTATGGTGGGGAGAGCAGGTGCTTTATCCCATTTTTCTTCAAGAAGTTGTTGAACTCTTCAGAAGTGAATGCTCTACCATTGTCTGATACCACCACCTCAGGCAAGCCCTGCGAGGCGAAAATTCTTCTCATTACCGTTATAACAGCCCCACTACTCATAGAGTTAACTATTTCTGCTTCTAGCCATTTACTGTGACTGTCAATCAACACAAAAAAAGTTTTCCCATTAAATGGTCCAGCAAAATCTATATGCACCCTATGCCAGGGCTTCTCAGACATCACCCAAGCCTGTGGATCTCTAGGAGGATTATTTCTTACCAGTTGACATTGTTCACATCTGGCCACCATCTGTTCAATTTGATTATCCATCTGGACCCACCACACATAGCCTCTTGCATAAGCCTTCGTTTGGACTATACCCGCATGTGGGGCATGTAAAATTTTTAACACCTGTTCTTGTAACTTGACAGGCACTATGACTCTGTTACTCCATAATAAACAGTCTTTAGTATGAGAAAGAGCCTCCCTCCTCGTCCAAAACGGCTGCAAGTCTGGGTCCGTATTCTTATTTGGCCAGCCATGAAGAACATGGAATGAAACCTTCTGGAGTACAGGATCCTTTCTTGTCTCCGCAGCAATGCTCTCTACACTAAGGTTCCAGCAACTTGGTTGTTCTTCTAACAACAAAACTTCTTTTAACCCTTCTTCGGCCATAGTCCCCGCAGATGGTGCAGTCCACCTACTCAATGCATCTGCATTTCCAATGGTTTTCCCTGGTCTATGCTTGATTGTGTACTTGTAGCAAGCCAACTTCAAAGACCACCGTAACATTCTTGGTGAGATCTGGTCAGGTATGAGTTTTGCTGGATTAAACAAGCCAACCAATGGCTTGTGGTCTGTTATTATACAAAATTCTCGACCCAATAGAAATTCGTGAAATTTCAACAATCCAAACATGATAGCCAGTGCTTCCTTGTCTATCTGACCATACCGCCTCTCATGTGTCTGTAGAGTACGCGACGCCATCATGATGGGTCTCTCAGATCCGTCATCCATGACATGTGCAATGATAGCGCCCACTCCATATTCTGATGAGTCACAAATTAGCAGTAACTCTCTGTTTAAATCATATCCCACCAACGTGAGATCCGAAGACAGTAAAAGCTTCGCTTTTTCGAACACTGTTTGTTCACGTTCCGTCCACTTCCACGGCGTCTTCGACTCCAGCAACCGATATAAGGGTTCTAGCAAGGTAGCCTTATCAGGTAAAAACTTTTGATAAAAGTTATACAACCCCAGGAAAGCTCTCAATGTTTCTTTATTAGTCGGCGCTGGCTTTTCTTGTATCTCTTTAACTTTAGCAGGTGCCGGATGAAGACCTTCGCCGTCAATCATGTGTCCCAAAAACGTAATGCTATTAGCAGCAAAGATACACTTCTTGCTATTAAGACGAAAGCCCATCTCATTCAGCTTTTCCATCACCCGACGAAGCCTCTGGTTATGCTGTTCCAGCGTCGCTCCAGATACCGCCACGTCATCGAGTAGGCACGCCACGCCCTCCATGCCCGCCAGCGCAGACGACATTATTCTTTGAAAAATACAAGGCGCCGCATTTACACCGAATGCGAGGCGATTCATTTTCATAAGGCCAATAGGTGTATTCAGCGTTAACAGTTTGGCCGTCTCGTCATCAACCTTCAGTTGAGTGTACGCCTGCTTCAAGTCGAGTTTACTGAAAACTTGGCCCCCACTTAGCTTCACAAAAGCTTCCACTGATGTTGGAAGCGGGTATCTGTCTACTTGTATAGAAGTGTTGACTGTAGACCGATAATCCCCACAGATACGTAAAGATCCATCATCCTTCTTTACTATCCTCAACGGAGTAGCCCAATCAGAGTGTCTAACTGGGGTCAGTACGCCTGCAGCTACTAATTGGTTCAGTTCTTCTTCAACCTGCCGCTTTAATGGAAAAGGAACTGTGCGAGCCTTTAAAAACCGCGGTCTAGCATCCGAACGTAGGTGCAGTGTCACTTCAGGCCCTTTGTAAGCACCTAATTCTTCATTGAACAAATCAGGAAATTCATTCATGAACGGCACCAAATCTTCCTTCGTCCAATGTAAGCCAGTCACTTGTAGATCTAGTAACTCAAACCAGTTGCGGCCTAGTAGGCTCGGTCCATCGCCTGCAACAACCACCAGTTCACATTGAGCCTCTTTCTTGCCCAAGACAACACGCACGTTCGCCACTCCAATCACTTTCAGAGAGTCCCGTGTCCACGTGACTAATTTCACCGTAGTCCTCTGTAGTGGAGGAGGTGTCGACCACAACTTGTTGAATGTCTTTTCCGATATGATACTGCGCGACGCCCCGGAGTCTACTTCCATTGTCAAACTTGCCCCATCTATGACTAAATTCGCTTTTATCGGGGGTCGATAACTGTCCGCACACGCGTATACACCCATCATGTCTTCACATCCAGCTGAAGGCTTCTCATTATCTTCCACCTGGTGTACTTTTGTTTTCTTGTCGCAGGCTCTTGCAATGTGACCGTACTTCTGACATTTATAACACTTCGCCTTTATAAAAGTACACTCTTTGCCTGACTTGTGTATCCGTGTACAATGCTTGCACTCATTGGATTTTATTCTGCCAATATCCATCGGCTCATCTGCCTGAGACGAAGTTTGAGTTGCTTCTTGACTCCGCCCGGGGTACATGTCCTCAAACGTCGCCTGATGATTGAGGCACATCTGCACAGCTGATGCATATGTCAGTCCTTTGGTTTTTAGCAACTCCCGACGCAAACGTTCATCACGCACCCCTAAAACAAGTCTGTCCCGTAATTGGCGTTGTATATCCGAAAAGTTGCACTTTGCACTTAGTGCACTTATCGTGGCCGCAAATTCTTGCACGCTTTCCTTCTGCAATTGTACCCGTTTATGAAATTTGCCTGCTTGCAAAATCTCATTCACTTCTGGTTCATAGAACTTGTCCAAAATCGCTAAAATGTCTTCAAACTTCACTTGAGTAGGGCGTAACGGCACTAAAAGGGACGCAATTAGAGCATATGTGTCCTTTCCACATTGCGACAAAAACAATGAGCGCGATTTATCATCATCTTTTGTCACGCCTCGAACGAGACCCGCCGCGTCGAGGGCACAATTTAATTGGTCCTTGTAGTCACACCACACATCAGTTTTAGCGTCAAATGGTCCCGGCAACACAATATTCGCTATATTGAATGCCATTGCAGCACAATTGCAATTTATTTTCCGCAGTCGCCACTAAAAGATACACGACCATTCGAGTTCAATAACAAACTAAACTTTATTCAAGTACCCACACTTAATAATTGTACATAAATAATTAATCAGCTGTCAAATACATAACAGTCTAGTTATCATAAACAATAGAAATAGATTACCTGGTGCATAGGCTGTGGTGCCACAATGCCGACTTGAGGCTTCAGAGTGGCCAGAGCCTCTCTAGCGGCCGTCACTTCCTTGGTGAGCCGAGCGATCACACGGCACGCCGCGTCGTGCTGGTACAGTGCGTGACTTAGTTCCTGTAATGGTATCACATGGTTAATTTAGTGTTTAGTTATATAGACTACTAGTGATACCTAACTAGATAGGTTCTAATGATAGGCTAAGTCTACTAGGCATGTATTCCCTCTATCATACTATCCTACTAATAGTTTGTGAGGATGCTTGGATGTTAAATAGTATTTAAAACTGTTTGTTTTCCGAATAAAATAAAATAAAAATAAATAAAAATTGTGGTTCAATCACACCCAAACAGCTCAACAAAGGATGAAATTTAGCACAAGATAGATTACCTATAGTCTGGAATAGCATATAGGCTACTTTTCATTGTTGTTGTTGACAAACCTGTCTAGCAGTTTGCAGCTGCTGACGCTGTGTGAAAGCGTGCAGCATCAGAGCATCCCACTCGTCCTGCATGCTCTTCAGTGTGGCCGGAATCGATGTGGCACTTGGAGGCTTTGGCTTCACTATTGGCGGAGCTGAGAAAAAATGATTTACATGTATGGTACTATTAATTTTGCTTTAAATACATGAGCAGCCTGTGGGTAAGTGTCACAACAGTATAGAGCTCTATGTATTCAGTACAATGATTTTTAGGACATACAACTTTAATATACATTTTCTACCGAATGTGTATTATGTGTGTGCCTTGGGTACCTACACAGCTGATTGTTTGTACTCACTTTTGATTTCAATAAGTTCTTCAACCCGCAACTCTTTGCCATTGATGGGGTCAACGCCATTCTCGATTATATATTTCTCAATGACTCGCTTTTCAAACACTGCCCCTGAAGTTGGTGAAACCACGGGAGCTTCAGGAACTTCATTCGATACTACAACAGGAAAGTAAGGTTATGTTTCCGACGGTCGTCGGTGGCTTTTAAAATTAAGCATTTTTAATGGGTAACATGATTTCAGATAAAATCCTTCAAAAAAGAAACCACCATTCAACACAAAGCTTCAAAACACTCGCATTAATCACACTATTCCCGGCAACTTCGCGCGTCTCAAAAACTACTCGAATCAAGTATTTCAATTCTACTGTGAGCTGAACTTACTAGCGCAGTAGAGAGACATTTTATTAGTATTTTATCTTGTATTTCTTGTGTCCAAATTTCTCAAAAAACATGAAATATTCCTCCAAAAGCACTAAATCACCAAGCCAAACAGCAAAGAAAAATATCGAGCATAGACTGAGCAAAAAAACTAGCTAGCCAAAGTGTTGCCAACGCAATTTTTTTAAAATGTCTAGCTAGGTAAGCAGAAAAAAAATTCCATCAACCGAATTTTTGCTAGTTTTTATTTTAATTTTATTGTTATTATAGGAGGTTCATTAACACATTCAATAGAAGATCCCAAATCCTTGAATTTCAGGTTTAGAAAGCCAATCTTGTCGAAACATTTAATATACGCTTAATTATTTGCGCAGTCATCGTCGTAGTACAAAGCAACAAAGCAAAACTCACGGATGGATAAAAACACACTCGGAGGTTACATACCACAATACAGATACATATATAAATAAGCAAAAAATTATCACTATAAATAGATATATGGAATTGGGACCTGAACAAGTTTATTTATAGCCAAAACTATCCATAAAGACTCTGGCTTGGCAGCACCAAATAAAGCCTCTATATTGTACGATCCAACAATTGAGTGCCAAGTGGCTGCCAATTATTAGGATGTTCATTGATTTTCCCGTAGCGGCTTTTGTAATTAAGTACCCATATTTTACATATTTACTTACCGTTGCGCCGTTTTCAGACCAACATAGCTACGTGACCGCAAAATTGACTCTATGCACTTTGTCACCACATAAGGTTAATTATTATTGTCCACCTCCGATAATGGCTGAACTGTGGGCAGTAGAATGTACCACACCATTCTCAACACTTCGCAATCTCCTATCATCGGGCCTAATCGGCCAAAATGCAGTCGATCAAGATACGCGTACCTAGCAAAAATAAACAGTAACAAATAGTTTTGCCAAACTTTATTTAAATAAACAAATTTTTGAAAAATCTGTGCCGATAAAATGGCACATTCCAGCTACGATAGGTACATAATAGCCATGTAAACATGTACATACCATGATGTAGGTACACTACTCTCATCGCCACTCATAGGGGTATATCATACATTAGTGGCCTGATTACTTACTTACTGTAACACAAAATATGTTCCATTTCATGTCCTTATACTTATGCTAAACTAGAGCACATAATCATACAGTGGCAGGCATTACCACACAACGAGATTCTAACTACAAATCTACGATAGACTTTGGCATCGACTTTCTGAAGGGAACTTCTTTCAGTCGCGTGTTGATAGCTGACCCGCAAGAATGCAGAAAATAATAATGAAGAAAAAAATGGTGTGGCCTACTATATCGCGCTTATTCCTTTCAAACGCGCTAAATCAAAAGGAGACAACGAATGGATTTGACAAGAACAGTCCCCTTTTTCTCGGTCTTTTTTGTATCGTGTCTATATCTATTTATCTATACAGTTAATATTGTTTTGATTTAGTGCAAGTTGTTACGTACTATGAATGTGTAGTGGTGAGTAGGTAGGTAGACAGGCAGACTTGACTTTGACTATCCTTATATCTACTGGATAAAGGCAATTTAGATACACCCTCAAATGTCAAATTCAAAATTGACCTTATGCAGTAGAGATAACGATCATTTCAAAATACATATCGCACGCCATATGAACAAGACTTTAAAGACTGAATTTTTTAACTTCATATTTGAAAGCATTTTGGTGTATGTATCCCTGGTGTATCCCAGGTAATGCTAAGTCCATTGAAGTTAGAATGTCGTTGCCACACAATAACAATGAAATCCTAGTTATTGAATAAAATTACATCAACAAAAGATAGAGCTTCTTTAAAAATGTGATAATTCCACTTTTAATTTGGTAAATATATATTATTATTATGGCTATTCATCATCATCATCATCAGCCTGATGAAGTCCACTGCTGAACATAGGCCTCCATGACGAGTTGTTGCCAAAGAGTTCCATGACGAACGGTCTTGAGCCTTTTCCATCCACCGACTTCCCGCATCTTTAACAATGTCGTCGGTCCATCGGGTGGGGGGCCTTCCAACACTGCGTCGTCCGGTTCGTGGTCGCCACTTGAGAACTTTTATTCCCCAACGGTTGTTAAAACAACTATTAAAACAGTACAATTAGTTTGTTAGTACTGATCTTTCTAATCTCCCTTGAAATTATTCTCATTATAGTTCCTAGTTGGAGCCCAAGAAACATGAGTAGGTACTGTACTGTATACATATGCACTATGCAGAATATTTCGTCACTCAAAAATATTCATTTTCATGGTAAGTTAATATAGCTTTCAAGATATATATAAAACATGATGCATTTCATGTATCAAAAGTAGTGTACAATTTTCAGACCACTTCAATTCAAACTAAACACTACAATAAAATAAATTGCACTAAATCCCTAAAACTACTACTCTATATTTACATTGGACAGCTTACGATAAGATAACTAGTTTATTTACAATAACCAAAACAATTTTCTTCACTTAGATTTCATAGAGTAAAACTTATCAAGTGTCTTAAACATATCTTACTATTTATATGTAAAAAAAACTACATTTATAACAGAAACCTAACGCTAATTCCGAAATATACTGGACAAGATTTATATGTACTTACACAAAATAGATTGCTACAATCACAACCCTCACATTTAAAGCATGATTATTAATCCATTTTGTGCTAATTTTGAATTAAAGATTAAAATAAAAAAATATTGCTTTAATATTGTCAATCTTATGTACAAAACTTATGTAACTGTTGACTAAAACTTAAAATACTACTAGGTCACCTTTTATATAAAATATCATTGTTTTGTCAGTTGGCTAAAATAGCAGGGAAATAAATAAGTTTTTGGAAAGATACCTACTCAAGTAGCAAAAAGCATCACAGGAAAGTCTTCATATATGAACTCTGAGTCCATTATGTGTTTAGAAAGACAGAAAGCACATTTCAATAATCATTTTCCAATTAGTTTAAAAAACTGGCAGATTGGTAACTTGCAAACTTAATTTAAAAACCTACATAAATTAGTACTTATATAGTTTAAAATACACATATCACCCACTTTTTTGATATAGCTATTGATAACGACTATCAGTATAGACCACAATGATCAGAGCATAAAACATTTGTGTGGTGTTTGGAAGTCACCTTCATGTACTCATCACATAAAAATATAGTATGAGAAATCATGATTTTGCTAATTTTGAATATTGATAGAGGTCATTGAATGATTGTAAACATTGATGTTTACTTTACCACAAACAACACAAAATGATGTCACTGCTTTTACTTGCTTCAATAGGCATCAAGTCCATTATGAATTTACAATTCACACCATTTTATTACATTGGAGAGATGTTTGCATCATACATTTCCCGGTCATATTTTTTGACACAAATAAAACACCATAAAATAAGTGCGGTGCATTCACACTGTTGACGATAGTCAAGCATCAGAAATCACGTGATCATCGCTGGCACCTGTTCATCCGCGTCGGCCTTATTAGCACGGCACGGCTTACAAATACGGCAGCGGTTATCCGCACGATAGGATGCCCGTCGCACCGAATCATGAATCACGAAAACGTAAGTTGGACACGTACGACGATACACCGAGCCCTTGAAAGTGTCACAATAGAGTTCTAGGCACTGACGAGCGGGGGATCAGTCTCAAGCTGATGATGAGGTCATCATGTCGTGGGCAGAGCCCGCAGCTGCCGCACGCAGCTGTAGAGCTTGACGGCGGGGCCGAGGCGCAGGCGGGCCACGCAGACGAGCTCCTCGCGCGAGCACATGAGCAGCTCGGCGCCGGCCAGCCGCGCGCCCCGCACCGCCGCCCCCGCGCCCGCGCCCGCCACGCGCGTCACCAGCGCGCACACCTCCTCCTGAAAACGCACATCGAGGGGTTAGCGAGCTCATCCATGGCCCTATACGCTTGCAGAATAGACAAAATAGCTTACTGCATAGTATTATTTTTAAAATATTCCGAACATATATCACACACGGTCAACTGATCCCAAACTAGGCATAGCTTGTACTATGCCTAGGTTGGGATCAGAGGCCAGTCAGATTTAGATTTAGAAGTTACAACCGATAACTGTTGGGAAATAAATGGCAACCACGAACCGGACGTCGCCGACAAAGTGTTGTGGAGAGCCTTGCCCCCCGACGACGCAAGGCCACGCCTCATGAACCGATGATGATGGAAAGTCGATGTATGGAGAAAACTCAATACCGTTCGTCCTGGTAGTCTTAAGGGAGATCTATCACTAAAATGGATTTCATCAAGATGATTTAGAACTCCATTTGAATGTGACAAGTTTTAAATTTACTAAACATCTCATAATTTCTCAGAAAGCTGCTCGACTCTTAGAGTGACCTTGATTATAATGAAAACCGATCTGTAATCCTATGGACCGAAAATATAAAAGTCATAAGCGAGATAAAAAAATGTGTTTAGAGTCAGAGTCATTGGATGCTAGATTTGATCGCCTGACATTATCCTTGGCGTAACAGACATCCTCCATCCTCCATTTTAATGGCACCCCTGATGCTTCCGGCGGTGTCCAGGTTTATAGGTAATCTTAGATTTTTATGTATGTTTCTGATTTTGTTTAGTCTTGTTTTATATAATATTATTCTCGTTAAGTTATGTTTTCCCAACGCTTTTTGTCCGCTTGACGCTCTTATATTGTTTTAGCAGTACGCACGTAAGTTACGTTTCAAGCCAGATCAAAACTACTTTGTTAAATAGTATTATATTGTATGCTTGTAATGTGTAATGTGTGTCCAAATAAATAAATAAATAAATAAGTAACACACACGATGGACCGCTGACATTGTAAAGGTTGCGGGAAGTCGGTGGATGGAAAGGGCTCAAGACTGTTCGTCGTGGAACTCTTTGGGGGAGGTCTTTGTCCAGCAGTGGACTTCTACAGGTTGTTGATGATGATGATAAACTCACCTGAGACCACAATGTAGGATCTGTGGGTAGACCGAGGTCGCTGATGTATTGCGTGACGTTCGCTCGCATCGGCGGCAGCTGCGGATGAGCCGGGTTGGTCGGCTGCTCTGAGCCGGAGTAGGGAGCTTCGCTGCCGCCGCGCCACCGCTTCCCACCGCTACTCGACACCGACTCCTCATCTGACGCCTGCAAAATAATACACATGACATTATAGTTGGAGAGTTCCTGAGGCTGAACTAAGATATGGCACTAATTGTATTGAGTAAACATATTTCAATAAATAAATATTCCGGACATATTCACATGGTCAACTGATCCCAAACTAGGCATAGCCTGTACTATGAGTACCAGAGGCTGATATACATAATAGATATATATTTAACACCCAGACACAGAACAAACATCTGTGTTCATCGCACAAATGTTTGTCCAGTGCGGGGATCGAACCCGCGACCTCTAGCGCAGAAGGCAGAGTTACTACCAACTGAGCTATGAGGCCAGTCAATGAGTCAATTTAAGGAGTAAGCATTTAATTCCATAAACTTACATCATTCTTGGAAACTTCTTCGATCCTTTTGTGCTTTGGTGGTCGCCCTCGAGATCTGTAATGCATAAACGAAGATGACAAAAATATATAAATAAATTACATAATCGGGAAGTCGGTGGATGGAGAAGGCTCAAGACCGTTCGTCATGGAACTCTTTGGGGGAGGCCTATGTCCAGCAGTGGACTGATGACTACAGGCTGATGATGAATTACATGTAATGTGTGTAATTCTCAGCATTCCAAAATTGTGAGGTAACTGGAAGTAGCTTAAGAGGTTTTTCATTTCTGCGATTTCCATACAAAAATAAGACATTCACTTGCGACCACAATGTAGGACCTGTGGGTGTCGCTGATATATTGCGTGACGTTCGTTTATTAATAACATTATGTTTTTAAATTTAATTTTATGTTTTATTGTTAGGAGGAAGTAGGGCACAGTGAGATTTTCTCGTTCTGAATTGGAGCAGCTCGCCTGGGGAGGTATCTCCGCCTTACAGAAGATCGCAGCCAAATAACATTATTTGTTTCAAATAGTGTTGTGTTCCTGCGGTGAGTAAGGTTGCCAGAGCTCTTTAGGGGGGAGGGGGTTCGGGGTCGGCAACGCGTGCGTGATGCCTCTGGTATTGCAAGTGCTCATAGGCTACGGTAACCGCTTACCATCGGGTGGGCCGTAAGCTTGTTTGCCACCTCTGTTGTATAAAAATGTTAGTTTTGTGTATTGTATGTATATAAATTATAATTCATATGTTAGTGTCCTTAAGTATTCATAAGTAGTTGGCCGTGGTGGCTCCGGCTGAAGAATAGGCCCGGCGACTAAGGGAAAAAAGCGAGGGGATGAGCAGCAGCGTCCCTCATTTTAACAACGATAGTTCTAACTGCGCTCACCAACCCGCATGCCTCGCGTGGTGAGTATGGGCAAATCCCTCCACATGATATGGAATTCGCTCTGTCTGTGGGGGAGGCCATGTTCAGCAGTGGACGTCGTACGGCTGAAATGATGACGACAAAGTTAGTGTCGCCGTTCTAATTAAAAAAAAAAGTTGTCGTACCTCCGTTCCCGGGGCGGCGCGCGCTCGGGGGTGGCGGGCGCGTGGTGCGGCGAGGTGACGCGCTCGGGCAGCGGCTCGCGCGCGCGGTACGGGCAGGCGGCCGCGGCCGCGTGCTGCTTCTGCGCGCCGCCGCGGCTCGAGCCCAGCCCGCGGCACCCGCCCACGCCGCACAACCCCTCCGTGCGCAGCTCCTCCGCCGCTACACAACACAACACGCATTTATACAATACAATATTTATTTATTTTCTCTCAACAAAAGTTAACAGTAATCAAAAGTCAATTTCAATAAATTCACTAGGATCACTTTAAAACGTCTTATAAACTAGGTGAAGCTATGCCTGTTCCTCGCGACCAAGCCTAGAAGAATCAGGCAACAAACACAGGTTAACAGTAATCAAAAGTCAAAAGGCATTTATTTCAATAAAATCACTAGGATCACTTTAAAACGTCTTAGAAACTAGGTGAAGCCATGTCTGTTCCTCGCGATCAAGCCTAGAAGAATCAGGCAACAAACACGGCTTGGTGCCTATCATTTTTTTCGATGATCCTTTTTCACAAAATGGAATTTAAAGCTTCAGTGTGGTGCCGATCGAACTAGGTGAGGCTCAAAAGAAAAGTAATCTAATTATAATGCATGGGATACAGCAGAGTATTATACACGAGTGCGGAGCCCCCGTACAGGACCTGCTTTCCTGTGCACTGTGCACGACCACCTGCACTTGGGAGGATCTAAACGATGCAACAGATAGGGCCATCGAGGTTGCTACATATTGGTCGACTAGAGTTTGAAGGAGTCTTTGATTCGAGAAGAAGAAGCAGAATACTACAAGAACTGCTGAACATCGGCCTTCCACATGAATTTGAATTGGAATAGCCAAACTTGGAATTGATAAAGTTCTCTACCTAGAATAGCATATAGGCTTTTTATGTAGGTACCAAGCGAGCGGTAGGCCGTGGTGGCCCCGGCTGAAGAATAGGCCCCTCCATATCTACCTATCCGCGGATGTCGTAAGAGGCGACTAAGGGAAAAAAGCTAGGGGATGGGCAGCAGCGTCCCTCATTTTAACAACGATAGCTCTAACTGCGCTCGTCAACCCGCATGCCCAGCGTGGTGAGTATGGGCAAATCCCCCCACATGATAAGGAATTTGCTCTCTGTCTGTGGGGGAGGCCATGTTCAGCAGTGGACGTCTTACGGCTGAAATGATGAAGCGAGCGAAGCCGCTGGCGGAAGCTAGACTATTGGCGGGAATGATGATGATTGTATTGTGTTGTTTTTGATGTAGATAAACTTTTTGCGATAAACTCGCTAGCTTGAAATATCCTATACATGTCCAAAAGGTATTCTTACTCAGCGGAGGTTCCAGTGGGTGTCCAGTCTTGAGGCACCAGCCCACAGGGTGCAAGTCAGGCGAGTCGTCGTCCAGCCAATGCGACAGCTCGTCGCCCCAGCCGTCGTACGACACGCGGACTTGGTGCCCTTTCACCGCGCTGATCGTGGCCACGCGGATCAGGAACGGAACCTGAATACAGAATCATGTTTAAATAGTCAAGGGGAGGTAGTTTATTCGTGGAGAAATAGAAACATACCGAAAAGTTAGCAGTTGTCAGAAAAAAAAAACCCGCGTACCATTGGAGTTGTGGATTGTTTAATAAATTAATAAAACAGAAAATGTCTGTCAGAAAAAAAATTAATCAATCAGAGGACGTATGGTCCTTACTGATTGGTTGATAAAAAATTTCTGATAGACTTTTTCTGATGGTATGCAGGCAGCCATAGACCGTTTATAATCCTCCAAATAAACACTTAACTACTATTATTCTGTATACAGGCAGAATTCTTCCATAGTTTAATTAAGTGGCGTAGCATCGTAGTGGCGTACAAACGCAAGGGGTGCGGGTTAGATTCCCGCTATGGGACAAATTTTTGCATGATCTGCAAATATTTGTTCTGGGTCTGGGTGTTGTGATACCATGGTACTCGTAGTTTTTGATACCCACAACACAGGGAATCCTAGTGAGGGCTCAAGACTATGTACAAGACTGTTTTAAGAATAATACGGGTTTCTGTGATTATAATAAAATTATAGTGTAGTGAAGAACGCCTACTCAATCAATGAGGAACATTTTTATCGTTATCCTCGACCGCACGCAATGTCACACACCAACTTATCATACACTGTTAGGCAAACAAGATTGCAGCCAATCACACCACAAATACTGTTGATTTGTAAATATGAATACTCTCGACACTTCACAACAACTTTCATATTCATTATCATTGACTCATCATCACCATCTCTCTGGGATATTGTCTTGCGCTACGTTCATGCACTAATCAAATCAAAGTTCGTTTTATTTTCAACTTTTATGATTTAAAATGAGACGTTGAAACAGGTAAAGGGAGACTTCTGTCAGCCTAAGCCCCTTCGTCCATGACGCTAAGCAAAAGTGACGGAACTCATTAGAAACTAGAGTTGCGGACTGATTGGAAACTCTGACTCGTCCACGACGCTACTGGAATATCCTGAAACTCAGTCACTCAGTACACGATTTTATGTAAACAAAGTTTTGAAAACGAAAATAATTAACATGACTAGTGATAATTCGAGCGATGACACGGAATTATTACTTCTCCGTCACATAGACGTCAGAATCACTTATAAGTACTGTTTATTCGTTCATTTTTCACACAGTTTCTCGAAACCAGTCGCCTGGCGACCAGCATGTCGAGTCGCCAGGAGACTAGTTACAAACGCGTTCCTTTTGAGTAGCGCCGTGGACGGACGCGCATTGAAATACTAGTGCTATCGCAGTCAGGCAACTCATAAGTGACTACAGTTTCAGTCGCGTTCCTTTTGAGTCGCGCCGTGGACGAAGGGGCTTACGAGCGAAATAGGAAACTGAAACTGATGTTTGCATTAAGCCAGCGATATGTCCTTGATATGACATATAAAATTCGTTTCAAAATGATCCTTACCTAGAGGTAGAGGTAGAGGTTGGTAGACCAAGCAAAGTTAATTTTCAGTTTGACCTTAGAATCTTATCCGGAAGATCATCCTGTCCTGAAAAACGAACAAGAAACCGTCAAAAAACGTTATGTTACCCTCTTGTCGACGACTTCCAGCTTCATCCCCGGCTTGAACCCCTGCGGCAGGCGCGTCTTGAAGGAGCGAGGCGGCGCCGCGGATGCGCTCGTCTCCGACAGATAGTTCTCCCACGAAAACGAATCGGGATCCTTGTAAACTGCAATGTAAGAAGAGTTACAGAATAATAAGTCCACAGTAACATTAGAGGTAAAATTTGTTTGTTTCTATGTAGGGGGTAATCTCTGGAACTACTGAACAGATTCTAAAATAATCATTGACTTATAGAAATCTACACTATCCCTGTGTAACATAGGCTTTATTTATTTTGATAAAATAACTTTTCATTATGAAACTCAATCTTTGTACATCAAGTCTGATGAAAAATCGTCGCTGGTCCTAAGTAACTATTTTCTAATCTGTGACAACTGCGAGCTTATTTAGTCCGCGGATAAAGCCACGGACTAAATTAGGGCGCAGTTTTGAATACACACAAAATAATTAAAAATATTTACCGATATTTTAGAATGATTTTTTAGGAGAAAATCAATTTTTAAATAAACAACGTCTAGTGCGAGTAGGGCTCGCGCTCTGAGGCTTCCGTACACACGTAGCACGGGGTTGAAATATCAAGATCGTCTGCGCCTTTAGTTGTGCGCATAAATGCTAATTTATTATGGAATAAATAGGTAATAAAAGGCGTATCTTCTGCAAGTATGTATTACCTGTAGTGTCCATGGCGCCACAATGAGCATTGAATACTATCTACCTACTACTAACTGGCATGACTAATTTGACTTTAATATAGATAAGACACGTCATCGTCAGTCAGTCAGTTGTCCTCATTAACATAACAGGTTGTTAAGTACTTTGAAATAATTTGGTTTAAAGTATATGTAGGTATTGTTTATAAATACAAAAAATCAAATATTTTTTGGATTGGGTGTAATAAATTGTGATATCAAAAAGCTCCCTTTCTAATTATCTAATCAATAAACGGCTGCAATCAATAACACATCTGAAATACTGTACACATCTGCTCTTGTTCAGTGGTCGTAGGTTCGATACCCAGTAACATGACAATATTTTTCGCCGTTCTAAAGGTCGATTTACGTGGAGAGAGTTTAGGCAATACCGGCGTTTATAAATATACCAGCTTGCGCTCGAGTCTTCGCTCTCGTGGTACCTTAATAAACAGTAGCCTATATGAGGTTCTAGTTAAAGAACTCTATGTATTTCAAGTTTAAGCGAAATCGGTTGAACAACAAACATCCAAACATTCTCACAAAACTTTCGCATTTATAATATTATTATAAATGCGAAAGTTATATTATTAGTAGGATAGGATGTTTCCAATCAAGCAATAAACTCTTTTATCTAAACTCTTAACTCACATAAAGACAGATCCTTACAAGAGTCGCATCTTCGAATCGAGAAGCGCTCTCCAACTAAACGAGGCTTTAAAAATAAAGTCGTACGTACTTTCAGACGGCAAAAGAAAAAAACATTTATAGTGAGGAAAGAGAAAGGAATTTTGTCTACCCCATTAATTCTTTCACAATAGACCATTTTCAGGGTCGCTTTATCCCAACTTATCTGTTCAATGACCAAGTAAAAATGACGAATACTCACAGTTGGGCGGAGTAAGTGGCAGTTCGTTCTCCTCCGCCCAGCCGACGGGGTGTATGTGCGGCGAGCTGGGCTCCACCCAGTAGTCGTACATCTCGTCCCAGCTGTCGAAGTTGATCCGCAGCCGGTTGTCGAGCATGTCCGCGACCGTCGCCACGCAGATCAGCTCGTTCTTGCGGTCCTCAGCTTCCAGCTTCATGCCGATTCGGAAGCAGTTCGGTTTGAACACCTGATGGACAAATTATATTATTTTATTTCAGTTCAATTGCTTGCTGCACTTACAGTTTACACCAACGCGTCCAGCAAGCTATTCACAATACACTTAAAAAGGGCACTTATAATAATAATTATTACATATACTTATACTATTTAAAGTAGCTTAAGAAGCTAATGCATGCGTTAAGCAAATAAAAAAAAAAAATATTCCGGACATATCACACACGGTCAACTGATCCCAAACTAGGCATAGCCTGTACTATGGGTACCAGAGACTGATATACATAATAGATATATATTTAACACCCAGACACAGAACAAACATGTGTGTTAGTCACAAATGTTTGTCCAGTGCGGGAATCGAACCTGCGACCTCTAGCGCAGAAGGCAGAGTTACTACCACTGAGCTATGAGGCCAGTCATATCATTAACTTTAGTGTAGAAGATATCAATTTCTGGTTTCTGAGCAATTAAGCATATTAATATAGAAAATACAGACCCAAATCCACAACTTAGGCACGAAATCAGTTTTCGCATTTATAGATTACCATTTTTATATGGAGTCACAAAAAGAGCGCCTACAAAAACCAGTAAATACACTTTCATGGTCGATAAGTGACCCAGAGTACGCAATGTTCGTGTGTTACTCAATTGTCACTGGTGAATGGTGAAAAGTGAATATTTTAGAGTTTTTGTATGGATTTTTCACCAATGACAAGTGAGTTACGCAAGAACATCACGGACTCGGGCCTCTGACATCGAATCTACTACAATGGGAACTAGACAGGCTTTGTTACCGCTAGGCAAGAAATTAATAGGAAATTGTTTTGAGGCTTGCACAGTATAGAGGAGAATGGCATACAAAGAGAGGCCTTTACCCAGCAGTGGGTGAAGTCAGGCTGTGGATGATGATGATGATGATGAGGGTCGACTAATAACTTACCGTAGTAGTAACATGAGAAAAAAGCTGCCTAGGCGCGGCCACCGCTCGCATCTGCTTCAAGTAGGTGGGCCACGAGAAGTTCGCTGTGGTATACGAAGCCGGCGGCTGCAGCGTGCGGTTGTTCTTCTCACACCACCCCGGCGGGAAGATATCTAAGCAATCCGCGTTCACCCAATAGTCATACATATCCGGGTACTCATCGAAGTGCAACCGCATACGGTACCCCTGGATTTCCGCCACAGTGACAACGCAGAATAAAGCCGGGTGTTGAGGATCGATGGCTTCCATCCGCATGCCGACGCGGAACCCATTCCTGCCGTACGGAAATGGGTTTTTGAACAGCTTCACGGGAGCCGCCTTCGCCTTGCAAACGTCGAGGTACCGCATCCACGAGAAGCCGTTTTTCCCGCACATCCAAGGGTACTTCTCATTCTCAATCTCTTCAGTGGGTTTTGCTGGCTCGGGCATGCTTTCAGCAGGAATCGAATTGTAGTGCTTTAGAGGAACCTTTTCTTGATCTTTGTTATCGGAAGCGATGTCGAATTCAGGTAGTTGCTTTCTCATTAGTAGCTTCTTCATTTTATTTCTCTTTTTGATTAGATCCGTCCTTTCCCTTTCTCGTCTCTTTACGAGCGCCTTCTCGACTTCTCGTTGGCAGGTGGAGCTGCAGAAATTAGGCGTTATGAATTCCGCAGCCATCCCGTGACATCCGCACCCTTCACAACGGTACAAGTCTTCTGGCGACGTAACCTTCTTATTTTTATTCCGATCGATTCTCTGCTTTAAGGGCGTCTGGTACTTGGTGTTTATGTTTATCAGATCGTGGGCGGTACTGTCGATGAGATCGATAAGCCCGAACTCATTCGTCTGGAACTGCAGGCCACTTCCTTGCAGAATTGCCACTCCATTGTTCCATATCAACCCAGGTGGATCTTCCTCGGAGGTATCGCTCTCAGCTTTAGCTTTCGAAGCCTCATTCTGGCAGGTTGGTTTAGGATAATACAACTCAGTACCCTTTTCAGTTTCCAAATCTTTCCTCTTTTCTTTGTATTCTTCGGCGTCAGAATCCCCTACTGTTTTGATCTCCAGATCCTTGTCCAACTTCTCATCGCAAAACAAGGAAGGTACTCTATGATCATCGTTGGTATCAATCACTTGCTCAAAGTCAACATCTCTTAGATCGAGCAAATTAATTTTATTTTTGTTCAAATGATTTTCCGCGCAGAGCGAAACTCTTCTTTTTGCGTTTGCGTTTGATGATTTTCTGTCGCTGTTAGTGTTATCAGAGTTGGAGCGTCGCAAGACGGCGGGGGCGGCGACGATCGCCGACTCATTCCTCTCGATGATATTCTTATTCAACAAGCTATTGCTCTTCTCGGGTATCGCCAGAGTGAAGGACTCCTCACGAGTCTGACCTTCATCGTCCTCAATAGAAACCGTATAAATATCGTCATTCATAGCAGAATTCGTTTCAGGGATAGACAAGGTATACTCGCCCTGTTCTCCCGTGGGCTCTGCTCTAGACCCAGGAATAGATATACTTGTGTATGGAAGGTCCAACTTATTTGTATTAAAATTATCCTTCCCGTTCATACCCATCATTTTCCCCAAAGGATGCAACGGTGGCATGTCCATTGGGTCTATCCCAGTATCTCGCATTACTGTGATGTTACCCTGGGGGTCGTTCTGTATCTGTCCATTGGCAATTTGCAAGTTGATGATTGGCCCTTTTGTCGCCATTGTAGCTGGCAGGGTTACAGGTAGAATGAACTTTGTATTTGGTTTGTTTTGCATTATGGGCATGTTCATTGGAGTTAGAAACAGTTTGTTGTTTGGATTGCTTGGCTGATTATTGGATATGAGAATAGATTGGTTTTCCGACATGTTTTTTGCGTTGGGTTTTTTCATTTGGCTAAGATATGCTATAGCTTGCTTTGGAGGAGCACCAGGAGCTATGCTGACTGGGACTATGACTTTGTCATTGGCTTTAGGTTTTTGTATGACGATGGGCTGACTGGCATTGACTGGGGCCAGTATGGAAGACTTGTTTTGAGCTGGCAATTTAGGTGCAATGTTAGGTCTTGTGCTAACATTTGACAATAGCTGTAGGTTGGCAGTGCTTGTCACCTGTAAAGGGGAATAATAATAAATCATGTGCAATCAATAGAATGAACAGTTAGATTAAAAGAATAATGCAACTCAACATGGTATGAATAAACACAGCATTAAAGTTAATCAAAATTACAAAAAAAAAGAAACAGAAAATGTCCAATTTTCAAAATTAAGTTTGCATAACTGACTTATTTCACCTAAATAATCCAATTGATTTATCGTAAGTTGTAATTTTAATTCACTTACGGGTCTTCTTACTATTATTTGAGGAGGATTTCCACTTGTACTGGCCTGGCTGATGACTTCAGTGCTAGTGACAGGTTTCAGGCCTGTGGGGGTCTGGATGTACACAACATGGGGTACAGGTCGACCCGCACCACGCATTTGTATGGAATTATTTGTTGTGCTCGGTATTTGAACAACTGTTTGATTGTTTCCAACTTGGACTTGAGAAACAGGTGTAGAATTACTCATCTTTATTTGAACACCCGAGGAGTCCGTCATGTGAAGCTGTGAAGAATTGGACATACTCAGCTCGGACAAACCATCTAAGTTATTAGGCCTCGCATTAGATCCCATGTGGAGATGTATTATAGAACTATGTAATGGCTGGTTAGTACCATGCAAAAGTGGCATAGAAGGCAATGTTTGACTAGTCAATTGAATATTTTGGCTATTCGGAATTTGCAGGGGGACATTTATTGTATCACCAGCAGAAAGCTGCATCGGGACACTAGTAGTAGCACCAGAAACTTGTATTGGTAGACTCACGGGGGCTATTTGCAAGGGAACAGTGCTTGTGGGTCCAGACAGCTGCACGGGAACACTGATGTTGGACGTGGAGCCCGGGATCTGCACGGGCACATGCACCGTTGACAAGTGAAGCGGGTATGGATGATTATTTGGATGAATTTTTACAGGGGTTAGAGATTGGGTGAAATTGTGGGCTATAGACATAGAGTTCTGAGGCGCCTGCATAGAGGACACGATCATGCTGTTTGCCTGAAATGAGAAAAACAATGTCAATGAGGTTTGTATATTACCAAAATAATTACACATGGTATTCGGAAATATTTATAACTCACGCGTAATGGATTCAGTAGCGCATTATTTTGTGTGCTGTTCTGTTGCGATATGCTAGCCACGGAAGTGTTCACGGACTTTAGTAATCTTTTTTTCAATATTTCTGATTTTGTTCCATCAAAGTTTTGAAGTGGATTACAATGCTGTTTCTCCATTTCTCGGCGGCGAAATGATTGGCAAGTGTATTCTATGCTCCCGTTTATTATTTACAAGACATTATTGAACACCTGCAATTCAATTAGAAATTAAAACGACGGGAAAAAAAATTAGCGCAACAACGCTTTTGACCTGCCAAAAGTACAGAGGCACATTAAATAAGTTACAAAGTGTTTATATATACATAAGGTCTCACAATTACAAAAAATATATCTTATTTGGATGGATTTATAAATTACGAGTTCGCACTCGTACAATTTGTGCAGCTACATACTTTTACAGAACCATACAACCTTCTTCAAAAAGTTCATGAATCATACATGATGAAGTTAGATACTCACTTTCACATATTCTTCAAGAAGAATAGTTCTGTGTACATAATTCTTAGTTGTAAAACATCGTAACGTTTGGAAACAGAGAAAAATTAAAATATTCTTCGCACGGGAATTTATTTACTTGCCGAGCAGAAATGAATAAATGACAACTTTGCCAAAATGTTGTGTGCAGTTGGTAAGTTGGTACTAGTGAATTTTTCAGCCAATCCCGGATATCGCATATCGTGATGGTAGAGCTTTCGCGCCGATTATTCAGCAATTCGGCTTATTTCAAAAAGTTTATCACACTTTCGCACAATAATTTTGATCCTTTTTTATTAAAGACGATTTTTATATTATTATGTAGGATATCTTTGATTTCAGAAAATATTTACTGTTTGTTATGTTTGATGCGTTGCTTGAAATATTTGAATTTGTTTTTTTATGTACCGATTTGTACCTATCATGTTACCTAATCATCACGTTATGTAGGTTTATTTCAAATTATGGTTTAATTATAGATGCAATAAAGTCTATTTTGGTTTACAGGTATGGAGTTATAGTGAGATGAGTCCAACATACAAAAGGAGACAGTCATTTCATAATCATACTCAGTAATAATCTAACTTAATAGAAGAGTATTTATTTATGTAACCACACTATTCTAATTTGCAAATAAATCATGCAAATCACTTAACTTGGCTAGAAAACGGAAACGGAAGTAAACTTTATGTATTTCCCGCTATAAGTACAAGCTAGTGTGCAACATTTGTACGTGTGTCTGTGTGTTCGGATATATTTGACGTTGTTGCCTGCCTAACGACCAACTTTAAAAGTATCCGAACGCGTAGAAAAGGATGTAGAAATTATTAATATGTCATGTATTGTTCTGTCTCATTCATTCATTTCCAGAGATAATATGTTGAGATAATCTGTTTTCTTGGTATAACTCTCTGTGACTGTTTATGATCTGTGTTCTGGGCTCTGCAAATAAAATGGTGAAACAATAGACATACGTCTTTGCCTTTTAATATAAAATTAATACGCTTCCACTGCGCCAACATGAAAAATATAAGCCGAAGAATATGAGAAAAAATACATGGAGTATTTCTAGAGAAGAAAACAACAAGAGCAATATAAAATTCTAAGGATGGCGATGACTTCGGTTACAAATTTACCAAAGCTGGTAGATGGAACAAATTTCAGTGTTTGGAAATTTCGTATGAAATTAATTTTGGAGGAAAGAGGATTGGAGTCCACTCTTATGAAAACTGAACAAATAGATAAAGAGAAAGATGCCAAGGCACGGAGCATAATTGCCCAATGTGTCTCCGATAAATTCGTCGAATTAATAAAGAAATGCCCAACGGCAGCAAAAATGTTTGAATGCCTGGAAGAGGTACTAGAGAGAAAAAGTATATTTAATCAGCTGTATCTGAGAAAGAAAATGTTATCAATGAAAACCAGTATAGATGAAAAATTACAAGATCATTTTTTAAAGTATGATAACTTAATAGCACAACTAGAGTCAACTGGTGCAACGCTGAAGGAAGCAGATAAGGTGTGCCACCTACTTCTAACGCTGCCGACCGAGTATGACACTGTTATCACAACATTAGAAACAATTGATAGAGAACTGAATGTTGACTTTGTCAAATCCAGATTGCTAGATGCTGAACTGAAGATTAAAGGTAATGAAACCACAGCATCAGATACGCACACGTTTATGACCTGCTACAGATGCGGCAAAAGTGGGCACAAATCCTTCCAGTGCAGAACGGGACAACAAGTGAGAGGCCACTACAGAGGTCGGACTTCAATGAGAGGACAACGTGGTCAATCCAGAGGCAACAGCAACTCAAACAGAGGACGAGGTGCAAGCTCCTATAGGTCACCATGGCAGACAGGTCAAGCGGCGCAGGCAGATGAAGAGACCTCTTCTTCAAGGAAAAACGAAATGTCATTTACAGCGAGTAGTGCAAGTGCATTATGTAATAACAGTTGTGTTAGTGATAGTGATGTTCAACTAATAGTGGACTCAGGAGCCACAGAACATTTGATTATGGCTAATTACGAACCTTATATGACTCAGGTTGAAGAACTGGACAGAGAGATGAAGATTTATGTAGCGAACGGACAATATCTAACATGTTACAAAAGAGGTAAACTAACATTAGAATATAATAGTAGTCTATCAATAGATATTGAGGGATTAATTGTTCCTAAGTTGTCACACAATTTATTATCAGTGAGAAAATTATTAGAGAAGGGACTTCATGTTCAATTTTACAATGATAGTGTATCGATAAGTAACTCAGTAAATGAAGTTATTGGCAGGTTGAAAGGCAGGTTATATGTTATAGACATGAAACTCAATAATGAAGTAAGTTTGATTTCAAAAGATTTGTGGCATCAGAGATTGGGTCATGCTAATAGGAAACAGCTAAGGTTACTGCAACTGACGTACAGTGAGATTCCGTGTGAACCATGCATGAAAGGTAAGTCAACTAGATTACCATTTTATCCTACTCAGAAACCACGTTCTCATTGCATTGGTGAACTCATTCATACTGATATATCTGGACCAATGTCCACACCCAACTCTACAGGCGAGATTTACTATCATACAATCATTGATGATTTTACTCATTTTTGTGAGGTTTACTTATTGAAGAGAAAATATGAAGCAACTGATAGGTTGATAGAATACATAAAAAGGGTAGAAACGCAAACAGGTAATAAAGTGAAGAAGATTAGATCAGATAATGGAGGTGAATTCAAAAATGAAAAAATACAGAATTTTTGCAAGGAAAAAGGAATAATAATACAGTATACAAATCCATACAGTCCAAGCTCCAACGGTGTAGCTGAACGAATGAATAGAACTATATACAACAGAGCAAGAACATTGTTAATAGAGACAGGCTTGCCAAAATTTTTGTGGGGTGAAGCAGTTAGATGTGCTGTCTATCAAATCAACCGCTGCCCATCCTCAGCAATAAACTTGTCTTAAACCCCAGCGGAGAAGATGTTTGGAAGTTTATTGCTGAGGATGGGCAGCGGTTGATTTGATAGACAGCACATCTAACTGCTTCACCCCACAAGAATTTGTCAAGACTTCGAGTTTTTGGATCTAAAGTGTGGGTTCATATATTACCAAAACAAGACAAATTTCAAGAAAGAGCAAAAGAAATGAGATTTGTGGGATATCAACAAAATGGATATCGCCTATGGGATCCTGAAAACAACAATATTATTGTGTCAAGAGATGTGAGATTTGATGAAAGTCAAATACAATATACAGAAAAGAAAACTAAGGAGAGTGATCAGATATACTATGAAGATGAAAATAGTGGAAAGTTGAATGAAAAAGATTCTGAGAAAACTGTAGAAGATGAAAATAGCAGAAAGAAACCAGCAAATGAAAATATAGAAATTGAAAATGACAGTGATGATTATGAGGATACAGAAGAAGAAATACCAGAACAAAAGACAAGATCAGGAAGAATCATACAAAAGCCAAGTAGATTTCAAGAGGATTATGAGCTATATACAGCATATTGTTTAATATCGGGAGATCCTCAAGATTATGAGGAGGCAATGAGCAAAGGTTGGAGTAATGAGATTAATAAGGAATTAAATGCCCTTGAAAAATTAGAAACATGGGAAATAACAGATTTACCTAAAGGAATGAAAGCTATAGATACTAAATGGATCTTTAGAACAAAACAAGATGGTACAAAGAAAGCACGCTTAGTTGCAAAAGGTTTCCAGCAAAACAGTTCAGTGAATAACTATGCCCCAGTAGCCAGAATATCTACAATAAGGCTGATGCTAAGTCTAGCAGTACAACAAAATTTGCCATTGAAACAGTTTGATGTGCCTACTGCATTTTTGAATGGATATCTGGATGTAGATGTTTTTCTGAAATGCCCAAAAGGATTAAACATCAGTCAAGGAAAAGTGCTTAAATTGAAAAAGGCTTTATATGGATTAAAAGAGGCACCAAGATGTTGGAATAAACGATTTCATGAGTTTATTATAAAAGAAGGATTTACACGATCAAAACATGATTCATGCCTATATGGGAAAGGACCAAATTGGTTACTATTGTATGTCGATGACATTTTATATTTAGGAAAAGAAGATATAATAATAAAGAAGCTGGAAAAGGAATTTAAACTGAAGGATCTGGGAGAAGTTAAGAACTATCTAGGATTGGAGGTAAATAGAAATCAAAATGAAATGGAAATAAAACAAACAGAGATGATAACAAAGCTTTTAGAAAGATTTCAAATGCAAGACTGTAAAGGAAATAAAACTCCAATGGAAACAAATTTATATGCAAAAACATCCTCAAACATAATTGAAGTGCCATTTAAAGAACTAGTGGGATGTCTACTCTACATCTCAATGAATACTAGACCGGATATAACTTATGCAGTATCATACTTGAGTAGATTTCTAGATAAACCAACACAAGAATTATGGACAGCAGGTAAAAGGATCTTACGATACCTCAAGGAAACTCAGTTTCAGGGGCTGCTATATAACAATACAGGTAATCATACTCAATTAGAGGCTTATTCAGATGCAGACTGGGCAGCTGACAAGGTTGACAGGAAAAGTACCAGTGGATGTGCTATCTATCAAGGTAACAATTTGATATCATGGTTTTCCAGAAAGCAGACATGTACAGCTTTGTCAACAGCTGAGGCAGAGTACATAGCAGGAGCACATGCAGTAAGTGAACTCGTACACATAAAGGGCCTACTCTCTGAATTTCTTAATAGTAAAACAGTGTCAGCTCACATCTACATTGATAACCAAAGTACAATTAAATTGATTCAAAACCAAATAAATACTAAAGCCTCAAAGCACATAGACATTAAATATCATTACATAAAAGATGTAATAAATAAGAGAATTGTGTCTGTATCATATGTACCTACAGAGGAAAATATATCTGATATTTTCACAAAGACATTGCCTGCAAGAAAGCATGTATATTTCCGTGAAAGATTAAATGTGTATTAGGTTAACTACCTTAGATGGGTAACTCTCTTGCTAATATATTATGATTGTAATGTTTTTATTTAGTGGTTTATTAACTTGATGTTGCTATTTGAAGGGCTAAATAGAAACACTATCCGTTATTATTGTTATATGTTTTTATGTTTAAAGGTAGAAAAAACTTATTTTGTTTGTAAACATTCATTTTATTCTATCTTAGAGTTAACTGCAGCTATGTCTACATGCTATTCTACATTGAAATAGTTAGGTAGAGTCTTAATAAGTTTATTAAAATATGTAGTCTTACAATTTCTGTGTCAACAATTTTCATATTATCTTAGATTCAATTTGTATAAAATATATAGGTATAAACCTCTACAAATTGAGGGGCTGTGTTGAGATAATCTGTTTTCTTGGTATAACTCTCTGTGACTGTTTATGATCTGTGTTCTGGGCTCTGCAAATAAAATGGTGAAACAATAGACATACGTCTTTGCCTTTTAATATAAAATTAATATAATATAACCACGACGTTAGATTCATTTCATTTATTCCATCCAATCATTCATTCATGTTTACGATGCGATGCGATTTTCGGATTTTGCGATTGTTGTTACATTACATCTCAATTGCAAATAAGTTTGCTTCTCCGAAGGAAATATAATTTGTGTTTACGGTGTGAATTGTTTGATAGTATTAAGTTACTGGCTTCACTCCAAGCGCTCCAAGACCCAGGCTGGATAAAATCACTACATAGGTATGTTGGCTCGTTATTCAAGAGCTGCTTTTTTCAGCTTTACTAGTGCGTACGTTACATTTTCTACTGTCTAATAAGTAATGTCCCAAATAAAATACCATTTAGGTTCAATAGTTATAACATTACTTATTTTAGACCATTCTAAAATGATTTCCTGACTATAGAACTGAAACTAACATTCTGTCTATTGGCTGCTATTTGTTTTATAATCATGTTATATAGTCCTCAAATCGTTCTTGTGGGCTTTGAAATGTAAATAGTATACCTAGAAAGGCAAATAGTTGGATGAAAACAAGTAAATAATAAATAATAAGTTCACAATCTGGGAAGTCTCTTCAATCAGAACTCTCTATACTTAAATGGATAATTTATTATCATTTCAGCCATAGGATGTCTACTGTTGAAAGGCCTCCCACTTAGGTTTCTAGAAACAATTATTTGGAGGGATTTAACAATACTCTCCAAATACAATAATTTGGAGGGATTTAACAATACTCTCCAAATACAATAATTTGGAGGGATTTAACAATACTCTCCAAATTGGGCATGCAGGTTGGTGAGCGCAGTCAAAGCTAAGCAGTTGATAGAGAATGCTGTGGCCCATCCCCTAGCTTTCTTCCCAAAGCCATGTGTTACTATCAATGACTATGGAGGGGCCTATTCTTCAGCCGGGGCCACCACTGTGATAAGATAATAAATCTTGTCTTACTACCTACTGTTTATATTTTTATTTGAATTTATAGAACCAATTGCCATGAAAACAGGACCATGTGACATGTCATTACGGCTTTAACAGATATTGTATAGCTTATAGACCTGTAAGTTTTAATTAATTTTCAAAATAAATAAATTGTTACAGACTGTGCAGCTGTAATGCTGGAAAATGAGCAGCCAGCATCAGTATATGTCTGTTAACAACACAGCTAGCGCTCGTGTTGGTGATATTGAACACATCAGTAAGTATATCATTGGTATTTTATTCCCAGTATCCATAAAACTTGCTATAATTTAAGTGACACATGTTGTGTTAATACTCCTCTGCTGGCTACCCTATTGCTACAACCCAATGCTAATTAGAGTAAGTGCTTATTCCTGTATAATAAATAGGTATGTTATTCTTGCACATAATGCATTAGTTGCATTATGTACAAGAAGCATCTATGTCTTGGGCGTAGATTTAGTTTATAGTGGCTACATAATTACTTCCTAGCATGAGCCCTAATTTGATCCGCTAGGCCAAACTTAGTACCTACCTAAATAAGAATAGAATATAAATAGAATTTTTTTTTTTTTTTGTTCATTTCTTTTATCCGCAATCAGTTGCTGGACTATAGGCGGATGAGCTGCTTGTTTAGTGGCGTTTGGGATCCAGACTCATCAGTCCTTCTTCCCTAATTTTTGCAGGTTGTCCAGGATGTGGCTCCTCTTTAACCTTTTCGTGGTTGTCGGTTTCTCAACCAAAGCTCTTGCGAGTGGGTTGGCGTGGCTTTTGAGGCTGCCCAAGTAGCTTTCTCCTCTGAGTTTTATTTCCTCGTCTACTGTAGGGACTTCCAGGTACTCATGGGTTTCCTTGTTGGTCGTGAACCATGGTGCGTTGACAAGAGTACGAAGGATTTTGTTTTGAGCACGTTGGATGATGGCGCGGTTGGATTTGCTCGTTGTACTCCATATTTGTATCCCGTATGTCCATACCGGTTTGAGGATACTGTTGTATACAATCCGCTTGTTAAGTAGTGACAAACGAGATTGAGGTCCAAGCAACCAGTATAGGCTCCTGAATCGATAATCAAGTTCCGATCTCTTAGCTTTAACATGGTCCTTCCAGGTCAAGCGTCTGTCCAGAGTGAAACCAAGGTATTTTACAGAGTCTTTATGTGGGAGTTCGCTTCCATTTAGGTTTACAGGAGGGCAATTTCCTCTACGGAGTGCAAAAGTGACATGAGTAGACTTGGCAGCGCTGGTGCGAATTCTCCATTTGTGAAGCCACTTTTCCGTACTATCTAGTTGGTTTTGTAATGTTACCGATGCTTGACTTGCGGCGTTATCGCAGGATAGGATTGCAGTATCATCTGCAAATGTTGCAGTCACAACTCCTGGTGATTCGGGCAAGTCCGCCGTGTAGATGTTGTAGAGCACTGGACCAAGAACTGAGCCCTGCGGTACTCCGGCTTTGATATCCTGGAATGTGGATTTACTCTCTCCGTGCTTAACTTGGAAGATCCTATCAGATAGGTATGATTTTATCAAGGGGTAGAATATGTGGGGCAGCTGTGCCTTGACTTTGCATAGCAATCCTTTGTGCCACACTCTATCAAACGCTTGCTGTATATCGAGGAATGCTGCAGAGCAGTACTGTTTTTGTTCGAGACACTCTCTCACCACTGAGTATACTCGGTGGACTTGTTGTACAGTGGAATGACCTTCCCTAAATCCAAATTGGTGGTCTGGTATGGTTGAGAGAGTTCTTTTTAAGCGCTTAACAAAGAGTTTCTCCCACAATTTTGAAAGTACTGGAAGGAGACTTATTGGTCTATAAGATGTTACTTCTTTGTTTGGTTTTCCAGGTTTGTGTATCATAATTATTTGTGAAACTTTCCAAAGGAGTGGGAAGTACGAAAGTCTGTAAGTTGCGTTAAACAATGAAGTTAGGAAGACTATTGATTTTTTTGGCATTTCTTTCAGGATCTTTGGGGTGATGAGATCGAATCCGGGCGCTTTTTTTGAGTCCAGCTTTCTTATTTCAGCCCACACTTCACCTGGGCTAATTGGTCTTAACGGTTGGTCTAGCTGAAACGGTTGATCAAGCGTTTTATCAACTTCCTGCTCATCTGCGTCATCACCGTCGTTGGGCTGGAATATACGGGACAGGTGGGTTGCAAATGTTTCTGCCTTTTGCTCGTCTGTTCGTGCCCATTCGTTGTTGTCCATTTTGATGGTGGGGTTTGATTGTTGAGGTCTTCTGAACTGTTTAGTCGCCTTCCATAAAGAGTGATGGTCCTTGGCAAGTGGTGAAAGGGACTCCATGTGATCGTTAAACGTGATGTTTTCGTGTTCTTTTATGTATTCTTTAAGCTCCTTACATGCTTTGTTGAAAGCCCTTTTATCGGCTAGGAGCCCACTGCGTTGCCATTGGGCTCTGAGTCTTCGCTTATCAGCGATCTTTTGTTGTATTGCCTCCGGGATGTTTTCTGCATTGAAGGGGAATTTTGGTGATGATTCTGGTGTAGATTTCCAGACTGCGACCTGAATGAGGTTGGTGATATATTTACAGGCGTCCTCCACTTCGTCTTCAGATTTCAGAGGGGTATTAAGGTCAGTGTGGTCAATGAGATATTGTCTAAAACTGTCCCAGTCCGTTTTGTTATTGCATAGACTTTCGGGTTTTTTAACATTTATGACTTTGGTGCTCACGGTGAGTATTACCGGTGAATGGTCGGATGAGCCATCCAAGCTTGATTCCACTTTCGTATAAAGGTGCCCAATACCTTTGGTTACGAAGAAGTCTACAAGATCAGGAATTCTGTTTTTATCCGTAGGCCAGTAGGTGGGTTCGCCCGTGGAAATTGAGAGGAGATTGCCTGAATCTATAGACGTTTTGAGATGTTTTCCTCTTGGGAGTGTGAGTCTAGATCCCCAAAAGGTATTTTTGGCATTCCAGTCACCTCCTGCTATAAATCGGAGACCAAGTGTCTTAAAATATTCATCGAACATTGTGTTTGTAATTGTATGCCTCGGCGGGCAGTACACCGCCGATAGATCCAGTGAGCCAAAATTGTCTTGCACAGTTACTGTGGTAGCTTGCAGGTGAGGAGTCGAGTAATTTTCCCGCACTAGGTGTCTTATCTTCTTACTTATTATGATGGCAGAGCCGCCTTGACTTTTTCCATTTGGGTGGGGGGTAATGTGGACTACAAATCCAGGGATAATTAGCGGTTTTTCGCCGGTCATATGGGGTTCTGATAGTAGTACTACGTCAATTTTATTTGTTCTAATTAGATATTCGATCTCATGGGCACTAGAGAGAGCCCCGTTGACGTTCCACGTCACCAACTTGATTGAGTTGAATGGAATCATTATGAAAGCTTGGTGACGAGAGTTGTTATAAGACCCATAAGGGTACCTATGTGTTGTAGGAGTGTATCAATTTTAATTGTTTGTTGTAAGATTATTTGTTGTAACACTTCAATTGAAGCGTTTTGTTGGCTGTTGGGTCCATTTTCATTCAAAGGAAGTTCTTGTGTTGGTTTGTATACTACATTAGAGTATAGTCTCTTGCTTCCAGAAATTTCTGGTTCTGTTCTATTTCTTAGGTTTTTTCGGTTGTTGGGTTTGTCGTTGTCTTGGGCTGGTGCTTTTGGTCCATCTGAATGTAGTCTCAAATTGTTTGGGTAGGGATTCTGTTTAGTCTTCTCAGGTATGACTCTCTTGTTCCCGAGATTTTGGTTGCTACGTGCCTCATTGTTTGGGGGTGGGTTCTGTGACGGTTCATTTAGAGCTTCAGAGTATAGTCTGATATCGCTCGGGTTACGCTCGAACGGGGGAAATTCTGGTTGAGGCCTCGTGTTCCTTGACCTTGTTAACAGGTGTTCGTTACTCTGGCGAACTATCCGCTTCGATTGCGATCTCATTCTCTTTTGGAAGATTTCTCGATAAACGTCGCATCCCTTATAGTTGGCTGGATGCTCCCCATCGCACAGCGCGCATTTTGCTGGCATGTTTCTGTCAGTTTTGGGGCATTCGGCTGTGCGGTGTCCTTGTCCGCATTTGACGCATCGGTACGGGCGCATGCAGTTGTTCTTTGTGTGGCCGTATTGTTGACATCGTTGGCACTGTGCAATAGATTTGCGTTTTCGGGGGTCTTCAATCTTAACCGATTGGTTATGTATGAATTTGATATTTTTTACTACTTTGTTGTTTGGGTGTGGTTCTATATTCACAAAGAATGTGGAGGTCGGTAGTTTTTCTATGCCATATCTCGCATTAATTATCTCTCCAGCAACTTTATTACCAGTGAGTTCTATAGCTGCTATTATAGATTCTTTTGGTGTTGTGTGATGAAGGTCCTTTATTACAATCCTGTAAGGCTTGTCTTCTTTGCGTGAGAAAGTGTAACCTATCAATCCGTGTTCACGGATAACGTCGATGGTTTTTTTGTAGCCCTCAATGTCCTCTATCATGACACGAAGTTGATTTTTATTGACGTTTTTAATTTTATACTGTGTCTCATCTATAGCAGTCTTGATAAGTTCGGATAGTTTGTTGATGTCCGTGATGCCATAAAGAATAATAGGCGGAGGTTTCGAGGGTTTCGGTTCTTTTGTTGCGGATTCTACCGGGCAATCAGGTTCTAACGCAGCAAAGCTGTTATGTATTTCTATGCCGGCACTATCTTGTGGTGGGGTGTTGGATACACGTCTTCTTTTGTTACGTGGCACTGGTATGTTTTGCCATACCGGGGGTTTGTTCGTAGAATTGTGGGTACGCCCTTGGTTCTGTGCGTCGTCATCGTTAGCGATCCCTTCTGCTTGGTGGGTTGACCGCAAGGTATTAGTCATCGAGTTGCTGCGTGGTCGTGTGAAGAACATGCTACGGTGAAAAGTTTGTTGTACTAGTCTAGGTTCCTGTGCTGATGTACTTTCAGTTGGGACCATTTGAGGCAAAACTTCGCCCCCCCCAGAGTACGAGGGGCAGCCTGAGCTAGGCTCAGGGAGGGATTCTCCGGCATCGCCGGTACCCTCCTGGGGTAATATCTCTTTAGGTTTTGCTGCCATGGTTTCGTTATTTTTTTCCTCGGGGTTGATTTCCCCTAGCCAGATATTCGGTTTAAGCGCCGAAGATTCGCTTTTGCCCTTCACATTTCGCTATTACGGTCCAGAGGTGGAGATGGGGAGCTCTGATTGGATCGTAACATTGCCCGGGGAAGACGGCCCACAAAGGTGTATGCATGTGGGCCCATTACTAGATTGCGGCGGCGTACTAGCAATGGCGGGGACGTATGTGATTAGGACTGGTCAGTGCACGCCTCTAGTCTAGCTCCACCTAGACGTGCGCTATCGGCGTACTCAGCATTTTGTAGAAGTGTGTTCCTGGCAGGACACACCCCACCGAGACCAGACACTGACTCCCTCCCCAGAACTCCCCAGAGAATATAGAATAGAATAAAATTTATTTTCAAACTAAACTTACACATTTAACGTGACATACAGACAAATATAAAATAAAAATATAAAAAAAAGGTGTAAGTAGTGCAGAAAAATTGTCAATAAAACCTAAGTTATTTTGTAGGTCATCTGTCCGAGCACATAGGTTCCCTGTGCCTATCATCTGAGTACTCAGATGTGACCCTAATAGTGGAAGGGCAGAGGATCCCTGCCCATAAGGTGATCCTGGCAGCCAGCAGCGACTACTTCAGGGCTCTGCTTTATGGAGGCATGAGGGAGGCCAATCAGGTAAGCCAGTGTAATGTCCCAGATTATTAAGAATATGAAGGATACACAGAAACAAAACCGTTTTGGGTAAAACCTCAAGCAATTGAAGGCAGTATGTAGGAATACTTGAGAACATTCCGAGGTTGGAATAACTTACCCCTCCATCTTCACCCCGAGCCTGCCACCAATACTTCACCCGAAGATCATAAACTTGATTCCATACCACAAGTGGGTGAAGGTTAAGTTGTGAAACATTAAAATATTTTAGAAAATTACTATTTGTCTTCATTTTGTTTTAGGCTGAAGTGGAGTTACAAGCGCCACTGCACGCTTTCAAGGCCCTCTTGCGCTATGTGTATTCAGGTAGGTAAACTATTTACAACATTATGATAAAGCCATCATCACCCACATAAATGTATAAATGTATGTTATATGATGCGCATCAGCGCAGATCTACAGATTCCACACAATAGAAAATCTATTGTTTGGAATCTTGGTGTTAAAGCAGTTGAGCTATGGACGGGGAAATCGGGCAATCGAATCGACGACCGCGGACGAATATAGTCACCAGGGTTGGCCACTAATTCGTGCTCTTGTTTAAAACTGGAACAATCACCAACTCAACCAAGGTCGAGATATTTTTGTCAAAGTTGTCTTTAAGTTCAAATTCTTACCACACTGTTAACTTCAGCTTTTGAAGATGTTCTGAAAAGTTGCTTCCAGTTTCTTGTGGCGGCTGATTTATTAAGCTCCAAATCTCGCAGGTCATATGGGCCTCTCGATGCTCCGAGAGGAGACAGTCCTGGACATGCTGGGTCTGGCACATCAGTTCAACTTCCAGGAGCTGGAGACGGCTATATCTGACTACCTGCGTCAGGTGCTAGCGCTCAGAAACGTCTGCGCTGTTCTCGACGCGGCCAGGTACGTTGAAGCTTCAAAAGAATAATTTAAAGACACTTTAGAAATAAATAACCATAATGAAACACTAGCTTCCGCCAGCGGCTTCCTTCGCGTGATAAAAAGTACCTCGCGAAACTGATAAAAAGTAGCCTATGTCACATTTTAGCGTTAACCAATACCATGCAACAAATCCCCTTGATCAGTTACTCCTTTGCTGCGTCTTCTTCTTCTATCGTTTCAATGTTTCAACATAAATATATTTCGCCCAGTATGAGGCCACTTTTATTCCGGCATCGGTAGTCTGTATCAGGTCCTCGTGGGTGTAGCTGGTAGGGCACAGGGGACATGAAGTCAGGTAGGCCATATTTTGAGTGGGTGAAAGAAGGACACCGGGCAACCAGTAGTATTAGTTAGGATGCAGGAACTGGCATTTTGGTGTGTAGAAATCTAGGCAGAGTCACCTCTGCCTATTATTTCCATCAACGGGTTGACCACTAGCTCCTACGAACCGTGTGCCCGGCAGTGACGGTCTGTAGACGATTGATAAAGCTTTAAAATGAGGTAGTTTACTTCTCTACTGAGAATATTTAAAGCACTTTTTGAACCAATCGGCATCCACAAGGATTCGTAACCGCCGTCACGTGTTTAAACAATGTATTAGGTATAAAATTGATTTATGTGTTCGCAGGTTGTATGGCTTGGATGCATTGATGAACTATTGCTTCAACTTCCTAGATAGGAATGCAACTGAGGTTCTGCAGCATGAATCTTTCCTACAACTCTCTGTTGTAAGTACCTAAATAATTGAATACCTTTGTTAGTGGTTTTTATTAAAGTAACATCACGCAAACGAAATCACGAATGTTTCTACTAGTAGCTAATAACTAGTAGTCCCATAGATAGTGCCGTAATTTAAGTGTTTAATTTCGTTCAAATGTATGATGTGATGAGACTGACATCATGATTGTTTTGTTTAGGAAGCGTTGCAGGGTCTCCTGGAGCGCGACTCGTTCTTCGCGGCCGAGGTGGAAATCTTCAACGCGGTCTGCAGCTGGTTCAATGCCAACCAGCTCTGGGTGAAGTCGGAGGCAGGGCAGGCGCAAGTCGTAAGTCAATCGTTGCGGGCGTCTGTGTTTACGAATACCTTTAATTTGGGTGTCTTCAAGAGCAGAGTGAATAGGTTTCATCTACGCAAACGTGCTACACCGTAGACCACATCGTCACTTAACATCAGATGAGATTGTGGTCAAACGTTAGCCTATTTTGTATAAAAAATAAATCCTCAGTTGTTAGGGATACAAGATACAATCGTATATTTGCTAGAATACATACATAATTTACATAATATGGTCCTAAAGCTAAGCTAGTCAGTGTATTAAGCCTGCATGCTGGCGTGTAAATATTAAATTCTTGTCTTAATTTAATTACAATCCAAATTTAATATTATAAAAACATTTATCAAGTAACCAAAGAGCTAGTTTTTGTTAAATATATTTCCTTGTGATCATTTCAGATTTTAATACACATTTTTACGATAACATTGACGGGACCTAGCCTAGTGCTCTAAGTGGTGTCTGTAGCATCTGCTGATTTTTGTATTGCCATTTGACAATTTACTCACTTAGGAAATTGTTTCAGGAGAAGATCCTCAAGTGCGTCCGCCTGACTCTGATGAGTCTCGAAGAGTTGCTGACCGTGGTGCGTCCGTTTGCGCTCGTCACTCCTGACATGTTGCTGGACGCGATACAAGAGAAAACCCAGACTAAGAGCACTGACTTGCGGCATCGCGGAGTTTTGTGTAAGTTTATGGGTCAGCGACGACGGGTTGGGTGGCAGCGAAGCGACCGAAACTCAACCTTATTTACTTCTTGATACGGTTGGAATCACTAAATCACTGTGTGGCTCGAATTACCTCGTGCACGTGATGGTGTGGTGCGCGATTTGGTGATTTCATTCGCATCTTAAAGTAGATAAGGTTGTTTTGAGCGAATCAGTCGCTTTAACACCGCTCTAGCCGCCGTCGGTGCTGACTCTAAAGATAGAAAGGTTAAAGTGTGCCTCTTACAGACTCCTTTCGTGCATAAGTCTTCGAAGGGTTCTAGGACATGCCAGTTTCCGCACGATACTTTCCTTCATCGTTTGAGAGTACAAGCGCACATAATTTTTTTAGATGAAAAATCCATTGGTGCACGACCGGGATTCGAACCCACGAACTGTGATCAGAGAACGGGGCCTCTAGCACCACTCCATCAGCGCTCTTTACTTAAAATGCGTGACTAATTAGGTTATTATTGTTATTTATTCTATTGACTATTTTGAACTTATTAGAAAAGTAGGTAATTATCGTTATTGTGTTATTTTATACTTTTATTCTATATTTGACGAAAATCTACACTTAATTTTGTGATGTTTAATACATACTAGGATAGTATTACCTATTTATGGACCTATAATTATTATTTTTCTAATATTATTGCCTATTACTATTATTACCTACTGCATACATGTAATCTGATTGTTATCAATAAATGAACTCTAACTCTAAGTATACCCTAATTTGTGGACAACGGGGCTGATTATACTTTAAGAACCACCTATTCTATATGATTTGTTATGTAATTTTTAAGTGTTTAAGTTATGTAAATAAAGTAATCGTGCAGTGGCAGAAGAGAACGTGGCGACGTCGAAGCGCGGCGCGCGCGTGCTGTCGGGCGACATGCGCGCGGCGCTGCTGGACGGCGACACGGAGACGTACGACATGGAGCGCGGCTACACGCGCCACACCATCAACGACGCGCCCGACAACCCCGGCATCCTCGTGCGCCTCGCCACCACCACCATCATTAACCACCTCCGCCTGCTGCTGTGGGACAGGGACAATCGGTTAGTAATACGAACACCACCAATGTCGTGGTGGCCCCGGCGAGAGAATAGGTCCCTCCATTTCTACCCGTGGATGTCGTAAGGGAAATAATTACTTAACTTATGGAAAAGTTCGGCATCAATATTGCCACCTAAAACAGCTGATTCATTGAGTTTGAACTGATATGACCCAAAAACAGCAAATTTTTGCATAGAGTTTTCATTAATAAACGACCACGGTGGCGCAGCTGGCGAGTGCCCGTCTGAGAAGCAAGGGGTGCGGGTTCGATTCCCGCTGCGGGAGAAATGTTTGCATGATCTGCAAATATCCTAGTGTGGGGTCAGGACTATGTATGTGACTGTTGGGCGTTATTTATTGCCAATTGGGTGTAGAATAAGCGCCCTTTCTCCCCTTTTTTTTTTACAACTAAGGTGGCTAACAAGCATACGGCCCACCTGTTGGTAAGTGGTTACCGTAGCCTATGAGCGCTTGCAATACCAGAGGCATCACGCACGCGTTGCCGTCCACGAACCCTTGCCTCGAAAGAGCTCTGGCAACCTTACTCACCGCAGGAACACAACACTATTTGAAACAAATAATGTTATTAGGCTGCGATCTTCTGTAAATCAGAGGTACCTCCCCAGACGATGCTCCAATTTAGAACGAGAAAATCTCGCTGTGCCCTACCTCCTTCTAAATTATCCTCCTTATTTGCAGATCGTACATGTACTACATAGAAGTGTCTGTGGACCAGAAGGACTGGGTGCGCGTGGTGGACCACAGCGAGTACTTCTGCCGCTCCTGGCAGAACCTCTACTTCGAGCCGCGCGTCGTCAAGTTCATCAAGATTGTCGGCACTAGCAACACTGTCAATAAGGTAACATTAGTTCATAGTTATTTATTCCATAAAACAAGTCATTGTAGCCGCGCAATCTGTCACCTCTTTGTTTGTGTTGCCCGCTATATTCTAACTATTTTTGGTGTTTTGTTCAGGTGTTCCACGCAGTGGCTTTGGAGGCGATGCATACAGCCAAGGTACCTCCTCTGTACCGCGGCTTCGTGAAGCCGGTGCACAACGTGGCCACTGTGGACCTGTCCGCTGTCGTCATTGAGGGGATAAGGTGGGTACAGTACCATCATCATCCTGCCCTTATCCCATCACCGGATTAGGACTGGTGTTCGAAAGACATGAATGTTGAATGTTCTGAGGAACTATTAGACTTCATACCCGCATCGAGGTATATCAACCATGCGGCCATGTGACTGTTGGGTGTTATATAATTATTTATATGTATGTCATCACTGCTAACACCTTACCTATATCTAAGCTATTTGTCTACGTCAGTCGTTCCCGCAACGCGCTCCTGAACGGTGACACCGAGCACTACGACTGGGAGCAGGGCTACACGTGCCACCAGCTCGGCTCGGGCTCCATCGTGGTGCAGCTGGCGCAGCCCTACATGCTGTCCTCGCTGCGGCTGCTGCTGTGGGACTGCGACTACAGGCACTACAGCTACTACGTCGAGGTGTCGCTCAACTACTGGGAGTGGGAGACTGTCTGCGACCGCACCAGGGACCAGTGCAGGTAAGTGCTTCTCCACCCCACTCACCGAGAAAGGACCAGCCATGTCATCAATTCCTGGAATTAGCAACTATACTGAAAAAGACCGACCATCTGAAAGTTTTTTTGTACTACCTGCTACTTATTTATTGATGAATTCTTATACAACTAACTACCATGACTTTGTTTCAGATCCTGGCAGGTTATATACTTCCCATTACGCCCAGTTTCGATCATTCGCATCATTGGCACAAACAATTCCGTTAATGAGGTAAATATTATTTTTTATTAATTTCAGCAACAGAATGATTATTTTTATATGAAGAAAATCTTCATGCTATCTGGCCTGTTCGGATGAGTGTAAGTTGTTGAAATAACTCTTGACAGTGGCGCCATCTCGTACCAACTTCGTAAACTTGCAACTTTGTTATCAACTTGCTATTTGCTGTGTAATGTTATTTATATGCGTCATCTACTATCTACGTAAGCCCAATTGGGTCAGTTACAAAGTAAGTTCTTTGTAACTCACCCAATTCTCTAAGGTATAAATAATGTGATTTTACATACTATTGTATAATTTCCAGGTGTTCCACCTGGTGCATCTGGAGTGTCCCGCGCAAGTAGAGGAGGCTAGAGACGACCCGGTCACGAAGAAGCAACGCCCTTCCTTGGAGAACAGGCTCAATCCTAGCAATGTTTAGTACAAAGTCAACTCTCCCAAGACTACCTCGGTGGTATAGCGGTAAATTGGTATAGCGGCCGAGTGTCCGCCTGAGAGGCAAGGGGCTCGATTCCTGCTGCGGGACAAATGTTTGCATAATCTGCCAATATTTGTTCCAGGTCTGCGTTTTGTGGTACCATAGTACCTACTCTTAGCTTCTCATTCGCATTTTTAAGAAGTACTATAAAGTACTCATATTTTTATGTTTACAAGACGATCATAAGGCCTGTCGTAATGTATGGATCAGAGTGTTGGGCTACCAAAGGGACGGATGAAAGAAGAGTGCATCCGGCGGAGATGAGAATGTTGAGATGGATGTGTGGAGTGGTGAGAATGGACAATAAGAAATGAGAACATCAGAGGAAGTTTGAAAGTAGCGCCAGTGACGGAAAAGTTGAGAAGTAATAGGTTAGCATGGTATGGGTATGTCATGAGGAGGGGTGAAAGTCATGTAACGCGAAGAGTGTTAGGTATGAATGTGGATAGATATAAGACTAGAGGAAGGCCAAAGAAAAGATGGATGGACTGTAAGTCAAAGTCAAAAGGCTTCTATTTCAATAAAATCACTAGGATCACTTAACTTAGAAACTAGAAACACTAAACGTCTTAGAAAATAGGTGAAGGTGTACTAAAGATGACATGAGTAAGAAAGAAGTGAGTGCGGTGATGACGGTTAACAGAAGATAGTGGAAGAAGAAAACTTGTTGTGCCGACCTCACAATTATGTGGGACAAGGGCAGGAAAAAGAAGTACTCTTCTACACTTCTTCTATGTTTCTGATACCGATCTACATATATTATTTTAAATATAAAGTCTTTCTACAGGTGCATCCGTCTGTTCACTTGAGGCCCCGCCCTCCGAGGAGGGCGCCCCGCCCCCCGCGCCCTCCCCCCCGGAGCCGGAGGAGCCCCGCGCGCGCTCCCTCCCCCCCGCGGAGACAGCCACAGAGGCTGCCGAGCGTTATGACGAGTGAACCCTAACCTATCCTGACCGCACACTATCAGAAAAAATAAATCAACCAATCAGAGGATGTACGGTCCTTACTGATTGGTTGATGATATGTATGCGGCCAGCCTTAGGCCTATTATCTATAGAAGTCGCGTAATTCATTAGAGGACAAATGCCGCGACCCTCCCTATGCACGAGGTTGTGATGTCCGGCGACGTCAAGCGACGCGTGTCTCGCAACCTAGGACCTGTGGTGAATACGCGGCTTAAGTTAAGCCATGACGGAAGAGCGAGTAATCAGAAGACATAAAGCACATGTTGAGGGCCATCATACACCAAACATGAGCCAATACAGTCATATCAATGGTATCAAGTCAGCTTGGTTCGATTAGCTTACACATATCATTTCCACTTATCTGGTGGATGTTGCCCCTAGGCTCATATTTCATAACTAAACTCGGTAGAAGCTCGTGTTTTTGGTCGCATGTTTATTAAAAACTGACAAAATACATATTCTTTAATAATTGAGTGTAAAAAAATAATTGTAGCTGTTAAAATCACCAGCATCTCGCTTGAGTCTATTTCTGTAATTCAAGTAGTTTTTTTTATTATGTTATAAGCTTATTTTTTTCTAGTGGTATGGGAGATGAATATAGTACTTTCACTTATTCTATGATTTAAGAGCTTAGCTCTTGTCGGTGTAATGATGCAATTTCCTATAGTACTTTCACTATAGTTTTTATAATGTTATTATTCAGATCAAAAAAGATGAAATTATAAAAAAAAAGTTATTTAGTTGGTAAGCTTGTTTTCTAGTCTTTTCTCTTGGAATTAGTAATACTTTAAGTCAAATTATATTTTTTTTAATCCACTTTGTACGGTATATTAGGGCGTAATTAAAGAACACGGTATTTTGTAAGGATTAAGGTATAATTCTTCCCATTGTGACCATCAGGATTGTGGGGACCATTGCGAACCAATTGAAGTTTTCCAGTGCATTACCGCGAACAACGAAATTTCATTTATGTTTTACGATTTTTTTTGTAGGTCGTGATACTGAAGTAAAGCTTGTAACCAGTAGCTGTTACTATTGAAATCCTACTAATATTATAAATGCGAAAGTTTGTGATGATGTTTTTGGTTCAATCAAGCCGTAATGGATCAGCCGATTTCGATGAAAATTGGAATAGATTCTTTACCTAGAATAGCTTAAAGGCTACTTTTTATCTCGGTACCACGAGCGAAGCCGCGGGCGGTAGCTAGTATAATTTATAGGTACTAGTTATCTATTGTTTGTTAGTTCGATAGAAGAGATCTTTTTTAAACTACGACTGAAGAGGGATTGAAACATATCCAAAATTAGGAATTATTCCGTTAATTTTTAAAAATTGAAAATGAAAAAAAACATCAATTTGTAAAGTTAGATATCATGCTTGCAAAAATTACTATTTACCTATACCCATGTATATTAATTACGATGTAGGTAGTAGGCAGAAAAAGTTTAAAATATTTTTTTTAAGTTAAGGTTAAACGGAAAGTTCATAAGCTTAGCTCTGCTCACTTAAAGAACATTGGGTATTATGCTTGTCATAGCAACTGTTGAAAGCCCTGCCTACCTACTACCTTCATTATTAGATACTGTGATAAATGTTTGAACTTTTGGTTTTTAATGTTGATAAAAAATATTAAGTTTTACGATTATGAGTAGCTAAGAATAACTGTATGTTCCGTAACTAGTATACTATCTCGAAATGATTCTATCAACAAAAAGAAAAAATGATTGTGAAAAAAAAATGATCAAAAAGCTGTTTTTGGTCTTTTATCATCTATATAAAACTCCGGAATAATTGGGTTTGAACTGATTTGACCCCAACATAGCAGATTTTTGCATAGTATTTTTTATTGAAAAATATTGAATTTACAAAAGTACAACTTAATTGTCGATTTGATGTAGATTAAGCCTCTTTTGGGATAGTATACTTATTATTTATCACTTTGTGTATATAAGGCAGCATTCATGAGCTTTGAATAAGTTATAATAAAACGTAAACATTACTTTTCATAATGGTTTTATTTTTTAGGCTTACACAGTACCATGGATAATCTATATATATATAAAGGAGTAGTCCACTCACTCACTCACTGACAGACTCATCACGAAAGCTCGGAAACTACTGAGCCGAGGAATCTGAAATTTGGCACAGACATTCTTTAAAAGATGTTACCGTGCTTTAGATATGCTGCCACGAAATGTTGGAACAACCTACGGCCGCCGATAAGGAACTCTAAATCCGTTTGCTCTTTTAAAAAATATCTTTAGAAATTATTGTTGGAATCACAGCAGTCGTTCTAGGCCTCAAGCTCTTTTGAGTTAGTTTAAGAGAATATACCTTGTTTTTTTTATAAAGAAAGGAACCAACTATAGTTTATAGTTATTTACTGGTAAAATACAGATTTGCAAGCACAGTTAATGGAAATGTGTATAGTAGGTTAATAATTTTAGGACACTATCGCAGTAGTACTGCACGCTCATATCCAAGTGCAACCACAGAAGACCAGCGCTTTGGTATAAGTATAAGTATATTTATCAAAAATGTAGTGTACAATAACAACGAAAGCTTAGTCTAGGCCCTATTAAAGTAGGTACATTGCTTACAAGCTCTCACACTAGGATACCCTGAGTTGTGAGAAGTTTGAGTTTGACAAGGGTTACATCGATTATATTTAATATACTCTAATGATCTGCTGATATGATCTGCTCAGCCCTAGCACATGCTGAGTGGTGGCCATTTTTGTTACCATGATGTTGAATTGCATTTTTTGTATTGTGTTATGTTAAGTCTGTTTGTATTGGTAACAAAATAAACGTTTTTCTATTCTATTCAATAAGAACGGATTGTGGAAAATTCAGCTCCTAAAGGGGTGAAATTGGGGTTGAACGTTTGTATGAAAGTCCTATGTTTTTGAAGTTGGAGACATCAAAATAGGGTTTTAGGTAAATTATCAAAAATAAAAAATATGTTTATCAGCATTTTTTGAAAAACAGCCCTTAGGGTGTAAGTAAGTTTATATGGGAAGTCCTATGTTTTTGAAGTTAGGGACATCAAAATCGGCTATCAGGTAAACAGTTCAAAGTAATAAAATACCTACTAAAGTTTTTTTGAAAAACCACCCTCAGGCTGTGTAAATAGGGGATAAAAGTTTATATGGGATTTTTTAATCTATTAGGCCTGGCCTATTCAGTTGAAATTTGGCAGGCAGATTTCTCACTGGACGAAGGCATATGCTAAGAATTATTTTTACGAAAATTCACATCAAAGGGGATGAAAGGTTCTTTGAAAGTCCTATGTTTTTGAAGTTACAGGCATAAAAATCGGTATTCAGGTTAAGAGCTATAAGTAATAAGATATCCGTATATGAGTTTTATGAAAAGCAGGCCTTGAGGGTTAATAATCATCATCAACCAGTAGAAATCCACTGCTGGACATAGGCCTCCCCAAAGAGTTCCACGACGAACGGTTTTGAGCCTTTTCCATCCACCGACTTCCCGCAACCTGCACAATGTCGTCGGTCCATCGGGTGGGGGGCCTTCCGTGGCCATGATGGTGACGGGACGGGGACGGTTACGGGACGGTTACGGTGACGGTAGGTAGAAGTAGGTAAATAGCTGCATAATAAGTGTTAGTACTTCGGCAAGGATAATGGAAAATAGTCTAGGTAGGTAAACAAACGCGGACGATGTCGCGAGCGGGACAACTAGTATAATTATATAGTCTTTGATAGTAGTAACTTTTGAGAGGATCTTTACACTAGAAATTAATATCACAGTGAAGTATCAAATGTCTGTTTTATTAGATTGTAATTATAAACTCCCCTGATAAATAGGTAGGTATTACTTGGTATTATGTAACTTGGGGTCCCCTTTCCCTAACTGCAGCTCTAGTCCTCCTCAACATCTGATCAGGTTGCACAATATCTGGATCATTCTCATCAGCAAAGTCATCTAATCTCTTCCTAAGCAATACTTTTAACTCCTCTATGCTATCTCCATTATTCAAGGCAGAGATGCCAATTATGTTTTCAAAAGTTATAATATTTGCTGGTCTTATTTCTTCTGGAATAATTTCCAGGACTCTGTCTATATTTTGGAAGGACTCTTGTATTTGTTTGAAGGTGTCTTCTGCATGTGGGGTGTCCATTTTGTTCACAGCCAGCACTGCTGGCTTCTGCAGCAATTCTGGGTCGTAAAGTTCCAGCTCTTTGTTAAGTAGTAAAATAGTCTCCAAGCAGGATCTGATCTGATGTTTTGGACTCAATTGAAAGCCTTGGACATCAGCTATGAATAAAAGCAATTTGGTCCTCTCAACATGTCTGAGGAACTGATGGCCAAGCCCCACATTTAAGTGAGCGCCTTCAATGAGGCCTGGAAGATCTGCAATAGATATCTGACGCTTGTCCTTGTACATTATTATGCCCTTGTTGGGTTTGATAGTAGTGAAGGGATAGCTGGCTATTTTAGGCTTTGCTCTTGATATTGCTTTGAGTAAGGAACTCTTGCCTGCGTTTGGAAACCCAACGAGCCCAATGTCTGCAATCAATTTTAGATCTAATCTAATGTGTTGCACTTGACCGTAATGCCCTAAGTACTGATTTTCTGGAACGCCGCCGGGACCGCCTCTGGCCAATATCACGGTTTGATCTTCCGTGTCGATAGAACCGAGAACTTTGCCTCCTTCCGAGTAGACAGTGACCCCGAGTGGAACCTCTAATTTCACGTCAGCCCCAGGGTTGCCGACTATCTTGGTTTTCCGACTGTCTTCGCCGTGAGTGGCGGTAACAGTCTTCCCACGATACTTTCCCATGATGTCTCGAAGATTTGCTTTTTCTTTTCCAACACAGTAGACGCAGCCTCCTTGCCCGCCCATACCTCCAAACTTCGGGAGCCCTGTCCCTCCAGTGCCACCTTTTACATGGAGTCTCACCGAATCGATGAACTTCGATCTGAGATAGTTACGTGGCTTTTTAAACTCTTTCACAGCAAATAATGTTCTTGTAAGAAACACCATTTTATTTTCAAAATCTACAAAGTTTCTAGTTCGATTCAGAATTCCGACAAAAATAAACAAACAAACACATTCATTCGATTCGATTCATTCGAGTTAGCTAGGTTATGTCCACCACCCACAGAGTACTTTTTTCTATATAAACAAAAGTATTCTGTGGTCTTATGTCACACACAGATCACAGACTAAATAGGGAATCTTATTATGGCTGGCTGGCTATTGCGTCTTAGGCCTTACACCATGTCTTACGTTTCGTTTATTTTGATTACTTCTCTTTTTACATCATATGATGTATGTAGATGTATGTAACTTTCTTCTTCTTTTATAACATTTTTAAATCATGTTATTAAAGAAGAAGAACTTAGTTAAAATAGCCAATCCCCTTATAATCTGTGTATCTTATAAAATATAATTGGCTATGTATGACTTTTAACCATGGCTAGAAATGAAAGTAGAAGAAAGATACTTTTGTACATTCATGCGTAAAAAGAAAAGTAATAATAATATTATGTATCCGTAAGACATGGAAGCAGGCTTAAGATGCCATAGACAGACCGAAAGGGAAAAAACTATTGCTGTCACCCACCCACAGACGTAAGCACTCGGTATACGCCCACAGATCAACCCACCTAGTATCTTCTTCCTAGTCTGTGAACCCCGTTGAACCCACCCACAGATTACTTTTGAACCCACCTCTGTCGGTCAAAAACAGCTGTATTAAATTTTTCGTAAACAGAGTTTATTAATAAAAGTTATTCTCGGTCTACGGAATTTTTATTTTTTGTGTATTGTAATGTAAGCTAAGTATAAGTTGGTATGTTGTGTGTACGTACACTACAGTTCTTACATTTCTTTTTCTTCGTTCGCCGCAAATAATTCGATTCCAATAAATTAAAAGTGCTGACTGCTAAAAAATATGCGGCATTTATTCAGAGCGTTAATCCTAAGTCTTCAAATCTTCACCATTTTGGGGAGTAACGGTGACCGGTCTAGCGTTTACCAAAAATGCCTATACTCCTGTCTTCAGGAAAACTGTTATGAAGGTAGGTATTTATTTAATAAATAAATAACACCCGACAGTCACATACATAGTTCTGACCCCGCACTAGGATGCCCTGCGCCTGTAACATGGTTCTATGAGTACCATGGTATCACAACACCCAGACCCGCAACAAATATTTGCAGATCATGCAAACATTTGTCTTGCAGGGGAAAACGCACTCGCACTGGAATTTAACTTGCAACATTGACTTCACCACTTTCTTCGGACATAATTATGTTGTCCACAAAGCTGATACCCTACCATCTGCTTTTACTGTCAAATAATTGTCAACTATTATTTTTTTTCCCAGATGGAGTAGCATTTAAACAAACAGCAATCATATCACAGGACATTTGGTGCACGGCCCTGCAGTGGAATTGCCGGGATGAATGCAGTTACCATTGCATGTGGGGGACTGTGAAACGGTTCGCTACATTTGGTAACATGCCCAAGTTTTATGGGAAGGTAGATCATATTTTGCTTTAGATCCATTTCATTTCATCTGTATTTCAGCTTGATGTGCCTGGACTAGAATATTGCAAGGAAAACTGTCATCTTTTTGAATAAACTACACTTGGTGCATAATATTTGCCAACTAGTACATAACCCACCAAACTACAATAGCGTGATGTTATTCTCAAAAAATATCACACTTCAACCCACGCTGCACTATCTTAGGGGTTTATAGTCTACTAGCTATTCTAGGTAAAGAACTTTTTTACTCCTAGTTTCATTGAAGTTGGTTCAGCTGTGTGGTGTGTTAATGTAATATCATTCTGACCGTGATTTTTGCCCATTTTTGGCAGTCAAAGTCAAAGTCGAGTAGTCAAGTAGATAAGTAGACAATCACATATGGAAAAAATATTAATATAACTAAATAATAGAAAAAGTATCAAAATCGTTTAGTCGGAGCTACAGCCAGTGTCGTGAACTCGTGAACCCGAGCGAGTTGTCACCGCGCTTCAATATACCTAATCTTTCAGGACGGCATTTTGTGATAGGCCTCTTAAGAACAAACATCCATTTATCCAAACCTTCACATTTATTATAGTAGTTTGATTTAAGCCAGCATTAAACTTTATGGTAAGTTTTCATGTTTCAGTGGCCATTCATTAGATTCCTGGGAGTCCAGGAGCCAGCAGCTGCATTTACATCGCTTCTGAACCTGGCTGCCAATGCATTCATGTTTATGAAGATTCAGAAAGAGTTCCCGGTCAGGAGCATGCCTCTTGTACTCTTCTGGCATGTGTTTGCTTATGTAAGTACTAGCTCCCGCCCGCGGCTTCGCTCGCGTGGTACCAACATAAAAAGCCTATATGCTATTCTTGGTAAAGAACTCTATATATTCCAAGTTTCAAGGAAATCGGTTGAGCCGTGACAGCGTGATTGAATAACAAACATATAAATCTCCATTTGTTGAAGCTCACATTTGTCTTCTTTTTTTCACATTTTTATAAGCTCTTATTTATTAGGGATTATAATTAGATTACTTTTCTTTTGAGCCTCACCTAGTTCGATCGGCACCACACTGAAGCTTTAAATTCTATTTTAAGAAAAAGGATCATCGAAAAAAATGATAGGCACCAAGCCGTGTTTGTTGCCTTATTCTTCTAGGCTTGGTCGCGAGGAACAGGCATAGCTTCACCTAGTTTCTAAGACGTTTCAAAGTGATCCTAGTGATTTTATTGAAATAAATGCCTTTTGACTTTGACTTAAACATCCTCACAAACTTTCGCATTTATAATATAAAGTAGGATATTAGGATTTGTTATTTCGTTCAAGAAAGGCTGCTGATGTTTTTTTTTATACCAGTGGAAACCCTCGGAAAACGACCATCGCGTCAGACAGGGAACAAAGCTATCGTGGGTGGTGTCGTGATGATGACGTCAGTGTGAAACCAAAGCATATTTTAGCGTCCCCATTATGTTTACCTTACTCCCATCTACCCCGTTGCCCTGGTTGTTGTCCCGGTACCGGGACTTATTGGAAAAACAGTTTCATCATCCCCAGTGGCCCGGGCGTTGGCGTAGTCGGAATAATCAATTTATTTATTTATTTTTTATTTATCCGGAATAAATAAAAAATGGAGTAAGGACATATCACACACGGTCAACTGATCCCAAACTAGGCATAGCCTGTACTATGGGTACCAGAGACTGATATACATAATAGATATATATTTAACACCCAGACACAGAACAAACATCTGTGTTAGTCACAAATGTTTGTCCAGTGCGGGAATCGAACCCGCGACCTCTAGCGCAGAAGGCAGAGTTACTACCGCTGAGCTATGAGGTCAGTCAAATCAATGACTTTACCTATCTAATTGTACCTACTTATTATAATGTACCTACTAATAACATATAGCATCGCCTTAGGGATAAAAACAAAACCTGTTAAGATGTTATATAGGTCGCGTCATGTAAAAAGAACGCTGGCGGTCAAGCTGCGTATAGGCGATTTATAGGTCTATTTGGTGCCTAGGTGTATGTGACTACCAATAACCAATATAAGAAGCCACGAGCGAAAGGCTAGTTCAAAAATAAATAGATAGGCATAGCACTTTCGTGCGTGAGTGTACCCGTGCGCAAACACCGGGGGTGTTTCTTCTCCACTTTCTGCCAGCGTTCTTTTTAGCTGACGCAACCTATACTGTATTCTAAATAAATTAATAAATAATAAACTTTTACAGGTATGTATGAATGCATGGGTGTGGTCAACGATCTTCCACACGCGAGACAAGCCGTTCACAGAGTTCATGGACTACGCATGCGCTCTCTCCATGGTCATGGGCCTTTTTGTGGCTGCTGTCGTCAGGTAAGGGTTATTTGCTTGCCGTGTCACTGATTCTTTCTAGGTCATCCTGCATTAGGTCAGAGACCGCATACACTTTACAGTTTTTGCTTGCATCATATTTTAAGTATTATTCAATTTTATAGGTACCTACATATTTCATCAAGTGTAGCGTGTGCTGCCCTTAGATCATTTGTGGAAGCTCACATTTGTCTTCTTTTTTTTTCACATTTTTATAAGCTCTTATTTATTAGGGATTATAATTAGATAACTTTTCTTTTGAGCCTCACCTAGTTCGATCGGCACCACACTGAAGCTTTAAATTCCATTTTGTGAATAAGGATCATCGAAAAAAATGATAGGCACCAAGCCGTGTTTGTTGCCTGATTCTTCTAGGCTTGGTCTTTGTCTTCATTGAAATAAATACCTTTTGACTTTGACTTGACTTTGACCAGTGGGATAAGGGAAAATGATGACCAGGGTTGAGGTATGACCGTCTCCGGTGAACGAATAGTGTTGTGTTCCTTCCTGGTCGGCAACGCGTGCGCGATGCCTCTGGTATTGGTAGCGTTCATAGGCCACGGTTACCACTTACCAACAGGTGGGCCGTAGGTATATTTGGACGACCCGGCGCTGAAAGAATTGTGTTGTGTTCCTGGGCGGTAAGGCACGCCTACACCGCGCGCCCCTAAAAAATTCTGGCAACTTTACTCACCGCAGAAACACTATTTGAAACAAATAATGTTATTTGGCTGCGATCTTCGGCGGTACGCTCTTATTATAAGGATTATAATTAGATTACTTTTCTTTTGAGCCTCACCTAGTTCGATCGGCACCACACTGAAGCTTTAAATTCCATTTTGTGAAAAAGGATCGAAAAAAATGATAGGCACCGTGCTTGTTTATTGCCTGATTCTTCTAGGCTTGGTCGCGAGGAACAGGCATAGCTTCACCTAGTTTCTAAGACGTCTCAAAGTGATCCTAGTGGTTTTATTGAAATAAATCCCTTTTGACTTTGACTTTGTACCTCCAGGCGGGCTGCTCCAATTAAGAGCGAGGAAATCTCGCTGTGCCATATCTCCTCCTTCTTTTCCTTCCAACACAACATTAAATGGTGATTATATTTTCAGGATATTCCACAGAAGGAGGAGTCTGTCAGCTAGTCTCTTGCTGGTTACACTTTTGTACTACATAACGCACGTGCAGTATCTGTACAGCGGCCGGATAGACTACGATTACAATATGATGGTCAACGTGATTATTGGTAAGTTTATAACACCCAACAGTCACATACATAGTCCTGGCCCCACACTAGGATAACCTGTGTCGTGGGTATCAGAAAATACGAGTACCATGGTACTCGTAGTTTCTGTTACCAGGGGCGCGGGTTCGATTCCGGCAGCGGGACAAATGTTTTCATGATCTACAAATGTATGTCCCGCAGCGGGAATCGAACCCCTTGCGTCTCAGTCGGGCACGTGCCTTTGCAATACCAGAGGCATAACGCACGCGTTGCCGACCCCTTAAAAAGTTCAAAACGCCCTTTTTGAAGAACCCCATACTGTAGTCCTTAGGGAAAACCTCAGCAGGGAGATCATTCCACAACCTGAGTGTTCGCGGGAGGAAGTGCCTCTGAAACCGCACGGTACGCGACCAACCCGGCTCCACGGTGTGAGGATGGATGCCCTGCCTATGGCGAGAGGTCAATATCATCTATAATCTATAGTATCATCCTTGCACCAGGCAATGTTTGGCAGTGAAAGTTGGGTATGGCAGAAAAAGAATGAAAGTAGGATAAATGCAGTGGAAATGAGAGCTTTGCGAAGTATGTGTGGAGTAACTTTGAAAGATAGAGTGAGGAACAGTGTGATAAGAGAACGTTGTGGAGTGAAAGTGCCTCTATGGTGGGCAGGTGTCCTTATGTTTGTTCTTTGTTGTCATTTGTGTTTTTACTCCTTGTATGTTCCCATGTCTGTTCTGTGTTTTTGTGTGTATGTCAAATAAACGTCTATTCTATTCCATAAAGAAGATGTAGTGATGAGGATTGAGAAAGGTATGCTGAGATGGTTTGGTCATGTAGAGAGGATGAACGAAAGAAGATTGACGAAACAGGTGTATAAGGCGAGTTTGAATGGAACCGTTGGAAGGGGAACCTAGGCGTTTAGCGACCAAATCAGTGACGTTTTGGACAAAGGCCAGGTCAAGAGTACCCTAAACCGACGAGCATCTATGAGGAATGTGATGAGAGTGAATGAAGCGAAAGAGGTATGTCAGGATCGTAGCAAGTGGAAGGCCGTGGTCTCTGCCTACCCCTCTGGGAAACAGGCGTGATTTTATGTATGTATGTATGTATGCACCAGGCAAACATGTTTTTTTTTTAAACTGGGAGTTTGTTTTTTGTATTTCACAGGCGCATTGGGCTCATTGCTATGGCTGGGCTGGTCATGTGTTCAGTACCGAGCGGGCCGGCGCTACGCCCTCAACATGGTTTACTTCACGGTGTCGTCCGCGGCCGCGCTGTCGCTGGAGCTGCTGGACTTCCCCCCGCTGTGGGGCAGCTGGGATGCGCATGCGATGTGGCACCTCGCCACCGCGCCTCTGCCTTTGCTGTTTTACAGGTACCATTCACCTACAATTGTATTAATTTGTGTGCAATAAAGTCAAAAGGCGTTTATTTCAATAAATCACTAGGGTCACTTTGAAACGTCTAAGAAACTAGGTGAAGCTACGCCTGTTCCTCGCGGCCAAGCCTACAAGAATCAGGCAACAAACATTATCATTTTTTTCGATGATTCTTTTTCACAAAATATAATGTAGAGCTTCAGTGTGGTACCGATCGAACTAGGTGGTTGAAAAGCTTATATGTATATCTTATTTTTTATTTTATACAACTGAGGCGACAAACAGTCATACGGCCCACCTGTTGGTAAGCGGTTATCGTAGCATATGAACGCTTGCAATACCTGAGGCATCACGCACGCGTTGCCGACCCCGACCCCCTAAAGAGCTCTGGCAACCTTACTCACCGCAGGAACACAACACTATTTGAAACAAATAATGTTATTTAGCTGCGATCTTCCGTAAGGCGGAGGTACCTTCCCAGGCGGGCTGCTTCAATTTAGAACGAGCAAATCTCGCTGTGCCCTACCGCCTCCAAAAAACCTTATTACAAATTACACGACCTCGGTGGCGTAGCGGGTGACTGCCTGGCTGAGGCGCAAGTGGCTGCGGGTTCGATTCCCGCCGCCGTACAAATGTTTGCATGATCTGCACGTGTCTGGGTGTTGCGGTATGATGGTACTCTTAGTTTCTGATACCCGACACAGGGAATCCTAGTGTGGGGTCAGGACTATGTACGTGACTTTTGGGTGTTATTTAATTTATTTATTATTATTACAGATTCGTGATCGATGACCTACGATTCCTTCAGTCGGGGCAGTATGACAAGCTGATCTGAGGGCACTAATGATTGAGTTGAATCAGAATGAGAAATTGAATAGAATACGGCGAATCACTCTGTATTATAACGTCAGTTTTACAACGTGGTATGCATAATATTTACCTTTTTTATAAGCATTTTTGTCTAAACTTCTTGGCAGGCAATGTAAGGCATTCCTTAGATTTAAAAGGCCTGGCCTTTCTAGTCATGAGTTGTGATTTAGAACTAATTAACTTCTTTTACAATCTATAAAATAAGTACGTTTAAGTGTATACATTTGAAAATAAATCGTTGACAAGACAAATATTTTTATTTAACGTTTTTAAACACACTTTGAATTTCCACACACAATCTAACCTTCAAGTATTAATTTCTTCCATTGCTTACCACAATGTATACCTAGCTTATGCTTTTCCAACCAAGTTATGGCTTTTGCAGGCACAATTGAGTCTTTCTTGGGAGAACTACTCTTGTCGCAGAAACAATGTTCTTTATTTTGATTGCCTCTACTCGTATATTGCTTTATACTTTGTAATTCGTTCGGCGGGGTGTAATGGTCTACCAAAGCACTCCTCGTTTCAACTTTCTGGTAGAAGACTGGTCTTTTCCGAGGCGTTTCTCGTGTCGATGACCTTGGGGGGTTGTCATGAAACGTCAGCTTCTCGTCGAAGTACCTTCTGTACTCTTGCTCCATGTATGGCGACCGTCGAGGGAGTGATTTTGGGCATTGGTTCCTCGGTTGTTTCGAGTAAAACAATATTGCGTGGGACTTGGTTATGGTAGGTTTTGGCATAGGCTTCGGGACAGCACCTTTATAGCTGCGTGCAGTTTGGTAGTTGACGGAATCGCTGTCTGAAGGTGGATCTTTTTTACTGCCCTTGTATTTCTTCATATTTCTAGTTCTTGGCCTAAATATGTTAAGCATTTTTCTGAACAGACCTTTCTTCCCCTTTTTCTGAAAATTTAAATAGCTTAAGACTAATATACTGTCAAGGACTGCGAGAGGCTCGTATCAAGACCAAAGTGGTATATGAGAGAGCTTCTATTAGCGCCATGAATCTATCGGTTCATTAAACATATTTCGCTTGTTTAGTTTTAAAATTTAATTCAATTACTTCTAATACTATTCAGTTGATAAGGCATTTATTTCAATAAAATCATTAGGATCACTTTAAAACGTCTTAGAAACTAGGTGAAGCTACGCCTGTTTCTTGCGACCAAGCCTAGAAGAATCAGACAATGCCGATAACGGGCCGAATGTCTAAGTACCGACATTATCTTACCTTGTTCGGTTCCTCAACTGCTAACACCACTTCGTCATCGTTATCGTCATCGTCGTCGTCGCTTTCAGTTTCGCTAACGGATGATTCCGTTTCTTCATTGACAATAGTTACATCACTTTCGTCATCAGATTCAAGTTCTCGTGAAACCTGTTCTGTTTCGTCATTGTCAACTGTCTCTGAATTTACATCTTTGCTATAGTACTCAGAATTTTGATTTCTTACTGAGTGTGCGTAACTTCTTGCTGGTTGAGATCTAAAGCTAGTTTCATATGATGTCAGTTTACTTTCAAACGGTGTACCCGTGTTTTGAGAAGCCGACGTATCCATCGGATTTGTGTTTTTAAATATTTCAGAAATAGCTTTAGCTATGTGTTTGGCTTCTCTGTCTTCCGTCATAGTATTATAATTTTGAATAGTATGTTTTATATCGCTATTCTCCTTCACTGTCGTATCTTCAGTTGGTATTTCGATATTCAAAGCCATAGCCTTGTATATCTCTTTTATAAGGTTTTCAGTTTCTTTACTTCGTACTCTCAGTTCTTCAGTATTCGTGGCTGTGCTAGCTGCACGTTTCATACTTGCCAATTTATTTAGTTGAGGACTGTCTCTATAGCAGCTGGCGCACGTGTTCCGTCCCGGTTGTATGATTAGAGGATAGTGTTGCATACATTTTAATGAACTGGGAGGCACATTTGGGTAGCATAAGTTACCAGTTTGCATTTGTTGGGAGCATGAAGGGCCGTATGGATCCATGTCGTAGGGACTATATGTGAAAGTCTGGAGAAGAGATGACCTTCCGTATATGTTGCTCTGTGATAGACCATTCTGGACAACTGCATCTTTTTTTACAGTTTGTGCGGGCCTGTTGCCTATTTTACTGGTAGTTTTGACTTCTGTTAGAACTGATTGAAGTATCTCCTTTATTTGGCTCAAAGTCACTTTTGTTTTGTCTTCGAATGGCATCACATTTGCAATTTCTACAGTGTTCTGTTGTGAATTAGCTTTGATACCCGATGCCGTTTTACATTCAGTTTTATTAAGGCCAGTGGTAAAGCAAGCTGCATCATTGCGGTTTGTATTTTTCGTAGGTGTTAATTTGGAAATTCTTCGTCCGTTTCTCACGAGTCGTTTTGTATAAACTTCACCGATTTCTACACTGCGTGTCTTTGCAACTTTTGAATATATTTGACGATTTAGGGAACCACAAAGTGTATTTTTCTTTGACATTTTGTTTAGAACCTTTTCTTTTCTGTTGTGCGATTTCATCGGCGCCTTTCTTGTATGGTACCGCGTTGGTGCTGTAGTGTTATAGTTAACAACAATTGGAGAGAATTTGTATCTAGGACGTATGTTTCCGGGGCAGCACGCTATATCCATTTGATTCTTAGGTACTTTTATTTTAGGAATTTGGATGTTTTTAATTTTCACAGCATTTTCTTTGACGGGTACAACATCATAGAGGTTTGAGTCGTAATAAGCGTTATTACTATCAGTGTGTGAAGAAAATATATCAAAGTGATTTGGTCTGCTCATGTGATTATCAATATTCTGAAATTGTCCGTGGCAGCAAGAGCACATGTCTGATTCGTAAGGCTCTGGAACCTTGTGGGTGCGGATAACATCTCTGCATATTGGCGTTGAGAATTCACTCATGTTCATATCAACGTTTACTGCACCGGGCCTGTAAGTTTTGAGAAACGCATCCGTCAGATACGAACGCCCAAAAATATTACTCTCTTCATTGCCTCTGTTCTTGGAAGTTTCAACATCAGCCAGACTATAGTTATTGAAAGGAGTTTTTTCATCGGTTTGCGCGTAGTAAACAAACTGGGTCTTGAGTTTCTTATTCTTTGGAACTTTTCTCTTGTTGAAGAATTTTTTTCTGACCTCGGTCTGGTTGGGTTTTTTGATGTAAGTCATTTCAGAGACTTCCGTGGATACGAAGCAGTCTTGTGCCCGGCTAGGTCCGCTTGGGCAAATAATTGATATGGCCGACTTCTTCTGTTTAGTCGAGTGGTGTTGGTTGTGTAGCGAGATGCTGGATTGATGGCAGCCGATTGATTTGCAAGATAACCCTGCATTGGAATATTTGGGACAAAGGGGAGTGCAGATCGCTGTGTGTACTACAGACGTTTTCCTTTGAGATTGTACGTTGCCGGTGACGCCTTCCAATTGCTTTTCTAGCTCTATAATCTTCTGCTGCAGATCAGTCACGTCTATTGGTATGCACGAAATGACCTTTACTTCAGTTTGGGAAGGCGTATTACCTGAAAATACAAGAAATTTGTTTTTAAGACCCTTCTATACCAGCTTTAACGAATATGAAACTTGCAGGACTTACCCAAATTGAAGGCTACCCTTCGCAAAAAGTTTTCCACACCTTTAAACCGCTGCTTGCAGTCGTCTTTACTCATTTCGAACTCACAGCCTGTAACTCTTGATCATAATTTAGTGTTCCTATTTCGGTACATTTTTACTGGCGGGGTACTTTGATAGATGCCCAAATATTTCGGAGCCTTATGGTCTGTTACTATATCCTTTGTTTCGGAGAAGCAAGGCTAGCTTTTATCGAAAAAAGTGATTACCTACATAAGCAGCAGGGAGCAGGGATAGGGTGTACTGTGATAGGTACTCGTGAAAATCAGCAAATAATTATAAATTGTCGTACCATTTCACCATAGTCTACAAAACTGTTGGCCTTTTATTGTAAATTACTACTAATTTCATTGCGTGCAATCGAAGGTTAGGTGTTACAGAACAAGTTGTTATAAATTATCGGGAATTTTAGCGATATTATTTTGGCATCATTGAATACATGTCTATACAAAATTACTCTATGGAAAACATGTCGTGGTACTCTGTGATGTTGTGACCAAAGATACATAGACTGGCTTTTGTTGTCAAAAAAATATTGCTGATAGTTGAGTAGGTACCAAAAGAGTCTGGACTATTATTATTTTTTTAGTTCCTAAGTTTATGAGCACCCTTGTGTTTAATGACTTACTGCCGTGCCATAAATTGTAGCAAAAATTACAAATTGTGAGTTAGTCGAATGCCCTGGCTTCGCTGATCATTACTTTATTTGAAGATCACAGAGTACTTTTGTATACAGGGCGTCCCAAACTTATGGGACATGAAGGGGAAGTACCTTAAATATCGAAGATAGGGTATTTTGCCGAAAGAAGACTTTATGTTACTTTTAAAAGTTAGTAATTCTGCATTCATAGATTTTCTAAAAAATACTTGCTTCGTCTGGGAATCGAACCGACTTAAATGTCAAAAAAAAAATCATCCTACTTCTATGATGCCAATCGAAAGAATAGCTAAAAAATAATAACTTTGCTTAAGTAACATAGTATTTTAAAAGAAAGGAACAACGTAAAATGATTGAGTCAAATTTTTCAAACACGTTTTATTTAGGATTTATTAGGATATGTAAAGAGAATACCATAATGTTTAGGTCCACTTAACTTAGAAAATTAAGAAATCTTAAAATTTATGTTAGGAATCCTAAAACAACAGAATCGACACCAATGTTGTTGTTAAATTTGAAAATGGAACAGTTTATGAGAGCGTTTGTTTGAATGCATACTTTAATATTTTTAAAAAGAACTAATATTTTTAAATGTTGTTCTTAAATTTGAAAATGGAACAGTGTGTGCGAGCGTTTGTTTTTGATTGATCTGTTTAGTCTTAATAATTCACTTACACAAGTTTTGTGTTAATTTATTGCGAACATGGCATATCAAGTAAGTTTTGATCTAATGGAAGTTCTTCTTGAATCTTTCATGTTGTTCCTTTTTTAAAAAATACTATGTTACTTAAGCAAAGTTATGATTTTTTAGCTATTCTTTCGATTGGCATCATAAAAGTAGGATAATTTTTTTTTGACATTTAAGTCGGTTCGATTCCCAGACGAAGCAAGTATTTTTTAGAAAATCTATGAATGCAGAATTACTAACTTTTAAAAGTAACATAATGTCTTCTTTCAGCAAAATACCCTATCTACGATATTTAAGGTACTTCCCCTTCATGTCCCATAAGTTTGGGACGCCCTGTATATGCCGTAAGATTCCCTGGGCTACCTAAATGAACAAACTTTTTGGTTGAAATTACAAAACCTTCGTACGTTTCGAATAAAAGAAATGGCAAAAGTCAATTACGGTCAGTGACTTAATACTACTAGCTACAGATCAAATACAAAATTACTCTATGCTACAGATTACGGTATTTGTAGATTTACTGTTCAGCACATCTTTAATTTGCGTTCCTAGTATTTAATCTCGAGGAACGCTCGAGAATGCGGAATGATCTCACATCCAAATACTAAAACCAGAACAAAGCATTTTAAATTCAATCTTATTCAAGAACAAGACAGTTTAGCTTTTTCTTACAAAACACGTCACAGACTTCTATATGAACATACTGGGTCGGTACATCGCCGGGGGATCCCCGAAGCTGGACCTATCCTTGCCCAATAAAGTCCTTACGATGAGATTCCTTGGAGAAAACGGGTTTCGCTTGTAAAACATTTTTTTGAGCATAACGTTCCTCATCTTAGTATCTCCTGAAGCAAGCTTTTGCTGCTGCTTTAAGGAGTATGCCATTGGCTCGTTTTTACCCTCCAAGGCTTTCGCTTGCAGGCTCTTCCACAAGCCTGGCTTGTATTGCGTAGTCTGCGTTGCAAGTGTCCTTGCTCCATCGATCCTCATCTGTTCATTTAGGGGTTGCATCTTCTGCTTTATCTTTCGGAAGAACGACATCTTTCTTTCGCTCTGGGTCGCCATACTCTTGACTTCTATCTCTTTCAGGCACAGCGGAACTTGTGACTGCAATTGGTTGAAATTTTCATAGGTGTTTGAGCATGGGGGTGCGGTTGGATGTCCTGGATGGTAGTGTGGCATACCACCCCTAGGTGGTTCTTGCTGGTATATCCTAGGGTCGTAGTATGGATCATTTGGTGGAGGTGGTGGATAGTTTTGCATGGCTGGATTATACGGGGGGCGGTAGTCATGTGAGTAATGAGGTTGCCGGTGGTCCTGGGGAGCTGGAGGTGGTCTGTCGTACACCTGATTATTCATCATGTAGTTGGTGAATTCTTGCCGAAAAGGAGGCTTTTTCTTGATTTCGACATCTACCGTACTCTCGCTCTCACTTACTTCTTCAATTGCGTCCTTCTTTTTCTTTTTAAATAAGCCAAAAGATCGCAGTACTTTACCGATTTTAGTATTGTGTGAAAATGTCTGAAAATGTTAAAAGCTATTAGATTATTTCAGCTTAACTAAAGGAACTACTTTGCCTGTTTATTCATCTTGTCTATTTATACATACTTTGTGTTTCTCTGATCGTTCACTGAGCTCAGTCACAAATGAAGTCGTGGCAGTGGCTTCAAGGCTCAAGTTTTCCACAAGAGAATCAGAATAAGTGGTTGCATTGGTGTCACTGTAATAAGTGTCGGTTACCATTCTTGATCCTATCGCTTCGCAGCTTTTTGAGTAACATTTCGTCTTTGGAGTTCCGACAATAGCATCGTGTTTCGAGACCTTGGTACTTCCACCAGCGCTTCTAGTGGTATAAACTCTGTTCTCAAAAGAATCCCTAGTTTCGTTTTCAGTTACAACATTTGCGTCTTGTTTCCTGGAGAAGGTGGGACTTTGAGCGACGAATTTGTAGATCTCCTTTATAAGTTCATCCGTTTCAGTGGCAAAAGTCTCATTGCCTGAGGTGTTGTTGGCTTTATTTTTATCTGTCATGTCGTTGGTTTTAGCACAACCGCAAGTAAAACTAGGGCTAGGCATTACGTATCCATTTTGCATACAGTTCATAGAGTACATGGGCAAAACTGGATAACAGCAAGCATTGGGGTAAGGTGGCATAATGTAAGGAGTAGGAGCTGAACTGCAATGAGGCGCGCTGTAGTTAAAACTGTGACCGCTGTTTGGCATCACACTCGCATTCGTTTGTGGGTTGGGATTGCTTACGCAGTTTTCTGTTGTTTTAGTGCTGACATCTGATTTGCCACTTGACGATGTTTCCTTTTTTATCTCTTGTAAAAAGGTTTGCAGAATGTCTTTGATTTCAAAAAGCGCTCTATCGGTCTTATCTGTCGAAGAAACTGTTTCCTGAGTATTATTCAAAGCAGTATCGACCGTTATATTATTTTGTTCGACATCAAAATACTGTGGATATTGTAAGCTGTTCATTGTGTCTATTCCCTGGTGAACCTGGTCGGGTTTGCCGTGTAATTTTTGTCTCTGTTTATTTTTTACATTAGTATTCACTATCTGTGTCGAATAATCATTTTCATAGGTTTCTAGAGGCTCGTGGTGTTTATTATGTTTTTTTGGAAAAATTCTTCTACTATGCTCTCGAACGAAATCCATATGATCTTCAGATCCAGTATAATATTGTGCTTTTAAATTGAGCCGTGGTCTATGTGTCCTTGGCGATGGAGGTACTTCCCTATAATCGTGATATTTTGCCAAATTGTCTTGGGCAAACTTTCTTCTGGTCTTTGGACTCGACTTCTCTTTGACTGGTATCAAATCGTAAAGTTCGGAGTCGTTGTATGCGTTCGCGTGCGCTTTCCGATATTTTAAACGAGGGTTTCTTTTGATACTGTAGAGACGTGCGTCGCAGACACTTCTTGCGTCGCTATTATCGCTGTAATGATGTTGCTTGGGGCTATGACGACCACCATAGCAACAGGAACACAGTTCATTATCTTCTTGTATGTTTTCGTTGATTATGAATTCTCGATCACGACACATTGGCTCAGAGATTTGGCTCATGTCCGACTCTCTTCTGTCGAACATTTGGATAGGCTTATACTGTCTCTTGATTATGTCTGCTATGAAATCTTGGTCTAGTTCACCACGTTTGGACTTCCTATTCTTTGAGGATTTGACAGCTCTTGCTTCTTCTCGATGGCTTTCATAGTTTCTTGGTACGACTCTTTTGAGTTGTTCTTTGTGAATTTCTTCTCTTCGTTGGCTGTGAATTTTTTGTTCTGTTTTGTGAGCTCTTCTTTCTATCTGATTGCCAGAATAACCTGGATTGGAAAGACATACTTCTCTCATTTCACTTAGGGAATGAAAAGAACTTGTAGAATATGCTGATCCGACATTTTCAAAGGCCGATTGCGCTTTATGTTTTCTGAAATTTGGACTCATATCGCAATCTTTGACTCCATTGTCCACTTTACTCTTTTTTTTGTTCCATTTCGTAGTATTTGCATCATAATCGATCATCTTATTGGTTTGGTTTTCATCGTTAATTTCTTTATGTTTTGGCGTATAGTCACTTCCTTCAGAGCTTCTGTAGTGATTTTCTGAAGTTTTGTACAGAACTTTTGTTTCTACTCCATGTGGCCCCTTCACCGCTAAATCGTCTCTTCGCACGTGATCCTTTAGGTGATTGGGAATGTGGCTTTGAGATTCTCTTCTTGAATCGTCCAAGTATATGAACTCGCGGCAAGTCCTGCTGACTTCACTCAGTTGCTGTTCTAAGCCTACTATTTTGTGTTTGAGGTCTGTGACGTTGACTATTGTGCTGGAATTTACTTCTATATCAGGTTGCGATGAGCCACCTGAAATATGTTATTATATATTATCCAGTCCTGTCAGTATTGCTGAGTTTTTGGAAAAGTTACTAGAGACTTTTTTACCTATTGCTCGTTTGAAAAAGGTCTTGATAGCCCGATATCGTTGTCTGGTGCGTGGTGAGATGCGGCGACGCGGTGTCCTCAGGGGCATCCCCGACCCTCACCTGACGACGCCTGCGTGTTAACAAAAACCAAATCAATCTAAGTACCTAATATCAAAAAAATAATATAAAAAGCAGGAACCAGTTTGGATTTTTTGATTTTACCTTTTCTGCTACTCGTGAATTTAGAATAATGTATGTGGCTCATTATTATAACAAATTTCCATATTTAACATACATAAATAAATGAAATTATCAAAATATTAAATTACGCTTATTATAATTTTATTTAAGGTAAATAAAAATACGTTTGACTTTTGAATTTCATCCGACATATGTGACATCTGCTTTTGACTTATAAGCAAAGAGATTTTTATAGAATCTTACTTAAAACTTTTTATTAAACAAATTATAAAAACTTATTAATTTCTGACCATCATAGAGTAATTTTGTACTGACCATTTCGTTGTCTTGTCATAATCAAGCTTTACAAAATTTTGATCAAATTCTTATCAATATTCCGAAATGCTTTCAAAACTAGTCCAGCCATGTCGTTTCCACGCGGTAAGGTTGCTGGCTGTCAGGCTCCCGCGGAGGCCTGCTGTCCGCTCCATGTGGGGTATACCTCCTTCCCAGTACGACATGGCCATACCCAATAAACTGAAGTTCGGATACGCGATGAGCGTCTACTGGGAGCTCATACCGGTCTTCGTCACCACCGCTATAAGCTTCTTCATTTTGTTCTTTTCAATCGTTTGGGCGTGCAAGAATAAGGTATTGTCTCACATTTTCTACAGTGCTACTTATTTAAATTAGTTATAATATTTGATTTATACTCAACATCTACTCCGTTTCGGCTGTATAAGGCCACTAATTAAAATGACCACTTATAATTATGTCCTACTACTTACAGTGTCCCGTTCTAAACATAACCATTTCTCTTGCTGCTAAGACATAAGTATTTCATAATTATATTTATGATAATGGTAGATGCCAGCTGAAGAATGGCCCCTCCATTTCTACCCGTAGATGTGTGTAAGAGGCGACTAACCCAAAAAGCTAGGGGATGGGCAGCAGCGTCAATTAACAACAATACCTACACTATGCTCAGCGTGGCGAGTATTAGTCATCATCATCAGCCCGTAGAAGTCCACTGCTGGACATAGGCCTCCCCTAAAGAGTTCCACGACGAACGGTCTTGAGCCTTCTCCATCCACCGACTTCCCGCAACCTTTACAATGTAGTCGGTCCATCGGGTGGGGGGCCTTCCAACACTGCGTCGTCCGGTTCGGGGTGTAAGGGGTTCCAGATAACACCTTTCGGAACCCAAGACAACCTCATCGGCACGTGGTACACCCTGCCGATCAGCGAATGAGGCTCTGTCGCTCCACCCACCACCCCGCACTGGACCAGCGTGGTGGGTTACGGTCCAATCCCCCCTATGATAGGCAAAAATAAAAGACGGCCCCTAGTCCCCGGCAGCTCCGCTATTCCTGGTACTGCTAGCAGCCACGGTAACGGCGGAGCAGGGGGTGCTAAAATCCCCGGCAGAGGACAAGCTACCAACCCCGACGAGTATGAGTAAAGCGCCCCAAATGAATATTTCTGGAAATCTATGGCGGAGGAATATTTTCAGCAGTGGACGTCCCGCGGCTGAAATGATGATGAAGTTTGACGGTTTTGTTCTCCAGGTAGACATAGTATTCACAACGCACAACCGGTCCAACATCTCCCGCACGATGAACCTGCGGAACCCCACCGTGCACAAGCTGCTGATCATCCACCAGCGTTACGAGCCCTGGCCCGAGATGCAGGACGTGCTCGACAAGATGGTCATGGCGGAGAAGCGCGCGCTCGTGCGCATGCAGTCCTGCAGCCACTCATAGTCGAGCCGATAACAACCTAGTCCTGCGGAGCTGAAGCGATAGCGCTCTCTGCTCAAATCATTTGTGAATCAAATCGCATTTCTGCTCAGCGCGTCATGTTTACTTGTGTACGGGTTCCCGTAGTGAAGTGTGTTAGGAATTATATTTAACTAAATTATGGTGCAATAATAAATGTTTATCTGTAGCTTATCTCAAGTTTTATTTTGAATGATTGCGAGTAGCGTAGCTTAAATAAATATCTAACACTCACCAATATACCGAATGTGCTCATTTTATAATCAAATTTGTCATGATATAGACATTTTCATGGCCGTGGTGGCCCCGGCTGAAGAAAAGGCCCCTCCATATCTACCTAACCGCGGATGTCGTAAGAGGCGACTAAGGGAAAAAAGCTAGGGGATGGGCAGCAGCGTCCCTCATTTTAACAAGGATAGCTCTAACTGCGCTCGCCAACCCGCATGCCCAGCGTGGTGAGTATGGGCAAATCCCCCCACATGATAAGGAATTCGCTCTGTCTGTGGGGGAGGCCAAGTTCAGCAGTGGACGTCTAACGGCTGAAATGATGATGATGATGAGACATTTTCAACACATCTGCCTCTTCCATCAAGAAGAGGCTTCCTACAATAGAGTTTTGTTAGGAAACTTAATTAGTATTATTCATTTTTCTTTTAATTTAAGTGTATTATAATTATTATTTTTTTGTATAACTTCATTCGAGAGTCTTCTACTTATAATAAGCATGCTGTGTTCTCACCTAGAAGGGTGTATGATTTGCTTCTCTATTAACTAATGTCACTAGAACTAATTAAAAAAAAAAAAAAAAAAACATCCAACAGTGGTACCACAACATCCAGACCCGGAACAAATATTTGCAGATCATGCAAACATTTGTCCTGCAGCGGGAAAGCTACGAAAGTGCTACGCTTGATACGCTAAATGCTACGAATTCAATAATGCCACACGAAACTACAAAGCGCTACGGAATCGGCTACGGGTATGCTACTCGATGCTTCATGCTACGAATTGTTCATTGCTACACAAATACTGCTAAAGAGCTACAAAACTTGCTACGCAGGGCTACACTACGGCTATGGAATGACAGATGCTACGAATCGCTACTAAAATGCTATGTTACGGACACCGTACTACAGTACAGTACATAGAGTAACTTTGTACAGTACACGTGTGTGCTACTAAAATATGGCTATGTTATTTACGATTACTGCCATTATGATTCAACTCAGCTTGTTCACTATGATATCGACAACAGGATGTTTGACCATATTTCTCGATGAACTAACTGTTAGCTGTCTTACTACGTAATGAGTTTCTGCCAAAGGCGCAAATGCTACTTACTTCCGTAAATCCTCGCTCAACCATCGATATTACATTCCACAGCAAAACCAAGAGTGCAGGCTCTTTTCACCCGGAAAAGGTTCCGCGATTGGGGTACCTATCGACCCCCCGTGGCACCCCGTGGGGTGTTTGCGCACCCCCACTGCAGTCGATTGAATCTGCCAATCGCCCGAGATTGCCACTCTCAAATGGGTTTTGTAGGTTTTCCTTTGATGCTAGTTTTTACTCGTATACTATTTATGAGTTCTGGGTCTCAGGTTTGGCCTTTGGCTTTGTGCTCGATCGTTGTCACTGGTTCTTTCATGGTTTGTGAATGACTAGTTTAAGTGTGGGCTCTGTGGATGATAAATGAACTAGTAGGGTGAATGCGCGAGGAACAGGCATAGCTTCACCTAGTTTCTAAGACGTTTCAAAGTGATCCTAGTGATTTTATTGAAATTAAAAAAAAAAAAAAATGGTTTAGTGCTTCAAGAAGGCTTTTTTATGCTTTCAGGTGTGTTATTTATAAAAAATTTTTGACTACTATTTTTTTATGAATAAAACTATTATTAGGTGACTTCCTACTCTTCTATTACTGTAAAATTGTATCGAAACGAACGAAACGTTGTTGGAAATACTTTCATGAAAAGGATCAAACAGATATTGTAAACATGCTAGATTTTAAATAAAAAACAAAAATCATTTCCAATATTTTATTTTTAAATTAGTGGCAGTGAAGTTTGTCGGGTACGTTAGTTTAACTAAACAAAAACCGGTACTGCCTCAGTCGTTGAGAAGGTCCGAATACAAAAATAAGTCTCGGATTACACGTGTTTAGTACTGAGAAGGTAGATGATTCGAATTCACATTCATAGGTAGGTAGAGTGTCTCGCTGTGTTTGAACTCTCCGGTAAAGTTTAGAGGCTAACTCTGAAGTGTTTGTCACTGTCACTGGAGAATTCAAACCAGAGGACCGGCTCCTTAACGTTCGTGAACTACTCACTTGTCATCGTGGCTTGACGAAAACTTTAAGATATTCACTTTTCACTTCTCACAGTGAACACAAGTAACTCGCGAACATTAAGGACCCGGGCCTCAGAGAGTAACAGTAAAATTACACTAAATAAAATCAGTGCCAGATATTTAGTAGAGGTTTTGGCATAAATTGGCACTTGGAAAATGACCAACTTGGCTTGTGCCTCGCGGACGGCTACGTCCACAAAACACAAAACCAAATCGCTTAAAAATAAATAGTTTTGGCACATTATAAGGAAACGTCGCCCTATCACCTATACACTGTACTGTTTATGATTACCTAACATTCAATATTTTACGTACGTATGTACCTCGCCGCGGCTCGGTGTTGTTATGTTAACAATTATTTAAAAAAAGTGACCTCACTAAAAGGATCCGCCTATAAAAACGAAATATTCAAAAATCTTTATCGATTATCGTATTATCTAATGTTATGTATATTTGAAATATATATTCGAGTATATAATATAAAGGGGATGGAGAAGTGGCAGTCGATTCAAATTCTTGTTCTGATTCTTGTGTAACTTTCTGCAAAGTGTCTTAAGTTTGTGGAATTGAAATTCTTCAGGAATTTTCGCGAGTAGCAGCGGAGGAATGCAGCTCTTTAAGAACCGAGATGTGGAGCTTTAAGGAGTTTAGATTTGCAGCAAAATCGACTGACATTATCCAATCCCATTTGTTCGACTGTTGTGAGGTGTGCGACTCGAGGCAACAAGTGCTGATTGCTGTACAGGACTATCTATAACTAGGCTTTAATTGTATAGTAGGTACGTGTTCAATGTTCATCATATTGCTTATCATTGGCAGCGGTTGCAGTGATTCGGGTGAGCGGGTGGCTTCAGTTCGATTAATAAGTTGAGGTTTTAGTTCTTTGTCAAATCGAAATTTCCAATTGCACTAGTTACTTTGTGTTTTGTTGCTGTAGGTATAAAAGTAACATAGAGATAGTCCTATACGAGCTTGGAAATCCGGACGCTGCATCTCAATATCTCAACAAAAAGACGTATAAAATAAATCTACGGAAAATTCATTCACTTTTTAGTTTAGTGTTTATAATAGAAGTATATTCCGAATCGAGTCGGAACGTTTATAACCGTGCAACCTATTTCCTTCCACTTAACCATATCCGACAGTCACAAACCATTATTTTACAATTTATTCCATCAATACTCCTACACGTAAAAATATGAAAACGGAAATATTATCTAGATATCATTACTGTGCGTAACGGACTCGATAGTATCGTCATTAGCCGTACAAACCAACGAGAAACTTACAAACTGAAGGGTAAATGAAGTACTCGATACAAATCTCTTGTTCGTCCACGATTATTAAAAACTTAACCGCTTACGTTTATGTACCCCGAGAGACTCGCCGCGCTGACTGCACACATTAGTTACGCAAAAATCGCGACATAATCCATACATTCCAAGCACGATCATTAACACTGAAAAGTTCAATATTTCGGTACAAAAACTTGAATACTCTCATCCTACGCGTAGTTCTGAACAAAAAGCCGTTCGTCTGCTACCTTCTTCTCATTTGCTTGCCTGATAAAGGACATTTTTGGCTTCACAATCATGCGATAGAGACATTTAACCTTCTCATAAACAAATATAAATGAGCAATTTTATGTATTCATCAATACAACATTCATACACCCTTTTATCGGTTTAGTTGTCAGCTTCGTCTTACAGCTCCTTCTAAATCTTAATAACGAGAGTAAAGTTGAAAATTAAGTAACTTTAGGACAAATCACGATATCAAACCTTAAAAATCATAATTATGAGAATTTATTTTATTTAATATTAAAAGATTAAAATGGATTTTACAAATCGGATCATGACGGACCAATATATCAACCGAATTTCGAAAATAAGTTGGTTTATTTTAGATTTTAGTGGAATACAATTATAAACCTAACAAGAGCAGATATTATCGTCACGCATAAACGTAATTACGCATATTATATAGAAAATATAGAAAATGTTAAATCGACAAGCACTAGCCAACGAACGCTGAACGAAAACAACGCGTCGCCAAACCAACGGAATCCCTCGCGAATCTCTCCGAATTCACGTTACAATCATAATTATAAGTATTAATAATAATCTCGTTATTATTACACCTTACATAACTATACAATTGTGACGCCCCGTGGGCTTGTAAAACTTATTGAACTTCATTTTATATCATACATTGGTGAGTGTTTTCTTCACGGTACTATACAAAAATTAAAAACATTATACAATTATACTACGATACCATAGAGCTAATAAATACAAGAATCAACTTACGACTACGAAAGGGCACCCACATCGGCACGATGACAATATGCAATGTATTTTAGTTACAACCTCTTTATAACGTTCAATTTAATAAATATTAATAATATTACATAACTATTATATCAATTATCTCTCTGAAATATACTCTTAGCCATATTTTGGTAGGTATTTTCTTCCAAAAGCCGACTCGATTCTTTAAACAATGCGAGTACACCGAGTCTTGTGACATGCTAGGGTCTAATTTATTATTACCGATGAATAAGTAAATAAACGCACAAGGTACCTCGACTCTGCTGGTAATATTTATCAACCTACTTACTTCCAAATACACAAATATAGTTCGCATAGTAACTCAATATCGTGCAGTTATTTACCGCCATCCTACGAGGCGACTATGAGATGCATTACCTCTGCCGAATACCACGAGAATGTATCAGACAGACTACTTTCCTATCTATGTAGGTATTTATTGTTTTATTGAGCCACAATCGCATTACAATGATGTTACTATCACCTAGACCTCGATGACGATTCCACGCGGAGTCACATCCAAACTTTTTACCCATTTTTAGGCCAACACGAATGCAGACGAACAATGCGTCGCCGCCGGAGCGAGCGCCCGCGCGGCTCTCGCGCGGTTGCCAAGCGGGTCTGAGCTCATCGGGTATCGTTCGTTTAGTACCTAAGAACATTGATAACGAAATAAATAAATATTTCGTCGGCGACTCCGGTGATGCCGGACCCGCCGCCCGCGGCTACGCCTTCTCCGGCACGGACACTTAAAAGTAATCTTAGAAATCGACAGGAAGTCAGTTTCACTTACGATAATTCTTTAGCTATATTCGTTAATAACTAGCGCGGCCAGCCTCGCGCGCGACTCCGCGGTCGGGTCGCGAGGCGCGCCGACATCAATTTCATAATAAGTCTCTATTGGGGGAGGGCACGGGCACAGTAGTGCGGGCGGCGTGCGGCGCGCGCGCGCGGCGCGGCACTAGCGCGCGCGCGGCCGGCACAGCGCGGCTCGCGCGGCGCTGCACAGCGGCACGGCGGCGCCGCACGCGCCCAATCAGAGCCGGTCCTCCTCCTCCTCCTCCTCCGCCTCGTCCCCGGCCTCCTCGTTCTCCTCCCGGTAGCCGGGGTGCTCGCTGATCGCGTAGTAGTTGCCGTTGTAGATCACGCCGAGCTCGCGCATCGCGTCGCCGCGGATCGTCGCCTTGATCGTCCAGTTGTAACAGTCGTCCGACTCTGACTCGCGGTCGAGCCGTTCCACGTCGAGGATCTTCGAGCTGAGCCGCTCGAGGATGATCCCGATGTCCTTGATCGTGAGGTGCCGCTTTTGGTCGACGCTCAGCTGATCGATCAGCAGCAGGAACTTCTCCGAGGTGACCGCCTCGTCCTCGACGAGCGTGTTCTCGGTCTCGCTCTCGGAGGAGTCGCGGTCGCCGCGGCGCGCGCTCTCGGCGTCGAGGAAGCGCACGTGGCCCTTGGGCCGGCCGGAGGGCGAGGCGCGCGGCGCCGCGTCCTGGATGGGCGAGGTGGCCACGCTCTTGTGCACGGCGATGCGGCGGCCCTCCTCGTGCAGCGCGCAGCAGTGGAAGTCGCACTCGTCGGCCGGCGCGGCGCGCGGCGGCGAGGGCGTGGGCCCGGCGCCGGCCGCGCGGCACTCGGCCGTGTGCACGTGCTCTAGGCTGCCGGCCGCGCGCGCCAGCCGCGCACGCGCCGGCCCCGGCTCGTCGTGGTTGACGACGGTGATGTGCGGCGGCGGCGGCGGCTGCCGGTCGAGGCTAGTCTGGATGACGAGGCTCGGCCGGCGGTCGGGCTTGGCTTGGCGCGAGGGCGAGCGCGCGGCCGGCGAGGCGCCCGCGTTCGGCCGCTGGTCCCAGTGCAGCACGACCGTGACGCGCCCCTTGTTGTCCATGATTTTCCATGAGGGAGTCTCATCGTGCAACTCGAGGGCGTGGATGGTCTCGCATACTATCTTCGGTATTGCGGATATAGCTGGGGAGAAAAACAATTATGATTCATCCACTGCCGATCTGTGCGCTGCTTTTGCGATCTCCTCGGGACTCGTACTCACCAGCCTTGATGACGTCGACGCCGGTGGGGTACCAGCGCTCCCCGGCGCGCAGCAGCAGCAGCACGGTGTTGGGCGGGAGGGTGCGCCAGTAGTCGCCGTCCTCGACCTGTGTGCCGTCGCTCTCTAGGACCAGTCGTACCGGCTCGCTCGCGCCAACCGATAGCTTCTCTTTACCTGGTGACAAAGCAGTCATCAACTTTTGACAACAGACACCATGTGTGTGACTCTTAAAGCCTATGGACTCGTTGTATTTATTCTTTCTGACGCTAATATCTTCCACGCACGTTGACGCACGTTGACGCACGCTCTACAAGGTATTCTATGCATACTATAATGAAAGGGGCTTAATCTACACCCAAATGGCTACAAGTTTGTTTTACTACATGTGCAAATTCGTTATTTTTAATTGAAAAACCATTATGCAACTGGCTTCATAGCTCAGTTGGTAGTAAATCTGTCTTCTGCGCTAGAGGTCGCAGGTTCGATTCCCGCACTGGACAAACATTTGTGTGATAAACACAGATGTTTGTTCTGTGTCTGAGTGTTAAATATTTATCTATTATTTATATCAGTCTCTGGTACCCATAGTACAGGCTATGCCTAGTTTGGGATCAGTTGACCGTGTGTGATATGTCCGGAATATTTATTTATTTTAATGTTAAAATAAAGCCTTTTGGAGATTGTATGTATATATACATATAATGAATCACCTTGTATTATGAGTCACATCCGATCAGTCATTGTTGTAAAAGACATAGGGTAGGGTGGTTTAAGACTGCGCACTTAACTTATCAGAGGATATAAAATCAAAATGAACAGCATTACAAAAATCAAATTTATTTATTTCTATTATTTAGTAATCAATTAATATTATTATAAAGACTCTTCGACATGAGATCAATAGTTTTACAGTTATTTGAGCAAAATAACAAAATGGGAAATGCGCACTCTTACACTACCGGTCGTGTAAGACTGCGCAGTGGGTTCGGTAAGACTGCGCGGGTAGTGTAAGAGTGCGCAGTTAATAATTAATCATATTACTGACAAAAATCACACACAAAATCAGGAGATGTGCCGCATTCTTTATGCCACCACTCATTACAAGCTACCTACACATACAATCCAGTCTTCGATTATAAGTTCCTTATAAATTTCTCCACAGTCTGGACACATCCAAATTTTCTCAGAACCAGGTTTTGTTTTTGGTGCATCAACGTTTGTCCGTCTTTGGTGTAGATCTTATGGTTAAGCTGAATGAGATCTAATCAATCATAGTCGTAAATTAGACTCAGCCATGCCTAGTTCTTTAGCTATAGATCTCTTACTCTCGCCTTCTGCAACCCATTTACGTGCTGTTTCTTTAATTTTTTGAGAGCAAAGTGATCGCTCGGATTATCGTTTTCTTCTCGACGAAATTCTGTAAAAGCGAAATACCGTAATTATAGAGATGATTCTAAGTTATAACATGAGAAAAATGGAAAAATAAAATATGACGTGTAAGTCTGCGCGCGCAATCTTAGACCACCGTACCCTGCGCAGTCTTACACGATCGTCCATTTTCAATTGTTCATCCCGGTACTGCCATCTATGCAGAAATACCTGAAGTAACTTCATGTGATTGTGTTTGGTTGCAAAATCTATCAGCATAACTTTCGATTTACTTCAATCTAGTGATTGACAGCACTTTTAAATTGAAGACAAATAAGATCAAACAGTGATTAAAACTTCAAACTCACCTGGTGCATCGAACTTTCACAGAAAACCAATAATATTCATGGAGCTATATCAAGTGCCGTACCTCTTCAAAATAACACTGAAGTTAGCTACAAGTTGCACTCTACTTCCAGGTTATGACGTCTGCGCAGTCTTATCAACCGCGCAGTCTTAGACCACCCTACCTACCTACCGTCTTATTCGTAATCAGCCACTAACTTTAACGGCTCGATAACTCTCGCCCTGTCCTTTTCCAACAGTAAACAAAAGAAAGAAGCGGACACACTTTCATCGAGCCGAAGACGATGAAGTTGATGATTATATAAGTGTCATAGGGCTCTTAGAGAGCCGTTAGAGTTGTGGAGCTTTTATGAACCGATTACAAAATACAAATGTTTCATTCGATGATAAGCCTATTTTTTTGCCATAGCTGAAAATACGTAAGTAGGTAAGTAGTTAGGAAATACTTTTGATATGTAATTTTACGCGGAGGTCCGTGTCGAAAAAATGTTTACAATGTCTGGTACAAAAATTACTTTCAAGTATTTTTATTCAGAACACAAACAAAATGAAACGATAACACTGCAAAAGTTATAAACTGTGTAGCAGTCTCAACGCCCACCTCCTTAACCTAAGAGTAGAGTTCTGTTATTTTATTTTACAAACTTGGTACCTATCTAATTAAAAATAAACAAAACAGAAAATAGCTATCCAACGAAGCGAGCTTTCCAATCCCATTACCAGGTACCACACAACAAAATTGGAATCGCCCATCATTGGCCGCCCTATGTAATTATGTAATGCATTCGAGGAAATATAGGTTACTCGGTCCCGCCCGCATTCGATGTCTACAGAACCTGCAGATAGTCCATTTAGAAATTGCATTAAGCGAGGTAGATGGCTGGATAGTGGGTTATCTGGGCATTCGAGAGCTCGGGTAGGTCGAAACCGGGAAGCAGGTCAGACGGGCGAGGCAAGTTCATTGGCCAGGGATGCCCCCACTGTAACTGACGATGTGCACTCATCGAAGCTTGTTGACACACCGCTGTTTGTGTATAGTAATGACAGATTCAAATTGATACGAAGAAACGCAAGAGGCTCTCCCACACACTGGCACCTCATTTGCATTATTATTTTACTCGTGTAAAACTTTCTTTGAAAACCATTACAGACAACTTCTAATCGGAATTCCAACCGGCACGGCTTCGCTATTTTATTATATGGACAGGTTCATTTTTGTGTTATTAATATTTTTTTTATTGATGATGGTTAGGCGTTTGACCACCAACTCACTTTTGCAAGTGAGATGTGGCCTAAGATGAAGCACGCTTTACCAGAAGGAACTTATTCAGTCTAGATTTGAAGATTCCTAGATTATACTCATCCGGGAAAACAGACGCAGGCAGATCGTTTCACTCTTTGCCAGTACTTATAATAAAAGTGATAGATAGATAATAGTAGATTATGCGACAAGGGCTTAAAGTAGTGTATTATGTCAAGGGCGCTATATTGAACCCCGAGAACGAGGGATTCTTTGGTTAACTCCTGAGCGGAGCGAGGGAGTTAAGGCAAGAATCCTGAGTACGAGGGGTTCAAGATCGCCCGAGACAAATACACATTTAAGCCCGCGATGCATACTCTACTTTTTATACTTTCTGCGAGGCAATTGAAAAATGACTGTTTAGTAGACAGAAATGATTTTTCTGGAAGTAAGTTTCCAACTATACCAGAGGCTTCAGATTGTATGCATTCTGGAGTCGAATCAAAATCACTGTTGTCGTCACTTGACATTTTTTAGAAGTTTATTTGAATCGAAACTGAATTTCGGTGTAGTTAACAGCACAGCAGTTTGAGCGCTTGGCGCCTTTTTTTCTTTTTTTGTAGTCTATTCTGTAGTGGTCAGTTCGACATTCGAATAAAGCCTTCTTCGTGCGCGGGGAAAATGAATTTCGTAAAAAGTTTTCATGTTTTTATTTTTTTTAATTTGTAGGCAGTGCAAAGAAAATGTTAACATACACCCTAATTAGAATAAAATCTCATTGCACCCAAACATTTTTGAAACCAACCTCGATCAAGCACGACTACATGGGTTGCATTCCAAATTCAAATCACATGATGTCCCATGGGAAATAATGAAATTCAGTACAACATTATGACCCGGCTAGACCGTAGGGCTGTAATGACATACTTTAGGAAAGGTTTGCATGACACATAATACGCCATTGACGAGCAGGTAGTATAAAAAAAAATTATTTGGCACTACAGACACACACAATTAACAAAGCTAAACAATTTTAAACTAAAGTACATACAATAGGTAAATAATCAAAAGAGCAATTTTTAAAAAGTAGGTATCTTAGAGTAGGCAAGTTTGCGTGTGCTGCAGTACGACAAAAAAGCAAAAAAAAAAGAGGAGCAATAATAAGCAATTATTTCGATTCTGTAGTAAATCTAGCCAACACTTTAGCAAAACGTAAACGTTAACGGAACCTTATGGTGGACATCGTTGTCAGTTTGCAATTGTGGTTCCTAAGCAACTACTGCTGATGCTATCGACTTGAACACAGAATTAGTTGAATAACGTTTATTTCAATAAAAATACAGTAGGTATATTAAAAGTAAATATCAAAATTAACTCCAAAAAACAATTTTATTCCAATCATCAGCGCGTGAGCTTAACTTTTTTTTTTTTTTTTTTTTTTAATATTCCGGACATATTCACACGGTCAACTGATCCCAAACTAGGCATAGCCTGTACTATGGGTACCAGAGACTGATATACATAATAGATATATATTTAACACCCAGACACAGAACAAACATCTGTGTTTATCACACAAATGTTGGTCCAGTGCGGGGATCGAACCCGCGACCTCTAGCGCAGAAGGCAGAGTTACTACTAACTGAGCTAAGAGGCCAGTCAACTCGTAGGTTAACTCGTAGGGTCTTGTTGTTTTTTTAAACTAATAATAATAAATAAATAAATTCATTTATTTCAGACAGGTCCATACAGAAATATAATTTTAAAGAGCCAAAAACAATAAGAATGTTCGCGAATATTTTGCGCTAAATTAGTTACGTACCTCGCTAATACTGTACAATAAAACAATGCACAATGGTGCAAATAATGATTCGATTGAAACAGATGTACTGTTTGATGCTTGCCCAGTCCACCGGTCGTGGCTATTTGGTCACCATTATGAGCGTACAGTGAGGCTTGCAGTCAGTTAAGTGTGATTGATCGAGTCCAATTCAACTAGTTAATCGACAGCCTGAGCACGTCTGAGTGCGCTTAGCCTACCCTTAGAATGAGATGTGAGTAATGCAAGAGCGCCACCGCTAGTATAGACCATTGTTATAATTATATCTTGACTAGGTACGGATCATTTAGGTAGTGGGTATTCAGCCAGTATGGTTTGGAGTTGATGATTTTCGTAATTAGCGTCATCTTGAACTAAGTAAGAACTAAGATACTTATACTAGGCGCGAAGGTGTTTGATGGCTTTTTAAGTTGCGGGTTTAATTGTTTTATGATTTTTGAACTGTTTTTTCTCAAGAACCGCAAAACGCACAGTTTTTATTTTTATGACAAAGATAACTTGAGCATTTTATTTACCTAAATCCAAGACAGAAACGCGATTAGTAAAACTTTTCTCCATAGATTTATTTTTTAAAGTTCGGTCATCTGCAAATTTTTTTTCGAAAATACTCAGAAACTGTCAATCATAAATAACTTTTTTTTTAATTTTGTGTTAGACAATAGCATTGGGTACCTAAATCCAAGATACTTTTTAAAAAAAATACTTAGTTTTTAAGATAATCGATATTTTCTTATATGTTGCTTACATCGATTACTTTCGAGCGCCTTCTAACGCTTGCTATCTCTTTCCGCATTCAATTATAGTACGTAGCGCTGTCACTTTCTTCACTCCGTCCACTCGACAGTTTATTATGATTCTCATAGCGCCTTAATTTATAAAATCTTGGTTAGGTACTTATCATCTAAAATTAAATGAAAGAAGCAGCACGAACCGGGTAGTGGAATTTTGTGCCATAAGACAAGGAAATAAGACAAGTCTCAAAAGGTACAAGCGTTACTTCGAGTTATCACTGACGCATTGCCTAGCATTCCTACATCTCAACACTCTCGTATATGCCAACGAAACTTGCCAGACGAGTTTGTACAAGCCGTATTCGGCAAGTCTCTATTCGCAACAAAATGTGGAGAGCGCGTACATAAAAATGCTCTCTCACCGAGAGCATTCGCCTGTAATGTAACATTTTAGAGGTCGCGGGTTCGATCCCCGCACTGGACAAACATTTGTATGATAAACACAGATGTTTGTTCTGTGTCTTGGTGTTAAATATTTATCTATTACATACAGGTGAGTTTTTTTTCAGGGCCACTTAGGCGAAATCGGAAACCGTGAGAGTAATTGAAAAGTGAAGTTAGGAGTTACGGGGTCGATTGTGAAAAAAATAAGATCAACATTAAAAAAAGTTGAAATTTATTCAGTTTTTCAGAAATTGTAGTAGGTTTTTGTAATATTTTTTATTTGCTTTTTTGGTTTCTTTGTTTGATAATAAATAAATAAATGTACGATAACTATGTGTCTAAAGTTGTTGGAACACCTTCAAAATTATAATTTTTTGAATTCAACAATATTTAATTACCGAAGGTTATTTTTTAATAATTAATTGCTTTCCTTGCACATAGTCCGACCGAAATAATAAACCTTCGATAAATAAATATTGTTTAATTTATAAATTTGCAGTTTTGAAGATGTTCCTACAACTTTATACACATTGAATGCTCTCGGTGAGGCAACACCTTAATGCAAAAGACGCAGCGTGAACTCCAAGATCTTGCACACTATTTTCGGTAAGTAGTAAATTCACAGTAACTTCATGCACCGGTTAAAATATTTCATGATTTGGTTTTCTAACTCTAATGGATCATACATTCAAAGCAAACACAATTATTATTCGCTTACATTTTAGAAGATTAAAATTCAAATTGCTAATTTAGGCCGCCACTTGCATAATTGGACGTGAGTGCAACTGGACGTAATTTAGTTGGCATGATTAGGAAAAAGTTATAGTTAAGTTATGAGGCGCACTTTAATCCTTTCACTAAACTGATTCTATCACCGACGGCCATAGACCATTTGAGGGCCACCATACCTAAACCTGGTCACTGACCTTATACAGCATGGCAAGAAATAATCAGTGACAAGACAAAAAGATCAGTAAATAAACTGCGACTGCTCAGCTCATTATAGCACCACTAAAGCCCTAAAATTAAGTGGATTAGCACAAATTGTGATGGCCGCTCACCGCGGCCTACCGAAAATAAGGCGACGAACGTAGCGCGATCGAGTAAGGCAGAGACACATTAAATTTTCGTCAAAAAGTCAGCACCCTAACTGTGAAACCCTATTTGGTACGTAATAACGTACTCGTACATCAGACACTGACTGCTAACTTGATCACAAAACAATGTGCTAAGTTGGAGCAGCTTTGTCGCATTCAGTTCTTCGCACAATACCTGGTGAGTACTCGATTAACTGAAACTAGAGTTGCACCGCTGCTGATAATGAACAATACCCCTCCCCCCGAGGTTACAGCCAGGGGAGGGGGGGGAATTCTGTAATCTCGTTTCTCAACACATGCTAATATTCGAATAAAACTTGTTTCTAAACTCTAGACTTCATGTAGTATGGACGAAGATTTTCAATTTCGGAACTGACGTATGAAACTGACTGAAACTGAAACTGACGTAGTCCTCATGAGTTTAAAGTTTCGGAATTTCAAATTTTCATTGAAAAAACTCTATACGAAAATCAGCTGGTTTGGGAATTAGGTCAAACTCAATGAATCAGCTGTTTAAGGTAGCAATCTGGATCTCGAAATTCTTGTACGTTTAGTTATTAGTTCTGAAGATGATAAAAATACCAAAAACAGCTATTTTGTGAAAAAAATAGTGTTTTTTTTTGCTAATATGATTTGTTTTTGTTGATAGAAAAACTCCCTTTCTGGATGGTATGCATGTTATGCATCACCTTGTATTTAGCAGTTTCTAAATTTCGAAACTGAAAGTGTCAATTTCGATATTACGGAACATGACAAAATGGTCCAAAATTTCGAAACTATGTAGCTTCGAAATTTCGGAATATCCCTCGTATAAATATAAATATTCCGGACATATTCACATGGTCAACTGATCCCAAACTAGGCATAGCCAGTACTATGGGTACCAGAGACTGATATATATGCTAGATAAATATTTAACACCCAGACACAGAACAAACATCTGTGTTTATCACACAAATGTTTGTCCAGTGCGGGGATCGCACCCGCGACCTCTAGCGCAGAAGGCAGAGTTACTACTAACTGAGCTATGAGGCCAGTCGAGTATGGACGCATGATCTACAATAACCTGAACAATGTCTGTAACCTGGTTATCGCAGGATTATCTCCGTGCTCTGCATTGAACTAAAAGGGAGTATGCACACGCGAACATTCAATTGAATTTTCGGATTATGCCTGGAAAATGACAAGCTCAGCATTTCATTAGACTCTGTATTAATTAGATTATTAACTTTTGAGCCAGCCCCTTAGATTTCCAGCACGACCGACCTTGCGCGGCCTGCACCCAAACAATCATTTGAGGGGATTTGCAGGGCAGTCTCATATGGGTTGGGTTGGCTCATCCCCTAGAATGTTTTCCCCTAGTCTCCTCTTACGACATCCTCGTGTAGTAAGTAATGGAGGCGCTTATTCTTCAGCCGGGGCCAACACGGCGATACATAATTACAAGCCACAAAAAATTTACTAAATAAAATTGGCAAGGCCTCTGACACTTGTAATGCATTTTCGATATAAATTCTTGAATGTCTAGTCAATAATGCAGAATGTGTATAGATTTCATAAATATTTCTGCAATAAAATTTCAATAATATCCCTTGAAGGTCTTTCTAGTTATCGAAGTGTTTACAGAGTGTTGCAATTTACTAAATGGAGCGCTACAGGGCGTGCCTACGACCAGTGAAATTAGTTAGAGTTCGCATTGAGTCCACATCGTATGTGGAGTGGAGAATGGTTTCCTTATCAGTTCCTGTCAGTGAGAAGTAGGCCAGTCCCACGGCAGCAATGCGGTGGGTGCACTCTACTATAGGTACTTAGATAACGACAATTTGTAACTATAGACGACGACGCGACGGTTCTATGTAGATGACCTCGGTGGCGTAACGAGTACTCGTCTAAGACGCAAGAGGTGCGACCTCGATTCCCGCTACGGGATTAAAGTTTGTAAATATTTGTTTCGGGTCTGGCTGTTGTGGTATCATAGTACTCTTATCTTTCTGATACCCACGACACATAGAATGCTAGTGTAGAGTCAGGACTATGTATGTGGTTGGGTGTTATATATTTATTTCTAAGTAGGGGTATTTGTCACCACCTACGTAATAAACATCATCATCATCATCTTTATTTCAGCCGTACGACGTCCACTGCTGAACATGGCCTCCCCCACAGACAGCAAATTCCTTATCATGTGGGGGGGCTTGCCCATACTCACCACGCCGGGCATGCGGGTTGGCGAGCGCAGGTAGAGCTATCGTTGTTAAAATGAGGGATGCTGCTGCCCATCCCCTGAATGGTAATCCCCTGATATGTAATAAACATACATGTGGTGAAATCGCTTGGGCATTTCTACAGATAATACGGATATTTTGTCCTGGCTCCAAAATAATATATAGCAATAACATAATTCTGTGCTTATCATTTTAACAGTTTAGACCTAGAACATATAGAATAGAATAGAATATGTATTTATTTCTCTCAACAAAGGTTAACAGTAATGGATGGAATACAGCAGAATATAAGTATTGTAGGTAGTTAAGTTAACCCGTTTTGTGAGACACACAGAACACCGGGCCCCATATGATAATACCAATCGAAATGTTAAGTATCGATTATGATAAAAGCTCGAAAATATTGATTATTGATTTACTATCGAGCTGTTGTAGCTAACAGCTGACTCTCAAATTTTATAATCAGTGAAAGCAAACCTTAAATCGAGAGACAGTCCTACAGAGGCCAATACACTCTGCGCTGTCGAGTGTCGACCCTGTAGGTGAAACGGCGGTCATACGTTCGTCATCCGAAAGGTCTACTTGCGTCTACCAAGTTCGTCATCTCTACCTCTTTAAATAATTTCATAGATATATATATATATACTAGCCTCATAGCTCAGTTGGTAGTAACTCTGCCTTCTGCGCTAGAGGTCGCGGGTTCGATTCCCGCACTGGACAAACATTTGTGACTAACACAGATGTTTGTTCTGTGTTCGGGTGTTAAATATATATCTATTATGTATATCAGTCTCTGGTACCCATAGTACAGGCTATGCCTAGTTTGGGATAAGTTGACCGTGTGTGATTATGTCAAAAAAAAAAAAACGGTTCTTGTTAAGTGACGTTTCAGTATTCGGGCGTTAAACTCTTATTTATCTATATAATATACCTGCTTTATTCTGTTTATAGTTACCTAGTTAGTAACATCATAAATAATTTACTTTAATAATTTAAGATATACCATCTTGGTCCTTCTCTAATCTTTTCAGTCCAGTCCATCCTAAGGTTGCCTGGCAGAGATCGCTCTTAGCGATAAGGCCGCCCATTGTATTGCCGTGTAAATTTGTAATTGTGATCTCATGTATTAGTGTTATCTATCTATCTTATTAAACTCTTATAACAGAAATTGTAACAAATATTGTGTGTGGTTACAAATAAAAGTTTTTTCTTTCTTTCATCGCCGCAATTTTTTTTGAAGTAATTTGTTGTTGTAAATTTGCGAGGTTCTTTCTTGTGTCAATACCGTGTATACAGTTCATAGTTATGCATACCTACTCGTTTTTATTATCCCTAGTAGAATAGTTGGTTATCTTGAGAAACATATTCTTATGCTGGTCTTACCAGCCAGTGACAACCCACGCTTAGCCGTGGGTGGTTGCTAGTCAAATAACAAATGCTAATATATTAACAGCTATAGCTGTTAGGAGTAGAATTTAGAATGCACTTCTTATTATTTAGCCGTGGTTTTAAGTATGAGTACCTAACACGTGGTATACAGTGCTGGTCACTGCTCATAGGCGAATGATATGCTGTACTGTACGTACAGAGTATGTCATTGACATGGAAACGACAGGGGAAGAACTACATATATTACTAACAAATTCTTTTCGGATGGTTAATCTATATTGCAACACTAACTTTAACTATTAGTAATTAATTCATACCTTTTAATTTATACACTCAAACTAATGTCTAAAATAACATGGTTCTTACCTACCAAAAATAAATTTTATTTACAGAAAGAAACTTAAAACTAATACAAGTTAATATTTACAAAATACACAAGAAACAGTTGAGCCATCTAAAGACCGTTACAAACGATCTATAGATAGCTCAACTGATCCAGATCACTACCAGTCGGAAGCGTCCCCAAGACGCTGGCGGAATTGCCACGCTGGATGGCAATGCTAATTCGCTGGGCCAAATAACTATTAGTTAGTCTAGTGTTTTTTTTTTTTTTTTTGATAATCCCGGCTCACTAGATCCTTTTTTTTTGTACCCTTACTTATATATAACTACCTAAATTTTTCTTTTTTGATCTGTCGTCCTCGTTCTATAAAAAATATTTATAAAATAATTATCAGTGGATTCTTATAATTGGCCTTCAGCATACATGAACATAACATGTATTTAATATTTTTCTTATAAATAAATAAATATTCCGGACATATCACACACGGTCAACTGATCCCAAACTAGGCATAGCCTGTACTATGGGTACCAGAGACTGATATACATAATAGATATATATTTAACACCCAGACACAGAATAAACATCTGTGTTAGTCACAAATGTTTGTCCAGTGCGGGAATCGAACCCGCGATTATCTATGTACCTAGCTGTAAGTTTTCCTAAAATTGTAAAATAAAATATATAATCGAAATACTCGACACTACTAGTAGCTCTTGGTAGAGCTGCAGTTGAAGAGGGAGAGATAAATTGCTTTCTGGACACAAACTTGTAGCCGTCACTATCTACTGACATACACTAGATGTCCGACATTCTTGGGGGTTACAGTTTCATAAGCCTAATTAAATGTTATGTCGAAAAATGTGTACGCGTAACAATATAATGTTAATTTAATCTTAAAATCCCAAGATGGCCGTTGCAGAAAAAACCTGGCTACATGGGGTATATATAATCGACTCGTCCAGAGTACAGTGCGAGTGCGGAGCCCCCGTACAGGACATGCGGCACCTGCTTACCTGCCCACTGTGCACGGCCACCTGCACTTGGGAGGACCTAAATGGGGCAACGGAAAGGGCCATCGAGTTTGCTACATATTGGTCGAGTAGAGTTTGAAAGAGTCCTTGACTCGAGAAGAAGAAGAAGATCTTAAAATATTTATTGTAAAATATTTTTTTATGTTTGTGCGCCCTTAGGTGAGGCCCAGAGATCCATGTATTATGTACTACACCTGCGCCTACAAACGAATAAATAATATTATAAGAAATAAATTCTCGTTTACTCACCTCTGTGTATAAGCTCCTCGAAACTAGTGACTACCAGTCCCTTCCTCACGCTCCGAGAACTGTCCCATATCTTGAAAGGCCTCTTTCCTCTAACCTCCTGTAAAACACCACACATCCATGTTAACAGTAAGTATAAATTGTTAATCAACTTTTAGGTCCACTTTAGTTATTTATTCACAGATTGAATTAGTTTTTGAGAATATTTTGCTATAATTTTTATAAGTTTTTTTTAGTAAAAGATACAAATAATTAAATGATACGATTGTTTACCATTGGTTTTTCGTAAATACACCACTTCTACGAGCTCCCATGACTACTCATCCGTAGATTACATCGAGCGAACCATTTTTGTACCAGGTGAACCATCATGCAGTGCTGCCTCGCATTCGATTCAATCGAATTCATCCACTACAAAACGTCATACGAAAGTGAGTGATGTGTTGCCCGGCTACGGCGTAGCACCGCTACGGACAGCGTAGTGCGTAGCAGTGCTCCGTAGCTGGCGCTGGGTGCAAGCAGCAGCGGTGCAACGCCCGCGCCCGCACACCCCCCGCACCCCACCCCGCACCGCGTCCTGCCGACACGCCCCTGCCCCCCGCGCCCCGCGCGCACGCACTGTGCGTTGACCCACTGACATCGTCGCCCTGCACGATCTTTAATCTAGACTGGGACCTTTGAAGTTCGAAGACACCGAAAAAGTTAGGCGTCCTTCGGTCACCTACGAGTACGAGTCGACGACACCGTCTATTTTCGGCAAATCAATCCGTTCGGAGAGCTCCGTCACGATCTAAGCGAGCGCTTATGCGTCCCGTTGGCCGAATCGGAGCACATCAAGCCGTAAAAAGGCCATTATAAGTCGAGGCTGCGATACGTCGCTCGACTCACGACTTCCTCCGATAAGTTCTTGCCGAGACGTACCTCCTGCTGTATCTCGACGATCATCTTCCCGTGGGCTCAGTAGTGTCGAAAAAAAATGCGCCGCGTTGAAATTGTGTAAATAAAAATGTGCTATTGAAGTCTCGCGCGTTGCGAATAAGGGTTATTTTAGATAATGGCGGGCGGCGCGGTGCGCCTCGGCGGAGCGCCGCGGCCGCACTGGAGGCGCTCGTGAGTCGTGACCGGGTCGCGGCCCCGCCCGCCCCCTGCCCCGCCAGCTCCCCCCCTTCCCCGCGCTCCGGCCCCCCCCGCGCCCCGCACTGCAGCGCGAGCCCCTAATCTCTTGATGCCGTAAGATGTGGAAATTAGCGATGCCGATGATGCACTTTTGAAGATCAGACGTGAGACGGTTTCTGAGTATGATGTTTTTAGCAAAACCTGCTAATTTCAATCTGATGTTGTGAATAGTATTTTACTTTTTATAAGCACAAACATAAGGTTCTTTTAAGATTGTTTCTGTAATCATGTATCGTAATAAAATATAATCAAACAGTTGCTTGATTTTCGTGTAACTTCTTTCTTGATCTTTTTATAACTGATTATTAACTAACAATGAAAATTAAAAACAAAATATTTGGAAATCAAGAAGGTAATGATTCTTTTCGCACTTTTTGAGCTATAACTCGTTCGTTCAAAGTTGTTAAGCAGTTTCGTAGCATGTGCTACGCAGTGCCTGGAATTATTTAGCAAATGGATGTTAGAACTTTTTATTAAACTTGTTACATATCATTCCAATTGGATAATTCACTGCAGTCATATATTTTACTAGAATATGCACACAGCTGCACTCGTGTCGTCGATTCTTATGGGCCATGGTTGCCGAAAAGTTTCGATCTAGCGGGATTCGAATCTGCATCTTCGCTTTGCATCGGCAAAGATGTAAGGTTTCGATTGTCTGATTATCAATGTACGGAATTATGGGAGCTAAAATACCTACTGCTCGAAAACAAACAGAGGCAAGTGGAGACGCCTTAGGACTAAATATTTTTTCGGCCCAATTGTCTCGGTTTTCGGGACATTACTAAAGTACATCTATAATGAATTCAGTAAAACAACTATCGAAAATATGTTAATTTATTGAATTTATCGAGTTTTATAATTCTTTGGCAGGAAGTTTGAAAAATACTTTACTGATAGCCGTGTTCCTTCAAAACTTTCAATCATTTGTGACACAAATGTTATGTTTGCAAATATGGGGATAAAGTGTGACTCGCAAAGGCTGTTTCGTACACACTACACTGTCGTGTGGGTGGTGACCGCGGCTTTAGCCTTCAAGGAAAAAAGCAACTTACGCTATTATTAAATGTACGCTTACGAGTAATAACCGTGATTTATGATGCCATCAAGATAATTTGCAAATACAATTCATTTATTACTCCGCGACGTGACGTATGCGTCATAATCTAACTGTGTTTAGCCACACCATGCGTGGGAACAGTTCGCGTAATCTATTGTGATTGACTGCGCTTCATAATTAACCCCAATTTAAGCTTTATCATAAAGGTGTAAGGTTGGAAGCAGCTTTTGTTTCAACCCACGGGTGGTAATAAAATGTCATGTAGCCCATTTTCTATGGGATCATTTCAGTGGCGGATTTGCCCTAAGGCCCAGTAGGCCCGGGCCTGGGCAGGCAGATATTAGGGGCGGCAAAACGTGATAAAAAAATCACTGATGATAGCAAGAAATAAATCAAATGCAAAGTACCTAAATATTTAAAAGGCTGCTCCATAGACTTATTACTACTAGCTACAGTAGACATGCAGCTTCGAACAGAGTTCGTCGTTTCTGATTTCAATTTATATAAAGTTGGCAATAAAGTAAATTCATTGTGTACCTAGTCTATAATGATGGGTGCTGAGAAAGGGGCGGCACATGGCCTGGTGGGGCCTAGAGCGGCCAAGACTGCAAATCCGCCACTGGATCATTTGATTGGCGCTATGTTGGAATACGTGGGATTTGGTGGAACGAGAGTTTAGTATAAAAATCATCATAATGAAAGGTCGAATTTTAGATTAAGTTTTGTTTCCATTGACCTTTCAAGTGTTTTGGAGTGTGACTAACCCACATATAAAAATATAGAGTAAAACCAATGTCCTCTGTTTTTTTGATAACTTTTTTTTTAATGTTATGCGGAGGCGTACAGGGCTTCAGTAATTCATTCAGTAATTAATTTATTGTTTGTGAATCAGGTACATTTAACAGTCAGTTCATAGGACTAGTCTAGATCGCTAGATTCTGCCACTTGGGCGTACAAACATTTAATAAACATTTCAATTATTAAAGCATGCATTAATTTAGTTATCTGCCTTTATTACATCGTCAAAAATTAATATACATCTAAAAAAAATTAACATAGGTAATAAAAAGTAGGTAAATGCGAGTAATATGTCAGAAAAATATTTAAGTGAGTCAAATTAATTAGGTCAATAACTAAGCTAAACAATAGTACGGCTTACGGCTTTTCTGTTGGTAAGTGGTTACCGACGCCTATTGACATAAGCAACACCTCCTCTAACAATTTCATGGTGTTCTACACTTTCGAACGGTACCATAAAAATACAGGATTTTATTTCTCTACTTGCGGGTTTGGGTCCCGGCTCAGGCTTTTTTACAAATCTGAATAAAATAAAGGTTTATGTAAAATTTTCTATCTTTAATATTTACGGTACTTTTCCCCAGAAGCATTGGTTTCGTCCACCTGTAAGTACATAGATTTGGACATTGAGCACCCCACACAAACTAACTTTTAATTATTCTGTGATTTCATTTTACTATTCATCGCGACCATGTGCCTATTTTGGACTTACTACTGTCTGACGTGTATATGTATACCTACAATATAACAAACTTTTACTTGACTTGCGTGCGTTAGTTCAGCTTATGCTGAGACCAGTGGTGCAATTGTGTAAGCGTAATGGTAATGAAGATCGTAACTTTTAGGGTAATTTTAACGTTCCAAACTTGACAAGGGAAAACTTCAAGACCTTAGCTTCTTCCTTTTCATGTTTGAAAAACTTCAGATGTAGCTATAATTGATAAAATCATCTTTTAAATTGCGATCTTCATTACCATTTTGCTTACACAATAGCCTGGCTGTACCTATTTGCCCCACACAACACATACCTATGTGCCTTCCTACTATTTTTAACCTTCCTATCTACCTAGGTACCTACCATAATTGTGTATGTACCTACCTAGGAATATATTTGCCTGATTTTTTCTTCTTAAATTTTTCTTTTTACTCCTTTCTGTATTTTGTATTTTGTTGCCTTGTTTGCCTACCTAGAGACATACTAATAATATTGTAAAACTTGTTGTGTGATGTGTGGGACAAATAAATAGATTATCTTACTTTTTCCTAGTTTTTTCCTAGTTAGTGAAGGTTAAAAACTTACTTGCAGGTGAGTTTTGACCATGTGAGTTTGGTATCCAAAAATATTTCGTCACTAGCCCCGTATAGCACTAGCACTAAGTATATTTCCGGGTTAGTTTCATAATCCCCACCAGCTCTGCCCACCGGTTCATTTTGCTACAAAACGAAAAATCGTCTCCATAATCCCCGCCGCGTAATTATCGTGGCGGTGGGGATTACGAGCATTCCTGTGTGTGACAGCAGACTGACACTAGTTTACCCGACTGCCGAGAAGGAAGGATGTTAATGTTTTAATCGCATGTCCTGTCAAATTCGGTATCCGCAACGACACAGGACACGGACGTATATGCCACGCAGTGCGTCATTTAGCTTCTCTAAGTATATGAGTTTAGTGGCAAAAAAGGTGTTTGGTAATTGTTTGGTAATTGTTTGGCTTGTCTAGAAAAACACATTTTTTAGAGGCCCTAGTGTGAGTTCTAGTGATTTCTCACTTTTCATTTTTCGACCGTGAAAAGTGTATCTATAGATTACTGGTTTGTGTAGGCGCCCCTTTTCGTGACTCCATACAAAAACGAAAAGTGACAAATTAGAATTAACGAGTACTTGCACTTGGTTCTCAGGTAGTTGCCACACCCGGAGCAAAGTCAAAAGGATTCGATCAGAATTCAATTTACTTGTAAAGAACCGTCCTTTGAAACAATTTACAGAATAAAAGCCTCGACCTAAGTGCACTAATGCAAGCTTTGGTCAAGTGTGATAGTACCTACCTAACGCTGGCCTCATAGCTCAGTTGGTAGTAACTCTGCCTTCTGCGCTAGAGGTCGCGGGTTCGATTCCCGCACTGGACAAACATTTGTGACTAACACAGATGTTTGTTCTGTGTCTGGGTGTTAAATATATATCTATTATGTATAACAGTCTCTGGTACCCATAGTACAGGCTATGCCTAGTTTGGGATCAGTTGACCGTGTGAATATGTCCGGATTTAAAAAAAAAAACAAAAAAACGCTAGTCCAAATGCTAGTAAAATAGGCTTTAATCTCTAGGATATCTAAGTTTAAAGACCAATGCATTTTGCATGCGTTGTGACAGGTTCTAACTGAAGGTTGTATGTAGTTACCGTTTCGAGTAGGTATAACATCCACGTGAACTTCATCATCATCATCATCATTTCAGCCGTTCGACGTCCACTGCTGAACATGGCCTCCCCCACAGACAGAGCAAATTCATATTCATATTATTCATTTATTTCACCCTTAGCGTTACATTGCATAACATAGGTATGTCCAATTACAGTTATTTTAATAAATTATCATGCAGATTATTAATTTAGTATTTAATTCCTTATCATGTGGGGGGATTTTCCCATACTCACCACGCTGGGCATGCGGGTTGGCGAGCGCAGTTAGAGGTATCGTTGTTAAAATGAGGGACGCTGCTGCCCATCCCCTAGCTTTTTTCCCTTAGTCACCTCTTACGACATCCGCGGATAGGTAGATATGGAGGGGCCTATTCTTCAGCCGGGGCCACCACGGCTCGTGAACTTGAAAAACTTTAATTGCAGAAAGAAAATTAAAAATAATACAAGTTAATATTTACAAAATACACAAGAAACAGTTGAACTATCTAAAGTCCGTTACAAACGATCTTTATATAGCTCAATTGATCCAGATCACAACCAGTCGGAAGCGTCCCCGAGACGCACTGGTGGAATGGCCACGCTGGATGGCAATGCTATGTGAATATGAATTTATACCAGATAGACCTACTAAATTATCTATCTATCCTACTTCCTACAAATCTTAGTATCCTACTTCCTACTAATATTATAAATGCGAAAGTTTGTGAGGATGTTTGTTATTCAATCACGCCCTAACGGCTCAACCGATTTCGTTGAAACTTGGAATATAAAGAGTTCTTTACCTAGAATAACATATCGGTAGGCTACTTTTTATGTAGGTACTACGCGAGCGAAGCCGTGGGCGGAAGCTAGTATTATTATAAATCTGAAAGTTTGTGAGGATGTTTGGATGTCTGGATGCTTGTGGTTCAATCACGCCTAAACGGCTAAACCGATTTAAATGAAATTTGGAATAGATAGAGTTATTTACCTAGAATAGCATAAAGGGTACTTTTTATCTAGGTGCCAGGCGAGCGAAGGCTTATTTAATTATCCGCGGGCGGAAGCTAGTACCTAAATAAATAAGTCAAAAAAACATATGATCTCAAATTATACTGGCAAAAAGCCGTGAACTGCAGCAGATTACTACCTTCTTGCACCCCTTCGAAGGGCGAGGGGGGGGAAGTGCCAGACAAATGAACGCCGGAGGTGTGAACATAAAAGTGGAGTGCGAAACGTTTGTTTTTACAAGAAGCGCGCTTATTGGACATGCCGGCGCTGGAATGGCTGCGAGGTATGCTGGAGAGACGTGTGAAGCTGAGAATTAGACACTGTGGGAGATATAAGATCACTATGGAAGCCGTGGGTGTAGGTACACATATTTTTAAGTAGAACGTTTTACACTGGCAAAAGAATAAGTATAGCAATGTTATTACAAGGTGATTGTTGAACTCTAAACTAATCTATCCTATTTGGATGCTGGAGGAAAGTCTGGTGGGTCGTTAAATAAAATTCACTCTGCTATCAACTGTTCTATTCGCTACCAATTGCAAGAAGGAAGACGGAAGAGAGTACAAACAGTGTTGCCATAACAATTAAATTAACATAATATAATAAATGTTGCCATTAATGCAAACAGTGATTCATAACATGTATACAATCCCAAAAGGGGGTTATTCTATCAACAAAAAGAAATAATACAAAAAAACATTAATTATGATGTTTTTTTATTTGTTTTTTTTATTCTTTTATCACAGCCTTTCTCAAATTAGCTGTTTTTGAAAATAAAACTACTAACTAAACGTACAAGAAGTTCGAAATCGAGATTGCTACCTAAATCAGCTGATTCGTTGAGTTTGACCTGATTTGACCCCAAAACAGCTGACTTTAGCATAAAGTTTTTTCAATGAAAAATGTGGAGTTTCCAAAAGTCGTAGAACAAACTTTATTGCCAATTGGTTGTAGAGAAAAGCCCCTTAAGGGATGGAATACATTTTATGCATCACATTGTTTAGTCAAAAAAAAATTTTTTTTTTTTTTATTCTTTTATTTTAATTAGGACTTTGAGTCACTTTGTGACTATGCCAGCCCTGTTACAACTTGCATTTATAATTCTTACTTACTTACTATATTATAAACTAATTTAAAAAGTGTCATAGCCGCATCGACCAACGGGTCAGATATATAAAAAAAAAAAAGATAATTTGCACACACAATTTTAAATTTCAGTAATGGCCAGTTATTTTAAAAATCTTTGAGCTTTTCTATTACCAAACTACTTTTAGAAAGATGGCGCATTATTCACACTCCTTTTTAAAAAACTTTCATTGGAATATCTCTGATGAACATCTAACGAATGGAGGCGATGAGATTAACATTATAATTATCGGTTTTCCATAACTTTCATTCGGAAGAAAGGGCGCGGTCATTCTGCAAAAATCCTGAGGGCGGCAACTTTATAAATCTCTTCATGAGAAGATTAATGCTTAAACGAAGGAATTAAAGGATCTTGGGCCATCGCCGAATCGAACCAATCTCACCAAGGATATTTTAACTTACGAACGCTCAAATAATCTGCTTTCATTTATTGCTCTAGAACTGCTAAGAACCAATCAAACTCGAATGTTGGTGTGCCTAACTACGGAAAAAAACGCGATTTTGGGGATTAAAAAAGTCTTCAATAAAGTAGCAAGGCCTTATAACATCTATTCTCCAGGGTTTATAAAAAGTCAGATGGAACTTTTTACTCACTTGGTGCCTGGGATATGTTTTAAGATTGTTTTAAGGTTTGCCCAGCACCTATAACACCCTCTCAGCCTAGTCGGCTTAATCCACAGGAAAGACAGAGTCAATAATATATTTTTTACAAAAACTGACTGATTCTTCAGGCCGTGGTGGCACCGGCTGAAGAATAGGCCCCTCCATATCTACCTATCCGCGGATGTCGTAAGAGGCGACTAAGGGAAAAAAGCTAGGGGATGGGCAGCAGCGTCCCTCATTTTAACAACCATAGCTCTAACTGCGCTCGCCAACCCGCTTGCCCAGCGTGGTGAGTATGGGCAAATCCCCCCACATGATAAGGAATTTGCTCTGTCTGTGGGGGAGGCCATGTTCAGCAGTGGACGTCGAACAGCTGAAATGATGATGATGATGATGATAGGTTCAGATATCGAGTTACATACCCACAAAAAAAAAACAACCTCCGTCTTTTTGAAGTCTGTTAAAAAGTGTGGAGCTGACTAAGCTGCGGGTTTCCTTACGATGTTTTCCTTCACCATTATGAGCATGTGCTAATGCGCTCATACATTTTTCGAATAGAAAAATCCACGGTACACGACCGGACGACCTTTAGATTGTGAGACGCCATTGGTGCACGGCCGGGATTGGAGCCTACGACGTTCAGACTGAGAGGCGAGGTACTTCCCACTTGGCCAACATGGTTCAGTAAAATATTGCTCATAACCTTCTATTGCAGCCGTTTTAGGTACTTAGCTAATAGAAATAGATTATACTACAAATGGTTTCCATGCATAGAAAAGGAAGAAGATTTTTTTTTTTTAGTTATTCCTGAGTACAGTATACAGAATAAGTTATTTATTACACCATAAGTAACATGTCATTACCAAACATTTTATTATATTCATTAATAATTATTAATTTATATAAAAATATACAATTTATGAGCTCTAAGTATTCTTCTAGGTCATAGAAAACTGATTCCGTCAGGAATTTTTTAGCCTTATTTTAAAGGCAGGCATGGAAGGTGCGTCACGTATCTTTACTGGCAATCGGTTATAGACGGAAGGTCCCATGACATAGACCGATCACTGAGATTTCTGAAGTCTGTGTTCAGGTGTTACCAGGCGGTGCGAGTAGCTATTACTCCGCATCCCGCGAGTCGTGTTCACCCCACGACGCTGGAACAAGTCCAAATGCAGGTGCGTAAAAAGGGCTACCTGGTATTTAAGCTCAGATAGTAGAGTCATAATATTCAATTCGTTAAACAGTTCCCTGCACGATACGTCACTCGGGACACCCACTATAGCGCGTACGGCTCGTTTTTTTTTTTTTTTTTTTTTTATTGTCACACACAAAGGTTAAAGCATTATAAATGCTTGGAATACAATATTTATTATACTCTACATATTATTATTACTACATTCCAATTTGTGAAAAGGTATCATCGAAAAAAATTATAGACACCAAGCCGTGTTTGTTGCCTGATTCTTCTAGGCTTGGTCGCGAGGAGCAGGCATAGCTTCACCTAGTTTCTAAGACGTTTCAAAGTGATCCTAGTGATTTTATTGATATAAAAGCCTTTTGACTTTGACTTTGATTACAATCTAGCCAAGTAGGCTAATGAGTAATGTGACTTTGACATAAAAAAAAAAAAATTCTTACAGTTTCTATTTAAGGGGAAGACACTTTGTTATTGTGTTCTTTAAAAGTAGTTACTATCACTTGCACTACATTTCACTATTTTTTATTTTATAAAGGAAGAAGAATTTTATAAAGGAAGAAGTAAAAATGAATAAGTGATTCCATACGCCTTTTAGAGGAGGCCAATGTCTGCGATATTTTTGGTTCTATGATACCCAAGATTTTTGACTCAATTATTTTTCAGCCGATTTTCTTGTCCCGTATCTGAATAATTATGAAAGCTCTACGAGCGACGCTGCAACTCAGGGATTAGTTAAATTAAATTAAATTAATTAAATTTTAGTTAGATAGCGCTGATTAAGTGGTCCCATTTTGTCTGAAGCGATATTTCAAATAGGTACCTACTCATGTAGATTTTAAAATGAGGCCAAATAGGTGATATGAACCTTGCGTTTGTTTGTTTGCTTGTCATTCAAATTCAAACGATTTTTTGATCGCGTTAAATTTTTCATACTTTTAGGTTCCGTACCTCATTTGGAAAAACGGATCACTTTGTTGTCTGTCTGTCTGTCCGTCTGTCAAGACCCTTTTTCTCAGAAACGGTATCAACTTGATTTATACCACCTATTAAGGTCTATGGGCTTATGGTGCCGTATAAAAATCAAAGCTCTAGCTTAATGCATTAAAAAGATATGGCAATGAATGTACAATTTTTGTATGGAAATGGCACAAATGAAAATCCTCGTTATAACAGGGAGAGAGTGGAATAGCACATAGGCTACTTTTTATCCTCATAGGTACCACGCGAGCGAAGCCACGGGCGGAAGCTAGTGTAATCATCATCATCATCATCATTTCAGCTGTTCGACGTCCACTGCTGAACATGGCCTCCCCCACAGACAGAGCAAATTCCTTATCATGTGGGGGGATTTGCCCATACTCACCACGCTGGGCAAGCGGGTTGGCGAGCGCAGTTAGAGCTATCGTTGTTAAAATGAGGGACGCTGCTGCCCATCCCCTAGCTTTTTTCCCTTAGTCGCCTCTTACGACATCCGCGGATAGGTAGATATGGAGGGGCCTATTCTTCAGCCGGGGCCACCACGGCCCCGTAATAATAAATATAAACTCGGATATATTTAAATTCCTTATTTTAATTTTTTATAGGTATTCTTTTTGAGCTCCTAATGGAAGCTAGATTGTTATCAACATTCCTTTCACAAAGCAGTTTCGTGCAGACTACCAGACTCTACTGTCACGAGATCTCAGCCGCTTAAACGGTTAGTGAAAGCTTTTGTTTAGTTAGATTACAAAAAAGGATGTTAATTAACCAGAGCAAAAGGGTTTTTTTTTACGGTTTCATACGGTAACTCGTACTCCTGAGGCCCCAGATACAGGCTTACACGCCTAGTCGCCTAGTTCGGGCGGCGACGTTAACTCAAAATATATATTTTTTGTTCTATGTTACTTGATATTTCTGCCAATTTTATTGATAATCGACTTAAATGATTCTTTCCCTGGTGTATAGAAAATTATCGCGAGGTGGTCTGTTATAAATTTTACTCCTGATGATTTTCTACTTGTCCCAAAAACGTCATCTCTTGGAATCACGACTTGCCGGAACATTTTTTGTGAATGATGTATACTTTTGTTTTTTAACCTACTTCAAAAAGGAGGTTTTTTTGTGTATTTTACTCGATATCTCTGCCAATACTAAACCGATTTTGATAATTGTTTCGCTGGTGTACAGAGTATGATCCCGGGGTGGTCCCATATTAATTTAATTCTTGAGGGATTGCTTGCTACTTGTCCCGTAAAACTTAAAAAAAAACGCCATCATCTCTTGAAATCACCACTTGCCGAATTTTTTTTTGTCGACGTTGGTATGGTATTGTTATCCCCGCGACTTCGTTTGGTTGCTGCTATTTTTAGGGTTGTGTGTCGGGAATTCCTTCCTGTGCACCCATACGTTACAACCGGAGGCTTCCCTGCAAATTTAATACTCTTAGGATTTTGGTTAGGCTCTGCATTGATTTTCAAAGAGAATAAAAACCACTACGTTTTATTGTCAGTCAGTCAGTCAGTACCGTAAGAGTTTTTTTTTTCTCCCTAACGGGCAGGCTAAAGTCCGAGACCATACCGCCTAGGTACCGTAAGAGTATTGATGGTGAATGGATGTCATACTTACTTTTGTTTTTTATTCGAAAGTGTAGGTTGGCCAGTGTCATCCTCAGTAGATAAGCAAAACGCAAAGAGGTTGATAACAAACAAAGAGGTTGATATTAATCTTGTAAATATTTAGGAATTTGAAGTCGGTTTTTAGTTTTTATAAAAAATATCTTATTATTCAAAAGTTTGAGTGGCCAGTGAGTGATTTTTTTATTTTTTTATTCAGGACATATGATCCCAAACTAGGCATAGCCTGTACTATGGGTACCAGAGACTGATATACATAAAAGATATAAGTTAATACGACATTTGAAAATTAGCTTTTTATCGGTCATTTTAATGTGTTAACACCACAGCCAAACATTAGGAACCGAGCTACGCACGTATTTTAAAAAGGAATTAGTGCAGATAGGTATATCTGATTCAAAATATAATTGTACGGTAAAAAACAAATGAACTGTCTCAATAATTTTGAATCATCAGATCAGCTGTTCAATTTATTAGTTCACTGTTAAATATTCGTCAAAAAGTGGCAGCGTCGTAACTGTCAGAACGTGAACATGATTATTCGTTAGATTATAGTTCAATTTGGGGTCTCAATGATTTTCGACTCATCACTCGATTACAATAAGGCACCACAGGGAACTCAACCAACCAATCCCTGTACCAGGTTCAACCTTTACCTGTCGCCTGCAGATGTATCGGTTAGTTAAGGCTGCGGTGTGATGCCAACTCGTTCCCCTACGGTTGAATGCTTAAGTGCCTATTTAAAGTGGTTATTAGCTTCTAGCCGCACAGGTACTTAATTGATCGAGTGTGTGAAGCGAGCGACATCTCCGAGTATAGTTGGACGAATCGGCATTGAATACGTACTATGAATGTATGCTGGTCCAACGATAACTTTCTATTTCGATAGTCGCAGGGGATGTTGTATAAATTGAGCTATCTATAGATCGCTTGTAACGGTCTTTAGATAGCTCAACTGTCTCTTGTGTATATTGTATTGTTACTTGTACTAGTCTAAATTTTACCATTTTGTGAAAAAGGATCATCGAAAAAAATGATAGGCACCAAGCCGTGTTTGTTGCCTGATTCTTCTAGGCTTGGTCGCGAGGAACAGGCGTAGCTTCACCTTCAGTTTCTAAGACGTTTCAAAGTGATCCTAGTGATTTTATTGAAAAAATGCCTTTTGACTTTGACTTTGACTGTTAACCTACCTACCTACTTTAGAACCTACGCTTTATTTTATTTTTTGTGATTGTTACCTACTGTTGTTTCTTCCGTTTGATTTTATCTCTGTCTATGCTGTATTTGTGTGTGTCAAATAAATAATTTATTCTTCTATCAAATGGGATGGTTTTTGAAATATGGTGGGGCAAAAAAAAGCAGGTCGTGTCAAAGTCAAAGTCAAAAGTCAAAAGGCATTTATTTCAATAAAATCACTAGGATCACTTTGTGGGTTATCGTATTAAAAAGGTTTTAAGTATTTAACGTTTCAAAACTAGGTAACTAGTTATTTTTTTATGCAGGAGTTATGAATTTTCGCAATATGTATTAAAGTTAAGGTCAATTTTTTTTTTTATTTTTTATTTTTTTTTTATACAACAGAGGCGGCAAACAAGCTTACGGCCCACCTGATGGTAAGCGGTTACCGTAGCCTATGAGCGCTTGCAATACCAGAGGCATCACGCACGCGTTGCCGACCCCGAACCCCCTTCTCCCCTAAAGAGCTCTGGCAACCTTACTCACCGCAGGAACACAACACTATTTGAAACAAATAATGTTATTTGGCTGCGATCTTCTGTAAGGCGGAGGTACCTCCCCAGGCGGGCTGCTCCAATTCAGAACTCTCGCTGTGCCCTACCTCCTCTTCAATTAAATTCATCTTTTTACGAGCTCCCGCTCGCGGGTTCGCTCGCGTTGTACCTACAATCATAAAAAAGCCATGTGCTATTCCAGACTATAATCTGTCACTGTGCCAAATTTCATCTAGATTCGATCAGCCGTTCTGGCGTGTTTGAGTATCAAACGTCCAATCCATCCGAAAATGTTCAAAATTTACCAAAACTTCAGTTATTTTGATTTGACTTTTCTGGAACAGTGCTGACTGAGAATGTGCGTGTATAACCATACTTAGATATCGGTGTTTCAAATGGTACGTAGGTATATCACGCCTAGTGGATAGTTGAACCAGACCTACTCGTGGGAGCAAGAGTAGGCCTATATTATCATACCATAGACTTGTCCACGCTACTCCGACGTGTTGGGTCATGGGTCCGGGATTCGAACTCCTGACTTTTTGTTCGGCTGTTTTACTACCCTCCCACACTGCTTGAGAACTACTTTGTTGTAAATCAGTGTCATAACTTTTATGACATGTACATGTTTATTTAGATTGTTAAATAACTTACTTTTAAATTTCCTCTGAAAATTTAATAAATTATGAACATAGCTGAAATGTGTAATTATGAGTTTAGTTGTAGTTTTATTTTATGATAACTAGACAAATATGAAATCTACGTGATTCTACAAGGTAAATCATTTTATAAATACCACATACCTCCTCATGTAATTTAACCATCATTGCGATGAATATTTATATTTTTATCGAAAGTTGCATCATAGAAACTCTTTCGAACACGTCATTTGATCATTAAGATCCCGGCTGGTCGCTGCTCGCGCCTACTGAAGCAAGGCGAGGAAAGGGACATAGTAATTTGCATCATTGGCCACTATCGATCGAAAACTACATTTCGTAGCTCACAGGCGAACTAGGGCAGCTACGCGCTACGGGCTACAGCGCTACGCAAAGACGGGGCTACGGGGTCGCTACGCATGTAACCGATAAGACAGTCTGCACTCCGTTCTAAAATTAGCAATTCTATATACGGAATGGGGTCGATACGGCAGATCCTAGGCTCGCGAGGTATTTAGGGAATTATGCACAGGATTTTTTTTAAAGGCACTGGTGCAGGTGCAGCATGGCGAGCGAGCGAGAGGGTACAGCGCGCGAGAGCGAGACGCCGCCGGCTGCAAGTCGGGGCTGGCGCGACCAGGGCGCCGGCCGCCGGGCAGGGCCAGGGCTCGGGCACGGCGCGGGCCGGGCGTGTCGGTAGGCCGGGTTACGTAACGCGGGTGGTGGCGGTCACCTCTCTGGCCATCGCGGCATGTTCGCCGGAGGCCGCACGCGGCGCGCGCTCACGCCGCCATCGTCAGGGGCAGAGCCCGGGACTCGCGTCGCCTCTCGCGGAGCACTTGAGCGGCGCTGCGCCGCGTGGGCGGCGATCGATGCCTCCGCCCGCGCGCATGCGTCACAACACCTCCACGGACGGGCACGAAGCGAGCCGACTGTGCCCGCGGTGGATGGTGTTGCTATTCAGCTGCTACTATTTCCCAACTAAGAAACTACATTGTAAGAAAATCTGGTTAAAAAATATTATGAACCTCTGGTTAAAGTTGGAGAATTTAATATTTTTTCTTGTGGAAAGCCGTTTTGAGAGCCGTCCATTTCATTTAATCAGCATTATATATTTTTTTACCTATCCATGCTAATTAGCTTTTATTTTCTCTGAAAATAACAAATAAACATTAGTTTAGAAAAATATCTACCTATATATTATCTTGGGTTTAGATAAGGGCAGACTTTCCATAGGCATAAGTTTGATTTAAAAATGACTACCTTTCGGGGTCACTTCGCGTCGTGGCGGGTAAGAAATGTGGGTTCAATCCCCGCGGCGCGGGACTTATATGTATTTTAATCATATGCGAATATTTTTTATGCATATAAGTGTTGTGGGACCATGATACTCGTAGTCTGATACCCAAGATACAGAGAATCCTATGGAGCAGGATTAGGTAGAGACTGTTAATAATGTTTTACAGACGGTTTTTGCACCAGTCTTTCCCCCACAGAACGTAAAGCCTCTCCGCCCTGGCAGCCCTCAGTGCATCCGCCCTGACCTAGTTGGGCTGCACACTGACCCCCTTCGAGCTCACACACACACGCTCACCTATACATGCACAGATTGCACATTTAGATACGAGATATTCCGCAGAGGTACCTACCTACCCATTGCTAAACACTATGTTATGTAGTATCTAGTACATTGTGAATAACGAACTGAAACATGAAGGCAAACTCGATTTTTGAAATGGGAATTTATCTTCAGATGGTCCTCTTTTGAAAGGGACATATTTGTTTAGCAAGGTAGGTATATCTAGCATCGATAATGCCATGGTATCCTAGTCTAATGACCTACTTATCAATTATTTATAGATTTGATTTATCTCGGTCAATTTATTTAAAGTCAAAGGTTTTTATTTCAATAAAATCACTAGGATCACTTTGAAACGTCTTAGAAACTAGGTGAAGCTATGCCTGTTCCTCGCGACCAAGCCTAGAAGAATCAGGCAACAAACACGGCTTGGGCCCTATAATTTTTTTCGATGATCCTTGTTTTTATTTTTTATTATATCTATATGTTTTTTTATTGTTTTTGTACAAAATGAATTTAGAGCCAGTGTGGTGCCGATCGAACTAGGTGAGGCTCAAAAGTAAAATAATAATGATCCCTATAATTATGAGCTTACACATTTGTGCTCTGGTCCTGGAGTCGGATAGACATGGTGGCCTTGCTGTACAAACACTTCAACACTTCGATATACCGGTAGTCGATCTGGCACCGCTGTAGTGACCGTAACACTGCCCAGGTCTCGACTGAATCGAAGGCTTTTTCGTAGTCCACAAACGCTAGACACAATGGCCGATTATACTCTTCGGTCTTCTGTATAATCTGCCAAAGCGTGTGGATGTGGTCTACGGTACTGAAGCCTTTGCGGAACCCGGCTTGTTCGGGAGGCTGGAAGTCGTCAAACCTACGGGCGAGCCGATTAGTGACAACTCTCGAAAACAGCTTATAGACATGGCTCAGCAGCGAGATGGGCCTATAATTCTTCAAGAGGGTGTTGTCACCTTTCTTGAAAAACAGTACCACCACGCTCCTGTTCCACGCCTCAGGCGTTGTACCTTCGAGGATGACGGAATTAAATAGCTTCTGAAGGACTTTAAGTACCGGTGTTCCACCCGCTTTCAGAAGCTCTGACGTTATTCCGTCCTCCCCCGGTGCCTTATTTTTCTTAAGCTGTTTGAGGGCCGTCCGGATCTCGTATAGGCTGACGTCCGGGATGTCTTCGGTATAGTGCCGGGTCAGACGGGCTCTTGCATCGCTTGCCGTGCTTAGAGCAGGACTTTGCGATGAGGTGTACAGTTGTCCATAGAACTTCTCGAGCTCTCGTAAAATCTCAGGCTTCGACGAGACGATACTGCCACCATCGGTCTTCAGTTTCGTCAACTGACTTTGTCCAATAGAGAGATCTTTTGCGAACACTTTCGAGCCTTTATTACGCTCTATGGCGCGTTTAATACAAGCTGTATTAAAAAGGCGCAAATCGTGTCGCATGGACTTAGAGATCTGCCTATTGAGCACGCCGTATTTCGACCTGTCCACTGAAGAATGCAGTCTCATGTCGTTTCGCTCAGCCATGAGTTTTAGAGTGTGCTCAGAGAGTTTCTGGGTTCTATTTTTACGGTGGGTCTTAAAGAACTCCGACCCAACCGCTTGGACAATTTCCACTAGCCCGTTGTTCAGCTCGTCCACTGTATCGCATTCAGCTAGGCTTTGGAAGCGATTTTGGAGTTCTAACTGAAAGCTCTCGGGGTTTTGAATTTGGACAGGACTTGGGCGAAGAGTAGATTTCACCAGGCGAGACCTTTCCAGCTTTATGTTGATATTCAATGTGCCTCTAACCATACGGTGATCGCTGCCGGTTTTGATCGCGTTGATCACAGAGACATCATTGAATATTTGCCTCTTGGTCGTCATGATGAAATCTATCTCGCTTTTGTAACCACCGGGGTGCAGCCACGTCCATTTTCTGGACGGTCGTTTCTTGAAGAAAGAGTTCATCGCAAAGAGTCCCTCCTTCTCCATGAAGTCGACCAAACGCTGGCCCCGTTGGTTTCGCTGTCCAAATCCGAATTGCCCCACTTTCAGTTCATCGCCGTTCCTCGTGCCTAGCCGCGCGTTGAAGTCCCCCATCACAACTGTAAAGTGTGTTTTTGGAATCCTATCCAATTGCAAAAAGGGGTGAGACAGGGAGACGTAATATCTCCGAAACTGTTCACCTCTGCATTGGAGGATGTTTTTAAGCTTCTGCACTGGGAAGGACAAGGCATCAACATCAATGGCGAATACATCACTCACCTTCGATTCGCCGATGATATAGTCATAATGGCAGAATCACTGGAGGACCTTGGCGCTATGCTCAGAGACCTCAGTACCGTCTCCCAACAGGTAGGTCTTAAAATGAACATGAGCAAGACAAATATCATGTCCAATGCTCATGTCGCACCTATGCCGGTAAATGTTGGGAACGATACCATTCAAGTTGTAGACCACTATGTCTATTTGGGTCAGACGATTCAACTAGGTAGGTCCAACTTCGACAAAGAGGTCAACCGACGAATCCAACTCGGATGGGCAGCGTTTGGGAAACTTCGTCATATCTTCTCGTCGCAGATACCGCAGAGCCTCAAGACAAAAGTCTACAATCAGTGCGTGTTGCCAGTGATGACATATGGCACTGAGACTTGGTCGCTAACTATTGGCCTTATACACAAGCTCAAAGTCGCCCAACGGGCTATGGAGAGAGCTATGCTCGGAGTTTCGCTGCGTGATAAAATCCGAAATGAGGAAATCCGTAGAAGAACCAAGGTTACCGACATAGCTTTCAGAATTAGCAGGTTGAAGTGGCAGTGGGCCGGCCATATAGCTCGCAGAACCGACAACCGTTGGGGAACAAAGGTTCTCGAGTGGCGACCACGAACCGGACGACGCAGTGTTGGAAGGCCCCCCACCCGATGGACCGACGACATTGTTAAGGTTGCGGGAAGTCGGTGGATGGAAAAGGCTCAAGACCGTTCGTCATGGAACTCTTTGGGGGAGGCCTATGTTCAGCAGTGGACTTCATCAGGCTGATGAGGATGATGATGACATTTGAGAAAAAAAAATGACAAATAAGAGCTCTAACAAATTTTAGATCTAAATCTAGTAGAATTCTAATTTATTTTAAGTAAGTTTTACATCTTTATTGATAATCGAGTTGGAGCATATTCAATCCCAAGCTTTTTTATCATCTTAATAGTCGGATATTTTGTAGTAAGATTTAATAAAGAGTTTTCGTTTAACTAAGTTTTTAAATTTGCTAATTGATAACTGAATGAAACAGGTGATTATTTCTTGGTCATCCTGCAGTAGATCAGTGAGCAGAGCAGGTTGAGGTAATTAATTGCCTTGAAAAGGGCCTTCGACCGTCGTCGGTGAAAGAATCAAGAAAGGATTAAAGTGCGCCTCATAAAGGTTCTAGTTCAAAAACTACGCAATAATCAAAGCCTGCTCTAGCAACAGCTAAGTCCAAATCTAATCCGATTTACCGCGTTAGCTCCCTGGATCAAATCGCATTAGAAATAAACCTATTTGTCGCTCCGAAGCCGTATCTCTGAACTTTGACCGTGTCGGGACACATTTAGCCCAAAGATTTTGGAAGGCTTTAGCTATACACACGTGACCACTGACCCATGTCTTGGGCAAGTAAAACCAGTAGGTAATTAAGTACCTACCTATGAATTTTAACCCAGTGCAAAATTACGACTAAATTAAGGCCCAAACTACGAAACGATTGTTGAATCTCTAAGACGCAGTCGAGATGCATGCTTTGAAAAAGTCCTAGGTGAATACCTAAGTTGATTTGTAGGTAGATTGGTACAACATAGCGGTGAATGGTACAAGTGAAGCAGCCAGCAATGGTGCCGAAAATTATACGTGTTCCGTAACTACGAGTAGTAACTACACTATACATAGCAAAAGAGCCTGTTTCCATTGAAATATACCTATTAGATATATTTTTTTCCGATCTTTCCGAGCATTTTTTGACATTTTATTATCTTGATAAAACGAATCCTAATATACCTACAATAATATTAAATGCAAAAGTTTGAGAGGATGTTCGGATGTAAGTTTGTTATTAAAAAAATATTACTTTCAAAGAGTCGTAGAAAAAACAATATGTATGTATGTACATACATAATTGTACTTATTGCCAATAAAAAAGGACCCCTATGGCGTAGCATAGATGCCATAGCCATCCCAAAAGGAGAAAAACATAAAAAAAGGACCTAACAGTCGCTGTCAATGGCATTCATGCTGATTTCTGTCAAAAAAATCAACAAAATCGACCAGCGGCTTCTGTTCATCTGTTTTCGTGCAAAATTCACTGAATTTGGTTTACCCGTTACCGTGTATTGTGGAAATATTTATCAGATTGTAATTGTGTATATATTATGCGCTATTCGTAATGTAATTGCAGCCGTTCCTATGAAAAAGGTGCTATTCATTCACATCCAAAAACGTGAAGACGAACGGAATGTATCTTCTGTGTATCTAGTAAGTTAACAAATAATTCATTTAAATAAACATCTCTGAAGCGCGTCGATCTACTTACAGTTTGCAAGAGATGTTATTTTTATTAAATGCTTTGGTTTACTTTCTAGTTTACAATTCATTTCATGCCTACGCAAAACTAATAGAAATGAGGGCATTCATCATTCAAAGGTGATGGACGAAGGTACTAAACCAATATACCTATTCTTCTATTATTTTCCTTGTACTGGATTTACTTGTGATGTAACATATTTGACGACCTCGGTGGCGTAGAGGGCGAGAGTGCAGCACAGATGGGAGATGCAAGAGGTGCGGGTTTGATTCCTGCTGTGGGACAAATGTTTCGGGTCTGGGTGTTGTGGTAACATGGTACTTATTGTTATTAATATCAACGACCTGGAATCCTTACATGCGGTCAGGACTATGTATGTGACTTTTGGTTGTTATTCGTTCTGACAATATTCATCTACAAGGTACTCCACAGGTAAACTAAAAATTAAACTGATCAATATTACTGAGTTGTAATAAAATTAGCCTTAGTTTTTTGTTTTATTTTGTTTTAAACTCCCTAAAACCACTGTCGAAACTGTTTGTAAATCGACTGTTACAAACCTGTTAACATGTGTACATGCTTGGAGCAAAAATCTTGATAGCAAGAAGCCTATAGATGTGGTGTACTTAGATTTTGAACGCGCATTCGACAAAGTTCCCCATCAACGCCTTTTAACGAAGCTAGACCACTTTGGAATACGTGGGCCATTGCTTAAATGGATAGCAAACTACTTAAAAGACAGAACTTTTCAAGTGCGCGTGGGTAACTCCCTATCCCAATCTAAACGGGTGGTCAGTGGGGTGCCACAGGGATCAGTGCTTGCTCCTCATCTGTTTGGAATATTTATAAGTGACTGACTTAGTGGAACTTATCGATTCCCAATGTGCCTTTTTCGCTGATGATGGGAAATTTTTCGCTAACCCGCTCACAAACTCTGGTCAACTACATGAAGATCTTAATCGTATACAAGATTGGACCAAAGATTGGATAATCAGGTTAAACACATCTAAGTGTAATATACTGCACCTAGGCAAAAATAATCCCAGAGTTACATACAGCCTGAATGGAAACACCATAACCTCTGTTAACCTTCAAAGAGATCTAGGAGTCAACATTGCATGCAACTTTAAGTGGGTAGATCATATAACCTCGATAGTCAAGAAGGCTAATTCGTTTATATATGTCATACGGCGATCCTTTCAAACAATGACAGTAGAAGTTTTCACCAAGATCTACAAAACCTACATTAGGCCATTGCTGGAGTATGGCTATCAAGTATGGAACCCCTACTTCCAAAAAGACATTGACCTACTTGAAAGTGTTCAGAGGAGAGCAACCAAGATACCACAGGCTCCACGACGCAAATCATATGAGGAAAGACTACTCGCATTACGCCTTACTACTCTTGAAGATAGACGCCTTCGCGGAGACCTCATCGAAACTTTTAAAATTATAACCGACAAGTACAATCTGCCAGATATTAAAGATATCTTCATAAGGAAAGATGATCAAAGACCTTCTCGTGGCCATCAACTTAAGCTAGCTCGTGCTCCTGCTAACCTACTTGCTGCGTACCACTTCTTTAGCAACAGAGTAGTCCACAACTGGAACATGTTACCGGAAGAAGTTGTTTCTGCTACTTCTGTCAATGCATTCAAAAACAAGCTCGACAACTGGCTACGAATCAATAAATCAGTGCTCAAAAAAGTGAACCAGACATGACAATAGACTTTCAATTTCGACACTGTGAGATGTAGACACATCAGCGGAAGCTGCTTGTCTATAATCAAATAAATAAATAAAACAAACACTCAACAAGTCAAGAAATCTTTAGGGTAAGCAAGCAACGATGGAAGTGACCAATGCCTTACAATTGAAAACTTATTTACTTTGGCTATGGTTTAAATCAGCTCAGTGCTATGCTACACTTTTAGCCGTAAGCTGTGGTTTACATAATTTACTTGAACTATATGATCCTAAAGTACATAAGTTTGCAGGGGTAAGTGTCAAATTAAACCATCACCTGTACAAATTAAACCATCACCTGTACAAGACAGGGACTACTGACAGCGGATTATGTCGGGGCTGCCTACAGGGAGAAGAAACAGTAGAGCATGTAATTTTGCATTGTACAGCCACGGAAGAGGCCAGCACCACATCGGGTCTGCGGGCCGTGATCGGAAGCGGCTCCCAGACACCGCCGCATACAGGGATACTGAGAGAATGTTACTAATGACCCAAAGTCCTGCTTCGCTATTTTAAGGAGCTGGGCTGGCTGGGGTAGGGTTAGCATAGGGGGACAATGCACAAAACACCCCACAGCGGGAGGTCAGTGCAGGTCTAACCACCCCCGATTAGAATTAGATTAGGGGTAAGTGTCAAAATCCCCATTAATTGCTAAGCATTGCCATTGTGTCCGTGGGCACTGAAGCCTTAGGTGGCATTAAAACCCAATCTCTAGAATTAGCCACTATGTAATGGGAACCATAAAGATACATTTGAATGCAACCTCTCTGATGGTAACTTATAATTTCCAGCATTCGAGTTGTGTGATGGCGATGCGCGTGAACCTGCGCGCGGCGCTGTGCGCGCTGTGCGCGGCCGCGCTGCTGCTCATGCTGTACTGGGGACACTGCGCAGACCTCACTCGGAGACCTAGTATGTTGTACATTCATCATCATCATCTCCCTGACCCCACTTCACGTGGGGTCGGCATGACATGTTTTTCTCTTCCATTCCCCTCTATCAGCCGTCCTGTCAGTATTCACTCCTTTCATACTCATGTTGTCTTTCACACAATCTATCCCTCTTTTCTTTGGTCTACTTCTTCCCTATATCCTTTAGGGTTTGGTCCCGGGAATTCCCGGTCCCGAAATACCCGGGAATTCCCGTTTTTTTTGCCAATTTAGGAACCGGGGAATCATAAATCGTTTCCCGGTTCTTTCGGGAAATTTCGGGAAAAATATTTTACGTCTAGGCGAAAGGTTTAAACTGTCATAGCTTAATATTAACCAACCGCACATACTTTTGCATGTCGCAGGTTCTGATCAAAAGGATAGAATAAAGCTATATCACTGTTGATCTGTTTAATAATTTAAGCATGTAAGGTAAGGATATTGTTGATTTTTATGCAAGAAAAACAATGTAAAATTTCATAAAAAAACTGCATTTATGTTCGTTTCAAAGTATTTTTCTATATTTTAAAAATTGTCTTTAATAAAAACATGTCAATTGATACTTATTAATTTTTCATTCATTTCCCCTCTTTTTATACCTACTCAATCGAACATAAATGCAGTTTTTTTTATGAAATTTTACATTGTTTTTCTTGCATAAAAATCAACAATATCCTTACCTTACATGCTTAAATTATTAAACAGATCAACAGTGATATAGCTTTATTCTATCCTTTTGATCAGAACCTGCGACATGCAAAAGTATGTGCGGTTGGTTAATATTAAGCTATGACAGTTTAAACCTTTCGCCTAGACGTAAAATATTTTTCCCGAAATTTCCCGAAATACCCGGGAATTCCCGGTTCCCTATGTGAAGCTTCCCGGTATTCCCGGTTCCTTAAAAACTACCCGATTCTGCAATCCCTAATATCCTTCCACATTCATATTTAATACTCTTCTAGTCACATGGCATTCTTCCACCTAGTATGTTGTACATTATAAATTATAAATTAAAAATAGAATAAAATAGCCTTTATGTAGTACTAACTACAATAATGAATTACAAGCTTTTTAACTTGAAATTATTCAATTCATCATCATCAAATGTAATGAATTGATTTCTTATAAGTAAAAAGTGTAGGATCCGTACCCTACAATCCTATGAAATTGGCAGAAGAATGTAAACTAAATTGTCTAAGTTTACCATTTATTTGTTAAAGCATTATTATTAATATTTTTAGTATTATTATTAGTAATTTTTATCTGCAATCAGTTTTTTTACTATGAGCAAATCTTTTGATTTGTTTTGGTGTCGGGCAGAGTAACTCTCCTGCACTCTACAGTAGGCACTCTTCATTGCTTTCAGTAATTGAGCTGAATGACATCTTTTCTCCCGGTGTGTGTATGCGGGTGTTGTGAGTCGCTGTTCACAGTTTAGATTTGTTAAAGTAGGTATGTAAAAGTTAAAAATGTATGTGAGTCTACGCTATAATGTGTTGTCGTTAAGATGATTGTTGGCAACTGACTCGAACTGGCAGAAATTCACGTCATAGCGTAAAATGCTGACCTAGTCCTGTTGCTGTTGCTGGTCCAGTGCCGGGGCGATATGTCAGCGACAAAAAAATCTAGGAGAATAAAAAAAAACACTATTATTACAAGTACCATATTGATTAGAAACGGAAACTATGTATTTACGAATTATATTTCTTACGAATTTTCTTACTGCAAGCTTTCAATACTAACTTGCTCCATTGCCCAGTAGGCTCGGCGCTCTCAGAGCGTAGCGGTGTGTTGGACGACATCGAGTGCGAGATCAATGGCGAGTACTCTGTGGGGTGCCGCCGCGACGCAGAGCGAGACGAGGTGTTTGTACCCTTCTCGCTGATACACAAGTACTTTGAGGTAAGATCGTATAAATCCAATTCAGGGAGAGAAAACCTAAATTTAAAAAAAATATCTAAGTGACTTTGTCCATCGAGTGGATAGGCAAAAGTGAATCGAAGCGTATGCGACTGGAATTCCCAAAAAGTTGTGGAAAAGATCACTGCAGAGAGAGCAGACGAGATCCTTGAAAAAGTTCATGGTTTTTATTTTATTATCTTTATTTATTTCAGAGGAGTTTTGTCACGCGTCACTCTCGTAAAGACTAAGACATAAGTTCAACAAAATACTAATGGGTGTAGGTAGTCAGGGAAAGTCCAAACTATACTTTATGATTATATAAATGAGCCTGTCTCTGATGTGTGACATACATAACTTTTCAGATCTACGGCAAAATAACGTCAAATGATGGCGGAGAGAAGTTCGAATGGTCGCACAGTTACGGTAAAATATACCATCCGAAGAAACGGTACGACCCGCACGGCACTTTCGTCACCTTTGAGAATTATAATGTTGAAGGTAACTTGAAATAATACTGAATTTTATATTTTTCTTGATGTGGAAATTGAATCCACACCTCTCGCGCAACGGGCGTGTTCCGCGAGAGGTGTCATTAATGACTGGTGACTAACCTAACCTAACATGCCTTAAAAAAAATAAACTGTCACGCAATTGTATAATTAATAATCATCAACATTATCTGCCTGTAGAAGTCCACTGCTGGACATACGCCTCCCCCAAAGTGTTCCACGACAAAAGGTCTTGAGCGGCCTCTGTCGCGGCTGTCTTCAGCACGAAGAAACAGTGGAGAACGTTGTACTACATTGCACTGCCACAAATGAAGCCAGGCTCAAAACAGGAATGCAGGAGGTGATCGGATCCTGCTCCTCTTCATCCACAACATCAACGGGAATTCTCGAACAATGTTGCCACCAACCCAGGGTCCTTCTCCGTTACTTTAAGGAGTTGGGCTGGCTGGGGTGAGCTCAGCAGGGGGACAATGCACAATACACCCCAACGCGGGACGCCAGTGCAGATCTTATTCCCCCATTTAGAATTAGAATTAGAAAGGTCTTGAGCCTTTTGCATCCACCGACTTCCCGCAACCGTCACAATGTCGTCGGTCCACCGGGTGGGGGCCTTCGAACACTGCGTCGCCCGGTTCGTGGTCGCCATTCGAGAACCTTTACTCTCCAACGGTTGTCGGTTCTGCGATCTACATGGCCTGCCCACTGCCTCTTCAATATAATATTAATAAAATAAAATAAAATTTTAATGAATAATTCAACCTAAGAATAAAGAGGGCAGTGTTACGTAGCGCCATCTAGTTATGTCATTAGAACTTCTCTTATTTGCAGTAAGAGACCGAGTGAAATGCATAAGCGGCATCGAAGGCGTCCCCGTTTCCACACAATGGGAGCCCCGAGGGTTCTTCTATCCAACGCAAATCGCGCAATTCGGTCTAGCACACTACAGCAAGCATCTGACCGAACCGGAGCCGAGGAGGAAAAACATTGATGATGGGGAAAAACATCTGGAGACTTGGATAGTCAGTAAGGACGCGTATATGGCACGGGAGTTCGATAGTGCGACCCAGTCTAATATTATAAGGTTCTCGACATCGAATGAAGTGTCAAGTCAGGTGTGGATAAAGCTGAATATTAGCCAGGTCAGTGAACTTACATCACACTAAGCTTCTCCTAGTTTCTAAGACGTTTCAAAGTGATCCTAGTGATCCTTTTGACTTTGACTAAGTATTATTGCGAAAGTAACTCGGTCTCTCTTCTGTCTGTTTGGAACGGTTTCACGACGAAACGGCAGAACCGATTTTAATGAAAGGAGCCATTTCATTCTGGGCCTGGTCCATGTACACTACATAGAAAAATTAGGAAAAAATAGGAGATTACAAGAAAAATACAATTTCATTAATTTGAAGACAAATGCGATGGTACAAGAATAGTTCTTCTGGTAAGTTTTGTTACTATGAGAACACTATTTGAAGGCCGCCATGTTGGTTTATAATTGGCGTTTGACATGACATTGACATATTTTCATGTCATGTTGTTTGATTTGATGTTTTTGTTTTGTCAGATAAATGTAGGTTGTCAAAATGACATTTCACGCACGTCCATCCGCCATATTTTTGTAGCGCTGTGTGTTGCTCTCTTTGTCGAAGAAAATCTTAATGTACCTTAGAACGAAGTCAATTTGACAAAATGAACTTGAACTTGTTCCAGGATTTCGTGCTGAGTGTGGATCTGATGCTGAAGCCCAACTCTTCGATGACGGTGGTGCTTCAGAACAAGGACAAGAAAAAGGAGACCATGTATCTGCACTATGTTACAAACACACAGCTTATCTATGCAATGGTGAGAACTAATTCCCAAATTTTATTGTAGGTTAAGAAAAATACAAAAATAACTCATTCTGATGACTCGACTATAATGTGAATGAAATATTAATAATAATAAATAAATATAAGATATACATAATAAATAACACAATAGATAACAAAATATTTAACACAATTTATTAATGAGTAGGTAGAAATTATAATTTGAGAAGCAGACAGGTACTTACATGAATGAGTTTAGTTTGAGATTTGAGCTCTAAGCTTTGTATGGGCCAAAAATGTTCTGTCTCAGCATAATGCTGCTATACCTACCTTAGAGATATAACGAACGACTCCTTGATCATTTAACACAGGTAGGTTTAGGAGGAGGTAGGGCACAGCGAGATTTTCTCGTTCTGAATTGGAGCAGCCTGCCTGGGGAGGTACCTCAGCCTTACAGAAGATCGCAGCCAAATCACATTATTTGTTTCAAATAGTATTCTGTTCCTGCGGTGAGTAAGGTTGCCAGAGCTCTTTAGGGGGGAAGGGGGTTCGGGGTCGGCAACGCGTGCGTGATGCCTCTGGTATTGCAAGCGCTCATAGGCTACGGTAACCGCTTACCATCAGGTGGGCCGAAAAAAAAAAAAACACAGTGGCCAAAAAATAAGAATAAGATCATCATTAAAATTCCCAGGAGGAGCACGTGTACCACGGCATCGGCACGGAGCCGGCGTGGCGCACGCTCACGCGTGACCTCATCATCGACATGCAGAAGGGCTGGGCTCTGCAGGACCGCCCTAAACGACGCTCGCCTAGAAACAAGTTTATGGTAAGAACAACACATTATGTTGTTCGCGCATTTTAAGTTGACAGATTTGAAACAGAAAATATTATCCTATTCATAAAATTCGTTACAAAATGATTCTTACCGCTACTGAATAAGGTCAATTTTGAGTTGGCATTTGAAGTTATACGATATCGCAAGCCGTTTGAACTCCGGGCTATCAAATAATTTATTTCCAGATCAGAAGCATAATCCTGTCCGGCACAGGTGCGCTCGACAACGTGACAGTGTCCAGTAGCTCGCACATGGAGCAGTTCTACGCGGCCGCCAGGTGGCTGAGCAAGGCGCAGCGCGGCGCGCGCGGCGGCTGGCCCATCCCCGTGCGGCGCCGCGTCGCCGCCGGCCTGGCCGAGCTGCAGCCGGGCTGGTAACCACACCACAGAACACACACAGAAACACAACACGTAGAAGTTAACTAGGCACCTCGCTGTAATGTTTTGTCACGTCTACTCGCGAGAGCGGTAGGCGGTGGGGAGCACATTCCACGCAGGTGCCTAGTTGGTTTCTGCGCGTAGTGCCAGCTTCTTTGACAAAATTTCAAGTGATTGTAGATCGTGTGGAAATCAATTTCCTGGATAAGTTAAGACGATGCATGGATCCCACGTTGTATTATATTTAGGTGTGGGAGGCCGTTATCTAAATATTCCCTTGAATAAACGTTTTACTAGATGCAGAAATCAACTTGGCAATGTGTACATACACATGACAATATAGGGCTAGTCAGAGAGCATTCTTTTTTGGGCTGTATGGAGCCAGGAAAAACGGGACCGTTATAGGATCACTTTGTTGTCCACCTTTCTATCGTAACCACTAGACCAATACAACAAGGAGCTAGAATCAGGGAGAATTATTTTTTGGGCTCCGTAGATCATCATCTCCCTGCCCTTTTCCCACTTCGGCACAACATGTTTTGACTTTTTGGGCTCCGTACATCAACAGGAAAAAAAAGAACCGTTATAGGATAATTTAGTTGTCCCTCTGTCTGTCTGTATGTCTATCTGTCACGACTCTTTTTCTCAGGAACAGCTACAGTTATCAAGTTGATACCGAATACAAAGGTCTGTGAATATATAGTGGCGAAACAAAAACAAGCTAAATGCCTAACAAAGAGATGGCTAGCAATTTCAATTTTTAATATGGAAATTGTAAAAATTAAAAACTGCTAGGGTATGTAGGGCGTTCACTGCTGAACATATGCGAGAAAGCCAGCCACAGATTTACCAGAAACAATCATTTGGGGGGATTTGCCCAGACTCGCCACGACTTGCATTTGGCGAGTGCAGATAAAGTTCTTGTTGCTGCACATCCCCTAGCTTTGTTTTCCTTACGCCCGAATTCTGAAACGTCACTTAAATATAAGTGGTGATCTAATTGATGTTTGAGTATAAAATTCTGAACGATAACTCAAATAATTGAGACCATCTCAAATAGATAAGTGATGTTTCAGTATTCGGGCGTTAGTCGCCTCTTACGACATCCACGGGTTAAAATGGAGGGGCCTACTCTTCAACCACCAGGTGTAAACCCAACTATTTGTATGTTGCAGGCATTCAGCAATGAGCCAAGGGCATGCCATATCTCTGCTCTCCCGCGCCTACCACCAGAGCGGAGACGTGGCTTACCTACAGGCAGCTAAACGGGCGCTGTACCTGCTAGACGTGCCGAGCGACGCCGGCGGGGTTAAAGCCATGTGGATGGATAAATATGTGTGGTGAGTGTATACAAGGGGATTCATAATATGTATTCCATCCCGAAAGGGGCTTATTCTACACCCAATTGGCGATAAAGTTTGCTCTACGACTTTTGAAAATTGGTAATTTTTCATTGAAAAAACTATGGGAAAAACAGCTGTTTTGGGGTCAAATTAGGTCAAACTCAATGAATCAGCTGTTTTCGGTAGCAATCTTGATTCCGAACTTCTTGTACGTTTAGTTATTAGTTCTTAAGATGATAAAAATACCAAAAACAGCTAATCTGAGAAGGTATTTGAACAAAAAAAAATATTTATTTTCGTTTATAGAATAACCCCCTTTCGGGATGGAATACATGTTATGAATCACCTTGTATATAAATAAATAAATAATTAACATCCAACAGTCACATACATAGTCCTGACCCCACGAGTACCATGGTACCACAACACCCAGACCCGGAACAAATATTAGCATATCATGCAAACATTTGTCCCGCAGCGGGAATCGAATCCGCACCCCTTGCTTATCTCATACTTAATTTGAGTAGTGCTGCTTCACGCGATGTATGAGTATGTAACTGAATTGTTGATTGATTGATTGAACTTTCAGGATATAAAATAATTTTTTTTTTTTTTTTTTTCTGACATATCACACACGGTCAACTGATCCCAAACTAGGCATAGCCTGTCCTATGGGTACCAGAAACTGATATACATAATAGATTAATGTTTAACACCCAGACACAGAAAAAACATCTGTGTTAATCACACAAATGTTTGTCCAGTGCGGGGATCGAACCCGCAACCTCTAGCGCAGAAGGCAGAGTTACTACCAACTGAGCTATGAGGCCAGTCAAGTCAAGTAGAATATACATATTTTCAGGTACGAAGAATACCCAACAAAACCATCGCTCTTCGTCCTAAACGGCTTTATTTACACACTTCTCGGCCTGTACGACCTTCACATCATCGAAGGTGAGAACTCCATATCACTAGCCAAGAAAATGTTCGACGACGGAATGAAATCACTCAAATCCTTGCTGCCTTTATTCGACACCGGCAGCGGCAGTTTCTACGACCTCAGACATTTCACGTTGGGCGTTAGCCCTAATATAGCTAGGTGGGACTACCACGCCACTCATGTGAACCAGCTTTACTTACTAGCGGGGCTTGACGACGACCCGATCCTTATGAATACGGCAAAGCGATGGGAAGGGTATATGCAAGGGAAGCGCGCGGCGCACAATTGAAACTTAAAGAAAACTTGAGGTTTTCGATGCTGTCAAACTGTCAGTTACAGTTCTAGTCACGTCTCTGTCAGAGTTCGGAGTATCGTCTGCTAAGAAGATTGTCTCCTTCGATTTCTAAGAAATCATTCTAAATCTTAAGATTCTGGAGGTCCCAGCTTTCTCGTCATATTTTCTGCAGAGAGGGTGTGGGCCTCCGCATGGCCATACCCTATTTCCTAGCCTCGTTTTGATACCCTATTCTTATCTTTAAGGCGCTACCTCCACGAGCGAGTCAAACGCGACGATATTATCGTCGTGCCACTTAATTGTGTAACAATGAGCGTGTCTTCACACGGCGATGTTATCGCCGCGTGACACGTCTCGGTCTCGTGGCGATCTGTTGCGAGGCGCGACTATACGCTCTGGCGGAACAATCGCCGTCTCGTAGAGTTTACCCGACGATATAAGAGCGGACTCGCCGCGATAAACTCGCTCATGTAGGTGGCGCCTAAGTGGTCTCTCTGTGGCCATCTAAAATCAGGCACTTGGAGGATAACAAATGAATTTCCGAAGGCGAAACCTTCGCTATTGTTAAACATTGTCAGTAGCTACGTCCCAATACTTTGTAACGTAAGATTTTCCCTGTTATTAAAGACTAAGCCAAAATAATGATTAAGTTATGCTTTTTAGATGACTGACACGTAATTTATTAAACGATTAATCAGGAAAAGACCTAAAATTAGGCACATATAGGAATAAGAAGTATGTCTAATTCGGCTGTAATAGATCCCATAATTAACTACCAATTCGCAAAATGTAGTAGAATATACATTTTTGTTAGTAATTGTTGGTAATGTTGCCGAAAGGTATATACAAGGTGATTCATAATATGTATTCCATCCCGAAAGGGGCTTATTCTACAACCAATTGCCAATAAAGTTTGTTCTATGGCTTTTGGAAATTAGACATTTTTCATTTAAAAACTCTATGCGAAAATCAGCTGTTTTGGGCTCAAATCAGGTCAAACTCAATAAATCAGCTGTTTTAGGTAGCAATCTTGATGCCGAACTTCTTGTACGTTTAGTTATTAGTTCTAAAGATGATAAAAATACCAAAATCAGCGAATTTGAGAAATTTTGTGAAAAAAAATAAAATGAAAATATTGATGTTGTTTTTCGCTAATATTATTTCTTTCTGTTGATAGAATAACCCCCTTTCGGGATGGTATACATGTTATGAATCACCTTGTATATAGGTATACCATCATAGTATACATTGGCGGGAATCACACTGCTGTACCTCTCTAGTAATATCTAGTTTAGATATGTAGATATTTTATCTATTTTATTATCTACAAACTGGTATTATACCCCGAAATGGGCTGATTCTATCAACAAAAAAGAATATTAACGAAACTAAACAGGTTTTTATGGGAACTTTTTCGAATCAAGATTGCTTGACATAGTTTTATACGACTATTAGTTCTGAAATGTCTCCCTAGATAGATAAACTACTTGCTCTCTTTCTCTCCGTAAGTTCTGGTACCTACTTAATTGCCACTTTACAAGTTATTTGTAAACAAAAATTTTAATAACGCTATCTGAAAAATATGTACATAATTACGTTACTTATTAAGTGCATTAAATTCCATAAAATCTTATAATTTGGACAAAAAACATGTATAGATAAAATATCTATAATTAATTAAATTTAACACTTTCTTAAATTAATTATTATTAACTTTTAAAGACTGATTAAAAACAATTTGTAATTGTGCGTTTATTACTATTGGTAGACACACATGTCAGTTTTTTTTTAAGTCTAGCTCCCAATTACCTATAATAGTTACGTCATAACGCAACAATGGGAATTTAAGTCATTTAATAAACATAATTTAGACTCTTACGTTCATCATCATCATCTTTTCAGCCGTCCGCTGCTGAACATGGCCTCCCTCACAGACCAAGTCCTTATCATGTGGGGGGATTTGCCCATACTCACCACGCTGGGCATGCGGGTTGGCGAGCGCAGTTAGAGTTATCGTTGTTCAAATGAGGGACGCTGCTGCCCATCCCCTAGCTTTTTTCCATTAGTCGCCTCTTACGACATCCGCGGATAGGTAGATATGGAGGGGCCTATTCTTCAGCCGGGGCCACCACGGCCACGTTACTGACTGATAATTCAACGCACAGCCTAAACCAGAAGACCTAAAAGTATAAAATTTGTCGGGTAGCTTTCTTGAGATGTAGTAAGAAAGGAATTCCCGAAACTCCAAATCCTAAGGCAGTGCAGAGCAGATTGTTTGTATGAAAATAACAGTAAATAAAAAATAAATATTCCGCACATACCAAACACGGTCAGCTGATCCCAAACTAGGCATAGCCTATAATATGGGTATCAGAGACTAGTCACAAATGTTTGTCCAGTGCGGGAATCGAACCCGCAACCTCTAGCAAAGAAGGCAGAGCTACTACCAACTCAGCTATGAGGCCTGCCCTAGTCGTGAGTATCCTCTTGTCTAAATATATATATATACAAACAAACGAGATAACTGTGCCCCAAGCACGAATAAATCACGTTAACGTTACGCTTACGACACGATAATAAAAGCCAAATATTAGCCAATGAAATCGGCGATGCTTGAAATATCTAATTTTTTATTGGCTAATATTTGACATTAATCGTTTATTTTTCGTGCTTGGGCCACTGATAGAAAACATTGACATGCGTTCTACCAATATCTAATTTTTCAACTCGTAAACTAACATTTTGATTCCCACATCTGAGCCTAAAACACCTGGCTGTGAGCTTTGGTGTGGGAGTACCAATACCAATGTAGGACTGTATAGCTTTAGTAATAATTTATATAATTTAACCATATCATTGTGAGTAGATTATTCTAACGTATTTAATTAATTTATTAAGTACACTTTATCTAATTTATTATGTTGTTTTAAAAACAACACTTTATTTAAATATTTTTAATTCGGAGTAATAAAATGATTGAATGCTGATTCTGCAAATTCGACCTTAAATAAGCGCACAAATAAATGCATTAATAAATAATAAATTCATAAATAACACCCAACTGTCACATACATAGTCCTGACCCCACACTAGGATTCCCTGTGTCGGGTATCAGAAACTACGAGTACCATGGTACCACAACACTCAGACGCGGAAAAAATATTTGCAGATCATGCAAACATTTGTCCCGCGGCGGGAATCGAACCCGCTGCGTCACCGAGGTCTTTGGTTATTGACGTTGCTGTTTAGCAGCATTTTACGAAAAGGAGTCTGAGGCTCGTATTCAGAGACACGATTCAAACTTAGATTTAATCACAGATCAGCTGAACTCTACTTAAGTATTGAATCTCTTCTCAAACATAGCTTTTATTCAAGAACGGTACTTAAACTACTCTCCGCTGAATCGAGTCTCAAATCTGTACTCAAATGTTCTCGTTTACATTTTGATTTATTTATAATTTTCGTCCGTTTTACGCAGAAATTCAAACAGCCAGGGTGGAAATAGAACAGAACTAAAAGTGAAGTATAAATATGCATCAAAGTACGTGTAACGGAACGAAAATGTCATTTGATTAATGTCTAATCAAATCTAAACTCAAGCACCGATTTCGTCTGATTGACGTTTCATACATAAGTACTGTTCAAGAATTAGAATCTCGCCTCAAATCGAGATTTAAGTACAGATCAATGCTCGTGTCTTGTCTCTGCATACGAGCCTGAAAGGCAAATTTATCAGTATCGCGACATATTGATATTTGTCCATATTTTAAAGCTTAGCGACAATCACTTATTTATTTATTTTTTTCTAGCGTATAGTAATTTAAATTTTATTCCTGAATGCTCCTTGCCTTTGTGTTATTAATGATACCTACTCATATTCTTGCCCCAAGGATTTTGTTCAAAGATTTTACGTTACCCGTTATTTGTATTCAAATAGTTTCTGTTTCCCCTAGTTTTACACTTTTTATTATGAAGATTATCAAAACATACTAGGTATATTACTGTGAATATTGCTTATTTTCTCAACTTTACTTATAAGATATCTGAAGTCTTATAGAATCGACAAATAACTACGTATAATAATCATATCAATTGGGTACCTATTTATATTTTCTATATTTCTAAACTGTACATACATACTTATATAAATGTTGTGTATAAATTGCTATTTATAAAGACTTGTTTTTGTACTGAATCGAATTATCGTGGGAATTTAATATGATCGCTTAAAAATAATAAATTCCCCAACCTTGTAACAATCATGTTAATATTAGTGGTGTAATATAGGAGGGCTATTTTATAAATATGAGAAATGTCAGCTTCTCTCAACCCAACTCTAAAACAAGAGATCAAAACATCGGTGATGTTTATTCCTAAATGGTTTTAGAGCTGGGTTGAGAAAAGCTGTCGTTTCCAATCCGAAATCTATGCGATGTTTTAAAATAGCCCTACAAAAGACAGAGCGATGTAAAACGCATTATTGCATATAGATTCATCATTTTCCTGCCCTTATCCCACATTGTGAGGGGTGTATGTATTCTAGTTCAGGTACATGATTCTTATACCATTTCTCTCTGTCAGCCGTCATCACCTTTCTTAGCCATATCCACTGCCTAAACAGTAGTGTTGCAAAGTAGATTTTACGGGGTATGGTCGGCCCCAAGTTCTCCCAAAGATGCAGCCAACAAAGTAATACACATAAAATCTTATGTATTTATGTAACATTTTAAAATGTAATGTTTTTTCTAACATTTTTATCACAGAAATTCACATTTTTCTGCCATTGTTACCTACTAGGTATGTTTTATTTTTAAGATTTCAACATTCCATAAATTCTTAAATGAGCTTATATCTTAGTACCTAGTAGATCCTGTAAATAACTGCAATAAATAAGTACTAATATTGGTTTTATTTTATGGTGAGTAGACTTAAACTTTAAATTCCAAAAAACGGCTACCGCCTCTCACACACCAGCTGGCCTCAAGAACGAGAAGTCGGTTCTACAAAATGTATAACTACATAGTAATTAAATAACTCGATTATTAATAAAGTTTAAAAGGATAATTGAAAAAAATAATCAAGCCGTGTTATCTTGCCTGTATCTTCTAGGCTTGGTCGCGAAGAACAGGCGTAAATTCAACTGTAAAAAATGAGCCATGCGTTATCAAATAATTTAAGTTATTTCGGTACCTACACAAAATTGTTTTGTGTAACGGAATAATTACTTATTTTTGGTATAACTACGAAAATACCTACACGAAGAATCTTCTTTAATTCCTGTTTCTTTCTGAGGTACGTACCTACCTATGAATTATTTTTAATTCTTGTAAATTATTATTAGCTTTAAGTAGGCAGGTAGAATTTTTAGAGAAATAACTAGATAGTAGTGGTATATAGAATGCACTTGTGAATGACAATAAAATGTCTCAAAAATAATGTGGTTTGGTTTTATTTTAATCATTTTTAGGTAGGTATGTATGTATCTACCTATGTACAATTTCTACTTAAACGTTGGTTGGTACTACTCATGTTATACTATTTGGTCACATGATCGCCTAGATAAGAGGAGATGTTTCATTCTGGGTCTGAGGGGTGAGTGAGTGGGAGTTGGCACCATGGTTTTTACACTCGCTTGTGAATGTGATCAACGTGGAATCCGTAACAGTGCTTCTAGCGGACCATTACTTTCATTCTATTTGTCCATACTAAAACACGTGTAACGTGCTTGTGCCAACTCCCACTCACCCCCCAGTCTCATAATTAGCTAAAATTGAACTTGACTTGGTGAAAGTTATAAACAAGAAAAAAGACTTGGCGGTAAGGCCTAAGATGCCATAGCCAGGCCGAAAGGGAAAAACACGTAGACCGAGAATCGGTCTACGTAAAACATAAAAAAAGAAATCTGTGGTCAAAGAGTGAGAATAAGAACAGTCTGTGGGTGGAGTATTGTTTTATTCTCTTTGCTCTTTAGTCTGTCTGTGGCTTAACTTTCGTTTTCCCTAATAGTCTGTGGCTTTCGTTCGTCGAATCCATAGAGTAATTTGGTCGAATCGTCATCGGTCAGCTTTATATTATTGTTGTTTTGGGATTTCCTAATTAGTTTTCGGGGTTTTTAATCTAATTAAACTAATAACTCCTAACCGGCAAGCTGTATGTACTCAAATAACATTTGTATGTGAGCACTGAAGGAATGTTTTGCTAAAAAATGGAGGATCTTTCCGACATTCGTTCCTTACCATTGTCGTCTCTCGCTATCACCACAAGTAGATTACTGTCGAATTTGTTGGATTCTACGAAAGTTTTGAGAACAGAAGGACCTATAAAAAGGCACAGGTAAATACATCGAGGTGATATGTATAGTTGCTGCCAGTTTACATCGTAACACAGAATGAAAATATTTTTTGAAGAATGTAAGCGCACAACTCTTCACAACAGATGTGCCTTTAGTGTAGAACATAGATTTCACTATAAAAAACTTTATTTGTTACATGATGGAACTGCTATTAGAGCAGAAATATACTGCATACTGATGTTTCTGATAGACTTTCCGATTCAATCTCGATCATGCACCAATGTCTTTACTGTGGATTAAGTTGAGAGGATGCTGGGCAAGGCTACTCTAAATAACGTCCCAATCACACACAGAATAGATGTAATAAGGCCTTACTGTTATTTGATAATTGCTTGCACAAATCTTATTATAAATTTCTTTCAGAGACTGGCGTGGCCTTGCCTCTCTAGTGAACATTTCGTCCGAGTTAGAAGCCACTATTTGGAACTGCAGTGACAAGACTGGCAAGGTGCTAGAGCTGTGGATGCAGAGTCGGCCGGCTGTGGTCGGGGAACTTTTGGAGCATCTCATTGCTTTGGATAGATTTGATGTGTATGATGATATCATCGCTAGCATTAGGGAGAATCAGCAAAGACCAGGTTAGTATCACCTGTGTTTGCTTGCCTTGACATTGGTTCTTTCTTGGTCATCCTGTATTAGGTCACTGAGCAGGTTGAGGTATGAGGTGGCCCTGAAAAGGGAATATTAGCAATAACATACTACTGTAAAGCCCATTACTAACACTAGGCTATGTTGATTGCTTTTTTTTTTTAAATGACTACAAGCTGAATTGTGTAGAGAACTAGAGATAAAAAAGATGTGTGTTATGCCTCTGGTATTGAAAGCGCTTACAGGCTACGGTAACCGCTTACCAACAGGTGGGCCATATGCTTGTTAGCCACCTCAGTTGTATAAAAAAAAGACAAATATTTGAATTCTAAGCTTTAAGTTTTGGCAAATTGTTTAGTCATATTTGAATTCACTGATTCATTAACATTATTATCCTCAAGTGATTCATAACAATTAAATTTTTTAGTCTAATAATCACTTCTTATAATAATAATAATTCATTTATTTCAGACTATAGTAAAGTTACAGGTCTTATTCTACAGTCCATATCAATACTTATGTATGTGCATTGTGAATGGGATGTTTTAATTTCTATAAAATGTGCATATGAACACCTGAATGTACTGGAGTGTCTGTTTCAATGATTTAATTCAAATAAACTATAAAATCGACCTTTGTGGCGTAGTCTGAGACGCAAGGCGTGCGGATTCATTGCCATTAACCAATGCAAGCATTGTAAGCTCAGTTATGTTAACAAACTTTAGGCTATCATCCCCCACCCAGCCAGAATCCCGGCAGCCCCACCTTGAACTCGTTGTAATATTGATTTTGTTGTAGGAAATCAAGTTGCCCTGCAGAACAACAAGCACTATCAGTACAACAATAACAACATCCAGTACAACAATAACAACCAGATAGCGATAGTAGATGACAATGACCTCATCACATTTGAGGACAGACCCGGTCACCGGCATAAGTATGATGCGTTCGTGCTGCATGCCAAAGAAGACATGGTGTTTGTTATGGAGTTGAAAAGAATATTGAACACCCATGGGTTTGAGGTACAAAGTCAATAATACCTACTTAATTAAGTTGTAATCACAAAGATCTTCCATTCTTCAATGAAGTACCAGAGACTGATATACATAATAGATATATTTTTAACACCCAGACACAGAACAAACACCTGTGCTAGTCACAAATGTTTGTCCAGTGCGGGAATCAAACCCGCTACCTCTAGCGCAGAAGGCAGAGTTACTACCAACTGAGCTATGAGGCCAGTCAATAATGAGAGCTTTCTATCCTTCCAGTTATGCACGAGAGACAACTTGCTGCCAGGATACGCGAGTCAGTTCCCGCCGGTGTCGAGGCTCATATCCGAGGAGCGCTGTAATCGTATCATACTAGTCTACTCGCCGGAGTTCCTTCAGTGCCACGACACCTCCTTCTTTCGGGACTACGCACAAGCCCTCAGCATTAGTGAGTTCATCATTTTCCCTCTTATACATGATCACTTACTTACTGTGAGTTTTTTTTTGTAATCAAAAGGTGTTTATTTCAATAAAATCACTAGGAGCACTATAAAACGTCATAGGAACTAGGTGAAGTTAGGTGACAGTATCTATGTATGGAGCCCTCAGCATCATCATTTCAGCCGTACGACGTCCACTGCTGAACATGGCCTCCCAGACAGATCAAAATCCTATCATGTGGGGGGATTTGCCCATACTCACCACGCTGGGCATGCGGGTTGGCGAGCGCAGTTAGAGCTATCGTTGTTAAGACGAGGGACGCTGCTGCCCATCCCCTAGCTTTTTTCCCTTAGTCGCCTCTTACGATAGGTAGATATGGAGGTGCCCTATTCTTTAGCCGGGGCCACCACGGGCCTCAGCATCACTGAGTATCATTTACCCCCTAATCACTCAGTCACTATAAGAAACAGGGAATATTATCACAGTTTAGTATGCCTTACGAAGGGTCATGCTCGAGCGCACAATACTCGTGGTGCTGGCAAACTAGCCACAGTAGCCCACAGACTGACTAAATCAGAACGGCTCACACACGTACTAGGACCTGCTGTGTATAACCGCCTGCCGGAGCATATAACATCGGCACCTAGTCTGACTTCATTTAAAATTAAATTAAAATGATGGCTCGTCGAGATGGCGTTCTATAAAGTCGAAGACTTCATTTGCAAAATGCAATAACTAAATTGTATAATTTATGTCTTAGTTTTAATTAAAATATTATATTATATGTTTAATATATCTACCTACTGTATTTAAATTACTCCTCAAAATATTTATTTACACAAAGAAACTTAAAACTAATACAAGTTAATATTTACAAAATACACAAGAAACAGTTGAGCCATCTAAAGACCGTTACAAACGATCTATAGATAGCTCAACTGATCCAGATCACTACCAGTCGGAAGCGTCCCCAAGACGCTGGCGGAATTGCCACGCTGGATGGCAATGCTAATGCGCTGGGCCAAATAAGAGCCAGCTCTCGGGTCACGCGTAGCTTCGATCAGACGTCCTGATATCTTTTTGAAAACCCGGAGGGCCCCGTTTCCCCACGGACCCAGGGTCTCAACCCCAAAAGGCTCAAATATGTAAGCCCTATCAAGACTAACATATTTGCGCCTTTTGAGATCCTCGGCCGAATCTGCCGCCGCACCCGCCCTAACTGATGTCCCCGGAAGATGTGTGCGCGCTAGTGTATCAACACAAGTAGCGTCCCACACCATAGGCCTACCCTTCTCCCAAGGGACCAAAGTCATACCGTCAGGCCGCTTACCATCATCACGTAGCAGACCATTCGGTTCGAGAATGGCTGGGACGTTAATGCTGGTAAGAGCCCGGCGGATGATGTCATTACGGCTAGCGTGGCGGGATATTCTTCCGGCAGCCCTAGTGCACGATAATCCGTGGTGACCGAGCTGATCGACCGCTGTACCACACTGGCACTGATGAGGTGCACAACAACGCGCACCCAACCGAAGACAGGTTGCAAGACGGAAGGTGACAGAATCCAATCTACCTACTTAATGTACTGACGTGTAAATACCATTTTTTACCAATTAATTGATTATTCTGATTATTATTCTTATAATAGGAACTAATGTCATTATTATAACAGCCCTTAGATCATACCCATCCACCACCCTCCCCGGAGTGGATTATGTTTATTTATAAAAAAAATGTTGCAGGGTTGAACCGGCGAATGATGTTGCCAATAATGTACCGGAAGTGCGAGCTGCCGCCGCACCTCAGCATTTACTGGCAGCTGTACTACAATGAGGACGACCTGGAAAGCTTCTGGAGTCGGCTGGTCAGGTCCATGGAAATCACTCGGTACGCATAGTGAGCATGACGCAGAGATACAGGATACGCTTAGTAACGTAGATCTCTGCTTTCTTGCTTGTCGTGCCAATATTATGAGATATAAACTATCTTCATCATCATCAGCCTGTAGTAGTCCATAGAAAGTTTTTTTTTATACAAAAAACATATGTGGCAAATAAGCTTAAGGCCCACCTATTTGAACTGTGATCTTCAGAAAGCGGAGCGGCCTGGGAGGTTCTCCCAGATGGGCTGCTCCAATTTATACATATAAATATATAAATTGGAGCAGCCCATCTGGGATATACAACCGCATTAATAAAATACTTAACATCTACCACCTTAACAAATATAATATCAAATCTGCTCTCACAAAATGGTTGCTGAACCTGACTGGCCTCATAGCTCAGTTGGTAGTAACTCTGCCTTCTGCGCTAGAGGTAGCGGGTTCGATTCCCGCACTGGACAAACATTTCTGACTAACACAGATGTTTGTTCTGTGTCTGGGTGTTAAATATATATCTATTAAGTATATCAGTCTCTGGTACCCATAGTACAGGCTATGCCTAGTTTGGGATCAGTTGACCGTGTGTGATATGTCTGAAATATTTATTATTATTATTATTATTAACCTGGATTATAAAAACACTGAAGAACTTTTGGTCCACAACATGTAACCGTAGAACTAAGACTAGTACTAGATAACCTTATTTCAAAAATATAATATAATAATATATAAGTAATTAATTAGAAAACTAACAATCTCCCTCTAAGAACATCACTAAAAAGATTAAAAACTATCCTTGTTTTGAGACAGTAAACACATGCACACACATACACACACACGCACGCAATTACTCAACGCACGGACGCATACACAAACTCACACAATACATACATCAATTACTCTTAAGCACATACACACATCACTTTACACAAGTCTTGTAATCCATATCATTTTCATTGTATTTAGCTTCATGTCTGACACGTCCGACAAATATATAAATAATCAGTCCGAATGTATGTAAGCAAAGGCTATACCTTGTGGTGGCGGAGACAATGTTAGGGATGGACACCAGCCCCCCGAGATACAGCTCTACTCTAGTTCAGGGGATGGGGAATATTCATGGCATTGACTTTGTCACGGTTGGCATAGCTTTTCTACATTAGATTAGTTGTAGGTTAGATAAGGTTGTCTGGAAGAAATCGCTGCTTGCGATAAGACCGCCGATTGTAGGACAAATAGTTATAGTGTTTATATTATTTATAAGTACATGTCTTACATTGTGTCCTCAATAAAGCATTATATTATATTATTATAATACTTATAATTTTTGAAACATGTTTGTTACAGCGTGAACATGCCGATGCCGGCGCCTCAGGTCACACAGCAACAATACAGCAGTTCCCTCTCGTCCGCCGTCAACATACACACGATGTCGGACTCTGTACCAGACAATTATAGTCGGTTCTTTCTCCCCCCCAAAACTACGCCGAACCGCTGTCTCACACCTAGCAACGTCCCGGTCTCACCTAGCAACGTCACGGTCGCACCTAGCAACGTCACGGTCGCACCTAGCAACGTCTCGGTCGCACCTAGCAAGGTCCCGGTCTCACCTAGCAACGTCACAGTCACACCTAGCAACGTCTCGGTCGCACCTAGCGACGTCACGGTCGCACCTAGCAACGTCACGGTCGCACCTAGCAACGTCACGGTCGCACCTAGTAATGTCTCGCTTTCACCTGGCGACGTCTCACTAGCCACTAGCAACATCTCACTAGCTACTAGCAATGTGTCACTTGCCACTAGCACCCTGTCTCTCACGCAGAGTATACCAACACAGATGAACACAACAGATATGTTGATTAAACCAACGAAGAAAAAACGCGGTTTTATAAAAAAGTTCTCAAGAATATTCAACAAGGGGAAGAGAAATGAGAAAAAAATTGTCGATACTATGAAGCCTTCACTAGCGGAGCAATTATGCGCTTAAAAACTAACAATTTGTCTAGTATAAATATTAAGATAATGCAATAAGAAAAACGCGATAAAAGCAGTCTCTCCCTGGTTACCTTTTGATGTGAATAGATCTTAAATATTAGGGAATTAAGAAAAAATATATACATGGAATATGCATGCGTCCCTCTGCGCGAAAGCAAAGCCGGGCTTTTATTAGATCAGAAAACTTTATCGATAAGACAAAAAACTTCACTATCATGTCTTCCATTAGTTAATATAGACGGTAACTTTTTTAATAATAGGAAGTGGCGTATATAGTAATAGATCATTTGAAAACTGCAATTATCATTTTTTTAAGTATATTTTATGTTCGTTCGTAATTTAACCCGACATTATATTCATAATCCACCACTAACTATCGTTATCGACCCGATAAAACTAGTGGGTGATTATAGAATGGATAAGGGGATTAAATCTGTATTTATAAATGAACAAGGCCTTGGAAACCAACGCACAGCTCAAACCGCTGAATATATAAAACTGAAATTTGGAAAGTACTGAAAAAAATTTATGGCTTGTAATGATATGTTTCATTTCATTTCATTTATTTCCTAAAGAGTACACTATTTTTACAGGGGCACCTAATGCAACAGTGTACTTAATAATAAAATATAATCAAAATCTTCAATTAATTACATGTCAAGCCATTTAAAAATAATAAATAAAAAATTTGTCAATCAATATACCTACAATGTCAATTTTTTTTTTTATGTTATACGGAGGCAAACAGGCTTACGGCCCACCTGATGGTAAGTGGTTACCGTCGCCTATTGACATCTGCAACACCTGGAGCATTGCTAATGCGTTGCCTGCCCTGGAGAAATCTTTTTGTATTTTTCTTAAAGCTCTTCATGTTGTAGGCTAGCGGGAAAACCTCGGAAGGAAGCTCATTCCACAATTTGCACGTATGGGGGAGAAAGGATCTCGTAAAGAGAGTGGTTTGAGATACCCACGTGTCAATGAGATGTGGATGAGCCTTATTCCGGTGACGCGAGGTCCGATGGTAGAACCTCGATGCGGGTATGAGGTCAAATAGTTCCTCAGAACACTTACCATTGTAAAGCCGATAGAGCACACAAAGCGAGCCAATATCACGGCGCTGGCTCCAGCTTACTAGTGAGCTTAGGTTCGTCGACAATTCTGACGGCTCTTCTCTGAAGGGAGTCGAAGCGGAGGAGCTGATACTTGGGGGCGATAAATATTATAAAAATTAAAATTTTTCAGTTAATAAATTCAAATTACATAAATTAGGTTTGTTGTGTTGTGTTGTGATGGAATTGTACTCGTACGTGTTATGTGATTGATTAATCAGGTCAACAATATTGTTAATAGTTTATAGGTTTTTATATCCTACCTATATTAAAGTTCTAAGTTTGCACTGGGAGTTACTAACATAATTAATTTGATATAAAAAGTTTATTCTATTTTTATAGTCCCGTAACGTAGAACGTATACGAAATCACTCAACCGGTAGCGATTAGTAACTAACTGCCTTCCGATCGCTTTTATACTTCTCGATGACAATCAAAACTGATGACTCTGATGAAAAATTCTTTGTCATACATAATAGTCAAAATAATAATTTATTGATAATAATTATTATAAGTTAATTGCTTTGTTTTTCGAAGGTAATTTTGAAATGTATAAAAATAAATGAAAAGTCGTGCCTTTGTAACAGTTGTCAATTATAGATTTTTCGTTGTATAAAATACGTAATAATTATAAGTCATTGTGTATACTAACGTTTTAACGTATAATACTGCAAAGTATAAAAATTGGAAATAATGTGCATCTGTAATAAACAAAACTGAATGTATATTTTTTGTTTAATTTTGTTGTTGGTTTGAGAGCTCTTGCTTCGTAAGTACTTATTTTTTGCAACTTGGTAATGGAAAACTCATTAACATTTTGGCTCATTAACCAACGCGATGCACGACCGGGATTCGAACCCGGAATTAAATAAATAAATAACACCCAACAGTTACTAGGATTCCCTATCGTGGGTATCAGAAACGACGAGCACCATGGTACCACAACACCCAGACCCGAAACAAATATTTGCAGAATGCATGCAAAAATTTGGCCCGAAGCGGGAATCGAACCCGCACCTCTTACGACCTCGTCGAATTGGATTAGATTAAAAGGGTCGTCAGCGTCACGAACCTATCTACATGTATTATAAGCAATACATTTTTACTTTACAACCGGAGCACAACTTACAATGAAACACGCTTATAATATAGAATATATTTTTATTGATATAGACAGGCTTATCTGACAGATATCGCGTGTATCCTCACGAGGTGGTCGGTCCCGCAGCTTGCCATCAGCATCGCACCGCCGGCTTCGGGCTTCGGCTTGAAGGCCAGACGCTTTACCGTGAGATGGTGGGCCGCACTGGAAATAAATATATTTGGAGACACACTTTAATATATATTTCATGAAATAGGCGTAGCTTGCCTATTCGTTAATAGATCAACTAAGCTAAGCGGGTCCCCATATTGTTAGACCCGATAATGCACAGCCACTTGGCTTCCAAATATTATCATAACCTAATAATGCTAACCTGGCAATCTAAACTGGCTTTGTTTTATTGGGTCGTGCAATATTGACTGTACATTATCGGGGTGAATACAAGGTGATTCATAATATGCATACTATCCCGAAAAGTGCTTGTTCTATCAACAAAAACAGCAGATTTTTTGAAAATAATTTAATTCCAAACTTCGTAGAACAAACTTTACTTCCGATTGGGTGTAGAATAAGTCCCTATCGGGATAGTTTACATATGAATCACCTTGTATAATCAGGCTGTGTCATATCGGGCTGTACTTTATCGTCTCCCCAGCGCTCGTCGGCTCGGCTCCGCCTATAAAAGTCGCTAAGCGAATGGTCTTAAAAACTCCGTTAGAAATGGAACGACGCAACAAAGAAACATACAGGTTATGTAGGTTTCTTCTAGGCAAACGTGCTACACCGTAGACCACATCATTACTTAACATCAGGTGAGATTGTGGTCAAAGGTTAGCCTATTTTGAATTAAAAAAAAAAAGATACCTATGATCTAGCTCCCGCAGCAGACTCCACATGCCATCGAAGCTGTAAATCCTCACTGATCCTGTCTCGGTCCCGACAGCTACTATCTTAGACGGTCCATGTGTTAGTGGCGCGAAGGCGATTGCTGTCACAGATTCCTTCAGATCTAACGCTTTGCCATACAAGCCGTAGTTTTTGAGGGAGGTGTCTGAACAGACTTCTGTTTTTGACCAGACACACACCTGAAAAGATCAAAGGATTCGTAAAGGTAGAGTAGTAGGTTTTCGACCATTCGACATTTCAAATGGACCAAATACAAACAAAACGGACAAACGTATGAACCGGGCAACGCAATATAGGAAGGCCCTTTACCCGATGGACCGACGACGTTGTAAAGTAGCGGGAAGTCGGATGGAAAAGGCTCAAGACCGGGTTGCGATTTGCGGGAGCCCTATGTCCAGCAGAGGGCTTCTACAGGCTGATGATACGTAAAATTCACACACATAGGCAAAAGGTCTCCATACCATTATACGAAAAAAAACCATCGAAAAATGATTAGGCATGCATTCTTTTAGGCTTGGTCGCGAAGAACACGCGTAGCTTCACCTATTTTCAAAGTAGTATTGCAAGCGCTCATAGGCTGCGGTATCCGCTAACCAGTTAATAACACAATACAAGTGTATTCCTTCCCGAAAGGGGCTTATTCTACACCCAATGGGCTACAAAGTTTGTTCTACAACTTTTGGAAATTCGACATTTTTCATTGAAAAAACTCTATGCGTAAATCAGCTGTTTTGGGGTCAAATCAGGTCAAACTCAATGAATCAGCTGTTTTAGGTAGCAATCTTGATTCCGTACGTTTAGTTATTAGTTCTTAAGATGATAAAAATACCAAAAAAAGCTAAATTGAAAAAGATTGTGAAAAAATTATTTCGCTAATATTATTTCTTTTCGTTGATAGAATAACCCCCTTTCGGGATGGTATACATGTTATGAATCACCTTGTATTAATAAGTTTTACCTTGCCATCCCTAGAGCCAGTACTAAACATATCCCCGTCGGCAGACCAAGCGCAGCACCAAACGATCCTCGCGTGGACGCCATTCGTCTTGTCCGTGCACGCGGCGACCGCAAACGAGTTTGTGCCTCGTTCCCTTTGAAATAGGGTCCACCTTCGGTCGCGGGACACAGAGAGTAGTCGCTGGCTGTCCGGTGAGAATTCTATTTGCGTGACTGTGAGCGCGTGGGAGGGCAGCGTTTGGATCTGGTTCCAGGATTTTGTGTCCCTGCGGAGATACATTTTTGGTTAATATCTAGTGATTCGCCCAGAACAAAGATATCGCGATTTCCTTGTGTCACTGATTATCTTGGTCATTCTGTACTAGGTCAGTGACCAGGTATGGTGGCCCTGAAAAGGGCCTATGACCGTCGGTGAAAGAATTAGTGTAGTGAAAGGATTAAAGTGCGCCTCTTAATTATTGATAATTTATGTTATTCGTGCAGTTCATAATTATCAGCCTGATGAAGTCCACTGCTGAACATAGGCCTCCGACTTCCCGCAACCTTCACAATGTCGTCGGTCCATCTGATGGGGGGCCTTCCAACACAATCGTGCAGTTAGTTATTGATAAACAATCATACAGGATGACCAAGAAAGAATCAGTGACACGACAAGAAGAAGAAGAAGCGTTTTTTGGCAAACGCGGTTCTCGCTAAGTCCACAACATTCATTTGAAAAAGGGCATGTAGGTAACACTACATAAAGCTCACATTTCAATGCTTTACTTTGAGTCGAGTTCACAACTGGTAGGTGAGTTGGTAACTGGTGGTTGGATCAGCTTCAATTACCAAAACCCGGTGAATTTTTTTCAGGGCACTTAATATTGCAAGCGTTCATAGGCTACGGTAACCACTTACGGGTGGACCGTATTCTTGCTTGCCATCGTGGTTGTATAAAAACCTACCAGAGTATCAAAGCAGCGTGCTCGACAGTGGTAGCCTTGCAGGCGGAGGCGAGCACCGTCCCGTCGGGGCTCGCGGCCAGCGCGAACACCTCGTACCCGTGCCCGTACAACTTCTGCTGCTCCGGCCATAGTGTGTTCTGCATCAGAGTCTCTTCCGTGGGCGGTTCTGTCAAATAGCAAGTGAAAATCAATATTAACCGTCCAATCCTACTAATATTTTTATTTACCAGGCATCCAAAAGTTGCCTGGTAGAGATCGCTTTTAGCGATAAGGCCGCCCATTGTCACACTATTTTTATTTCCTTGATTGTGTATTTTCTTTTGGTGTACAATAAAGCTATATTCTTCTTCTTCTAATATTATTAATACGAGTTTGTGAGGATGTTTGGATGTTTGTTATTCAATCCGTATCGGCTCAACCGATTTCGTTGAAACTTGGAATATATAGAGTTCTAAACTAGAATAGCATATACTTTTTATGTCAGTACCACGCGAGCGAAGCCGCGGGCGAGACCTAGTTTCTTATAAATTTAGAATAAATTATAATTTAACCCTCTTTGGGTATAGGCTGAAGAATAGGCCCCTCCATATCTACCTATCCGCGGATGTCGTAAGAGGCGACTAAGGGAAAAAAGCTAGGGGATGGGCAGCAGCGTCCCTAACGATAGCTCTAACTGCGCTCGCCAACCCGCATGCCCAGCGTGCTGAGTATGGGCAAATCCCCCCACATGATAAGGAATTTGCTCTGTCTGTGGGGGAGGCCATGTTCAGCAGTGGACGTCGAACGGCTGGATGATGATGATGATGATGGGTATAGGCCTAAAGTATTAGTATAGCGCACATACATTTTCCGAATGGAAAATCACACGGCCGAGATACGAACCAACAACCTGTAGATCGGAAGGGCCACTACTACTATGGTAATCACTAACTTACTTACCAACAGGAGGGACGTACGCTTGTTTGCCACATAAGTTTTTAAATAAATAAGACGACTGCTTACCGCGCTGCCGACGGAAGGCCTAGGCCGGGGTGAATGGAAGAAGGGCAGGACCTTTGCCCAGCAGTGGGATCCAACGGGCTCATCATGAATTACCTGTCAAAATCATCGGCACGAAGTATCCGTCGTCGTCATCGGTGTCCAGTTTGCCCTCCCCACCGCTGAACACTGCCTTGTTCGACAGCCCCAAGGAAGGCACTGACGCTCCTTCAGCACCCCCTGAAAACACCCAGCCACATACAAATCCTGACTCCACACTATGATCCCCTGTGTTGTGGGTATCTAAAAATGTCCCAGGCACTACATCATCCTCCGCCCTACAGAAGATCGCAGCCAAATAACAAATTTTTTGTTTCAAATAGTGTTGTGTTCCTGCGATGAGGTAAGGTTTTATTTATTAGAGATTATAATTAGATTACTTTTCTTTTGAGCCTCACCTAGTTCGATTGAAGCTTTAAATTCCATTTTGTCAATAAAGATCTACGAAAAAAAATGATAGGCACCAAGCCGTGTTTCTTCCCTGATTCTTGTAGGCTTGGTCGCGAGGAACAGGCGTGAAGCTACGCCTGTTCCTCGCGACCAAGCCTAGTTTCTAAGACGTTTCAAAGTGATCCTAGTGATATTAAATATACGCCTTTTGACTTTGACTTTGTTGCCAGAGCTCTTTAGGAGGGAGGGGGTTCGGGGTCGGCAACGCGTGCGTGATGCCTCTGGTATTGCAAAAGCTTCTAGGCTACAGTAACCTTTTACAACAGGTAGGCCATATGCTTATTGCCAACTCAGTTGTATAATAAGATATTTTTTACAAAAACTGAAAACCGACTTCAAATTCCTGAGTATTTACAAGATTAATACCAAACTCTTTTTTTTGTTATCAACCTCTTTTCGTTTTGCTTACCTACTGAGGATGACACCTGCCACCAACACTTTCGAACAAAAAACCAAAGTAAGTAGGTATGACATTCATTCATCATAAATAATAACTCTTATGGTACTGACTGACTGACAGACAATAAAACGTGGTGGTTTTATTCTCTTTGACAATCAACGCAGAGTCTAACCAAAAGTCCTAAGAGTAGGTATGAAATTTGCAGGGTAGCTTCCTGTTGTAACGTATGGGTGCACAGAAAGGAATTCCCGACACACAACCCCTAAGGTTTAAGTTTATGGTAAAATAGCAGCAACCGAACGAAGTCGCGGGGATAACCATACCATACCACAGTCGACAAAATTATTTTTCAGCAAAACTTGATTTCAAGAGATGATGACGTTTTTTTAAGTTTTACGAGACAAGTAGCAATCCCTCAGGAATTCAATTAATATGGGACCACCCCGGAATCATACTCTATACACCAGCGAAAGAATTATCAAAATCGGTTTAGTATTGGCGGATATATCGAGTAACATACACACAAAAAAAAAATACAGCCGACTTGAGAACCTCCTCCTCTTTGAAGTCAGTAAAAAAAAATGATTTGGATATTTTATCTATAGTAGTATAGACAGGCAGTTTACCCTCATCACTCCTCCCTGCAAGAGTCTCTCCGGTGATGTTAGCGAAGTTGTGTATAAAGTTGGTGGGCGCCTCGAAGACGCGGATGACTTTCTCCTCGGCGGCGGACGCGAGGACGGTGCCACTGACAAGCGCCAGCGACTGCATGTCGTAGCCGTGAACCTGCGGGCGCGCCACCTCGTGCCATTCCGATGTGCCTGCAATAACCCCTCACCTGGGTTAAGAAATTTAAGTACTTGGGCCACTGGGTCACTGAGGATATGTGTGATGACACGGACATCGAAAGGGAACGTAGAGCGTTGTCGGTTAGATGCAATATGCTAGCTCGCAGGTTTGCACGTTGTTCTGTCCCCGTCAAAGTGACCCTGTTCAGGGCATATTGTCAAAACTTCTACACGTGCAACCTGTGGGTCCGCCACACGCTGAAGTCTTACAACGCTCTACGCGTCCAGTACAACAACGGCTTTAGGGTGCTGCTGGGACTGCCGAGGTACTGTAGCGCATCAGGTATGTTTGCTGACGCTCAAGTCGATGACTTCTACGCGATCATACGCAAAAGAATTGCGTCCCTGATGCGCCGCGTCGGCGACAGCGGCAACAGCATGCTGGCCGTTGTGGCAGATAGTTTTAATTATGGTTCCAGCATCATAGGCCACTGGCTTTCAAAACACCAGCCTGTCGCACAGTTGGTCACTCAATAATGTTTTTTTTTTTTTACTGTTTATAATTTTGTGCTTACTAACATATTTTTTTAGTTTTTAATTATTATTTTTTACTAACAAAATGGATGACATGTCTGAAATTAAAATAAATTGAATTGAATTGAATAACAATTAGGATGTAGGGCACAGCGAGATTTCCTCGATCTGAATTGGAGCAGCCCGCCTGGTGAGGTACCTACGCCTTACAGAAGATCGCAATAATTTGTTTCAAATAGTGTTGTGTTCCTGCGATGAGTAAGGTTGCCAGAGCTCTTTAAGAGGGGAGGGGGTTCGGGGTCGACAACGCGTGCGTGATGCCTCTGCTATTGCAAGCGCTCATAGGCTACGGTAACCGCAGGTGGGCCGTATGCATGGTTGCCACCTCAGTTGTATAAAAAAAAATCATCAAACTTTTGAAATTATAACCAACTTGTGGGTAGTAAAGGGTTCCAAACAACACCAACTGGAACCCAAGCCAACCCCACCGGCACGCGGTACACCCTGCCGATCAACTAACGAGGCTCTGGCGCTCCACCCGCACAGGACCAGCGTGGTGGGTTTATGGTCCCCCCCCCCCTATGGTCATGGCACTTTTTGGGGGAGGCCTATATTCAGCAGTGGACTTCATCAGGCTGATGTTGATTATGATGAACCAACAGTACAATGTTACAACCAGTACAAACTAAATGTATTTTCTTGACAACAAACTACTAATACAAGGTACTGCTGCTGCTACTGGTAACTGCAGTAGTAGTTTAGTATGTAACATACCATCAGGTTTGTTCCAGGGAGCATGGACCCTGGTGGTCTGGTCGGCGGAGAGGCTCACGAGGTAGCGGCCGCGCGCGGGCTCCCACCTCACGTCTTCCACCGCGCTGAAGTGCCCGCCGCACACCACCGACGGCTGCCATTGCTTGCTTTCCTGTCAACGAACACGATAATTTATTTATTTATTTGATTAAGGACGAGCAGCTTCCGCTGATGTGTCTACATCTCACAGTGTCGAAATTGAAAGTCTATTGTCATGTCTGGTTCACTTTTTTGAGCACTGATTTATTGATTCGTAGCCAGTTGTCGAGCTTGTTTTTGAATGCATTGACAGAAGTAGCAGAAACAACTTCTTCCGGTGACATGTTCCAGTTGTGGACTACTCTGTTGCTAAAGAAGTGGTACGCAGCAAGTAGGTTGGCAGGAGCACGAGCTAGCTTAAGTTGATGGCCACGAGAAGGTTTTTGATCATCTTTCCTTATGAAGATATCTTTAATATCTGGCAGATTGTACTTGTTGGTTATAATTTTAAAAGTTTCGATGAGGTCTCCGCGAAGGTGTCTATCTTCAAGAGTAGTAAGGCGTAATGCGAGTAGTCTTTCCTCATATGATTTGCGTCGTAGAGCCTGTGGTATCTTGGTTGCTCTCCTCAGAACACTTTCAAGTAGGTCAATGTCTTTCTGGAAGTAGGGGTTCCATACTTGATAGCCATACTCCAGCAATGGCCTACGATTTTAAATTAAGAATTTAGAACGATACTATACTGAAACTTGAAATATATAGGAGTCCTTTACCTAGAATAGCATATAGGCTACTTTTTATGAAGGTACCACACGAGCGAAGCCGCAGGCGGTAGCTAGTTTCAAAAATTAATAGGAATCCGGATATTTCAGAATCTATAAGTCTGTAGTTGGCACTCAACTACTTCAGAGTCAGTAATTGTTTTTTGAAGCTTATGTAATCATCTTCTGTTTGATGAAATCCACTACTGAATATAGGTATACCTTTTTTAGAATTCCATACAAAGGTTAACAAAGTGAAATTTATACACCAACTATTAGGGTCTACGAGCTTATAGAGCCGTATAAAAAAATAAGTTTCGATGCTCAATGCACTAAAAAGATATGGCAATGAATATAAAATTTTTGGAAATGGCTAAAATGAACAACCTCTAGAGTACTTCCAGTTACCTCACAATTCTGAAATATGGAATGCTAAGAGCTGATGTGACATAAATAAATAAAAATGTCTAAAATTTAGGGATATTGATGTAAGACCCGAAAATTTGATGTTACGTAACAAAATGATATTTGCGGTCAATATCATACAATGAACTACGTGAGCAACCGCAAAATATAGCTTTGTCACTTCCTACACTTGCAATTTTGATTTTCTGACCCTGTGTAATGGTACGGAACCTCAACTCAGGGCGCGACGGTCATGACATGACACATGACCGCCTTTATTTTAACGTATATCCTAAGTAGGGAAAAAGCTAGGGGATGGGCAGCAGCGTCCCTCATTTTAACAACGATAGCTCTAACTGCGCTCACCAACCCGCATGCCCAGCGTGGTGAGTATGGGCAAATCCCCCCACATGATAAGGAATTCGCTCTGTCTGTGGGCCTCCCCCATGTTCAGCAGTGGACGTCGTACGGCTGAAATGATGATGATGATGATTATATCCTAAGTAACTTCCGATTCATTAGGACATCAAACAAACCTGACAGCACCTCCAGATGTGAAAGCTGCCGTTGTACCCGTGAGCCAGCACCTCGCCCCGCGGCCCGAACCTGCTGCCGTAGAAGCCGAGCCCACTGCCTCCCACTTCGCCCAAGCGGACGCGCTCCACCCACGCGCCCGATGCATCCGGCTGCCACACTATGAGTGACTTATCGAGGGAAGAAGAGAGAAGACTGTGGACTATCTTCTTTTCGCCTGGAATTACAATAAACTACTAAGTTTACGACGTGTAAAGGCAAAAGAGGATTTTCTCAAGAGAAAAAATAAATAAGTGAAAAAAAGTGTTTCTTCCCCAAATTTCGTCTGATCATCTTTTTTCGGCCAATATCGCGTTTTCACATTTCAAAATAAGGTAATATGGTGTAATAGTAGGAATTATATTAAATGGGATTGCCGTTTGTTACTTGTTTGTTAGGACATCAATGACTTTAATGACATATTAACAACACCTAAAAAAAAATCTTTTTTTTGTCTTAATAATATTGTTAATTAGAAAGTTTGTGAGGATGTTTTGTTGTTCAATCAGGCCATAACCGCTAAACCGATTTCGTTGAAACTTGGAATATATAGTTTTATGCCTAGAATAGCATAAATGCCACAGTTTTTATCTAGGTACCACGCGAGCGAAGCCGCTAGTATTGTATAAATATACCTTATTGCTTTTTTAACTCTTTTTTCTGCACCATACAGTATAATAAACTAACCATTTTCCACTACAGGGGGATGCCAATTCACTCCATACACCCAACCTTCATGCCCCCCCAAGACAGCCTCAAGTTTCACTTCCCATTGCTCTCCGTATGCTTGGAACACTTTCTTCTCGACTGAGATGGTGGTCACTTCATTAGCGAGGCTCTGAATTCGCCATAGACGGATGTATGTGTCTTGGGAACAAGAAGCCAGAATTATGGTAGAGTCATCTGGAAATGGAGATTTTATGTTCAATAATCAATATGGTTTCAGTCATATGAACTGTAACAGTTAAAAAAAACATTCAATGTAGTTTTTAGTTAGCGCTTTGCCGTGCACTTCTTTTTAAAGGGAATTTTGGGATTTCAAGTGTCAAAATCCCTTTCAGTCTAAATTTACAGGTCCAAAGACCGAAAATCACATTAGTTATATTAGTTTTTATTTTAATATTATTTTATATTTACGTTATCTTATATATTTATTGTAGTTTATTTAGGTACATGGATAACAGTTTAGTTTTTGATGATAGTTTTTTTTCGTGCTCTTCTGCTTGCTCCTCTGACATAGACTATGCCAGTGCGTCCGACGATGACTCAACTCTCCTAAATGATCAACTTGTGGTAAAATTCAGTGGTTATTTCAAAAATCTTAATATAATTCACATTAATGCACAAAGCATACCTGCTCACTATGCGGATATACTTTCATCTTTTGATTGTAATTTTGTTGATGCCATTTTGATATCCGAGTCTTTTCTAAAGCCTGGTTTACCCTCTACTCAATATCCTCTACCTGGCTTCAGGCTTATCAGGAATGATAGAATTGGCAAGGGTGGTGGCGGAGTAGCAATCTACCTTCGCGCTGATATACCCTGCAAAGTTGTTGATCAATCTCCAGGCGAGTACTGTAACTTTGCTGAACACCTATTTATTGAAATTACTGTCAACCACTCCAAGATTCTTCTTGGTGTTTACTACCCTCCTTCTTCCAATATTGACTACTTCTCCTCTCTAGAGTCTAAATTAGAATCATTTACTCCTCTTTACGATAACACTATACTTCTTGGTGATTTTAACACGTGTATTTTAAAGGATGATGGGCGTGCCCGTAAACTTCTCTCTCTTGTTTCTTCTTTAAACATGCACATACTTCCTCTTTCTGCTACTCACCACGCTCCTCACTCTACTCCCTCTCTTCTTGACTTAATTCTTGTTTCTGATTCCGATCGCGTGGCTACCCATGGCCAGCTTACTGCTCCTTTTTCTTATCACGATCTCCTGTTTTTATCTTATAAGATTCGTTGTCCGCGGCGTAAACCTAAATCTCTTCTCCTTCGTAGCTTCAAAGACATAGATATGGAATGTTTGAGGGATGATGTGAACGATATTGACTGGTCTCCCGTCACAGATGCTGATAGTGTTGATGATAAGGTCACCGCTTTTAATAATGTTCTCTCCATTCTTTATGACAAGCATGCTCCTCTTAAACTGGTAAAGGTTAAGCATGCCCCGGCTCCATGGCTATCTCCACCTCTAAAAAAGGCAATGTCTAAGCGCGATACAGCTAAAAGGCTGTACAAAAAGGCTCCGACTGAGGAGAATTTCGCTCTCTATAAGACTTTACGGAATCGTTGTACCAAGTTGTGCAGAGACGCTAAAAGACGACACATTCACGAATCCATTAAAAATTGTAATTCTTCACAAATGTGGAAATTTCTTAAGGCATTAGGGCTGGGTAAGCTCTCTAGTGACTCCAATAATATTTCTTTCGACTTAAATTCTATCAATTCTCACTTCTCCAAATCACCACTTTGTTTAGATAAAAACGTTAAAATCGCCACTCTTGATGCTCTTTCCCGCTTACCCTTGCCTGACTGCTCATCTTTTGCCTTCAAAGAGGTTGCTGAGAGTGAGGTTACACTGTTCCTGAAATCAATTACCACCAAAGCTGTTGGCGTCGACGGGATCTACGTTCAGATGCTAAATCTTCTTTCTTCTGAGCTTGTTCCTGCCATCACTCACATCCTTAATCACTCCCTCACGTCATGTGTTTTCCCGGGTGCTTGGAAGAAAGCTTTCGTGCTACCTCTTCCAAAAACTTCTAACCCTACCTGTGTCTCGCATTTCCGTCCTATATCCATTTTACCTATTTTATCTAAAATCTTGGAAAATGCTGTCCACAAGCAGCTCTCCCTGTTCCTCTCTCAACATAGCCTGCTAAGTCCTGTACAATCTGGTTTTAAACCTGGCCACAGCACTGTTAGTGCTCTAGCGAAAGTCTCTGATGACATTCGTTGGGCCATGGATAATAAGTGCCTTACCATTTTGGTGCTTTTGGACTTTAGCAGTGCTTTCAACTCTGTGGACTACGACATTCTGCTATCCATTCTTTCCTCCCTTAATGTTTCTCATCCAGCAATCTCTTGGTTCAGCTCATACCTTTCTGGTCGCTCGCAGTGTGTGCGCCTGGATGAGTCCTACTCTGATTGGTGTGACATTACTGCTGGTGTACCGCAAGGTGGCGTTCTTTCCCCACTTCTCTTCTCAGTGTTTATCAACTCTATCACCCAGGTAATCTCTTCGCATTGCCATTTGTATGCTGACGATTTGCAATTGTACCATAGTTTCAAAGTCAGTGAAATAACAGAGGGGGTCACCAGAATAAATGAGGACCTTGACAGTATCAACTCTTGGGCGAAATCTTTTGGACTCCTGGTGAATCCCTCTAAGTCACAGGTTCTAATCATGGGTAGCCCGTACATGCTTAACAAAGTTAGTCAATCTGTCATACCGCCTGTAATTTATGATGGCGTGACGATACCTTACTCTAGTAAAGCAAAGAATCTGGGTGTAATCTTTGACAGTAGTATGTCTTGGATACCACATATAAATGAAGTCAGTAAACGTGTTCACTTTTCATTTCAATCACTCAAACGTCTCCAGAAGTTCCTGCCTCATGATACCAAAATCACACTGGCTCAAGCCCTAATGTTGCCTCTTTTGGATTACGCTGATGTCTGTTTTCTTGATGCCACGGAGCAACTTCTCAACAAACTTGAACGCCTTCAGAACTTGTGCATCCGTTTTATTTTCGGTCTGCGCAAGTTCGATCACATCTCTGAGTTCAGGGCTCAGCTTCAATGGCTCCCTATTCGTCGTCGTCGCGACCTCCATATACTCACTTTACTCTTTAAAATTTTGCATAGTACTATTTCTCCTCCCTACCTTCGTGAGCGTTTCGAATTTCTTGTCCCACGTGGTGAGTCGTGCAGATCCACTATATCCCTCCTTTTAAAAACCCCCTCTCATTCGACCAGTCGTTACGGCGGCTCCTTTACGGTCCTGGCAGTGAAGCTATGGAATGCTCTCCCGCATGTCATTCGTGATAGTCCATCTGTCAATGTCTTTAAGAGGAAAGTTAAAGACCACTACTTGTCCTTGTAAATTCTGTATTGTATTGTATTTCTGTATTTATTATATATATATATAATAAATTTGCTAATTAAATATATATTTTTGAACAGGTAGGTATTTATTGTATAGTAATATTAATAGGTATATGTATGTTTATAAATATAATATTATATCAAACATTGTAGGTACACGAACCTCCCTCTATAATCACGTCTCTCTAGCCTCAAAGGTTTGCTGGAAGAAAACTCTTTTTAGGGTTAAGCTCGCCTTTGTACATACCTTTCTTTTTAATTTTTGTATTTGGTTTTTTTTTCTTGTGTACAATAAAGAATAAAGAATAAAGAAAACACCACCATAATCAAAAAATATTATTCAATAATATTATTCAATTTAACACTAGTTTTGTAAAATAAATTGAGAGCACAACATCACTTTCTCAAGTTCCCGCCAAAAGTCTAAAGGGGGATAAATAAACAGCATTTTGACACTAACCCTATTCTGGGTACAATAATCTTTTTAAAAATGAGAATTTACCTACTTTTCTGAGGTTGATAAGCTTACCTAGAGCCAGTACATCCAATCCCCTGACCCAGTCTTCATGCCCAACCATCTGGTGCACCCGATGGAACTCCTCACCAGTGAATACATGTATTTTGTGATCATCCAATGCAGCAAATAGAATCGGCTGATTGACTATCGGTAGGATATGACAGTGTAGAGTTAGACAGAGGCCGGACTGGAGATGTATTGTGTGCTTGAATATTGTTGCGCCTGAAAGTGATGATTATCAGATTAATATACCTAATACAATCCTGTGGTGTCTGTATGTTAGTTAAATTTGAAAGAAAGAGAAAAAAACGTTTATTTTGTACTCACACAGATAAAAAATTAAAAATACCAAAATTAGCACAAACTAAGATAAAAAAAGGGCTAGGGAAATATATAAATTTCCTAAGGATTTTTCAAAATACAAAGAAGGATCTTTATTAGTTTAAAAACGATCATTGTCATATACTTTCTGTATTCTTAGTTGAATAGAAATGGACATTGGAAACCCACCATCTACACTCCTCTCCCATACTTTGACAGTGGAGTCAATGGATCCAGAGAATACAAGCAGTTTGTCTCCATGGTATGTCCCATGTATACACATCACACCATCCTTGTGTCCTTCAAGCGAAGCTGTGACCGTCCATACTCCCTCTTTCAGGGTCCATATGGCAGCAGTTTTGTCTGCAGAGCAGGATATAAGCTCTGTGCTGGAACCATCGGGTTTGCGCAGCCATTTGACGGAATTCACTCGGCCGCGGTGGTGACTAAGGACCGTGAGAGGGTCTCTACCTTTTACTTCCTGTAAATAATATTTAGCGATTATAAAAACTACTCGGTCACAGACATGAAGGTGTGGATAAGGTTAGCTGCGACATACATAGTTTTAAAAGTAGTTTAAATACAAAGAAAGTCTGTTCTTCTTACCGTATCGTAAATAACAACAGCATTTGATGCACCATAACAAATCAGTCCAGCACTGTTCCAGTCTACTATTTCTGGAGTCCGATTACACGCGATGGACGTGTACACCTGGCTCACTGAAAGTTCCATTATTTTGTTTTCTTTACGAAGTTTCTCCCTTCAGAAATCTAGCTGCAGGTTTTTTTTTCTGGGGTCTGCTGTTTTTACAGTCAAATCAGTCAATATTGTCAGTCTCACTCAAGTAAATATGAATGTCAAGATTGTTCAGAAGAAAATAGAGAGAGAATATAGAATGTCGTAGAATGTTTTTTTTGTGGCTCGCACTGGATATTAAAATCACAGAGTATAAATGTAGGTTATTTTTTTGTTTTTTATTTCGTTATAAGTTGTCTGATTTTTTAGTCAACATTAAGATAATCTCAAGTAATTTAATGGGATTTTTGGCGGGAACTTGAGAAAGTGATGTTGTGCTCTCAATTTATTTTACAAAACTAGTGTTAAATTGAATAATATTATGTGATTATGGTGGTGTTTTGCGTAATATTGTTTGAGTAAACCGCACAAGTGAAGTGAAATGAAATGATTGCGTGTATCGGCATTTTTCGAGTTGGCGCGGCGCCTAGAGGTCCCTTGAGGTTTTAGTAAAATAGCCACCATCATATATTACTAAAACTGAATTAGACTTGACTTGACGGTGACTTGACCATGACTAAGAAGTAAAATGTAGAAGAAAGATAAAAATAACTACGAAGAACATGTAAACGTAAGACTTGGTAGTAAGGCCTAGATGCCATAGCCAGCCCGAAAGGGAAAAAACTTAAAAAAAAAAAGTAATTGAATGTCAGTCAAGTTTGTTCAGAAGAAATAGAAATCTAAAAAGCGTTTATGAAATGGCGGGAAACGGGAAATAATTATTTCTCATTGTGGCAAATAAAATGTCTGTGTCTGATTCAATCTGATTTTAAATGTCTTGTCTTGTGTGAAGTTGTGTGTCTTCTGATCACTGATGCACAGAGTACTTTTGTATACACTGATGACTGACTAAATGCTCAAAAATTTTGGAGCCGCTACGCTAGTGCTAGAGACGAGAAGGGTTTTGATAGAAAATCAGAATGCCTGATGTAATGATATTAGGAATACCCGTTAGCTTTCCCTTTGAGCCGTACGATGTTCAAACTGCGTACATGGAAGGAGTAATAAAAAGTCTTCAGAACAACACGAACGCAGTTTTGGAGTCTCCTACAGGTACTGGAAAAACTCTTAGCTTGTTGTGTTCCTCGCTAGCATGGCTCCTTGTAAAGAAGGCACAGTTACAAATGAACGCTCAGGTCGGCAACTTTGCAGATCACGGCAATTTCAGTGGGGCACTAAGAGACAACCTCAAAAGTGGCGCTGGGTCAGGAAAAGCTAAGGATAATACAGGTTGGGGAATGCCAAAGATAATCTACTCATCTAGAACACATTCCCAGCTAACACAGGCAATGCAAGAACTCAAGAGGTCCAGTTACAGACATGTAAAAGCCACTATTCTTGGCTCCAGAGATCAGATGTGTATTCATCCTGAAGTCTCAAAGGAGAGCAACAATATGAACAAAGTGCACATGTGCCAACTCAAGGTTAAAACAAGAACTTGCCACTTCTACAACAATGTTGAATCTAAAAAAGATGACCGAGCAATAAAAGGAGATGAAATATTGGACATAGAAGATCTAGTTACTGTTGGAAAGAAATTAAAATGCTGCCCATACTACATTTCTAAGGAACTAAAACAAGATGCTGATATCATTTTTATGCCTTACAATTACATTTTGGATCCTAAATCACGAAAAGCCAATGGAGTTGACCTGATGAACAATATTATTATTTTGGATGAAGCCCATAATGTTGAGAAAATGTGTGAAGAGTCAGCATCATTGCAAATAAGAACAACTGATGTGGCCCTATGTATTGATGAAATCACTCATGTTATGAGATCCTTTGGAGAAACCACTTCTGAAGATCTAGACATGACAGTAGAAGGAGCTCAGCCAAAAGATTTTACATGTGATGACTTGTGTATCCTTAAAGAAATGATGCTCGCCCTAGAAAAGTCAATAGATGAAATTCAAATTGGTGCAGAAGGCACAACATACCCTGGTGGGTACATATTTGAACTACTAGGCAAAGCTGAAATAAAGGACCACAATCAAATGTCTGTAATCACACTGATTGATAATCTTATTCAGTACTTGTCAACTGCAAGTGCATCACCGTTCTCTCGTAAAGGAGTTGGGCTACAAAAAATTGTAGATTTACTAAATGTAGTGTTTAGTGGAACAACATATTCATACAAAGAACGAGTAAAAATGTGTTACAAAGTCCATGTACAAGTTGAGGATAAGAAAAGCAATAAGAAGACTGATAGCTGGGGAGCATTGAAAACTGCCTCTACCAAAACAGCGGAAAGAGTTATCAGCTACTGGTGCTTTAGTCCAGGCTTTGGTATGAAGCAACTATTAGACCAAAATGTCAGAAGCATTATTCTAACTAGTGGAACACTTGCTCCATTGAAACCACTGATGTCTGAGCTAGGGATCCCTATAGGAGTCCAACTAGAGAATCCCCATATTGTCAAATCTAATCAAATTTGTGTGAAAATTGTCAGTCAGGGCCCAGATTCTACAATTCTCAATTCAAATTATCAGAACAGGGATAACCCAAAATACATCTGTTCTCTGGGCAGAACCATTTTGAGCTTCAGCAGAGTGGTACCTGATGGGTTACTAGTTTTCTTCCCATCATACCCTATCATGGCAAAGTGTCAAGAAATGTGGCAGGCAGAAGGAATTTGGTCCAGCATAAACAATATAAAGCCAATATTTGTTGAGCCACAGAGAAAAGACACTTTCAATGCTATCATAAGCGAGTACTACAGCAAGATAAGCGATTCTAGCACCAGAGGGGCTTGTTTCATGGCTGTGTGCAGAGGTAAGGTATCAGAAGGGTTAGATTTTGCTGATATGAATGGCAGAGCTGTCATCATTACGGGGCTACCTTTCCCACCTATGAAGGACCCAAGAATCATACTAAAGAAGAAATATCTGGAAGAACTGAGAGCAAAAGATAAAGATTACTTGTCTGGTGATGAATGGTACTCCCTAGAAGCAACGAGAGCTGTGAACCAGGCCATTGGGAGAGTCATCAGGCACAAGAATGACTATGGAGCAATTCTGCTGTGTGACACAAGATTCAACAGTCCAAAACTGAAAGGTCAACTATCTGCATGGTTGAAAGATCACATTAATGTTTCTAACAAATTTGGTGAAACAGTTAGTGAGATTTGCAGATTTTTCAAAACAGCTCAATCAACATTGCCATCACCCAAACTAAAACCTCTTCTACCACATGAATCTAATAGCAATAGATCGGATAATGGATCAGCCAGCATAAGTGGAGTAGCATTCCCTGTGACTAACTCTAGGGTGGTAAAGTCAGTGAATAAGAAAACAGTAAGTCAGTATCCAAACTCAAATGAGGTTTATGCAGATTTTTCTATGGACTTCTACAAAAATTCTAAAGCTTCGGCTTATGTGAATGAGTTCAAACCAAAGGAGGCAAAAGATCTGTTTAGTTCAATGGATAGAAGTAATCAAGAAGTTGAAGACAAATCGGAACCTTTAGTGACAATCCACAAGAGAATTGCTGATGAAAATTGTATTACTTCAGTTGCTAAAAGAAAAAAGCTAAAGATCAAGCCATTTGGCTTTGAAGAGAATCTGAATGCAGAGCCAAAATCCAGTTATAATGTGGTAGAAAAGGAAGCTCCTACTTCATTGATAGATTTTGTAAAAGAAATCAAAGTTCTCCTAAAACCAGAACAATACAAGCAATTCCAAGTTTCAATTTCAACTTACAAGAAAGAAGGAGATTTTCCGGCCTTCATAACAATTCTATCAAGTATGTTAGAAAATGGAAAGACATTTTATCTATTCAAGGGCATGAAAAGGTTTCTTAAAGATGAGCATAAAAGTATGTTTCAAGAATACTGTGATAGTGTTAAGCTTGTTAGTTGACAATTACTCTAATTAGGTCGGTTGATAGATAGCTGAAATTAAACTGAAATTTAAATTCACATATTTTACTAATTAACTCGTACATAATATATATACATTTTAGAAAGTATTTTTGGTGGTTTCATTTATCTTATTGCCTATTTCTACTGAATTAATTCTTAGGATTGTCTGCTGAGCTCGTTGGAAGTTAACTCTCATGTACTGCTTCCTTCTCTTCTTTTTGAAGTGTGTTCTTGTGTGGGAAAGGCCTTTAGAGATGATTGTAGCGGTCACATCTACTAAACCTGGTTGAACCAAAGGTCTGCCTATGAGCGAGAAGTCTTTTGTGCCAGCCAATAGTACTTTGTCCAATCTTATCTTGTCTCCAATGTTGGGTGGCCAGTATCCCTCGACCACGAGCAGATCTCCATCAGTCACACGCCACTGCTTGCCCAGTAAGTGTACAATAGCGAAGCTGCGTGACGCCTGTTTCTCCACCAATTTGTTACAAGTTGTTATGACATCCTTAGTGGTTTCAGGCACTGTCTTATTCTCCACAGTTGCTAGGCTTTTGATAAATCTCGAGAGGACTCCACCTGAAAAGATAGTAGTGAAAGGATATTTCAGGAATGGAAATCCAAGAGATTATCAGAACTATTGTACGATAACGAAAATAACATCGAAAAATTACCTTGACCGTTGCCGAACGCACCTGCTAGTCTTTGTAACCCAGATCTTATCATAGCCATTTTGAGCTAGGTATTTAAATACAACAGAACAGCTTCGAGATAAATCAAAACATTCTGAAAAATCTGTCTTCGACCGAACGTAACCTAAAAATATTTACTAACGTGAAGTTAGCTGCTGTCAAGTCAAGTCAACTTGTCAAAAGGGTTTTTTTTTATGTTTTTCCCTTTCGTGCTGGCTATGGCATCTTAGGGCTTACCACTAAGTCTTACGTGTACTCACTGGCTCAGTCATAGGACTGAGTCAGTGAGTCGGGCATTTGGAAAGGTACATAACGACTCTAAGTCGAATAGAATAACGTTTATTTTGCTACCAATAAATCATCATCATCATTCCAGCCGTTGAAAAGCAGGTGAAACATTTACCTACCTACCCTATCATGTGGGAGGAAATTGCCCATACTCACCACGCTGGGCAGGCGGGTTGGCGAGCGCAGTTAGAGCTATCGTAGTTAAAATGAGGGACGCTGCTGCCCATCCCCTAGCTTTTTTCCCTTAGTCGCTTCTTCCGACATCCACGGGTAGGATATATGGAGGGGCCTATTCTTCAGCCGGGGCCTCCACGGCCATTAAATTAATACCAAATAAATACAATTGACATAATATAAAATGAAATTCAATTAAATAAAAATAAAAAAACAAGTCCAAAATCTTTCATTATCGTAAACATAAATGATAGATATGTTTATGTTATTCAAAGATTTTGGTCTTCTACATTTTTACATCATCTGGTAAGTTATTTAATCATAAAAAAAATATGTGGGTAGTAAATAAAAATATACTGATTACACATTGTTATGATTTTAAGATTACACCTAAATTGACACAATTACTATAATGATTTAACATAGGTACCTACATATTTATTTTTAAAAGCAATACGGTTTTTTAAGGATAATTAATTACTTTTTACCTTAATTAAAGAGTCCCATTTTTTGTTTTTATTTCAATGTTCGATTTAGTTGATGCTAAATTAAAGTAGATACTTAGCGACCTACCTTTAGCAATCTATAAACACAGTTTAAGTCTAAACACAGTGCGATTTTTAAAAAAATACTACTGAAAAAATCGAGTCACGGCCTCCTTAACCATTCTGAACCTACCTGCCTATGCTCTTTATAAAATACCAAGTATCTAAAAAGCTGCCTCATACAAAGTGATTCTTAACATGTATACCATCCCGAAAGGGGCTTATTCTATCAACAAAAAGAAATAATACCAGCGAAAAAAAACATATATATTTTAATCTTTTTTTTTTCACAAACTTTGTCAAATTATCTGTTAGAAATGACATCATTAACAAATTCAATATTTTGGCTCCAAATATCAAAATTCTAAACAAAACATCTTTACGCCTTCTAGGTGCCCCCGTTTTAGATGAATCATTTCAGTCCTTCATTACAGAGCAACGTGCGAAATTCGACAAATATTCAGAAAATCTATCCAAAAATCACTGTCATATTATACGCTTTTGTCTTTTTGTTCCCCAACTGACCTATGTTCTCAGGTGCAGCCCACTTTGGATATTTAACGACCTGTTAACAAATTTAGACACTGCCTTAAAAAACTTTCTTATCTATATTTTAAATTGTCCAATTTCAGATGTTTCTTGGTGCCAGGCCTCTCTACCAATACGGTTCGGCGGTCTCGGTATACGCAAAATTTCGAGTGTATCCCTCGCAGCATTCTTATCCTCTGTCCATAGCTCAGCAATGTTATTTACCAAAATAATCAATTCATCATTAGACCATATCAAAATTTACTCTATGGACGAGGCTAATAATGCCTGGTCCATATCCAATCCGCGTTTGTCCAGCTGAAACCATCCCTGAGAAACCTCACCTGCAGAGGCACTGGGCCGAGCCTATCTGCAAAAAGTTGCAGCAAAGTTTAATTGACTCCGCTGCTACTCCAGCAGAGCAGGCTCGTCTCATTGCTTCTGGCGCTCGGGAATCTGGTTTTTGGCTCCATGCGCTACCATCAGCAAACTTAGGAACACTCTTAGATAATGCATCTTTCTCGTTGTCAGTGAGTCTTCGGATCGGAGCTACCACTAACGAGCCCCATCTGTGTCGTTGCGAGAGCATGGTCGACCGACAAGGTCACCACGGCCTCTCTTGCCACCGCAGCGCTGGCCGTCAGTCCCGCCACGCCAGCCTCAATGACATCATCCGTCGGGCCCTCGCCACCATCAACGTGCCGGCTATCCTAGAGCCGAACGGTATCGCACGTGACGACGGCAAGAGGCCTGACGGGATGTCTTTGATTCCCTGGAGTCGTGGCAGGCCGCTGGTTTGGGATGCGACTTGCGTCGATACGTTGGCACCTTCCCACGTTTCGTCCACCTCCAGGACGGCTGACGCGGCGGCGGCAGCGGTGGAGAGCCTTAAAAGGCGGAAATATTCGTCCCTTGGCGATGGATACATATTTCTGCCTTTTGGGGTTGAGACGCTAGGACCTTGGGGCCCAGGGGCTTGGTTCCTGATCGATGCTTTATCTAGGAGGCTGGATGAGACCAATGACCGAAGGGCTGGTGCTTACCTCGGACAAAGGATCAGTATAGCGATCCAACGAGGTAACGTCGCCAGCCTTTTGGGCACGCTGCCTGTGGTTGGTGATCTGAACTCTGTTTTCTACTTGTAGTCGTAGTCGTAGAAAATAGAGTTCATTCCTAGTATAATATTATTGTAGCTTAATTTTCAACTGTTATTATTATTATTATTCTGTTAATAATGAATCAAAATGTCAATTATCTGTTTTTGGTATTTTTATCATCTTTAGAACTTAACTAAACATACAAGAAGTTCAGAAATGAGATTGCTACCTAAAACAGCTGATTCATTGAGTATGACCTGGTTTGACCCCAAAACAGCTGATTTTTTCAATGAAAAATGTCGAATTTCCAAAAGTCGTAGAACAAACTTTGAGGGAGATTTCTACGCTCCCGAGTAGAAAACGATAACACACGAATTTGATGTCACACAGCAGTTTATTTAACACTTGTTAATAACAATTTGCTAGGTTTATCATAAAGATGACCCGCTAGCCGGGTTACGTAACAAGTCGTGACAAGTCGGTAATGGCGGGCGTCATAGACCATTAGTGATGTGCATAAAACTAGTGATGCGAATTTAATCGAATCGCCACACCACCCCCCTACGGAGAACATGAAACGGGCCATAAACAAATTGTATAGGTACACATAAAATAGGAAAATAAAATAAAGACTAATACAAAAATAAAACACAATGCAATCAATCTAAATTCTTAAATCTAACGCGTCTGCCAGAGCGTGTGGTATAGGGCTGCTTTATGGGTAAGGTTGGCGAAGTAACCTGCGCGGGCTGTTGCTCGAACGAGGGCTTAGGTGGCAACTTACTCTTTGCGGTTTGCCGAGGCGGCGGCGGAGTGGGCGGAGCGGGCTGTGGCTCAGTTTGAGTTGGCTGATGATCAGAATGGTAAATGAAAGCCGGCTTAAGCCTGTCGACGCTTACAACGACATTGTTGCCTTTTACCAATAGCGTAAAAGTCTTTCCATCGGTTGAGCGTTCCAAAACTTTGAATGGGCCAGTATAAGGAGGTTGCAATGCCCGTCGAATAGTGTCATCCCTTAGGAATACATGAGACGCAGTTGAAAGTTCCTTGAATATAAACGGAGAGGACTCACCATGTCGAGAAGCTGGTAGTGGTCGTACGGAAGACATTCTGTGTCGTAGCTGCACGACGAAATCAGCAGGGTCTTCAAATTTTCCCGATGATGGAGAGGGGTCTAAAAACTCCCCAGGGAGCCTGAGAGGCTCACCGTAGAGAAGTTCTGCGGTAGTGGCTTCAAGGTCTTCTTTGTAAGCCGACCGCATGCCTAAAAGAACCATCGGAAGAGATCTGACCCAGGAATCATTGTGGCACATTAGAGCAGCCTTAAGCTGGCGATGAACCCGCTCAATCATCCCGTTCGCACAGGGGTGGTATGAGGTGGTCCTGATACGCTTGGTGGAAAACTGATGCAACATTCGGTGAAACAAATCAGACTCAAATTGAGAGCCCTGGTCCGTAGTAATAACCGAAGGTACGCCAAAGCGAGGAATCCATTCTCTAGTTAAGGTCTCGGCTACCTCTTCGGCGGTAATAGAACGCATGGGCCAAACTTCAGGCCACCTGGTCACTCTGTCGATTGCAGTCAAACAATAACGGAATTCATTGCAAACTGGCAAGGGCCCGATGATGTCGATATGAATATGCATGAAACGACCAGAAGGAAGATCGAACTTACCGGGAGGGGCAGAATTGTGTCTCGAAACCTTGCTGCGCTGACACGCTTCACAAGATCGAGACCAAGTTCGACAATCTTTTCGTACGGAAGGCCAGACGAAACGCTCTACTACCAGGCGCGTAGAAGCTTGAGCACCAGGATGGCTTAAATTATGTAATTTGTCGAAAGCTGCGCGGCGAAAGGAAGGGGTCAGATAAGGACGCGGCTTGCCTGTCGAAATGTCGCAGTAAACAGAAGTGTTGGACCCGGGTAAACAGATCTTGGCCAGGTCTAGGCTGGAACCACATTGCAGTAGGTTGGCAAGTTCCTGGTCTAAAGCTTGCGACTCGGCCAGAGCTTCAAAATTTTGGTCCAAAGAGATGGCGTCAATGTCGATACGCGACATGGCGTCAGCAACGACGTTATCATCGCCCTTAACATACTGAATGTCAGTAGTAAACTGACTTATAAATGACAGCTGGTTTAGTTGCGGTGGTGGAAGTTTCTCGCGTCGCTGTGAAAAGGCGTACAGAAGAGGCTTATGATCTGTAAAAATCGTGGCATGCTGGACTTCTAGAACGTACCGAAAATGCTGGACACTTTCGTATACCGCTAGCAATTCTCTATAGTAGGCTGGCCACTGCGCCTGTTGCGGAGTCAACTTTTTGCTGAAGAAGGAAAGCGGAAACCATTGACCATTAACTTTTTGATGAAGACAGGCTCCAATGTGAACGCTGGACGCATCGGTGAACAAACCCAAACTGGCGTTGCTCACTGGGTGCTGTAATAGCGTAGCGTTGGAAAGGCTCTTCTTGCAGTCTTCAAATTTTTGCAACAGGTCGGGTGACCATGGGAATGGTTTAGCACCCTTACTGTTAGTTGCGACCAATGCGTCGATCAATGGAGCTTGGAACTGAGCTGCACGAGGTACAAAACGGCGATAATAGTTAAGCATGCCAAGAAATCGGCGCATACCTTGTACAGTCGCAGGAGGTGGAAAATCTAGCAGAGTCTGAATACGCTCCTGTGGTGGCCGAGTTCCATCGGCGCTAACATGGTAGCCCAAGAAAACAACTTCGCTGACGCCCAAGACACATTTGGAAGGATTAATTATTACTCCATAGTCCTCCAGGCGTTTGAAGAGGATGCGCAGGTGTTGAAGGTGGGTAGGCTCGTCTTTTGAAAATATAAGAATGTCGTCTACATACGGAAAACAAAATTCCAAACCCCGTGTGACCTCATCAATGAACCGCTGAAAGGTTTGCCCAGCATTTCTCAAACCAAAGGTCATATACGGAAACTCGAAGAGGCCAAACGGAGTCACAATGGAAGTCTTGGCAATATCCTCTTCAAAAACCGGAATCTGATGATAGGCCTTAACGAGGTCTAAAGTACTGAATACTGTAGCGCCAGCGAGGCTGTGGGCGAAATCATTAATGTGACGGACCGGATACCGGTCTGGTACAGTCCTGGCGTTAAAGGCGCGGTAGTCGCCGCAAGGACGCCAGGAATTATCTTTTTTAATGGTCATGTGTAATGGAGAGGACCATGCACTTTTGGATGGCCGTGCAGTCCCGCATCTTACCATTTCCTCAAACTCTTTTTTAGCCGAAATAAGTTTCTGTGGGGCCAAGCGACGAGGACGGCAGGAAACTGGGGGTCCCTCTGTGGTCTTAATGTAATGTACCGTGTCGTGTTTTATAACTCTGGGAAGTCCAGGGGGTCGAGCAATTTCTGGGAACTCAGCCAAGAGATTGGTAAAAATAGACTTACCAGAAACTACTGCTCGAACGCTAGGCTGGTCAATAATAGCGGCAGAAGCAGTGGATGTCAGTCCGGTGGTGCCATCAACCAGTTTTTTATTGCGGCAGTCAGGCAGAAGATGATAAAATGCCAAAAAATCCGAGCCAATAATGGCTGTACTGACATCAGCAATTATGAACTGCCAGGCAAAATCACGGCGAAGACCTAAATTTAATTTAAGGTTAATTGTGCCAAAAGTTTTAATACAGCTTCCATTAGCTGCACTGAGATCATAGTCAGTTGCTTGCCTCCGCGATGACAACCAACTATGTGGGTAACAACATAAGTCCGACCCAGTGTCAATAAGGAACCGACGCTTAGTCACCTGGTCAGTGACAAATAGGCGGCGGCTAGTGTTATGACAATCAGTTGCCGCCGCTACTGACTGCTGGTCGAGTTTTCCGACTTCCAATTGCATGGGCTGATACATCTGGTGGCTTTTGTCCCCCATCTCCTGTGGTACCAACACTGCTTGGAGCTATTTGAGGACCTATCTGAAGACACGGAACGGTCACGTGAGGGTCGGCGCTGCTGCCTAGAAAGTGCAGCTACTTGGTTACTTACCTCTTCCAATTGTTTAGCTAATGTAGCTAAAGTAAGAGTTGAAGGTGCCTGTGATGCAGAACATATAGCAGGTTTCGGGGCCAACTCTGTTATTCTATCTGCCAACTCTGCAACCTTATCCAAGTTAAGGTCAGCTTGTGCTGCAAGAATTGCCTGGGCTTGCTGTGGCAGGCGGCGCAACCAAAGCTGGCGTATGATGTTATCATCAGAAAGGGCTGTACCAGCTAGTGAGCGGAGATGACGAAGAAATTGGGAAGGTTTTCTGTCCCCAAGTTCTTCATCACTTAGAAGTTGCCTAACCCGTTTCTCCTGCGAAGATGAAAGCCGCTGTATCAGGGCCTCTTTTAACTTCTCGTACTTGGCCTCTGCTGGAGGATTTAATATCAGATCCTCAACTTCACCTGCCAGCTTCTGATCCAAGTGGCCAACAACGTAATTAAATTTTGTAGTGTCTCCAACAATATTTGCAATTTGGAACTGGGCCTCCACTTGAGCAAACCAAATGGCTGGCTTGTCAGCCCAAAAAGTAGGTAACTTTACTGCAACTTTACATACCATTGCATCCACTTCATTCTGGCCAAGTCGCTTTTGCAACGCTGCATTTTCTGACAAAAGTTGCTGGAGTTGTGCCTGCAGCTGCTCGTTCTCCATGGTTAAAAGTTAATCTAGTGAGAAAAGTAACAATACCACACACCCGAGCAGAGCGACACAAACACAGAATACTATAAATATTCAGGCAAAAATAAAACCAACACCTCCAATTAAAATTGCCGGGGGCATACAAGCACTCAGGTAATGTATTAAAATAATTCAGCACAAAATCCTGTGCAATTAATTCAAAATAAAATGAAAATTAAGTTTTGTAAGGTGTAGAGCGGCTTAATTTTTAGCAATTATTATGATTTATACCAAATAACCCAATATGCAAAAAAAATTATGAACCATGCCTAAACCATAACCATCAAAAGGCACACATTATACACAATACCTAGTAATATCAAAAGTATAGTGCTAGCAAAGCTATGTACCTCTATGTAAATCAATCAATACAAAATGAAGTAAGCAGGCAATAATATTATTAGGTATGTGCAAATTTGTAAATCAGTATGCAACAAAGAAGTTTGGTTAGTATGAAATTAAAAATAACTTGCGGCAAAGTCCTTAGCTGCAGCAGTGGTCAAAGAACTTGTTGGTCGAAGCAAGCGCACAGGAGAGTTTGTGTCAATTCTTCCACAACATCGAACCACTTTGAATGCAAAGTTATTTAAGTCAAAGTTTTACACAAACACTGGCACTGAACATAAACACAAGCAATCCATATCGATACCGGCGAATAGTGAAGGGCCTGCACAAACGTACGATGACTCGAAACAACGAGGTTCCTCCTACGGGTCGTAAGCTCGGCGAGCCGAAATGCAGGGGCAGTGGCCGGGTTGCAGCTGTAGACTTCGGTCGGACCAGCGAGAAATACCTTCTACTTTGTAGGTAGGTACGTCAGGAACGTGTGCGGCACCTCAGAATACAGGCGGGCGCAAACAGCGGTTGCTGGGGAATTCGCAGTTTCTGGAAACTAATTGCAGAGCTGAACTCCTGCGCCTCTAGGTATCAGAAGGATATTGCCGCCAGCCGAACGAAATAAGCACGTGTTTCCTTCAATCGTCGTAGGTCACCAATGAGGGAGATTTCTACGCTCCCGAGTAGAAAACGATAACACACGAATTTGATGTCACACAGCAGTTTATTTAACACTTGTTAATAACAATTTGCTAGGTTTATCATAAAGATGACCCGCTAGCCGGGTTACGTAACAAGTCGTGACAAGTCGGTAATGGCGGGCGTCATAGACCATTAGTGATGTGCATAAAACTAGTGATGCGAATTTAATCGAATCGCCACAACTTTATTGCCAATTGGGTGTAGAATAAGCCCCTTTCGGGATGGCACACATATTATGAATCACCTTGTATAAAAAGTATAAGTACTTCTACATATTTTAGGTAGATTTTCCTAACAAAACCTAAATAATAAAACTGAGTACCAAAGTAAAGGTACTACCTACTACAAAATATTTCGAAACCGAGCTACGCTCTCTAAGGTACCTACTACCTAGCTAGCGAGCTGTAGACTTTTGTATGCAGGGGCAGGGTTGCGGACTTCTCAAGAGCAGTGCGCGCCTTTCAGCTGAGCTCCAGGCACCTCCCGGCTCCTGGTGTTCGGGTGTTTCCGCCGGTCGTCGCAGGTCTCCGTCGGTTCGGCGTCTGGGGCGCGTAGCCATGGCGACGGGCGGGCAAGCGCCTCGGCACAGCGGCCGCAGCCGAAAATAAACACGAGAGCGTACACTCGCGGTGTGGTACAGGAGCATCGGGAAAACTGGAGGGTGCTCCCACGTGACACAGTTACAATTTGACCTGAATTTTGAATATGTTTTTGGAACTTTGTTTTTGTACCTACTGACTCATCCTGGTTATTGCTTTTGGATGGCTCACGTGGTAGATGGTTTAGGTTTCAAGTGATGATCACGATAATTTAGCCATCATTCCCTTGGGAAGCTTCTGTAAAGTTTTCCCAAAGCTCTATTCATAAGACGATTCCTGTAATTCCTACAGAGAACGTAACTTATCTTCTAGCTAGGCATCTAATGAAAATTTTATTGGTACCTACGAAGTTGAAGAGTGGATATTGTAGAGCCTCTACATCCCTGGGTAGTTCGTTAGTCAGTAGGTACTCCTAAATTGGTAGCTATTTAATCTGACTCCTACTCTAGTACTTATAGGGCGATCATCTAGGAAGTTTTTTTATCCGGATCAGTCAGCTTGCTTGCTTGCTTGTCGTTTCACTGTTTCATTCTTGGTCATCCTGTATTAATTTAATTCAGTGACCAACTTGAGGTATGGTGGTCCTGAAAAGGTTAATAGCCCTCAATTCCCAGGGGGAACAGCCCCCAATACTAACTATCAACGTTTTTTTAAATTTTTTCTTTCAACAGTCAGCTGAGAAACACCTAGCAAAGTTCAGCTACGGGTCCAAAGTGGACGATCTCAGGAATCTAAGAACGATAATTTATTCAGGTCAGTCAGCTGAGATACCCCTGGCTAAGCACCTCCCAGCTTGGGGTCCAAAGTGGAAGATCTAAGGAATCTAAGAACGATAATTTATTCAGGTCAGTCAGCTGAGATACCCCTGGCTAGGCACCTCCCAGCTTGGGGTCCAAAGTAGAAGATCTAAAGAATCTAAGAACGATAATTTATTCAGGTCAGTCAGCTGAGATACCCCTAGCTAGGCACCTCCCAGCTTGGGGTCCAAAGTGGAAGATCTAAGGAATCTAAGAACGATAATTTATTCAGGTCAGTCAGCTGAGATACCCCTGGCTAAGCACCTCCCAGCTTGGGGTCCAAAGTGGAAGATCTAAGGAATCTAAGAACGTTAATTTATTCAGGTCAGTCAGCTGAGATACCCCTAGCTAGGCACCTCCCAGCTTGGGATCCAAAGTGGAAGATCTAAGGAATCTAAGAACGATAATTTATTCAGGTCAGTCAGCTGAGATACCCCTAGCTAGGCACCTCCCAGCTTGGGGTCCAAAGTGGATGATCTAAGGAATCTAAGAACGATAATTTATTCAGGTCAGTCAGCTGAGATACCCCAAGCTAGGCACCTCCCAACTTGGGGTCCAAAGTGGAAGATCTAAGGAATCTAAGAACGATAGTTTATTCATGTCAGTCAGCTGAGATACCCCTAGCTAGGCACCTCCCAACTTGGGGTCCAAAGTGGAAGATCTAAGGAATCTAAGAACGATAATTTATTCAGATCAGTCAGCTGAGATACCCCTAGCTAGGCACCTCCCAGCTTGGGGTCCAAAGTGGAAGATCTAAGGAATCTAAGAACGATAATTTATTCAGATCAGTCAGCTGAGATACCAGCTTGGGGTCCAAAGTGGAAGATCTAAGGAATCTAAGAACGATAATTTATTCAGATCAGTCAGCTGAGATACCAGCTTGGGGTCCAAAGTGGAAGATCTAAGGAATCTAAGAACGATAATTTATTCAGGTCAGTCAGCTGGGATACCCCTAGCTAGGCACCTCCCAGCTTGGGGTCCAAAGTGGAAGATCTAAGGAATCTAAGAACGATAATTTATTCAGGCCAGTCAGCTGGGATACCCTTAGCTAGGCACCTCCCAGCTTGGGGTCCAAAGTGGAAGATCTAAGGAATCTAAGAACGATAATTTATTCAGGTCAGTCAGCTGGGATACCCCTAACTAGGCACCTCCCAGCTTGGGGTCCAAAGTGGAAGATCTAAGGAATCTAAGAACGATAATTTATTCAGATCAGTTAGCTGAGATACCAGCTTGGGGTCCAAAGTGGAAGATCTAAGGAATCTAAGAACGATAATTTATTCAGATCAGTCAGCTGAGATACCAGCTTGGGGTCCAAAGTGGAAGATCTAAGGAATCTAAGAACGATAATTTATTCAGGCCAGTCAGCTGAGATACCCCTAGCTAGGCACCTACCAGCTAGGGGTCCAAAGTTGAGCAAGCACCGGGCTGCTGCGTACCTCACCGCGTAGCTGGAGGCTGGCGGGGGTGCGGCCGGCGCGGCGGCGTGCGCGCGCACTCGCGTCAGTCGCTAGGCGGCGCGCGGCCGGCCGGTCGATAGCCTCCGCACTCCGGTACCATGCTGCTGAGCCAGCCGTGGACGCGCGCGGGCGCCGCGTAGTGCAACCCAACTGTGACATGTGCCTGTGACGCTCCCCCCGGATCTCTTATTGCGGGTGAGCGCCCGATGCCCCGAACGTTATGTGCTCCCGACGGCTATTTTTCTAAGTCCCGCCTCATGTTGTGCCGACCCCACATGACGATAAGGGCAGGGAGATGATGAAGTCCCGCCTCAATCATTCATGGATTCACGTATATCACACACAAACTATACGTGAATCATCTCTTATCGTAACGTAATTTCGGATAGGTTTGATATAGCCGGATGATTGCAGCGTGATTAGCAAACATCAATTTCAGGCAATTGAAATAGCACACAAATCTCCCGTTTTGATTTCGCTGACACACACTTGGCAATGCCGCTAGGGATTAATGGGTTCCTGAGTACCTTTCCTACACAAGTCATCATCCGATACTCGTACACCAGATGTGTAGGAATATAGATAATATATGCTCTGAAGGAAAAATTGAGTGATTTATTATTTGTATCCTCTGTTAACAATATCGAGAGGTTTTAATTAATTTTAGACGAGACTCGCGTAGGTAGACCCGGGATTTAAAGCGATATTGGCAAACTTCGGAGATACAATTCCGTAGATTTGGCGGAACCAAATATCGGTAAAAGTTTTGTCGTAGACCCGCTGCGATTGCTACGAAAGTCTACAAAGGTGCTACGAGATCGCTACGCTTTTTGCTATATCACTTTTCCGTGATTTATGATGTGACTGCGTATAGTTTTGGTAATCATTCATAGATGTCAGCACAAGTTCGCGCGTTCGTTTTCAAAAGTACTTAGAGAGCACAGTAGTTTTAACAACCACGTGTTTGAAACACGTGTTATCGTTATTTATATATTTTTTTTGTAATTTTGTGTAAGTATTTGTATTTCCTGACAAAGCTGATCATCTATGGACTCCTGGCACGATGATATATGTCTAGCTTGCACCCGTGGCTTTGCTCGCGTGGTACCTCGACAAAACGTAGCCTATAATGCAATTCTAGGCAAAGAACTCCCGTAAACGTATTCCAAGTTTCATGAAAATTGGTTGAGTTTGAACTCACAACTTTCGCATTTGTAATTTTAAGTAGGATAAGATAGGAAGTAGGATATCTTACCTTGAACATTGAGATTATTTAATTTCCTAAAGAAGAACACAAATATAATGTAGCTTTACTGACTTCGTTCAGTGAAACTCAACCAAAGATAAAGTGAAACGAAATCACTGGTTTATGCCCACTTTAGCACCTCCGAAATCGGGCACTAAACTTACCAGCGAGCTGACATAAACCAAACAGCAATGCAAATACTGCAAATATAAAGCAAGTACGATCGGATGCAAATCTAGCGCGAATCGTCATATCCCTTAGCTAGCACCTACCCAGCACGCGATAAAAACGCCTGTAAACTCGGTAACTCGGATTTCCGAGACGTGGGCCGACGACGAATGCCGGGTTTATAACTTATCTGAAGGATGCAATCCGTGCTGAATTCAAAATTGTTGATTTGACATTTCTTCTTGTTGATTTTTTCTTGGTCCGTGACCAGGTTGAGGGAGGTACGGTGGCCGTGGAAGGGGCCTATGACCGTCGGTTAAAGAATCAGTGCAGTGAAAGGATAAAAGTGCGCCTCTCTCCTTTCGTGCACGAATTTGACATTTGAAATGGCTAGAATTTTTCTCTTTGAGCATGTTTCATCATCACATACACTATGTTTAAGTTTTTATATGTTTAAGATTAGCAAAGAGACGTGGGATTTTTTTTTTTTCATATCACACACGGTCAACTGATCCCAAACTAGGCATAGCCTGTACTATGGGTACCAGTGACTGATATACATTATACATAAATATATATTTAACACTCAGACACAGAACAAACATCTGCGTTAGTCACAAATGTTTTTCCAGTGCGGGAATCGAACCCGCGACCTCTCGCACAGAAGACAGAGTTACTACCAACTGAGCTATGAGGCCAATTTATTTATTTATAATTATAACACCATCACAGCCAAGCCAAAGCGATGTAAATGCAAGGAATATAAATGCCCTTAAAATCTAAACATATAAATATAAATTCATAAAAGACAATACTCAGATCCTTAGATATAGGTAATATCTAATATCTGTGGTGGGTAGCCAGAGGCATGCCTAAACATTACAGTAGTCACATGACGCCCACATTTTTTAGATGTTAGCACTCCATATTACGTGATAGGTTGTGAACCCATCGCCACTAAGAATAATAACTGGTTTCCTCACGATGTTTTCTGTACCTATTTAGCACATTTTGAATGCGCACATTTACTTATAGAATAGTAAAATCCATTGCACCACCAGGATTAAACCTACGATCTTCGTAGTGAAAGCTGAAGTATCTTCCTTTAGGCTCACTGCTTTCTAAACAAATTCAGACAAAATAATTGTGTTAAAATGTTATCACGACATTTACGCGCTGTTTGATTGGCTGAACTAAAGTGTTCGCGCTAACAATATCACCCAATCGACCTTCGCCTTTCGTAATACCCGATTTTACATATCCCTCGGCTCATCTTTGATGGGATATGGTCAAGGTCTTGCCATCCGTTGAGACCGGCACTTGCGAGACCGGTCTTAAAATAAAGCTTCCACTGCCCCACCATAATAAGTATTCCGAAACCCCCTCAGTACCTTATAATGATTATGAATCTACCTTCGATAAGACCATTTACGTCTAGTTAATTTGTTTATTGTGCCTGCTGGGCGGCGGCTTAGCACAGTCGTTACGGGCACGGTAATTGTGTCGGATTTACGGGATCCCTTCCTTTGATTTGTACCCTGGTCCGAGACTTACCGGTTCGGCTAAACTTCAATTTCTAACTGATAAATGATAATATGTCATAGGCGTGAGATATACATATACATACCATACCTACTTGGATAACAACATATTTTTTTTAAGAGTTTTTTCCTGCACCAATTTTAAATCCAACTATAATGCTAATCCTACTTCCTACTAATGTTATAAATGTGAAAGTTTGTGAGGATGTTTGGGTGTTTGTTGTTCAATCACGCCGTTTCAAGCGATCAACGGCTCAACCGATTTCTTTAAAACTTGTAAAAGATAAAGCTCTTTACTCTTTGGAGGAGGCACAGCGAGATTTTCTCGTTCTGAATTGGAGCAGCTCGCCTGGGGAGGTAACTCCGCCTTACAGAAGATCGCAGCCAAATAACATTATTTGTTTCAAATAGTGTTGTGTTCCTGCGGTGAGTAAGGTTGCCAGAGCTCTTTAGGGGGGAAGGGGGTTTGGGGTCGGCAACGCGTGCGTGATGCCTCTGGTATTGCAAGCGTTCATAGGCTACGGTTGCCACGTGTTTGCCACCTATGTTGTATAAAAAAAAATAACATAAAATAAAATAAAATAAAATAAATTTGACAGGCCTCATAGCTCAGTTGGTAGTAACGCTGCCTTCTGCGCTAGAGGTCGCGGGTTCGATTCCCGCACTGGACAAACATTTGTGTGATGAACACAGATGTTTGTTCTGTGTCTGGGTGTTAAATATTTATCTATAATGTATATCAGTCTCTGGTACCCATAGTACAGGCTATGCGTAGTTTGGGATCAGTTGACCGTGTGAATATGTCCGGAATATTATTATTATATTAGAAGTACAAAGAGATAGAGTAAGTACTATCTTTTTTAGTGCGACTGTGCGAGTGTGGCCAAACCAGCTCCAAGTCTCAGCATTGGCCACTCCCGAACATAGTAGGGAAGCAGCGCATATAGGCTACTTTTTATGTCGGTAACATGTGAGCAAAACTACGGGCGGAAGCTAGTAATTATCATCGATCCGTTGAAACTAGGGGTCGCAGTTTCATAGATTCTCAATTTCGAAACTGACGTATGAAATTGGCCTCATGAGTTTCAAAGTTTCGGAATTTCGAAACTGGATGTAGGATCGAAAAATTAAGACTTTTTGTTCGATGTAAAAGTGTATTTAAGTAAAAAAAGGTACATAATTAAAAAAAAATCCTTAGTACCCGCCGCAAAATGCACAATAAAGGCAAAATTTTGTTTTACATTTACTATTAATAGATTTCACTTCATTTTCCCTTTTATCTAGCAGTTTCGAAATTTTGAAACTGGAAACGTCAATTTCGAAATTGCAGAACATGGCAAAACTGACCGAAATTTCGAAACTATGAAGCTTCGAAATTTGGGAATGCACCCCCTAGCTGACACGTTCCGACAGTTTCTCTCATTAGGAAATCGTTATTTTATCTCCGAGCAAGGTAGACATTCCCTCAGGTGCTCAAGATCTCTAAGTGGAGATTTATATAAGTGAGATTTATACATATTTACTTATCTTATAGTCGGTAAGATAACCGAATCGAGTGGACTCAAATTATAAGGCTTCACTTTATTTGTCAGTTTTTTATTTACAGAAAGAAACTTAAAACTAATACAAGTTAATATTTACAAAATACACAAGAAACAGTTGAGCCATCTAAAGAACGTTACAAACAATCTATAGATAGCTCAACTCAAGTCAAAGTCAAAGTCAAAAGGCATTTATTTCAATAAAATCACTAGGATCACTTTGAAACGTCTTAGAAACTAGGTGAAGCTATGCCTGTTCCTCGCGACCAAGCCTAGAAGAACTGATCCAGATCACTACCAGTCGGAAGCGTCCCAAGACGCTGGCGGAATTGCCACGCTGGATGGCAATGCTAATTCGCTGGGCCAAATAAGAGCCAGCTCTCGGGTCACGCGTCCGATATATTTACTTATCTTATAGTCGGTAAGATAACCGAATCGAGTGGTCTCAAATTATAAGGCTTCACTTTATTGTTTTTAACTTACAGATAGGATAAACTGACCCGTTACAAAATATTTTTCATTGCTTACTTGTCGTGTCACTGGTTCTTTCTCGGCCATCCTGCACTAAAATCAGTGAGCAGGTTGAGGTATGAGGCCTTCCCACTGCTCTCTCTATTTTTCAATACATTAAAATCACATTTCAATATACATCGTCGCCGCGTTTTGCTTGTGCAAACACATTCCCAAAGCAAGCAAGGATAGGCAGCGCAAGTAGTTCGATTAGACAAAACTGCATTCTGTTACTTCAAGAGCTTGTGACGATAAGATCTAGCTAGAGTGCAAATTAAATAAATAAATAATAAATATTCCGGACATATCACACATGGTCAACTGATCCCAAACTAGGCATAGCCTGTACTATGGGTACCAGAGACTGATATACATAATAGATATATATTTAACACCCAGACACAGAACAAACATCTGTGTTAGTCACAAATGTTTGTCCAGTGCGGGAATCGAACCCGCGACCTCTAGCGCAGAAGGCAGAGTTACTACCAACTGAGCTATGAGGCCAGTCAAATTGTTCAAACACATCCATGCTTTAAAACATAGCATGATTTTGAGAATTCTGACACATGAAGATAAGTCTAAACCAATGTCAAAAGATGTTTATTTTAATAAAATCACTAGGATCAGTTTGAAACGTCTTAGAAACTAGGTGAAGCTACGTCTGTTCCTCGCGACCAAGCCTAGAAGAATCATTTTTCAATTATCCTTTTTCATATAATGGAACGTAGAGCTTTAGTGTAGTGCCGATCAATTTATCTAACACAACCGTTGATTAACAAAGGCTCTTGAATGGCGACCGCGAACCGGACGGCGCAGTGCTGAAAGGCCAACCACCCGATGGACCGACGACATTGTTTTTTTTTTACAAAATAGGCTAACGTTTGACCACAATCTCACCTGATGTTAAGTAATTATGTGGTCTACGGTGTAGCACGTTTGCCTAGAAGAAACCTATTCACTATGCTCTTGAAGACACCCAAATTATAAGTATTCGGAAACACAGACGCCGGCAACGAGTTCCACTCTTTGGCTTGTCAAGGTTGCGGGAAGTCGGTGGATGGAGAAGGGTCAAGACCGTTCGTCGAGGAACGGTCCTAGAGCTTTTTCATTTTTAACCGACTATGGCGAAGCAAAAAGGAGAGTTTCGCCATTTCCATGCAAAATTAGATATTCCTTGCCATATCTTTGTAACTGAGTTAGAAGCTTGATTTTTAGCTCACTTTAAGCTCACAGACATTTCTGTTTGATATTCATTTCAAGTTAATACCTTTAGCCGTTTCTGAGAAAAAGGCTCTTGACTGACAGACCGATAACGAAGTCCTATAAGGGTTCCGTTTTGAAGAACCCTAAAAAGGATCGAAAACAGCAATTGCGATGAAAATAATGTCAGTTTGTTATCAGTGTAAGGGCAGGGTTTTTTTTTAAATCTATTGAATATATAGAGAAAGGCTTTGTCGCTGTGCGACTGCACCGCCCAATCGAAACCTGAATAGACTACCACAAACACAAATACATCTTAAAACAAAAGAAAAAGTGAGAAAGAAAAGAAAAAAGAATTTACATTAAACTAAGTGGCCAAAAATACAGTTTCTGGACTTCATCAGACATTGGTGAAGCCATTATGCTGTTACATAGCCCAACCAAAGAGATTGAATGCAAAAAAACAAATTTTTTTAAACAAACATAGTCGTTCTGTCATTAACATTACATACATTCCATCAGTACATGTTGAACATCGTCTAGGCAGTTGCAGACATCACAGTTGGGAAGGGCAGGGTTAGTACTGACTTACCGTAGTGCAAGCAAGCAAACCTTTTCCCCAGTCCCGTAACGATTCCCCCAGGAATACACAATATTGTTATTACACCCATCACGACCATTATCTGCCCGCGAACATTTTTCCTCAAAGGGGTAATGTACAAAATGTATTAGACACTAACGAGGGCCCATCTTCTATGAAGCAGGTCATCTAAGAGCCTCTGTCTGAGGGATTGTTCGGGATTAAAGCGGACGGGTACGATGCGGGGGTTCAATATTAGGGAGAACTTATTCCATCACGCAAGTAAGGTTGTATGAATGCGTGGCTAGCCCTGGTGTTGGAGCACATAGGCCGTCCCACCATGTAGATGAGAGAGGAGCATAGAGATCCTAGCTATCCCTTGATTTGTATAATTTGATAAGGAATGTTTAACATAATTTGCTCATTACAAAATATTGCGGTAAGGTAGGTGCCTATGTAGTTTTGACACCCACGACACAGGGGTTCCTTAGTGTGGGGTTAAAGCTATGTTCGTACTTACCTTTGCCTACAAATAACTGCATATAAACCTACAGACCTAAATTTGTTAAATCCTACCTACCTACTAAGAAATTTTGTATAAAATTGTATGTATCAATAATAGTAGATTATGCAACAAGGGCTTAAAGTAGTGTATTATGTCGCGGGCGCTATATTGAACCCCGAGAACGAGGGATTCTATGGTTAACTCCTGAGCGGAGCGAGGGAGTTAAGGCAAGAATCCTGAGTACGAGGGGTTCAAGATCGCCCAAGACAAATACACATTTAAGCCCGCGATGCATACTCTACTTTTTATACTTTCTGCGAGGCAATTGAAAACAATGACTGTTAAGTAGAAAGAAATGATTTTTCTGGAAGTAAGTTTCCAACTATACCAGAGGCTTCAGATTGTATGCATTTTGGAGTCGAATCAAAATCACTGTGGTCGTCACTTGATATTTTTTAGAAGTTTATTCGAATCGAAACTGAATTTCGGTGTAGATAACAGCACAGCAGTTTGAGCGCTTGGCGCCTTTTTTCTTTTTTTATAGTCTTATTCTGTAGTGGTCAGTTCGACATTCGAATAAATCCTTCTTCGAGCGCGGGTGAAAATGAATTTCGTAAAAAGTTTTCATGTTTTTCTTTTCTTTAATTTTTAGGCAGTGCAAAGAGAATGATAACATACAGCCTAATTAGAATAAAATCTCATTGCACCCAAACATTTTTGAAACCAACCTCGATCAAGCACTACTACATGGGTCGCATTCCAAATTCAAATCATATTATGTCCCATGGGAAATAATGAAATTCAGTACAACATTATGACCCGGCTAGACCGTAGGGCTGTAATGACTTACTTTAGGAAAGGTTTGCATGACACATAATATGCCATTGACGAGCAGGTAGTATAAAAACGTTATTATTATATTGTGAAAAAGGATCATCGAAAAAAATGATAGGCACCGTGTTTGTTGCCTGATTCTTCTAGGCTTGGTCGCGAGGAACAGGCATAGCTTCACTTAGTTTCTAAGACGTTTCAAAGTGATTCTAGTGATTTTATTGAAATAAATGCCTTTTGACTTTGACTTTGATATTATATTATATTATTATGTTCTGGGCAGCGGATTTTATAGCTTAGAACATCTAAATATACAAAAATTGTTTTTGTGAGAAAAAACTTCTTGAATGTATGAACGAAGCTCTTTCATATGATACTCCATCTTTTAGAGACTCTCTTCTTGCACATGTCACATGTCTTGTTCTTGTTGCCAGTTTCCTTACGATGTTTTCCACTAGTATCATCATCATCAACAAAATGTAGAAGTCCACTGCTGGACATAGGCCTCCCCCAAAGAGCTCCACGACGAACGGTCTTGAGCCCTCTCCATCCACCGACTTCCCGCAACCTTTACAATGTCATCGGTCCATCGGGTAAGGGGCCTTCCAACACTGCGTTGCCCGGTTCGTGGTCGCCATTCGAGAGCCTTTACTCCCCAACGTATCCACTCATATAGTGGAAATAAATATTGCTAATGGAAAATCCATTCGTGCACGACCGGGATTCGAACACAGTTCTGCACAACCCTCGCGTTCTCTACAGAGCTCTGTATTCTCAGGGTCTTCTAATTTGTCTAATATTTTGCTAAAGCCTTGTTCAGTTTCAGCCCCTTTACTTTAACCCCAAACCAGCCACATTCTGTTTTATTATACCTTATTCTTACCTATTATTCTGACTTTTCTGTTACAGACCCACTTCGTTTTAAGCATGATAGATTTTTGGATCGTTTTTCCATAAGCTACGTACGACACGACACGTTTCGCAATGAACGGAATCGACTCGTGTATCGTCGTCGACCTGTGTTATGTTTGTATCATTTGAAAATGGCCATATTCATACCACTAGCTTCCACCGGCGGCTTCGCTCGCGTGGTACCTACATAAAAAGTAGTTTATATGCTATTCTAGGTCAAGAGACTAGGTTGAGACGTTACGGCGTGATTGAACAACAAACATCCAAACATTCTCACAAACATTCGCATTTATAATATTAGTAGGATATATAAATACTAGTGAAAGACCCCAGGACTTTGTTCGCGTATAGTTTTTTGATAAAAACTTCAAACCTCGTTGCACCATACCTTACCTTAATACCTTCATTAAAGTATACCTCTACCTTTCTAAGTAAACTTAAAGGGACACAATTACCAAAAAAGTCTTTAGGACCAACGGTTTAGGCTCTCCGCTGGCTGTCGGTCAGTCAGTTACTGTTTTGTAATATAAATATAGATTTAGATAAGACGCTAGAATACGTCACGGAATTTTATCGTGTCGTGTTGTGGCCCGTGGAAAAACGCTCAAGTTTCACTAAGAGCTCCGCGCCTCCGGCTATATACTAATAATTATTACGTAGGGTTGTTTTACTATGGAACTAAAATAGTCTGTTTGTTTGTTCGAGATGGTTTAGTGGTTCCGCAAACAGCCAATTATGCTAGGTACAATAAGTTTACATACACAAAAATGTTTAGAGAGAATCTCTCCTAAATTTATAATAATATTGTTTTAGTCCAATGCAGGATGTATGAAACTATGTCAAATTTTGATGGAAAAGGCTCGAGACCGTTTGTCGTTGAACTCTAGGAGGGGGCCTATGTCCAGCAGTGGACTTCTACAGCCTGATGATGATGATAATGAGTGCAATGCAGTAAAACCAAGATTATATTAACGATTATTTGACTAAGTTAAAATGTGCCTGAAGTTATTAATAACGAATTCCACAAAATATCTGAGAGACAACCAACACGAGTGTTTGAGTAACATGGTATAACAAGAAAAGTAAAGTGCAATTTTCAGCTACTGCACTCGTAAGAACTGCGAGTAGCAAATAAACATCACACAATAATATCACAATAACAAGAGAACACAGTCGTTCTGAACGTCTGTCTGTGGTTCTGCAAAGATTTCACGTTAAACTGCTAAATCGATCTTGATGACATTTGTTGTGTAGCCTAAGCCCTGAGAAAGGATATAGGCTACTTTTTATAAGTATATATTATAAACTGGCTTTTGTGGCTTCACTTGCGTTACCTACGAAGATTAAAAGTAGCCTATCTGCTATTCTAGACAGTAATATATCTCCAAATTTCATCCAGATCCGTTTAGCCGTTCTGGCGTGATTGAGTAACAAACATCGATTCAAACTTTCGCATTTATAATAATAGTAAGATAATTTAAGAACCGTCAACCATCCATCGGAGATGTAGGTTATCGGTCCCGACCGCATCCAGTCACGCCATTGCCAGACGAGTTGAAAAAAAAACTTAAAAGTAAAGTCCCAGCGTGCTTGCGTCACGGGGGCGTGCGCCGTGACGTCACTACGGAAATAGAACGGGGGTGGAGGGCACGGCCCTCGCGTCCTATTTTAGACCTAGTTATCTATTAGCAAGGTTCTGTTTTGCAAGCATGCAGCTATTCCTGTGTTGTACGTCATGGGATCTAGGATTTGATGTTGATTCAATAATGGTTATTTTTGTTCAGGATTCCATTGTTTAATAGCGGGTGAATGTAAATAAATAATAATTAGTTAATAAAATATTAACTATATTTTTTTTATTTACACAAAGAAACTTAAAACTAATACAAGTTAATATTTACAAAATACACAAGAAACAGTTGAGCCATCTAAAGACCGTTAAAAACGATCTATAGATAGCTCAACTGATCCAGATCACTACCAGTCGGAAGCGTCCCCAAGACTAAAAACTAACTAAACTTTAACTATATTAAAATATCTAATTCAGAACGTATCCCCAGAAATAATGTTAGTCTGATGTCAGCTTGAAACATTGCACTTCGATATGGTACTTTGTCTTTTTCTCTCTGCCTTTCGTAGGCTTGATCGCGAGGTACAGGCGTTGCCGTCCCTAATTTCTAATCGATCCTTGTAATTTTATTCAAATAAATACCGTTTGACTTTATAACTTAAATGGTGCCAGGATAGGCAAGATCAAATTAAAATGGATTTGCTTGCGTCACACCACTCCGCCAAGGACTTTAAACATTTTTGGAAACAAACATGCAAAATGAATGTTAAGTCTGGCCTCCCTGTTAGTGTAAATGAGGTTAGTGATCATACAATGATTGCTAATCTTTTTAAAGAGCACTTTGCGGTCAGCTCTAAGTCCGACCACACCGAATGTTCTGATGATGAGGCTGTCGTTTCAAGTGAGCGACTTATTAATTTCAAAGCCAAAGATGTATTAACGGTAATTCGTAGTATGAAAAGAGGCAAATCTCCTGGGCATGACAGCCTCAGCATTGAACATTTTAGACATGCTGGTGTACATCTGCCGCGCATACTCTCCATGCTCTACAATTTGTGTATGTGTCATGGTTTTCTGCCTGACGAACTAACGAAAACAATAGTGGTTCCAATTATAAAATGCAAGACTGGAGATGCCTCGGATAAGAATAATTACCGCCCTATCTCGTTGGCAACTGTTTCAGCGAAGGTTCTTGACAGCTTGCTTAATAAAATACTTCTACAACACATCGAACTGCATGATGCCCAGTTCGGTTTTAGAGCTGGGCTGTCAACAGAAAGTGCAATTTTATGCCTTAAGCAAGCTGTCAGGTACTACGTGGATAGGAAGACGCCGGTTTACGCCTGTTTTCTGGATCTCTCCAAGGCCTTCGATACGGTTTCATATAGTAGGCTTTGGAGAAAGTTAGAGGCCACTGGTGTGCCGGCTGAAATTATATCTGTGCTCAGATGCTGGTATCGTTGTCAGCGTAATCAGGTAAAATGGGCGGGTTCGCTGTCCGATGCATATGGCATGGAGTGTGGCGTGCGGCAGGGCGGAATTACCTCTCCTCTGCTATTCAACCTCTATGTAAATGACCTCATTGGTGAGCTCAGCAGTACTCATACGGGTTGCTACGTGGATGGAGTTTGCATAAACAACATCAGTTACGCGGACGATATGGTGCTGCTGGGTCCATCGGTCGGGGCTGTTCGCAAATTGGTCGGGATATGTGAGACATACGCGGCGGAACATGGACTGAGGTACAATTCAAAAAAGAGTGAAGTGCTTATTTTCAAGAGTGGAATAACTAAACCAGTACATGTTCCGCCGATTATGCTTAACGGTGCGGCTCTACAGGTGGTAAATAGTTTTAAGTACTTGGGGCACATTGTGACGGAGGATCTGAGGGATGACGAAGATATTGAGAGAGAGCGCAGAGCGTTGGCAGTCCGGGGCAATATGCTGGCTCGTAGGTTTGCTCGCTGTTCGAATGAAGTGAAAGTTACTCTTTTTAAGGCTTTCTGCCAGTCATTTTACTCGAGCAGCCTTTGGCTTAACCACACTCGCCGTGCTGCCGATTCTTTGCGTGTCCAGTATAACAACATCTTCAGGATGCTGATGCGGCTGCCTCGCTTTTGCAGCGCATCTGGGATGTTTGCGGAGGCGCGCACGGACGGCTTTCATGCGGTTATGCGCAAGAAAGTCGCTTCCCTTTTCCAGCGTACGCGAATCAGCGGCAACGGCATACTGCAGATGATTGTTTTGCGACCGGACTGTCCGATCCAGGCGAAATGGATGCAGGTAATGCTGGGGTCGGAGCAGTATCGCAATATCTTCGTCAAGTAGGTTTTAAGCATTTATTTTATTTTATTGTGTTATTTTTATTTGATGTGTTTTTATTTGATTTTATTTTAATTTTGTGTAATGTGTGATTTGATTATTAAAACTTGATTGTGATTATTATTTGTAACTTTAATATGGACATGATCTGAAATAAATGAATAATAATAATAACTCTTTCTAGAAAATATAATAGAAAATATGAAGCAATCAAAGCCGCAGGATCAACTTGTGTACATATAGTTAGCATATGGCATCCCTAATGTTATGAAAACTTTCATCTATGTTGTTGTTAGACCCACAAGTTTCAATGTCGGTTGAAACAACTTTGTAAGTTCCCTCTAAGTAAACATAAATATGCATTGCATGCTAAACACTCCTCAGAGCTCTATGATTATTCTCTTAGAAGACTTCGAGTGAACCTTGGTTTCTAAAATAATCCAAATATAAACCCAGAGACAAACATCCAATGTATATCATTACATCATCATACATAAACATCCAACATATGCTATTCTAGGTCAAGAACTCCATCTACTCCAAGTTTCATCAAAATCGGTTAAGCCGTTACCGCGTTACCACGCGAACCACTAACATCCAAACATCCTCTAATTCTAATTCTAATTCTAATCGGGGGTGGTTAGACCTGCACTGACTTCCCGCTGTGGGGTGTTTTGTGCATTGTCTCCCTATGCTAACCCTACCCAGCCAGCCCAGCTCCTTAAAATAGCGAAGCAGGACTTTGGGTCGTTGGTAACATTCTTTCAGTATCCCTGTATGCGGCGGTGTCTGGGAGCCGCTTCCGATCACGGCCCGCAGACCCGATGTGGTCCTGGCCTCTTCCGTGGCTGCACAGTGCAAAATTACGTGCTCTACTGTTTCTTCTCCCTGTAGGCAGCCCCGACATCCAAACATCCTCACAAACTTTCACATTTATAATATTAGTAGGATAATACTAGCTTACGCCCGCGGCTTCTCTCGTTTGGTACCTATATAAAAAGTGACCTATATGCTATTCTAGGTCAAGAACTCCATCTACTCCAAGTTTTATCAAAATCGCTCAATCAAAATAGCTAATACATTTATAAATTTTAATAAATGTATTAGCTAAAAAAAATAAATCCTTTATTGGCTTTAAGTAAAGTGAATTAGTTAAGTTGTACCATATTATCTAAGAGCTGTGGATTTTGTTTCATTAATAAAATAAAATAAAAATAAAATCGGTTAAGCCGTTACCGCGTTACCACGCGAACCACTAACATCCAAACATCCTCACAAACTTTCGCATTTATAATTTTAGTAGGATAGAATATTTGTCATTTTTATGATTAAGCGTGTTTTGTATGCTCTGGACGCAATTGCACGTTCTACTGTTGACAAATTTATTAGGTATCTCTTTATTAGGTTAGATTGGCATGTCAAATAGTCCCTACCAGTGCTGTGTTCGCCTATAATTGGCTAATGTATCAGTCTTATTCAAAATAGTATAGTTACCGGCATCAACGTCCCAGCCATTCTCGAACCGAATGGTCTGCTACGTGATGATGGTAAGCGGCCTGACGGTATGACTTTGGTTCCTTGGGAGAAGGGTAGGCCTATGGTGTGGGACGCTACTTGTGTTGATACACTAGCGCGCACACATCTTCCGAGGACATCAGTTAGGGCGGCGGCCGATTCGGCCGAGGATCTCAAACGGCGCAAATATGTTAGTCTTGATAGGGCTTACGTCTTTGAACCATTTGGGGTTGAGACCCTGGGTCCGTGGGGGTACGGGGCCCTCCGGGTTTTCAAAAAGATATCAGGGCGTCTGATCGAAGCGACGCGTGACCCGAGAGCTCGCTCTTATTTGGCCCAGCGAATTTGCCATCCAGCGTGGCAAATCCACCAACGTCTTGGGGACGCTTCCGACTGGTAGTGATCTGGATCAGTTGAGCTATCTATAGATCGTTTGTAACGGTCTTTAAATAGCTCAACTGTTTCTTGTGTATATTGAAAATATTAACTTGTATTAGTTTTAAGTTTCTTTCTGTAAGTATAGTTCTAATTGAATGTTTGATGCATTGTGCTGTTGGCGATCCTATTTATTAAATAAATAAATTTCTACCCGAAACACGTTTTTGGTATGGGTGTGCGATGACATTTAGTTTCACCCTAAATAAACAGCACTGACCCCGATAAATCCATTCATTCCTAGTTCAGCTCATAATACCGCGCTGAAAATACCTCGAGGCCAAAGAAAGTGGACGGAATTAGCGCCATCTAGTGACTACAGGTGTTTCATTCCTATTTTAGTAAATCGGTGAGATTGACTTTTCACTTTCAAGATACCTTGAATTTGTGCTACAGTTAGAAATAGTTTTATTTGGCTCACTGTGAGCATAAGTCAAAACATATATTGCCAGCGTCTTGGGGACACTTCCGACTGGCAGTGATCTGGATCAATTGAACTATCTATAGATCGTTTGTAACGGTCTTTAAATAGCTCAACTGTTTCTTGTGTATTTTGTAAATATTATGTTATTCGTTTTTATTTTCTTTCTGTAAAGAAAGCCCGACAAAATGTAAAAAAAACATAGAAAAAAACAAGAGCTTTTTAACGCAGGCAAAGCAATTAGCAATGCTCCAGGTGATTTCAATAGGCGACGGTAACCACTTACCATCAGGAGGGCCGTAAGCCTGTTTGCCTCCGTATATCATAAAAAAAAAACTTATTTCTAATGGTAGTCGTTAATATCCCACTGCTGGGCAAAGGCCTCACCCATTCCCTCCAGACCTCTCGATCCTGGGCCACGTCAACCCAGTCTGCCATAAATCACACTGCAATAAATAATAATGCACACTGGGCGCTCTTAAATGTGCGATTTAATGTTTAAACGTGTGTACTTTTTTTTTTAAATTATTATGTAAAAATTATATGGCTTTAATACCTACCTATGTACTGTGCGTGAAAGCTGAAATAAAAGATTGAATTGAATTGAATAAATCGGTGGAGCTCATCATGTCATCTTCGTTTCGGTTTGCCGCGTCGCCTTATTGTTGGGCTGTGTGCCTTTGCATTAAAAAATGAATTCTTAAAAATATGAAAACTATTTATTCTAAGCCACGTGCGCCATAACACGTAGTTGTATTTCACGTGTGAAAACACTTTGCCGCAACAAATAATCTTGTGCAAAATTCCTTCCCACGTTCGTAGCTCAGTGCTACAAAAGTGCTACGCGCGCGCTACGTGCTACGAAACTTGCTACGAGTTGCAGACGCAATTTCTTGCGAGTTGCGGCCGCAATTTCTTACGAAACTGCGACATTGCATATTCCTAGAAGTAGAGTAATGAATAGAATTGCACCAAGACGTTTTCTCATCATGTTTTAAAATAAGCAGGCGCTCATCACGAACCAACTAGTATGCATAAGCGTAGTATTTTTGCATTTATATAATAAAATAGATAAAGCCACGGAAGGGGTTTTGGATCCGTAGAAGAACTAATGTCACTCAGGCTCAATGGCTCTCAGAATTAGCAAGTCGGTTCTGAAATACAAACCGTTGGGGAGTAAAGGTTCTCGAATTGTGACCACGAACCACCGACGGCATGTTGCGAGAAGTCGGTGGATGGAAAAGGCTCAAGACCGTTCGTCATGGAAGTCTTTGGGGGAGGCCTATGTCTCGCAGGGGACTTCTACAGGCTGATCATGATGATGAATATCGCTTTTATGTTACTAAAAGTTGCACTATTTCGAGGTCAATATTTTATTTAAATTATCACTCTAAATCCCATCACGGCAATTAAGAATACGAGCGATAGACTCGGTCGACAAAGGTTTCTATAAAAAATAACAATTACAATAAAATTACGTTATCGACTGTTAAAACAAACATGTTTTTATTTGCTCGGATAAAATAAGACGATTTAATTAGGCTCGATACTAAGAACAGTAATTTAAACTATCAACCATGCCCGGTTTGAACCGTGAGTGCGAACTCATGCAACAGGCTTGGTCAAAGTTAAAGTCAAAAGGCGTTTATTTCAATAAAATCACTAGGATCACTTTGAATTGTTTTAGAAACTAGGTGAAGCTATGAGAGGTGAGTTTACTTGGTGCAGGTTCAGGTATGGTGGCCCTGAGAAGAGCCTATGACTGTCCATGAAAGAATCAGGGTGACGAAAGGATTAAAGTTCGCCTTTTTAGAGGCTCTTTTCATGCACAGGTATGAGAGCATGAACACCCTAGAGTTTTGTCTGCTGAAGAGGAGACAGAAAAAACGGTGTCAATTTTTTTTTTCTAATATAAAATTGGTGTTTGTGGTGTTTGTAATTGCACGAATTAAGGAACAATGAAGTTTTCGGGGTTATATTCCACACCCTAATGTATTTTTTCTACTTTTCTAAGTACGCATACTAGCTACAAACATTTTAGTGTTGGATTTTGCAGATGTGATTTTATGTTTGTTTGTTATTGGCATTTATTTATGCGAGCAACGTAATACCAGATTAATTACTGTGAGCGATCTCAATACATGTTAGAAATCCCCTCGGATCCCTAGGTTGAACCTCATTGAAGATGTCCATAATTACGTTTTAAAAAAAAAAAATAAGCCGACTTAAGGCGAGGGTTAAATTGTTTTATGATTTTTGAATTGTTTTTTCTCAATAACCGCAAAACGCACAGTTTTGATTTTTATGACAAAGATAATTTGAGCATTTTATGTATCTAAATCCAAGACAGAAACGCGATTGGTAAAACTTTTCTCGATAGATTTTTTTTAAGTTGGGTCCTCTGCAACAGTTTTTTCGAAAATACTCTAGAGACTATCTAACAAAAATAACTTTTTTTTAAATATTGTGTTAGACAATAGCATTGGGTACCTAAGTCCAAGACATTTAAAAAAAAATACATAGTTTTTAAGATAATCGATATTTTCTTATATGTCGCTTACGTCGATTACTTTTGAGCGCCTTCTAACGCTTGCTATCTCTTTCCGCATTCTATCATAGTACATAGCGCTGTCACTTTCTTCACTTCTTTTGATTTCTGTATCGCCTTAAATAAAGGTTTTCTACGCATTCGCGAACTCACGTTATTTCCTCACTCAGATGATGTTTTGCAATAATTAATTAATTTATACAAGTGTCGCCCTTACTTATAACGAAGGGTTTAAAATATAGAGAGTACGTGGCACATTTTAGTGACCCTGTTATTCTTAGTCGGAAATGTTTTGCACTCCACTCAGACTGATATCAAACTTACTTTACTTACATTACTTTCATAGAAACAGCTGTCAAATTTGATTCATTTTCTGAAGTTTCCTTTCAACTTCCACTCACGACGATTAAAGATAAGAGTATTATTGTTTTATTATTAAGTTATTATTATTCTTGCTTCATTCGCATGCTTAAGTGTTACTTTGCATTAATGGTAATATTATTCTGTAAACGCCGAGCGCTTCTCAGGCATACTAATATAAATGAAAGTGTTGGGTTCGTAATAGTACTTACGGTCGCCTGTACTAAGATGTTTTTTCATACAACTAAGTTGGCAATCAAGCCCACCTGTTGGTAAGTGTAACTGTAGCCTATGAATTGCTTACAATACCAGAGGCATCACGCACGCGTTGCCAACTTTGAACACCTTAAAGAGCTATGGCTACCCTGCTCACCGCAGGAACACAACACTACTTGAAACTATATATTTTTTTAAAAATATTATACGGAGACAAACGGCCCTCCTGATGGTAAGTGGTTACCATCGCCTATTGAGATATTCAACACCTGGAGCATTGCTAATGCGTTGCCTGCCGAACCCTCCCCCCCTAAAGAGCTCTGGCAACCTTACTCACCGCAGGAACACAACACTATTTGAAACAAATAATGTTATTTGGCTGCGATCTTCTGTAAGGCGGAGGTACCTCTCCAGGTGGGCTGCTCCAAATTAGAGCGAGAAAATCTCGCTGTGCCCTACCTCCTCCAAAAGTTAATAATGTTATTTGACTGCGAAATTTCTTGTTTTCGTGGCAACTCCTTCTCCGTTGTAGCAGTAAGACTTTGGAATAAACTTCTGTATAATATAAAAAAAAATTACTCCAAAGATTCATTTAAACGATTAACTCGTTAACATTTTCTTAAGAACATGTAGCATCTACACTACATGTTAATAAAACACTGTTTTGTACTGTCTGTTAATCTATTTCATTGTATTGTATATATATACATATATATATATATATATATATATATATATATATATGTATATGTATATATGTATATATATATATATATAGGAGGTTGGCGTGCGACAGATTGTTTAACTTAACTAAAAACTATACTATATATAACCATACACTATATTTAAATAGTAGTCGCACGCCAACCTCCTGTTTCTACCCAATCAGGCTGGCTGGTAGATAATGCCTTGGCATTAAGCCCACCTTTTGTACATTGTTTTTTGTGTGCAATAAAGATTAAATAAATAAATAAATAAAATTTCTAAATCCAGATTTTTAGCTCTGTAGCATCATTGAAAATTGTGAAAACTTCTAAAAGGCATCACCTCGGTTGCGTAGCGGGTGAATGCCCGTCTGAGATGCAAGGGGTTCCATTCCCGCAACGGCACAAATGTTTGCCTGTTCTCCAAATATTTGATCCGATTCTGGGTGTTGCGGTACCATGGTACTCGTAGTTTCTGATGCCCACGACACAGGGAGTAGTGTGGGGTCAGGACTATGTATGTGACTGTTGGGTGTTATTTATGTACTTTAGGGAAAGCGACTATATTACTGCTTTATAATTTTGATGTGTCTCGTTCACACATATGTTGCTCAAGACTTGCTGAAATCATATTGAAACAAGATTTTTGTGTAGTAGAAAGCAGGAGGAGGTCACTGCTTTGCATAAAATAGACAAAATCTTTTTTAATAGTCCCAACAAAAACAGCACAGTAATTTTTAAAAGTAAATTCTGAAAACCTATAAAGTTACCTAAACCCGCTCAAAAACCTTAAATTCATAGATACTATCAACCATAACCATTCTTCGTAACGGGACTTATCAAAAATAACCCCTGCAAAAATCACAATCACCCATAGACCCCGTTTGTTCAGTACCCAGCGTTCGGTGGCAAAACCCGCTATGTCGTAATATAAAACTTTGCAAGCACCTCCAGTGGTCCCCGGCGGTTGATAAAACTGAATAACCGCAGTTTCCCTTTTTCAGTCGCCTTAAGGTGGGTATTGAATGGGAGTATTTGCGTGTAACACATCGATCGAGACATTTGCCGTTTTACTGTTTGACTGGAGCGTTTTATGGTGAGTCAATATACCCCGGATTGCCTCACCGAGTTTCACATCCGATCACATAGTAGGTATAATGGTAGAGAAGTTCAAATGTACCTACGAGTATAGTTTAATCAGCCAATATTTAAAATAACTTGTTTATAATTTGAAGGGCCGTGGTGGTCCCGGCTGAAGAATAGGCCCCTCCATATCTACCTATCCGCGGATGTCGTAAGAGGCGACTAAGGGAAAAAAGCCAGGGGATGGGCAGCAGCGTCTCCTATTTTAAAACAACGATAGCTCTAACTGCGCTCACCAACCCGCATGCCCAGCGTGGTGAATATGGGCAAACAAATCCCCTCACATGATAAGGAATTCGCTCTGTCTGTGAGGGGAGGCCATGTTCAGCAATGGACGTCGTACGGCTGAAATGATGATGATGATGATGACTTATAATTAGCAGCCATATCTTAAAGATACGACCTAACTTAACCCTGGTATTACTGTAGTACTACCCCACACATACTGACATCAGACTGACTGATATTTTTTTGCCTTATTAATTTCCCTCACTACGATTAAGGATACACACATGACAATGCATCATTTATCACATCAATAGGGTACCAAAGTGGCCAATAGTGAGTCGCGGGTTTCTCAATCATTTTTTAACAAGGCATCAACGTCATAGTCGCTTTTCCCGCCAGAGAGTGCCCATGAAAATGAAAGTGGTGAAGTAAAATTTAATTTTGCTTTGTTCCGAAATGCTGGATGTAAAGTTAAGTTTTTATGATTATGTTTACGGCGGCTGTTGATGAGACGTTTCTTATTACTACTTCACCTTACATTTTTTTATGTGGTATTTTGATAATAGGAGGATACTGCTTTCTACGTAAAAGATTTACTAGTAAATTTTGCTGTAAGGATGTACAATGCTTGAATATCTTCACATAATATATTTTATGCTCAAATATCGAATAGGTAAGCTAATATCCCCTAATAGAAGGTAATATAAAATCCCCTTTAACTATCCCCATTGGGCCGGCAATTACAGGCTGAAGGGGATTTTGACACAAAAACCCAAAATGCCTTTTTAACCCAAAAATCCCGTATGAATATAAAATCAAGAAAAACATGTACAATGTAAAAATGTTACTTACAGCACAAAAATGTTCTTAGATTTCGGTCGTTCTTAATTCAAAGAAAATTCCGCCCTTATCCCCTTTAAAGGGGATTTTGACACTTACCCCGAAAAACAGCCCACATTGCCTTATTTTTTTGTAAACATCCATGCTTTGAAAAACGCCCATAACGTTGTGGTAAACACAGAAAGACCAATTAGCGATGAAAAACCTCATGACGCGTTCGGAATGTGAGCTAAAAGAACCGTACAACACATGAAATCTATATTTTTATTATAATTATCTTAGTATGTTAATTAGTTATTGGTAACAGTAATTTCTGAAAATAATTACTCGCACTATGAATTAGCCTTTTTTTTTAATGTTTGCCACAACGCGATATGAGCTTTTTTGCGCGATGTGCATATTTAAAGAAACCACAACGTGTTGCGAGTTGTTTTTTCCTCAGTGAGCGTTTAGTTCTTTGAGTCTATCATATGAATAAGTAACTACTTATAAAAATATTGGTCACAAATTTTCGTAGCCGTTGCGTATTAAAACATCGTTCAAAATATTATTTTCATGTTTTAATCACGGCCCGGCGTTTAAGGAAAAATATTATCTTTCGTCCCGAATCCCAACTTCTTGTAATTAATCACAATATAAACAAGATTATGTACAGACGACCTCAGGCAAACGAATATTTAATAAAATAAACAACATTTTTCACTTTTGTTTGTTGTTTTAATGATTTCATTTGTAATAAAAATGAATGCTTGTTTACTTAAATGTATATTTAAACACAGTAGAGCCACAGAATAAAGATGGTAGAACTGAACCGTACATGGAACAATAGTCTAAATAATTAACCTTATAGTTTAGCCTGATGCGTATCAACCGCGGCTACCCTTTTACCCCCACTTTCCTTCAAAACCTCCAGAGTGAGGTAGGCCTACATTGTCTGATCGTCATGGCCACACCGTCCAATTTGCCCTGAGCTGTAAAAATGTCATAAGCCCCGCTTTGGTGGTGGAGTCTTGTTTGACGGCGGGAGGTGGAGGAGGTCGATTGATTCTGGTCTTGGGGATTGATAAGGCGGCCCTTGAGCGTCTCAAAGTTGTAACGTACTGAGATAATAGATTGAGGGCTGCAAGTGATAGAAGCCCCCATCCTCTCACTCGCCTCTCAGAACTATCTTGAGTTGACACTGCTAAGGAGTCTGGGTAAAGTTATGCAAAGTGATTTTGAAATAGTGAATTGAATGACCAGATTTTACAGTGAGTAGTCTGTTACACAAGCTAAATGGTTAATGCATTAGTAGGTACAGTCACGTCGGTTTAAAGACTTTAATAAAAAAAAACCGGACATATCACACACGGTCAACTGATCCCAAACTAGGCATAGCCTGTACTATGGGAATCAGAGACTGATATGCATAATAGATAAATATTTAACACCTAGACACAGAACAAACATCTGTGTTCAGTGCGGGAATCAAACCCGCGACCTTTAGCGCAGAAGGCAGAGTTACTACCAACTGAGCAATGAGGCCAATAACTTTATTCATTCAGTGTGTATTAATTTTTTCCTAACTCCTTTGTAGTTTGAAAAAGTGAAAGCAATTAAGGTTTCTTCTAAAGAGCCAACAGATTTGACCTATTGCATCCATCCATACTACAACACAGAATGAGACAATTTGCTTTATAAGTTGCTGAATTTGTTCTATATTACTGTCACAAAGTTGATGACTAGGTTGATCCTAAGCAAAATGACAATGCAGGTTGGTCTAGTTTGTCTAGTAGCCATGCTCGGTTTAACCTATAACTAACTTAAATTCAAAGTCGATTGTGCTCCCAAACTTTGCACTTCAAAGTAATTTATGCAATAACGCAGCGCAGTGGATACAGTCTTCGTTTTAATAGCGTGCACGATATTGCGTTCGTCACCCTGAGACGGTGGAAATTCTCATATGCCTGCGATTCCCCTGGCTTGCCTGCCCTCCGAGTTGGAACACATTAATGCAAGTTACTGCTTAGTCAGCGCGGTGATATTTCGCAAAGCCCGTTTGGAAATTATTCTCAAAGATTTTTTGCACATTAAAGTCAAAGTCAAAAGGCATTTATTTCAATAAATTCACTAGGATCACTTTGTAACGTCTTAGAAACAAGGTGAAGCTATGCCTGTTCCTCGCGACCAAGCCTAGAAGAATCAGGCAACAAACACGGCTTGGTGCCTATCATTTTCTTCGATGATCCTTTTTCACAAAATGGAATTTAAAGCTTCAGTGTGGTGCCGATTGAACTAGGTGAGGCTCAAAAGAAAAGTAATCTAATTATAATCCCTAATAAATAAGACCTTATAAAAATGTGAAAAAAAAGAAGACAAATGTGAGCTTCAACAAATGATCTAAGGGCAGCACACGCTACACTTGATGAAATATGTACCTAATGCTTGTAGTGTGCTTATGTTATTTCAAGTTTGAAAGCGATAAAAATCTAGTTAACTTTTTTAAGCAATCAGTACACGATTTTAACTTTGCGACTCTATTGCAGAGGGTGGAAACGTGCTCAAAAAGCATTAGAATATGCACAAGGAGCATATGTTTAGTGTCATTTCAAAAGAAAACTAGCACTTACCCGCGACTTCGTCTCCATTTATATGAAAGCTACAGCTAGTATTTCATAATTTTAACCCCCTACTTTGCCCCTTTCTGTATTCTTTATTCTTTATTGTACACAGAAAACACATACAAAAAACAAACAATGAAAGGACATGTACAAAGGCGAAAGTAACCCTAAAAAGAGTTTTCTTCCAGCAAACCTTTGAGGCTAGAGATAGGTGGTTATAGAGGTAGGGTTCGTGTACAAAACCAATGAATAAAGAAAAAATTATTGATGTATAAACAAACTATTCTAACAAAATATACTTATATTAGATACCTAAATATAAACATATCACTATGAACAAACTACTTATATAATAATATTATAATATATATACCTACTTGTGAAACACTAAAACAAATATACAAATATATATATAATTATATATATAATATATATATATAATTTAAATACCTACGTACTTACAGAGATAGATTTTTACCTTTTAGGAATGATTTGAAACACGTATTTCTTTATTCCTAACCAAATGCCTAAACATTAATTTTCTGATTCCTGACTTGAGGAATTATGGATTGTCCATACAAACTTTCAAGATTATTTCACTCCCTTCAAGATTATTTTTGAGACAAAAGATAGCTTATATCCTTCTTTAGGATATAATCTATCTTCTTGCCTAATTTGATTGCCATCCGTTTAGTCGTGAAAAGGTACCAAACAAACAGAGTTACTTTCGCATTTATAATATTAGTATGGATAAAATGAGATTATGATCGGCAATTCGTGTCGGGGCTAGACATCGCAAATCTCAACGACGAATGTCTTTTACAACAGCACTTCTGTTTTAACGATAACAGTCGAGTGAAATTCACGACACGTCGACACCTGCTATGTGATTATCAGCGTTATAATAATGTGATACGGTCGTAAGTGGAATGACTGAGTGCAAAGTATAAGATGAACAAAAGGACTGGATTGTTAACCTCCAGAGTAAATGGCGTCATGTTTCGAAATACGTTAGGTGCAATGAAAACTTGTGAAAATAACTCAGTATTTTTAAGCAGCACGTTTATATTTTGCTGGGAAAATATCACCTTTTTGTTCCACACATAATCTAATGAAAAATATTCAGTTTTTTTAATGTGAGTGAAGATTTTGTATGTGCTGGCGAATGCCTGTTTTAGAATTGGTTGTAATGATCTCAATGGGAGTGGCTGGGAAAAAAACAGAACTGACCCCAATTCTATGTTTTTTCTGTCAGTTTTCCCAATCCAGTATTAATTTGACCTTTATCTTTAAATATAAATCAAAAGTCAAAAATCCATAGTGAACGTTTTTGGAACTAGGCGAAGCTAAACCAATTCCTCAAGCCTAGAATAATCCGTGGCCGTGGTGGCCCCGGCTGAAGAATAGGCCCCTCCGTATCTACCTATCCGCGGATGTCGTAAGAGGCGACTAAGGGAAAAAAGCTAGGGGATGGGCAGCAGCGTCTCTCATTTTAACAACGATAGCTCTAACTGCGCTCGCCAACCCGCATGCACAGCGTGGTGAGTATGGGCAAATACCCCCACATGATAAGGAATTCGCTCTGTCTGTGGGGGAGGCCATGTTCAGCAGTGGACGTCGTACGGCTGAAATGATGATCATGAGAAGAATCCAAAAACATACATATAACTAGGTACCAGTTGCTTGCTTGTCGTGCCACTAGTTCTTTCTTCGTCATCCTGCACTAGATCAGTGACCAGGTTGAGGTATGGTGGCCCTAAAAAGGTCCTATGATCGTCGCGTCGGAGTAAGAATCATTGTAGTGAATGGATTAAAGTGCGCCTCTAGAGGTAGCGCTTACCTATCTACTAATTTATGTACTGTGTTCATTTGACTTGTAATCAGTTTTTTACCAATAAATAACTATGAACTATTTATTTATTCTCTGTCACAAAAGGTTACAAATGAATAACTATAGAGGCTCCTTTCGTGCACATGTCACATGTCTTCGAACTTTTAGATTCTAGGACATGCCGGTTTCCCCACGATGTTTCGGTTCACCGTTTGAAAGCAATGAAAAATACTGTCATTTATTTCAATAAATTCACTAAAACTGGAACTGGAGTTGAGTGAAAGAAAGAAAGAAAGAAAATTTATTTATTTGACCCACAACGCAGTAAGTAGGTAGGTACAAAGAAACATGCTTATAACCTAAGTAATACAAAAAAAAACACACATAGGAAAACAAATACATGTAGGTAGGTGAGGCGGTAGGAAGGCTGAGTAGGTATGCGTTGTGTGGGGCAAATGGGTCCCGTCTCAGCATAAAGCTGCAGTGTGGTGGTGGTGGAGTGGTGATAGTGGCCCCGCCTTCCTGTCCCCAGTTCGTGGGTTCGTATGTTCGTTCACCAATGTATATTAGAAGACTAAGAAAGAATCAGTGAAACGACAAGCAAGCAAGCAACTGGGACTATTGAAAATTTGAACTATCATCTTCAGTAAACAGTTTTGACATTATAGATGATTTAATGGAAATTATTAACATTGTGTTATCAGACAGAATATAGGACAATTCCGACATTGTATTTAACATCATAACTGCCGAGTTATTGTAGTGGTAACATTGACTTTATATCTTGGGATGTTTATGGCCGCCATTAAGACTTGAGACGAAATTGTATAATTTATTGAAATTACCGTTGCGATTATACAAGTTGGTGGGTAAATTGTTGTGCTACGTTTGTTATGGGCATATTAACTAGTAGTTTTTGACAGATGAATTTGTTGTGTTAGCTTTACCATAATCTGATGATTTGGGGGACAAATGCTTGCATGGTATACAAATATTTGATCCGAGTCTGGGTGTTGTACTCTTTTCTGATATCCAAGACACAGGGAATCCTAGTGTGGGTTCATAACTATTTACTGCTATGAAGGGGTAATGAAATAATTTAACCAATTCTTAAAACTCTTTCAATAATTGAAAGATAATAATAAGATTTATTCTCTCTTCACAAATGGTTACACATAAATACATTTGGTGAACATAAACTTGCATTGCTTGTATAAAAGCCCTGTTTTGTGAGAGAATGGTGCCTGAGATAGGTTAGAAACCTGTATTACGGGAAAGATAAACTATCCCTGACTAATATAGGCTACTTTATCCAGGTGCAATGCGAGCGAAGCCGTGAGCTGGTAGGTATATGCATATTTGCACGAAAAATGTAAAATACATTAAAAATTCATATGAAAGACTATCGCAGATGTGTTATGACTTTGTTTTGGTACATGTTTCAAATCTGCTCCCTCATTCAAGACCTCAATACAGCTGCCAAAAAATATATTTGTGCTTCCCCTCAAAGATCACTCAATACAAATTCTCTTTTTATTGGTGTTCGTCTCGTCATGTCACAAGGTCCAGTCTGAAAACCAGCGCTGCACCGTACTTCCAAGTTTGGTGCAGCATTATGCTGAGACTAGAACCTATTTGTCCCATATAACGCACAGGTACATGCACCCACCTACTATAATTTACATTCTATTTACCTACCTAATTTGGTACTATAAAATATCTACCTATCCCTGCCAACTACTTATCTATTTGTCTGATTGTTGTCTATTATTATATTAATGCTATTATTTTTATTTATTTATTTTTGTTCTCAATAAATTTTGTCTGTATGTTGCCTGGGTAGGTGCGTATTAAAATATTATATTCTTTTCTGTAAATTTTCTATGCCTGTAAAGTGAACTTGTGCTTATGGGACGAATAAATAGTTTTTCTTTCTTTCTTTCTTTCTTTCCCCCAGTGTATATGTGCATCTCTTTCAGTAGAGTTTAGATTTAAAAAATAGTTGAAACTTTCTTCCTCTCAGAGATTTTCTCGCTCTAAATTGGAGCAGCCCGCCTGGGGTACCTCCGCCTTACAGAATATCGCAGCCAAATAAGATTATTTGTTTCAAATAGTGTTATGTTCCTGCGGTGAGTAAGGTTACCAGAGCTCTTCACGGGGTGTGGGGTTTGGCAGGTAACGCATCAGCAATGCTCCAGGTGTTGCTGATGTCAATAAGCGACGGTAACCACTTACCATAAGGTGGGCCGTAATTCTGTTTGCCTCCGTATAAAAAAAAAACTATAAACAGTCTACAGCATTTATCATTATGACGAGAATATCAGCCGAATCGATCGATGTAGACTCACGGACTGCTACGATGCTTGTCAAAAGTGTTTTAGAGAAAACAGAAGAAAACCTCCGGAGGCGAGATGTACCCGAGAGTGGTGAGATTAAAATAGCTATACATGTGACAAATGTGTCGGTAAAGGCTTTAATACACAGAGCGTAGGCCATCCGCAGTATTTTTTTTATCTGCTATGGAACAACGAACAAATTCAATCATATATAAAGTAAAACAAGATTAAGTACGTATTTTTTGTAATCTAAGATATATCCATCGGGTGGGAGGCCTTCCAACACTGCGTCACACCACCCGATGGACCGATGACATTGTAAAGGTTGCGGGAAGTCGGTGGATGGAAAGGGCTCAAGACCGTTCGTCGTGGTGTCTTTGGGGTAGGCCTATGTCCAGCAGTGGATTTCTACAGGTTGTTGATGATGAAGATATATTTTTTTATTTTTGATAAAAATATCATTAGGTGGTGCGTTAACGGTTTGTTGTTTTTATATAATATAACAAAATATTGTTTTTATTTTTTCTTTGCTGTTTCTCTTTTTTTTTTCATACTACTGTGGTGGCAAACAAGCATACGGCCCACCTGTTAGTAAGCGGTTACCGTAGCCAATGAGCGCTTGCAATAACAGAGGCATCACGCACGCGTTGCCGACCCCGAACCCCCTCCCCCCCTCTTAAGAGCTCTGGCAACCTTACTCACCGCATGAACACAGCACTATTTGTGTGTTTTTCTAGTTTAAGTGTAATTGCAACTGGTATGCATGCAAAACTTTAATTATGTCGTATTAAGTTGATGACGATGGTGTAGAACATGTTTTTTTTAATAATCTAATGTACAGCTTTATGAATAAAGTTGGTAAAGTTTTTCAAAAAATAAAGCTAGAGGGCCCGTCAAATCAACCTTTGGGTGTTATAAAACCTGTCATAACAAATGAGAATCCTTTGCTGAGAAAGTTAACACAAAAGAAAAATGAAGGTTTTAAAATTACTTAGGAGAAGTAAAACAAAATAATAAATATTAGTAAATTGAGTAAAAGTTGCTCTGTCTGTGGGGGAGGCCATGTTCAGCAGTGGACGTCAAACGGCTGAAATGATGATGAATGATGAGTAAAAGTATCCAAAGGACGGCTGCAGTTCCATTTCATCATTTTAAAGTACAATTTAAAAAAATTCTTGAATTCAAAATTAAACGATTAATGATGGGGAAATATAAATTACTAGCTTATGCCCGCGGCTTCACTCACGTGGTAGTTTGACAAAAAGTAACCTTTATGCTATTCTAGGTAAAGAAATCTATCTGAAATTAAACCATCGAAATCGGGTGAACAACAAACATATAAACATCCAAAAATCCTCACAAAAAAACGCATTTATACTATTAGTAGGATAGGATTTTTAGTCCTGTAGAACGGATAAGTAGGACTCGTGGGAACAAACATCGCGAGTTGGATGCCGTGGCAAATGAATGTCAAAAGGTATTTATTTCAATGTCAAGTTAACTGACACAACATTCGGGTCTATCTGCCAATTTGATCAGTGCGATTTGTCGCGCGTCTGTAACCAGCTTTATCTCCGTGCCCACAATTCGGCATGTTTGATTCAATTTGGGGCATGCAAAGTGATTTTTGTTTCAAAAAGAATATTCGCTCGTGGTTTTACGAATGTACTCGTATTTTTCCTATGAAAATCTATAAAAAAGATCTACTGTACTGTACTGTACTGTACTGTGGTAATGATGATGATCAATTATCGATAAACCTTTTGAACAGTTTACGTGAAAAAAGCTTTTCCTTCGTGCCGTATTCCTGTCGTATGCCAAAACGTAGCGTTGCGCGTAACCTGCCAAAATACAAGGTGATTCATAATATGTATGCTATCCCGAAAGGGGCTTATTCTACACCCAATGGGCTAGAAAGTTTGTTCTACGAGTTTAGTAAATTATTTAAAAAATACCTATAAAATACAAAATTAAAATAGAGCTCTAACCATATATGGTACTCTGTGGCTCTCTAACTGCGCTCGCCAACCCACATGCCCAGCGTGGTGAGTATGGGCAAATCCCCCCACATGATAAGGAATTTGCTCTGTCTGTGGGGGAGGCCATGTTCAGTAGCGGACGTCGAACAGCTGAAATGATGATGATTGGGATAAAATCAGATCAAACGCAATTAATCAGCTGTTTTATATGCTGAATTTCTCGTTTGTTAGTAATTAGATAAAAAGATGATAAAAACAGTGAATTTGAGAAAATTTGGGGATTTTTTAATGTTGATTTTTTTTTTGTTATTATAATATTAGTTATTTTGTGGATATAATAACCCACTTTCAGAATGGTATACATGTTACGAATCACCTTGTAGATTTAACATTCGCAAAAAACACAAAGCGACGGCCCGGGGCTTGACGCACCGTAAAAGACCCAGTTTCATCGTGAACTCCTGTTATGAACAAACGCTACAGTTTTTTATCCATTTTCGTCCTTTCACGTCAGGTCTTTGTACGAAATAAATGGTGGTCCTGTCACTTAGATGTTTGCAGGAACGAGATGAAAAATATGAGAAAAATAATTAATGCTGGTGGGAAAACAATGCTGCACGTTATGTATACAGGAATGTGGTCGTGTCAGCCCTGTGTCGAGTGAGTTATTTTTAAGGGTTCCGTACATATAGTGACTTATACGAATTGTTTACCCCTACTTGTTAAAATATTAAAGATATAAAGAAAGAAAGAAGAAAGAAAATAATTTATTTCCCGTCACATAATGTTAAGATTACAATTTTAAAGTGAAGAAAAAATGGTTACTACTCAGCATTTGCTGCAGCAGCCCAATGGCCGTTGCAGCGCTTGTACATAGTTAATATTAATAAAAGTATGACGAAGCTTAGCATCCATAAATTTAAATTATTTCAATCTCAATGAGCATTTTAATAACCATCTAAAATAGGCAATAATAGTCAATTATTTTATTATATTACTTGCATAACTGTCAAGGTCCGATGACAATACAATATAATGGTGACAGCAAGCTGATTTGATGATGGAGTCAGGAGCTCGTCCACAGAAATCCTCAGGAATTTGACTGATTTAGTTGAATCTTTGCATACCTTTCGAGTTTTAATGACAATGCAATGAGCTGATCTAATGAGTTAGATAAGCTAGCTCATGAGCTAGAGAAATTGCGAGATCTCAGTTCCAGGTGAACCACTAGTGGTAACTAATACAGGTACAACTCATAATACTTACTGGGATTTAAAAAAACCTGTTAAAGGAGTGAACCAGATTTGTAGACCTAAATTGATGAGTGACAATAGCAGACCCTTATTTCCGATTTAAGAAGGTCACCAAATCACTGGGTGCTCCGAAATTGCAGCTGACGTCACATAAATAATTTCCAGCGCCGTTTATATGAATAAAACTTAGCATAAATTTCCTCTGCGTCCACACTTTTTATTCCAACTCCTCAAGTTCTTAAGCAAAGATAATAAATTTACTTTTTGTCTTTTACATACCTAATGCGGGCGTTTTTTCGTTTTATAATATTTAATTGGCTAAAAACTCTATCTACAGCAAAGATATGATTTTCAAGTACAAAAACAACTGATTTCCAATAATATAATAACGAATTGTGTAGAATGTTTATTGATGCGTCAAAAGTTTATACGACCTACATCATCATCATCGCATTGCCGTATCTAGGGAAATAAAAAAAAACATGCCAGATATATACTTTAATATATTTTTATTTTATGAATATTTTTGACATTTTGTATGTGATTTTGTCTTTTGATTTTAACTGTGTATTATGAATTATGTTGTCCCACTTAAATTTAGTACCTATGTGTTTTTAAAACATGAAATATTTTTTTTATTTTTATTTTATATATACTCTACTCCGACGCTACAATACGGCTGATGGCGTCGATGATGAAAAATATAGCCTTTATTGAAGGACTTCAGAGAGATATCAGTGAGGTTTTAAGATGTACAAAGTTCAAAAATAGCTTGCTAGCTATAGATATTAAAAGATAAACTAATTGGATACCTTCAAAGAAAAAATCTGCTCTAGTCAAAGGTTAAATTGAAGTGCACGTAAATTTACGAACAGTAAACTGATTTCGTATTCAGGTCGGTTCTTCAATCAGTACATTGAGTGAATCACTTAGATTCTTCTGCTATATGTTGTAATAATAATAATACTCAGTGTATTATGAATATAATTATAACCAACTAGTGAAAGCACACGCGACTTTGTTCGCGTACAAACTTTAACCCCATTAAACCTAACACACCCTTCAGGATTAGGATCTGCGTTGTCTATCAGCCAGTCAGTTAGTGTTTTATAATTAATTTACATAGAGATGAATATGATGATATCTAAAGTGAAATTAAAACCTGTACTAGTAAAAATAAGTAGGGTTAACCATGCAGTAGCTGCCCACCTTCAGGAACAGGCCATGTCCTCTTAAAACGTCTCGAAAAAAAAAACACAAAAGATAAAGCAGGATCTTTTTTGCACGCCCAGGATGGCTGGTAGAAAATGCTTTAGCATTAAGTCCTCCTTACACTAAGTTTAAGTGTAAATAAATAATGGCGCACCTAAAAATTACAGCAGTTAAAACTGGCGACCAGTTACGGTGTATGGTTAACTTAATTTGTTCAAAAAGTCCACATACTCTCTCGTACAGTTCAGTTCAGTTCATTTATTGATAATAAAAAAGAGTTACATGTCATTACATAATAATCGATTTATATAAATACCTATTAGCTAACAAATTCATTTTAATTCTTAGCTTAAGATTGACAATGAAATAAAAATATTGAAATAATTATATCTTTATGATAAAGGTCAAAAATAACTAATAATAAAATAATTCCATACAATAACATTTAATACAATTTTATTAGATGTCATGTTGAGTCTAAAAACTCGTCGAAGCTATAAAATGTATGCTCGATAAGCCAACGTTTTAGGCGGCGCTTAAATATACCGTTATTTGCAGCACACGCTTGCTTGCTTGCTTGTCGTGTCACTTGTTCTTTCTTGTACGGTATAATTTATTATTAGGCTAATCAAAAACTGACGAAGAAAACAGACAATGAAGCTGTGTAAGCGCTATTTGATTTATGGGGGTGCGTTATTATATCCTAGCTTCCGCCCGCGGCTTCGGTCACGTGGTACCTACATAAAAGGTCCATATGCTATTCTAGGTAAAGAACTTTATGTATTCCAAGTTTCAAAGAAATCGGTTGAGCCGTTACGGCGTGATTGAAGAACAAATATCGAAACTTCCTCACAAAAAAATTAAAGAATACTTTATTTACAGAAATAAACTTAAAACTAATACAAGTTAATATTTACAAAATACACAAAAAAAAAACAATTTACAAACGAAAGTTTGTGGGAATGTTTGGATGCGAAAGCATTAATTTTTTAACTATAATAAATTTCTACTTACACACTTACTATACCGCCACCTTAATACCTACTATATATATTTTTTTGGTTGTATCAATCTTTGGCAGCAATAGCAAGATATCATTTTTGTCCTCATAGCTCAGTTGGTAGTAACTCTGCCTTCTGCGCTAGAAGTCGTGGGCTCGATTCCCGTACAGGACGAAAATTTGTGTGATGAACACAGATGTTTGTTTTGTGTCTGGGTGTTAAATATATATCTATTATGTGTATCAGTATCTGGTACCCATAGTACAGGCTATGCTAGTTTGGGATCAGTTGACTGTGTATGATATGTCCGGAACATTTTTTTTGTTTTAATATTTGTTGAATCAAAGATTTCGGAATTCGGAGCAAAACTTCGTTGATTTGGTTCTCCTTTGCGCAAATCTTTTGTTTTTCCACACGTCTGTTTATATTCTTAGTAATATATTTTTCGGCATAAAGGACCTAGTTTTATCAAAGAGCGAATTAATTACGAAAACACGTCGCTTAAGATGAGACAGATAATTAAGTTTTAATTAGTTGCTTGTCTATGAAGACGATGATTGCAAACGGATCAATATACGTTTTGGCGAGAGTATATAAACTATGTGCCACCGTATATAAACATGTACAGACAGGTACGTAGAGGAACTATGTGAACACGAGGCTAGCTTGTAATATAATCAAAAGGAGTGTTTTATAAAGTCATAAGCACATACATAGTACTGACCGTAGGAATCCCTGTGTCATGGATATCCGAAACAACGACTACCATGGCTGGTACCACAACACTCAGACCCGGAACAAATATTTTGTCGTCGGTCCAGCGCGTGGGGGGCCTTCCAACACTGTTCCCCCCGTTTCGTGGTCACCATTCGAGAACCCTTACTCCCCAACTATTGTCGGTTCTGCGAGATATATGGTCTGGCTATGTTCATATTGTTGAAAAATAATAGATTGTTGAAACCGTAATCGGCCCCCTCTATAGTTGCGTAGTAAGCGCGTGTCTCAAGGCGCGCGGAAGCGATCAATCAGCCGACAGCGATTCGCGCTTGAAAACAATATAGCGAAGTTTAGATTGAACGCTATTCACTACCTTAAATTGTAATCTCAAAATTAAAACATTACGGTATGCAACACCTTGCTATTAACCTTTTCTTATCTTATCCAATAGAGTCCAACATAACATAAGTGTGCCACAGGGTTCGATCCTAGTACCTTTATTTTTCCTTGCTTAAAAGATGCTAGCCCAAATGATACATAACACAGTAATATTTTTTCCTGTAGTTAACACGCTTATGCCTAATATAAGTAACTAGTTGTCCCGCTTGCGACTTATTTATGTTTTTCAAAAAATGCTGATAAATGTATTTATTATTTTTGACAATTAACCTAAAACCCGATTTTCATGTCTCCAACTTCAAAAACAAAGGACTTTTATACAACCGTTCAACCCTGATTTCACCCCTTTAGGAGCTAAATTTTCCAAAATCCGTTCTTATTGCACGGTAAAATCTTTTAAAGAATGTCTGTGCCAAATTTCAGACTCCTTGGCTCAGTAGTTTCCGAGCTTTCGTGATGAGTCAGTCCACGTATTACATTAATGATTTTATAAGAAAAAAACACACAAACACAGAGATTGCATGCACTACAGCACCGGTACACATAGTGCACCTGGATCCAGTCTGCTTCTTATAAAGAAAAGAAAAGAAAAGAAAAGAAAAGAAAAGAAAAGAAAAGAAAAGAAAAGAAAAGAAAAGAAAAGAAAAGAAAAGAAAAGAAAAGAAAGAAAATAATAACTTATCGTCACTGATTCTTTGTTAGTCATCCGGTCAGTGACCAGGTTGAGGTATGGTGGCCCTGAAAAGGGCCTATGACCGTCGGTGAAAGAATCAGTGTTTTGAAAGTATTAAAGTGCGCCTCTTGTCTTCGAATTTTTCAGGTTCTAGGAAATGCCGGTGTTCTCACGATGTTTTCCTTCGCCGTTTGAGAGCACTAGCATAGCGCATATAAATTTTCAGAATGGAAAATTCATTGGTGCATGACAGGTTTCGAAGCCACGACTTGTGGATCGGAAGACAGGGCCACTACCACCCCTCCACCAGTGCTTTCAAAGTATCTCTGTGTCCAGTGCTTCATAAAGATGCAGTCCGTGTCCAGCCTCCCTGATATAAGTTTCAGGTAGCTGTTGGAGCCTGCCTCACGCGATGCCACATACTTAATCAAATTAGCAAAGTTGCATCGAGGTCTCACGATATCTTTGTAAAAATTCAACTGACTCCAGCAGTTTCAAATATTTACTTTATTTTCTCAAACTCTTCAGACATATATCGAGCTATAAACAGTTCGTCACGTGACTCAGCGAGTGTTATAAAATGCGATGTCCTTAACATTTTGCAATAGAGCCAGCACGTGACCGTCAGTATCGATGTATTTATAGCCTCGTGGCGTGTTATCGGTCGGACGTATGTGAAATACAATTTTCAACTCTTCAATAGTAAAAAAGTAAAAAAGTAGTCAAAGACGTGTGAGAGAGGAATTCTTAAGGTGTATTCTAAATGCATGCGATATGTCATCTTAAATTTATTTTCAAAATGATCCTTTACGGTCTGTCTCATAAAAAATGCTTACATGAGACTTGAAGCATTGTTTAGCTACAGCGTACTATATATATATATATATATCGCTAGAGTACACTTAAATACGTTTATGCCACAAATAAAGTTGCCTCTCGATTTTAACATGACTTAAGTTTTTATGAGACAGACCTTTTGTTTTCTGGATAGTGTTAATTCTGAGTTTGACTTTCAGAAGCTTGCGATATAGTTGAGCTATATCGGTCACCCCCAAATGTCAAACTAAAATTTAAAATTTTTCAGTAGAGGTAAGGATAATTTTGAAACGAATGTTGGAAACCTTTGAATCGAAAGCAGGGGTACCTCCACTAGGCCAAAACTGTCTTTTCAAAGTCAACCAATTGACAAAGAATGGACGGCAAAATTATGACAAAACACATCACTTATGGAAAAAAAGTAGCTTGTATGTACTGAAAATGATGAGGCAGAATGAAATCGGCTTTCAGACTACCTTACTAATAAAAAAAAACTAATTTACATACTATTAGTTAGTAATATCTTCATAACTAAAAGTTAACATTTCCCAGAAGCATTGACACGGATCTTGCTCAAGTTCCGACGTGAACAGCTACAGTCGAGAGCAACTCGTAAAACTAAATTTTTACGTTCAGTAAAACGGTAATGAAATTCATTTTAAGTGTCGTTAGTCAGTAGTTTTATTAAGCCGCCTCATAAATGCCAGTGTTATTCTTGTATAAGTAATATGAAAGCAACCGAACTTTTTACCTGCCCTGAAGGAGGGCTGAGCCGTGTTCAGATGGCGTGCGATATATTATCAGAAGTATTTTTCAAAATTATGCTTACATCTACTTATTAAAGTCAATTATGATTTTGAAATTTGAGGGACACTGAAATTGTTCTATTCTGTGGACGTAAGTGGGCGTGGTTGCCGCGGCTAAAGAACAGGCCCCTCTATATCTTCCTGCCCGTGGATGTCGTAAGAGGCAACTAAGGGAAGAAAGCTAGGGTATGAGCAGCAGCGTCCCCTTTTTTAAACAACGATAGCTCTAACTGCGGTTGCCAACCCACGTGCCCAGCGTGGTAAGTATGGGCAATTTCGCCCTATATGATAGAGAGTCGCTCTGGAAATCTGTGGCGGAAGCCTATGTTCAGCAGTAGACATCCCAGAGGATGCATGCAAAAAAAACTGACGTTTCTCTATGGAACAACCTAAAGCTGGAATAGATGAATTGACCTAAGGATAATTTTGTAATAAATTTTAATAGACGTATCGCGTGCCGTTTGAAGACTTGTTCTAAAACGACAAGCTACGTGAACCTGAAAAATTGACGAACGCCGAAATCACTGATGCATTTTTTCAATAAAGTTGTCCGTTAAATGACGTCTACGTTATTTGGAACATACATTTACGTCAGGTTTATTTTTCACTCCTCCTGTTTTGTAATTTCTTGTCAAATCAAATCAAATCAAACCAAGTAATTTATTGCGTAATATAGGTTAGGTACAGTTGTTACATAATACAATACAAATTAGGAGCAGCCATATTCAGCGTTGTACGCATGCATTAAACATATTTTCATATACATTATTCATATAAAAAATTAAGTAGGTATGCCAGAGCTTTAAGAACAGGCTTTAAGTTTATTGTATATTATTATTCTTAAAGTCTGTGTACCTATTATAATTATATACGATATAGTATCTGTATGTGTTTATATAAATGTCACTATATGTATTATATATATATGATTATCTTAATTTATCTATTTAATATACGTACTTTATTCTGTTTATAGTTCATAATTTTCTTCATAATTTAAGATACACCATCTTGCCCCTTCTCTAATCTTTTCAGTCCAGTCCATCCTAAGGTTGCCTGGCAGAGATCGCTCTTAGCGATAAGGCCACCCATTGTATTGCCGTGTAAATTTGTAATCGTGATCTTATGTTTTATTTCCGTCTGGTGATCAATAAAGTGTTATCTATCTATCTATCTATCTTTAAATTACAATAAAATAGTGCTATTACAAAAAATGACATTAAAATAATCATGGGTTGAATAGTAAGCCCTTTCCAATAGTAACTTTTTCAGTCTCACTTTGAATACTACAAGGCTTGAAGTATCAAGTAAAGGTTTAGGTAGGTGATTGTACACACGAACAGCCATACATAGCACACTCTTGTTCAACAACGCAGTTTTATTTCGGGGTAGTTTGATTTTGTGGTTAATCCGACAGATTCTTAAGTTTTCAAAAAGGTCCATGGTACACTTTACAAAAATTGATATTTCATAAATATAGAGACAGTGTCGCGGATGCGAAACTTTTTGGTAGGCCGACATAGTTTTTTAGCGGCTGACAGCTTTGACGTAACGATCGTCATTAGCTTACTGGTGATCGGTGCGCCGGTACGCTGGTGAGCTTGGCTGCGGATCCTCGTCGAGGACTACTCTGTGAGTGAGCTTTCATATATAATGTATAGATTTCTCCCTTTTGGGTGATTCTTTATTGCCGATGCGTTGGCCCCCTGTTTGCGAACAGGCATCAGATTAGTCAATATACTGGTGGTATCAGAACCATCAGTTTAGCGAGGCTTGGGGTGGCTATAGGGGAGGTTGGAGGCCACAAGGGGAACAACCCCCCAACATAGAGTCTGAGGGAACAGTCCTTCAGCACAGACAGGGGGAACAGCCCCCAACATAGAGCCTGAGGGAACAGTCCTTCAGCATAGCCAGGGGGAACAGCCCCCAACATAGAGCCTGAGGGAACAGTCCTTCAGCATAGCCAGGGGGAACAGCCCCCAACATAGAGCCTGAGGGAACAGTCCTTCAGCACAGACAGGGGGAACAGCCCCCAACATAGAGCCTGAGGGAACAGTCCTTCAGCATAGCCAGGGGGAACAGCCTCCAACATAGAGCCTGAGGGAACAGTCCTTCAGCATAGCCAGGGGGAACAGCCCCCAACATAGAGCCTGAGGGAACAGTCCTTCAGCATAGCCGGGGAGAACAGCTCCTCAACTCAGACTCTGAGGAAACAGTCCTCAACAGACAGGGGGAACAGCCCCCAACATAGAGCCTGAGGGAACAGTCCTTCAGCATAGCCGGGGAGAACAGCTCCTCAACTCAGACTCTGGGGAAACAGTCCTCAACAGACTCTGGGAGAACAGCCCCAATACTAACGATCAGTTAACCAGATTTTCAGTGCGAAGCAGATGTCAGTTATTACCAGTACATTCACAGCTTAGATGATTAGACTTTCGTCGTACCTCTCGTTTCAGAGGTACTTGGCGACATGGTGGAGATGCAGGGATAGCTGCAAAAAGGAATCATAAAAAAAATATCAGACTACTATACCACTATACTATACCACAGAAACATACGGTTCATTATCTTCCTCATCACTGCGTTCATAGTCGCAATTCAGCCAAAAAGCTTCGTATTGTCTATGACGCGTCCGCTAAAACCCCAGATAATCGAAGCCTAAATGAATGTCTATATCGAGGACCATTGTTGTTCGGGGACTTGACTGGGTTGTTAATAAAATTCCGAGAAAATCCTATAGGCATAGTAACAGACGTTGAGAAAGCTTTCTTACAGTTAGGTCTTCAAGATTTAGATAGAGATGTGACACGTTTCCTTTGGCTTAAAGACATAAATAAAGAAGCCTGTTCAGATAATGTTTTACACTGGCGTTTTTGTCGAGTCCTATTCGGAGTTATTTCTAGCCCATTTTTGCTGTACGCAACGGATCAGGTACCACCTCTTGAGATCAAATAGCGTGCTTATGAATCAAATAGCGGAAGATATTTACGTAGATAATATAGTAACAGGCGCACAGACAATTTCAGACGCACTAATTTTATACAAGTCCTCCAAAGGTTCTTTCAACAACATGTCTATGAATTTACGTGAGTGGAATGCAAATTCAAAAGAATTGATCTCTCTTATACCAGAGAGTTTTCGAGCAAAAGAAAACAGGTACGAAAAAGTTTTAGGCTTATTATGGGACATAGTAAACGATCAATTTTATTTGAAGACGAATATCAGTGGAATAGACACGGTCGAATCAAAACGAGACGTTTTGAAAATCATAGCTTCTATTTATGATCTGTGTGGTTTTGCGGTGCCAGTAGTATTACCAGCAAAACTATTTTTTCAGAATTTGTGGCAAGAGAAAGTTAAATGGGATGACAAATTGGCTACTGAATGGCAACAGATAGCATAATATTTTTATATTTCTAAAGGATATACACATCAACCGCTATTACGCACACAGTCTTAGTAGAGTTGAGGCAAACAACAAAATCGAATATGAGCTGCATTGTTTCACAGACTCGTCCGAGAAAGCATATGCAGCTGTCATATATTAACGCTGTTCTTTAGGCAATAATAATATTGTCAGTTTTATTATTGGCAAGTCTAGGTACCCTTAAAGGACCAAATTAACCTACAGATTCCAAGATTAGAATTGTTGGGAGTACTTATTGGTTGCAGACTTATAAACTTCGTTTTGAAGTTTTTGCGCCTAAAAATTAAAGCACAGTTCCTGTGGACTGACAGTTTGATAGTTTTGAGTTGGTACAATTCTGACAAGTTACTTCCGCTATTTGTTGCGCGAAGAATAAGTGAGATAAGACAGAATAAGACATTGCAAATCAGATATGTACCAATAAAAGTAAATCCAGCAGATATGGGAACTAGAGCTGACAGAGTAAATTCCTTTGACATTTGGCTCAAGGGTCCTGATTTTTGGAAAAAAAAATTCAACAAAGTGGCCTTCATATCCAAATAGCTCGGATGATACGCAGACTCAAATTCATTTGGCCGGGCAGGGTCTTACGAATTTAGTACCTACTGATATTATAGGTGGGCAAGAATCGGACAGAACTGAATCAACAACACTGACAGATAATTTACAACGACAAGACAATGACGAGACAAAGAAAATATTAGATATTCAGAATCAGTATTTTCCCAAAGAAATTAAGGGTATTATCACCACTGACCTATCGAGATCACTCAGGTTATACATGGACCAGAACGGAATAATTAGATGCAAAGGTAGATTTAAATATGCAGACTTGACTGAAAATCAGAAAGAGCCAATCCTTCTCCCAAAAAATGCTGAATTCACTCAAAAATTAATTGCTGAATTACACCAAAAGAGCTATCATGTAGGTGTCTCACACACTCTAGCCCTACTAAGACAGAAATTTTGGGTACCACATGGGCGATCTACGGTACAGAAGGTCATTAGGAAATGCTTGCAATGCGTGAAATATGGAGGCGGCCCATTCAAATTACCAGCAATGCCTGATTTACCAACAGAGCGAGTAAAACTCAGTTTACCTTTCGCCTTCACAGGACTGGACTATTTCGGACCTCTATTTGTTAATGAGGTTATCCAAGAAAAGCGATGGATATGCTTATTTACGTGCCTTACGATCAGAGCTATACACATGGAGGTAGTAAAAGACTTATCAGCCGAAGAGTGTTTATTAGCCATCAGAAGATTTGTTGCAGTACGAGGATTACCTCAGCTGATTGTATCAGACAATGCATCATACTTCAAGCTTACAGCAGATGTTCTATCTTCAGACTACTGTATACAAAACAAAATCAGGTGGAAGTTTATTCCAGAGCTAGCCCCTTGGTTCGGAGGTTTTTACGAACGCCTCATAGGCTTGGTCAAACACAGTATGAGAAGGACATTAGACAAACATCTCTTAAATCACAATCAATTGTGTACAGTAATAAAAGAACTTGAGGCTATACTAAATACCAGACCCTTGACTACAGTAGGTGCGGAACTAGAACATGTTTTGACTCCTCAGGATTTCATGCGAATAGGTGGTCCAGTGACTACTTATATATCAGACCGAGATTTATTAGAACCTGCTACATTAACTAAATCTAACCTTATTGACAGCTGGAAACGTGGATAAATGATCATCGTGGAATTTGCAAAGATGTTTACCAATCAATACCTACACAGTCTTCGAGAAAGAAATGACAAGCAACGACAGCCAAGAATAACAGTTAACAGAACACCAATGCTATCAGAGACAGTACAGATCAAATCAGATGGAAGCCGAGCACATTGGAAAGTTGGAAATATAGAAGAGTTACTGAAGGGTTAAGATGGACAAGTCAGAGTAGCCAAAGTAAAAGTATCAACAGGAGAAACATTGACCCGTTCAATAGGTCATCTCTTTCCATTAGAAGTTGGGGAACAAAATACAGTACCTTTATCAGAACATAATGATCCGATCAGAGCTAAAACCGATTCAGAAGAAATTCATATCGAATTTCCATCAAAGCTAATGACATCGGAACAAGATCACTTATCCAAAGATAATCACAGTTCTTTGAATAAAGACAAAAACCCCATGATCAGCGACGAGACAGAAATTCTGGCGCAGCCGAAACAGACCAGAACACGACCAATCAGGGCTTCAGCAGTCGAAGCTAGAAAGAGGGTTAAAGAGTGGACATTCCAATTACTGTATGCATTGTTTCAACCGTAGATAAATTTATTAAGTCTTTGATTAAATAGTTAAATATTAGTAACAGATTTTTATTGAAGTTTTACTCCCGGGGCGGGAGTGTCGCGGATGCGAAACTTTTTGGTAGGCCGACATAGTTTTTTAGCGGCTGACAGCTTTGACGTAACGATCGTCATTAGCTTACTGGTGATCGGTGCGCCGGTACGCTGGTGAGCTTGGCTGCGGATCCTCGTCGAGGACTACTCTGTGAGTGAGCTTTCATATATAATGTATAGATTTCTCCCTTTTGGGTGATTCTTTATTGCCGATGCGTTGGCCCCCTGTTTGCGAACAGGCATCAGATTAGTCAATATACTGGTGGTATCAGAACCATCAGTTTAGCGAGGCTTGGGGTGGCTATAGGGGAGGTTGGAGGCCACAAGGGGAACAACCCCCCAACATAGAGTCTGAGGGAACAGTCCTTCAGCACAGACAGGGGGAACAGCCCCCAACATAGAGCCTGAGGGAACAGTCCTTCAGCATAGCCAGGGGGAACAGCCCCCAACATAGAGCCTGAGGGAACAGTCCTTCAGCATAGCCAGGGGGAACAGCCCCCAACATAGAGCCTGAGGGAACAGTCCTTCAGCACAGACAGGGGGAACAGCCCCCAACATAGAGCCTGAGGGAACAGTCCTTCAGCATAGCCAGGGGGAACAGCCTCCAACATAGAGCCTGAGGGAACAGTCCTTCAGCATAGCCAGGGGGAACAGCCCCCAACATAGAGCCTGAGGGAACAGTCCTTCAGCATAGCCGGGGAGAACAGCTCCTCAACTCAGACTCTGAGGAAACAGTCCTCAACAGACAGGGGGAACAGCCCCCAACATAGAGCCTGAGGGAACAGTCCTTCAGCATAGCCGGGGAGAACAGCTCCTCAACTCAGACTCTGGGGAAACAGTCCTCAACAGACTCTGGGAGAACAGCCCCAATACTAACGATCAGTTAACCAGATTTTCAGTGCGAAGCAGATGTCAGTTATTACCAGTACATTCACAGCTTAGATGATTAGACTTTCGTCGTACCTCTCGTTTCAGAGGTACTTGGCGACAGACAGGGCAATGACAAGATTCTCAGTTGAGTGAAGTAAGGTTTGCAGCTGTCAGTCTTTTGTAGTTTGCATATGTCTCTGACACTTTTTTTTGACTTATTAATATTTGCTCTTTCAAAGTGGAATTACCCCAAAATATAATACCATATCGTAAAGCAGACTCAACAAAACCATGGTAAGCTGTTATGACAGCAGCCTCATTGACCACCTTACGAAGCATGTACATAGCGTAAGAGAATTGGTTTAATTTCTTACACAAATTACCAACGTGTATTTTCCAATTCAAATTTTTGTCTAAATTTAATCCTAAAAATTTTGTTACGTCAACCTTACTATCACAATTAAATAATATTTTGACAAAACTTTCTATGAAAATAATGTTAGTTTGATTTGAGGGGAGTGAAAAAACGTCCACTAAGAATGTTTGGTTCGGGCTAGTAAACAGAGGTACAATCTAGTTATATAGCCGATTTGTATCTCTGTTTACTAATCTACTCTGTTTAGTGCTTACTACTATACTTGAATATCCAAGTGCATACTCATTTCTAGATAGATAAAATATAATAAATTGATCTTACACCTCGTTAAAATGTTTTACTGACTTATTTTTTTTTCTTTCAGGATTTTTTCAATAATGCAGCTGTCTATTGCGGACTAGCTTAGGCGCATCTGAAGCCGGTGAGTAACTAATTCTAACGTAGCTATCGCTATTTTTCTTTCTAATTTTCATCAAATCGTGAAAAAATGTTTGAACTGGACTAAAGATGATCCACCACATACCGTAACCGTACCAGTCCGTGTTTCGCCCGGAGCACAGAAATTCTTTCACACCGCAACCATTGAATGGGTTGGAATGAAATTTGGCTTTTGTGACTCGTAAATAGTCTAGAATAATATATAGGCTACGACCTCAGTCCAGCTGGGGCTTTCCTTTGAATGTACTCCAGCCGTGACACGGCACGGACCTCTAGTATCATCGTTATCATCATCAACAACCTGTAGAAGTTCACTGCTGGACAAAGGCCTTCCCCAAAGAGTTCCACGACGAACGGTCTTGAGCCCTTTCCATCCACCGACTTCCCGCAACCTTTACAATGTCATCGGTCCATCGGGTGGGCCCCTCCAACACGGCCCCTCCAACACTGCGTCGCCCGGTTCGTGGTCGCCATTCGAGAACCTTTACTCCCCAACGGTTATGCGATATAAGATACTAGAGGTCCATGCCGTGTCACAGTCCGTGTCGTGACACGGCACGGACCTCTAGTATCTTAAGTCGTGATTTAAAGAATGACACAATCATAGAAAGCTTTATACGTACCTCTCGGTCTCAGCCTTACTATAGCCAATTGATGATAAAGAATCGGACTAGGTCAATGTACATCCAGAGAATTCTAAATGAACAACTGAACTCCAAAAATAATTTGAAGGCTGGTCTCGAGTCATGTAGTCGTCAGCCTCCGCAGTAAATCAGGCATCAGGACAAAGGCTGCCGACAGTGACGGATGGATTCCTTGTGCCCACTGGACTGCATGCGGAGAAAATGTTTTTATACTAATGTCCGGGATCTATATCTTATGCTTTTAGAGGCGATTTATTGAGTACTGGATGACTGATTTTGGAATGGAATTATATCTGTGATTTTTCAGAAGAGAAGGCTTTTTCTCTTGTCTATAAGTGTTTTTTTGTATTTGATCGTAGTGTATTCACCAATCGCGTCTACGAACGTAGACGCGCGTAGCAGCTCTGCTACGCCCATAGCGACAATGTCTGTGCACGAAAGGAGCCTCTTAGAGGCGCACTTTAATCCATTCACTACACTGATTCTTTCATCAACGGTCATAGGCCCTTTTCAAGGCCACCATACCTCATCCAGGTCACTGACCTAATACAGCATGACCAAGAAAGAATCAGTGACACGACAAGGAGAAGAAGAGCGAGAATGTCAATGATTATGTTGCCAATAAATAATAAATAAAAAATAAATATTCCGGACATATTCACACGGTTTACTGATCCCAAACTAGGCATAACCTGTACTATGGGTACCAGAGACTGATATACACAATAGATGTATATTTAAAACCCAGACACAGAACAAACATCAAATGTTTGTCCAGTGCGGGAATCGAACCCGCGACCTCTAGCGCAGAAGGCAGTGTTACTACCAACTGAGCTATGAGGCCAGTCAATGTTATTCTACTCCAAACAATGCCCCTTACCATCAACTTTGCGATTTTGTTCAGGCGTGCGTTGATATAAGTTGTCAGTCAAAGATTTATGGTTCAAATTCGAGTAAATAAGCGCTAGCACGCTCGCATCATGGTGTGGCCTAGTATTTGGCAAATACTCATTTGACGTGATATGTAAATATAATGTAAATTGTTGACATAATATATTCATTTTTTTTTCATTTTTCATTTTTTTTTTGACAAGACTTTTTATAATCTTTAGTTGTTGTGTGTCTAGTCTCTAATTGTAAATTAAATATTGCATGCCTAGATATAGGTAGAATACATTGATTCAATAGTATATAGTAATTGACATCTTTATGACATGTATTTCAAGCAATAAATAAATGCCTTTTGACAAAGTCAAAAGGCATTTATTTCAATAAAATAACTAGGATCACTTTGAAACGTCTTAGAAACTAGGTGAAGCTATGCCTGTTCCTCGCGACCAAGCCTAGAAGAATCAGGCAACAAACATGGCTTGGTGCCTATCATTTTTATCGATGATCCTTTTTCACAAAATTGAATTTAAAGCTTCAGTGTGGTGCCGATCGAACTGGCCATGGTGGTAATGAATCCGCTTTTCGATTCAAAGGTCGTGGTTTCGAATTCCGCTCATGTGGAAATCCTGGTGCTCGCAAACGGTGAAGGCAAACAGAAAAACTAGAACTAGAAAAGAGCCTTTATCCTTTAACCACTGGACCAACGGCCTTTGGCCCTGTTAAGGCTCACATACCACAACCTGGTTACTGAACTAAATACAGGATGGTTCTTAACCAGTGACACAACAAACAAGCAACTGGGAATACCGATTAAGTTCTGGATTAGTCATCGACACTGCACTATTTATCCTCCATCCTACTAATATTATAAATGCGAAAGTTTGGATGTTTGTGGTTGAATTACGCCTAAACATCTGATTTTGGATGAAATTTGGCACAGAGTTAGATTATAGTCTGGAATACCAAATTATAGGCTACTTTTTACTTTCATAGGTACCACGTGAGCGAAGCCGCGGGAAAAAGCTAGTTGTACATAAAAACGTTCATTTTGAATACCCCTGGTGCCTGTGGGGCACACCGGAACAGCCAATCAATCACTCGCTGACGTAATGACGTCATCCATTATCAATTATTGACAGAACACCGATCGGATGCCGTCCGGCGTTTTCCAAGTTTTATGCCTTGTCTGGTCCTCCAGTCAGGGCTGTCGCGAGGATTTGACAGTTTGACGGTTTGACAGATGGAGATAAAGTTGCATTGTTTTTGATTGACATCTCAGGGAAATGTGAAGATCGATTGGAACCCTGCGGCTGATAAATCTTAGGCTTCGTCCTAATAGAACGAGAATCGCGTGAATTTGCGATGTAAACATGTATGACAGCGTGAACAAATCTCGCGAGTTTTGATTAGGACACTCAGTAAAGACCAATATGTTTGATCTCAAATTTGTACGAATAATCGCGCGTTTTTGGAGAAGGTAGGGCACAGCGAGATTTTCTCGCTCTAAATTGGAGCAGTCAGCCTGGGAGGTACCTCCGCCTTACAGAAGATCGCAGCCAAATAACATGATTTGTTTCAAATAGTGTTGTGTTCCTGCGGTGAGTAAGTTTGCCAGAGCTCGTTAGGGGCGGCAGGGGTTCGGCAGGCAACGCTTTAGCAATGCTCCAGGTGTTGCTGATGTCAATAAGCGACGGTAACCCCTTACCATCAGGAGGGCCGTAAGCCTGTTTGCCTCCGTATAACATAAAAACGTTGGTCGCGTAGTCGCGTTCTATTAGACCGAGGCCTCGTTTTAACGTAATGAGATAATTTTGAAGAGATAAATTAGAAAATAATGTGAGTCAGTGTTAAGGCAGTGAATAGATACACTTGATTTAAGATACCTGAAAAGAGATAGAATTGTTAGTTTTTAATAAAAAACATACAAACTCACTAAAACCATATTTTGTTCTTGTTAAGTCTCCATAATTATATTAGATAAGTGAAAGTTTTAACCATAATATGGCGAATAATCTTTAACGATGTGCAGAGCAATGGAAAAAAAGAAAAAAAAAAAAAAAAAAAAAAAATTTAAGATTTTTCATAAGTTAAAAAGAAAAAAAGAATAAAAAGAAAGGAAGGATAAAAAGAAGAAAGATTTAAGATTTTTCATAAGTTACTAGTTGATTTAAAATATTTGGAGGGATATTTGTTTTACATAAAATTGAAGAAATGGTTTTAATTATTTATTCGATGAAATTTAATTATTTGCATATTTGCATGACAAATACCGACTGATAGACCGATTTATTATAAGATCTTATTACTATAAAAACTAAAAACTTAACATGCGTTCGTGCATATAAATATCATAAATCATTTGAACAAAAATGTGATAAAGTTTAACGTAATTACTGTTTGAAGCCACAGGAGACACCCCTGAGCACAATGTCAGAACCGTCGCGATTGATCATAGTTTAGATGGAGTAGATCACGGTAATCTAAGTTTACGCAACTGTATTACAGTTGTTCAATGTTCATACTACAACTAGCTAGCTAGTTCTGAATTAATTTCTTGTCTCTGACAACTCAAACGGTGAATTGTAAAAGTTTTGTATTCCTCAAATTAGCATTACTCCGAAGTTGCTGTCAGTGTGGGTTTGGGATCCAAGATAATTGAGTGATTATTTTTAGGGATTGCTAAGATCTGCAGGCGCATTCTGTAAAGACATTTCGAACCTCGAAGAGCGTAATAAATCAAATTTCGATCAATTAAAGATTTATACAGAAATTCCGTAGAACTCGAAAAAGCCTGTGGCGCCTGGCGCCTCACTGACGTGGCTTTCGAAGTGAGTTTTGTCACTTGAGTGAATTCGAGTTCGAGTTCACATGTTTACAGAATAGCTTAGCAGAATGAAAAGTTTTACCCGAAAGAAGTCTTGGAACGTGAGCGTGATTGCCAAATTACATGTAATGAATAAAATAAATAACAACCAACAGTCACATACATGGGATCCCATGTGTCGTGGGTATCAGAAACTACGAGTACCATGGTACCACAACCCCCATACCCGGAACAAATATTTACAGATCATGCAAACATTTGTCCTTCAGCGAGAATCAAAACTCGCGTCTCAGACGCAGGATGACCAAGAAAGAATCAGTAACACGGCATGAATAGCTATTCAAAAAAAGCTTATGTTTTTACAAGAATAATTATTCAAAAAAATAATGCTCTCTCTCGCAGAAATAGAGGTACGGATCGACATGAATTTTTGCATAGATTCTTCTTTTTGTCGTGTCACTGATTATTTCTTGATCATCCTATATTTGGTCAGTGACTAGATTGAGGTATGGTGACCCTGAAAAGGCCTATGACCGTTGATGAAAGAATCAGTGTAGTGAAAGGATTAAAGTGCGCCTCTTTGAGGCTCCTTTCGTGCACAAGATGATCCTTACTAAGAAGATCCTTTGCACAGATGTAGTTAATCTGTACAGTGAAGTAGGCTAGGTACTTATGATCCGGGTACCGCGGAAAGCTGCGGGTGAAAGATAGTAATAAATATACAAAATGAAAATGGCCTATAACGCGCGTCACCAGCTTAAACTGCAGTTAACTCGCTTCACACCCAGGCTACACCAGTATTATCTGGTTTTATCCGTCGCGGACCGGCCCTGGGCGGTATTTAACACCTCATTGTAGCGGTTGAAACCAGCCACTGCCAACGGGTAACGTGTCCTTATCTCTTTACAAATAAGGTCGAATGTCCAAAGGTCATCAAAGGGTCAAACGATTTCTGTTTGTCGGAATATAAATGGCAACTTTCGTCACCTTTGTACTTAACTCCGTTTGGACAGGGCCCGCTTGAAACAAGTTGGAGCAGATTTAAGCTACGATTTATTGTTCTCTTGCAAATTTTTAAGAGAGGTAGGGCACAGCGAGATTTTCTCGCTCTAAATTGGAGCAGCCCACCTGGGAGGTACCTCCGCCTTACAGAAGATTGCCGCCAAATAACATTATTTTTTTGAGTTCTTTGAGGGGAGGGTTCGGGGTGCAACGCGTGCGTGATGCTTCTGGTATTGCAGTTTTCATAGGCTACGGTAACCACTTACCAACAGGTGGGCCTTAAGCTCGTTTTTCACATTTGTTGTATAAAAAAAAAGTGTGAATGAAATCTCGTAAGATCCCCATATTGTCTTAAAACCTAAAAATTCTAAAAACTAAGAAATACCTGAAACACATTAGTGCAGGTGACTGTACATGACCGCGAATGTTTGGAGGATAATCACCTGGAAAACGCAGTATACGACGGCCCTCCACTACATGGAATGATGACCTAATAAAGGTTGCTGGGAGCCGTTGGTTGCAGCCCGCTAGCCCGTATAAGATTGACCGCTCGCTCTGTCAGGGAGGCCTATATTGGACGTCCTACGGCTGAAATACTGATGATATACTCAGCCTGCAAAACCTAGATGTAAGAAGTAGATGCATCAGCAAACAATGGTACTTCAAGATGTTTTTCCTCCTTTGTTTCTCCGCCAGCCCAAGGTTAGGTACCTTGGAGATGAGACAGCGCCCTGTAACAATACGAGTACTCCCTTTGTCTCGTGATTAATGTGCCGCCAAGATCCTTCCTGCAGGGTAATGAGGGATTGGGATTATTTAAGCCTACGCTTGAATTATTTTGAAACTGTAGCTATTTTGGATCGGTTTAGAATCTCCGATTCAGGTACCTACCTAACCTATTTATAAGTATGGAACAATTGTTCCGGTTGTAAGTTTTGCGCGCATTGTTTTTAAATCTTCGTGCATTGCCTTATGAATCAAAAAAGTAATAAATGAGAAATATTTTTTTGCAATCAGTCTGATAAGTTAAAGCCAAAAAATAAGGTGTTCTAGGGTTAGTATTTACGTATTATCTCAAAAATTATGTGGTGTCGAAGAAATCATAATCGTTTTGGAATATATGAACAAAGCTCCTTCATATGACGTTCCTTCATATGTCGACAGGCCTCAGTTGGTAGTAACTCTGCCTTCTGCGCTAGAGGTAGCGTGTTCGATTCCCGCACTGGACAAACATTTGTGACTAACGCAGGTGTTTGTTCTGTGTCTGGGTGTTAAATATATATCTATTATGTATATCAGTCTCTGGTACCCATAGTACAGGCTATGCCTAGTTTGGGATCAGTTGACCATGTGTGATATGTCCGGAATATTTATTTATTTATGTGTGACGTTCAAATGTTGTTTTTAAAAGAAAAGAAATAAATACAATTGTATTTCTTTTCTTTTAAAAACTAAATTTTGGGCTATGTATGTATCTTAGTAACCCCTTGGCCGATTTAACTCATATTCTTACCAGTAATTTCATAGTTCATAATAGAACTGATCTACTTAATTCGATACAAATTAAATTGATGGTTTGAATGTTCTGCTTGAACAAATAAACATACTCAACGCCGATTAGTCCAAGTTCTTTGAGAGATCTTTGCTCGCTCTTAATTGTAACAATCGGTGAGAATTGTAAAGATTTGAGTTGAAATCTTTGAGGCTGTTTGGTTGTAACACACACTCTTTTTAAAGCTTTGCATCAACCTAGTTAGGGAAAGCCATGCAGCGATTAGCTCTTCATCAATCTCTTCATCAATTGGCCATGTTCTCATCAAACGCTATAGATAAAAAAATTGTTGCGTATGATATTTAGAACAAATCTTTAATTTGAGTTTCAGTTACTGCCAATATTCCAATAAAACTAACTCCAATTAAAATATTATCACTTATTTTTGTGACCAAAATGAACTACATTAAATATTTTTTTAATTTTTGAAGATTGAAATTTTGAATACCGATACTAGTAACGGTTTTTTTTAAATGAAGATGCAAATGTTAAGACTGGATAGCGCGTCTGAAAACTACAGCAATTTAAATTGGCTAAGGTGTTTAAGTGGCCAGTCTAACATGATTCAAAAAGTAAAATAGCTTAAATTGTCGCTACAATATTGTTCCACAGCCGTCAACGAAACGTGTCCGGTTCAATCGACCACATTCAGTACGGTCTTAATGCAGGCTTATGATTTATTCCCTTTTATTGCCGTGCGTTTGACAGCGCTGAAAGCTGAAAGCCTCCGGATCCTGGAGGCTTCAGCGGTGAGTTGTTTTGTGTCGATTGGATGACACGTGCCCTGGATTGTGGACTTGTAATTCTGTTGAACACATTTTTTTTATTTTTTTAGGGTTCCGTACCTCATTTGGAAAAACGGAACCCTTATAGGATCACTTTATTGTCCGTCTGTCTGTCTGTCTGTCCGTCTGTCAAGACCCTTTTTCTCAGAAACGGCTAAAGAAATCAACTTGAAATTTATACCACCTATTAAGGTCCGTAGGCTTATGGTGCCGTATAAAAATCAAAGCTCTAGCTTAATGCATTAAAAAGATATGGCAATGAATGTATAATTTGAAATGTAAAACCTCTAGGGTACTTCCAGTTACCTCACAATTCTGAAATTTGGAATGCTAGGAGCTTTTGTAACACAATTAAAGTGAAAAGTCTGAAATTGAGGAATTTCTAAGTTTTTTAGGAAACAAAGTTATATTTACGGTCAATGTCATACAATGACTACATTAGCGACCGCAAATATAAGTTTGTCAATTCCTACACTTAGAATTTTTATTTTCTGACCATGACCACTTGTGCAAGACCGGGATTCGAACCCACGACCAATGGTACGGAACCCTCAGGGCGCGAGTTCTCGCACTTGACCGTCTTTTTATTTATGCATTCAACACTTTTATACAACACGGTTACATTTTGTGCCCCATAAACCTCGTAGTGTTTGTAAAATAAGGTTTTCAAAACAATATCACGTCGTCTAATGTCATTTCAGCCTTAGGCTGTCCACTGCTGAACAGAGGCTTCTCCCAAAGATTTTCAGATCAACTTCCTATCATAAAAGGGGAATTTGCACATACTCAAAACTATGGGGTTGGTGAGCGCAGTTAGAGCTACCGTTGTCAAAATACCGTCATGCATATAGGCAGCATATACCGTCGTATATGATGCCTATATGCTGCTGCCCATTCCCTAGGTTTTTTACCCCTTATTCACCTCTAACGACATCTACGGGTAGGTAGATATGTAGGGGCATATGCGTGCGAGGTCACCAGGACCACGGGTATTTAAATAAAAACATAATATTTTTTTTTAATATTTCGATTTACACGTCACACTTTCCCTTATATATAGTTTACATGTTTAATCAAAATAATAATCTTTATCACCAACATTTTGAGATTAAACTCTCGAATAACCGGAGTTAACTGATCTTACCATTTGCCACATGCTAATTCACAGGCGACATCGACTGATTAATCGACGATGCATTACGGCGGGCACTGTGACAATGAGCGGTAATCCCACAAGTGGACTCGGCGTATATCGCTGGACAATAGGGAGGGATTAACGGCCATGCAGTCCGACCGACGGACAGATGGACGGGAAAGATAGTGCAGGTTTTTGGCCTAGTTAAGTTTCGGATAGGGAATAGTTGACATTTTTGGGACTTATGTTTGTAGATACGTTCATAGGATTCAACCGACAATATTTTTAGTAAACGCCTGTGAATTAACGAAGACGTGAGTAAATGAAGGTGGTATGTGAATATTTTTTCCTTTTGCATTTCATAGTCTATTAATTATATTTATTTATTATAAGATCAGCAGATTATAAGTTGAGCAGTGTTTGAAGGTGTTAGTCATCATTTCAGCCGTTCGACGTCCACTGCTGAACATGGCCTCCCCCACAGGCAGAGCAAGTTCCTTATCATGTGGGGGGATTTGCCCATACTCACCACGCTGGGCAAGCGTGGTGAGTATGCATGATGGTGTTAGTACCTTTTATAATTTGAAACTTTGAAGCTCTTATCTGTAAAATTACGAATTTGTCACCTGTTAGGAAACCAACAAAATACATTAATTTAGAGTTATTGTTTATTGGAGCAAATGCACTTCATTACACATGTTATGAGAGAGAGAGAGGGCGAGAGGCACAATGTTGCCGTCGCCTGAACTATATAGATAATAAATTATTTATACATATTTTTATGTTTTTCCTTAACATAAATTACCCCCCAATTAGCCGAAAACTTAGGTAATTAAACTTATACTACACAGCTAAATCATCATAAATTGGTAACACAGCTACCTTATTGTGATGGCCCTTGTGTGGAACGATCGACTTTTAGTTTTTACTTCTACTGACCTAACACAGCCATCATTTCCTGCAAAAACCTTGGTGACTCTAGCTACAGGCCATTGCAAGGGAGGTACATTTAGACCTATTAACAACACTAGTACACCTTCTTGAATGTTTGGCGAAACCTTAAACCACTTAGGGCGGCTTAACAGCTGTGATAAGTAATTTTTGTGCCACACTTGCCAAAAATCTTGATTAATTTTTGTACACCTTTTCCAAAATCTTAAAGTACTTATGTTATTACTACTTATCTCAGGCTCAGGAATAGCTGTCATAGGCTGATTTATTAAAAAGTGACCTGGGGTGAGGTATGTAAAATCTGAAGGATCTCTGTTAATTGGAGTGATCGGCCTCGAATTTAGTATCCCCTCTACCTGCACTATTATAGTGTTGAATTGTTCGTAGGTCAAGAGTAGACTGCCTATGATCCTTTTGAAATGATACTTTGCTGATTTAACCGCAGCTTCCCACAAACCACCCCAGGTGGGTGAATAACTAGGAATGAATTTAAAATCGACCCCTTTTACATTGCAATATTCAACTACAGCATTCTGATGAATCTGAGATTTACATAAATCATACAATTCCTTCAATAGATTGTTTGCACCCTTGAATGTGGAGGCATTATCGCAATATATAGTATGAGGCAAGCCCCTTCTTGAATGAAACCTTTTTAATGCAGCCAAAAAACATTCGGATGTTAGATCAGATAATAGCTCTAAATGGACACATTTAGTTGTAAAACAGACAAAGACACAAACATATCCCTTGGATAACATAGACCGTCTTAAGCTAGATTGCTTGATATTAAACGGCCCACAATAGTCTATGCCGACTTTATTGAAAACCCTATCTTGCACAACCCTATCTTGTGGTAACGAAGCCATCAGCTGTTGTGTATTTTGAGCTCTAAATCTAAAGCATGTTACACATTTATTTATTATGCTTTTGACAAGGGTTGTGGCACTCATTATATAATACTTTAGGCTTAGATTGGATAGTGTTAGCTTTAATCCCCCATGCATTAAAGCACAATGTTCATGACGAATAATCAATTTTGTGAGATTGCACTCTTTTGGCAATATTATAGGGTGCTTTTGACTAAAGGCTATGTTGGCATTATCCAATCTACCCCCTACACGCAGTACTCCTTGGTTGTCTAAGAAAGGACATAATTTTCTTAAATTAGAATTTACATTTTGTTTCTTTGTGAGTAGCAATATTTCTTCAGAAAAATGCAAGGACTGTACATTTTTTATAATTGTTTGCATTGACAGCTTGTATTCACTTGCATTTAGCTGTTCAGAAAGCCTGCGGTCCTCCTTTTTGCTTCTACAATTTTTGACAAACCGCAACACATAACCTACAATGCGTTGAATTTTTAACAATGAGGAAAATTTGGATATGGGCAGTACCTCTTCCATTATGTTACAATTAACAACTTGCTCGTTTTCATCATTAAATACACCGTTTTCTTGATTGTTACGAAACTAACTAACTGAAAAATTAACCTTTTGTAAGTCTGAAGGACCGTGCCACCATAACGCAGTGGAGTGCAACTCTGATGGCATTAAACCTCTCGACAAGCAATCCGCTGGGTTGCAAGATCCCCTTACATGACTCCACATGCAATCTTGTGTCTTTTCATTGATTGCCATGACTCTGTTTTTGACATAGTTGTCCTTGGAAGGCGGATTTTGCAGCCAGCAAAGTGCCACTCGAGAGTCACTAAACAAATGTACATTCTTGAATGAACAATTATTCAATACACATTTTATCTTAGTATATAATTTGGCAAGCAAAAGACAAGCATTTAATTCTAGCCTAGGTATTGTTTGCTTGGTTTTTAATGGTGCAATTCTTGACTTACTACATAGTAAAGTTACACACACATCACTTCTTTGAACGGCTCTAATATACAAACATGCACCATATGCAATACTAGAAGCATCACAATAGCCAATTAAATCTATATATTCAGCATTGCACATACTTAAGCTACGCCTAATGTAAATTGGTTTCATGGCCATCAAATCATGGAAGAATGAATTCCACGGCAGTAATACCTCATCCGGGAGCAAGGCATCCCAAGTTAAATTTTGCTGCCATACCTTTTGCATGAATTCTTTGGCTCTAGTAACAATAGGACCAGCCAATCCCAATGGGTCAAAAAAAGTACCTATAAAACTGAGTACGCTTAGTCCATACACTAGACAGCTGACCACAGGGTCTTGCAATTATGAATTGATCTGACTTGATATCCAGTATTAGGCCTAGCGCCTTGATGGTCAAACTAGCATTGTTCAAATCAATGTCTTGAAAGTGTCGCTTGTCATTGGGAATTCCTGCCAGAATATCTGGATGACTGGCACACCATTTGTGAAGTTCAAAGCTACCCAGTCCCGTTAACCTTATCAGCTCATCACATACTTGCTTAGCTTCTTCAATACTGGATGAACCAAATAAGCAATCGTCGATGTAACTATTATTGAGCAGCACGGATGAGGCCAAGGGATATTGATCCCCATAACGCTGGGCCAATTCGACCAGGCAGCGAGTGGCCAAGAAACTGGAACTTGTAACTCCATAGGTGACAGTCTGCAGCTGAAAACACAACAATGAATTATTAATATTTTCTTTCCACAATATTAATTGTAGATGAGTGTGGGCGGGGTCTAATGCCACGTGTTGGTACATACGTTTTATATCTGTTATTATGACATATTTATGAGTTCGAAAGGAAACAAGTATTTCAAAGAGATCTTTTTGGACCACTGGACCTGCAAGTAGTATATCGTTCAAACTTCTATTCAAATTCGTTTTAGCACTTGCATCAAACACTACCCTAAGCTTTGTTGTCATGCTTTGCTCCTTTATCACTGCATGATGAGGAAGGAAATAACATGACTCCAAAGGTTTTCCTAATGCAAATAAATCGACCTGTTTTGCATGACCCGCCGCTACATACTCATTTATGAAGCTTGTGTACCTGTCCTTCAGGTTTTGATTTTTTATAAACTTTCTGCACAAAACATTTAACCTTTGCAATGCTATGTTGAAGGAATCGCCCAAATTGATTTCTTCTATTGGGACCTTAAGTGGCAAACTTACTTGAAATCTATTATCATTTAATTGAACAGAATTTTTGAAACTGATTTCGCAAAGATCTTGGTTCTCACAGATGTTTTCCTATTTTATTTCAGGAGTTTGCTGTTCTTCCCAAAATCGTTGTATTAGAGAATCAATTTTGTCCTCGTTCACCGTAGCATGCAATACAACGCCTTCCCTTGAAATGTTTTGCGATGAGAAACAAACATTATCTTTCTCTAAATTGCCCGATACAATGTAGCCATACTTGGTTGCTAACAAAAATAAGTTGTACCTGGATAAACTAATTTTGTCTGGCAATATAATTTTAAAAAATATATCTGCAGAAATTAGAAAGCCTATCTCGCCAGGAATGTTGAACTCATTGTCAGCTAACATGACTGAATCTGGGATTTTGATATCACTGATATCAAACCTTGTCTGTGGTAAATAACTAGTTATATTGTCTACCACAGAAAACAGTGCATTACTACTATAATTGTTGTGAATTGAATGCATTGATAAATTGACAGCCTTAGCAACAGGTTTCTGCTTTTGGCCAAGGGCTGTGACATTAACATTGTAATTAAATGTAGGAACATTTAATTTGCTAATTAATTTTTCATTTATAAATGAGACTTGGCTGCCACTGTCAACCAACCCTCTCGCTGTGACATAGGATCCATCGGTTGCCCTAAAATTGACCTTAATGGTAGGCAACAGAACCCAGTCTTTTGCTACTAATTTAGTAGTAGATTTAGCTAAATTGCAGACCTGCTCCTCTATATGTAGCAATGAGTTATGCTCTTTGCTTTTACATACGGAACACTTGAAATGAAAATTGCATTTTTTAGTATGTGCATTTAGACATATTTTACATAAACTCTCCTTTATGACAAAGTTTATCCTATCTTGAGCACTCAATGCTTGAAATTCTTTGCAAGCAAAGATTTTATGACTAGTACCTTTGCAATATTTGCAAGTGGAAATTGCCTTGTCACATCCATTGGCCAAATTGACTGACTTATTCGTGCTATTAATTTTATTTGAATTGAACTTACCAGAAGATACTTGTGATTCCTCAAAACTCATTGCTCTCCTCTCCATGTAATTTAAAAACTCTTCTAATGATGGTAGTTTTGAGTCATCTCGCTCCGAGTGGTACATCCTGCAAGAGAAAATATCTACCTTCCTCAACAAAATGGGAATAACAATTCTGTCCCAATGCTGAGTTTGTTCACCAAGACTTTTTAGAGCCCCTAAATGCTGTCTAGCTGTAGAAACCAAGTTTCTTAATTCTACTGCAGTACCCTTTGAGATCGACTGGTAGTCCAACAATGCATTTACATGATGCGTTATAAGGAGGGACCTATTATCATACCTTTTATTTAATAGTTCTAACGCATGTCCATAAGACTCACTAACTAATGGTAAACCGTCAATTAGATGTGAAGGGTCACCTCTTAAATATTTCCTCAAGTAGCACAGTTTTTGTACTGGGGATAAGCTATCATCTTTGTCCACGACGGCTTTGAAGAGATTGATGAATGATGTGTACTCGGTGATGTCCTTTCCGTCAAAGCTCGATATGTCCAGCTGCGGCAGCTTGTTGCGATGGACCACCCCCACTGGCGGCGGCGGCTTGCCATCTGCGCTGCTACTTCCCTTCTCCGCATATTCTGCCATTTTCACCACGTTCCGTAGCCTTGACATCACCGTGAAAAAACGCTCCTCGACTTCACCACTATCGCCCTCCTCGTCTCCGGTGTTCATCATTACGTCCAAAGACCAGTCCTTGTAGTTCTGGAGACCTTTCTGGAGCTCATCCATGCGTAGTTTGATACCTTCGATGTCCACCAGTACTTGCGTCTCCTGCTCGAGTGCAAACTTTGCAGCACGCGACAAACGCCCTTTGAACTGTCCTATGTTCATCCTTATTCTCTTCATAGTGGCGGCTTCATCACCGCTACTTCCTGATAACGCCATGGCACAACCTTCCTTGGCAACAATTTAGTGCAAAAATATTCGCCGCATGCAACGCAAAAACTTAACCTCAGCAAAGAAAAAAGGCGCGAGCGGCATGCAGTTTGCTTGATGCGTTTGCTTGCTTGATTGATTGCTTGCGTGAAAGTTGTTTGACCAAGCTTCCGTGGATTCCAGAAAATTATCGAAAGACGAAAATTATTTTTGTTTGGGACTCAATCATGCGCTGACAGAAATGATAGAATATAATGATGACGACTGATTGATATTGATATTGCAATCTCGTCGCTTCCCAGAGAAGAAAAAAATGGCCGACTGCAATCACGCGCCGGCGAATTTTCAGACACTGTTTTCTAGCACAAAAAACAATGCCCACGCGTTCACAATACTTGTGCACTTTCCGCGAACTTCGCACAATAGGTTTCGGCACCAATTTTGTTAGGAAACCAACAAAATACATTAATTTAGAGTTATTGTTTATTGGAGCAAATGCACTTCATTACACATGTTATGAGAGAGAGAGAGGGCGAGAGGCACAATGTTGCCGTCGCCTGAACTATATAGATAATAAATTATTTATACATATTTTTATGTTTTTCCTTAACACACCTTCATAAACTCATTTCTTCCATTTATGAATGATGACTCTTTACGAATACCCCATTGGCGTCATATATTTTATCATCGATAGATATCATACGTATAGTAGTACAATTATTTGTGACTTGTTCTCCAATAAGCGTTGATTTTAGGTAACTATTAACCAACATCATCATCATCATCATCAGCCTGGTGAAGTCCACTGCTGGACATAGGCCTCCCCCAAAGAGTGCCATGACGAACGGTCTTGAGTCCATCCATCGACTTCCCGCAACCTTCACAATGTCGTCGGTCCATCGGGTGGGGGGCCTTCCAACACTGCGTCGTCTGGTTCGTGGTCGCCACTCAAGAACCTTTGTTCCCCAACAAACCAACAAACTCAAAAAAACTCAGTGTTGTAAATGTCTATAGGTGTGAGATGACCCGCATACTCCGTAAAAAGCTTAGGTACTGCCCGATCACTATGTTGACGGCTGACCAATCACTGATGAAGCCAGTTGAGTTTTTTTATATTTTTTTATTTATTGAATTTAACATTGCCATAACAGTTTGCGACAATGAAAAGCCTAAAAGAAGAAAGAAATAAAGAAGTTGATTGATAGAAAACAAAATAAGTCAGAGTAAGTAAAGAGTGGTAGAGTGGTGGTAGTGGATCCGCCTTCCGATCCATAGGTCGTGGATTTGAATACCGATCGAGCACCAATGGATTTTTCAATAAATAAAATCACATGGACAACTTTGAAACGTAAGAAAATAGTTAAAGATACGCCTCTTCCTCGCGATTAAGCCTAAAATAATCAACTCTACCTACATGTCATTTCTACCAAGCCATGTTTGTTGCCTCATACTTTTTTCGATAGTCCTTTTCATAAATGAAATGTAGAGCTCCAGTGTGGTGCCGTTTTCTCTCCTATTACATACAATAACATCTAGATTGTGAACTGTTTTGAAACTTTACACCTGGATAGCTTCATACAAACCAGCTGGTTCAATCCAGAAGACAAGGCACTATCGGAGCGAAGTGACAGTTCGAAATTAAATAAAAGTTAAAAAACTAAAACCCGACTTCGTGAACTCGAACGTAAGAGTATGTAACAAGATTTAATGTTAATATTTTATATTCCGGATTCACATGCCACTGGAATAAGAAAAACATTTGAAGAATACGGCATATTTTTTGTCTGTTCCAATTATTTTCCTCAGGATGCAACTATATTAAAATACCTTTTTTTTTGCAGTTTTCACAAAAAATACACCCTACGAATTTCAAGTCTGGCTTCGTCAGCGCCAGGCGCTTAGGCAGTACGTTGTCTATAATATCAGTCACTCAGGACTTTAATTTTTATGATTATTATCTAGGATGGATGGTCCCAGAACACGCATTAGATTTTAGAATGCATTTAGATATTTATCATAAATAATTATCACTGATATTAGTTTACTGGTCCTTTTTGGCAAGCTACGGTGGAAATATTTTTTGAATTAGTTAAATTAGCAAGGTGATCGGGTGACAATAAAAGTGCACACCCGGGATCCATACTCACGGCCTCAAGTGCGGCGCTGTTTCTATACCACCATGCTCTGCGCTATTGAGCACGATCGTTCTCATGAATTATGTGCCTCGTCCACTTCAAAACTTAGAGTGACCTAGCTACTCCTTAAACTATACACCTACTGCCAACTGAAGTATAAAGTAGGGAAGTTTTAGATGCACTCAAGTGTAACGTGCATAGCCTGAAAGTTATACAGTAAACATGTTTTGGTATCTGTCTAAGTGTAGTCAATTTGTGTATATATATTTTTTATTTCTTAAACGTGACGTCACCCGATTTAAGGTCTTGTCTAAAAATCAGCACTGGTTTGCATGGCACTTTGACATGTAAAGCAGCAACAAGCTGAGTAAGGGCCTGTTTAACTACGGACACAGAGAGAGACTATTTGTCTGCTGGTGAGGTGGATACCTGCCTACCTGTAAAAACTCCTGGCGATCAAAATGCCTTCATTTAGAGAAATCTCTATGATTTAAATTTCAATTCGGCGTACAACACACTTTGGAAGAATCTGTTGTGTGACAAAAGTTAGCTAGAAGTTGTTTTATACCCACGCGCCACGCCAAAAAAAGGAGGACGTTATCAATTCGGTCACTATGACTTTTTATGTTTTTTGTTTCTAACCAACGTGGCAACGGCAAAAAAATAGGATGAGCTTATTGATTTGATGGCTCTGTATATATTTTTTATTTATTCAAATGCTGGTACGACAAAGTAACATAGTGCGAGGGGCGGGCTAGTATTATGATGAGTATATAGAGTGATCCATCAAGAAGGGTTATTATGACGAAGTCTGAAATTATGTAACTCCGAAAGGCGGAAATATTCGTCCCTTGGCGATGGATACATATTTCTGCTTTTTGGGGTTGAGACGCTAGAACCTTGGGGCCCATGAACGTGGCTCCTGTTCGATGCTTTATTTAGGAGGCTGGTGGATGAGACCAATGACCGAAGGGCTGGTGCTTACCTCGGACAAAGGATCAGTATAGCGATCCAACGAGGTAACGTCGCCAGCCTTTTGGGCACGCTGCCTGTGGTTGGTGATCTGAACTCTGTTTTCTACTTGTAGTCGTAGTCGTAGAAAACAGAGTTCATTCGTAGTATAATATTATTTTAGCTTAATTTTCAACTGTTATTATTATGATTTTTCTGTTAATAAAGTTTTGTCACTCCGAAAGTACCGGTCGCGAGTTCTAATCCCACATAATATTTCTTGAGGGTTTAACATAACAACAGATTAAAAAAACAGATACGCAACCATATAAGTTATAACTAACAGCAGCCATAGAGACCATTTTAACACAAATTCTACCGTGGTACATTATTATTATAGTCTTTTATTTCCTTAATAAAAACATAAGCAAATGGTAAATAGTAAAAATTAAGTAGTATATAATATTAAATCAACAAAATATATTTAAAGCATGCATTAAGTATTAGATTAAATAATTATTCTATTGAATTTAATTTTTACATTTTATTTGATTGTTTAAATAGGTAGTAGAATAAACGTTTCTTCAATTCAATTCAATTCTCAATTCTATTCTATTCTATGTAAGGACCTCTCAACGAGTAAAGACCTCATAGGAGGCCTTTACCGTGGTACATATCTGATAAATAATTGAATTGAATGGAATTCTAGGCTATTCTCGACTACCGTAATAAAAACACCATTATTTAATATTATTTGCTTTCAAAAATACCCGATACACTAAAAATTCCATAAAATCTGATACACTACAGATGTAGGGATTGTTGCTATTGTTCTGTGTCAATTTTATACAGGGCCATAGATGTAATGCAAAAAAAAAATGAATTCCCTTACTACTTATATGGAACTGGCTTCCTTCCTTGATAAAACATGACACTATCACATCCTTGATAAAACATGACACTATCACACAGAAACGTAATCCACAAAAATTCCGATCATATGACTCCCAATTTTCGAAAAAAGCGTACGTCCATTAAAACTTCGGGCTTTTTTAGCCCTAGTGGGGCTCATGAAGATTCGCCAACAAGTAAGTACAAGTTTAAGCCGAGGAAACTCAGAGTACAGCGGTTTTTGTTTGCGTTTTTACAGTAACTAGGCCAGTAGTTCTGTATGAGTGTACAGTTGTGGTAAGTACTGCGTATAAATGGGTTTCTTGGGTTCCGTAGAACAAGTAGAATATACATATTTGATCAACCAGACCATCCTTCCAATAATAAGGATTATAATATATATAGCTTCAAACTAAAATTCATGAAAATTAACATAGAACATTAATGACTAAGATTCTTGTCCATTTCGAGATAAAAAAAGCTAACAGTAAAACCATAACCCTCTGTTCTCTCTTCCTCTCTGTCATAGCTTTAGTGTAGTTGCGTCAAGTTAGAAGGCTACGGAAGCCAGCTATTATATGTGGTCCAACATCTACTTGGCTGGTTTTTATTTTTATTTGTAATGCTACGTGGAGTTTGCACTGGAACGCTCATTACTTTAGACTAGTTTACGCGATATTTTTGTAATTATCGCTTATACATAAGGATATTAAGAGCGCTAGAAAATATGCCTCCCATTTAGGTAAGTACGTTTTGAGTGAACGAATGGCTGATGACCATTTATGTAATGTGTTCCACTTAAATATTCCATTTCTAACTTTCCTCAACAAAGCCGAATATAACCACGTACCTAAACATTCCCTCCGACACTTTACAACACATTTTAAACTTCAAATTTCCTACAAACAAATTGCATGTTCTAAAACACGAGCAGCATACCCAAATATACGGCGACGTTCAGGGTCGGATTGGGCCGGAAGGGCCCGGGTGGCATCCAGTCTTGGGCCCCAGGAGCCGCCCGGGCCCTGGGGTCTGAGACTGGATAATGGTAGGTGGGATACTATCGGAAAATCATCCCACAATAATATAATAAATGCAAAAGTTTGGATAGATAGATATTTGTTACTCAATCAAGCCAGAAAGGCAGAAAGGATCTGGATGAAATTTGGCGCAGTGACAGGCTATAATCTGGAATAGCACATAGGCTCCTTTTTATCTTCGTACCTAAGTACCAAGCCATTGAAGCTGTGGGGGGAAGCTAGTAAAATATAAAAAAACAAAGGGAACAGAAACGGCCTGCTCTGGTTCAACAAGTTTTGAAATTTTCAAAATCATGTCTATCTTATTGTATGAACGAAATATCTGATCTGGTTTACATTTAGGTCGCAAGAGCTGGAACCTAGTCTGAGGGGGCCCACTTTACCTTCTTTTTATACAACTAAGGTGGCAAACTCGCTTACGACCCACCTGTTGGTAAGTGCAATACTTGCAATACTGAGAACAAATATTATTTGACTTTGACTTTGTAAGTCGGAGGTACCTTCCCAGTCGTGCTGCTTCAATTTAGAGCGAGAAAATCTCGCTGTGCCCTTTTTTTTATGTTGTACGGAGGCAAACAGGCTTACGGCCCACCTGATGGTAAGCGGTTACCGTCGCCTATTGACATCTGCAACACCTGGAGCATTGCTAATGCGTTGCCTGCCTTGGAGAAATCTTTTTGTATTTTTCTTAAAGCTCTTCATGTTGTAGGCCCTACCTCGCATGTACGACAGGCATAAATATACCTACACGGTGGGGGCCCGCGTTGCTGGGGCCCGTCTGGCAAACGCCACCTCGACTGTATGGCCAGTCCGACGCTGCCCACGTTCACAACGTCGCGAGCGTGCTAACTATTTCCGAACGTGAAATACCATCGCGACATGTCACAAGCACGCTCGTTTTCACCGCATAGCCAACCGGTACACATGTACGCTGCTCAGTAAATATTCCGCTCTGCATTATTGAGAGCTAGCTTGTATCGTGGCGGTACAGTGGGTCTATTCGCAATAGTTTCTTTTGACAGTTCCTTTGAAGAGCTACAGGTTTTTCTCCCAAGTTACAGGTTTCATAAGTTCAAAGGAACTACTTGTACTTAATTTTTATAGCTGAATTTTTAATCTGGATTTATAATCAAGGAAAAAACGAAATCTTATTATGCCAACACCAACTCGAATCAAAGCAATGTAATATGAGTTTATCGTGTAGAGAACAGTTTAGAACTTACTGTAGTTACCTTCAGTGCAATCAGTGCGTGTTGCCAGTGATGACATATGGCACTGAGACTTGGTCGTTAACTATTGGCCTCATACACAAGCTCAAAGTTGCACAACGGGCTATGGAGAGAGCTATGCTAGGAGTTTCACTACGTGATAAGATCCGAAATGAGAAAATTCGTAGAAGAACCAAGGTCACCGACATAGCTCTCAGAATTAGCAAGTTGAAGTGGCAGTGGGCAGGCCATATAGCTCGCAGAACCGATAACCGTTGGGGAGTAAAGGTTCTCGAATGGCGACCACGAACCGGGCGACGCAGTATTGGAAGGCTGCCCACCCGATGGACCGACGACATTGTGAAGGTTGCGGGAAGTCGGTGGATGGAGAAGGCTCAAGACCGTTCGTTGTGGAACTCTTTAGGGGAGGCCTATGTCCAGCAGTGGACTTCTGCAGGCTGATGATGTAGTTACCTTCAATGTAACTGTCAAAAGAGACTACTGGGAACAGATCGCACGTGACGAGGAAACGCTCCTGGCATACTCCTGTTTAGGTAATTCTGCATTGGGAAGGTTTTGGCCAGTCGCACTATCCCAATCTCAGCTGGTCAAATGTTGAGTACAGCTCTGAACATTTTTAAGGTCAGTGTAATTGCTGAACAACTGTGCTGAGGAAAAGTATATTCAGTACGACTAATATATATATATATATTTTTTTGACTTTGACTTTGAGTGTAATAAATTGTAATATATTAAAAAAAAATTTAGACCTGGTCATAATGTATATACCGCATTCAAAGGGCTTGCGTGAGGTGAAATTTTGTCTAAAAATTTAAATACAACTGCAAAAAACTGTGTGAGTAACGATGATGCTTGTCTGCATGTCTTTTTTTTATTTATACGATATCACACTTAACAGTCAAACTCAAAATATATGCATACGCATAGTACAGGCTATGCCTAGTTTGGGATCAGTTGACCGTTTGTGATATGTCCGGAATATTTATTTATTTATTTATTTATACACGTTAAGAAAATTATTAAATCAATTATATCGCTGATCAATTGAACTAGGCATTAATTTAAGTAGGTATCCTTTGAACATTTGTTCTTACAAAACGGGTATGTCTGAATTTAATAAATATTTGCAATTTACAATGGTATAGATAGCATCAAATTTCTATACGGCGGCATTAATCAGAGATAGCTATAAACTCCATAGTTAAGTTACGACATTATCTAATTACATGTAGATTATTAGAGAAAGATAATCATTATCTAGTAATTATCATGATCTCTAGGTATATAATAAATGATTAAGTACCTACTTAGTCTAGCGCTATGAATTTGCTTCCAAACTACCGGCTTCAAAGAAGATTCGGAAAGAAAAGTGGACTAGGGTGGAGACCATGCTTTAAGAAAGAAAGAAAGACAAGAAAGAAAACATGTTTATTTGCTCCAACAACGCTTACTATACACATAAAAAAAAAGAAAAAAGAAAACACAAATCAAAACATACCTAAAACACACAAAAGCTTAGGTACCTACCTATGTAGTTGTAGGCACAGACCTAAAATTTTTTTTGAAACTGTTTTCACTATTCCATTTTGAAGCGAGAAAATCTCGCTGTGCCCTCCTTCAAAAAGTGTTAGGCGCCGTACAATATTCGTTGCTCTAGAAATCTATCAGAGATGTTGGTTCAGCAGGATTATGATGATGATGATGATTCCAGTCCAGCGGTGTTATCCACCCAGCAAAACAAGTCAGCGTGATTGATTGAGTGACGCGAGTGCGCGCCAGATTATGCCAGTTGCCGCAGATCTGGCAGGCCAGTAAAGCTTCTATTCCAGACGCTGCCTGTTACTCCAAATGTTTCCCGTATTTTGTTATATTAGGATTCCGTACGGACAATTATTTGAAAAAATCTGAAAATGAGGCATTTTTTAAAATATAGGGATAGTGAAATTTGTGGGGAAAAGTGGCTGAAATTCGAAAAGGGCTCTAACTATTTCGTAACAATTTACGGACGAAAGTTTTTACGGTCAAGAAACCTAGCTGAAATTAATTTAAAGTCCCATGAAGCTCTTGCGAAATAAACTCATCATTCTTTTCATCATTTAAGTCGTCCACTGCTGAACATAAGCCTCATACTTAGAGTTAATTTCATACAGTGAACTCGAAAATATAAGTTTGTCACTTCGTACACTAAGCATCAAAATTTTCAAACCTTGTGCAATATACGGAAGCCGCATGAGACCTGCTCGCACTTGTCCGTCTTTATATTTTTTGATGGAATTTTTTATTACGTTTAACAAATTCCCGGAATCTGTACGCACAGTGTCTGAACGCATATGATTGCGATTGAAATTCCTTCTTGAGCGCAATGTGTATGACATTCTCCGTCAAAAATTGTTTGCTGTGGATTTAAATAAAAAATGTATAACGGCAAGCACAGCCTTGAGCGGAAGCTGGTACGAATAATGATGTCAATGATCAGTTTAGTTTAAAAAGGCTCTAAAGAAAGAAATAAATAACTTCTGAACAGAGCCCCCCCCTATAGATAAAACAATCATTTGGGGGGATTAACTTAGCGCAGATAATGCAATTTTTGATAGGGAACGCTGCTGCTCATCTCCTAGCTATTTTCCATAGTCGCCTCTTACATCCACGGGTAGAAATAAAGAGACCTATTCTTCAGCCGGGGCCACCACGGTAAGAAAGTTCTATAGTGGCCTGCAAATCAAATGTGTTGACTGTACCTCCTCGCTAATGAACTCATGAAGCAAGGAATTTAAAAACGCAATGAAATCATCATCATCATTTCAGCCGTACGACGTCCACTTCTGAACATGGCCTCCCCCACAGACAGAGAGCAAATTCCTTATCATGTGGGGGGATTTGCCCATACTCACCAGGCTGGGCATGCGGGTTGGCGAGCGCAGTTAGAGCTGTCGTTGTTAAAATGAGGACGCTGCTGCCCATCCCCTAGCATTTTTCCCTTAGTCGCCTCTTACGACATCCGCGGATAGGTAGATATGGAGGGGCCTATTCTTCAGCCGGGGCCACCATGGCCAGTACAACTGTATATTTATTTATTTGTTGAAAGTGGGCAAACATTATGTATATTACCAATTACATAAAATATCTTCATAAAAACAGGGTCTGATATACATAAAAATAAGCACTATAGCATTCAAACAACTGTATACAAAAGTTACAACTTGATTGATTGTATTTTTTATATAAAAAAATTGTTTATAATGTAATTTCAAACACCATTTAATAATTGTTATAAATGAATGAAATGAAACTATACAAAAGTACAAGCAAGAAAAAATTAAATAATTCGTGATTACAAAAATAGACAAATAAGTGAGAAGCAAAATGGTAAAACCAGAATAAAAATTCCACACATTACTCCCAGAGCGGAAACAAAGTCACGTGAAACATATTTTTGAAAGAATCTGTAGTCGGACATTTTGTTTCTCTATTTTTGCGCTCTGCGCTAGTGCAGGATGTACCCTTAGCACTTCAAACCCCGTTGAAATTTAATATTTGATATCTAAAGCAGTTCCCAAACGTCTATCTTACTACTATTATAAATGCGAAAGTTTGGTTCGACGGATGTTTGTTACTCAATCATGCTAGAACAGTTGAACGGATCTGCATGTAATTGTGCACAGAGATAGATTATAGTCTGGAATAGCACATAGGTTACTTTCTATACCGAAAAAATGTACGGTTCTCTGGGAATGATTTGATTTTGTTTTTCACAGAGCAAGGGTTTTGTATAGTTGTAGTTTAGGGGTCAGATAATGACCTATGCCACTTTTTATGCCAGAAAAGCGCACGGTTCCTATGTAATAGCATAATAATATTATAATGCAAAAGCTTGTGAGGATGTCTGTTGTTCAATCACGCCGTAACGGATTGATCGATTTCGATGAAACTTGGAAGAGATAGAGTTCTTCACTTAGAATAGCTTATAGATACTACTACTTTACTTAGAATAGATAAATATAAAACTATGGTGTATGATTACTACTTGTCCTTGTCTTTAAACTATCAGTTTATTATCAGTACATTAGTATATTATTATTTTTTATAGTACGTATTGTAGTGTTAAACTTTCTGTACACCGTCTTATTTGATCTGTTTATCCTGTCCATCCAAAGGTTGTCTGGTGAAAGATCGCTTTTAGCGATAAGGCCGCCCATTTTACGTAATATATTTTTTTTGTTTCTCCCTTTTGTTATTTTCTATCTCTGTGTACAATAAAGAGTTTATCTATCTTATCTATCTATCTATCTAGGCAAATTTTTATCAAGGTACCACGTGAGCGAAGCCGTGCACGCAAGCTAGTAAATGCCATATTTTACGCTATTTCAACACGGTTAAGGTAAGAATTTACGATGTACTCGTTAGTGATTTGATCAGAAACTGGTGCTGAAAGTACTTCACATAATAAAAAGTAATTCATAAAGCACGCTGGTTCTTCACTAGCGAGCAGAAGTAAATAATGCCGCGGTTACACTAACGGCGCAAGTTTTTCTGTTTCAAAGTTGGTGCTACAACAGTAACGTTGTAGGTGATGTATTGCGTGTCGGATAACAATTGATGAAAGCGTTTTGTATGGACATACTTAGGTAAAAAAGTGATCATAAATTGTCCATCTACCGTTATACACGTTTTTGATCTAGGAATAAACTTTTTAACTAATCATTAAACCAGCTGTGGTCGTGGCACTCGTAGGTAAAGTCGGGGTGTCCAAGAATTCGCATGTGTGAGAGCACTGGTGGAGTGGAGGTAGTGGCCCCGCCTTCCGATCCACAGATCGTGGATTTGAATCCCGGTCAGCAATAGATTTTTCATTCTACTACTACCTACTAGTGCTCTCAGACGGTGAAGGAAATCTTCTTGAGGAATCCGGCATTTCCTAGAACCGAAAAATTTGAAGTTATGCCATATGTGCATGAAAAGGAGCCTGTAAACTTTCACCACACTGATTCTTTCACCGACGGTCGTAGGCCCTTTTCAAGGCCGCCATACCTGAACCTGGCCACAGAAACAATGCAGGAAGAAGAAGAAGAAACAGTTCGCAGGGTAGTGGTCGCCAAGGTCCTTCCTTTTCGGGAGCTCGCGCGTAAAATGACCACTTATAATTATGTCCTACTACTTACAATGTCCTGAGTGTAACCTGAGTTTGACGGATTTGAAACAAGTAGATTTATACATAGAATTTGCAAAATTCGTATAACAAAAGGTATTGCCTATTGTGTGTAGAATGTCTATTTCTACTTCGAGCACATAATCCGGAACAACGTGGTTGTATATTAGGGTAAAGTTGAAAATTGCGTCCCTATGAATAGCGCGGTTTCTGGTTTCCGGGAACTAGAATTGTACTATCTCAGGAAATAAGCTATAAACTCAAACATTATTCAGAATAATTGTTGTCGATTTATCTTTTTCTTTTCCTAACTCTATAATTTTAATTGGGACTGGGATTTTTTTAAAATGATTATTATTATTATTGTTTATATTATTATTATTTGGCCCAGCGAATTAGCAGTGCCATCCAGCGTGGCAATTCCGCCAGCGTCTTGGGGACGCTTCCGACAGGTAGTGATCTGGATCAGTTGAGCTATCTATAGATCGTTTGTAACGGTCTTTAGATGGCTCAACTGTTTCTTGTGTATTTTGTAAATATTAACTTGTATTAGTTTTAAGTTTCTTTCTGTAAATAAAATTTAGGTACTACTTAAAAATGATTATCATGGAAATTACGCTTTACAGTACAGATGCCATGTCGATACATAATGCATCAGTTTATTGCTTTTTAATTAAAGCCGCAAAAGTGAACAATTCGTTTCACATATTAATAAATGGTTACATATGGCGTTTATTGAGTGGATGGACAGTGGGGACTTGGATCTATTTATTCTGCAGAATTTCATTGCAAAACAGAACATTTCAGTATTTTATAATGATTGCCTAGATTTTTCCTTGAAGCTTTTTTTCCAATAAGTTATTAGATTTTTGTACAATTGCATGGCGATTGATTTATTGGCTAACACGGCGAGATTAGTTCCGTTTCTCTTGCAGGTGTAATTGCGGCGCTTGGTGGCCGGCAGATGTCGCTATTTACTAAATAAATATTACTACCGAACATTCTAACTCAAAAACATTTACAACTTATTACACCCTGTAAAAGAAACAGAACTTTCGTCTTGTTAGCAAAGAGTTTAATTTTAATTACTGACACAAAGTTAGATACTTCAATTGTGAGCGTCTGCGAGTTTCAGGAAGTTGCGTTGATAAACGACACGAGACGACAATAAATTTCGGACAACTTAGATGCTGCTAATAAATTTATAAAATCACTAGTAAAACGTCCGCGGCTTCGTTCGTGTGCAGTTATTAACCCAACTCGTCTAAAGCCTCGTTTAGATAGAGATAGTTTTTCGACGAGAGATAAAAATGTCAATCGATGCCGACACGTACGATCATCGCAAGTTGAGTTTATTGCTGTAGGTATATCTGTAATATGAACGCGAGTATTGCACGCAGATTCCGAGAAATTCTCTGCACGTAAAAGGATACTTTTTTATTTTTATTTGGTACACATCTATTTATTAATTAATGATTTTTATAACAATGCTAGACGTTTATTCAACAATAGAAAAAATAAGTGATTGATTTTCAGTGATTGATATTAATGTTTTCCTTGACTTGTCCCGCTAATAATACTATACTAGATAAGTTTCATCATCATCATCATCATTTCAGCCGTAAGAAGTCCACTGCTGAACATGGCCTCCCCCACAGACAGCGAATTCCTTATCATGTGGGGGGATTTGCCCATACTCACCACGCTGAGCATGCGGGTTGGCGAGCGCAGTTAGAGCTATCGTTGTTAAAATGAGGGACGCTGCCCATCCCCTAGCTTTTTTCCCTTAGTCGCCTCTTACGACATCCGCGGATAGGTAGATATGGAGGGGCTTATTCTTCAGCCGGGGCCACCACGGCCTAGATGAGTTTACCTAGATATAATTAAAGTTCAGTTCTCACCAAGACACGACGCGGCACGCACTTTTTTTATCAAATAAACAATAAAACTTTTTTACTATACTGAAAGGTACACATTGAGTAGCGTGAGATAGCGCTCTTGTCGTGGACTCTTCAAGCATCTGCACTCCGCGTTACGTCGCGTTGCGTATCATTGTGAGCTGGCCCTTAGTGTACAACAGTATCAGGTAAATAGCGTACCTTAATTTTTAAATGGTAGACAGAGACGGCACTACATACTGTCAGTTTATACATAGGGTTTCATAAAAGCGGTGACCTTCATAATATATCCGTCAAGTTTAAACTTTCGATCAAATTAATATTTTGTGGCTTACCACGTCTCTACTCATATACCGCTCGCTACCAAGGACCAGGATTAAACTAGACGAGAACTAGTTCTGAAATATTTTTATTCACCATCATCATCAGTCTGATGAAGGCCACTGCTGAACATGCCTCCCCCAAAGAGTGCCAGACAAACGGACGTCACTGCATAGTCGTGTTCGTGGTCAACATTCGAGAACCTTTATTCCCCAACGGCTGTCGGTTCTGCGAGCTATATGGCCGACCTACTGCCATTTCAACTTGCTAATTCTAAAAACTATGTCGGTGACCTTGGTTCTTCTACGGAGTTCCTCATTTTGGATCATAACACTCAGTGATAATCTTCGAGCATACTCTCTCCATAGCCCGTTGCGCGACTTTGAGCTTGTCTATGAGGCCAATTGTTAGCCATCAAGTCTCAGTGCCAAGTCATCACTTGCAACACGCACTGATTGTAGATCGTCTTATGGCTGCGGTATAAATAAATAAATTAATATTCCGGACATATCACACACGGTCAACTGATCCCAAACTAGGCATAGCCTGTACTATGGGTACCAGAGACTGATATACATAATAGATTAATATTTAACACCCAGACACAGAACAAACATCTGTGTTCATCACACAAATGTTTGTCCAGAGCGGGAATCGAACCCGCGACCTCTAGCGCAGAAGGCAGAGTTACTACCAACTGAGCTATGAGGCCAGGTATCTGCGACGATTTTTATTAAAGACCGCATAAAACTTTGCATGATTTATCTGGCATAGTAACTCGAGGCTGACAGCATAGCTTTGCGCATACGTTTTAATGTTTAACCGTTTTACACCATCCAAAGTTCACTCCACAAAGTGCCCTGGGGAATGAAAAATTCCGGCCATCCCAAACACTAGCACTTCATACAGTATTCATCCGATGGCCCAATACACTATCTCGCAGGAGTTGCAGGTCGGATGTGCATTTTCATTGTGATAGCTGGCAAGAGAAATACATTTCACTACAGCTGTACAACATACTTCTAAAGGTAAAATGTTTATACATTTTACCTTTAGAAGTACTTGTAAGTATGAGGTTCATAAAAGGTAGTGATAGAACCTTTCAGTCAACTGGGAATAATAATAATAATAAGTAATTTATTTCAGGCAAAACAGCAAGGTACATGTACAAATACAGGGTCCATAGATATATATACCTTAAAACTAAAATACATATAGGTAATATTCACACTTTTGAAAGAAAGAAAAGAAAGAAAATGTATTTATTTGACCCACAACGCAGTAAGTAGGTAGGTAGGTAGGAAGATACAAAGAAAAAAATACTTAAACCTTAAAATACAACTTAAAATACAAAAACACAATAAGAAAACATAAACATGTAGGTAGGTGAGGCGGTAGGTAGGTTGAGTAGGTATGCGTTGTGTGGGGCAAATGGGTCCCGTCTCAGCATAAAGCTGCACCAAACATAATATGTACGGTGCGGCGCTGGTTTTCAGACGGGGCCTAGGCGATGTGACGTGACGAAAATCAATAAACATAATATTTATAGTAGGTATGTATTAATAAATGGATTATACTTAACAATTATATTATTAGGGCTTATTGTTCTTTGGCGCATACTTAAAACGTCGGTAAACTATTCCTGTAGGCCAGAAGGCGGGAGAGAGGAACATAATAAGGGAGGAGGTTATGCGGGTAAAATATTGCAATACCATAAAATTATCTACCTAAAGACGTAACTGGTTTAACTGATATTTTTTGTAACGTAGTTTTTCATCCGATTGTAGCGGTTTTGGTACCGAACCCTGGGGAAAATTAGGTTGAATTATACAAGTGCTCTCAAATGGCGAAGGAAAACATCGTGGTGAACCAGTATGTCCTAAAACCTAAAGACCCTTCTCAGAGCCTATGACCTGTGGTGCAATTGTCTAAGCGTAATGGCAATGAAGTTCGTAACTTTGGGGGTAATTTTAACAATCTCAGCAACATCCAATACGTTCCAAACTTGACAAGGGAAAACTTCGAGACCTTTGCTTCTTCCTTTTCATGTTGGAAAAACTTCAGATGTCGCTATAATTGATAAAATCGTCCTCAATGTTACGAACTTCATTACCATTTCGCTTACGCAATAGCCTGGCTGGGGTGCATGAAAAGGAAGAAGCTAAGATCTTTAAGTTTTCCTGTGTCAAGTTTGGAACGTTTTAAATGTTGCTAAGATTGTTAAAATCACCCACAAAGTTACGAACTTCATTGCCATTACGCTTACGCAATAGGCATGCTGGTCACTGATCTATTACAGGATGAACAAGAAAGTATCAGTGACATGACAAGCAAGCAAGAATTCTATCATACTGGGATTTTAATTTGTAATAACTTTGTCGATAACACAGTATATATTTCTAGGGTGGAGGATAGTGATCTTTAACCTGAGAAACCACTCAACTGCTATCCTTAAGTACATTAAACTTTGACTGGCCTCATAGCTCAGTTGGTAGTAACTCTGCCTTCTACGCTAGAGGTCGCGGGTTCGATCCCCGCACTGGACAAACATTTGTGTGATGAACACAGATGTTTGTTCTGTGTCTGGGTGTAAAATATATATCTATTATGTATATCAGTCTCTGGTACCCATAGTACAGGCTATGCCTAGTTTGGGATCAGTTGACCTTGTGAATATGTCCGGAATATTTATTTATTTATTTATTAAACTGTAAAAACATACTACGTATAATTTTACATTAAGTAAGCATGCACCTACTTATAAATGCTTAGTTGTAAGACCTAGTTTATGATCATGTAACTATTTCAATGTACAGGTGGAAAAAATAAATAAATGTATTATTATTATAACTTTTGCACCGAAGAGGGTTAAAATTCATCATCATCAGCCTGATGAAGTCTACTGCTGAACATAGGCCTCCCCAAAAGAGTGCCATGACGAACGGTCTTGAGCCTTCTCCATCCACCGACTTCCCGCAACCTTCACAATGTCGTCGGTCCATTGGGTGGGGGCTTTCCAACACTGCGTCGTCCGGTTCGTGGTCGCCACTCGAGAACCTTTGTTTTCCAACGGTTATCGGTTCTGCGAGCTATATGGCCGGCCCACTGCCACTTCATCCTGCTAATTCTTAAAGCTATATCGGTGACCTTGGTTCTACGGATTTCCTCATTTCGGATTATATCGCAAAGCGAAACTCCAAGCATAGCTCTCTCCATAGCCCGTTGAGCGACTTTGAGCTTGAGTATTAGGCCAATAGTTAGCGACCAAGTCTCAGTGCCATATGTCATCACTATGCCATATGGGTTAAAATTAAAAATAAACAAAACACTCCTTCAGCCCATTTATATTTGAACAAGCAACAATATCTATGACACGCGGTCCTTGATCCGCATGATTTTCTCATTAAGCTAACGTGGAAATTTAATAAAATAGGCAAAGCCAGAGCGAATTACAAAGTGTCAAAGGCAGTGTTGGCTTGACGAAGGTCGCATGCTACTTATTGACAGAAAATCGAATATCAAAATAGAAATAGCCGTTTACCTGCAAATAAAGGTCACGTTTGTCGCGGAAAAGCTTTTTCCGGTTTTCCTCTCACACCTTTGTGTTTTCTTTTGTAAGTAGAAATGCTCAATCAATTGGAAGGAACGAGGTATTTTAGCAGTGCCTGCGCGTCGCTCATTTGTATATATGACCCCCAAGGCAAGGCTGACGTGCGGCGGCCTCGGGCAGGATAGTAACCATGGTAACTAGCAGGTCTCTAGCGCTGAGCTCCTTCGTTCACGGAGCGACTCAAAAGGAACGCGACTGAAACTGTAGTCACTTATGAGTAGCCTGACTGCGATAGCACTAGTATTCCAATGGCGGCTCGTCCACGACGCTACTCAAAAGGAACGCGTTTGTAAGTAGTCTCCTGGCGACTCAACATGCTGGTCGCGAGGCGACTGGTTTCGAGAAACTATTGAAAAATGGACGAATAAAAAGTAATTATAGTGATGCTGACGTCTATGTGACTGTCTGTTAATTATTTTCGTTTTCAAAACTTTGTTTACATAAAATCTTGTACTGAGTGACTGAGTTTAAGGAAATTTGGACTATATCTTGTATGCCAACGTGTGGGTAGCCCCAGTAATAAACTAGCTACGGAGTAAGACGGTCGTTTCATTATCACCGACATACCATCTGCCGACGAGGCCGGGATCTACCCGCATTTTTATCGAAGATGGCTAGTTTTTTCGGAAATTTAAGCGTTTTTGATTATAAAATACACGAATGGGAAGTGTTTTACGGCAAATTGACGCAGTTTATAAAACTAAATAGTACCATTTCAATCGATAACCAAAGTGCAGTGTTATTAACGCATCTGTCGGACGAATCCTACCGTCTGCTTCGGAACCTCGTTCATCCGAAGAAACTCGAAGAAATTGTCTACAGTGAGCTAGTGGACGTACTCAACAAACATTTCACACCAAAAAGGTCGACATTCGCCGATAGGGCGAAGTTCTACGAAGCGATGAAATCCGACGGTGAAAGCATCGAGGATTGGGCGGCACGGCTGCGAGGGCTAGCCGTGTACTGCGATTTCGGCACGGAGCTGGACACGCTGTTGCGCGACCGCTTCGTGCTAGGCTTCAAGGCCGGACATGAACGTGATAAACTTTTCGAGTGCGACTCCAAGACCCTGACGCTCGGTCAGGCCCTGGAGATTGCACAGAAGGTGTCATGTGCGCGGGCAGCGCGCGCTGGCGGCGCGGGCGTCGTCAGCGCGGGCGCCGTCGTCGTGAAGGAGGAGCCGGTGTTCCACGTGCGCGCTGGCGCGGGCGGCGCGCGCAGCATTGCCTCGCAGCAGGCGGGCGCAGGCGCGGCTCGCGAAAAGGATGACGCAGAGCGATGTGCAGTGTGCGGTTTAAAAAACCACAACGCGGCTAAGTGTAGATTTAAGAACTACAAGTGTTTAGTTTGTGGACAGAAGGGGCATCTAAAAAAGTTATGTACGGCTAAGAACTCAAAATTGCATAACATCGGTACGGAGGAGACGGAGAAGTCTCAAGAAGGTGATTGCAGTGAGTGTGAACTGTATAACTTGAGGTATGTTGACTATAATCCTATTAAAATAACTGTTAGAGTGAACGAAATGGATATATGCATGGAGTTAGATACTGGGTCAGGAAGCACTGTTATATCAGATAAATTATACTTAAAAAACTTTTCGAATCAAAATTTAATTAAAAGTGATTTAAAAATGTGTCTTTACAATGGTCATAAAATTACGCCCCTAGGATACTTTGTAGCCAAAGTCAAGTATTCTCGTATGTGTAACAATGTTAAAATATATGTGTTAGAAAATGGTGGACCACCTCTCCTGGGTCGCGATTTTATGACAAAATTTAGGATCTATTTCTCATCAGCAAATAATAACATAACTTGTACGAATAAAAGCAGTGATGAAGTGCAACGATTACTGAAACAGTATCCAGACGTTTGGAAGGATGAGTTAGGACGTTTTAATAAGTTTGAAGTCGAATTAAAACTAAAAGAAAATGCAGCGTCTAAGTTTTTTAAGCCGCGTACGGTACCGTTTGCTCTTAAAGAAAAAGTTAGCAAAGAACTAGATAGGCTAGTCAGTTTAGGTATCCTCATACCGGTGAATTTTAGTGAATATGCCACGCCCATCGTTCCTGTTTTAAAAGAAAACGGGAAGTTGAAAATTGCAGGTGATTTTTCTTGTACTTTGAATAAGGATTTAGAAATAGATAAGTACCCGTTACCGCGAATAGAGGAGGTTTTTTCCAGGATAGGGGGAGGGGAAAGATATTCAAAAATAGACTTGAGTAATGCTTACAACCAATTTAAATTGTCCGATTCGTCTCAAAAGCTGACCACCATAAATACGCACAAGGGTTTATTTTCTTATACACGTTTAGTATACGGATTAGCTTGTGCACCCGCCATATTCCAAAAGGCTATGGAAACATTGTTAGCAGGCTTAGAAGGGGTCAGTGTGTGGCTTGACGATATTTGTATAACGGGCCCTACAAAAGAAGTACACTTGTCAAGGTTACGAGAAGTATTAGCTAGGTTGCAAGATGCAGGTTTGCGTTTACAAAAAGAAAAATGTGTTTTTTTCGAAAAGAGCGTAACTTATTTGGGTTATGTTATTGATAAGAGCGGGTTAAAGACCTGTCCAACTAAAGTCGAAGCGATACTCGATGCACCGGCACCTTCCGACGTGTTAGGAGTTAAAAGATTTTTAGGTTTAGTAAATTATTATAGGAATTTTATTCCTAGTGCATCGGCACTATTGAATCCACTACACGAACTTCTACGCACGGGCGCAGAGTGGCAGTGGGGAGAACGCCAGCAAGCCGCGTTCCGAAGCGTGAAGCGCGCGCTGGCCAGCGAGCGAGTGCTGGCGCATTTCGACCCGGACGCGCCACTGGTGCTGACGGTGGACGCGGGGCCGTGCGGGCTCGGCGCCGTGCTGGCGCATCGGGACGCGGATGGCCGCGAGCGGCCAATAGCGTTCGCCTCACGGTCGTTATCGGCGAGTGAAAAGAATTATAGCCAAATTCAAAAAGAAGCGACGGCTATTATATTCGGGGTGAAACATTTTCATCAATACGTATACGGTCGTCAGGAACCTTTCATTTTGAAAACTGACCACCGGCCTTTGCTTTCCATTTTCGGCAAAGGCAAGGGTGTATCCGTGACCGCAGCCCTGCGGCTTCAACGTTATGCAATAATTTTATCGGCATATAATTATACGGCTAAATACATAGACGGCAAAAACAACGAAATTGCGGATTATTTTTCTCGGTCACCGTTATCAGCTGCGGTCAGTGACAATAAGCAGGACAATGGCAGCTCCAGGTATTTTCTTTTCTTAGAAGCGAGCGTAGAACCGGTTTTATTCAGCGATATCAAGCGTGAGATCGTCGCCGACGATGTGTTGAGAACGGTCATCAAATATATGAATAATGGTTGGCCGAGGAAAATTAATTGCGAATCAGTAGCGCCGTACTTTCAATGCAAAACGGATTTGGAAGTGATAGATGGTTGTTTATTCCGCGGTCATAGAATAGTGATTCCGACTGTCTACCGAGACAGAATGTTAAAAGAATTGCATGCAGCTCATTTCGGCATCGTGAAAACTAAAAGCGCAGCTCGTAGTAGAATGTGGTGGCCGGGTATCGACGGCGCCATCGAGCGGTGGGTGAACGCGTGCGGCGCGTGCGCCGCCTTGCGCAGCGCGCCGCCGAGCGCACCCCCCGCGCCCTGGCCGCGCCCCCCCGCACCCTGGCACCGCATACACATAGACTACATGTCGATAGGACAGGCCGTGTACTTGATAGTTGTAGATGCGTTCTCCAAATGGCTGGAATGTATTCACATGGATCGCGGCACTTCTACTCATGCGCTTATTCAAAAACTAAAGGAGATGTTTTCTAGGTTCGGTGTGCCTAATGTAATTGTATCGGATAATGATGTAAAAATAAGCTCAGCCGAATTTCATACCTTTTGTCGAGTGAATGGTATTGAGCATATAACATCACCGATTTATCACCCGGCCAGCAATGGCCAAGCAGAAAACTCTGTAAAAACTTGTAAAAAAATGATAAAATGCATGTTTTCAGAAGGTAATTGTCAGAAGGAAGTTTTGGGCAAATTACAGAGTTTTCTGTTTAATTTTAGAAACACAGTTCATTGTGCCACAGGTTCCACGCCCGCTATGCTGATGTTAGGTCGTAATTTAAGGTGTAGGCTAGACTTAATTTTACCACAGAGTAAATCTGTCGATAGACAGGAACCAGTAGCATTAAAACGTAACAGATGTTTTCAAGTAGGTGAAACTGTATGGGCTAAGTGGTTTATCGCAAAGAAAAGTATTTGGAGCGTAGGAACTGTAAAAAAAATTATAGGCACTCGAATGTATGAAATCTATTTTAGGGATTATGATATTGATGGTAATAGGCACACCGATCAGATGAGGAAGTTTACTAGTGCAAACGCAAACAATACTGATGTAAATGATAGTGCGTACAGCGACGCGCCCGCCGCCAGCAGCTCGGTACTGCCGCCGCCGGTGGCGAGCGCGCCGCAGCCGCAGCCGCCGCAGCCATATCAGGCGCAGACCCCGCTATCCGCACCGCAGCCCCCCGCTACGCCGCCGCCGTCAGAATCTCCACCAGCTCCATCGGCCACTTTTGGGGAGGGGATAGAAGTACGGCCATTCGCTGTTAGTCAAGGGAATAGTGTAGCGAAAAGTAATAATGTAATAGTACTGAATCAGGGGGACGCGGAAATTGAGGAGTGGGCGGAGGCATGCGAGGAGATGGATAGCGCGGTTCGACCGGACGAACAGAGTGCAGATCAGAATAAGGGTGAAGTACTTCCAAGTACTGCAAACTCTAGTCCGTTCGGGCGATCTAAAAGGCTCCGAAAACCTGTTAGCTATAAGAAATATTTTTAGGTGGGTAGGTAAGAAGTTTAATTGTATGAAGTAGATACCTATACTAAGTTCCTAAAGAATATGTTAAATATTAAGAACGTTGTCCATTGTTGCAGGTTTCCAAATTAATGTTGGAGGAATGGACTATATCTTGTATGCCAACGTGTGGGTAGCCCCAGTAATAAACTAGCTACGGAGTAAGACGGTCGTTTCATTATCACCGACATACCAAAATTCCAGTAGCGTCGTGGACGATTCAGAGTTTCCAATCAGTCCGCAACTCTAGTTTCTAATGAGTTCCGTCACTTTTGCGTAGCGTCGGACGAGTGGCCTAGCTCATACATTTTGACAGTGTCACCGCGCCGCGTTGCAGTCGCCCCAGCCGCTACCCTGGACAAGGCCTAAGCTTTTACTCTGACAAAAAGCGGCAACCCAGATTTGTAGTGCACGCAATTTTTTATAGAACCCAGACTATCCCTAGATAGGATTTGAATTGGAAGTCAGTTTTCTGCAAACGTCAAATAAAAAATAAATAAAAATAAATATTCCGGACATATCACACACGATCAAATGATCCCAAACTAGGCATAGCCTGTACTATGGGTACCAGAGACTGATATACATAATAGCTATATATTTAACACCCAGACACAGAACAAACATCTGTGTTAGTCACAAATGAATTAGTCACAATCTTTTTTTGAGGAATAAACAGTTGGTAAATATTTAAAATTATAAATCACTTAACCAGTGAAGGCTCCTCAATTATGTCGCAAATGAACAGACCCAAAGTTAGGATCAATATGGACTTATAATACTATACTATGGACAATAATGACATCATGGCTTGGCTTGAAATATTTCTTGTAGTGATATTCCTTTGGTTTCGGGAACTAGCGCTATAGATAATGTACCTACATGAATCAGTAAAAACATTGGAAGCCAACCAGACTATAAACTTATACTCGTATAAATATGTAGGTATCTGGGTCTGGTTAGCGTCATATATTTCAAAAGAGACGTTTCATCAATATATTGAGCCTGAGCCTGCATTGTGTACACTACTCTAAAATATGGCTAAGCAATAAAGTATGTAGTTGGTTATTTTATTTAAATCGACTTCTTTCTAAGGTACATTAAGATTTTATTCGACAAAGAGAGCAACACACAGCGCTACAAAAATATGGCGGATGGACGTGAAATTTCATTTGACAACCTACATTTATCTGACAAAACAAAAACATCAAATCAAACAACATGACATGAAAAATATGTCAATGTCATATCAAACGCCAATTATAAACCAACATGGCGGCCTTCAAATAGTGTTCACATAGTAAAAATCTTACCAGAAGAACTATTCTTGTACCATCGCATTAGTCTTCAAATTAATGAAATTGTATTTTTCTTGTTATCTCCTATTTTTCTCTAATTTTTCAATGAAGTGTACATGGACCAGGCCCAGAATGAAATGGCTCCTTTTAACCTTGTCTAAAAATAACAAAACTTAAACATATTTTCCACATACAAGTACAAAGCTAAGTTGATCGGCCAGTTCTCATCGAAGATGCAAAAAGATCGAGAAACTAGTAGGAATCCATGTTTGTTCGCAAGTTCACCGTTTCCGCTCCAACTTTATAACAAGCTGCATCTTTGACAAGTGACGCTCCATCGGATGTACTTCACGGGATTTGCAGTATTTGAAAGAATCTTGAATTTGTTATTAACAACCATTAAAACAATAGTTGGACGAGTCCGGACCTGTATTTAGAAATACCCAAGACAAATCACATCGAAACGAAAGATAATATTATATATATAAATAAGCTCACGACGAAGGTAGGTAGTCAGAGGCACGTCCAAACATTTAGTACACGACCTCATTTTGCAGTAGCGAGTATTCGATACGTGAAGGGTTGCAAGCCCATCGCCGCTTATAAGAATACTTACTGCTTTCCTGCACGTGTTAATGCGCACTTAGATTTTTCGAACTGCAAAACTAATTGGTGCACGACCGGGTTCGAGCCCACGACCACGTGTTTCCGACGTGTTTTTGCCATTAAATTTTTCAATTTCAATTGATTTAATTTATCAGACATGTCATCCATTTTGTTAGTATAAAATAATAATTAAAAACTTATAAAATATGTAAGTAAGCACAAAATGATAAACAGTAAAAAAAAATAACATTATTGAGTGACCAACTGTGCGACAGGCTGGTGTTTTGAAAGCCAGTGGCCTAAATTTTGTGTAGTTGTTTAGTTTACATTATTTTATTAAACAGGATGTACACTACACGCTCAAGTATGTAAAGAGTGTTTCCATTTGTGGGTCATACATTATTTTCATCTTTATGTGCGATAAACTTTGAAAGCTAGCCGTTAACCGTATGTTGGCCAAGTGCGAGCGGTCATTTTACGAGTAGGTACATTATGTGTGTCTTAGTTTGTCTACCATTAACACTACTCGCCCGAGTAATTAGGATAGCAAGATGGCGGCTGTTTAAGTTTATGCTATAGTCGTTATGGTTAAGTAAGATAGCAATCTGACTGGCCTCATAGCTCAGTTAGTAGTAACGCTGCCTTCTGCGCTAGAGGTCTCGGGTTCGATCCCCGCACTGGACAAACATTTGTGTGATAAACACAGATGTTTGTTCTGTGTCTGGGTGTTAAATATTTATCTATTATATTATATCAGTCTCTGGTACCCATAGTACAGGCTATGCCTAGTTTGGGATCAGTTGAGTGTGAATATGTCCGAAAAAAAAATACTTTGTTCGCAGCAAATTTAAATGCGTTGAATTACGTCTGCTAGTTGTGTTTAAATTGTACTGTAAACTTTTTGACTTCCGAAATATTCTAGGTGAGCGAAAAATGACTCACGAAACAAAAAAAAAAAAAAAAACGTAACTTGTAATGTGTCGTTCTGTGAAATGAAAGGGGTATCAATACTTTAAGAGAGCCTGAGGTACATGTGTGATCAATGAAGCCGCAAGGCCTTTATTAATTTCTTCAATTGGCATTAAAAAACTATATTTTTGCTTCGTTTGCTCCACGTTATCGTATACCTAACTATTGCTTCCACATAATGATTCATAGAGAATACAGCACCTAACCCAATTCACATTATAGCAAAATCTTAGTCATACATTTATTTTTCGTTTGACAAATTTACACCTGTAAATATATCGTAGCACCAAAAAATAGACAAACCAACACACTTACTCTTATCACAAGTTACACAGGCTCACAAATACCTACTCACTTAATCCACAGTTACACAGTTGTGACTTCCACGTACGGGTCGGAATTCCACTCGATTACGGAATAGTTGCTCCAAACAAAGTTGCCTTTGACCGTCAAAGGGGCTTCGAGCGCCAGATACAGAATTGCTTTAGCGCCTTCCTCGAAAGCCTTAGCGGTCTTCCTCCCCTCCTTCTGGGAAACGTTTCCAGGATTCACGCAATTGATGACCACCCCGGAATCGCTCCATTCTCTGTGCTGTAGAAACGTCACAGCGTTCAACGCTACCTTACTAACCGCGTGCACGTTCACTCCCCAACCTTGAGTCTTTTCAATCCCTTTCTTCGCTGCTTCTTCGTACTCTTGCATCACCGCCACTAGCTCATCCTCACTGAGCGTTACATCACTGATCCTTCTCTTTATATCTTCATTTTCTATGGTAGCTAAAAGACCGGCCGGCCCGGAAACATTCACAACTCTAGCGCCTTCATTTAGAAGCGGATAAATCAACTTTCCGAAATTTATGTAACCGTAGAAATTCACGCTCAGTGTTCTCCTGACTCGTTCAGCGTGCGATATATTCTTCTCGCTCACGTAGTCTGTTACGTTGATAATCAAATCTATCCTTTCATCCAGATCTTGTATGCTGTATCTTGTTTTGATAATACTCTTTGTGTATGTTATGTCGAGTTGCAGAAAGTTGATGTCCAATCCTTCGCGTTGTAAGTTTTTGAGTATGTTCAGTCCATCGGCGGCGTCCTCGGTTGTGAAGTATATTTTTCCCTTGAATGTTTTTGTGAGCCGTTTCAAGACTTGGTAGCCGAGATTGCTAGCGGCTCCTACAACTAATGCTACTTGGTACATGGCTAGTTTAATACTAATATTATATACGCCTTATCACTAGTATCAACCTTTTATCAACCCATCAATTCTCTCGCTATCTGCCGGCATGGAGATAAATTTTGGTTCGAGATAAACACTTATTTGTTCGGGTGAGATCATATGATGCTGTTTGAGCGAGGATTTCAATCTAGACCAGACTACTAGTATAGTAATATGTTATCTGTGACCAGACTAAGGAGGTACTAACCTATATGTGCTTATCTGAAATGGTTATACAAGGTGATTCGTGAAATGTATACTATCCCGCAAGGAAATGTATACTATTCTACACTACTACTGGCAATAGACTTTATACTACGACTTTTGAAGGTATTTTTTTTATACAACTAAGGTGGCAAACAAGCATACGGCCCTCCTGTTGGTAAGCGGTTACCGTAGCCTATGAGCGATTGCAGTACCAGAGGCATCACACACGCGTTGTCGACCCCGAACCCCTACCCTAAAGAGCTCTGGCAACCTTTCTCACCGCAGGAATACAATACTATTTGAAACAAATAATGTTATTTGGCTGCGATCTTGCTGTGCCCTACCTCCTCCTAAAACGGACCTCCTAAGGAGGTACGACATTTTTCGTTTAAAAACACTACTTGTATGTAAAAATCTGCTGTTGTCTTGATGTCTTAGTGAATGATGAATTAGTGTCTTGATGTAGAATTTCTCGTAAGTTTCATAAATATATATAAAATGGGCCAAAAACAGCTGATCTTAAAAAGTAGGTAAGCGGAAAAAATTGTGAATATCTATTCGTACTTAGTACCTATATTTTCTTTTTGTTGATAGAATAATGGATCTTCGGCATATTATACTAGTTACGAAACACGTTTTCAGTGTATCTAGAAGACGATTCACGTTGTAAATCTGCTCTGAAAATTACCGTTTCATAAAATTATAAGATACATTTATTTCAACTGTTCAATGCTTCACGTATGTTTATTATCATACTCACCATATCGATACTCGGGTATTTTGGTTGAGAGATTAAAAATAAATCAAACAGTAGTATCGATACAAAACTAAACGTATGTGATACAATCTGTGACGACAACCTGAGTTATGCGCGATGTGATAAGATGGTACATATTGTTTCCTTATCAATATACAAACACTGTTCTTATATATATTTTTCAATACTTACTCTTTGGAAACAATTTCAAATTTGAGGAATTTTATTCAAAATGTAGGTTCACCTCACCTAGTTCGATCGGCACCACACTGAAGCTTTAAATTCCATTTTGTGAAAAAGGATCATCGAAAAAAATGATAGGCACCAAGCCGTGTTTGTTGCCTGATTCTTCTAGGCTTGGTCGCGAGGAACAGGCGTAGCTTCACCTAGTTTCTAAGACGTTTCAAAGTGATCCTAGTGATTTTATTGCAATAAATGCCTTTTGACTTGGTTCTATTTAATTTTTGTGACGTTCTGACTTCACGAAAACCAAATAGAACTAACGAAGAGTGTAGAATAAGTCTCTTTCGGGATAGCATACATATTATGAACCACGTTGTATAATGTGCTTGTGTCATCACTAGTTAGATACCCTCTAACCTAACTATAGTACTGTATGTTAGTCGTCAGCTCGTTGCCGTGTAATACTCCTTAACGGAAATAAATGGTTCGACCTCGTACCTGTGAGGTACAGATTAGCTTATTGCTTGTTAAGCTTACAAAAAAAAATACCCAATTGTCAATTTCCACACTAGGATTCCTTGTGATGTGGGTATCAGAAACTACGGCTCGTATTCAGAGACACGACTCAAGCATAGATTTAATCATAGATCAGCTGAACTCTATTTAAGTATTGAAACTCTTCTCAAACATAACTTTTATTCAAGAACGGTACTTAAACTACTCTCCGCTGAATCGAGTCTCAAATCTGTACTCAAATGTTCTCGTTTACATTTTGATTTATTTATAATTTTCGATCCGTTTTACGCAGAAATTCAAACAGCCAGGGTGGAAATAGAACAGAACTATAAAGTGAAGTATAAATATGCATCAAAGTACGTGTAACGGAGCGAAAATGTCATTTGATCTATACATAAGTACTGTTCAAGAATTAGAATCTCGACTCAAATCGAGATTTAAGTACAGATCAATGCTTGAGTCTTGTCTCTGAATACGAGCCTACGAGTGCCGGTACATCAACAACCAGACCCGGAACAAATACAAGATCATGCAGACGTTTGTCCCGTGCTGCGGGGAGCGAGCCTCTTGCGTCTCAACCGGTTCGTCACTACCGCTGTCGTCGTACAAAAAATATGCCAAAGGCAGCGTAATCCTACGAAATCTACCAATGTGAAATCATGCATGTTTTCGGTTCAATCACGCGAAACGTCTGACCCATTTTGGACGTTATTTATAACCTATTTTTTACGGGATGCTACGCGAGAAAAGTTGCTGGTAGAAGCATTAAATATCAAAAAAAGCGGCCAAAATAGTAAGGAATAAATAAAATTCACCTATCGTAACTAAATTATAGAAGTGTGTAATGAATGAGCCTTAGCACCTTTGTACTCACAGAACAATCTTGTACTGGGGTCGGTGTTTTTATTGTACAAGTTTCTCAAAGCCTTTATAGATTTTTGGTAAGCAATCAAAATCATAAGACACAAGGATTATATATTAGTATATTTTATGATTGTAATCTATGTATTGGCCGTGGTGGCTCCGGCTGAAGAATAGACCCCTCCATGTCTACCTATCCGCGGATGTCGTAAGAGGCGACTAAGGGAAAAAAGCTAGGGGATGGGCAACAGCGTCCCTCATTTTAACAACGATAGCTCTAACTGCGCTCCAACCCGCATGCCCAGCGTGGTGAGTATGGGCAAATCCCCCCACATGATAAGGAATTTGCTCTGTCTGTGGGGGAGGCCATGTTCAGCAGTGGACGTCGAACGGCTGAAATGATGATGATGATGATGAATCTATGTATAAGGATAATTAAAAAATGTAGGTTCTTCTTTTTGTTTTATAATATTTATATATCATCGTCATACTTCGTGCACCGCCATCCATTACTGTTTTTTCCATTACTTTCCATCCTAAGGTTGCCTAGAAGAAATCGCTTTCAGCGATAAGGCCGCCCATTGTACTAGATTAAGTTTGTAATAGAATTAATATGTAATCCTTTGTGAACAATAAAGTGTTAATCTATGGATGAAATTCACCGATATTGCAAGTTTTACGAGAAAATAAATTAATATGTGATTGAAAGAGTTTTTTTAGATTCATTCATTTCATTTTTAGTGTTCCGTTCAAGTTTTAATAACACCAAACAGTCTCATACATAGTCATGACCCCACACTAGTATTCCCTGTGTTGTGGGTATTAGAAAGTACGAGTACCATTTGCAGATCATGCAAACAAAATTGTCCCGCAGCGGGAATCGCAACCTTTGCGTCTCAGGCACACACCCGCTACGCCACTGAGGTCGTCAAAGGTTTTGGAAAATCGAAACAGTTGACTTTCCTAAACTACCTTCATCAGTCAATGGGCTAATATAAAGTAGCATCATTATGAATGGCCCATCGCGTGACTGAACCACATCTAGTGACAACCCCTCACGGTCTGTAGAAGTACGTCGTTGATAACGTGTTATAAATCGGCTGCTTAAACGCGTTATTTTTCGTTATAGATAATTGTCACGCATTTTTTAGTGAATAGCATATAGGCTTCTTTTTATCTTCATATGTATTACGTGCGCGAGTCGCGGGCGGAAACTAGTGATTTATATGACTAACAACTAACTGTTTATGACCTCAGTGGCCTAGCAAGCAGTATATCTGAGACTAGATATGTGGGTTCGATCCTCGTGGCATCATGCAAATATTTATTTGTATGATGTGCATTTATAACAACAACTTTTATTTGTTCCTGAGTGTATTCGTAATTTCTGATGCTGAGTGCCACTACACAAGGAATTATTTTATAGAATCAGGGGCATATTGCTTTATTTTATTTATTTCATACTCGTTTTTTTATACAAAGTATGAGACGGAAAAAACATAGTAACGACTTAGAATACCTATAGACGACTTACGACGATATACGACTTAGAATACACCAAGGATAGAATAAACTAGAGATAACGATTGAAAAAAAGTACCGATTGTTTCACATAAAATAAATAAATAAAATAAAAGGGCATTTATTCACCAAGAATCCTACACACAGCTATAAAAATACAATTGGTAATTTACAAGTTTTGGTATGTATGTAGGTAGGCAGGTGAAATGGTCGCGGGCTCAGCTACGCTGCTTTTCAGCTTCGCCATAAAATGTCTGCTGTCGTCACAGCAGGTTTGATCCTCGGAAGCCATCAGCCGCTATCAGGCGATGAAGAGAAGGGCACAGATCATTATTATAACCTATGTAAGTGTACATGTACATGGTACCACCGTAGACCATGGATACTGTTTTATATAAAATAGTTGCTTCATATTTATTTATTAAAGCTTTGTGGTAAACACGGATTAAAAGTCATTATAAATGAATGGTTCCGTATTTATTTGTAGGAAACCATATTTTATTACAAAATTTTAATAAAGAGTTTTTCCCACATTACGAGTATCAGCTCAGTTGTTTTATTCATTCGCTTCGCGTGTTTTGTATTCAAAACCCTAAATAAATATGGACAAGGCTTTATTGCATCTTCCATAGGGCTGTCAGCAATAATTACTCGTTCGATTGTACCTCGGATGAGAACTTAATAAGCGACAGCCCTCACAGGGCTGGTATCTCCATATTTACATAAATCAATAAATACGTGCCGCTGAAGCGTGCCGTAATTCTTTGCCGGAGTATAAATGTGAAACAATACTTGTGGAACTGGAAGACTTTTTTTGGAGGAGGTAGGGCATAGCGAGATTTTCTCGTTCTAAATTTGAGCAGCCCGCCTGGAGAGTTACCTCCGCCTTACAGAAGATTGCAGCCAAATAACATTATTTGTTTCAAATAGTGTTGTGTTCCTGCGGTGAGTAAGGTTGCCAAAGCTCTTTAGGGCTGGGGGTTCGGGGTCGGAAACGCGTGCGTGATGCCTCTGTTATTGCAATCGCTCATAGGCTACGGCAACCGCTTACCAACAGGTGGGCTTTATGCTTGTTTGCCACCTTAGTTGTATAAAAAAAACACACTTCAGTGTACAGAATGCATGAAATGTTACAGTGGGCGGTGGCCTTACATAGTCCTGTTAATTCTTTCAAGAAAGACCTATGCCAATCGTGGATGGAAGAACAAATCACCGTGGTGGCACCCGGTTGAAGAATAGGCCCAAACATTACTGCCTGTGGACGTCGTAAGAGGCGACTAAGGGAAAAAAGCTATGTGCAGCAGCGTTCCCTATCAACAACAGCTTTTTTTTTTTTTTATTAGAGATGGTTAGGCGTTTGACCAGCAGCTCACTTTTGCAAGTGAGATGTGGCCTAAGATGGAGCACGCTTTACCAGAAGGAACTTATTCACTCTAGATTTGAAGACTCCTAGATTGTACTCATCCGGGAAAACAGACGCTGGCAGATCGTTCCACTCTTTGCCAGTGCTTTTAATAAAGGTGGAGCAGAAACGTTTATCTACGCTTTATCTTTTTTATATTAAAATTTGCTTGCTCATTAAGCAAAAGTGTGAGGACTCTAAACCTAACCTAAGAACATTGTATTGTATTGTGTGTACTATACATAATCTACCATACTTTGCAAATAAAACATTTCATTTCATTTCTCGCCAAACCGCATGCCCAGCGTGGCGGGTATGGGCAAATCCCCCAAATGATTGTTTGGGGGCAGGCCATACAAGATCGTTCGCTCTGGAAATCTATGGGGCCTAAGTTCAGCAGTGGACGTCCTACAGCTGAAATTATTATTATATACACAGGTCATAATTAAAAGTAATTTGTTTATTTAAATCGTAAGGAGCATTTTTGATAATTTTCTCAGTTAAATCTGTTCTCAGACCGAAAGTCGCATGATAAAAAAAAAAGTTTATTTATTTGGCACATTCAAGTTTACAATAAAATTATACTATAGGGTTACAACTGGCAAAAGTATCTACTTATCATGAGTAGGTAGTAGAACTTGAATTAACATATATTTTAATGCTTAATGCTATATTTTAATATATAAAGGTAGTATGCAGTTGGAATGAAGGGATTGCTGCTATATGCAAGTTGTCGATACTGGCCCCATACTAGGCAAAAACCTGTGTTATGGTGCCAGTGAAAGTAAAATTACAGTATAGTGTTGTGTGCAGCCTAGAATATTGCAGTGTGTTTGTTCAATAATAATAATAAATAAATATTCCGGACATATCTCACACGGTCAACTGATCCCAAACTAGGCATAGCCTGTACTATGGGTACCAGAGACTGATATACATAATAGATATATATTTAACACCCAGACACAGAACAAACATCTGTGTTAGTCACAAATGTTTGTCCAGTGCGGGAATCAAACCCGCGACCTCTAGCGCAGAAGGAATATATCATGGATGCGAGTAAATATCTGCAAATAACAAGCATGGGGCTTAAAGTCGTGCATTTATTTCGTTTCTTTTCCGGTCTTACATCAGCTCCATTAAATCTCAAACCGCTAGTACCACCCTAACCGAGGGAGGTTTCGGGTACGGAACCCAAATCAATTTTTACATTTAGATGACACGTTACATTTTTAGCTTTTCAATATTTCTCCCCTCACGATTGGTATGTCATACTCGCGCATTGAGTGGTTACAGGCTATGTTGCTTACGACGTACAGACATTTTTATTGGTTCTGTTTGGGGTGTACAAAAGAATAACTCAGTCGATTACAGCTGAAATAAAAAAAGACTATACCAACCCGCGTGTTGAGTGTGGACAAGTTCCCTCCACATTATAAAAAGCGTAGGAATATGTGGGAGAGTCCTGTGTTCAGTAACGGACGTAAGCTGAAACGTTGATGAAAAAGACTTGGACATGTCATCATTATCAGTCTGTAGAAGTCCAATGCTGGACAGCAGGGACTTCGACCGTTCGTCATGGCACTATCATGACGGACGATCTTGGCCCTTTTCCGTCCACTGACTTCCCACAATCTTCACAATATCGTCTTCACTTTATCTTTACTCTTACAAACTCAAAATTGACATTTCTTGAAATCACATGGTACTTTTTTTCCTTTATTATCATCAGCCTGATGAAGTCCACTGCTGAACATAGGCCTCCCCCAAAGAGTTCCATGACGAACGGTCTTGAACCTTTTCCATCCACCGACTTCCCGCAACCTTAACAATGTCGTCGGTCCATCGGGTGGGGGGCCTTCCAACACTGCGTCGTCCGGTTTGTGGTCGCCACTCGAGAACCTTTGTTCCCCAACGGTTGTCGGTTCTGCGAGCTATATGGCCGGCCCACTGCCACTTCAACCTGCTAATTCTGAAAGCTATGTCGGTAACATTGGTTCTTCTACGGATTTCCTCATTTCGGATTTTATCATTTTACATATTAGCATTCAATGACTCATAGTTTTCTCATAACTATAAACACTACATAATCCTGACCCCACACTAAGATTCTCTGTGTCGTGGGTATCAGAAACTATGAGTGCCCTGATACCACAACACCCAGACCCAGAACAAATATTTGCAGATCATGTAAACATTTGTCCCGCAGCGGGAATAGAGCCTGCTGCGCATGCTGCGTCACCGAGGTCGTCAATATAATATCGAGCGTCTACAGCTCTCTACTTAATCCCAGTTAATCCAGATGAGATAGGTTAGAGGACGTATCCCTAGGGAGACATTGCAAGCTGCATCCCAGATTGTAGCTGGTTACGCCTGGCAACAGGTTGATAAACTTTATATTAAGCCGTGTTCAAACGCCGTGCGATGTGTTATTTCATAAATTCGTCAAATTGATCCTTACGTCTCCTAATTAAATTCAATTTTGAGTTTATCATTTGAATGCATACGATATCATCATCATCATCATTTCAGACGAATGACGTCCACTGCTGAACAAGGCCTCCCCCACAAACAGCGAATTCCTTATCATGTGGGGGGATTTGCCCATACTCACCACGCTGGGCATGCGGGTTGGCGAGCGCAGTTAGAGCTATCGTTGTTAAAATGAGGGACGCTGCTGCCCATCCTCTAGCTTTTTTCCCTTAGTCGCCTCTTATGACATCCGCGGACAGGAAGATATGGAGGGGCCTATTCTTCAGCCGGGGCCACCACGGCATACGATATTGCAAGCCCCTAACAGTCAAACTCAAAATTGACTTTATACAGTAGACGTAAGGATCATTTGGAAGATCAAGGATCCCTTGCTATGTAAAAAAACAAATCTAAGTCACGGGAAACGCAATTTTTTCTGAGATAAGGAGTAGCATAATGTTCTATTTCATACTATATCTATCTATGCGCTAAATTTCATGCAGATCCGTTCGCCGTTCTGGCGTAATTGAGTAACAAACATCAATTCATACTTTCGCATTTAGTAGTAAGATTTTTTTTGTGCAGATATTTTAAAAGATTGCTATAATTGTGGCATTGGCTTTGAGAATTTTATTTCACGGTGATCTAGAATAAGCCAGTCCAGTATCCCGCGGCTGCCGACACTGCGGCCATATTTATTTCTGAAGTTGAAAATCCTCGAGAGGCTTATCCAGCCGAAAGTGGGTTACTTATAACTTAAATAAGTATATGAAAAGTTCATAAAGGACGGTTTAGAATGGTAAGGGCAGAGTTCCGGAGCGAGCCACTCGTAAACGTTGAGTTTTAATCAAGGGATGTACGGTCGGCAAAGCGGTAGATGACAGGCTGATAAGAAGATCGCTTTAAGACAGTCTTAAAAGTTAAGTAATCAGAAATCAATATATCTCTTTGTACTCGACCGCGTCTTGGCATGGAGAGACTTTCAGATTTATCACCATGATGAAACTTCTTCTTTGAGTGTCACTGATATTATCTTGGTCATCCTAAATTAGGCCTGTGACCAAGTTCAGATATGAAGCCCTGGCCTGCAAAGGGCCTTCCTTCCACCTTCGGTGAAAGAATGAAAGTGCGCCTTTTAGAGGCTCATTTCATGCACAATGATAACACTGTGTGCAGCCCTACAGATAATGAAAAGGTAGTTTGGAATTGGAGTGGAGTACCAAGGAGTGGTCAGATCTTCAACTATTTTCAGATTTTGTGAAAATTGACTATAGGACAAGGCAATAGAACGTATATTTATAAAGTATCGTTAGTGACCTGTTCATTACGACTATTTTAAAGTTCAAACGTTTTGGTAGAATTCGGAACAAAAAATTTGAATTGGTTTTTTTCATAAACCAAAAAAGCAAAATTAATTAATTTAATTTATTTATCAATCAACTTAGGATCATCAGACACACATATATTTGAAATACACTTACAAATCCAAAAATAATTACAATTAATATAGGTAATAATAATAACAATAGTAATAATATGCCCTCAATGTTAAATAAATATGTCAGATAGGTAGATGTGTAATGTCAAACAGAATATAAAATGTCAAAATGTCAAAATTAAATATTAAATTCATTATTTTATAATTTACATAATCATCATCAGCCTGATGAAGTCCACTGCTGAACATAGGCCTCCCCCAAAGAGTTCCATGACGAACGGTCTTGAGCCTTTTCCATCCACCGACTTCCCGCAACCTTAACAATGTCGTCGGTCCATCGGGTGGGGGGCCTTCCAACACTGCGTCGTCCGGTTCGTGGTCGCCACTCGAGAACCTTTGTTCCCCAACGGTTGTCGGTTCTGCGAGCTATATGGCCGGCCCACTGCCACTTCAACCTGCTAATTCTGAAAGCTATGTCGGTAACCTTGGTTCTTCTACGGATTTCCTCATTTCATTTATACAATAAATTAAATTAAATGTACATGTCTGTCATATTTATCATGGAACAGTTATATAGGTATTTACAATCAAACCTACTTGTGAAAACCCGTAGAATATTATTGGAGCTGGCCCGTGCCCTTCGCAGCAAGGATGTGCACCGCTTGCGCATGGTGCTGAAAAAGCAGTCGACGAGCGCCTTGGGGAACATCCCTGACGCACTAAGAAAGAAAGCACAAATCTAGGTGGTGGCTTTCGATCGTGGGTTTGAATCCTGGTCGTGCAGCAATGGATTTTCTATTAGGAAAAATGTATGTAAATAAATAATGAATAAATAAATAAATATTCCGGACCTATCACACATTGTCAACTGATCCCAAACTAGGCATAGCCTGTACTATGGGTACCAGAGACTGATATACATAATAGATAATATATTTAACACCCAGACACAGAAAAAACATCTGTGTTAGTCACAAATGTTTGTCCAGTGCGGGAATCGAACCCGCGACCTCTAGCGCAGAAGGCAGAGTTACTACCAACTGAGCTATGAGGCCATGTGTGCTATACTAGTGCACTCAAACGGTGACGGAAAAGATCGTGAGGAAACCGGCATGTCCTAGGACCTAAAAATTCGAACACATATTACATGTGCACGAAAAGAGCCTTTATGAGGCGCTTTTATTAATCCTTTTACTACACAGATTCTTTCACCGACAGTCATAGGCCCTTTTTAGCGACACCATTCGTCAAAGTGGTCACTGATCTAATACAAGATGTCCAAAAAAGAATCAATGACGACAAACAAGCAAGTAAACAGAGAAATAGCAATAAAATTCTTAAAAATAATCTATTTTTACTGGGCATCATATAAAGTAATACCGGATTGTTATTCGAGACGTGCGCGTAACTTTTCACAGCTTTTTCTGCTGACTGTGGCGCCGGACGATAGGCCGGAAGCTCACCTGAATTTTTATGAAACAAAAGAAAGTTTGCCGGAATAATCTGGAATTATGGAGCGAACCAATCTCGGATTATTTCCAAAGATGAATTGCTTGATTCGTTGGAATTCAATCATTTGAATATGTACCTACTGCCTTTGTACGTGGATCAAAAGTAATATCATAGCTTCGTACCCTTAATATTCATGTTCATATTCTTTATTGTTTCACGTTTGTAATACAAATGGTCTTTTATTAATGGAACACAAATCAGCCGTTATGGGTGGAAAAGAAAAAAACGGAGCCACAAACATCAATACAAAAATCTATGTTTATCTCAGTTTATGTGTATCCTCGGTGGCGAAGCGGGCTAGTGCCGGTCTGAGACGCAGGGGGTACGCATTTCGATTCCCGCTGCGGAAAAAATATTTGCATGGTATGAAAATATTTGTTCCGGGCCTGGGTGTTGTGGTAGGTACCATGGTACTCGTAGTTTCTGATACCCATGATACAGGAAATCCTAGTGTAGGATCAGGACTGTGTATGTGACTGTTGGGTGTTATTTATCTCCCTCTTTTAAATTTAAACCTGTTTGTCTATACTGTTAAACCAAAGAGGTTGAATGCAAAAAATAATCTATTTTTAAGTAAAATATCTCTATGTGTTTAACATACTATTATACTAGGAGGGCATGATTGGGTTCGTAATGACCAATAATCATGCAATCGTCTCGACTTTACACAAGTATGCTTACGTATGTCTGTTTTCCCGGATGAGTACAATCTAGGAGTCTTCAAATCTAGAGTGAATAAGTTCCTGGTAAAGCGTGCTCTATCTTAGGCCACATCTCACTTGCAAAAGTGAGATGGTGGTCAAACGCCTAACCATCACCAGTAAAAAAAAAACATGAAAAATTATTATTCTTATTTTAAATGCCGTTTCAAATACACAAGGATCTTCGGCTCCATTCAAACAATAATTGGAAATGACTTCACTCGAATTTTATTCTTTGTCAATTTTTACAATTCTCGAAGTGCTACTCAGAACAGAAAGTACGCGCCGTCGTCATTAGGCACACGTTCCACTATAGGAGGGTTTAGTTATGGACGCTGCTTTTTATCATGATAGAAAGAAAGAAAATACATTTATTTTGGACACACAAGCACAGCACAAACTAATAGAAAAGACACTATAGGTTACAATACAAAAAGTAGGTAGGAAACAAACAAAGTAGGTAGGAAGTAACAAAACTAGAGTATTCATTAGTCGGTGCCGAGTAATGAATACCCTAGTTTAGCCGAGGTAGTTAACAATTAAAAAAGAAAAGCTACAACTAAGGTGGCAAACAAGCTTGCAATACCAAAGGGATCAAGCGTTGCCGAAGTGTCTACACTTGGAAATTGGATTTTCTGACCCTGTGTAGTGGTACGGAATCCTCAGGAATCGAGTTTTCGCACATGAGCGTCTTTATTTATTACTAGCTTCCGCTCACGGCTTCGCTCGCTTGGTACCTACATAAAAAGTAGCCTATGTGCTACTCCAGACTATCATCTATATCTGTACCAAATTTCATCCAAATCTGTTCGGCGGTTTGGGCGTGATTGAACCACAAACATCCAAACTACCTCACAAATTTTCGCATTTATAATATTTTTCGTGTATCGAAACATGCTAACAGTAATTAAAAGATACTATTAGCGAACCCATATTTTGTCTGTTTGTGAGTATAGTTAGGTAACCCTTAATTATGAGCAAAATAGCACATCCCAGCGTTAATTTCTCGTCCCGTAGCTGCAACCATCCAGCCCACTAGCCGGTTCAAGCCAGCTATAACCAGTATCTATCTACTTTGTAATATTCGATTTAAATGCATGCTGCGGTGGCACCTGCTTATGTACCAACTGCTATTTCAGAGCGGATACGACTCGCTTAGTGATCGCATCTGTATTGGTTTTTTTCTCCGAGATTCATATCGGAGCTGATGGTTTTCTCATTTATGGAAGGTCCTATACAATCCAGTGAAATAATGTGGGGTTCAACTCACACCCAATGAAAATGAAATGAAAATGAAAAAATATTTATTTACTGCATAAACACACAATCTTAACTATACACAGTATACATACGAAATAATAATATGTTATATATGTGAGTGACAAATAAAATTACCAAATAGCCAATTAATGCGTTATACAGAGACTTAGTTACCGAAACTGTTTATCGAATGATCTCCACACTAGGCACGCCTGTATCGTGGAGACCTTTATACGGGTTACAATCATTATCATCGTCTGCATTTCCTAGTTATAACATAAAATTACTAAGTATTTGTGAAACATTAGTAATAAAACGAGTAATACATTATTACACTAAGAAATTAATTTAAAACACGAAATAAATATTTAAAAGGTTGAGCTACTGTTATGAAATGCAAGTAAGAATGTCCCCAGTTTCCTTGTATGACAGAGACAACAACCACTTTCTAACCACGAACCTTATTTCACTGAACGCTTTATCCTATAAATGAAAATTTTTGGCCACGGCGTTAACCATATAAACCTGTTTTGACAATTTTTTTTGAAACTATCATGGTAATGATACTTCCAGCTTAACTGCCTTTCTTCTTTTTCTTTACATACTATCATCTTTCTTCATAAATTTATAAACTAAATCGTATACCTATTACTGTTAACTTAACTTTTTTCTTAGCACGTACCCCTCTTGTTGTTAATTATATGTTAAAATAAAAATAAAAAATAAAAAAGCCTGTTTATTCCTTAACTAAAAAAAAAAATCATTTAACAATTCATGCAATTTTAATTCTTATGTCTACTTATTTATAATGTTAAAATAATATTTTTATATTTAATATTTAATTAATTTAGATTATTCATTTTATTTCCACCGTAAGGACCCCTCTCGGGTAAAGGCCTCCTCCAGTTCTTTCCAGCGATCGCGGTCGGTTGCCGCTTCAGTCCAGTCATGTGTTTTTAGGAATCTCCTTATTTCGTCGGACCATCTAGCCAGTGGCCTGCCAACTTTTCTTTTTCCATTTGGTCCTTTCCAAGAGAATAATTATATGTTACTTTGTTTAATATATCTGTGAAATGTATCTGTGTAATGTATCTGTGAAAAACTCCGTTGATTATGCTAATAATAATTTCCCATTAACTGCTCTAGTTATAATCAAACAGTGTATAAATAATATGTTTTAGCATAGTTGTTTGTTTTTCCTAATAAAATAAATAAAAGGTGTAGAATTTTCACTAAAAACGGGATATTTACCATGATTTGTAAGTTCATTTTTTTCACAGATTCGTGCGCCATGATCACGGAGTAAACTGAACTCTTTGTAGGTGGATCTTAATGTCATTGGCAGACAAATCTGTCTAACCTCGCTCTCACTCTTTTAATACTAACGATACAATACAACTCGTTTACGCTACTACCAGTCTTATTCGTGGTCTTAAACTCACAATCTATTTTCTAGCAAAATTCATCAGGGAAAGTTTAAGTTCGTTGTAAAATTTCTAATTAGTTTTAGTGATCCCATCTTTACACACATATTGTATGGATTTATACGAAGCCATAAATTTTGCTACGTTCATAGCGGTGCGTAGCGATAGTGCTACTTTCGTAGCGGTGCGCAGTTATAGTGCTACTTTCGTAGCGGTGCGCAGTGATAGTGCTACGTTTGTAGGTAGCGGTGCGTAGTGATAGTGCTACTTTCGTAGCGGTGCGCAGTGATAGTGCTACGTTTGTAGGTAGCGGTGCGTAGTGATAGTGCTACTTTCGTAGCGGTGCGCTGTGATAGTGCTACTTTCGTAGCGGTGCGCAGTGATAGTGCTACGTTTGTAGGTAGCGGTGCGCAGTGATAGTGCTACGTTCGTAGGTAGCGGTGCGCAGCGATAGTGCTACGCCGTAGCTAGTGTATTTAAGCGTCTCTTAGGAACTATTGAAATTACACGCGTTTGCCCCACAAGCTGATGGTACATGATGACGCGGACCAAGAAAGAACCAGTGATTAGTACTTCCTACTTAATATTATAAATGCAAAAGTTTGTTCAGGATGTTTGGATGTTTGTGGTTCAATCACGCCCTAAAGGCTCAGCCAATTTCGATGAAACTTGGAATATAGTTCTTTATCTAGTATAGAATAGGTATAGGCTACTTTTTATATAGGTACCACGTGAGCGAAGCTGTGGGCGGAAGCTAGTAAAAAATAAGCTAATGACCGTTATTCCCAATCATGGTGTCTACCAGGATGTCTATTCTTCCAGTTCTCCATACGCTCAGATACTTGACGATGTCTAGGTGGGTAGTCAGAGGCACGTCCAAATATTTTAAAGCAGCATTCCATACATGATCGCCGTTTATAAAATACTAACTGGCTTCCTAACGATGTTTTCCTCCACCGTTTTGATTGCATATTACATAGCTAAAGACCGTAACAATAATCTCTGTATGCGCTTAACCCCCCGGGAGGCACTGAGCACTGTGATTACACCAATTGTGATGTTAATTGGATCTGAGTTGGTGAAATATCGATCATGGAACGGAACTATTGCAGTTGTATTTAGGAGATAATGGTATCATATAGATAATGGTATGATATAGTATCTGTATGTGTTTATATAAATATATTTATATCATATTATATATAATATTGATATATTATATATTGTGTTATATATAATATTGATTATATTGATTTATCTATTTAATATACCTACTTTATTCTGTTTATAGTTAATAATTTTCTGCATAATTTAAGATACACCATCTTGCCCCTTCTTTAATCTTTTCAGTCCAGTCCATCCTAAGGTTGCCTGGCAGAGATCGCAATAAGACCGCCCATTGTATTGCCGTGTAAATTTGTAATTGTGATCTTATGTATTATTTCCGTGTGGTGATCACCCCACCGACGACATTGTGAAGGTTGCGGGAAGTCGGTGTATGGAGAAGGCTCAAGACCGTTCGTCATGGAACTCTTTGGGGGAGGCCTATGTCCAGCAGTGGACTTCTACAGGCTGATGATGATGATGATGATGATGATCAATAAAGTGTTATCTATCTATCTATCATTCCAGGTTCATGTTTACAGTAATTGTAGTAGAATAGTTTGTAAGGATATGTGATAAATGGGCTGTACAAAGTCAAAGGTTTTTATTTCAATAAAATCACTAGGATCACTTTGACCGTACCACTGCTTAATCCCGAAAATCCCGCGGATGCCGCTCGATTTACGTGTGGCATTAATCAATTATTTCGGGATCCTGGATCCCGTTTTAGCACTGCCTTCTCAAAATCAAAATAAAAGCAAAAAGTTTTTTCATTAGTACAATACAATCCATTTTGTTAGTCATCATCATCATCATAAGCCTGCAGAAGTCCTCTGCTGGAGATAGGCCTCATATATATAAATAATATAAATATAAATATTCCAGACATATTCACACGGCCAACTGATCCCAAACTAGGCATAGCCTGTACTATGGTGACCAGAGACTGATATATATAATAGATAAATATTTAACACCCAGACACAGAACAAACATCTGTGTTTATTACACAAATGTTTGTCCAGTGCGGGGATCGAACCCGCGACCTCTAGCGCAGAAGGCAGAGTTACTACTAACTGAGCTATGAGGCCTGTCGATATAATTTTGTTAGTAATTACTTAGAACCTATTATTAGTGAGATTTTGGAAGCTTACGTTATCTAATCTGAGTCATTTTGCGCTAGAAGATGACTTATATAAATTTTACATTTGGACTTCGTTAGTTAAATAAATAAATAAATATTCCGGACCTATCACACGGTCAGCTGATCCCAAACTAGGCATAGCCTGTGCTATGGGTACAAGACTGATATACCTAATAGATATATAGATATATATAGTTGATCACCCTCCGCACAAAATGACTCCAAATAGGAGAGGGACATCTCTCTCCGCAACTGTTTTTAGGATACTGTTATCTGCCGAACTCTGCTCGTGAGAGATACGGTTTTTTTTCCGGATGATGGTACGGAATGCTGCGTACATATGTAGGAAATCGTTTTCCCCGCTCTATCCCGAAACGTTTCAACGCCCACCCGTTTCCTAGCTCCGTATTTCCACGTGAGTACTTCCCGTGTTCCGTACCTACTTGCGTTGCAATAAAAAGTAATGTCACAAAAATCTGTCGGAGGGCGCAAAGCGATCCGGATAGTTTTACGGATTGGCGAATTTGTTTATCGTGACCGGCGCCCGTCACTGGAATCTGTATATGGTGGTGGCTGTAGTAAAAGGAGTAATTGGTTTTTTTTTTCGTTTTGGGAAACTTTAACTTGACTATTCCATGGTAACCAGATAATTCTTTACTTCTTTCACATCGAATGTCAATCAAAAACGACTCAGTTGTTAGAATGCCTAAAGTGTCAAAATGGCCATTTAACTGTCATTTTGAAGTCAGGTCCGCAGCGGGTATCAAAGCTGAGGTCAATCTGACGCCCATTTGCTTGCTTACTCTCTTGTCACTGATTCTATTTTGGTCAACCTGTATTAGGCCAGTGACCAGGTTGAGGTATGATGGCCCTGAAAAGGGCTTATGACCGTCGGTGAAAGAATCAGTGTAGTGAAAGAATTAAAGTGCATCTTGGAGGCTCCTTTCGTGCACAACAAGCGCGATCAAACGCTCGTGTAGACGCATTTGTGTCTGAGTAAGATCATCGATAGAACAAACATTGCGTGCAATAAAACTAGGTATATAAGTATCTCTAAAATACCCACAAACCTTCAGTAAGCCTGCAAAATCTAGGTTTTAGCAAGTGCACTCAAAGATGCTTACAAACGTGATTACAGCGCAATGCCACACGTTCTATTTCTCCAAATCTACTTACCACTATGCTTTACCGATTTTGAACCGTATTTTGAAGTGCTTTAGGTAAGAGTTTTCAAAGTATTTTAAAAATAGCGATATGCTTGTATAAAATATGTTATCCTACTAATATTAGATATGCGAATGTTTGTGAGGATGGTTGTATACTTAAGGTTCAATCACGCTGTAGCGGCTCAACTTATTTCGAAGAAACTTGTAATAGGTAAAGTTCCTTACTAAGAATAGCATATAGGCTACTTTTTATCTAGGTACCATGCGAGAAAAGCTAGTTATCTAAATGATCTATTGAATAAACTTAAAATACGTAAACTTTTCAAGTTACAAGATACAATAAAATATTCATAAATACATTAAAGAAATCTTGCTACGATTCTGCTATGATTTGCTTTATTCACTCTCATCACATTCCTCATAATGGTTCAATGGTTCTTTATTTATAATAAAAAAATTACATGTTATGTTGATTAAATTTAGATTACCTATAGGTACTTATGCTAATCAATTATAATAATTTGTAATTAAATATACACAATAACATAATTAAATAAGAGGCAAACAACACAACCATTTTAATTAAAATAACAATAAAATAATTCAATACAATTATAATTAATTAGATGTCATTTTGAATCTATGAATTCATCAAAACTATAAAAAGTTTGCTCGATAAGCCAACGTTTTAGGCGACACTTAAATATACGATTGTTTGCAGCCACTTTGATACACATACACTATTGTACACCTGTTGTACCACACATTATTTATATCATTTTTAAACCCAATTGTGTCGCATTCCGAGTTATTACGGTACAGTTTCACCACATTCGATAATCTGCAAGTTCCCGCGAGATGTGGGTCAAGAGAACTCGGTCTTAGGGGGACTTCACACTGTGTGCGACTTTACACCGGAGAGTTAATAAAGTTTTTTATACTACTAATGTAGCAAACAGGCATACAGCCCATCTGTTGGTAAGTGGTTACCGTAGCTGATGAACGCTTGCAATACGAGGCATCACGCTCGCGTTGCTGACCCAAAACCTCCGCTTACTCACCGTAGGAACACAACAATATTTAATAAATAAATAACACCCAACATTCACTTAGTAGTCATTGTCTACAGTCTACATAGCCCTAAACCTACACTAGGATTGCATGTCTTGGGTATCAGAAACTACGAGTACCACGGTACCACAACACCTGTTATTTGCGGAACATATATTGCAGATAATGCAAACAATTGTCCCGCAACGGTAATCGTACCCGCAACCCTTGCATCTCAGACGGGCACACGTCCACTGCGCCACCGAGGGCGTCAAATGAATTCAATCAATTTGAAACAAATAATGTTATATGCGATTTGCGATCTTCTGTAAAGCGGAGGTACCTTCCTAGACGGGCTGCTCCAATTTAGAGCCAGAAAATGTCGCTGTGCCCTACCTCTACTATTGATGGCACACAATCTAGGCCATGGTGGCCCCGGCTGAAGAATAGGCCCTTCCATATCTACCTATCCGCGGATTTCGTAAAAGGCGACTAAGGGAAAAAAGCTAGAGGATGGGCAGCAGCGTCCCTCATTTTAACAACGGTAGCTCTAACTGCGCTCGCCAACCCGCATGCCCAGCGTGGTGAGTATGGGCAAATCCCCCCACATGTTAAGGAATTTGCTCTGTCTGTGGGGGAGGCCATGTTCAGCAGTGGACGTCGTAAGGCTGAAATGATGATGATGATGAATGTAGGAGCCTTCTTTGAACCCCTGCGAATCCACGGACTATCTCTGTGATATCTTTTAAAATAGATATGTTACTTAGAGATGGTTGGTAGATAAACACAGAATCAAGAATTCGAAGACATGTGACATGTGCACCAAAGGAGCCTCTAAGAGGCGCACTTTAACTGGACTGGCCTTCTTCCGACTGTAGCCTTAGTTGGACTGGCCACATTTTGGACAGCTCAGTTAGTATTAACTCTGCCTTCTGCGCTAGAGGTCGCGGGTTCGATCCCCGCACTAGACAAACATTTGTGTGATGAACACAGATGTTTGTTCTGAGTCTGGGTGTTACATATTTATCTATTATGTATATCAGTCTCTGGTACTCATAGTACAGGCTATGCCTGGTTTGGGATCAGTTGACCGTGTGAATATTTATTTATTTATTTATTTATAGTCACCGACCTAATACGACCCCAAAAAAGAATCAGTGAAACGACAAGCAAGCCAATTTGGATTACAAAATTTTAAAATTATCTTTACAAATTTTAGCTGTTCGTCTACCCGACTTCGCAGAAGGAGGTTAATGTTATTTGAAAGTTAAAGTCAGTCAGTCAATGATAAAATTATGATACCAACCATATTTATTGTCAACAATCGCAATAAAAACACCATCATACATACACCTTTGCACTCACACATCCATCACTCCGCTCTGTTATTTGTATGCATGTGTGTGGAACAACACATGCACTGTTGTTCCCCTGTTGTATACGCTTTGCTTACGCGGTACCACAGAATAAACAGTAGTTATTTCGCCAAAATCTTTCACTCCAGTGCGATGTCAACGTAAACAGCAACACCATGTATAAATCTGTTTGCTTGCGTGCGACATTGTAACTTAATCTAGGTGAAAAAAGCTCAATTTCATTCAACAAAATTTGATATTCACCATAGTAGAGATTAGTCAATATCTTCTTTCTTTGAATTTATCTGAACTCAAATGGGAGTTGAGCTATGTTGAAGCTAATATCTGTGTGGTAAAGCTCGTTTTTGATTGACAGGCGATAGTGACACAGGCATAGTGCGGTTGTGTGCGTGCGGTCGGGGGAGTTGTTTGAGGGAACTACCTGATGGATTGTTTTTCCCTCTCTAGACGTGATTTCACGTTATGTAGTGGCTGGATGTGGATTTATGAGGCCTTTTTATCGGCTGGTATTAATTTTTGGGGGAAATGTGGGCTACCTGCTCTGTGTTGTGGCATTTGCCTCCGCAACCAAAACCGAGCGCCATGGTATTCGTTGTATTCCAACACACGCGTTCCTATTATTGAGTTGAGCTTTTAAGTTTTGTAATGAATATAAGTCTTACTTATGTTTCGGTTATTATCACATCATTGATGATGGAATCAGTGCGTGTTGCCAGTGATGACTTATGGCACTGAGACTTGGTCGTTCACTATAGGCCTCATATACAAGCTCAAAGTCGCGCAACGTGCTATGGAGAGAGCTATGCTCGGAGTTTCACTACGTGATAAGATCCGAAATGAGGAAATCCGTAGAAGAACGAAGGTCACCGACATAGCTCTCAGAATTAGCAAGTTGAAGTGGCAGTGGGCAGGCCATATAGCTCGCAGAACCGATAACCGTTGGGGAGTAAAGGTTCTCGAATGGTGACCACGAACCGGGTGACGCAGTGTTAGAAGGCCCCCCACCCGATGGACCGATGACATTGTAAAGGTTGCGGGAAGTCGGTGGATGGAAAGGGCTCAAGACCGTTCGTCGTGGAACTCTTTGGGGGAGGCCTATGTCCAGCAGTGGACTTCTACAGGTTGTTGATGATGATGATGATGATGGAAAAGATGATCGAAATGAAAATTATACATAATGATGTTGATGTTGATAATCTTATAATCTTTGTATTTTTGTTTCAGATATATGTCATGCGCTGAATTCACAAGCTATGCTATCAGTCACACGTAAGTGAAAAACAAAATTATTAGAAAGTTATGATTTTCGAGCTCATTTATTGTTGGCGTTTAAACACTTACACACATTAATATGTAACGTGGTCGTAAAGCATATATTGTGGATACTAATAAAGAGTAACTTAGTAATATTACGTCAATATACTCGCTTTTTGAGAGGGGCCATAGTTGCTAACTTTCAAATTAATGTCATACAGCGATCTGAGTGATATTGTGCTAAAGGTACACTTCCAAGCAAAGCGACGTCGGAGACAATGTTGTCGCTGCTCTGGAATGCTCCCACACACATTTAAATAGTAGGTACTTTATACTCTTGCTCTATCAATTGTCACTTCAGAGTCTCTGCGACAGACAATGATTATTGCCGGAGTCGCTTTGCTTGGAAGATTACTTTACTGAGCACTAGATACGAGGCAAGTTAGCGAGTCAGTTCATTTGATAGTTTTGCTTTTACTGACCCACATACGAATATATATTTGATGATAGTTTTGGGTCCACAAGCTGCTGTATAAGGTTCTGGGTGCCAATTTTACTAATTTACACTACTAATCTTTTCAGTTAGAACTATGGTATGCCGACCGCGGTTCAAATATGACCGAAAAGGCCATTCTACTAAACTGACTGCATTGAAACGTGTCTTAAGCGGAAACAAAGTTGATCTGCAGCTGAAATGCAGCTGCAAACATTATTTAGTACGCATGGGTCAAAAGTTTTTCCGGAATAGGAGCTGGCGATCTTATGATGTTTGAATGAGTTACTAGAATGACCTTCCAATAACATTCGATCGATCGTTTGCTTTGAAACGTAATTACAGCTGGATCGTTATTCAATAGCAGTATACGATACCTCTTTTAAACAGATGAAAGCTTTCGTCATGTAGAAAGGATGAACGAAAGAAGATTGACGAAACAGGTGTATAAGGCGAGTGTGAATGGAACCGTTGGAAGAGGAAGACCTAGGCGTACGTTTAGCGACCAAATCGGTGACGTTTTGGACAAAGGCCAGGTCAAGACGAGTACAATCTAGGAGTCTTCAAATCTAGAGTGAATAAGTTCCTTCTGGTAAAGCGTGCTCCATCTTAGGCCACATCTCACTTGCAAAAGTGAGCTGGTTGTCAAACGCCTAACCATCTCCAATAAAAATAAAAATAAAAAAATAAAAAAAAGAGTACCCTAAACCGACGAGCATGTATGAGGAACGTAATGAGAGTGAATGAAGCGAAAGAGGTATGTCAGGATCGTAGCAAGTGGAAGGCCGTGGTCTCTGCCTACCCCTCTGGGAAATAGGCGTGATTTTATGTATGTATGTATGTAAAGCTTTCGTTTAGCTGCGTTTCGATTAAAAAGTTTGTTAGTAGAATTGACCCCCTGTACAGTGTCAGATTGGGTCGTTCACATTCCCCAAATACGACTCGTGCATTTTCAAATTTCCGCTATATCCTCGTTTAATTAAAAGTGAAATCAGCACGCGCACTTATGACGGCTGCATATAATGTTTTTCAAGCTATAAAAGCTAAATTTGGATAAAGTAAAAGTAAGTAAAGTAAAAATATTTTTATTGACATAATAACATTTCACAATCTTATTTGTATCCATAGGCTCCTGAACTAGTTTTAAACTGTATTTCAAGAGCCAGTGGTTTCTCCTAGTTAATGTAAAACTAAAATTATTGTTGTTTAAATGTTTAAATGATGTTTAAATTGATTTTCACCAGAAGAGATAAAATCGGTAGCAACGCCCGCGCTGAAGCTATGATTCGTACACGTTACTTTGTGTTCATCGTTTTTGAAAGAAAAAAAGAAAATACATTTATTTTGGACACACAAGCACAGCACAAACTAATAGAAAAGACACTACAGGTTACAATACAAAAAGGTAGGTAGGAAACAAAACAAAAGTATGTAGGAAGTAACAAAATTAGGATATTCATTAGTTTTAATTTTTGCAATTCCATCACTCAAACATCCTTCGAGAAAGACAATCTATTCATTTATACCGTTATCTTGCGTTGCGGCGAGACTCAAACTTCAAGCAATCCCGCAAGTTGCCGGCCGACAATTACCGAACGAATAATTTATTCAGTTGTATCCATCATCCTACATCCCTGGTTATTCGTCTCTTGGGTCGGGTCTGCTTGTACTTGCCAAAAGCGATTAACTGAACTACTTCAACTGAAGACACAGTATAAACTGACCAGTGTGTTACTAATTTACTAGGGATGTACAGTTCAGTCAACAAGCTGGATTTGTAGGCCACTATAGAACCTTTTCAAAATAAATTATTGACGTCATACCCTTTTGCGGAGACATCTTCCACTCCTCGAACAATTTTAAAAATTGAAATCTTCTGTAAAATTGTAACTGACTTGCTACTCGCTGCAAAAGTTGCTGTTACTAGCAGCGCTTAGCGGCCGTTCTCCGTTTTGGAAACCAGGGCTTAAGCCTGTCCCATTTTAATTCTGCGGGTATAAATAAACTCGCTAAATAGAATATCTATTACCGCTTTTTGAAGGGAACTCTGCGGGGAATAGGTGTATTTAATATTCACGCAAAATAACACAAAATTCTAGGCAACGATGTCGTAGATTTGATAGATAATAAGATTTGATAGTTAACAAGACTGATCATCGGAGTCCTTATTTAAAAGGTTTGGGCATTACGAGTAGGTATTTATTGGTTGACACAGAGCGAGTTCTGGCAGCCACTTCCGTGTCCTGAAATTACTATATTCGACGAATTCAAACATTTACTTGGAGTCTCATATGAAAGAGCTTTGTACATGCATTCCAAAAAGATTTTATTTTTATTCTAGGCCATATGATTTTTGAGATACAACGAAAATAATACCATTCAATACAATGAAACGTGAGTTCGAACGTGAGTTCAAGTAAGATTGGATATTAGTTAAAACATGCTTAAGATTAACTTAAAAGATCATCTTATTTGTGCCACCAACTTTTACCAGACACGGGGGTCTCAGTTCGGGGCGCCGCACTAGTATATTATTAAGATCACCACAAAGCTAGAACCGCTTAAAATAAAAACACCAGTTCCTAGTGCGCAAATCGCTTAAACATATACAGAGTGATTTTTATGAGCAGCGCAAACACCTAATGAGAGAAAATGTTTGCAATTCACAGCTCAGCGGGCCGCGGCCCGGCGTTTCTTGAAATCTCCGAATCGCGACTTGATTGCAGCATTGCTGATGCGAATTTTTGATACAAATATTTTTTGTCAAACATTCTGCGGTAAGCTTCCATTTTGGTAATAGGTGAGATGCTATAGTGAATGTTTTTACACTGCATGAAGAATATGACATGAAGATATTTTTGAGAGATAATAAGTTAACCTACTCTGAAATATAAAATATGGAGAAAAAGTAATTTATTGATATATGGAGATTAAAGTGATCCTAGTGATTTTATTGAAATAAATGCCTTTTGAGTTTTTGACTTTTAAAGATGAAAAAATTAATTTCATGAATACATAAAAATAACAAATAAAAATAAATGAAACAAGATTAGATAAATTTTATTTACAGAAAGAAACTTAAAACGAATACAAGTTAATATTTACAAAATACACAAGAAACAGTTGAGCCATCTAAAGACCGTTACAAACGATCTATAGATAGCTCAACTGATCCAGATCACTACCAGTCGGAAGCGTCCCCAAGACGCTGGCGGAATTGTCACGCTGGATGGCAATGCTAATTCGCTGGGCCAAATAAGAGCCAGCTCTCGGGTCACGCGTCGCTTCGATCAGACGTCCTGATATTAGATTAGATTGTTTTATGTACTTCTTCATCTTCTTCTTGTGTCACTGATTATTTCTTGGTCATCCTGTATTAGGCCAGTGACCAGGTTGAGGTATGGTGGTCCTGAAAAGGGCCTATGACCGTCGATGAATGAATCAGTGTAGTGCAAGGATTAAAGGGCGCCTCTTAGAGGTACTGACATCTTACTATATTAATATTATAAATGCGATAGTTTGTGAGGATGTTTCTATGTCTGGATGTTTGTGGTTCAACTTTGCCGTAACAGCTCGACTGATTTTGCTCGAACTGATTTTGCTGGCTGGATTTCGATGAAACTTGGAATAGATAGAGTTCTTTACATATTACAATATAGTCTTCTTTTTTATCTAGTTACCACTCGTGCGAAGCCGATGGCAAAAGCTAGTAGTAATTAATTTATCTTTTAAATCTAACTTACTTATTGTCAAAGTTTTGATTTGCTGGGTTCAAAACGAAATTCAGCACAGAGTTTGTCCAATTTAATGTTGAAAAAATGAGGGACCCTCATTTTAACAATGATAGCTCTAACTGCGCTCGCCAACCCGCATGCCCAGAGTGGTGAGTATGGGCAAATCCCCCCACATGATAAGGAATTTGCTCTGTCTGTGGAGGAGGCCATGTTCAGCAGTGGACGTCAAACGGCTGAAATGATAATAATAATAATAATAAATATTCCAGACATATCACACACGGTCAACTGATCCCAAACTAGGCATAGCCTGTCCTATGGGTACCAGAGACTGATATACATAATAGATACATATTTAGTTATAAGTAGGAACTGTAATTTTCGGAGGAGGGCGTTAACACTCGCGACACAGTTTTTATAACTACTGCGGTTGTTATCGTTTCTCTATATTTTTATTTCTCTGTTTTTTGTTCCGAAATAAAAGTTATTTTGATTTTTTGATTTGATTTGATATTTAACACCCAGACACTGAACAAACATCTGTGTTAGTCACAAATGTTTGTCCAGTGCGGGAATCGAACCCGCGACCTCTAGCGCAGAAGGCAGAGTTACTACCAACTGAGCTATGAGGCAAGTCAATGATGATGATGATGAATGTTGAAAAATCAGATAACAAGGTCGCCCTTAGCCTCAGTCGCCATTTCAAAAACAGCCAGTGTAGCTCGTTCGGCAATGACATCTATTTCCGTGTCAAAGGGTGAGCTCAAATCAAGAGGGCGGCAATCGCATCGTGCCCTTCAAACTAGCCCGCGCCGCCGCCGATTGAATGGCTCACAAAGGGGACAAGAATTTATATTACAGTCGAACTGATAGCGTGGATGACACTTTTTGATAATACCCTTTTCTTCGAATAGGGTAGCTATTTATTTCTGGCAGCTTTCCTGGAATATAGGAGTATTATTTATTAAAAATCTTATTTTTTCTTAAATTTTTACATTCATCATCATCATTTCAGCCGTACAACGTCCACTGCTGAACATGGCCTCCCCCACAGACAGAGCGAATTCCTTATCATGTGGGGGGATTTGCCCATACTCACCACGCTGGGCATGCGGGTTGGTGAGCGCAGTTAGAGCTATCGTTGTTAAAATGAGGGACGCTGCTGCCCATCCCCCAGCTTTATTCCCTTGGTCGCCTCTTACGACATCCGCGGATCGGTAGATATGGAGGGGCCTATTCTTCAGCCGGGGCCACCACGGCCATTTTTTACATTAAAAATGATGTATTTATATTATAATGGAAATACTCATACGGTGAAAGGCCAAGTGTGCTCACCATTAGACGGACTACCATCTTACAATGATGAGATGTGATTTGTATTCGAAAGGAGCCTCTTAAAGGCGAATTTAATTCTTTCACTACACTAATTCTTTCACCGACGGTTATAGGCGCTTTTCATGGCCACCATACCTCAACCCGGTCACTGACCTAATACAGGAGGACCAAGAAAGAATCAGACACGACAAGAAAGAATGAAGATCAAAACGAGAGTTAATGAACACTCTCGGCTTCCGTATGTGACATGTCCAGAATATTTATTTATTTTTTCTTCACTTCCGTACATTTACTTCATTTGAGAGCATTTATATGAAAGATTGTTTAAAAAATGTTTTGTACTGTTAATTTTGTTATAATATGTTGTGTTATGGCAAATCAGAAATATTTTAAAGTCTCTACGAAATTGTGCAATATTTAAAATGAACGACCAAATCGCTAGCGACCTCAAAATGGTTTTAGTTATGTCCACAGAATTCCAGATTCTTATTCAGAAACAGAATTTGTTAGTCGACCTAGACACAGTGCCAAGTAAAACTTTTTTAATGCTATACTTTAGTACTCTATGCTAGCAGATGCTACCTGACCGCAATCCCCTTGTGGGTTCGAACTGGGCAAAGTTGCCACGCGTTCTGTAAGTAGATATATGGCCAAATTTAAGGTATGTCCTGTACATAAAGTAAGTCATTTCCTGAATTTATAACAACACAATTAATAAAATGAACACCTCAGTCTGAATGATTCGAACCCACTATGCTAAATGAATTAACCCCCTGCGTTCTACAAGATGCCCTATCCCAAATTCAAAATGCAAAAGGTTTTATTTCAATAAAATCACTAGGAACACTTTGAAACGTCATAGAAACTAGGTGAAGCTATGCCTGTTCACGCTATGCAATTGAAAATTCTGAAGTTCTAGGTTTTTTTTGGTTCCGGTGATTTTGTAATGAGTGAAAAACCGCATGGCTGTGCATGGAGGAGTGTTAGTGCCGACACTAATGTTTGGCAGTGAAAGTTGGGTATGGCAGAAAAATAATGAAAGTAGGATAAATGCAGTGGAAATGAGAGCTTTGCGAAGTATGTGTGGAGTAACTTTGAAAGATAGAGTGAGGAACAGTGTGATAAGAGAACGTTGTGGAGTGAAAAAAGATATAGTGAAAGAAAGGTATGCTGAGATGGTTTGGTCATGTAGAGAGGATGAACGAAAGAAGATTGACGAAACAGGTGTATAAGGCGAGTGTGAATGGAACCGTTGGAAGAGGAAGACCTAGGCGTACGTTTAGTGACCAAATCGGTGACGTTTTGGACAAAGGCCAGGTCAAGAGTACCCTAAACCGACGAGCATGTATGAGGAATGTGATGAGAGTAATTGAAGCGAAAGAGGTATGTCAGGATCGTAGCAAGTGGAAGGCCGTGGTCTCTGCCTACCCCTCTGGGAAATAGGCGTGATTTTATGTATGTATGAAAAACCGCTTCTCCAGATGTTTAGTTATACAACCGTATGCGAGAAAAAGTCAGTAAAACTTTCAAATAAAACTCTATTCCCTCCTCAGCAAGATTCTGCGACACATGTGACGAATGATGCTCAAACGCGAAGATGATTCCTCAACCCGTGACAAGCCCCACTTTATGGGGCGGTTTATGGCTGTAATAAATGGGGTTTAATTTAAAATTTTAACGCCGCGGCCATTTATTAGCTTGGGAAGCTCCATCGATGTGGATTTCTATTGAAAACTAGTGATTTTGAAAAGGCTGTAGATAGAGTTTTAAAGTAGAGCACGCTTAAATTATAATGAGTATATTTTTATCAGGGACTGAATTAACGCAAAATTGGGATACCCTTATTTTCAGATATGACGTATCAATAATTATTTATTTATTTATTTAATCTTTAATGCACACAAGAAACAATGTACAAAAAGGTGGGCTTAATGCCAAGGCATTATCTACCAGCCAGCCTGATTGGGTAGAAACAGGAGGTTGGCGTGCGACAGATTGTTTAACTTAACTAAAAACTATACTATATATAACCATACACTATATTTAAATATGTATATATATATAATACACTGCAATAGATTAACAGATAGTACAAAACAGTATTTTATTAACATGTGCTAGATGTTCTTAAGGAAATGTTCACGAGTTAATCGTTTAAATGAATCTTTGGAGTCAACTTTTTTGATATTATACGGAAGTTTATTCCAAAGTCTTACTGCTACAACGGATAAGGAGTTGCCACGAAAACAAGTGCTATGCTCAGGGGTATCAAGGAGGAGGTTGTCAGACGATCTAAGAGGGTTGTCATGCGTATCACACCGGAATCGGAAACGAGATTTCAGATATTCAGAAGAAGAAGGATCTTTGAGAACTGAGAAAAGGATGCAAAGGATTCGCAGATTCCTGCGATCTCGGATGGGGAGCCATCTAAGTTTGTTTCGGTAGCGGCTTATATGGTCATACTTGCGCAGACAGTAAATAAACCGTATGCCAGTATTTAGGAGGCGATATTTAGGAATTATTGATATTTTTGGATACCGATATATTAAAATATATCGGTATCCAAAAAATATCGATAGACTGAATTATGGTATCACTATATTATGGTATCGAAATATAAGGGTACCAAAAATAGAGGTTAACTGAAAAATATTAATATAATAATGGTAGCGTCAACGGGCTATGGAGAGAGCTATGCTTGGAGTTTCACTACGTGATAAGATCCGAAATGAGGAAATCCGTAGAAGAACTAAGGTGACCGACATAGCTCTCAGAATTTGCAAGTTGAAGTGGCAGTGGGCAGGCCATATAGCTCGCAGAACCGACAACCGTTGGGGAGTAAAGGTTCTCGAATGGCGACCACGAACCGGGCGACGCAGTGTTGGAAGGCCCCCCACCCGATGGACCGACGACATTGTGAAGGTTGCGGGAAGTCGGTGGATGGAGAAGGCTCAAGACCGTTCGTCATGGAACTCTTTGGGGGAGGCCTATGTCTAGCAGTGGACTTCTACAGGCTGATGATGATGATGATGATGATGATGAATGGTAGCGTTATTTAACCCAAATATTCCTGCATCCCCCACGGCGGCGTATTAAGTGAACTTGACTTTGGAAAAAGATTATTTTTTACTCTTAACGACAAAATTTTAAAAATTCGAACGACGACACTCCCCAAGCGGGGCCTCTCGCCCGCTCTCGTCTTGTGATTTCGGTACCGAAATAAGATATGGGTTAAATAACGATACCCAATGAAAAGGTTGAGAATATGATATCGCTAATTTAGGCTGGTTAAATAAAAAAAAAACAACCGTTTCAAGTCCCTGATTTTTATACAGAAAATGTAAGTAATGAGTATTTTTCTGAAAACATGTGGCCAATATAAAATAAAAATAAACTCTCTGACAACTCAAGTCGTCATAGCTAGGGGATCCCGGGTTAGCTAGAGAACCAATTTCCAGATGCAAAAGAAGTTAATGAGAGGCCTAACGATGTCTTCGCGTGCGCATATAGATTACAAGATAAAGTGCGTGGTAAAGCCCCGGTTACACTTTAGCGCCCACCGTAATTTAACGTCCTTAATTTACTAGTGACGTAAAAGGTATATTGCCATGAAAAAAAATATAGGTTACTTAGAATTTATTTACAGAAAGAAACTTAAAACTAATACAAGTTAATATTTACAAAATACACAAGAAACAGTTGAGCCATCCAAAGACCGTTACAAACGATCTATAGATAGCTCAACTGATCCAGATCACTACCAGTCGGAAGCGTCCCCAAGACTAGGTTACTTTGTAAACTAGTTTTATGTCAAACAAATTATTTAGGTACGTCAAAATAATATCACACTAAATAAATGCGAAAGTCTATTTGTCTGTTGTAACGTATTCACACTTTAAATGGCTGAATCTATCTTGATTTAATTGGATATGGAAATAGCATATGGCTATGGGCTACTTTTTATTCGAGTAAAGGAATACAGTAGAAGCGTTTATTTCAATAAAAGCACTAGGATCACTTTGAAACGTTTTCGAAACTAGGTGAAGCTATGCCTGTTCCTCGCGAACAAGCCTAGAAGAATCAGGCAACAAACGGCTTGGTGCCTTTAATTTTTTTCGATAACTTTTTTCACTAAAAGTAATGTGGTGCCGATCAAACTAGGTGAAGATCAACGGAAAGTAAAGTTTTCGACTTACATGAGAGGACTCAAGACTGCTAGTCGTGGTACTCTTTGTAATCAGTGTTCAATTGATTGGTGATCAAGAAAGAACTAACTCTAAAAAACTGTAAAACAATAGACATTTCCTAGGGCCATGACTGAAATCCAATCTCACATGCTCACTTTATCACAACCACCGAGCTGAATGTTTTGGTCCATTTTGACTAAAACATTCTATTCGGCACCGCAATCTATACCCTTAGCACTAATTTTTGTCGTCCTCGTATCGTTAGTATTTAATTTCAGCCATCAGTCGTCCACTGGTTTGTTATTGGTAAACTTCGAATATAAGGCCTGTCATTTTTAGATAATTTCCGATTAATATTGAAGTAATTACATATAAAAAAAGAGTAAAGGTAAAAGGTTGTAAAGGTTGGGGAGTAAAAGTTCTCGAATGTTGACCACGAACCGGGCGACGCAGTGTTGGAAGGCCCCCCACCCGATGGACCAACGACATTGTGAAGGTTGCGGGAAGTCGGTGGATGGAGAAAGCTCAAGACCGTTTGTCGTGGAACTCTAGGAGAGGCCTATGTCCAGCAGTGGACTTCTACAGGCTGATGATGATGATGATGAATTACATATTTAAACTTAAAAGTCGTGACCCTCACGACGGGGCTACATAAGGGTTCCTTTTAGACTTTTTGTTAACGGAACCCAAATATAGGCTCACGTCTAACTCACGACACTATATACCCTTTCGATCATCGACATAGGTCTCATTGTAAGGTTTCAAATATGATATTCAATATTATGTACTTAATTTCGCAGCCTAGTTATTCTCGATAAGTTTAGAAACTGGTGCTACGGCCCAGATTGAAAACGATTCTGGAAAAACCTTATCAGATCATCCGAGGATGGAATTCTAAAAATATTCCTTCCCACCCTGATTGTATTGATCAGAATCCAGTGACTACAGCGTGTCTGTGGCACCTGTAATGAATTCCTCTGGCATAATGAGCAATATCAGTGAACTAGCTTCCGCCCGCGGCTTTGCTCGCGTAGTACCCGGATATGTTATTCCAGGCTTTTTACTACATACATGCCGTTCATTCTAATCCATTCAATGTGTAGTGGTTGAGTAAAATATATTTTCACATCTTTAAGTATTTTCGCATGTTAATAAATACTACTACCATGCTACCCATGGCTTCGCTCGCAAGGTACTCGAGTAGTAGTAGTCAAGTAGCCTACGCTCTTCATAAGGGTTTTAGCCTACTTTTTTCATATAAAAATACCATCTGATCCATACTGACTTCACAGTGGGTGGAGTGTAAAAATATAAACGACTAAGAATACCAAGGTGTCTGCGAAATAGTGTTTGCGCCGGTTGTATACAGCAAAGCTAGAAATCTTGGTAATAACATTTAGTGATACAGCTCCATAATTGCTTTAGCAATAATTTAGTCTACGCTGACTGACAACAGTCCCAGAAACTGCGAATTGCTGTTTTCGCATCGATAAATTTCGCGGAACATCCCTAGAGACAGCTCAGCCTGTTGTGTACAGCTTTGATCTCATTCGGCCGCAGGCATTCGTCTTGTACGATTAATACATCATACATTCATCGTCATCATCATCATTTCAGCCGTACGACGTCCACTGCTGAACATGGCCTCCCCCACAGACAGAGCAAATTCCTTATCATGTGGGGGGATTTGCCCATACTCACCACGCTGGGCATGCGGGCTGGTAAGCGCAGTTAGAGCTATCGTTGTTAAAATGAGGGACGCTGCTGCCCATCCCCTTGCTTTTTTCCCTTATTCGCCTCTTACGACGCGGATATGTAGATATGGAGGGGTGGATGGGCCTATTCTTCAGACGGGGCTACCACGGCCACATCATACATTAACAAGGTAATATTAAAATATGAATATGAACGGCGACCACGAACCGGCCGACGCAGTGTTGGAAGGCCCCCCACCTGATGGACCGATGACATTGTAAAGGTTGCGGGAAGTCGGTGGATGGAAAAGGCCGTTCGTCGTGGAACTCTTTCGGGGAGGCCTATGTCCAGCAATGGACTTCTACAGGTCGATGATGATGATGATAAACCACTTATAAGATAGTATACATATTATTAATACAAATGTAGCAATATTATAAAAGTACATCCAACATACTCCAAAAAGCTTGATGACATCTGTCTAAGCGTGTCTTGATGGTAGTTGGCAATTTGCCTTCACAAGATTCAAATAAATCAGAGAAAACTCAGTAGTCTAGCTCTGCAGAAGTTTTTCTTTGATGTTACTCGTTGCTTTTGATGTTTCGTTCATTATCCAATCGATAAAAAATCGAACAATACCTTCCCAGCCCATACAGTCATTTCGATTATGGCCAATGTCGCTAGTACGAGTATCGCGGAAAATGTCAGATCCTGTGTCCTGTGTTACGGTAACTACGCTCTTTCTGCTAAAGAAAGAAAGAAAGAAAATACATTTATTTAGGTCACACACAAGAACAGCACAAACTAATAAGAACAAATACAGACACTACAAGGTATAAAGATGTAAGAACAAACAGAGTAAGTATACAGGTAGTGACATAATTAGGGTATTTCATTAGTCCGTGCTGAGGTGCATGTATGTGCCACAAAAGGTCCCATCTCAGCTTTAATGCCGCACACGAAGTGTAGCGGCGCAGGTTTTCAGATGGGACCCCTGTTAAAGGTATTTTGTAACTCATTGCTGGGGTCGACGGTTGTAATGGTTGTAAAACAAGGTAAGGCACAGCGAGATTTTCTAGCTCTGTATTTGAGCAGCCCGTCAATTTTGTACAGTTGCAAAGAGCTTGCTAGCTCTTGTCACAACGTTTCGAAGCACCCAATATTGATACGTAGAGCTCGGATGCTTTGAGTTTGTTCTTTCAAGGTGAGTAGTCGGTCAGTGCAACAAACATTGCGCCGGCCGGCAGCCGGCAGCCGGCAGCGGTGGCGGAAATCGAATCGTCTGCCGGCCGCCTTCGTGCCGGCAGGTGTCGGACAAATCACACGCTTCTCGGACCACTTGATAATAACTGAGCCGTATGGAGGCACATAGCCTCTAGCTACCTATGTTTTGCATACAATGAATACCTACATAGTTCAATTATTGCGTGAAATCGCTCGTGGCGTCTCTGATCGATCAAATAGGCGAAATATACATTTATTAAAAATTAAAATGAATACAATTTAATATTCACAAAGTAAACAGGGAACAGTTGAGCTATCTAAAGACCGTTACAAACGATCTATAGATAGCTCCTGATCACTATCAGTTGGAAGCGTCCCAAGACGCTGGCGGAATTACCACGCTGCATGGCAATGCGGCAGGTAACGCGTCACTTTGATAGGTACCAAATAGGTAAATTCGGTAACTTCAAATTTAATTGTTACCCACAATTATTATTATTGATATTCAAACCGCATCTTTGCCTTGATACGAGAATGTGATGTACTAAAAAAAAAAAACAATAGCTTCTTAAAGATACATTTTAATGTTATCCGTTAGAAGAACGTTTGAAGAAAGAAGAACGTTGCCTTAGATGGTGTATCCCTTCCAGTCTGCTCCGATTTTTGGTACCTCGGTTCACTCATACAGAACGATGGCGATATTGACCGAGACGTGAAAAATAGAATAAATGTAGAATGGCGTCAGGTCACAGGAACTACGTGTGATCCAAAAATGCCCCTTAAACTTAAGGGGAAAGTTTACAAGACGATCATAAGGCCTGCCGTAATGTATGGATCTGAGTGTTGGGCTACCAAAGGGACGGATGAAAGAAGAGTGCATGCTGCGGAGATGAGAATGTTGAGATGGATGTGAGGAGTGACGATAATGGACAAAATAAGAAATGAGTACATCAGAGGAAGTTTGAAAGTAGCGCCAGTGACGGAAAAGTAGAGAAGTAATGGGTTAGCATGGTATGGGCATGTCATGAGGAGGGGTGAAAGTCATGTAACGAGAAGAGCGTTAGGTATGAATGTGGGTGGATATAAGACTAGAGGAAGGCCAATGAAAAGATGGATGGACTGTATTAAAGATGACATGAGTAAGTAAGAAGTGAGTGCGGAGATGACGGCTAACAGAAGAGAGTGGAAAAGGAAAACATGTTGTGCCGACCCCACATAATGTGGATCAAGGACAGGAAGAAGAAGAAGAACGTTTGAAGTCCAGCAAGCAACCGTTTGGATGAAAATCAGACCACATTAATATTTTTAAGTAAACGACCAAAGCCAGCTAGGAAACGTATGCAGGGTAGATACTTTTTGGAATTCAGGTGTGCACAACATACGGATGCAATTTATGAAAAAAAAAACTTGCAAACGTTGCGGTTGTTCCACAACTCAAGCCTAAATAATCCCCAGCAAGGTTCATGTAATTCACCCGTCCGCGGCGGGTGCGATGACGTCGGTGCACTGACCACGCCAGCCGGGTGATTGGGCCTCCGCTCGAATGGAAACTGCGCGCTGATAGCCACTAGATCACTTTATTGCCTACAAGCTTTCACCCGCGGCTTCGCTCGCGTAATACCTATGAAGATATAAAACCTTTATGCTATTCCAGACCTTAATTCTCTGTGCCAAATTTCATCCAAATCCGTTCGCCCGTTTGGGCGTCATTGAACCACAAACATCCAAACATATAAACATCCTCACAAACTTTCGCATTTATAATATTAGTAGGATTTTTGAACAACGAAACCCTCCCTATGTTCACACCAGCTTTAACCCGTGTGCGATATGTCAATTAAAATTTACTTCAAAATGATCCTTATTCTACTGAATAAAGTCAACTTGAGTTTGATTTTGACCGCCGTTTCAACACGGCTTTATCGTGACGGTGGTAGACTATTTTGTTCTTAAAAGGGTCTTTCACTTACTGAATTTTCTTAACTATTGGGTCGCCCCAAACACAGACCTCGCAATGTCTGGTAGAATATTTAGCATTTTCTTACTGTTGTCCAATATTACCTGATCTACAAAGTCATTACGCTCGCGACTTCGTCCGCTTTGTTTAATAAACCTGCCTAGATTATTTTCTAATATCCTTGCCAAAGTACTAACACTTATTATGCACCTATTTCCCTACCTCATAAAGCTTCTACCTACCATCGCCAACCCGTCACCATCCAGTCACTGTCCCATCACCGTCCCATCACTGTCCGGTCACCGTCCCGTCACCGTCCCGTTACCGTCACCTTCACCGTCACGTCACGTCTTATTTTGTTTGTTATTATGTGACATGAATACCGATTTTTATGTCTCTAACTTGAAAAACATAGGATTATCAGCGAACCTTTCAACCCCCATTTCATCCCCTTCGGGGGTGAATTTTCGTAAAATTATTTCATAGGAAATGTTTACTGTCTTTGAGGAACCTGCGTCCTTAATTTCAGTTGTATAGGATTAATAGATAAAAATCCCATATAAACTTTCATCCCCTATTTACACACCGAGAGGGATGTTTTTCAAAAAACTTATATCGGTATTTTATTATCTTAAACTATTTACCTGATAACCGATTTTGATGTCTCTAACTTGAAAAACAAAGAACTTTCAAAGAACCATTCAACCCCCATTACATAACCTTCGGGGGTGATTTTTCGTAAAATTATTTCAAACATATTAACTCTCTATAAGAAACCTGCGTGCTAAATTTCAATTGTATAGGCTTAATTTTTTTTTTTTTATTGTTTTTAATTTTCTCTACCAAATCTACATTCAAAATATACGCGACAGACTCGGGTGTCTAGTCACCAAACGGGAACCAGTGACACGATTATGACACAAATTATTATAAAGACATCAATCTGAATACTAATCAAGACCCGTTCATCAAAACGCTCTTGTAAATGTAATTGAAAAATCATTGGCAATTTAAAAACTCCCCAAGTTGGAAGGTCGAACTTGTATCGGGCGGAAGTCCAATCGCTCGCTCCCGACTCCAACTCCATATTCACAAAGAATCTTTGTTTCACTCAGCCACATATGCGCTTTACATAATGGCGCTACTAGAAAATGAAACGAGCATAATTATGTTCAAATTGAGGATATGCGCGACAAAGACCTGCAGACTATGCAAGGAGGAGGAGGAATTGGCTCGTAATTTCCAGCTGCTAGTAAATTGTAGACACTCAAACGTATTATCCATCTAAGAAAGCAAATCCCCAGGCTGGAGGAACCATAAGAACACACGCTGTAGAAAATTTACTCTGGGTTTTGACTGAAACTTTGAACGCCCCTAATTACTATGGGTAAAACTTAAGGAATTGGCGATAAAAACAGGACAGATATGAAGAAAAAAAATTTGGGTCTAAACAACTAGATCTGGTTGACTTGCACTTACTTTCTCTAATCTTAATAACAAAACTACTACTTTAACGTACGAGAATTTCGACACCGAGATTGCTACCTTAATCCTTGGTTTGACCCTAGAACAGCAGATTTTTGAATAGTGTTTTTCAATGATTCTTTCTTGGTCACCTATATTAGGTCAGTGTGCAGGTATGGTGGCTCTGAACCTTTTCTGACCACTGACGGTCAAAGGCCCTTGCCTATGACCGTCAGTGAAAGAATCATTGTAGTGAAAGGATTAAAGTGCGCCTCTTAGAGGCTCCTTTCGTAGTCAGATTTCGTTAATTCAATGAAAAATTACGACTTTTCGAAAGTCGTAGAACAAACTTAATTGCTATTTGGGTGTAGAATTAACCCGTGATTTTATTTTATTTTTTTATTTTATTTATTTGGTTTATCAACGATTGTTGTAACAAATCATGCTTAGCCTAAAATTATAGATACTTACTTATTACACAATCAATTACAGATAAACACAGCATGCGATTTAAAAAAAAATAACTTAATGTAACTAGTTAGACGTTAGGAGAAGTTGATAGTATACATATGAAATAAAATTATCAATGCAATTGTAGAGCAGTGTCGTCGCGCTCCTATCGCGGCTCCTTAGCGAATCAGGTGCCGATTCCTGTCCAAGGAAACAGGAATTAGATTATCCCTTTCATCAAACGGCAAAATTACACAGGATGAAGTTTGGGACAAGTTTCATCAAGCTGACTGGAAGATCAAGTAAGCAGTATTTCGGATTTGCCTGAGATATTACGTGAATGAAAATTGAGGAAAGCCGATGTTGAAATAAATGTTTTTATTTTGACTTTGCATAGGATCGGCACTTTTGTATATGCTATAAACAGTGGCGGATTTGCCATGAGGCCCAATAGGCCCGGGCCTAGGGCGGCCAGATATTAGGGGCGGTAAATCGTGACCAAAAAATTCACTAATGTTAGCAAGAAATAAATCAAATGCAAAGTACCTAAATATTTAAAAGGCTGCTCCATAGACTTATTACTACTAGCTACGACATGCAGCTTCGAACAGATTTCGTCGTTTCTGATTTCGATATACTCGTATATAAAGTTGGCAATAAAGTAAATTAATTATGTACCTAGTCTATATGATGGGTGCAATTCAATTCAATTCATTTATTGACCATTTCGTTATAACATATAACATAGGCATGTCAGGTTTACAGTAATTACAGTTCTTTACAAGTAACGTTCATATAATTTTACAAAGATTTTAGATTTTAATAGGTAATTTATAGTTTCTACTCCACATGCAAATCAGAAAATGAAACATTTAAATATTCCGCGACATGGTAAAATGGATGATTTTCAAAAAATGATTTAATTTTTATTTTAAACTGCTTAAAGGGAAGTGCTGAGAAAGGGGCGGCACATGGCCTGGGGCCTAGAGCGACCAAGACTGCAAATCCGCCACTGGCTAAATGTTGGCATAAATGTTTCAATGGGTACCAAAATTTGCTATTAGGAATGTAGTAATTGGTGGACGTTGGGTAAGAACCGGTTATTATATTGTTTAATACTACTTATGTACCGTGGTGGGCCTGGCTGAAGAATAGGTACCTGCATTACTACCCGTGGGTTTCGTAAGAGGTGACTAAGGGAATAAAAGCTTCAAAGCTTTGAAATCGGTTGAGCCATTACCGCGTGATTGAACCACAAACATCCTTACATTTACAGAAATTTTATGTAAATTGAAACATTCAAGAAATAGGTAGAATTAAGGGTCTAGTTCATTTTTTTTGTATACAACTGAGGTGGCAAACGTGCTTACGGTCCGCCTGTTGGTAAGCAGTTACCGTAGCCTATGAGCGCTTGAAATACCAGAGGCATCACGCACGCGTTGCCGAACCCGAACCCCCCGCTAAAGATCTCTGGCAACCATACACACCGCAGTAACACAACACTATTTATTTATTCCACACAGAAATAACATAATATCGGAAAAGCATAACGAACACTGAATCAAAAAATGCATTAATCGATAGATAACAAAAAACGATCTAGAGTCAGAATCCAGGAAGAAAATGTGAATATGTTTGTACTATCACCAAAAATTCCGCCTTACCACCCTAAGGGTGTATTTTGCGTGAAGTGATCTGTGCCTTGCTTGCGTAAATGCGTAATCATAAAAAGTACCGTTTTTGTCTAACAATATGTTCGTATTGTTTTGGTTGCAACTGAACAACAAACTGGGTAATCAAAGTCATAAAATGAATGGTTCACCCTCAAAGGATCACAATAAATAAAGAGATGGGCCGGTTTCAAGAGTTTCAAAATTGGTAAGGCGGAAATTTTGGTGATAGTACAAGGAATGCGTTTTTTACCCTCATATCAAAACCATCTATCCTCTTAATAGGACAACTGATAAATAGGTGGAGTATAAACAATTCCAGTGATAGAACTGTTCATGTAAAAACCGTGAACAAATCAATACATCGAGCAGCGATCCGTTGCGAGCTCTCGAGCGGAGTGGCTTTTTCCACATTTATTAACTTACTACCCTTTATTACACGCCAAGAGCCTGTAGGTGGAGTTTTAATTGATTTTACATGGACGCTTGGGCGCACACGGTTTACGTACTGGGTCATTCGATCTCCCGTTATTCGTATTTTTTTTCCGCTTTGTGTTTATACAAGGTGATTCATAACATGTATACCATCCCGAAAGGGGGTTACTCTATCAACAAAAAGAAATAATATTAGCGAAAAAAACCATCGATATATTCATATTATTTTCACAGACTTTCTCAAATTAGCTGTTTATAATATTTTATCATTTTTATAACTAATTACTATTGCTACATAAAGCAGCTGATCATTTGACCCCAAAACAGCTGAGATTCGCATTTTTTTTTTTTTTTTTTTTTTTTTTTTTTTTTATACTACTCAGGTGGTAAACAAGCATATGGCCCACCTGTTGGTTAGCGGTTACCGTAGCCTATGAGCGATTGCAATACCAGAGGCATCACGCACGCGTTGCCGACCCCGAACCCCCCCACCCCTAAAGAGCTCTGGCAACCTTACTCATCGCAGGAACACAACACTATTGGAAACAAATAATGTTATTTGGCTGCGATCTTCTGTTAGGCGGAGGTACCTCCCCAGGCGGGCTGCTCCAATTCAGAACGAGAAAATCTCGCTGTGTTCTACCTCCTCCTAAATAGAGATAGAGTTTTTTCGCATAGAGTTTTTTCAATGAAACACGTCGAATTTCCAAAAGTCGTAGAACAAACTTTATTGCTAATTGGTTGTAGAATAAGCCCCTTTCGGGATGGCATACATATTATGAATCACCTTGTATAGCTCCCAACAGACACATACATAGTCCTGAACCCACACTAGGATTCCCTGTCCTATGGGCATCAGAAACTATGAGTACCACAACACCCAGACCTGGAACAAATAATTGCAGATCTTACATTTACATACATTTTTGTATTACTAGGTTTAAGTATTTTTTTTCTTTGTATCTTCCTACCTACCTACCTACCTACTTACTGCGTTGTGGGTCAAATAAATACATTTTCTTTCTTTCTTTCTTTCTTTCTTTCTTTACAAATAGCTTTTATAAAAATGCCACCCTCAGCTTGATTGTTACGGAATACCCATAAACCATATCCGATTAGGTGTTTACTCTTTTTATTCGACATTCATGCATGAAGATGCCTCCAGTTCTTTGTTTATAGGCACTGCTGTATCATCATCATCATCATTAGCCCGTAGAAGTCCACTGCTGGACATAGGCCTCCCCCAAAGAGTTCCCATGAGGAACGGTCTTGAGCCTTTTCCATCCACCGACTTCTAGCAACTTTCACAATGTCGGGCCTTCCAACACTGTATCGCCCGGTTCAGTGGTCGCCATTCAGAACCTTTACTTCCCAACGGTTGTGTGAGAGCCATGTCGATGAACTTGGTTCTTCTACGGGTTTCCTCATTTCGGATCGTATCACGCAGTGAAACTCCGAGCATAGCTTTCTCCCTATCCCGTTGCGGCTAATAGTTAACGACCAAGTCTCAGCGCCATGTCATCACTGGCAACACGCACTGACTGAAGACATTCGTCTTAAGGCTCTGCGGTATCTGTGACAAGAACACCTATGTTGGACGTTTTATTGCGATCTGATAACGCAAAAAACTGGTGCTATGTATACATCTTGCTGTTTGCACCGTTCTCCATAAATTCATGGAAATTTTGATGGTTTGTAAACTTGATCGAATTTCGTCCGCGTCTCATCAAAAATGTTATCTGAGGCAAAGTTCACAGCTAAAAATAAATGTTATTGGTTCGAGTTTGTTTGACTCACCTGTCCCCTGATTCAAGACCTCTCGATTCGACTGCCTTGCCAACCAGAAGTAGAGTTGATGTAGTTCCTATAATAATATGTTTCAATTTTAAAGTCGAACTTACTTAGCTGAATCCGAAAAAACATTGGTAGCACGAATTAACTGGTCTCGAATCAGGGAGAAACCATAAAAATTAAAGTAAAGTCACTCAAAGCAATCGCAAAAGTCTACCAATGAGATGAACTTCAGAAAATGAGCCCAATTCGTCGATTAAGTTTTTGAATAGTATGAATCTTTGCGATTTATGTTGCTCATAAATATAATAATATTAATAAAGATTTTTATTCTGACAACATGATCCACAATTATGTGTTATTAGTTAGGATTAGGGGTTAGGGCTTAATAACTAAACTAATTTCGTACTTTGGGAGAGTTTTCACACCAAAGCATATGCCTAGGTGTTCGCTATTTGTTTATAAAAAACATATGGTACCCATTAGTGCAGGCTATGCCTAGTTTGGGATCAGTTTTGCGGGCTTCATAGCTCAGTTGGTAGTAACTCTGCCTTCTACGCTAGAGGTCGTGGGTTCGATCCCCGCACTGGACAAACATTTGTGTGACTAACACAGATGTTTGTTCTGTGTCTGGGTGTTAAATATATCTCTATTATTAAGTATATCAGTCTCTGGTACCCATTGTACATGCTATGCCTAGTTTGGGATCAGTTGACCGTGTGTGATGTCCGGAATATGTATTTATTTTATTTAATATTTATAGTTGACCTTGTGTCGAATATTTATTATTATTATATATTTTAATATAGAAACTTGTCTATTTAATCTAAATAAACCCATTATTATTATTGTGTTATGGTCATCATTGATGTGCATTGGTATAATGCACACCACACACTTCTGCACCTCAAATTCAGCTATAATGCTGATTTTACTATAACACCATTCCCGATGTTTGCTCCACGCTCAAGCCATACAAAGCGTTACTGCTACACGATTTTAAAGCTTATAAACAGATTTTTAGTTGAACTTTGAAACTTGGTATAGCCAGGCCTTACCCGGGCGGGGCGTAGGCTACTGCGCATGCGTGGGACTAAATATACCCTTTTCAAAGGCACGATTTACCACAATTCCGGGAACAATTAACTTGTTGAGAATTTAATTTGTATGTACTTAAAAATGTTCATTGCAATATGAGATGGAGGCACTTAGATTTTATTGTATTGAAGGCTTCAATGGAACCGCTCGAGTTCAGAATGGCCGTGGCGCTAGTTTCACGTGGTAAAGTAATTACACTGCTTACTGCTTTTCTGTGCAGGATTTATGGCTTAAGCAATTTTTAATCTACGTTTAAAGTAAGTAGATACATTTGATATGAGGATTATTTTAATTCCTTAGTGATAAGTGACAAGTATATGCGTGTGGCATACCTAGTTTTTTTAAACGATAACTAATAGTAATTAAATTCGCTCAATGTTTTATTTGTGTTATCAGGTACTTTTACAAATTGCAGTAACTATTTATTAATGTCTTAAATTATCACACATTATTGCATTTTTTATAATTGTTACCAAAAATATTATGAAGTTTTGTAAAGGCCCGTTCATACTAACAAAGTAACTGGGCTCACTTTCTCAGGATAAAGCGCTTATCCACAATAGAGAGGTAACCGTGCCATATCAGTTATGTTGCTAGAACATAAATTTCTACCGAAAAGCTACTATCGGGCGAGCGATCGCGCACCTTGGTAGGTTTTCCCGCGCACGGCAACACTGCTCGTCCTCGGCAGTCGGCGGCTGATCGTGGACCGAGACGGACGCGATGAGCGGCGTCGTGGCGCGCGCGAATGCTCTTCAAGCGACTCATGGATAAGCTGACTGTGAAAGTGGGTGAATAACTTTGAAAGTTTCAATATCTGTGGATTGTATAATGATGTTTTATAATGAGTGTGTGGTGTTATAGTGATCATCGGTAAGTTGTGGGGAAGTTTTAAGAGTTCGATATGAGGATTGTTCTTGCTATTATAGACTATTATATTTATGAAAAAATACTTAAATTACTTAATTAAAGAAAAGAGAAAAATGCTCTCGACTAATTATTAATACACGTGCATGGAAGACGACATCCTCTCAAATTTCCAGGCACTCATTAAAGATAAATATATCGAAACGAATATTAAAATATATTTTTAGTTTATTATTGTATATTTAATATAACTTATATTACAATAAACAAATTTTATCATATATAATAATCATCTAACTAATCGGAGAGATTTGGATTTTCCTAAATAACTCGACAAACATGCAATATCTCGTTACCAGAAACTCGTTAATAGGAAGCTATAGAAAGACTAATTTCAAATGACAACTAATTAAGTTAATCAAACAGCATATTCCTAAAATATTATCATGGGAAATAATTCAAAATTGGATACCTTCGTCGGAAAATTATTCTGCTTGTGTATGTTCCCCGTGAATGTTAAAAGCGGAATCCCTCAGAGTGACGCCACGCGATCGCTCTGTCAGTGTTTGGGACTACAGCCTACACCCTCACGTTGATTCAGAGGAAGGTGTATTCTACGTATAGGATTTATGTCCTCAAATTGTACTAAGACCCGCATTCGAAGCTGTACTCAAATTGAGTAAAGATTCAAGCATACATTAAATTAATTAACTCGTGTAAAAATACTTAAAATCTACCTGTACGCTTGGGCTACAATTGAACGTTCAAGTTTTTATGATATTTTTCATACAAAAGTGGTCAAAAAAATTATACTCGACTCGCAATTTATGCTTGAGCACAATATCATATTAAAGATCTTAAAATTATTAAAAATGAGTTTTTCATAATTTTCCAAGCAAATAAATTTCTTACTTTAGCACAAATTTCTGTAATCAGAGTTACTGTTCTGTATCACCTTTAGTAGTAGTAGCCTCATTGGCGTAAGCCATCAAAATTTCCTGCCATAGTTCTCTATTTCTTCTACATCGAATTTTTCTTCTTCTAAATCCGCTTAGAACTTTCTCTATGAAATATCTGGTAGTAGTCGCCTCCTTGGCGTAGGCCATCAAAATTTCCTGCCATAGTTCTCTATTTTTCTACATTCAATTTTTCTTCTTCTAAATACATTAAAAACAGAAAATATCTTCCTGTCTTTTTCTGGTCAGCCTCCAACTCTAAAATGGGAATGTCAGTAAGGAGATACAAATATATACTCCATCAAAATCGTAAGTCTCAAATCAAAATTCAATGGTAGAATAAGTTACAGGAAATTAAGTACATGTTCTAAATCTTACGAGCCATTATTTAGTCCAAGAGTCATAGATAGTAGAGGAAATTCAGCGGTCTAACATACAGAATATTATCGTTATTACCCATACAAGGCAGAGAATAGCGAGCTGCAATTAACCTACGCTCTTTGCCGTAACCGTCCAATATAGAATAAGAATTTAAAAGAATAGAAACGAAATTCCTCAAAGTCAAAACACATTATAGGAATTCGGCAAAGGCGTTGAAAGGCGTTGAAAGAATGGCGTAACTTCTTATATAAGAGTATAGCACTTGAAAACGTCAGTGTATTTTATTGTTTCCTAGGGAGCATTCATAAATCGCAATCTAACGAGATAGCGATCTTGAGTGCTTTCTGTATTCAATTTTCCTGTACAAACATTTATTTTTTGCTGCACTCAAAATAACAATAAAAAAATTAAATTTGGAAAAATACTTTTAAAATATGAATACTACCTGAACCTGGTAAGCCTGTAATATGACAATCCACTCGCACTAGCATTAGCCTGATATTAACTTCATAGAAAAAGAGGTCAAATTTAATATTTTTTTTTAATTTTCACTCAAAACATTTCTTACTTACTTAAATTTAGTATCTACCTATGTGTTCTTAAAACATGAAATAAACAAATTTTTTTATATAATTAAAATCCAAGTATTAATGTAGGTCATCATACAAGGATTACACCTTATAGAAAATAGTTTCGTTTCTAGTCCACTGTTAATTTTTATTCGTAGCCGTAGCGGCTACGAGCTGCGTAGCAATTAGTGCTACGGTAGCTACGTTACGTAATTATGGGCGTTTAGAAAGGTGAGGTGATGAGAGCAAAAAATTGTTGAAACTTTTTAAAGTGTAAAATTGAATTTTTTGCCCGCTTTATGAGGTAAATATCAAATTGGTGGACATAATCACTTCATTTTTTAATTTCATGTTTATAATTATTTTTAATGATCGAACAGTAAGCTTCGTCATTATAGCGTCATCACAGAATGTGCAGAGACCTGATGTGAGACCATAAGGGCACACATTTAGTCCTTTATAACTAAAACCGTTTTCCACGTACAATTATCGTAGATGCTCTACGGCGTAGCACCATCACGTAGCGTCGTAGCACTAATCGCAAGGAAGATTAGTGTGGTGGCTGTTGTATTCATAAGGGGGATTTCCACTGTGATGCACTCGAATACTACACTACACAATAATCACATCAAATATTTAAGGCTTTCAATAAACGTTAGCAAAGATTAGACACGTATTCAATCCTATTAATGGGCTTGCAACTTATCACGTATATAATATTCGTTATAGCAAAATATGCCCACATGTCATGTCTATGGCATTATTTTCTCTGACTTAGACATCTTCAAGAATCTGCCTTTTTATTGTGATCCACAGTTTAATTTACTACATACATACATACATACATAAAATCACGCCTGTTTCCCAGAGGGGTAGGCAGAGACCACGGTTTTCCACTTGCTACGATCCTGACATACCTCTTTTGCTTCATTCACTCTCATCACATTCCTCATACATGCTCGTCGGTTTAGGGTACTCTTGACCTGGCCTTTTTCCAAAACGTCACCGATTTGGTCACTAAACGTACGCCTAGGTCTTCCCCTTCCAACGGTCCCATTCACACTCGCCTTGTACACCTGTTTCGTCAATCTTCTTTCGTTCATTCTCTCTACATGACCAAACCATCTCAGCATACCTTTCTCAATCCTCATCACTACGTCTTCTTTCACCCCACAACGCTCTCTTATCACACTGTTCCTCACTCTATCTTTCAAAGTTACTCCACACATACTTCGCAAAGCTCTCATTTCCACTGCATTTATCCTACTTTGATTATTTTTCTGCCATACCCAACTTTCACTTCCAAACATTAGTGTCGGCACTAACACTCCTCCATGCACAGCCAGTCGTGCCTTTTTGGACACTTTCCGACTGCTCATAAAGGCATGTAATGCCCCATTCACTTGATTTCCAGCATTCACTCTCCTTTCAATATCACTCTCATGCTTCCCATCTCTTGTAAACAAAGTCCCCAGGTATACAAACTCATTCACTTGTTCAACTCTTTCTCCACCAATCAGAATATTACAAACTGTCACGCATTCATCTCTTTCAAAAACCATTACTTTCGTCTTATATACATTAACTTTCATTCCTTTTCTTTCAAAAGATTCATGCATAATTGTTACCATCTCCTGTAACTCCTCCGCCGATGATGCAAGTATAACCTGGTCATCATCATAGAGGAGACACTTGACGAGTAACTCGTTCATTCTTAATCCACATTCAGTATCTTTCAAATCTTGCAAGCAACTGTCCATGAATAGATTAAACAGCCATGGTGACGCTACGCATCCCTGTCTAACACCTTTTTCGATGCTAAACCATTCAGTGTATGACCCATGTATCCTTACGCAAGCACTGGAATCCTCATAGAGAGATTTCAGAGCTCGAACAAGGTTGCTGCTTACTCCATACAACGACAGTACCGACCAAAGTTCATTCCTCATCACTTTGTCATAGGCCTTTTCCAAATCCACGAATATGCAATAGACCTTTTGACCCGTGGCCAAAAATTTATCGGCTATGCATCGCAAGGAAAAGACCTGATCCGTACATCCCATTCCCTTTCGAAATCCCGCTTGAGCGTCCCATATTTTCTCATCGGTTTCTTTCACAACTCTTTCAATCAACACTTTCGCATACAGCTTGCCGACGATGCTGAGTAGGCTAATGCCTCGGTAGTTTTTGCAGTCCTGACGTGAGCCTTTTCCCTTGTAGAGCGGTACTATGACGGCCTTGCACCAATCACTTGGTACTTGGCCGGCACTCCAGCACAAATTGAAAAGGCGGCACAACTGACTCGCTACTATGCCATGTCCAGCCTTCAGCATCTCGACTGTAATCCTGTCATACCCTGCAGCCTTACCTGATTTCATTCGTTTCAATGCATTCACAACTTCATTCATGCTTATACCACTTTCATATTCGTCATTTTCATTCATAACTGAGGTCGCTGTGAATGCTTCCTCTCTTTCAAACAAACTTTCAAAATACTCTCTCCATCTTTTTAAAATGCATTCTTCACCTTTCACTAAACTTCCATTCTGGTCTCTGATTGAATTCAGCTCTGAGCTCGGAGTTTTCCCTCTGGCTGAACGAATGGATTTCCAGAAAAACTTAATGTTTGTCCGGAAATCCTCAGATAATCTCTGATCAAAGACATCCTTTTGTTCCTCTTTCTTTCTTGCAATAATTTCTTTCACTAACCCTTTCAGTCTCTTATACTCTTTCTTGGCTACATCAATGTCCTCATTCGTTGCCTTCTGCATTCTTTCGTTAGCTCTGACAGCTAGCCAGTCTAACCACGCTTTCTTCTTCTCGCATACTGCCTTTTGCACCTCATTATCCCACCAAACATCCTTCACCTTTCTCCCTTTTGCCCTCTTACTAACACCACATATGTCAGAAGCTGCACTCACTACCTCATCCTTAAAAGACTTCCATAATTCTTCAATGTCACATATATCATCAAATCCATCAAATCTATCAATCAATTTACTTTTGTACTCATCTTGCACTCTATCGTCTTGCAAATTTTCTACTCTTACCCTTTCTAGGACACTTGTGGGCTCACGTACCCGATGTCGCCAACCCTTAAAGAGACCACTTATTCGGCTCATTACCAGAAAGTGGTCTGTATGGATGCCAACTCCGCGATACACCCTAGTGTCCAGAACTTTCTTCCTCATTCTTTCATCAACTATAACAAAATCAATCATACTTTTCCTTACATTCTTCGCCTCACGAGTGTACATATGGATCCGTTTGTGATCAAACATCGTGTTCATCACACAAAGGTCCCACTCCAAACATATATCAAGCAAGCTTCTACCATTTTCATTCACCCTTTCGTCACCATACATACCTAGAACTCTTTCAAATCCATCACGCTTCAATCCCACCCACCCATTAAAATCACCTAACATTATTAATCTTTCATTACCCTTGCATATTTTTAAAACATCTCTCAAACTCTCCCAAAATTCCTCTCTCTCTTCTTTCGCTTTCTGAGACTTGCCCGTACCCACGTCTATGGGAGCATATACCCCTACGATAAAGATACGGGTCAGTCCAACTTTCATTCGTATCCAATTCAGTCTCGCACTCATACATTTAAACTCGCTCACACACTCATCCATTCGCGCGGAAAGTATAACATTTAATTTACATTAATTTAATTAATTTAACATTTAATTTACTACTCTCTATAAAGGTGAAAATACAAGTAAGCTATGCTGAAAGGGGCTTATTCTTTCAACAAACAGCATCATATTATTTATATTTTTTATATTATATATATTTAATTTTTATTGTGAATTTGAATTATGATGTTGTCCCTCCTAATTGTATGTATTTTTAACTTGAAATAAACAAATTTATTTTTATTTTAATTGTTTTATTTATTTTTCCGAACCTTTTCAAAACAACTGGTATGGTTTTTTTACCTCGTTATTAAAGGTTAAATAAATAAATAAATTGCGAGTAGTTTTTCATCAAAATTGGTACCTAAAACAGTTAATAATTGAGTTTGAACTATTTTGACCCCAAAACAGCTGGTTTGGTTGGCCACAACGTTTTTCCTATTAAAATTGTCGTAAATCCAAACGTCATTGAACAAACGCTATTGCCTACTGGGTGTACAATAAGCTCTTTCGGCTTAGTATACATATCATGAAACACCTTATATTTCTTTTAATGAAAATAAAATGTATAATTTCAGGCCCACGTTTATATTTCTCGCTTTTAAATTATATAATTTACGAGCAAAGTTTATTTTACAACTCAAATAAAACAAAGTCAACTAATTAAGTCCGCAGCCTAATGAAACAACTTTGAAACAACAAAAAACTTGACATTCAAAAAAACAAAACTGTAATTGGGAACAAAGATCTCTTTCAATTACTATTTTTTTTGTTTAACTACTTATAGTTACATAATATTTAGTATTCGTCTTGTTAGTCACTACTAAGGCAGCGCCATAATTAGTAATACTTATTTTTTATCGTATACAGAAAAACACATAAAAATATATTTAACGATGGATATATAGAAAGGCGAGCTTAATCCTAGAAGGAGTTTTCTTCCAGCAAACTTGAATGTTTTTAAGGTAAAATTTAAAAAAAAAAACCTTTTTTGTAAAGCGTATTAAGGTTCAAATGAATATTTAAACGATTAATAATATACATTCTATACTATATAGCTATTAATATGCACAAATTACAATAACACATACCTACAAATAAACAAAAAAAATATAAGTTAGTAATTAATATTATTAGGAATTTTTTTCGCACTCCACTTATAACCCAAAACCCCTTATGCCGATTAAAAACAGCTATAAAATATTAGAATTCTATTTAGTTCTAGATTGTCCGAAAAAACAAAGATTTTTCCATTAAATTAACTAAACCGAAAAAAAATATCTACGCATATATTTTGACGAAACTCTTTACGACTCTCCTAAGGCTTAGTCGAGACATAATAGATCCGAGTACAAAAAGCCTCATGTAAAAACCAGTGGCATAAAATTTACGTCCTATTTTTATTAGTCTCGCTACATACCATCACTATTTCTTATTATATTAGGGAGGGTTTACATAGATAGTGAAACAACAAGAAATATAAGAATAGGTACTGGACAATATCATAAGAATGCAAAATATCCATGTCTTTGAATTTTAGATCCTTGGGATGCCGGGTTTCCTTACAATCCTTTTAGGAGGAGGTAGGGCACAGCGAGATTTTCTCGTTCTGAATTGGAGCAGCCCGCCTGGGGAGGTACCTCCGCCTTACAGAAGATCGCAGCCAAATAACATTATTTGTTTCAAAAAGTGTTGTGTTCCTGTGGTGAGTAAGGTTGCCAGAGCTATTTAGGAGGGAAGGGGGTATGGGGTCGGCAACGCGTGCGTGATGCCTCTGGTATTGCAAGCACTCATAGGCTACGGTAACCGCTTACCATCAGGTGGGCCGTAAGCTTGTTTGCCACCTATGTTGTATTAAAAAAAAAAAACAATGTTATCATTTGTTATATGCTTGGAATTACATTATGTTTGTATTCCAACTCTTAGCAAGTTGAAGTGGCAATGGGCCGGCCGTATAGCTCCCAGAACTGACAACTGTTGGGACATAAATGTTCTGGAATGGCGATCACGAACCAGATGTCGCAGTGTCGGAAGACCCCCATCAGATGGACCGACAACATTGATGTTGGATGTTGGTGGGTGAAAACTAATAATATAAATGAGATTTGTTAGTTAGCTAGCAGATGTTTTAAACATAGACATAGACAAACATTTATTCACAAACTTGGCACAAAATACACATCACAATAAAACCAAGACACAGAGAGTGAAAATATGAAACAAAGACAGAGAGGTAACACACAAAAACGTATTAAAAGGAACACGTGAAATCTTTTTCCTCTTTCACGCAAATTTTGGCACTTTCAGTGTTGTATAGGAGAAGTAAAAGATTTTTTTTAATAAATCTCTTGTTTAATTATGTTGCTTATAAGAAACAGAGATATTGTGAAACCGCTGTCGTATCGGATGATGAGAAGAGCTCTCATCTACGATCATCCGAAGGTTGTCGTGACATTGACATAGGATTTCTTGATATCTCCAGATATTTGATCTAGGTCTGCGATACAGACGTCTCGGCTTTAGGCTTTGTTGAGTTTTATATCAAAAATCGTTAGGTTTTCTTAATTTGATATAGTTTTGTGACTGACAACTGTTAAAACAATATTATTCAAAAAAGATAAAAATTATTTTCAATAATAATTATAACAGCCAACAGTCACATACATAGTCTTATTTTTTTTTTTTAAGGGAGCAAAATGCTCTCTCATTTCCTTTCCGCCATGGGGGGTGGCGGAAAGAGGTATGTGGGGCTCGAACCCACTAAAAACCCCCCCTGTGAGCAGTCCTCCGCCTGGTTGAGGCGAGATGGGGTCGTGTTAGCATTCACCATCTCGCCTCAGCGGTAGGCCCGGATTTGCCTTAACCGGGCCACTGCGTCTATGCCTTGCTCACTAAGGCCACATACATAGTCCTGACCCAACACTAGGATTCCCTGTGTCGTGGGTATCAGAAACTACGAGTACCATAGTACCACAACACCCAGACCCGGAAGAAATATTTGAAGATCATGCGAACATTTGTCCCGCAGCGGGATTCAAACCCCTTGAGTCTCAGACAAACACTCGTTCGCTACGCCACCGTCAATAATGATTTACATCATCATCAGAATCTTGTGAACCTTTATTTCCAACGGTTGTCGGTTCTTCGTGTTATAATGACCTGCCCACTGCGACCTCATCTTGCTTACTCTAAAGTTTGTTAAGCTATGTTGGTGACCTTTGTTAAAACTAGGTTCTAAAATAGGTTTCACTATGCATAGGTACAGATAGAATTAATATTTCACGGAGTAATGTGATAAGTTTGATTGCCTGATGCATGCCGTGTGACACGCAACGGTATTTCTATTCAACATGATAACATTTTATAACGTCACTCCAATATTGTAAGCTTGTAGGTCTGTTATCCATAACTAGTCAATAAATACATGTATTATACTATGTAAATAAATAAATAAATATTCCGGACATATCACACACGGTCAACTGATCCCAAACTAGGCATAGCCAGTACTATGGGTACCAGAGACTGATATACATAATAGATAAATATTTAACACCCGGACACAGAACAAACATCTGTGTTAGTCACAAATGTTTGTCCAGTGCGGGAATCGAACCCGCGACCTCTAGCGCAGAAGGAAGAGTTACTACCAACTGAGCTATGAGGCCAGCATAAATATTTATCCATTAAATATAAAAATAAATAAATATTTATTCATTACCTTAGTGCTAGGATTTACATTGCGGATTATTATCTAATTAAAGGTAAAAAAATAAATTACAATATGCCTGAACTAGGAAAACCTGTATAAATCATGTATGTATGTAGACATTGGCCGTGGTGGCCCCGGCTGAAGAATAGGCCCCTCCATATCTACCTATCCGCGGATGTCGTAAGAGGCGACTAAGGGAAAAAAGCTAGGGGATGGGCAGCAGCGTCCCTCATTTTAATAACGATAGCTCTAACTGCGCTCGCCAACCCGCATGCCCAGCGTGGTGAGTATGGGCAAATCCCCCCACATGATAAGGAATTTGCTCTGTCTGTGGGGAGGCCATGTTCAGCAGCCGTTCATTTAGAGCAGCAGATATATGTCTATCTAAATCAGAGATCTTGAGGCAATAAACTCTAGCCTAGATGACCAATAATAAATAATTAATTAATAATTTCTGGCTGGTAATTTCTCAAGACAACAACTCTCAAATAAAAATGTAATATATGTAATTTATCTCTACGTATCTGTAACTCATTTTTGTTATAGAAAAAAACCCTTTTTAATGTTTCTCAAAAAATATGTTACATTTTCCCACTGGTGACCTCAATTATACTACATGTATCAGTACCAATACGCCCCATTATACCCTACACGTACCCACGAGACAATCATGACAAAGGCGCAGGTAATTTACGACGGTGTTGCCCTCTGTCGGCTGTACAGGTCGGGGGAAGCTTGTAAAAATCATTTATTGGGAAGGTACGATAGAAATGTACGGATTATGTGAATTGGGATGTCTTAGATAGTAGACTAGTGGAAACCCGCGCGGCTTCGTTCGCGTGTTGTTTTTATTTTTTATTTTTTTTAGGATCTCAAAAGGCGCATATATGTTTGTCTTGATAGGGCTTACATATTTGAGCCTTTTGGGGTTGAGACCCTGGGTCCGTGGGGAAACGGGGCCCTCCGGGTTTTCAAAAAGATATCAGGACGTCTGATCGAAGCGACGCGTGACCCGAGAGCTGGCTCTTATTTGGCCCAGCGAATTAGCATTGCCATCCAGCGTGGCAATTCCGCCAGCGTCTTGGGGACGCTTCCGACTGGTAGTAATCTGGATTAGTTGAGCTATCTATACATCGTTTGTAACGGTCTTTAGATGGCTCAACTGTTTCTTGTGTATTTTGTAAATATTAACTTGTATTAGTTTTAAGTTTCTCCCCGAAAAAGGCTTAATTAATATAAAGTTTGTTCTACGACTTTTGGAAATACAAACATTAGATAGATAACTTTTTACTGTATACCACATTAAACTTAACACATCACAATTGAACCAATATAACAAAAACTAAACTGTATCCCCCGCTGCATCCGTGGCGGGTTTCACCCATACTCACCACGCTGGCAAGGGGGTTTGCTAGTGTAGTAAGAGAAAAGAAGAAAGAAAGAAAATGTATTTATTTGCACACAACGCAGTAAGTAGGTAGGTAGGTAGATACAAAGAAAAAAATACTTATACCTAAGTAATACAAAAACATAATAAGAAAACAAAAACATGTAGGTAGGTGAGGCGGTAGGTAGGCTGAGTAGGTATGCGTTGTGTGGGGCAAATGGGTCCCGTCTCAGCATACAGCTGCACCAAACATAATATGTACGGTGCGGCACTGGTTTTCAGACGGGTACTAGGCGACGTGACGTGACGAACATCAATAAACATAATATTTATAGTAGGTATGTATTAATAAATGGATAGTTATATTATACATTTTAAGTACATAGTAGATATATTATAAAAAATAATAGGTGAGGTAGGTATTATTAAATAAAGAAATTTATTGCGGGTTATATTGGTAGACCTGGTAGTACATAGGATGCTGACACAGAAAAAATAATAACACGCAGTGCGTTGGTAATTTAGACGGACCGCGCAGAGCTATCTTTGTGAAAATAGGGGACGCTGCTGCCAATCCCCTAGATTTTTTCCCTTAGTCGCCTCTTACGACATCAAAGTGTAGGGAAGGCCCATAGGGTCACCATAGCCAAGAGGTTGAGTTTCGTGAATTCAAAGTGCACCTCTTCACTACAAGGCTACCCTCCAAATTTAATACTTTACTACTTAGTATAAGCTGCGTCTCGATTGTCAGTCAGTCACGTAACGATTTTATATATGTAGAAGTCAATATAGAGGAGTAAATGTAATGTTAGTGACACACGAAGATAGTATTCGGTAATTTAGTGGGAAGGTAATTATTATTGGGAGGGTTGCCACCAGTTCGGATGTTATCACGCTCTACGTCATTTTAGTCACTATTTGAGCACCCAACTCGCTTTGTATTTCAATAGTTATAGAGCCTTCGATAGCCATTTTCTTAAGAATGAAGTTTATATTAGTACCTACTTGTCTTTTGAAGGTTGTAGCTGTAAATAAACTTTTAAATTGTGTTAAACATTTGTGTGATAAACACAGATGTTTGTTCTGTGTCTGGGTGTTTAATATTTATCTATTATATATATTAGTCTCTGGTACCCATAGAACAGGCTTTGCCTAGTTTTGGATCAGTTGAACGTGTGAATATGTCCGGAATATTTATTTATCTAAAAATGAAAGCCTGTTGAACGCCATGACCTGTATTCAATTATTTAATAAAAAAGATTCACTTCCTATATACCCAAGCATGGTAGACATCCTCTCCCCGCGATCAGATCCTAGAAGATGTCTAAGGGGGGTAATTAGAGGCAAGCCCAAACATTTGATCCAGGCCCTAGGCAGTACTGAGTTACAAACGTGACAGTTTACAAGCCCATCGCCGCTTATGAGATCGCCATTGTTACTTACTCATTTCCTCGCGATGTTTTCCTTCACAGTTTTCAGCATATAATTTTTCAAACAGATAAACTCATTGGTAGGTACTCGACTGGATTCGAACCCACGACCTTCGAATTGGAAGTCGGAGTACCTCCCACTAGGCCAAGAGGGAGGTACGCGGTTTTATTTTGTTTTGAAGACTCGGTGGCGTAGCGGCTGAGGGCCCGTCTGAGACGCAAGGGGTGCGGGATAAATGTTTGCATGATCTGAAAATATTTGTGTTGTGGTACCATGGTACTTGTAGTTTCTGATACCCACGACACAGGGAATCCTAGTGTAGATTCAGGACTTTGTATATGACTTTTAGCGTATTATTTATTACTTAATTCGTTCTAGATCTAATCTTTAATTGCAAAAAAAATATCGAAGATTTCATTAAAAACTGTTCCCATTTTCAGTAACCCCTCATGTGATATTTAATGTGATATACGTTTAATTGAACACGAGCACAAAGGTAGGAGGCGAGTGCGATGAGAAAATTGATTTACCTGCTTTTACGAGAACATTCTTCTAATCTAATGTATCTATTACGCGCTACCAGTTATGATCTGTGCCAGTTGAAATTGACTCTCAGTGTAACATGAGCTCTATCGCATATGCTAAAGACTCAATACGGCTTGGATATAAATAACATCCAATAGTCACATACAAAGTCTTGACCTCACACTAGGATTCCCTCTGTCTTGGGTATCAGAAAATACGAGTACCATGGTACCTCAACACCCAAATGAAACAAAGATTTGCAGATCTAGCTAACATTTGTCCCGCAGCGGGAATCGAACCCGCATCCCTTATGTCTAAGACGGACTCTCGCCCGCTACGCCACCGAGGTCTCTATTCTATTCTTTTCTATACACAGCGTCCACGTTTCGGCACCGTAAGTCATGGTTGGCAGAACAAATTGGTTCTTCTTGTCGTCACTGATTCTTTCTTGGTCATTATGCATTAGGTCCGTCACCAGGTTGAGGTCCTATAACCGTCGGTCAAAGAATCAAAGTTGAACAAGTATTTTATTATCATTGGTTCCAACATCGTATCAGTGAAGCAGACGCTGTTTTATTATTTACCAGTTATGATCTGTGCCAGTTGAAATTTACTCTCAGTGTAACATGAGCTCTATCGCATATGCTAAAGACTCAATACTATAGGTACTTGGCCTAGTGGGAGGTACTCCGACTTCTAATCCGGAGGTCGCGGGTTCGAATCCAGTCGAGTACCAATGATATACTCAATAATATACTCAATAGTGAGGTAGCTCAATAGGTCAATAGTTAGAATAATGTTAGGTATATTTTTTATATGTATGTTAGTCATTAAGGTCTCTATGGGCCAACATTTTTGTTTTACAAATATTTGATGCCTGAAATAAATGATTTTATTATTATAATTATAATAGGCATCCGGATCAGCAAGTTTTACGTGATGTTATAAGAGAGTCAGCATTTCGATGTGTGACCGACTCACCCCATGTAAATCAACATAGTCACAACTTGTTATTCCATTCAATTCTCTTGTGTAACTTAACCTTCTGAACATTACGAGAACTGTTATGTCACGGCAAGTAGCGCCGTTCCAGACACTTTGGAATCTATCCAAGTGTACCTCCTGACCAAGTTATCGAGACCTCTCCTTTATATTCCAATGCCCGATATCTCCTTTGCTTTAGGGATGTACTGCTCCCAGATTATGATCACAAAGGATCCTCGCCCATTACATATATATTGATCTCAGAGCACGAACGAACGAACGAACATAACGTGGCGAACGAGTGCCCAACTGAGACAAAGAGGTGCGGATTCGGACCCCACTGGGAGACGAATGTTTGATTTGTAAATACTTGTTCCGGGTCTGTACGAGTACCATGGTACCACAACACCCAGATCCGGAAAATATATATATAGATACTGCAGACATTTGTCCTCTGTAATCCCAAATTTCATCCAAATCCGTTCGGCCGTTTGGGCGTGATTGAACAACAAACATTCAAACATCCTCACAACTTTCGTATTTATAATATTAGTAGGATTAGGTAAATGGAAAAAAAATATTTTGCATCTAAATAGGTCCAAGAGCGGGCTTTTAAGTAGATCTGATTTTCCTTGGCTCCTTCCCACTGGTTACTAGAGCTCTCCAGGCAATGTCAAGTGTGAGTGGGCCGCGTGACATATTGTCCGTTTCCGCCGTAAATATACAAGTTAAAACGTTCGTTACAATCCGGGAAACTGTATCTGTTTGTCTCTATATAAATGGGGTTTATTTTGTTTTTCTCTGTATACCTGTTAGAATTCCCTGCTATTTTGTTTTGCGCATGGTATTTTTGTCCTCTGAAACTATTTAGGTCACGTCGTTCCAAACATCACGTCCGTGATGTTAGAAATGGCACTTGTACGTTCATACAATAAAAACAAAATGAGTGCACCGGTGGAGTTATGGTAGTTGCGCCTCCTTCCAATCCACAGGACGTGGGTTCGAATCACGGTCGCTCCATCTATTTCGAAAATTTATGCGCGTTATACTTGTTCTCAAAAGATGAAGGACAACATCGTGAGGAAACCGGCATGTCCTAGAACCTAAAATTTCAAAAACATGTGACATGTGCATGCAAGTACAGTTCCACTGATACATGCCTCACAATGCTTTACATGTAATAACAACATGAAAAATCTTCAAGCTGGCTCCTATTTGGCCCAACGGATCAGCATTGCCATCCTGCGTGGCAATTCCGCCAGCGTCTTGGGGCGGCTTCCGACTGGTAGTGATCTGCATCAATTGAGCTATAGATCGTTTGTAAGGGTCTTTAGATAGCTCAACTATTTCCCGTGTATTTTGTAAATACTGTATACGTTTTAATTATCTTTCTTTAAGTTAAGTATAGTAACATCATCTTTTTAGGCTCGTATCTTGATACCCGTAGCCTTGATTCAAAACTGTGCGCGCTGAGCTTAAACCCCCACAGCTAAAATTCTAATGAGATCAGACACACCTAAAGCAAAGAATTTCTCGTATACCTACTCAAAGTGTTTCAATTCGAAACACGTATATATTTAGACGGGTTCATCACAAATCGTGTTAATTTGGAATCTTCCAAGCGCGCAAAACCTTCGCGCCTCCGATTACAGACGTGCGAAAATTACATTAAAATTGCCATTTAGCCATTCACACATCAAGGATTACAAGAATTATGTATTTTATTTACGCTTGAGAATTGCAGCCACCTTTTGAAATTGGAGTAAATGCCGGTGGTGGCGGGAATACACGTTACCCCTTTAACAAAATGTGATCATGGGAATGTAATTATGTAAATTATTAAATAACTAGCTCCCGTCCGCGAATTTGCTTGCGTGGTACCTACAAGAGTGAAAAGAAGCTTTTACATATTTTCTATTCCAGACTATAATCAATCTGTATGCCAAATTTCATCTAGATCCGTTCAGCCGTTCTGGCGTGATTGAGTAACAAACATCCATCCATCCAAACTTTCGCATTTATAATATTAGTAGGATTATTTGGTATATCTAGGTTTTTCTAATAATTATTAAACATTTGTCCCGCAGCGGGAATCGTTCGAAAGGTACTGTTGTAAATGGAAGACTTTTAGTGACCAAATCGGTGACGTTTTGGAAAAAGGCCAGGTCAAGATAACCCTGAGCCGACGAGCATGCATGAGGAATGTGATGCGAGTGAATGAAGTAAAAGAGGTATGTCAGGATTGTAGCAAGTGCAAAGCCGGGGTCTCTGATACCTTAAACAGGCGTGATTTTATGTATGTATGTCCTCTGCAAAAGTGTGTCGGGAAAAAAAGGCTTTATTATTATCTGCTCTGAGGAGCAGATTGATTATGTTCGGTAAATTCAGTAATTCAATCAGTATTCTGAAATAAATTTTCAGTTCGTATTTTGTGGAAGAAATTGAAGTATATTTATAAAGCGAAAAGCTCTCGTTTTCTTAAATTTTTATATGGTATGTGTCCTTACATAGTTACTATAAGAGCACTGGTGGGGTGGTGTTAGTGGCCTCTTCTTCCGATCCCCAGAAGCGCACTTTAATCCTTTCACTACACTGATTCTTTCACCGACGGACGGTCAGAGGCTTGTCACGGCCACCATACCTAAACCTGGTCGCTGACCCAATACGACCTCGGCGGCGTAGCGGGTGAGTGCCCGTCTGAGACGCATGGGTGTGGGTTCGATTCCCACTGCCGGACAAATGTTTGCATGATCAGCAAATATTTGTTCCGAGTCTGGCTGGTACAATGGTACTCGTAGTTTCTGATACCCACGACACAGGGAATCCTAGTGTGGGGTCAGGACTCTGTATGTGACTGTTGGGTGTTTTGTTATGTAATACAGTATGACCAAGAAAGAATCAGTGACACGACAAGCAAGCAACATAAATTTTTGCATGGTCGGTTATTCTTCCAAAACGTTAACATTCCTATGAATATTGAGGCTGTTCCAAAGTCAAAGTAAATAAGTATTTATTTCAACAAATGGCAAGGTACACTTTAGATTGCAATTTTCTTCATCAAAACGCAATTTGTACCCAAAATAACAAGAAACAGTCAACAGTTGAAAATAAACCTATTCCTCAGAACGGTCACAAAAGATTTAATATTAAAACTAGGACAACTCAAAGGACAGTTTGTATTAAAATAACTTGTTCCGGCCGCGATATAGCCAAATGAAAAGCAAACAGCTTCACCGGAATGTGGACTCTATTATTTGCTAGACAATGAAGTTATTCCTTTGACACAATGAAACTTGTTTACATTACACGGAGTGCATCTGATGGATCCCGCACAGACGCAATCATGCCTGATGGGGGGTACGAGCTGGTCGGACAAAGAGCGGGGAGCGATATGCGGTTGTAGCAAAGCTCGAGCCAAAAATATCGGTTACCTGTCAAAATCCTCCTTAACTAAGGGGATATTGATTTAGATGTATTATTTATTTTATGTTTTAATGTCGTGTGACCTACCTATTTATAATTTAATTAATTGTTATTGTCGTATTATTATTAGTTTTTTGAATTTGCCACAATTGATTTTGATTATTTTATGTTGTAGTTTTAAATTTAATTTAATTTGTTATTTTAAATATCCCACCACTGCTGACAATTTCCTAGTATTATATTAGTATAGAAACCTTGACTCTACTTATTAAGGTAGTGAATAGATAAATTAAGTACACTATCGCATTGGGTGCGCCTGTAAAGGTAGGTGTATGTTGTGAAATAAATAAAATAAAAATAAATAAATAGATTTACTGGTGGGGGGCTTCAAAACCTGTAGGATGGACAATGGACAATGGATTTTCCATTTGTTTTTTTTTTTATACGAGTTGTCAAACAAGCATACGGCCCACCAGTTGGTAAGCGGTCACCGTAGCCTATGAGCGCTTGCAATACTAGAGGTATCACGCACGCGTTGCCGACCTCGAACCACCTAAGGAGCTCTGGCAACCTTACTCATCGCACGAACACAACACTATTTGAAACAAATAATGTTATGTGCGCTATGCTAGTGCTCTCAAACGGTGAAGGAAAACATCGAAAAGAAACCGGCATGTCCTAGAACCTAAAAATTCGAAGACATATGACATGTGCACGAAAGGAGCCTCTAAGAGGCGCACTTTAATCCTTTCACAACACTGATACTTTCATCGTAGGTCATAGCACGCCATACCTCAATCTGTTCACTGACCTAATACAGGATGACCAAGAAAGAATCAGTGACACTACAAAAAGAAGAAAGGGATTTTGAGACTTTGAGTCTCATAAAGCTGTTTACATAGTGCTTACTTATGCCATACCTAATAAAGACGGTCAAGTGCGAGAACTCGCGCCCTGAGGCTTCCGTTCCATTGGTCGTGGGTTCGAATCCCGGTCGTGCACCAATGAATTTATAAAAATTCATAAAAATTCTAAGTGTAGGAATTGACAAACTTATATTTGCGGTCGCTCACGTAGTCATTGTATGACATTGACCGCAAATATAACTTTGTTTCCTAAAAAACTTCGAAATTCTTCAATTTCAGACTTTTTCCATTACTTGTGTTACAAAAGCTCCAAGCATTCCAAATTTCAGAACTAACTGAGATAACTGGACGTACCCTAGAGGTTTTTGATTCTTGCCATTTCCATACAAAAATTATACATTAATTGCCTTATCTTTTTAATGCATTAAGCTAGAGATTTGATTTTTATACAGCACTATAAGCCGACAGCCCTTAATAGGTGGTATAAATTTCAAGTTGATACCTTTAGCCGTTTCTGAGAAAAAGGGTCTTGACAGACGGGCAGACAGACAGACAGACAGACGGACAACAAAGTGATCCTATAAGGGTTCCGTTTTTCCAAATGAGGTACGGAACCCTAATAAAAACTAGTCATAAGTATCTCAGTCCAAAGTTAACAGGCTCTATGTGGTTTAGGAACATACCGCCCGTGCTAGTTTAAAACTGTAACCGCGAGGTAAATCGATAGCTGGGTCATTAAAATGATCCAAGCTTTTGTATTGAAATGCACGTAACTACGTAAGTACTCGAAACTACACTTACCAACGTTAAACAGATAACTTAGCTCCAAAACTACGGTAGTACCATCTACTCTAGAATCTACAATGTGTGGAGTAAGTTACTGTGTGGCGAGCTTGAATGACTTGAGAATTCTAACTTGCGCTATCATTTACGACGAAACTTATCTTCTTGCTATCTTCTATTGTATACTAGCTTGCGCCGACGTCTTCGCTCGCGTGGTACCTACGTAACAAGTAGGCCATATGCTATTCTAAGTAAAGAACTCTAGGTATCAGTTCCAAGTTTCATTCCCTGACCCCTAAACTACCGCTATGCTAAAATCATGTCGATCCCTTGCTTTGTGTATAACAAAAACAAATCTTTCCAACGGAAGCCGTACATTTTTCCGGAATAAAAAGTATCCCATGGGCTATTCTTAACTATAATCTATCTTTCTGCCAAATTCATCCAGGTCCGTTGAGCCGGTTTGGCGTGATTGAGAAACAAACATCCATCCACATCACATTTATAATAAATAAATAAATATAAATATTCCGGACATATTCACACGGTCTACTGATCCCAAACTAGGCATAGCCTGTACTATGGGTACCAGAGACTGATATACATAATAGATATATATTTAACACCCAGACACAGAACAAACATCTGTGTTCATCACACAAATATTTGTCCAGTGCGGGGATCGAACCCGCGACCTCTAGCGCAGAAGGCAGAGTTACTACTAACTGACCTATGTGGCCAGTCAATAGTAGTAAGATTTGAGTAAAATAAATGATGTTGATGATGATGTATGAAAGTGAAGTGAAGAGCAAAAAGTTAGCGTGGTATGGGCATGTCAGGCGGAGAAAAGAATGCCATGTGACTAGAAGAGAGTTAAATATGAATGTGGAAGGATATAAGGGAAGAGGTAGACCAAAGAAAAGATGATAGATTGTGTGAAAGACGACATGAGTAAGAAAGGAGTGAATACTGATATGACGGCTGATAGAGGGGAGTGGAAGAGAAAAACATGTTGTGCTGACCCCACATGAAGTGGGATAAGGGCAGGGAGATGAATGATGAATGAAACTACAACATTTAAGGTAATCCATACGAGATTTTCATGTTATGCGAGGCTACGCCTGTTCCTCCCGACCAAGCCTAGAAGAATCAGGCAACAAACACGGCGCGCGTGCCTTTAATTTTTTTCGATGACCCATTCTCAGAGATTTTGTCACGAGAAGATTACACAGTACTTCCATCCGCCTTCTCATTTTTAATTTAATTTAAATTAAATTGTAACCGTCGCCGCCTGTGCCTTGTATTCTGCAGTTGGCAGTTGATTGCGTTTGTGCCGGATTTTAAGAACGGCCCCGACTTCCTCCAATGTCCTGATTTCACTCCGTTTTATTCATATTTCTGTTGAGCGCTGTTATCCTGGATGTAAGAGTATCTACATTGCACACTGTTCATGTTTAAGTTTGACCGTATTTTGGCTTTTTTTTATGTTATACGAAGGCAAGTAGGCTTACGGCCCACCTGATGGTAAGCGTTTACCATCGCGACACCTGGAGCATTGCTAATGCGTTGCCTTCCCTGGAGAAATCTTTTTGTAGTTTTCTTGAAGCTCTTTATGTTTTAGGTTAGTGGGGAAACCTCAAAAGGAAGCGCATTAAAGGAGGCTTTTAATACTAAAAAGAATAAACAATGAGTATTACATCTTCATCTTAACTATTTGAAAATAATTTTGAATAGTCAAACGCTTTGTTATATTGGAAAGGAAATATTTTATTAAACATTCATTCTGCCAATTTCGAACAACACTGCCTAGAGCCTGTTGGCAAACGACTTGATTTGAAATAAGGTATGATACTCTCATAATTTGAATTATCTCTACGAATGTAGATTCGTTCCTTAGGACTGGCTCTCATGTTGTGATCAGTATACTATTAATTTGTGATGGAATTGAATAAATTATGTATAATTTAATTAGAAATGTATTACAATGGAAGATTCCATATTATGTCCGAAATGACAACTGAGTTCGTTCAACTCGTTCGATCTCACCCCATCTGGTTAAATTTTCTCTTCAAAACCTGTGAATAAAATGTATGTTGTTTACTGTTAATACGCACATTTTATGTTACTACCTAGTTCTAATCTGTGTTTGATAATTATTATTTTTACTTTTAGTTGTAATGTGTTTGTGCGTCGAAATCAATAAAATAACAACTGTACTTGTAAGAAATGCTTATTCAATCTAAGGATCGATGAACGATTCATACTTCACAGACAACAAACTACCTACCAAGTAGCTCCGGGCAAGTGATCAGCCCGTTTGTTTTGCGTTCCATCGCCGCCTCGGCTCCACTGATTAACTCCTCCGCCTGTGTAAGCGATCGATGAATATTAAACATTGGATGTGTACCAAGTGAGTTTGAGTAGTGGGAATTATTAAAGTTGGTGTCACGTGGAGCGTGGAAGCACGTGAGTGCTAAGTTATTGATACCTGTTTGTCTAACGATGTTAAGCGGGTATGGTTTTTGGCTGAAATACGATTTAGAAATATCTAGCACATTTACGTATATGACGGGACGAAAGTCTACAACTGTGCGTATTGTCATATGCATATCAGTGCGTATTGCCAATGATGACATATGACACTGATTCTTGATCGCTAGCTTTTATCTTCATATACAACCTCAAAGTCGCGCAATGGTTTAGGAGAGAGCTTTGCTCGGAGTTTCACTACACGATAAAATCTTAAAGGCTTAAGACCGTTCGTCGTGGCACTCTTTGGGTGATACTTATGTTCAGCAATTGACTTCATCAGGCTGATGATGATGTACGGGGAAGAATATATTTTTCGCAACTCTACTCTTAATCACAAAGTTCTGTGATGATGCAATAAAAACGAACAAATTATTTTCTACATTTACCTACTTATGCAAAACAATATTTCTCCGGCTTATTTCATATTATTTCCTAAGCAAAGCTTTCAAAGCTTCGACGTTGTAATGCCGAATTGGAATAAAAAAGTGTAGGTATAATCTTCCATGGTAGGTAACAGTAATCCCGTCCCGGCCGGCGCGTGACCTGACATAATCACGCTCGCATCAAGTACGCGACAATAGGGCATAGAGTTTGGGAGACAGCGATGTAACTTGAAGAAATATTCATAATGTCAATAGTTTTAAAACGTATAGTAAAGGGTCCTGTGCCTCAAGACGATAAAGAATTAGCTTCACCTAGTTTCTAAGACGTTTCAAAGTGACTTTGAGACACAAAGGTGCTTCAAACTTTAACGTGTCTTTCTTTCTTTCGTTTGTTCTAAGATATTAAATAGATAAACAAATATATTCTACTTCCGTCCGCTGTTTTGCTCGTGTAGTACCTACGAGGATAAAAATATTATACCTACTCTATCTTTCTGCCAAATTTAATCCATCTCTGTTTAGCCGTTCTGCTTTAATTGAGTGACAAACATCCATCCATCCATCCAAACTTTCACATTAGTAGTAACATTATTTCACTAATCTATTCCTCATAAGCTCAACAAATCGCAGACGCGTGCACCTCCCGCACCGCCTTCTACATAAAGCCATGGGATAAGTTGACTGCACGTAAGATTTGCATGGCTTGTTATTGGGGGCGGTGTGGGAGGTGCACGCGTCTGCATCTTGTTGAGCTTATGAGGAATAGATTTGCGACTACACACCGGGCGATGCAGTGTTCAAAGGCCCTACACCCAATGGATCGACGACATTTGAATTTTTGGGAAGTCGGTGGATGGTAAATGCTCAAGACCGTTCGTGATGGAACTGGGGGGACGGGGGCTATGTCCAGCATGGGGTTGATGGTTATGATGAGCTCTGCAAAAAGTTGTCCACTGGCTCGCGAAATACAGTAAAAAGTCGCAGAGCGTTCTAAAATCTTTTCTGAATAAAGCATCATTAATTTTCCAAGAACTCTTTGGATCAAAAAGAAGACTAATTAAAACATCTGATGAATGGAAGTGTCATCTCGTGACTTAGAACACAGGCGCTCCGCCGCGGGCGTCAGGCCCAGTCATCTCAATCCGTGTTTGTAGGCCGCCCCCCTCACCCCCGCATTAACCTCCCCTACGGCGATTCAGTAATCAGTAGTCCCGCCAGATTATTTATACTATTTACCTACTCCTTTTCCTGTTTTAGCAACGACAGAAAATTTGCTGATTTTTAAGGATTTTTTAGATGAAAAATGTCGAGGTTCCAAAATTCGTAGAACAAAATTTACTGCCAATTGGGTGAAGAATAAGCCCTTTTCGGGATAGCATACATGTGTCACCTTGTATAGATTATATTATATACTTGCTTGCGCCGACGTCTTCGCTCGCGTGACACCTACATTTTTTTTTTTTTTGTTTTTTTATTGATAATGGTAAGGCGTTTTACCACCAACTCACTTTTGCAAGTGAGATGTGGCCTAAGATGGAGCACGCTTTACCAGAGTGAACTTATTGACCCTAGATTTGAAGACTCTTAGATTGTACTCTTTCGGGAAAACAGACGCAGGCAGATCATTCCACTCTTTGGCAGTACTTATAATAAAAGTTACATACTATTCAGCAGCCCATATGCATTTCTAGGTAAAGAACTTTATCTATTCCAAGTTTCAACGAAATTGGTTGAGCCGTAGCGGCGTGATCGAACCACAGACATCCAAACATACAAATATCTAAACAACCAAACATCCCCACAAGCTTTCACATATTTTATGTTAATATTTGGATTAGTAGGAAGTAGGATAGTATGAGAGTAGGATAGGACATATTATTAAAATATAATTTTTGAGCTTATTTTTAACAGAATTCAAAAAGGATGAGGTTCTCAAATCGGCTGTTTTTTTTGGGTTTTATTCGAAAGTTTAGGTGGCCAGTGTCATCCTCAGTAGGTAAGAAAAACGCAAAGAGGTTGATAACAAAAAAAAAGAGGTTGATATTAATCTTGTAAATATTCAGGAATTTGAAGTCGGTTTTTAGTTTTGGTAAAAAAATTTCTTATTTATAAACGTTTTTCACTATTGTAGGTACTTCTAAACTAATAGCTGTGAGCGTTTCTCTCGTTCTTTACTTCCACTATTATTTCAAAACTAAGGAAGATAATATAGAAGTCTCATTTGCTTAATGGCTTAAGTTGGCAAAGTAATGTTTTTGAACTGAAATGTATTATTCTGTCGAGTGTACTTTTATCGCCGACAAACAAGGCAGCTTATTGATAGAGGTGATAAAATTTCCAGATGCTTATTTTTTTTTATACAACTGAGGTGGCAAACAAGCATACGGCCCACCTGTTGGTAAGCGGTTACCGTAGCCTATGAGCGCCTGCAATAACGGAGGCATCACGCACGCGTTGCCTAGTCTGGCAATCCTACTCACCTCTTGTTAAGGCGGAGGTACCTCCCCAAACGGGCTGCTCCAATATAGAACGAGAAAATCTCGCTGTGCCCTACCTCCTCCTAAACAACATCTTTAGCTTTATAACATTCATTACAAAATACCTTAAGTATTAGTAGGAATGGAGTCCCTAAGTGGCGCACTTTAATCCTTTCAATACACTGATTCTTTCACCGACGGTCATAGGCCCTCTTCAGGGCCGCCATACCTCAACCTGGTCACTGACCTAATAAAGGATGACCAAAAAAGAATCAGTGACACGACAAGCAAGCAGGCATTAGTATCTACTTATATATTTTTTATATGCGCGTTATGAACACTGACACATAATTGGTCGTGGTGTCTCTGGCTGAAGAATAGGTCCCTCCATATCTACCTACCCGTGGATGTCGTAGGAGGCGACTTAGGGACAAAAGTAGGATAGATCTAACTTCTCCAATCCTCATGCTCATTTTAATTAAATCACTACGATAACTTTGCAACGTCTTAGAAACTAGGTGAAGCTACGCCTATTCCTCGCGACCAAGCCTAAGAGAATCAGGCAATTTTCAATAATCTTTTTTACCAAAATGTTATGAAGAGCATCAGCTTGTTGCTGGTCGAACAAGGTGAGAAAAGTTATATTATCAAGTATTAAAATACCACAGTCGACAAAAAAAAATTTCGGCAAGTCGTGATTTCAAGAGATGATGACGTTTTTTTAAGTTTTACGGGACAAGTAGCAATCCCTCAGGAATTAAATTAATATGGGACCACCCCGGGATCATACTCTATACACCAGCGATTTAGAATTATCAAAATCGGTTTGGTATTGGCGGAGATATCGAGTGACATACACACAAAAAAATTAAAATAAAAAAATACACCCGACTTTAGAACCTCCTCCTTTTTGAAGTCGGTTAATAAAAGCTCGGTTAATAAAAATGTGAATGAAAATGTCACAAGTCAAGTCGAACGATACTGGATACTTTACTACATGGTTCTGTGGTTTTGCTAACAGTCATCCCATAACTCAACAGTCAAGTGAAGTTCAAATAGCGTGTGATATGTCATCTAAAAATTATTTGAAAATGATCCTTACGTCTGTTGAAAAAGCTTAATTTTGAGTTTGAATTTTATGAGCTAGCGTTATCGTTGTGCTATATCGTACACCTGCAAATGTCATACTCAAAATTGAATTTATTCAGTAGATGTAAGGTTCTTTATGAAACGAATTTTATAAAACATATCAAGGAGATATCGCATGCCGTTTGAACACGGCTTCACCGTCCTAAAGCAGCCTTACCCCTTCAATTTATTAACCGCAAAGCAAGGGGACCACTTTGTTTCAAAATGTCACGCATAGTTACCAACTAGGAAATGCCGTGGCTGTCTTATATCCCCGAATACCATGTACCTCTCATATTTGGGTTTCACGTATAATCCTACCGTATATTTATCATCATTACCTAAGCCGACAAAGATATGCATAGTAGAACCTATTGGGACAAATTCATCCCTGCTTCATCCCTTATAGAGTACCCTCGTCAAGGGTTGGATCGGTCAAACCGAAGCCGGCACAGTGCAGGACGCAGTAAATCAATTTCGAGTTGTGCTTGAAATTACGATTTCATGACCTTTGAAGCGAACAGCGAAAATGACGACTTCCAAGGGTCAAGGTCATCCTTTGACTTGTTGATTGTTTGCGGTTTCTATCTTCCGGTGAGGCAGTTTCACATGCTACTGAGATACACATTTATTAGTCTATATTAATACAAATATCTACGTTTTTAATAAGCCGTGTTGGCCTAGTGGAAGGCAACCCGACTTTCAATCGAAAGGTTGGACCCGGTTATGCATCAATGAGTTTTTCAGGTCGTAAAATTTTAGTGCGCATTTAATATGTGCTTAAAAAAGTTAAGGAAACATCGTGATGAAACCAGTAAGTATTAAAAACGTGCCTCTTGACTACTAATAAAAGAGAGTCATGTGCGTATTTTTTTAATCTACTTGTTTGATCTTCTGAAGAACACACGGTTAACAAGTTATATGGTAGACCATTATAGACCATAGGCCGTGGTGGCCCCGGCTAAAGAATAGGCCCCTCCATATCTCTATCCGCGGATGTCGTAAGAAGCGACTAAGGGAAAAAAGCAAGGGGATGGGCAGCAGCGTCCCTCATTTTAACAACGATAGCTCTAACTGCGCTCGCCAACCCGCATGCCCAGCGTGGTGAGTATGGGCAAAACCCCCCCACATAATAGGGAATATGCTCTGTCTGTGGGGGAGGCCATGTTCAGCAGTGAACGTCGTTCGGCTGAAATGATGACCATTTTACAATATTCTAGTTCTTTATTCCATTTAGTACTCATACACAATTTTTGATTGTCAATCCTTGATTTGTCTCGGATTGTTCCAACCAGCGCGTTTATCAATTCAGTCCCAGGATGCCGACGTACCTAGGACATTTACCTTAGTAAGTAGTTAGAGATGATTTACTGCCCTTTTCTCAACTGTGCCGTCTCACGTGAGAACTAAGTGTCGTTAATCCAATTGTACGCACTGATTGATTAATCACTGTGTAGTGGTTTTCAATTGCGCTACGAGAAGTGGCAAACGCCTCTGTTATTGTAAAGTCTTTTATTATGTAAATTCTATAATGGTCGACTGCTGTCGTTAGGGATGAAGCACCAACTTGCCGTAACACAGTTTTTAAACTAGCACTAAAGTTAGGGTATTCAACGGCGACGCTAGAGCTAACATTTTTTGTAGACCTTTTTTTATTTTTTATACCATGACCTAATATAATTTAAACCTGTTAAATTTTAAACTCACTTATTCAGCTGTTTTAGTTAGCAATCTTGATGTCGAACTTCTCATATTCATATTCATTTATTTCACCCTTAGCGTTACATTGCATAACATAGGTATGTCCAATTACAGTTATTTTCATAAATTATCATGCAGATTATTAATTAAGTATTATTATTATTATTACAGATTATTAATGGAATAATAGATAGTGTCCTACATATTACTCGTATGCATATCAGAGAATGAAAAATTAATATATTCGGTAATATGGTAAAATGGATGACTCTCAAGAAATCTCCTGACCTGAAATTTAAATTTGTTGATGGGCATACGTATTGTATGATATTTTAAAGATATATTGCATGCCGTTGGAACAAATTATTCAGCAACCATCCGATCAGAAAAGCTTTGTGCGAATAGTTGGGCTTTATACGATCGCTGAGCCACTGGAATTTAACCCACCAGCTCGCCCAAATCCTCGGGCAACATTTTTTATCAAAATCGGACGAAGAATCCTACTAACTCAACACTAAAGTAGTAGGAGGAGGAGGGGGGGGGGGCAGAACAAGGAAATAAAGTCATAAAATAATGTTATTGTTAACTTCACCGAAAATAAACCATTTAGGAGCACTTCCACTCCCAAATGAATTATGACGAAACTCGATAAACAGACGGAATTAATATCGTTTAATTACTACGTAGAATTTTTTGTAAAGTATTAAACTACTAAGTATTTAACTACTAGCTTGCGTCCGCGGCTACGTTCGCAATAGATAATATTCTATTCTAGGTAAAGAACTCTACCTATTCCAATTTTCATCAAAATCGGTTGAGCCGTTACGGCGTGCTTCAACCAAAAACATTTAAAATTAGCGCCATGGGATTAGCAGCAAGACTCTGTTGTTTTAAGCTGAATAATTAAGTATGAACTAATTTGTAAGTTGATTTTTGCATAGTTTTTTCAATGGTGGAATTTCTAAACACCTTGTATATCACCTTGTAAGGGGGTAAAAATCACGTTGTTTCTCTCATAATTTTGGATTATTCAACAAAACCCCACTGCTACGTCGTAACAGTCTTCGACGTGGCCCACCAGGCAGCTTGGTGGGAATTTATGGAATAATCCTTATTTTTTTAACACTAGTCAATATTATGAAATTTTGGGTTTGAATCGGATTTACTTTCGCCTACACTAGTTCGTGAATAGGTACAGTCAAACACAAAATTATGTGATCGTCTCGAATTGGTAATGAAGTCAGTGGGATTAACCCCGGCTGCTTCCTCTCGTCAGGAATTCGTGTATTGAATTCCATGTTTAAAACAGTCTTAGTTAAACAGCTAGTTTCCTTCATACGACCCTGAGTGAAGCGCATTTGTATTAATGCGAACCAGTTTAAAAATACAACTTATTTATTTGTCTAATTTATAGATACCCGCAAGTATGAGTATCCTAGAAAACGTTTAGTAACTAAAAATTACATTTGTTTTCTCGGGTGCAGTTGCCAAATACTAATCAGTGAAATGGCCGTGACCATATGGCACCAACTGAAGAAAAGGCCCCTCGATTTCTACCTGTGGATGTAGTAAGAGGACACTAAGGGAAAAAAGCTAGGGGGATGGGCAGCAGAGTATTTTCAGAGGATACAAAAATCATAATAAATTGTCAAGTGGGCGGAGTGAAGAAAGTGACAGCGCTATGTACTGTAATTGAATGCGGAAAGAGATAGCATGCGTTAGAAGGCGCTCGAAAGTAATCGACGTAAGCGAAATATAAGAAAATATCGATCTCAAAAACTATCTATTTTTTTTATAAGTGTCTTGGATTTAGGTACCCAATGCTATTTTCTAACAAAATATTTTAAAAAAAGTTATTTTTGTTTGATAGTCTCAGAGTATTTTCGAAAAAGCTGTTGCAGAGGACCCAACTTTAAAAAATAAATCTATCGAGAAAAGTTTGACCAATCGCGTTTTTGTCTTGGATTTACGTAAATAAAATGTTCAAGTTATCTTTGTCATAAAAATCAAAACTGTGCGTTTTGCGTTTATTGAGAAAAAACAATTCAAAAATCATAAAATAATTAAACCCTCACCTTAATAACGGTAGCTTTAACTGCGTTCGCCATCCCGCGTGCCCAAGCGGGGACCCATATGGGTTCCTTCTGAAAATCTGTGGAGAGGCTATGTTCAGCAGTGGACGTCCTACTGCTGTATTGATGATGATGATGAACCTATCAATTACGAAGAAACCACGCGTTGAAGAGTTCTTATTTATCTATTTATTCGCGTGCTGATGTATCTTCTTGTTCTAGTATATTTATTGCTAATGATGTGGTGCAGCTGTTCTGCAGCGCCTGGGTTCAAGATTCAGAATTTGCACTTTAGGCTTTGTGTACAACTCCATTACCATTCCACTCGCGAGAATATTAAATTCGTAAATTTGTAGAAGTCGCTTTGCAGTTTGTGCGTGATGAGCACAAGATGAGTTCTGACTTCAATAGCTGTAGTTATTAGTAGATGTACATAGTTAGTTTTAGTAGTTGGTAGTTCAGTCAAAGCAAGCATGCAGCATCAAAATTACGAGAGCACTGTTGGATTGGTAATAGTGGCCCCACCTTCCGATCCACAGGACGGGTGTTCGAATCCTAAAGGCATAAAGTGCGCCTCGTAGAGCATTCGCTGCTTTAGTGCACATGTCACATAAATAAATAAATAATAATAAATATTCCGGACATATTCACACGGTCAACTGATCCCAAACTAGGCATAGCCTGTACTATGAGTACCAGAGACTGATACATAATAGATATATATTTAACACACAGACACAGAACAAACATCTGTGTTTATCACACAAATGTTTGTCCAGTGCGGGGATCGAACCCGCGACCTCTAGCGCAGAAGGCAGAGTTAATACTAACTGAGCTAAGAGGCCAGACATGTGATCGAATTTTAAGGTCATCGACATGCCAGTTTCCTTACGAGGTTTTATTTTACCGTATGAAACACTAGCACATAAATAAAAATTCGTAGTTATAAAACAAATTAGACTAACCTAATAAGATCACCTCAAATTGCGCCACATGCTCTGCATCCACTAGGGCTTGAAATCTGGAGTTCCGGTTTTTCAAAATTTCAGAGTTAAGGTTGTTTGGGCATTAGGTCAGCTGATTGAAAGCAGAATTTCGAAATTACAAAAACATGTAATAATTTCTATAAAAGTGTATTCATGGTTTTTCCAATCAATATCACCAAAAATGGCGCCTAATTATGAATATACTTACATAATTGTAATAACAGTAGTTTTCACCTATTTTTAGGTTTGACCATACCTACAGTTTCCTCCCGTCAGAACTAATGTTTTATTCTTGCTGTAAAGCCAACCCTGAACTCCGGAGTTAATATCGAAACTGGAGCTGAAAAAACATGACGTTGTTGCAATCCGTTATGAATTATGCAGCATAATTCATAACGAAGTAACCCTTTGCGGGATGACGCAGTGTTTGCAAGTCTTGTAAATTATTTGTAAGTAACACACAGCAGGGCCCCCGTCTCGTGAAATTCACACGTATGTTTATATTAAATGCTACGGGTGAGACTAGAGTAGTCCCTGATAACAGGTTTTAGAACTTCTTTTGTTCAGCATCATTTCAGCCGTACGACGTCCACTGCTGAACATGGCCTCAGACAGAGCAAATTCCTTATCATGTGGGAGGATTTGCCCATACTCACCACGCTGGGCATGCGGGTTGGCGAGCGCAGTTAGAGCTATCGTTGTTAAAATGAGGGACGCTGCTGCCCATCCCCTAGCTTTTTTCCCTTAGTCGCCTCTTACGACATCCGCGGATAGGTAGACATGGAGGGGCCTATTCTTCAGCCGGGGCCACCACGGCAACCTTTTTTTGTTACTATCTATCAATTTGCGCAGCAACGCAAGGCAAGCATGCGAGCAGCGAGTTGTCACCGATACGAGTGAGCCACTGCGCGTGGGCGGTTTGCGACCGAGGCGACCCGGTGACGCTACGGAGCTGATGTACTGAGCGCATACAATGTCCATTTGTCGAATACCAACCGCACTCATAATAATAATTTCAATATGAACTAAATTCTAAGGGTATTGTTTGATGAATCACGCTTCTCAGCAATACTAAAAATGTGAATGCGGCATGTATGACGTCAAGCTTGGAATATGTAGGCTACTTTTTGTCCGGGTGCCACGAGAACGAATTCGCGGGTGGAAGCTATCAGTATCAGTCAGCTTATAAACCCGCTTCGCACCACACCCTCACCCGAAATCACACAACGAGTAAATCAACACAGTAGCGCAACTCGCAACATGCAGCGAGCCCGTGAGAAATTCGCGCAAGTAATTAGAATGCACTACCGACGTTATTTAAACTGCGCTGCACAATGTAATTTAGCATTTTCTTTGGCGGAGCGTTGGACGTGGACGTTTTAATTGGATTGGGACTAGTTGGAGTTGTTGTACCGTTTTAAGCATATTGTCACTTCTTTATAAACTAAGGAAGTCAGTAAAATTGCATGAACCCATTATTTAAATTAGGTTAGTATATTTAGGTTTATTTCTTAATTTATTATAGGTCTTTTGATAAAAATAATCCATTTGAGTTTAATAGAGACTAATAGGACCCAACAGTCACAAACATAGTCCTGACCCCACACAAGGATTCCCTGTGTCGTATTATAAAAGTTGTGGGTGGCTTTAATTCATGTCACTGTAACGGCTAATTATTTTCTTACTTTGTAAACGAATACCAGACGCTGTTTTTCATTTGCGTTTGCAAATGAAAAACAGCGTCTGGTTTTCGGACTAGGCATAAAGCTGAGCCTGATGCCCTATCAACATGCAGACAAATACTCTTTGTTAGGTACTTAATTTATATTGTTGGTTGTCTATTGTTTAATTTAAAACGAATATTACCTACTTTTAATTGTTGTCTATATTTTTTTGAATAAATTTATTTTAATTTCTTCTTATTTTCTTTTTCTTGCAAACCAAGGCAACGTGCGCTCTATGCATTTTTCAAGTTATTACGCTCTGAAAATACTCTCAATCTGTTACTCTGCTAATGCCTACGAGTATATTCGACATTTCTACGACTTCGTTACGTCTCAACAACCTCAGTTACCAGCAAGAATACAGCTTAACATTTATTTCGAAGTTCACCCCACACCTGAACCTTTAATTAATAACCCAGACGCGTATTGATGGCTCGCTGGAGTGCTTGCGCGGTAAACGATAGATAAATTTAATTGTTGCGAGTAAGTTTGGTGAACTTCATCTTATTAATTATTTGTTGAAAGGTGTGGTTGGAGATGATGTATTTTTGTAATATATCTTGGGTAAAGCTTAGCTCCCATTTAGCAGTTTAGAAGTTATTCCTAGGAGGCCCCGCAAAATAATGGCTCTCGACTAATAATTGAGTATCCCAATTAACAGTACTGTTTGCTTGCTTGTCGTATCACTGATTCTTTCTTGGTCATCCTGTCAGTGACCAGGTTGAAGTATGGAGTCCCAGAAAAGGCCTTCGTTGTAAGAATTGGTGTAGTGAAAGTATTAAGGTGAGCCTCTTTAGAGGTTCCTTTCGTGCACATGTCACATGTCTTCGAAATTTTGCAATTGTGTGGTCATTGTAGTTTATTTCACAGAACGGCACGTAAGTATACTTCAACACAACGCAATAAGCTTGTTGTGCCCACGCGGACATCACAGGCCCCATGGCTAGCCTGCGCGTCCTGAGCGCATATATGCTCTTGCTTTGGTGATTAGCAAATCTTGGTGCAACAAGTGTAGATTGTCATAAAGTGACAAGTCATAGAAATATTCTTACATTTAATATTAATAATTGTAGTAGTACTTACTCCTAAAATACAACTCCAGGTCAAAGTATTTATTTAAGAAAATTAGAAAAAACACAAAATCATTTTGAATAGTCTTGGAAATTGTAGATGAAACTGCGCCGTATAAGAAACAGGCAATAAAAACCATTTTATTTCGATGATTCTTTTCATAAATGTTAAATGTGGAGCCTTATTGAATAGGGTGAGGCTCAGAAAATGAAAATAATAATAAATAAAAGCTTGTGTCACGAATGAACAAACTAGATGTAGGTAGCTGTACCTTATTTGCAAACTTTCAGACAGAACTTCAAAGGGAATTCTGAAACGAGCTGTCTTCGCTAAATCACATTTGCAGGCAAAGTTTGTGTCTCAAAAACATAATCATGTTTCAAACACGTATTGAGATAACTTTTAACTGTATTTGTAAGGCTCCCTAAGAATTCGCTACCGTCATATTAATATGTATACCGCCATATACCGCCGTAGTGGCCCCGGCTGAAGAATTAGGCCTCTTCATTATTACCCGTGGATTTCGTAAGTGGTGACTAAGGGAAAAAAGCTAGGGGATGGGCTGCAGTGCCCCTATCAACAATAACTTTATCTGCGCTCACCAATCCGCATGGCCAATGTGACGAGTATGGGTAAATCCCCGCAAAATTATTGTTTGGGCGTAGGCCGTATAAGAGCGGTTGCGCTGGTAATCTCTATAGATTACTGTCCACTGCTGAACACATGCCTATGCAAATGTTCAGCAGTGGACTTCCTACGGCTGAAATGATAATAATGATATTACTACCACAATTTTTTCTAAGAAAATAATGCCGTCCACGGTTTTATTCATTCTAAGAGCGCAAATAATGATAAGAAAAAGATACAATTTTTGAAACTATCCTGGTTCATCATCATCATCATCATTTCAGCCGTACGACGTCCACTGCTGAACATGGCCTCCCCCACAGACAGATTGAATTCCTTATCATATGGGGGGATTTGCCCATACTCACCACGCTGGGCATGCGGGTTGGCGAGCGCAGTTAGAGCTATCGTTGTTAAAATGAGGGACGCTGCTGCCCATCCCCTAGCTTTTTCCCCTTAGTCGCCTCTTACGACATCCGCGGATAGGTAGATATGGAGGGGCCTATTCTTCAGCCCGGGCCACCACGGCCATCCTGGTTATGAAACAAATTATGGTAAATAACCCGTTTTTAGTGATAATTAAAATAAGAATAAGGTCTAGTGCCATGAAACCAAGGAGGAAATAACCCCTTCATCTAAGTACTTCGTTTATAATACAATAGCTTGCGCTCACGGCGTCGCTCGCGTGGTAGATAAGATAAATAGCTGTTATTTTAGGTAAAGAACTTTATGTATTCCAAGTATCATCCAAATCGGTTGAGTGGTTACAGCGTGATTGAACAACAAACATCCCAACATCCTCACAAAATTTCGCATTTATAATATTAGTAGGAGGTGTAGATTTTTTTCTAATATGTGGTGACCAGAATACGAAATCGAAAAACCACTAAACATTCTCGCCGAATGTTGCAAAGTACTAGGACAACATAAAATACAAGGAAGTGTAGAAAATCTTTCCTCGCTGTGTGCCGACTCCCCAAACTTTGGGTGTCGACCACTTGTCACTTAAGAGCCGTTTTATCGTTCCGCTTTGGACCAAGTTTAGTTGCAAATCGATGGGCGATTCGTCAGATTTGTTTTTGTTCCGAAGCGCGAAGCCGGGATAATACAGAGCAGTGGATTTAAAGTTGGACATGGGTAATTTTGTTGGACAAACATTGGGTTATTGGGTTGGTCGATCGAATTGCTAGGTCAGTTCGCACTGGATCTTTTAAGTCAGGTTAGAAGCGGTTAGATATGGCTCTGAAACGCCCTTACGATCAATTGTGAAAAACACCAATGTATTTTGATATAATTCAGAGGAATTACTCTTTCTATTCGGTGATGGAGGTGTACTGTATTTAGTATGAATAAAGGAGTCTTGAATCGGCCATCTTGTAGTTTACTTTAGTAGTGGCACCGCCTTCCAATCCATAAGTCGTGGGTTCGAATCCCAGTCCAATGGATTTTCCTTTCAGAAAATGTAACTAGTATAGCGCACACACATTTTCTCTAGCTAGCTCTCAAACGGTGAAGGAAAACATCATGAGGAAATACATTTCCTAGTACCGAAGAACTCGAAGACATGTAACATGTGCACTAAAGGAGCCTCTAAGAGGCGCACTCTAATCCTTTGACTACACTGATTCTTTCACCGACGGCCATAGGCCCTTTTCAGGGCCACCATACCTTAACCTGTAGTGCAATTGTGTAAGCGTAATGGCAATGAAGTTCGTAACTTTGAGGGTGATTTTAACAATCTTAGAAACATTCAAAACGTTCCGAACTTCACAAGAAAAAACTTTACGATTTCTTCCTTTTCATGTGTGAAAAACTTCAGATGTCGCTAAAACTGATAAAATCGTCCTCAAAATTACGAACTTCATTACCTTACGCAATTGTACTACTGGTCACTGACCTTCAGAAAGACCAAAAAACAATCAGTGAACACGACAAGCAAGCAAGTATACCTATATTTATAGATTTTCTAGTTACAAAAAGGTACTTGATTATCTTCGCACAAAAGTCACAGGGTAATAAAGGCTCCAATCCACGATTGTTATTATCCAACTTTACTGCTTTGTATCTCGTAATGGTGACTTTTTTATTCCATTTTGTTGTGTATATACTGTTAGCATAATTTTATTGTTTTATTAGACAGTATCATATATAGTTTCCAATTGAATAAATACGTAATCTCCGAACAATTTGGCGAGTTATATAGAACACTTACGAAGCAATTATGTTATTAGCAAGTTAATTTGCTTTCTGTATTAAATATCGTAAAACTATAGACGTACGAGTATATACTTATAATAGGAGTACTCAATATGGTAAAGCAATATACCGCTTGTATAGCCTAAGTTCTTTATTAATTTATTTGGCGCCAATGAGAATAAGCCCGTATCGATTGATGAATCCTACTAATATTATAAACGCGAAAGTTATTAAGGATATTTGTATGTTTAGATTTTAGTGGTTCAATCACACCGTAACGGCTCAAACGATTTCTATAAAACTTGGAACAGAAAGAGTTCTTTACCTAGAATAGCATTTATTCTTCTTTTTGTTTAGTGTTTTTGTACCTCGGAGACGTAGCGGGCGAGTGCCTGTCTGAGACGCAAGGAACGCGGGCTCGATTCCCGCTACGGGAAATATTTGTTCCGTTTCTAGGTGCTGTGGTACCATGGTGTTTGTATTTTCTGATACCGACGACAGGGAATCCTAGTGTGGGGTCAGGACTATGTATGTGACTGTTGGGTGTTATTTATTTTATTTATTAGTTAGCATGCGAGCGAAGCCGCGGGTGCAAGCTAGTTGATCATAAATTCGTCTCGCCAGACGGGTAGCTACAGATATCCTTGGACATCTAAGTGTAAATGGAAGCAAAAGTGCTTACAGCAACTGAAGGTCTCGTCGCAATTGAGAAAACTCCATTTTGAAGTTTATTTTCGTCTCTAGTTTATTTATAGCTCGTTTGTGAGTCTGGAAGATGAAATAGTCAAGGAAATTGCTTATTTAAAAAGTATGCTAGTAATTTTCTTTTATTCACTATTTTGCTCAGAATTGCAGTAATGAGGGTTCATATAATTTTTATACACGGAATGATCTAATAAATACGACGTTTGATGGATATTATTCTATCAACAAAAAGAAAGAAATTATTTCGAATATTTGTTTATTTTTTCCCAAACTTTCTCAAGTTAGCTGTTTTTGGTATTTTTTTAATCTTTAGGAAAAGTCCTTTTCGGGATGAACGAATACGTTTTTATAGCAAAAATGTTTACCGAATTGAAATCGTGCGAATGAAAAGAAAGATATAAAAGCTGGACAGATTGAGGGCAACTATTTGACAACAATAGGACCTCGGGTCAGAGAGCTATTTGTACCTTTGAAATCAGTTTTTACATAGATGATACTCTTTCTTACGCGTAGATGGTTTGGGTATGTCGAGAGAAACGGAAGAAGATACAGAAAATTGATCTTTATGGCTAGTGTAAAAGGGTCCGTTGAAAGGAAAAACCTTGACGTACATTCCTAGACCCGGTGACGTTTTCTTAAACACTTGGTCATCATCATTTCAGCCGTAGTACGTCCGTAATATCTATCATGTGGGGGGAATTTGTCGCAGGCGGCTGCCAGCCGTTTCAATTTAGTCTGAACGAAAAAGTAAAACAGCCGTTTTCAACTACTAATATCTTTTCATCATTACAACCGTGATATGAAGCCCACTGGATTTTAGGGAAATGTGGTAAAGTCAGTGTGGTTTCTCTTCGCTCGCAACTGTTTATATTCTGAGCTTTGTAGCATGGAAATCAAACCTACCCTTTAACTTCGACACCCACGCTCTTTCCAAACACAAACACTCTTTCCCCAAATCCTTTACGCAAAGACTTACTTCAGCCGTAAATGTAAAATGAGCTACACCGAACTGTGTTACGATTCAAAATAGTTTGACAAGCCAAGCGAACATAGCGAGCCCCTACGAGCCCTGAACTTGCTTTTAACCGACTTCAAAAAGGAGGAGGTTCTCAAATCGGCTGTATTTTTTTTTTGTGTGTATGTTACTCGATTTCTCTGCCAATTGTGAACTGATTTTGATTCGTTCGGTTGCTGCTATTTTTATATAAACTTTAACCTTAAGGGTTGTGTGTCGCGAATTACTTTCTATGCGTTACAACAGGAAGCTACCCTGCAAATTTCATATTCTTAGGACTTTTGGTTAGGCGTTTGATTGTCAAAGAGAATAAAACCACCACGTTCACGTCAGTCAGTCAGTTAGTACCGTAAGAGTTATTATTTATGATGAATGAATGTCATACTTACTTTGTTGTTTTTTGTTTGTGGCCAGTGCCATCCTCAGTAAGCAAAACGCAAAGAGGTTGTGTACAAAAATCTGGCAAAACGACGTGAGCGCGCTAAGTTCTCTATGATGGCTCCCAAATAGTTTCTTATCCTATTTTAAACTCTAAGGTCTTAATTTTCTAGCGGCTATAATAATAATCTTGTAAATATTCAGGAATCCGAAGTCGGTTTTTAGTTTTTGTAAAAAATATCTTATTATGACTTGATATTTTACCCAAACTCATTTTCAAATGAAATTCAGTTGTTCATTATCAATCTGTGTCTGGTCTAGCTACCATGTAGTCGACTCATAATTATAGGTGAACCATTTATCTCAGACCACTCCATCCGAGAATGGACGGTTTTAATACCATGAACGTGTAAACACGTAGAGTAAGGTTAGCGTGGTATGGGCATGTCATGTGGCAAGATGAGTGTTAGATATGAACATAGATGGATGTAGGAGTAGAGGTAGGCCAAAGAAAAGATGGACTGTGAGAAAGTGGATGTGAAAGAAAGGAATGAGTGCTGAGATGACGACTGATAAGGGAAATGGAAGAAGAATACATGTTGTGCCGACCGCACAATTAGATCACCTTGTATTTATATTACTCTCATGCTTGCCATAGGCCGTAGACTGATACACACTGTCATCAAATTCTGTTACTCGAATTGAGGATGAGCTAAGGATGCGAGCTAGGGAAGCGCAAGTGGTGTAGCTAGGTGAAGTACTTTTTTTTTTTTTTTTTGACTGGTCTTATAAAATCGTTAATTGTAGTGTGTCTAGTCTCTAATTATTTTTAATATTTTAATTAGTTCATAATGACATTCTTTTTCTTCTATTTTTTATTATTATTTTTTATCTTTTTTATTAATTAAATTTTAGTAAGTAATAAATTAAATATTGCATGCCTAGATATAGGTAGAATACATTCAATAGTATATAGTAATTGACATCTTTATGACATGTATTTCAAGCAATAAATTATACTTTGACTTTGACTTTACGCTCGTCGCACATTTACTCGCTCCAATAAACCACTTAGCTTCGGTGGAAATAGACACATAGTTTCGTAACTTAGGTTTAACCTCGCTCAGCGCTTAGCACATCAAGGAAGAGCAGCTTTATTCTGTGCGTAAAGGCAGTTGTACACTCGGGGCCTATAAAGCGACAATTCAATTACAAAGGCAAGGCACGAATCGCGCGGACGTTATTGGACGCTGTCAGATTGATTCGTGCACTGTCTGCTCCGAACCTAATAAATGCGAAATTCGAAGAGTTGTTTTTTATCGGCTTCTGTTGTAAATTCGAATCGCAGAGGTTTATACATACACGTTTTAGGACAGGCCTTTTTTGTTTATAAACTACACAGGTTTACCACGCGTCGTGATCAGAACAAAATGAAAAAGTATATCAAGCGTGGTTGGGGTAACACTGTCAGACTTGGAGCCACTGTCGTGATTTTATAAACAAAACTGGCAACAACTCTCATCATATTTTGTTATGTGATCTTGTTCTGGCCTCTGTCAAACATTTGAACATGACCCTTTGAACATCTGTATGTACTCCGATTACTTCGTGGTGGTCCGTTTTTATTGCTTTTTCTGTTTTGTAGATAAGATCCTTTACAAAAGAATTATGATTTATTTGACATACATTAATGATATCAAGGGAGGGGCCGTCCTTCCCTGCGCTTCCCAGTGCCTGGTCTCCACTCTAAAACCTTTCTGCCCCAATGGACGTCATTGCTGGGAGCCGTTGATTGCAGGCCACACAAGATCGGTCGCCGTGGCTGACCTATGTTCAGCCGTGGTCGTCCTACGGCTGAAACAATAATGACGATGATTGTGTTTTAAATTTCGCTTGATTGTGTGTTTCTTTGTCAGGTGAGGGCGACCGCGAGGGCGAGCGGCGAGGCGGCGCGGGCGCAGCGGTGTCGCGCGGCATGCGGCGCCGCCCGCTGCTGTCGCTGCTGCTGCTGCTAGCGCTGCTGCGCGACCACGGCCTGCTCGCCGCGTCCGGAGGTACACATTTATTTTTTAACCTCTTTTTATGGCTAGGTTTGAGTGCGGCTATGGTTTTTATAACAATGGTGTTAGTGGCGTTAGTGGTGGTAGTGACCCCGTCTTCCAAGCCAAAAGTAGTGGTTTCTAATCACTGTTGTGCCACAATAGATTTTCCAATCGAAAAAATTATGTTTGCTATACCTACTAATGCTCTAAAACGATGAGAAAAACATCGTAAGGAAATCGGCTTGTCCTAGAACCTAAAAATTCGAAGAGATTATAACTGTGCATAAAAGGATCCTGAAAGACGCGTTCTTTAACCCTTTCACCGACGCGACGGTCCTTTGACCGTCGCGTCAAACCTTTTCAGGGCCACCATATCTCAACCTGGTCATCGACCTAATACAGGACGACCAAGAAAAAAACAGTGCGATGACAAGCAAACAAAATCAAATAATTATATTTTGAGTAATGAGTCTATCACCAGATGCTAATTGTTGATACCACAACAATGCACTGTCCATTGGACATCAGATGTACATTTAACTATCAACCAATTAGCAAATCGTATAATCTCTGATAATTTCCATTTAATCCGTCGATATCCATCTGCTAAGCTCGTTTCACGAGTGGAATTAGCATAGTTGAGTCGTGTGACTCTAACATAGGGTGTCAAAAAACAGCCAATTGAAACCGACAACGTAGGTGAAGCTTTGCAGTACTACAGGGAATGTGTAAATGTGGAAAATCGCCGCAAGTACAGTGCTTTTTCCCTACTGCCCAGAAGGAATCCGGGCAGTAAGGCAAAGGCAATAAAGTGCTGTACTAGTGGAATTTTGAAAATAGCAACAATAAAATGATCATGAGTTGGCCAAAAAGTAAGTGACAATTTCATATAAAAAATTTATGACATTATCGTACGTCGTCGTTGTCTTCGTCAAAATAGGTATGTTCTGAACGCTTGTTTCCAGTTCTAGTCTTGTTACACCCTGTAAGTAGCCTGCGGCGTCTGGGTTCATTCATCATTGGGTTCTATTGATTGGGTTCGTAGGGTGAACTCTCGCGGTCGTTTTGACCTATTTTGATCATTGTCCTTTATTACCTAACGAGGCGGGTCACCGTGATCGGGAGTTTTTGAGGGGAAATTTCAATAGACAAGCTGATTCATGATATTATGTATACTATCCTAGAAGAATATACAAAAAGGGCCTGCGACCTGCCGACAAAAACAAAGATATTAAGCGAAAAAATAAGTGGCCTGTTACGCTACCACACATATTTACAGAAAAAAATTTGTCAAGCAACAGTTTTTAAATCGGACTTAATCGTTGACAGGCCTCATAGCTCAGTTGGTAGTAACTCTGCCTTCTGCGCTAGAGGTAGCGGGTTCGATTCCCGTACTGGACAAACATTTGTGACTAACACAGATGTTTGTTCTGTGTCTGGGTGTTTAATATATATCTATTATGTATATCAGTCGCTGGTACCCATAGTACAGGCTATGTCTAGTTTGGGATCAGTTGACCGTGTGTGATCTGTCCGGAATATTTATTTTTATTTATTTTATTTTATGTAGCACTTTTTGCAGATTTCGATTTGACATCGGTTGGTTTAAAAAACAAAGAATGGTAAAATTTAATTCTGTAACATAAAATACGCCGTTAGAGTTTAGCTATTCCCAACACAAACTCGCGTTTGTTACTTCTTTTTTATCTAACCTGAAAAATAATACAAACGTCCAATGCGATCCGTCTCTGCAATCAAACGAATGTGCGGTAGGCCCGGTGCTGCCACCTATACACAACAGGCTTTCATCACTTTCAACAATAACAACCAACATTCAACTTTATAACCTCCAGATTAACGTCCAAAATAAATAAGCTCTGTTGTTCTATTCAGTATTGTAACTTTAAAATGCACTCGAATTGAAACCGTGTGACGTGCAGTTACGGTACAAAATTACAATGCACTGCAAAGTCGCAGATTCAACTAAGTCTGGAAGCTACACTTCTTATTGTAAGGTTCAAAATCGTGTGAGTGGATGGTAAGGCCGTGACAAATGGACTGGACGGCGCTGCCGCGTTGTTGATTACGAAGACTGCTGAATGGATTGCTGCCGACAAGGGTTAGCTGATGTATTTTCTGGTCTAGGCTCACTTCATGTAATTGGGAGGGATGGGTGAACGGAAATATATGGCGATTGATTTCGATCAAACTCTATTAGCCCATTGCGCGACTTTGAGCTTGTGTATGAGGCCAATAGTTACCGACCAAGTCTCAGTGCCAGATATAATACACCGTTTACGTCATCATCATCATCCACACCCTGTTTGTCCACAGCTCCCTCTGTTCTGGTCATGACGTCGATTCGGTTTGTTGGAATACCTACCTACAGCACGAAGACTATTGGCATAATACCTCAGCGCACGCAACAAAATGAGGGCTTTCCAAATAAACAAAGAATCCCAAACGCCCAATAAATATAAAAAAAATATTGCCATCACAAATCAAAGTGCGCGTCACACCTAATGTTGCCGTGCCATAAATAAAGCGCCCAATTGCGCCTCACCTTAATAAATCCCTTCTGCACCCGTATTTTATATTTTCCGAAAGGTGCTACCGCATAGTAAATTGATATTTACATTGTACCAATAAACATAATTCACGGAGCTGCAAACAACGTGAAAACATAGGACAACAACAGTGGTCTGGTGATCTGTAAAACAGGTTTTTAAAAAAACCCTACTTCAGGCAACAGCTCTATCACGAAACAGGTTTTAGATTAAATTACGTAATTAGTACAACACTTAATTTAAAGTGAAGAAATTTAAATAAACCTAATTGTGAAGGGAAATCAATCTGTTATTATTAATATTATGGGATAATGATAAAGGCAATACATTTTTAAGGGTTCCTTTTCAAGCGAGGTAAACAGAACCCAAAAAAGTCACTTTATCTACAAGTGTTGAACCTGTCATTATGTCCAAAAGATTTCATATAATTTTCTTAAAAAAATAAGACTGGTATACACATTCCTGCTAGTGGCATACCAGATACTACTCAGCATGCCAGTACTAGCATTCTATCACAATAATGCAAGCCAGTTTCTTGAAACACTTAGAAAAGTGCCATAGCAGCCAATGAGTCTCCAACTTCGTGCAAAAGGTGCAGGTTCGATGTCGTAAATCTACATGGTTTTGAACGAGCTACAGGTTTATCACGGACTCTAATAATGAATATGTCAGTAACAAAGAGTGCCCCAGAAAATAGGGTTTAATCAAAATCTGAAGGGTATGTTGTCCCATACATGATCCTCAACCGCACTCATCCCGTCTTGTCCTGAATTAGGTTTCTCTAAGGCTTACTGCTCAACCCTATTGTTTCTCAAGCACAATACACGATGATTCATACATCCCGAAAGGACACTAACATAATTTTTTTTCCTCACTTTCTTAATTCGCTGTTTTTATATTTGAATCCTCTTTATAACTAATTACTAAACGTAAGAAATGTTCGACATTAAGATTGCTACCTTCTTATGTAAAATAGCTGATTCATTGAGTTTGAACTGTGACAAAGCTGAATTTTGCATAGAGATTTTTCAATGAAAAATGTCGTATTTAATAAAGTCGTAAGAACAATCTTTATTGCCAATTGTGTGTAGAATAAGCCTCTTCCGAGATAGCATACATATTATCTTGTAATTAACGTTATTAAAAAAACAAACAAATAATCAGGGTCTCATCTGCCGTGTTGGCCCCGGGTGAAGAATTTATAGGCCCCTCCATATCTACCTATCCGCGGATGTCGTAAGAGGCGACTAAGGGAAAAAAGCTAGCGGATGGGCAGCAGCGTCCCTCATTTTAACAACGATAGCTCTAACTGCGCTCGCCAACCCGCATGCCCAGCGTGGTGAGTATGGGCAAATCCCCCCAAATGATAAGGAATTTGCTCTGTCGGTGGTGGAGGCCATGTTCAGCAGTGGATGTCGTACGGCTGAAATGATGATGATGACTGTTCTCATCCAGTGGAATCCGCAGTCGAATAAAAAATAATACACTAAAGACAACAAAACTGCGACCACGGCATACAAATCCGTGAAAGCAAAAGTTTATTTCCTGTACAAAAAACTCAGCAACAAAAGACACTTTATAAATGAAAAAGTCTAAAAGCGTCCCAAATAACGTACGGAACATCTAACAAGTGGGTAAAACTCCAACTTTCTCAGTTACCCGAGTCTTTATCCAATCGCCTCAAGGACTGAATAGATGCTCCGAAGATGTTTCAGTCTGTAATTAAAAGATAATGAAAAACTTCAAGTGGGGAAAGTATGTAAATTAGTTCGCAAGATTCGACCCTCGTTGGACAAAGACCTATTTTATTATCTTCGTTTTCTTAGGCCGGGTTGGGAGCATTGTCTCGGGATTAGTTATGGATACGCGGTCCATGTTAAATCTCATTTAATGAGGTTATCTTGTAATATATTTTCAAAGGGGGGACCCCTTTGAAAATATATTGCAAGCTTATTTTGATATCCTAACCTGCTGTGCAAGGGTGTTCCTCCAACGTTTAAGCACTCATGTGGCTTAGTTAGCCCGAATGTATTGACCATGTCTTTCTAGGCTGACTAGGCTGAGGGATGGTATAGCTAATGGGCAAGCCCACTCCATCTTAACATTTATTTATTTGCTCATAGAGTATAACATGATAGTATGCACTAAGTTCAAATTTTATATGACTGTTCAGTCTTTTTATAAAATGTATAGAACAACTAAAACTCTAAAAAAAGCTGAAATATTACAACCAAAAGTGGTGAAAAATATTTCATGTAACTGTTTCCAAAATAGATATATTTTTACAAGATGCGTTCCCCTCGTGACCCACGTTCGCGGAGTATGGGTTAAGTCATAAAATAAGTAAGCCAGACAATCACTGAACATATAATTTAGTCGTTATCATCTCATCTCATCAGTCGATGAAAGAAGAGTGTATGCTGCGGAAATGAGAATGTTGAGATGGATGTGTGGAGTGACTAGAATGGGCAAGATACGGAATGAATCCATCAGAGGAAGTTTGAAAGTGGCGTAGTATGGGCATGTCTTGCAGAGGGAAGAATGTCATGTTACTAGAAGAGTGGTAAATATGATAATGTGGAAGGATTTAAGGGACGATGTAGACCAAAGAAAAGATAGATGGATTGTGTGAGACGACATGAGTAAGACAGGAGTGAATACTGACATGACGGCTGATAGAGGTAAGTAGAAGTGCCGACCGACCTCATATTAAGTTGGATAATCATTTTCATTATCTCCCTATAATGATAATGATTAATCATCTTCGCACAACGGGCTATCTAGAGCTATGCTCGGAGTTTAATTGCGTGATAAAATCCGAAATGAGTTAATCCGTAGAAGAACCGACATAGCTCTCAGAATTAGCAAGTTGAAGTGACAGTTGACAGGCCACAAAACGACGACAGAACTGAGAAATATAAATGCATTTTAAAATGATCATCGTTTTTTCAATGTATTTCCTCTGGCTTTAGGAACCTAGTGCATTAAAGGACTCGTTAAGGCCGTTACTTGCACCACAGTAGAACACCTCCGAGACAGCCTGGCCTCGTGCCAGGGCATGAGTGTACATTGGCATGCCAAAATGGATTCCGAGCATAGCTCAGCGAAAAAAATTTGCAAAATTTTAAATGTATAGTGTTTTTTATGTAATTTTTGTTCGCTTCGTTTGTCTTAAATCCATTTTTTTCCGGATTAGTCCAGTTATTTTTCTTCCACATTATATTTTATAAATGTCCATCTGTGAAAAATTAATAATTGAGAGAAAAAGAAAAATTGAGAAAAGTGAAACGTTATTTTTCTTTAATTAGCTTGTTTGCTTGGCGAATATGGACATACATATGGACTACATGAGATATATATTTTTTTGTCTTTTTTTTTTTTATACAACTATGGTAGCAATCAAGCATACGGCCCACCTGTTGGTATGTGGTTACCGTAGCCTATGTACGCTTGCAATACCAGAGGCATCACGTACGCGTTGCCGACCCCTTTAAAAGTTCAAAACGCCCTTTTTGAAGAACCCCATACTGTAGTCCTTAGGGAAAACCTTAGCAGGGAGATAATTCCACAACCTGAGTGTTCGCGGGAGGAAGTTCCTCTGAAACCGCACCGTACGCGACCAACCCGGCTCCAGGGTGTGAGGATGGATCCCCTGCCTATGGCGAGAGGTGCGATGATAAAAGGAAGCTGAAGGCATCATATCAAACAATTCTTCAGAACACAACCCGTTATACAGGTGGTAGAACACACATAAGGTGGCAAAGTGCCTCCTTAGGGTTAAGGGCTCAATACCGCCTGTTAGCTTGGGATCATCGACAATTCTCATAGCGCGATTTTGAACCGAGTCAAAGGGTCGAAGCTGGTACCCAGGTGCTCCTGCCCAGAGGTGACAGCAGTCCTCCATGTAGGGCCGGACTTGCGACTTGTAAAGAAGCAGTCTTTGCCCCGCACTGAAGTACAGCTTCGCCCTGTTAAGCACACCGAGCTTTTTGCATGCCACTTTGACCTTGTCCTCTAAATGACTACGGAACTGAACGTCACTAGAGATGTCAACGCCTAGAATCCCAATGCTCTTGTTGATAGTAAGGGATGTGTTCTGGAATTGTGGAGCTACAGTAAATGGGGTTTATGGAGATTATTTGTAAATAAGTTATTGTTATACTGTAAATGAATATTTTTCACTTTCAGTGAAAAGCTACTCTATTATTAGGTTTTGTTTGCATGTACCAAGCATACTGCAATTTTGTTACACGCCAAATAGTATAAATATCGATTTTGAGTAAATAAAGCATCAATGCGCTAAAACAACGAACATACAATCGAGCGATGAAAATACAGGTGTTGTGGCAATGCAAACAGCAATGTTTGCCCAACAGATTTTTCAATTGATAAAATTCATTGTATTTTTCATAAACATATGTAAAAAAACATGGAAAGAGTTCGTAGTTTAATTAAAATGTTATGTTGATATCTCTACCTAACACTGTTGTATCTAAAACAAAAATATTCCACAAAAATAATTATGTGCTAGTTAGGATTTGAAACACAACTTCCGCTTCAAGATTTGACAACTCAGAACGCAAATGCTCGGATGTTTAGGGAAGTCTCTAACTTTACTAAACAGATGGTCTATATTTTTCATAGACCTCTACCGTCAATTTGTGTTATACCGAAGTAACCGAAATTACGTAAGGTTCCAATGCCATTACGTTAAAACATTGATAAATGTACATTTAACCCGCGTCTCAGGAGCATTGCACCTGGCAGACAATAAAGTAATGGACGACCTACATTGCTGGCTACATCCTATCAGTTGATTAATGGATAGGAGCGTGGCGGGCGGTCGATACGTTAATTTGAGATTGGCTCGGCAGATGCAACGTCACAGGATTACAACGTTTTATTGTGATGAGATTCACGAAAGAAACTAATTTTATAATTTAAAGGGTTTAAGTTAGCAATTTGATTACTAATTCAAGTTACAATTAGCCAAAATATCATTTTAACGATAGAACTAGTGTGAAAAACATTCCGATGGCAGAAAAGTATTTCATTGGGCGGAATTGTAGTCCTACAATGTAAGGAATAGAGTTCATTATTGGCTGAGTGACTCCTAGCTCCTAAAGGACCCCAAAAGGCACGTGCTTCGAATTATAATCATTATGACAACTTAGAATGAACTCACTGTTAATTGCCACTTTTGTGCCGGTCCTAATTGAAAATTTTCGGAAATAACGCCAGTTTTGGTTCATTGTTACTTTTAACTAGGATTTAAATTAATTTATCATGTTATTATAGGTACTGTTTTGAAAGTTGTTTGAGAGTTGCCGGTATAGTCTCATGGCGGAAAATTGATATTTTGAATCTTCTTTCGTTCATCCTCTCTACATGACCAAACCATCTCAGCATACCTTTCTCAATCCTCATCACCACGTCTTCTTTCACTCCACAACGCTCTCTTATCACACGTTCCTCACTCTATCTCTCAAAGTTACTCCACACATTCATCGCAAAGCTCTCATTTCCACTGCATATATCCTACTTTGATTCTTTATAAAATATGTAAAACATGCTAGTATTGGACAAAAATAATTTAATATATTTTTTTTACAAATAAAGCATTATTGAAATAATGGCAGTGCTAAAGACGAATTTACAAAATGTATAAGAATTAAAGTCCTGACTGACATAAGGACATCCCAAAGCCTAAACCACTGGGCGTAGAGGCTCGAAGGGATGGAATGAAATCGCCGTGTTTCTTGTCATTCTTCTTCTAGGCTTGGCAGTGAGGATTAGGCGTAGCTTCACTTAGTTTCATAGACGTTTCAAAGTGATCCTAGTGATTTTATTGAAATAAACACCTTGTGCCTTTGACTTTGATTAACAAGTTAGGCCACCTCCTTATCTTCTTCTTCTTTTCACTGATTCTTTCTTGGTCATCCTGTATTAGGTCAGTGACCAGGTTGAAGTATGGTGGCCCTGAAAAGGTCCTATGACCGTCAATGACTGGCCTCATAGCTCAGTTGGTAGTAACTCGGCCTTCTGCGCTAGAGGTCGCGGGTTCGATTCCCGCACTGGACAAACATTTGTGACTAACACAGATGTTTCTTCTGTGTCTGGGTGTTAAATATATATCTATTATGTATATCAGTCTATGCCTGGTTGGGGATCAGTTGAACGTGTGTGATATGTCAGGGAAAAAAAAAAAATGAAAGAATCAGTGCAGTGAAAGGAGTAAAGTGCGCCTCTTAGAGCCTTTCGTGCACTGGTCACATGTCTTCGAATTTTCAGGATCTAGGAAGTGCTTTCCTTACGATGTTTTCACAAAGAATCATAATTCCTCTTGGCAATGCTACTCAGATAACTTTACTGAAGAAAGAACTTTGATTAAAGTAGAAATTATAATTACGTCTTTATCACTTTACAGATCAATGAATTATAAAATACCGTTTATTAATTGAATATAGAAAAGATTGAAAGTAATAAATTTCAAATGAATTTTCCACTAAAATTACGTTATAATTATTTGGTTCGAATGAATATTTCAAATAGGGAATAATTTCAGACTACCTTATTCCACGAATATAAGTCTTTCTGAGATTGTATATAAGTAGATTATTATTAAAATTTCAGTGAAGCACCAGTTACTGAGAATCGCAAATATTAAATACTAGACTAAACTTACAGCAGCAATTTTTCTTTATCTATATCTCTATATATATATAATATATAAAAATGTTGCTTTTGTCGTTGTGCCCAACCATGTTAGCTCTCCTAATTTCACAAAGATCTAACGTAGTTAGAGAAGCTCTAACTACGCTCGCCAACCCGCATGCCCCAACGTGGATGGGAATTTGCTCTGGAAATCTGTGGGGGACAATGTTGAGCAGTGGACGTCCTACGGCTGAAATGATGCGAACATTAAACTTGCCTCTTCACGAGTACCAACAGATTATTCCATTCTCCTTGCAAACTTCACTATAAATCTAAGACAATTGTTATCAGCTGATGCAGCGGCGGATGGCTTGTCAAAGTTTTAACAACGTTCCCGGAGTTTTGCCGGGAACTTTCCAATTTGAGCAATCCAGGTCACGGTATTGTTTAGTGGTTTAGTGTCAACGTGAGACCTACGGAAGTGCGGTTTAGTTCATCATCTTCTTCATCCGCCTGTAGAAGTCCACTGCTGGACATAGGCCTCCCCAAAGTGTTCCTTAGCGAACGGTCTTTAGTCTTTTCCATCGACTTCACGCAACTTTCACATTGTCGCCTAGCTTTTTTCCCTTAGTCGCCTCTTACGACATCCGCGGATAGGTAGATATGGAGGGGCCTATTCTTCAGCCGGGGTCACCACGGCAATACTCGAAGGCTATAACAAATATAAAACGCCGATTCATCCAAGTTGTTTGAGAACCTTCACTTATTGCGCTCGCTCAATCAATTACCGTTCCAACTCTAATCAGTCTAAATTAATAACCAAAACCCAGAGAGCTATTTCTCCTAGATGTCTAACCAATTCAGAATTGTCCTGTTTATTCTGCACTGTCTTTGGTATAATCTAACCTGAAATCATGTTGCTTGCGTACAGCTGCAATCAGCGTTGTTGGTTGCGGTGGAGCCGCGTCTGGTCAGCGCCGTCGCAAACTCGCCACGTTTGACCTGCGGTCGGTGTGCTATCTGTGCCTTGAGCACGAAAACGTTACACTTACGATACGATAGATAATGACCAATATTAGTCAATGAAATCTGATCCTACTAACATTATGATTGCGAAAGTTTGTGAGGATGTTTATCGTTCATTCACGCCGTAGCGGCTCAAGCGATTTCAATGAAACTTGGAATAGATAGTCTTGTACCTAAAATAGCACATAGGCTACTTTCTATCTAGGTACCACGCTAGCAAAGCCGCGGGCAAAAGCTAGTTATAAATAAATAACACTCAACAATACTTAATCCTGACCCCACACTAGGATTCCCCCTGTGTCGTGGGTATCAGAAACTACTCGTACGAGTACCAAGGTAACACAACACCCAGACCCAGAATATTTGTAGCTCATGCAAACATTTGTCTTGCAGCGGAAATCGAGCCCGCACCCTTGCATTGCAGGCAGGCAATCGCCCACTGCACCACCGAGATCTTCTTAAAATTAAAGGATTTTAAGCACCCCCATGCCGTTGGCTATTATTTGACTTTTATTATCGTATCGTATGCTTACCGTTACCGTGAATTATTCGTGCTTGGGCCTCTGGAACTCTGGACCAGTTTATGGTAGAATAACTATTGAGTACATCGCATATTCGCAATATGTATGTATTATGTATTGGTTTGTATGTTGCGTGGTTACTTTCGTAGTATGATCCGTTATAGTGTGTAAAATCCTTTAGATTGTAATACGTGCTCTCAAATCTATCCATTACCAATATTTCTGTTTCTCAGAATAAAGTAATACGGCTTTCAAAGCTAGTTCCAATAATGTTTAATTAATTGCCTGCCCTGAATTGATCTTGTAGCAGTCTCGTCGGGTTATGTTTCAATTCAGAATATTCACTATATTCCCAATATAGTATAGGCCGAAATACTGCCTTATGTCACACTTGATACGCTATCTATGCAAAATGACCTGTATTGCGTTAAACTAAGAATCAATATGGCCTGGTTGGAAGCGATGCCACTGAAAATAATGATAATTGGGAGCATAGTAGTGCTGATTGACCAAATTTAAAATCAAGTCTATAATATATTTTTGACGACCTCGCAGGGGGTGAAAGCCAGGGGTGGTGGTCGATTTTGAACGACTTACGTCACGCATATCTTAACTAAAACTTGATTTTGGTCTGTCATTCTAACGCAAGACGCATCCTTCACGCAGAATGATAGATAGTGCTCGTGCCTATAACTCATATATTCCCAGAAACAAGCCTAAGTTCGTGCTATCCGAATGAAACTGGTGACCATCCACTATTATCTCATCTGTCGACTAGGCCGAATAGTGGCCGGCTTAGCCGATATTATGTAAAATATGCCGAGAGGTTAGAGGACGTGGCTTTGTAACGAGTTCGGGGCTTAATTTACCTTAATAGAGATCGAAACTAGGATAAGGTTTTACATAATTATTCTTTGCCTGTTTTAATGGAAAAGTTCTTTGGCATAGCACGTTCGTATCGATATTGTGGTTTAACATTTTGATTGTTTGTAATACCACGCTACTACAGGTTTTATTTTTAGTTTTTTAGAATATAATATATTCTGAATCACCGTTTAGACTTGTTAGTTCAAACGCTTTAACTAATGATATATTAGAATAAATTATGCATCGAAAATCGAAAATACCTATCATAAATGCCACGACCAAAAAAGAATAGCTGTACACAAACATACTTTTCTTTGTTGTAGCAAGAATAAAATTGTATTCTTAGCCTTTCGAAAGCTATTGTTGGTTTTACAGCAAAACTTTATGTAGTCAGGATTTATACTTTCTGAGAGACGGGAGTAAACAAAGTATTTCACTAAAGAGGGCGCCAGAGGAAACGTTTTAGTGCATCATAAATGTGAGCCGTTTCGGTAAAATGCCCGTGTAATAGGCCAAAGATCCCACACTGTGACCACGACAGAGGAATAGCTGGGAACAGTTTGTGTTTGATGCAGTGGCCTTGAGTAAAACGAACACTTTCAAAAATAACTTTGTCTTTTATTGGCACTCACTATTGATTATTTTTGCCCCATGTAAATATAAAAAAAAAAAAAAATTAATATTCCGGACATATTACACACGGTCAACTGATCGCAAACTAGGCATAGCCTGTACTATGGGTACCAGAGACTGATATACATAATAAATATATATTTAACACCCAGACACAGAACAAACATCTGTGTTAGTCATAAATGTTTGTCCACTGCGGGAATCGAACCCGCAACCTCTAGCGCAGAAGGCAGAGTTACTACCAACTGGGCTATGAGGCCAGTCATAATGGTTACCTAACAAAATTCACGCCAAATTATATGAAGTGAAATATTTATTTGAAATGAAATGAAATCATCATTATAGCCTCTTTTCATTTGTAATGCATCATCACCATGAATGACAAAGGTTCTCGAGTGGCGACCACGAACCGGACGACGCAGTGTTGGAAGGCCCCCCACCTGATGGACCGACGACATTGTTAAGGTTGCGGGAAGTCGGTGGATGGAAAAGGCTCAAGACCGTTCGTCATGGAACTCTTTGGAGAGGCCTATGTTCAGCAGTGAACTTCATCAGGCTGATGATGATGATGATGATTAATGACTACCAAAAATTCACACCTGTGGTAGACCGCCTTTAGTGTGTAAACTTTTAGTCCAAGCAGGCGTTCAAATTGATCGTAGTGATTTTATTGAAATAAAAACTTTTGAGTTTGAGTTAGAGGCCATAGACAGCCACATCGGCGAATAGATGGCGATTCTCGTTGTTGTACTTTATACTATCCACAGGCGAAAGCTGAAAGTAAGTTATTCTGAAATCTGAAACTCCCGCCTTCCACTCCCACTTCGATAAAAGAGGGTCGGTGTCCTAAGATTTCAGTCTAGACTATATAATATCTTGCCCTCACCGATTATTTTCATCATAAGCTTTAGCATCTGCAAGTGCTACTCGTACGTAATCCACGGTATATTTACAGATCAGCCAAAAATTTTCACGGTAGCGTAGAGTCCTCGTCTGAGAAGCAAGGGATGCGGGTTCGACTCCTACTGCGGGACAAACGTTTGCATGATCTGCAAGTATTTGTTTCTAGTTTGGGTGTTGTGGTACCATGGTACTCGTAGTTTCTGATACCCACGACACAGGGAATCCTAGTGTAGGGTCAGGACCACGTATGTGACTGTTGGACGTAAAAAACTTCATAGAACATGACCACATTCAATTTACAAAGTAGTTGCCCTTCTGTAAGTAAGTTTTATTAAATTTTTGTGATAGAACAATACGTTGCCACAAGAACGACGTAAAATTGGTCAGTAAGGGTCCGCTGTTAACATTGTCACCCTACCTTCTAAATGTAACGGTTTACGCTAACTCGTTACGTCAAATCGTGTGTTGTTCTTAACCGACGGTTTAAGTTTGAGGGCGCTTTGGCTTTAGGGCCTTGAGCTTATTGGGGCCGTAGTCTTTTGGTTTTAGTGGGGAAGTAGTTTTTGGATGTGAGTAGGGTAGATTTTTACGTCTTCGTTGATCAATGAGTGGCAGTTGGTTTAATTCTTTTTTTTAATGTAATTTTTGTACCCAAGCATTTAAAAAAGCAAACAAAGAATTATTCCAGTAGTATCAAACATTTATTTGCCGTTTATTAATAGCCCCCTCCATATTTCCCCGTGAATGTTGTAAAAACAACTAATGGAATAGTGGGGCGATAGGCAGCAGAATTCGTAGAAGAACCAAGGTCACCGACATAGCTCTCAGAATTATCAAGTTGAAGTGGCAGTGGGCAGGCCATAAAGCTCGCAGAACCGATAACCGTTGGGGAGTAAAGGTTCTAGAATGGCGACCACGAACCGGGCTACGCAGTGTTGGAAGGCCCCCCACCCGATGGACCAACGACATTGTGAAGGTTGCGGGAAATCGGTGGATGGAGAAGGCTCAAGACCGTTCGTCGTGGAACTCTTTAGGGGAGGCCTATGTCCAGCAGTGGACTTCTACAGGCTGATGATGATGATAATGAGGCAGCAGCGTCTACTATTTTCATAAATATAGCTCTCCCTGCGCTCGCTAACCCGCGTGTCAACGTGGTGAGTATGAACAAATCCCCCTATATGATAGGAATTTTGCTCTGGAAACCTGTGTGGAAGGCCATGTTCAGCAGCAGTGGACGTCCTACCATGATGATGATGAAACATTTATGAAGGTACTTACGTAAGTGTACCAAAGAAAAATCATATAAAAAACTATGTATAAGAGTGTGGCAGCTTTGTGTGATGGATAATCATGAAATTTGGAGGAGGTAGGGCATAGCGAGATTTTCTCGTTCTAAATTGGAGCAGCCCGCCTGGGGAGGTACCTCCGCCTTACAGAAGATCGCAGCCAAATAAAATTATTTGTTTCAAATAGTGTTGTGTTCCTGCGGTGAGTAAGGTTGCCAGAGCTCTTTAGGGGGAAGGGGGTTCGGGGTTGGCAACGCGTACGTGATGCCTCTGGTATTGCAAGCGCTCATAGGCTACGGTAACCGCTTACCAACAGGTGGGCCGTATGCTTGTTTGCTACCTCAGTAGTATAAAAAAAAAAAAAAGCAGTGGACGTCCTACCATGCTGATGATGAAACATTTATGAAGGTACTTATGTAAGTGTACCAAAGAAAAATCATATAAAAAACTATGCATAAGAGTGTGGCAGCTTTGTGTAATGGATAATGATGAAATTTGATAACGTAAATAGCTCTTGCGTCGAATATTGAATCCTTTCGTCGATTACAATGCAACCGTGCTCATTATTACCTCTATTATTCTCATTTATCAAAGCTGAATTCAATAAGATTCTAGGCCACGACTCTAGATATCGTCAATCAACGAGATTTATCAGACAAAGCGTTGCAATTGAAACTGAACAAAATAAACTGTACCAAGAATCTTTCCTCTCAAGGCGGACAATAGAAAACTGTTATATTTTAGTAGACAACACCGACCAGTCAGGTAGACCCCTCTCAGTCCCTTTCTTTCACAGCCACGGGGTCTAGCTATACTGGTATATGTCAGTATTGAAGACAATGGGCGCAAACATTAATAACTTTCTTTGTTTCCGTGCTGTTGGCAGGCTTGTGTCTCTCTGAATCAGCTTTCAATGTAAAAAAAACTCTACTGGACTGGTTTTAGACCGATTATCCTGCAAGCAAATTAAATTCTTAAAATATTTACGTGGCTGGTGACTATGAAACGCAAATCCAAAACCATAAGTCTTAGTTGACTTTTTGGTATAGCGTTCAAGGGAAATTAACTCACTGACTTTATTCCAAAACCGCACGTTGATTGTCCCCTAGTTTTATGAATGGAAACTTTAATGTTGACCAAATTAATTCAAAACCATGTCGTGCAATAAATATCTATATATTTTTTTTATGTTATACGAATGCAAACACGCTTACGGCCCTCCTGATGGTAAGTGGTTACCGTCGCCTATTGACATTAGCAACACCTGGAGCATTGCTAATGCGTTGCCTGCCGAACCCCTCCCCCCCCCTAGTTTCGGAGTTTCACTACGTGATATTTTTATTTTTTGGTCTTATACTTAGGCAAACAGTCTTACGGCCCACCTGATGGTAAGCGGTTACCGTCACCTATTGACATCTGCAAAACCTGGAGCATTGTTAATGCGTTGCCTGCCCTGAAGAAATCATTTTGTATTTCATAATCCGTTTAATTCGTAATCATAATTTATTTATTTGCGAAACACAGGTATCTAAATATAATATCCGAAATGAGGAAATCCATAGTCAAAGTCAAAAGGCATTTATTTCAATAAAATCACTAGGATCACTTTGAAACGTCTTAGAAACTAGGTGAAGCTACGCCTGTTCCTCGCGACCAAGCCTAGAAGAATCATAGCAGAACAAAGGTCATCTACATAGCTCTCAGAGATAGAAACTTGAAGTCGCAGTAGGCAGTTGATATAGCTCGGAGAACCGACAACCGTTTGTGGAATCACGGTTCTCAAATGGCAGCAGTGGACTTCTACAGGTTTATTAATTAACTTCTGATCTAGCATTTTCAGACAAACATAAAGAACTAAATATTTATTGTTTGGTGTTTATTTATTTAGATACAGACTAGGAGGCAGATTTATAAAACCGGACAAAGCTTAGGCACACATATTTTTATATTTTTATGTTATAGTGATAACCCCCACTAAGGGAATATTATGATTTTAAAAAAAAAATTACTCCACCGGGATTTGAACCCGCAACCTTCCCCTAAATACGGGGATGCTCTAAACAACTAAGCTACGGAGACACTTATCGTGGGAGCGAAAATCTTTATGACATCCAAACGGAGTCAATTTTTTTGGGATAAAAATAAATTGTTTTCATTTTCGATACAATTTAAACTCGTTATAACTTTGTTATTATAGGCTTACTCCTACCGATCGTGTATCATTTATTCATGTAAACGTAGAGACACACACGTTACCCCCTAAAACGTTTTACAATTGTCCCTCAGCGCCTTTGCGGGGTAGGTAAATTTGTAGGAGGCTTCATACATAATGCTAAGGATACGATACTTACGGGGCTTAGAAGAAAGGTACGTTTAACAAATTGGAGGAAAAACATGTTATCGATGCGGAGACGGAGCAGGTTTCGCTGAAAATAATTCACTTTTATCGCTAAGCGTGAAACGAAACGTACTTTACTTCAGACGTGGTTACCTCACGCATCCATCGTTATTTCGATAAACCCAGAAACTGGTGAGTAATGTACTGACCTTATAACAAAAAACTAATTTGCAATAATTATTTGATGTATAATTCTGATAACGGGTTATTTAAAAATTACATGCTTGATGAATGTTCTCAAAAATATTAATTTGTTCGAAAAATAGTGATAATCATGGTGTAAATACTAGAAACAAAGATAAACTCACAATTCCCTTGAGACTGAATTGAATATGTTCCAACTCGATTACTGATGAAGTTTATAAATAATCCATGCAATTTAAATTTAAAGGTGAAGCTATGTTCCTCGCGACCAAGCCTAGAAGCATAATACCAGAACAAAGGTCATCGCCAGCGTCTTGGGGACGCTTCCGACTGGTAGTGATCTGGATCAGTTGAGCTATCTATAGATCGTTTGTAACGGGCTTTAGATGGCTCAACTGTTTTTTGAGTATTTTGTAAATATTAACTTGTATTAGTTATTTAAATGAATATATGAATATTGAAGTTGAAGTTTTGAACACTCAATAAACTCTAAAAAATTACAAAAAGCTCTAAAAAGTTAATAAAATAAACGCAATTTTAATCCGTATGAAGAACACTATATCTCCAGTAAAACACAAAAACTATTTTAAAAGATACGACGGTGAACCTCCACAAATAAGCCGTAGGAGCCGACGTAGAAAATAAGGCCGCACACACACGCACAAATAAAAAACAAAGCCACGTGTATACCGACAAATAGAGCACCTCAATGGACCGCGAATAGAGGATTACTGCGAAATGAATTTGCAACAACTCACTTGCAGTGGGCAAAGATAATGGTGAGAGCACAGAGGGAGCAGATTTTGAATAAAATTAATGACCGGGAAAAATGTTGGCATAATTTCAAAATATTTGTTCTGGGTCTGGGTGTTATGGTACCATGGTACTCGTAATTTCTGATACCCACGACACAGGAAATCCTATTGTGACAAGATGGTACGTACCTACTCTAATTGTCGTCTATAAAAAGGCCATTCTCCTTTCCATCGAGAAAACAATTAACCCCGTATTTTATAAACGCGCCACGATATAATTTCACGAAAATGTCAAAAAGAGTAATTTTCCTCTAGATTAAAAAGGCTCCAAACAAAAAATTATGCAACTCACGCATCCAATTCCACCCGCTCGCAAAACATAGCAATCGGAAAGTCGTTTATGTTTTAATTAAGGGTTCTTGAGACCTTGACATGGGTCAGGGCTGCCGGCAACTAAACTAGTCAAGAAAATAATTATATTTTAACTAAAATGAGACAAGCTGACGACTGTAAACTTAAGCGCTGACACATTAATCATATCACTAGGTACTTAAATTTTTAAAGAAAATATTTTAAACTATCTTCTGCCCATGGCTTCCTTAGCGTGATACCTACATAAAGAGTACCCTATACGCTATTCTAGATAAATAACTCTATATATTTTAAGTTTCAACGAAATCGTTTGAGCCATTACGGCGTGATTGGACAACAAACATCCTCACAAACTTTTGTATTTTTTATAATACCTACTACTATTAATAGGATAGGATAGTAGGATCGCAAACAAACGCAGCGCAATATACATTGTAATCTTAGGCTCTTTTAGACTATGTAAGTCAAATTAAAAATCAAAAGCTGTTTAGATCAATAAAATCACTAGGATCACTCTGCAACGTCTTAGAATGTAAGTGTAGATTCGTATGTTCCTCGTGTAAAACTTACTACTGTATGTTCTTTAATTGATAAAATGTTAGAGGTACATGTTTTACATCATTTCTGAGTAAATACCAAAGAAAATCGAATATATTTTTTTTTTATTTTTTTTTATAATTTTAGGAAAACTTACGGCTAATATGATATTAATGAAAACAATGAGTACTTAAAGGCTAATTACAAGTTTCCACATATCCATATATGTTCTTCTATATGGTGATTCATAACATGTATGCCATCCCGAAAGGGGGTTATTCTAACAACGAAAAGAAATACTATTAGCGAAAAAAAACATCAATATTTAATTAATATTTTATTTAACTTTTTTTTCACACACTTTCTCAAATTAGCTGTTTTTGTATTTTTATCATCTTAAGAACTAATAACTAAACGTACAAGAAGTTCGGAATCAAGATTGCTACCTAAAACAGCTGATTCTTTGAGTTTGAACTGATTTGACCCCAAAACAGCTTATTTTCGCTTTATTGCCAATTGGGTGTAGAATAAGCCCCTTTCGGGATGGAATACATATTATGAATCACCATGTATAATTTGTTGCAAATAAATACGAAGACGTAGACAGCCCTACGTAGAATTTAGTAATCGGTCCAACACAGGCTTGTACCAGCTTTTTCCCTTGTATGCATTGTTAGAGTAATAGTAAACGGATTAATTTGTTAAGGGCTCATAGAAAGAAATGATAGGCATTACGCAGCGTTTGTTGCCTAATTCATCAAGGTTTGGTCGCGAGGAACTAGGCTTAGAATTAAATTGAAACTAGCTTGCGCCCGCGTCTTCGCTCACGTAGTACCTACCTAGATATAAATTTACATATTTGCTTTTCTAGGTTAATAACTATATCTGTTCAATGTTTCAGCGAAATCGGTTCAGCCGTTTTGGCGTGATAAAACTTACCGAGAGCAATATAATTTATTTTATTGTGATCATTGCTGTTTAACATTACGTCCTATGTGTTCAGCTGGAAAGCTGGCCAATACGAGTATATGTATGTGAATTGATCGTCTACCGTCATTAGACAAGTAGTATGTGGTCGCCTGGGATAGGATACCTACAAGACTTAGGTGCCAAGAATACCACGCGCAACACGTGTTAGCGGTCGATCTATGTACCTAAGCATCGTTTGCGGTGCATGTGTTTGTATCAACTGTGGACGTTGATTTGGCAGAAACTTTAAGCTTATTAAAAACTGGATCTATGCCTAGCTTGGTCCAAATCGGTTTAGCTTTGCAGCGTGATTGAATATTCGTACCCATTGCCGATCCTAGGTCAAGAGTCAGATGTGAGTGGTTCGATGATTTTGGGTAACTCAACATCATTATCAGTCTGTAGAAGTGGACTTCTAGACATCAGTCTCCCCAAAAGGGTTCCATGACAAATGGTATCGTGCCTTTTTCATCCACCGACTTTAGCAATGTCGTTGGTCCATCGGGTGGGTGCCTTCCAATACTGCGTCCCTCGAATTAATTAGTCGCAAATGTACAAGATATCGTGTCATCTACTAAGACACTATGCACTTCCCACTATGACACTATGACATTTCTGGAGGAGGTAGGGCACAGCGAGATTTTCTCGTTCTGAATTGGAGCAGCCCGCCAGGGGGGGTACCTCCGCCTTACAGAAGATCGCAGCCAAATAACATTATTTGTTTCAAATAGTGTTGTGTTCCTGAGGTGAGTAAGGTTGCCAGAGCTCTTTAGCGGGGAAGGAGGTTCGGGGTCGGCAACGCGTGCGTGATGCCTCTGGTATTGCAAGCGCTCATAGGCTACGGTAACCGCTTACCATCAGGTGGACCGGAAGCTTGTTTGCCAACTCTGTTGTATAAAAAAAAATGGCATTATTATTATTATACACTTTAATTTAATTAATTTCAATATTTATCAATTTTTCCCTGATTATTCTAACATTTACTTTTATTACCTTTTTCATTATAAGACTGTTCTCACAGGGTTTAATGACTGGGAAATAGTTTCGGCAGAATATCAGCGTCTGCTGCTAACACAGTAGGCATAATGCTGAGGCGAGGCCATTTTGCTGCAGCACACATCACACCATTTTTTTTACCTGCTCGTGTTTTCTGTTATGAAATTTAAAATGTAAATTTCAAATGTTGTGCAAATGTGTGTGTTTTAGTTGCAAATAAATGAATGTCTTTGTCTATGTCTATTGTTTAGGCGGTGACGTAAGTTGACAGTTTCAAAAATGTATGGTTGAAATTCTTCTAAAATAATAATGATACCTATAATATGAGCTACCAACAGGTGGGCCGTATCATTGTTTGTCACCTTAGTTGTATATAAAAAACATATATTTGCAAACATTTATCTCGCAGCGGGAATCAAACCAGTACCCCTTGCATCTCAGACGGGCTCTCGCATGCTGCTGACACGCTTGTATTTGGATGGCAATAAGACATCATGGTAGGATCCCATGTCTCTATTGCCACTCTATAAAAAAACTCTTCCATAAATAAAATTATGCTCAAACTATTGAACGCGCAAACTTCTCGCAAAGTTAGGCCACTTGGTTAGTTTATCATTCTTCAACTGAAGATTTTTCTCAGCTAAAGTAACTGAATCAAAAATGTATAACATTATTTAGTGCAGTGAGGAAACTCCCCAAATCAATTAAGGTAAAGTTTCACACAAGGAATCAGAGGCGGTCTGCAAAGTCAGTGAGTTCTCACATATCGTTTTTATATGGTGGTCTACAACGACCAGTAATATATTCACTTTTCACGGTCCAAAAGTGAGAACTCACTGACTTTGCTGACAATGACTTCTCTGCCTCTGGACTTAGATTACACTTTATAGACAAGGAATATTACCTACCAATCACGTAAATTATGGCGGTCTTCAAATAAAATAAAAAAATAAATATTCCGGACATATCACACACGGTCAACTGATCCCAAACTAGGCATAGCCTGTACTACGGGTACCAGAGACTGATATACATAATAGATATATATTTAACACCCAGACACAGAACAAACATCTGTGTTAGTCACAAATAAAAAAGTAAGTACGACGTAAAGTTTCGCAAGCAGGAGTCTAGGCAGAATCCTGGATAAAACCCTAGGCGGAACCCTAGGTAGGGCCCTAGGCAGGACCTCAAGCATTCACAAGTTACTTAAACCTAACAACGCCAACTACGTTTACGTCAAAAATACGCTATATAAAAATACTGAGTAAAACAGTGCCATACTGTGAGCTCTTAAACTTTACAACACTTCAGTACCTCATTTGAAATTCTGAAAGTTTCAGGCCCTGGTCCGCAGTCTAGGACAAAGATTGTATAGAACAAACTTCTCATGTGTATATTTAATTAATATAATGTAAAGATATACTTCACGCGAGACTAGGATATGCTGGTTCCTCACGACGTATTTTTTTCAACGTTTTATATTACTAAATAAATAAATATTCCAGACATATCACACACGGTCAACTGATCCCAAACTAGGCATTGTACTATGGGTACCAGAGACTGATATACATAATACTAGTGTAATGAAACGAGGATAACACTTGACAACACCACTTTATTTATTCCGAACTTGTGGAATATTCTAGATTCGATTATATATGCAACTTTTAGTTCTATACTAGAACACTGGTTACACGATAATGCTCACTGCTCGGCTTCCAGAAAAAGAATGCCAGTCCATTCCAACTTTTGCTTAAAGGTTACCTCCGGTCGGTTATAAAAAACGAACCAAATGCCGTGGTATGACCGTTCGTGATTGGCTACCCACAACTTCCCAATCACGCACAGAACAGAATTGCCAGCTAACAAATATTTTAAATTCCAAATGCTATGTTACCATTATAAGAAATAAATATTTTACTATTACTTTTTAATTATGAATATCAAATCACGACACTAGTATAGTTAATAAGTGAATTCACGTAATTGAGGATATCATAGTTATAGGGTTCGTTTCCCGCACAGGACAAACATTCGTGTGATAAATTCAGATGTTTGTTCTGTGTCTGGGTTTAACACCCAGACACAGAACAAACATCAAATCAAATCAATCACATTATCAAATCAAATCAATCACATCAAAGTAATTTATTGCGTAAAGGTTAGGTACAGTTGTTACATAATACAATACAAATTAGGTGCAGCCATATTCAGCGTTGTACGCATGCATTATACATATTTTCAAAATTAAGTAGGTATGTCAGAGCTTTAAATTACAATAAAATAGTGCTATTACAAAAAATGTCATTAAAATAATCATGGGTTGAATGATAAGCCCTTTCCAATAGTAACTTTTTCAGTCTCACTTTGAATACTACAAGGCTTGAAGTATCAAGTAAAGGTTTAGGTAGGTGATTGTACACACGAACAGCCATACATAGCACACTCTTGTTCAACAACGCAGTTTTTTTTCGGGGTAGTTTGATTTTGTGGTTATTCCGACAGCTTCTTAAGTTTTCAAAAAGGTCCATAATATACTTTACAAAAACTGATAATTCATAAAAATAGAGACAGGGCAATGTTCAGATTCTCAGTTGAGTGAAGTAAGGTTTGCAGCTGTCAGTCTTTTGTAGTTTGCATATGGCTCTGACACATTATCACACAGTTAGTATTAGTTTCTGCTCCACCTTTATTATAAGCACTGGCAAAGAGTGGAACGATCTGCCAGCGTCTGTTTTCCCGGACGAGTACAATCTAGGAGTCTTTAAATCTAGAGTGAATAAGTTCCTTCTGGTAAAGCGTGCTCCATCTTAGGCCACATCTCACTTGCAAAAGTGAGCTGGTGGTCAAACGCATAACCATCTCCAATAAAAAAAAAAAAAAAAAAAAAAAAACACACACACACATTTATCTATTATGTATATCAGTCTCTAGTACCCATAGTACAGGATCCCTAGTTTGGGATCAGTTGACCGTGTGTAATATGTCCGGAATATTTATTATTTATGAAGACATGATGTATTGTATACTAATCAGTAAAATCATCGTGATTTAAAAAAACGATGATCTAGCCACGCCTCATCGGAACGATAGTGGCCTTAGCACTTGGACCTTCAAATCATCTTAAGTCTCTGGTACCCATTAGTACAGGCTATGCCTAGTTTGGGATCAGTTGACCGTGTGTGATATGTCCGGAATATTTATATCTTTTGGAACCTTGTCATCCTACATATTTCAGTCATCACATAAACCCCTACTGAAACCCAGATTTTTTATTCCACACATCAAACCTTGCGGGCTTCATTCCCGCTTTAAACATTATGTGCTGCGAATTAAGTTGTATACCTACTGAAAGCTTTCATACGATGTTGCCTTTTATGTTTTTTAGCTGAATTGGATTCAGAGAAACGTTTCAAGGTGAAAATGTACCGAGTTTCAGTAACTTTGTTAAGCTTAACGAACTTTTTTACAAGGTTTCTTTTGGTTCGAACATTTTGTAGTTTTGCGTAGAGACTTTGCAACGATAATCCTACTAGTAATATTAATACGAAGCTTGCTTATAAGACCGAAGTCAAAATCAGTGATACCCATAAAGAATACAAGAACATCGTGTCTTCTCCTCAAATGAAAATGAAAAAATATGAAAAATATTTATTTCCAGCAAAATAATAACAATAAATAAATTAATTAATTTTTATTTGTATCAAAAAGACATGATTGCAGTACTTATGAGATTTTTTTTTGGAGTTAAGATATCAATACCTTCTTATGCTTAATATACAAGCTATAAGTACCTATTACTGACCTCATAGCTCAGTTGGTAGTAACTCTGCCTTCTGCGCTAGAGGTTGTGGGTTCGATTCCCGCACAGGACAAACATTTGCATGATGAATTCAGATGTTTGTTCTGTGTCTGGGTGTTAAATATTTATCTATTATTATGTATATCAGTCTCTGGTACCCATAGTACAGGCTATGCCTAGTTTGGGATCAGTTGACCGTGTGTGATAATTTGTCCGGAAATGTCCGAAATATTAAAAAAAAAATATATATTACAAATAAAATTGCATGGTAACAAATGAAGTAGGTACATAATAATCTCTTTGGTTGCTGAAGGGAAAGTTCCCTGACTTTCGATGGAATACTACTGAAGGGAGTGAGTGCTGAGACGAGGACTGATAGAGGGAAATGGAAGAGGAATAGGTACATGATGTGGGATAAGGGCAGGAAGATGATGATGATAACTAATGAAATGTGAGAATTACGGACATGCCCCGAGGAGATCTGGGAACATGTCTTTCTTCTTAGGGATACAATTTGTGAGCCTCTATTTTTTTTTTCATAAAATAGATTTTGCTATGCATCAGAGAAAAGAAAAATATTTTAAAAAAATGTAGCGTATACCTAATATTTATTAGTCAGAAATGTATGCGGCTGTCCAAAGCAGGCTGAGGCATTGACCTCGCTCTGAGATATATGACTTCTGGAAATTATCTAATCTGTCAGTATCAGAAGATGAATTGAATTAGAAAATGTCTATCGCTGGGTCTGACTATCTATATTGGTCTTCTCAGATATTTTAATCGTGCAATACTTTTTTTTTCTAAAATAAAATAAAAATTTACTATTTTTAATTCTGTAACTAAACACTTTTAGCCTCATTTTATCAGATTGATGATATGACGACCTCAGTGGCGTTGCGGGCGAGCGCCCGTCAGAGACGCAAGGGGTTCGGGTTCGATTCCCGCTGTATGAAAAATGTTTGCATGATCTTCAAAAATTTATTCCGGGTCTGGGTGTTGTGGTACCTTGTTACTCGTAGTTTCTTATACCCACGACACAGAGAATCCTAGTGTGGGGTCAGGACTATGTATGTATGACTGTTGGGTGTTATTAATTTATTTATTTTCAAATGCATTGTTTCATTAGTCTGATTACACCCTGTATATTGAAGCTACAAAAGCGCTGCACTAAACCAATTTAAAACCGATGACCGGTAATTATCGGCGATTTCACTAATCGCGGCGCGTCTGCGTAAAGGATATTAGTGCTCAGCTCATTCGGATGTATGCACATATGCAAAAAGGAATGTTTATACTACCTGCTCGTCAATGGCATATTATGTGTCATGCAAACCTTTCCTAAAGTAAGTCATTACAGCCCTACGGTCTAGCCGGGTCATAATGTTGTACTGAATTTCATTATTTCCCATGGGACATAATGTGATTTGAATTTGGAATGCAGCCCATGTAGTCGTGCTTGATCGAGGTTGGTTTCAAAAATGTTTGGGTGCAATGAGATTTTATTCTAATTAGGCTGTATGTAAACATTTTTTATGCACTGCCTACAAATTAAAAAAAAGAAAAACATGAAAACTTTTAACGAAATTCATTTTCACCCGCGCACGAAGAAGGATTTATTCGAATGTCGAACTGACCACTACAGAATAGACTACAAAAAAAGAAAAAAAGGCGCCAAGCGCTCAAACTGCTGTGCTGTTATCTACACCAAAATTCAGTTTCGATTCAAATAAACTTCTAAAAAATATCAAGTGACGACGACAGTGATTTTGATTCGACTCCAGAATGCATACAATCTGAAGCCTCTGGTATAGTTGGAAACTTACTTTCAGAAAAATCATTTCTGTCTACTTAACAGTCATTGTTTTCAATTGCCTCGCAGAAAGTATAAAAAGTAGAGTATGCATCGCGGGCTTAAATGTGTATTTGTCTTGGGCGATTTAACCCCACGTACTCAGGATTCTTGCCTTAACTCCCTCGCTCCGCTCAGGAGTTAACCATATAATCCCTCGTTCTCGGGGTTCAATATAGCGCCCTTGACATAATACACTACTTTAAGCCCTTGTTGCATAATTTACTATTAGAATTAATCTATACCCAGATTTTTTTCGGTACAAAAACGGCTGTCCGGCAGCTGTCCTACGGAGAATATTTCAATGTAATCGCTCAAGAACGCGCCTTGGCTTGAGTAAAGATAAGTGTGTAAACCCACTATGGGGGACCACTAGCTGAATTCTATCAGTAGCGGAATACATAATGCTGCACATAGGCCTCCCCTAAAGAGTTCCATGACGAACATGTGTCCATGTGTCCATCTCAGTGCCATATGTCATCTGGCAACACACACTGAGCAATAATTATGGCTTTACATTATATTCCGAAGAATCAGACGACGAAATTTTGCTCATCTATAAGGCACCTTAACCCGCCTTAATACCTAATACCTACCCGGCGATATTACCAGCGTGGCCAATATTATCGCTATGGGCCATATAACCGGCATGGCAAATATTGGTGCAAGGTAGTAGAAGCTTTACCCTCGCAGTGAATGTAATTATTATTTCTTGTTCCTTTCGATTGGAGGACTAATTGAAATCTGCTTCATGATGTTGTTTAGTTTTTAATGCAGTTGGTGATATTCTGTAGTGTAAATGTAGCTTTTATTTAGCTTACAGTGATAATATGGTTTTGTCGCATTAGTTTTTTTGCTTTTAGGTGAGTTCGTGCAGAGTAACGTATTTCTAAAAGAATTGAATAAGCAGTATTCAGATTTCAGCAGTATTCAGTATTCAGATTTCAACGAAAAAAACACCCAACACTCACATACATAGTCCTGACCCCACACTAGGATTCCCTGTGTCGTGGGTATCAGAAACTACGAGTACCATGGTACGCAGACCCGGAACTAAATTTTTTGCAGATCATGCAAACATTTTTCCTGCAGCGGGATTCGAACCCGCACTGTTTGCATCTCAGACGGGCACCGAGAAACAGTGACAGGAATATATATATTTTTTTTATGCTATACGGAGGCAAACAGGCTTACGGCCCTCATGGTAAGTGGTTACCGTCGCCTATTGACATCAGCAACACCTGGATCATTGCTAATGCGTTGCCTGCCGAACCCCATCCCCCCTAAAGAGCTGCAATAATACATGCTTACAGGTAATACATACAGGTGCGTCCGATTTTTCATTACTACTTTTTTATGAGAGAAAATGTTAACTTTAGCTGTTGTAAAATAAGTAAAAAGCGCGAACTTGTTATGGCAAGCAGAAAAAGGTGTGAAAATCAATGTAAATAAAACTATAAATCGATGGTCCATCGCCATCTTAACTTGCCATAAAATGGCAAAAGAGATGAAGCTCGCGAAAGTATATCGTAAGTGGCACTTACATGAGACGTGTACAAGCACCCTTAATGAAAAGGGGTTATCTTTGCGCGGCCTTTTAAGAGCCCTTGAGATTGCAGGTAGCTTGTCCTTTGTGCCGTAAAATGATATAAAGTTCAATATAAATCGATCGTTACTAGATATAGTATACTCTGCGCAAGCAGAAGATACTGACTGTAGGTAGATGTGTTTTACGACTTGTGTCAACCATCGCGACTATGTACGAGTACGACTGAAGCTATTTTCAAAAAAAAAACAACCCCAATTCTTTGGAGTTGAATTTTAAGTGAACTGCACCATTTTTAAAGTCAGTTATAAAACCTAAGCTTTTTTAACTTCAAACTTCAATATTTATTTAATTTAATTCATTGTAACCAAGTGGATCATTTTAATACTTCTTAAATCTAGTGGAATTTAAGCCTGTTCTTCGCGAATAAACCTAGATTTTATGCGATTATTTTTAATGATCTCTTTGCCTGTTTTTGTGGTTTGTGGTTGTGGTATGGCTTATAAATAAAATCAATTAATTGCAAGCGACTCATTATCATCGATCCCCCGTCCGGTTTCGCTGCCATGTTCGTAAGAGACCACCGGATTAAAAAACAAGCGGCTCATTGCAATGCCTCGATTGCCAGTCTGCTACTCAGTTATGTACCGAATTTACAATTGTCACACAACACTTAGACCCAGAAGAATATCTTTACAAACATAATTTGATCACTGATTTTATGGAATTATTTTATTAATTCGATTAACTCTCGAAAAAAGACCAAACGAATCATGTAAATCATTATCAATTAGCTCCTTAAGTGACTCTTCTTATACTTACTTCATAACTTCACATTGTATGTACACTCACACCACTACAAGGTGATTCATAATATGTATTATGTATCCCATCCCGAAAGGGGCTTATTCTAGACCCAATTGGCAATAAAGTTTGTTCTACGACTTTTGGAAATTCGACATTTTTCATTGAAAAAACTCTATGCGAAAATCAGCTGTTTTGGGGTCAAATCAGGTCAAACGCAATGAATCAGCTGTTTTAGGTAGCAATCTTGATTCCAAACTTCTGGTACGTTTAGTTATTAGTTCTAAAGATGATAAAAATACATAAAACAGCTAATTTAAGAAAGTTGGAGAAAAAAAAATGAAAATATTGATGTTTATTTTCGCTAATTGTATTTCTTTCCGTTGATAGAATAACCCCCTTTCGCGATGGTATACATGTTATGAATCACCTTGTATACAACAAACCTTACATTAATCCAACAACTCTAAAATTACAAAGTCTAGTAAAGAAGGCAGTCCCAAGCACCACACTAATTATTCACATGTAAAGTGACCTGAAGGTCTGTTCGACCAATGGACTATCACAATAATAGGGTACGAATCTGATAGCCCAGCCAAAATGTCTGCCATTAAACAACCTCAACCTTTATCTAGGCCCAGACGGGCCCTAAACTGCCACAAATAGCGCAGAGATTTATTGTGATAGAATTATCTGACATTAAGGTCTAGATTAATGTGGAAAGAGTTTTATGAGAGGCATAAATCTTTTTGTAGAAATACAGGTGCTACATAATAAACGCTCTGTCGTCCTCTGTGTCTGTCGTGTGTTATCTTAGGCCGCGTCTAAACGGAACGTGCGATATATCATCTAAAATTTAATAGCTGAGCGATATTAGAGATATCTAAAAGCCAAATTAAAAATTTACTTTTTCGTTAGTATATGGATCATTTGTCTAAATAAAAATAAGTTGTCACGTGTATGACGGCGCATCACTTGAGAACGACTCGACCGATTTGGCTGGTTTCTATTTTGTTGTTGAACATTGTTTATATACATAGCTTAGCACAAGCTAGTTTTTAAATAAAGGAGCCATTTCATTCTGGGCCTGGTCCATGTACACTACATAGAAAAATTAGGAAAAAATAGGAAATTACAAGAAAAATATAATTTCATTAATTTGAAGACAAATGCGATGGTACAAGAATAGTTCTTCTGGTAAGTTTTTTACTATGTGAACACTATTTGAAGGCCGCCATGTTGGTTTATAATTGGCGTTTGACATGACATTGACATATTCTTCATGTCATGTTGTTTGATTTGATGTTTTTGTTTTGTCATATATATGTAGGTTGTCAAAATGACATTTCACTCACGTCCATCCGCCATATTTTTGTAGCGCTGTGTGTTGCTCTCTTTGTCGAAGAAAATCTTAATGTACCTTAGAACGAAGTCAATTTAAATAAAATAACCAATTAAATACGTTTACTTTATTGCTTAGCCATATTTTAGAGTAGTGTACACAGTGCAGGCCCAGGCTCCATATATCGATGAAACGTCTCTTTTGTAATAGTTACATATCGTTTGTACTCATATTTAATCAACTAGACCATGTACAGTCATAGCTTAGTACTCTACGGTGCTACTATTTTTAAGTAGATGTCGAACTGCAAAAGTCCTGTTATAAATTCAACACATATAAATCTAGTAAATCCGGCGCCATGCTAAAAGATAGCGATGGCTTGCCGGATAATCCTACATGTAGCAGGGTGTCGCTTATCCCTATCTGCGTAACAACTATCCGGATTAGTGCAGCTACCTACAGCGTGCAGTCCGGTGCGAGTTCGCCCAATTTCCAGCTGTGAATTATTTGTGCAATTTTGTTTATGAAAGGACGGTAGACCACGGACGATGGTGATAAAGTTCATCATCATCATCCACAGCCTGACTTCACCTAATCTGGGTATAGGGCTCTTCTTGTCGTTGCAATTATCCACGATACAAGTTGTTTCATAACATGTATACCATCCCGCAAGGGAGTTATATTACCAACAAAAAGAAAGAATTTTTTTTTTCCAAACTTTCTCACATTAGCTGAGTATGGTATTTTTATCATCTTTATAACTAACTAGCTTCCACCTGCGGCTTCGCTCGCGTGATACATAAAAAGTAACCTATTCTAGGTAAAGAACTCTTTATATTCCAAGTTAAAACTAAATCGGTTAAGCCGTTACGGCGTGATTGACTGAATGAATAACAAATATCCAAACATCCAAACATCCTCACAAACTTTCGCATTTGTAATATTAGTAGGATTAAACGCTAAGCATAAATATTCGGACATGTTTCTGACTACCCCCCTTGAACATCTTCAAGGATCTAATTTCCTGGAGATCTGAGATGTCTTTATTCTTGGGGATAAAAGTCGTGAGCTTTTATTTTTTTTACGATACCAATTGAAAGTTCTTACAAACAATGAACCATAGAGCGGTTGATCCCATTCCGCAGATACGGCGCGGCATCCACAATATTTGCCGACGTCTCACTGCTATGCTATTGACGCGCGGCTTATCTACTGCGCGCTGTGCTGCTGAATTGATGCCCGTTAAATTGTAAGGAGTTTATATATCCTAGTGTTTATGGAACGTCTGCGACTTCATTTCTATGGAGTTGGAGTTTTATTTTCGAAACCTATTTTTGCATCTGCGAAGTACTATTATTCTAGAAATAAGTACACCTTTAGGAACTCTGGAACAGCGTTGTGACTTATATTCTCGTAGTCTGTAACCTAACAGGAAATAAGGATGCGAGTAGAACTATCGCCCTAAGGTTTCCGTATCATTACACGAGGTCAGAAAATAGAGATCCCATATGTACGAAGTGAAAAACTTGTATTTTGCGGTCGCTGGCATAGTTCACTCTATTATGTTAACCGCAAATATAAGTTTGTTTTGTAATGGGATACGGGATAGGAAATGAAAGCAGTTAAATATGTTTTTTATCAGCAAAAACTTCCATTTGGTAAATGATTTCAAAATATTTTAAGGCATTTTCGAATATCAATCACTTTTTCCACCAAACTTCACCAACCCCTTTGGGGACTCGGCCCCAATGGACTCGGCCAGACACTACTGTAGAACTTTGTATTACTAAAACTTTACATACATACAACACAGACTCGCTTCAAGAACACGATAGCGTGCTATAACAATAAATTAAATAAATAAACGCAATTTTAAACCTTTGGTTTCGTGCAACAAAACCCATAAATACATGAAATTGCACAAAAGAGCTTGAAAAATTGTTTAAATTTAAACCTTGCTTGAAGGTAATAAAGGTTGCCAAACGCCGATTCAGTTACGAATACTAGGCAGGAAAATGGCTTCTATTGTCTCCTGTAAATGTTCTGAAACAGTTCCAGTCTTTGAATTTCAGTACTCGCGATTCACACGGTTCCACATATTGTAGTCAGTGAATCGGAAAATTACAATTGCAATGTGTACTGGGCATTTGAGTATTTATAAATCAAGGTAGCTGCCTGTTGCCCTAGCTGTCTAGTAGTGCAGTAGAGCGCGTAGCAGGAGGCGTAGCATATTTAGGTCATTGGTCTTACTGCGTTATAGTAGCAAAGTGCTTTGGAATAATCTTCCGTATAATATCAAAAAAGTTGACTCCAAAGATTCATTTAAACGATTAACTCGTGAACATTTTCTTAAGAACATATAGCATCTACACTACATGTTAATAAAACACTTGTTTTGTACTATCTGTTAATCTATTGCAGTGTATTATATATATAGATATATACATATTTAAATATAGTGTATGGTTATACATAGTATAGTTTTTAGTTAAGTTAAACAATCTGTCGCACGCCAACCTCCTGTTTCTACCCAATCAGGCTGGCTGGTAGATAATGCCTTGGCATTAAGCCCACCTTTTGTACATTGTTTTCTTTGTGTGCAATAAAGATTAAAATAATAAATTGCGTAGAAAAATTCGTAGCAGTTTTTTGAGCATAATTTGATGTCAGGACCAATTTATAAGTTGATATTTGAGGTGATGATCAATTCTTCTTAGAATAGCAGGCTTATGTAGATATTTCGAACCTTGAAGAGCTGAATCCGCTGTGACATTCAAATATCGTATTCTGTAGAACTCTAAAACGCCTGTGGCGTCTCACTGACGTGACTTTCGAAGATAGTTTTGTCACTTGAGTGAATTAGAGTTCGAGTTCGAATTTTTACAGAATAGCAGTAGGTGGCTTCTTTGAATTGTTATAGCAAGTCATGACGCAACGCAACACCAATAAATATAAAATAAAATAAATATAAATATTCCGGACATATTCACACGGTCAACTGATCCCAAACTAGGCATAGCCTGTACTATGGGTACCAGAGACTGATATACATAATAGATATATATTTAACACCCAGACACAGAACAAACATCTGTGTTCATCACACAAATGTTTGTCCAGTGCGGGGATCGAACCCGCGACCTCTAGCGCAGAAGGCAGAGTTACTACCAACTGAGCTATGAGGCCAGTCAAATGAAATATTATCGTGGATTCGTTTTTCAGACATCTAAATGAGGCTATGAGATGACAAGAAAATTAATCAATGGCAGTTTTTGAAAGCCACTAGCTAGCACGCAAGTTAATATAATAGGTACTTGTAACCGGAAACGGAAGCGGGTAGACGTCTTTGGTATTAAGTTTTTGTGATGGCTGCGGTTGCTGCCAGAATTTTCTGATTTCGTTTTGACTTGCGTAGTAAAATGAATTCCATTGGTTGTTTGAAATTCAATCAAAAATTCAAACTTTAAATCATCAAACACTGATTTGATAATTACCAGTACTAATTGTATTCGCGTACACTATAGGAAGCCGTCCATAGCTGTGGATTTTTCTGATGTAGCATAGATATAATTCTGTTTTTTGTTTCAGGTATGTTTAGTATAAATCGTTACTTCCTATATCATGATGGTAAGTAAAAAATTATATACCCGTCATATACTGGCTTCACTAACTTTTAAAGTGTTTTTGAGCATTTTGAGCAAATGAAAATATTATATTTCAATTCAACTACTTCACATTTTTTATTTTTTTATACTACTGAAGAGGCAAACAAGCATACGGCCCACCTGTTGGTAAGCGGTTACCGTAGCCTATGAGCGCTTGCAATACCAGAGGCATCACGCACGCGTTGCCGACCCCGAACCCCCTCCCCCCTAAAGAGCTCTGGCAACCTTACTCATCGCAGGAACACAACACTATTTGAAACAAATAATGTTATTTGGCTGCGATCTTTTGTAAGGCGGAGGTACCTCCTCAGGCGGGCTGCTCCAATACAGAGCGAGAAAATCTCGCTGTGCCCTACCGCCTCCTAAAAATTGGATGCAACTCTAAAGGCAGCGCTATACAAAAAACGTATATTTATATTATTTGAATGCTGATTAAAGATAGGTTCCTTACAACAACAAAAAGCTTGGCTCTATTCCGGATTCCATTCCCAAATCGATTAATCAAAATGCACCCGAACTCCACAGAATCTGAACGCAACGATTCAAAATGGCGTCATGTACGTTTCTATTTTCCTTTAGCGAGGAGCGAGATAAATCGTCTATCTTAGATGAAAGCCTTGGCATAGCGTTTTGCCAATAAATTCTAAATCAATCTAGACTGGCTCGGTCCTCGGGGGCAGGTACACCAGTAGCCTGAATGTTTTATTATTCTGTCAGCTGGTTGTATGCCAAACAGATTTCAGTTGATTCGCCAGTCAATTCATTTAGGGACACACACACGTGAAAATAAGGCATGCAGGTAGTTGATATAGTTTTGAAGGCATGGAGCTCCTTACTCCTATGATATTAATTACATGGCAATTGTAAAATTTTTGAACCTCAGAGCATAGTTGACAGCTACGCTTTGGAGTACGGAGTTTACTCACATTTCATTGTATAAAAGTTTTTTAACAGTCCATTTTTTAATTAAAATACAAAAAAAAAAATAGTAAAACCCGTCTTCAAAATGATTTATATTATACTCCCGATAGTTTTGAATATTGCGTTTTGTTTTGTTTCTCTGATATAATCTGTCTACAAAATATTGCTCATTTACGTATTGCTGCATATTTTTTTATAATAAACTAATTTGTAAATGTTAATACCTACTAGCCTAAGCAAATATTTCATCTTTCAGATACAAAAGAAAAACCCTTTTTGGAAACTTGTCTAGAAACATTTTCAGATGCCAAAATATAAGCTCCAAAACAATGAGGCCTCGATTCATAAAGGTCCTATCAATTACAGCAACCTTGAAACGTCAGCACTTCAAACCTTTCTTGAAAAATGAAAGAGAACTTCGTAATTATTTGAGCGGCAGAAAAACAATTTAATCATTACAGGCTCGATGTTCCCGGATAGCGATGTCTGGGTCCATTCTTGTTTTTTTGGCTGCCGTCCAATTCGGGAAAAACAATTAAGACTCTTTGGAAGTGTTTTCGTTTCTTTGCTGTGGCGTTTTTGAGAATGATTGTATAAAATGTCATTGTGTAAAGGGATAATGTTGTTTATCTACCTTCAGAAACACAGCTGTAACGTTTTGCGATCAGGTATTTAGAAGTAATTGAACATGGTTGTATCATTGTGACAACTTTTTATATTTGTTTCGATTCAAATTAGTAAAGATGGCTTGTTTTGTGAATGTGACAACATTCAAACAAATCAAGAACAAAATACATTTCAGAAATTATTTTTGTGTCCCCAGCCGAAGGTATAATGTATCATAAATATGAATTGTCCAATAACCACGGTATAATGTTCAGTTGGTTACAACCTCCTTTACATATTCTCAGCCTCCGATAAAATAAATATCCCTGTTACCATTCCCTTCTCGACAGGGGGTGACATTATTCTGCACTCTGCTTTTGTCGGTGAAGACACCCCCTCTTTCATCCCCTTTCATCCCCTCTTCTGTCTAATGAATCATGCGATGTCATTTAACTTGAAAATGCGTGTGGACGAACATTATTCTATTGTCTTCCGGAATCTGTCAAAATGTCTGATAATTTATTTCGCGACTGACTTGTTTCATCAGTGGCTGGGAAAATGTCTTCTTGGAAGATATAAATTACTAGCTGTAGCCCGCGACTTCGTTCGTATGGAAATTTTGAAGTGTATGTGTGAGAACTGGCGGCCTGATCAAAATGTGATCAATGTGGGTGATGACTATAAAAGGCATCCTTTTGGGCGCTGTAATTAAAAACTCTTTTCAAACACATGGTTCCTATCCAGCATAACAATTGTATCCTACAGGAACCGTGTATATAGATATGTTAATACATTTCACTAGAGAGCATTAAATAATAATAAAGAACTATGGAGAGCATAGCTTGCTTGAAGTTTTGCTACGTGATAAAATCTGAAACGAGGGTATCTGTAGACCAAACAAAGGTGTCAGTAGACATATCTTTCGGAATTAGCAAGTTGAAGTGGCAGTGGGCAGGCCATATAGGGAGCACGTAGAACCGACAACCGTTGGGGAATAAAAGTTCTTGAATGGCAACCACGAACCAGGCGACGCAGTGTTGGAAGGCCTCCCATCCGATGGACCGATGACATTGTTAAAATTGCGGGAACTCGTCGGATAGAAAAGGCTCATTTATTTTCTTTATTTGGCTATGGTGTCACTGCGGCCAAAACTGGCGGCCTATGTTCAGCATCGGAATTCTAACGGATGATAATGATGATGAATAAACTCTTGTTATAGTTTATCTCTTTGTTAACTTTATTTAGTTTTAGCGGCTCCAATGCTTGGGTTCCACAATAGAAAACCTACTCTGTCGGAATTCGTGTATCAGTCTGCAGCGATCACTTTCTTCGTATTAAATGTATATTAGAAGTTCTACATAAATCACATATTCAACGACGTCTTCCAGCATGAGATGTCCTAAACGTAGGTCGTGCTTTAAACGGTCCTGATGGCCCATTACCAAGTCGAGTTATCGTAAGTGACACTTTGTACAAATTGGGTGTGGGCTCGCTTATGGGTGGCACTAATCGATGGTGCCTATCATTTATACTTTGTGCATGAATATACTGCGAAAACTTTGCTAAGCTAGTTGATTTTAAAAAAATATAAAATTTTATATAGTAGTCTGACAGACCGTCGTCCGTCCGAATCAACAATTCATTCCATTGTTCGTCGCTATGACAACTGAGAGGTATTTGAATTAGGCGGCGACGGAGTGATAGTGGTGGCGTAGCTCGCCACATATTCCCCCTGGCCAGACCGTGACTACGGTGGATAGCAGTCGGGAAAGTGAACTCTCCTCCGCCTTACAGAAGATCGCAGCCAAATAACATTATTTGTTTCAAATAGTGTTGTGTTCCTGCGGTGAGTAAGGTTGCCAGAGCTCTTTAGGGGGGAAGGGGGTTCGGGGTCGGCAACGCGTGTGTGATGCCTCTGGTATTGCAAGCGCTCATAGGCTACGGTAACCACTTACCATCAGGTGGGCCGTAAGCTTGTTTGCCACCTCAGTTGTATAAAAAAAAAAAAAAAAAACTCTCCTACCGCTCCGAGTTCTCTTCTCTTCAGAGGCTGTAGTAGTAGAAGGAGCTGCAGGCTTCGTCGGAAACTTTCTTTGCAGCGTTGAAACGTAAAATAATGTCATCATCATTATTTCAGCCGTAGGACGTCCACTGCTGAACATAGGCCACAGATTTCCAGACCAAACTTTCTTATAATGGGCAACTCCCATACTTACAACGCTGGGCACGCGGGTTTATGTGCGCAGTAAGGGCTATCATTGTTAATATAAGGGACGCTGCTGCCTCCCACATATATTTCCAGTGCGACCGACCTTGTACGGCCTGCACTCAGACAATCATTTGAGGGGATTTGCCCATACTCGCCACCCTGGGCATGCGTGTTGTGTTGTAGCGCAGATAAAGCTAATGTTTATAGGAAACACTGCTGCCCATGCCATCGTTTTTTCCCTTAGTCGCCTCTTATGACATCCACGGGTAGTAATGGAGGAGCCTATTCTTCAGCCGGGGCCACAACTGCAACTTTCCTACCATTTAATTCATTTTAAATAACATTAACTCTGCCATGCGAGAGGTTAATATGTATGTATGCCTTAATTTTAGCTAATTTAGAAAGCGCCGAGACCCTCAAAATCCTTTTATACTTTGATCGCAGTTTTACTAACCGGTTTGTTTATAAAACCATTCCATACGGTCCCTGGATAATATTATTTCAAAATTCGGGTCGTGCAATTTATATTTCTAACCAATATTAACATTAAAATCACATTAAATAAAGCCGTGGACACACCAAATCCTGGTTAGGCCCAATCTGCGGCGTATTATAACCTGTTGTAATCCTATGCTCTAAAGCTAGTAAAGGGAATATAGGTCACGGTTTAAAAGATTGAATATCATTACCCGATTGGAAATCAAGATTTTTCATTGAAAAAACTATGCATAAATAATCTGTTCTGGGGTAAAATCAGTCCAAACTCAATTATTCATATATTGTATCCTACAATCTTGATGTCAAACTTTTCTTTAGTTTAATATGTATACAAGGTGATTCATAATATGTATTCCATCCCAAAAGGGGCTTATTCTACAACCAATTGGCAATAAGGTTAGTTCTATGACTTTTGAAAATTAGACTTTTATCATTGAAAAAACTCTATGCGAAAATCAGCTGTTTTGGGGTCAAATCAGGTCAAACTCAATAAATCAGCTGTTTTAGGTAGCAATCTTGATTCCGAACTTCTTGTAAGTTAAGTAATTAGTTTTAAATATGATAAAAATACCAAAAACAGGTAATTTGAGAAAGGTTGTGGAAAAAAAAACAAATATTAAAATGAAAATATTGATATTATTTCTTTTCGTAGATAGAATAACCCCCTTTCGGGATGGTATACATGTTATGAATCACCTTGTATTATGATTTTTTTTCTGTTGATATTCATTCTTTTTTGATTTGATAGAATAAGACTCTATCGGGATGATCAGATTGTAGATTACAGGCTTACAAGAAATCAAAATAACAAAACCCCAAACAAAGTAACAAGCCATTGAATTCAAGCCCATTAAAATTGTACCTACTACACTTATAAATTCGAGTGAGATTAATTAATTCATCTGCACTTAAAATCTCTGCTACCTTGACTAGTCTATTTTATTAGCCGGCCGAGTTGCAGACACGCCCAGCTTGAATAACTTTGACTTCACTTAGCATCGCTTCACTTTCCTCGGATAGTGGGGAAGTTCTGCTTTTAGGTGTAAAATTGCAGAGAAGAACAAGGCTGTGAGGTATTGGGCACCTAAACTCAGTAAAACGGACGTGTGTTAACGAAGAAATGAGAAGTTTTAGAAACTAAATAATATACATAGTCGACGATTTTTTGAATCAGGCAAACAAACATGGCTTGGTGTCTATCATTTTTTTCGATGATCAAGAGTACGGGTCTAAAAACCCGATAAGACATTATCTTTTTTAAATTGAGTACATAACAGCTCTCTGCGAGACGCCATTCATATCCCAATTTATCAATAAAAAATAATAATAAAAAACAAATTAGTTCTCAATAGAGCATCTGACAGTATTTCAATTTGCTCCAAAATTAGGCGAAGCTTTCTTCAATACAATTTTTTATCAGTATAAAAGCTTGTGAAAATTCAATTACTGATCCAATAAAGTTGTCAAATATCAACACGGGTAGGGCGGAGGACAGGCTGATTGAGGGTACTGGGGCACTTTAAGGGCTCGTCCCAACATGGCGTTTTGGTCCCGCTCCAGCAGTGTTAGTCGCTCTGATTAAAGCATGGGTTGCTTAGTTCTATGCAAGGTTGTATGCATTGATAAAACTTTGCGATACTACGCGGTGCTACGAGCTGCTACAGGATGAATTTTTGACAGGTTTAGCACATAATTTTGTTCATTTTGTGCTCTAAACTTAGTACAGGTTGTTCACTTTTCAAGTTATCTATTTAGATTACGACACAATTAGAAATATAAAAAAATGTGTATAGTTAATAACACAATTCTACATAGAACAGATGCGGGCGCGGAGTTGGATTATCAAATTAATATAGATAGATAGATAGATAGATAAATCATTTATTCGACACACACAAATACAGCACAGACAGAGATAAAAACAATCGGAAGAAACAACAGTAGGTTACAATCACTATAAACAAACAGCTTAGGCACTTAGTAGGTAGGTAGGCTAACAGTGAACTTAAAAACAATATGCGTATTATCAACTTCAAACGCCTCGTGGAAACTGGTCCTAAGAAACATATTTTTGCAAGTGGGTTTTGAAAGTTTCAGCAGGCTGGAAAAGTTTTCTCACCGCCATTACATCATGTGTCAATTGATGTCGAGCGGTTCAAAATTGGGTTTCACGTATTTTGCGAGAAATAATGTTCCAATTTTTCGTTTTGCCGGGGTGGCTTCGGCCAAAGAATAGGCCCCTCCATAACTACTGGTGGATATTGTAAGAGGCGACTATAGGAAAAAGCTAGGGTATAGGCAGCAGCATTCCCTATGAACAATAGCTTTATCTTCGCTCGCCAACCCGCATGCCCAGCGTGGCGAGTACGGCTAAAATGATCAAGAAGAACCTCTTTTGATAATTTTTAGAAAGTAACCGTCTCTGTATAAAGTAATGCCTTATCTGCATTTTTAAACAGCTATATTATGTTATAGTATTATCTGTATGCCACCTTTTACCTATAATTACTTGCCTAACACTATTTTTTTAACTTCAATATTATTATTTTTTTAAAAAGATTTTTTTTTTTATACAAGTAAGGTGGCAATCAAGCATACAGTCCACCTGTTGGTAAGCGGTTACCGTAGCCTATAAGTGTTTGCAATACCAGAGGTATCACGCACGCGTTGCTGACCCCGAATCCCCCTCCTAAAGAGCTCTGGCAACCTTACTCACCGCAGGAACACAACACTATTTGAAACAAATAATGTTATTTGGCTGCGATCTTCTGTAAGGCAGAGGTACCTCATCAGGCGGGCTGCTCTAATTGAGAACGAGAAAGTCTCGCTGTGCCCTACCTCCTCTAAAACAAACAAACTTCAAACAAATTTGTTTTATTTTACCCAACGAGATGGTTAAACTAATCTATATAAACAACAATCTATATATTTACATACCCAAATTAGTCAAATGGTTCAAGATCATTATTTTTTATACAATTAACTAAGTGAGCTACCGCAAAATATAAGTTAGTCACTTCCTACACTTTTAATTTTCTGACCCCGCGTAATGGTGCGAATGCCTCAGGCACAGATAACATAATACTATCAGGGATCGAGTTCTAGCACTTGACCAACTTTTTTTTTTTAATTTTGGTGACGCTGCGGGCTGCAGTTGTGCCCGTCTGAGATGCAAAGGGTTCGATTCCCGCGGGACAACTGTTTACATGATCTGCAAATAATTGTTCAGGGTCTGGGTGTTGTAGTAACATGGTACTCGTAGTTTCTGATACCCACGACACAGGGAATCCTAATGTGGGGTCAGGACTATGTATGTTACTGTTGGGTGTTATTTTTTATTTTATAATTACTAAAGATACGAGAGTGCGTTCATCTCAAGAAAACAATATGGCAGAAAAATTTTATAATTCGCAAGTTCGCAACCCTTTCAAAAAACGCGAAACAAAGAAGCGAATACTCGCACTCTAATGAAAAATTCAAAAAACCTTACATCAAAGGTTTAATGTTTCCGAGGAATACTTGTCTTGTTCTTTGTTTAATTGAGCAACAAACTTCGATGAAGGCCCGGATATCCGGCTCTTTGGAGTCCCTATTTTATTATAAAAAGGGCACCGGGAATCTTGTTATGCCGGAAGTGATAGCGTCAGCTCTTCTCGACTCATGGTATAAAAACTTGATTGTCTGACTGGCTACTGGGAACTAGGCTCCAACAAAATGTGGTCTTTGAGACCTGACATCATCATCAATGTATATGAAACTCATACGCTAAATACTGTGTAACAATCAAAACTAGCCCTAGGAATATGAATTTTCAAGAACTTTTATTCCCCAACGGTTGTTGTTTCTGCGAGCTAATAGCCTGCCCACTGCCACTTGCTTGCACAACTTGCTTAATCTGTCGGTGAACTTTGTTCATCAGATTTCGACATTTAGGATAAAAAAAAAATCTAAATATTTTCCCATTTTGGATAAAAAAATATAGAACAGCTAAATTGATAACCTCTTTTTTTGAAGTCGTTTAAAAAAGGATCTTGTTATCCCCAAGGTAGCGTCTTATTGAATCAAGCTGTTACCGAATTTCGTATTAGGTTATTGAGGTGAAGCGATTCGGAGCGATCGAACTGATGCTGGCAATCAGTTTTACTGCGCTTCGGGAGATTGCAGAACCGTCTGGGGCTTGTAAAGAATTGGGCGCATAAAACTACGCGTAGAGTTACGTTCTACACACAAAGCTACGTGCTACGAAAAGAGCTACGCGCTACGCAAACATAGTGTAAGAATAATTGCGTTTTGAAATAATATATTAATAATAATAATTATTTATTCATCATCATCATCATCATTTCAGCCGTTCGACGTCCACTGCTGAACATGGCCTCCCCCACAGACAGAGCAAATTCCTTATCATGTGGGGGGATTTGCTCATACTCACCACGCTGGGCATGCGGGTTGGCGAGCGCAGTCAGAGCTATCGTTGTTAAAATGGGACGCTGCTGCCCATCCCCTAGATTTTTCCCTTAGTCGCTTATTACGATATCCGCGGATAGGTAGATATGGAGGGGCCTATTCTTCAGCTTAATAATTTATTTATTTCAGACAATTAAGTCTTTAAGTTAATAACTTAAAATACAGTATTAGTCACACAATCGGAAAATAATAATAATAATCATCATAAAAATTAATAAATAATAATATTATTTTTTTAAGTAAGACTAATGATTCCTCGCGCTAAGAGTGATCAACCTAGGTAGGTTTGATCACTCTCAGCACGAAACACTTCCATATGGGAGAGGTGAACCTGTTGGTTATTGTTTTCAGGATGCGCTGTTTTGACTGTCCCGCACTCTGTGGATCAGGGATGCAGTTTTTTTCTGGATGGCTTCAAAACCATCCGTTTGGTACTCTGCAAACATCCTCGATGCACTACAGAAGCGAGGCAGCCCCAACATCATCCTGAAAACATTATTATATCATGTACGCGCAGGGTCTCTAGCGGCTTTTTGGTGTAGTTTACCCATAGGTTTCCCGTGTTTTGCTTTGGCAGTACGCCTTGAACAGTGTTAATTGAAATGCTCTACAAGCTTTATAAGAAGAAGAAGAAGCTTTTTAAGTCGCTTTATTTTTAATTTTTGCACCCTGTGTTCCAGTTTTTATCTATTTAGTTGAGTTAAATTATTTTAAACGCATGCTGTGGTATCCTATAATTAGTGGTACGCATAGACTTAAGTCCATTGTATTGATACTTACATTGTATTGTGTTATCACTGTTGGACATCCTAAATAAACTTTGTTCGCGCGTAATGTTTCATACAAACTTCAAGCTTCACTACACTCTCTCAGCGAAAAAAAAAATATGAGAATATCTTTCTAAGTACCTACACTCTTAAATACTTAACAGGACACACCCTCCAAATTTCTAGTCTCTAGGATCTACGGTTGTCTGTCAGTCGGTTTTTCAAATAATAAGTAAGTCGTGTGAAAAAAATTAGCAGCTGGCTTTTGTGACGAGGCTGCTCTTAAGTATCTGTTTTTACGTGCCCTCTAAAGCACGAAAGTGCTCAGCTTTTAATACTTTTAGCGGTCACCCATCTCCATCGCGACCGCGTCTAAGGTTGCTTAGCTCAGCTGATCTTTTAAGGCTAGGCAATCTATGCCACGAGCGCTTCCTGTAATGATAGTCATAAATACGCCTGCCCGTGACATAGAATAATGATTAGCAGTAAATTATCTCGCAGCTTTTACAGGGCCACAAAATTTTATTGGTTTTCTTGGGAAAAAATGGTCGGGGTTGTTTTACGGATATTCAAGTAGGGATGGTACTTATTTTACGGCAAAGCGGCATTGGCGTGAAATTAAGAATAAATCATAAAAACATAAACGATCCGCCTTTGCAATTTTCAATTAAAGCAAAATTGCATGGAAACCTGAATTTAATTGGAATCTAAATGTCATAAACATGCTAATTAATGTTTTTTTTTAATTTTTTAGTGCCTAGATTTTCATAATAATGTATAAAAAAATCCAAAGGTTGTCTGGTAGAGATCGCTATTTCAGCGATAAGACCGCCCATTTGTCCATCACATCGTTTAGTTTTTATTGTTTTTTTGTTAATGTTTGTACTTTTATGGTGTGCAATAAAGCATTTTCTTTCTATCTATGTATACTTACTTACCGCGGATGTCGTAAGAGGCGACTAAGGGAAAAAAGCTAGGGGATGGGCAGCAGCGTCCCTCATTTTAACAACGATAGCTCTAACTGCGCTCACTAACCCGCATGCCCAGCGTGCTGAGTATGGGCAAAACCCCCCCACATGATAAGGAATTTGCTCTGTCTGTGGGGGAGGCCATGTTCAGCAGTGAACGTCGTACGGCTGAAATGATGATACTTACATGTATACTTTCAAAACATAACTTAAGAGCTAGGTCGATTTTTTTGATGAAATAAATATAAGATAATTCCTATTATATAAATGCTATCCCGAAGAGGCTTATTTTACACCCAATTGGCAATTAAATTTGTTTACGACTTTTGGAAGTATTCAAAATCATTTGTTTTGGGCTGTAAGGGGTTCCAAATGACAACCCTCGGAACCCAAGCCAACCTCACCGGCACGTGGTACACCCTGCCGATCAGCTGACGAGTCTCTGGCACTCCACCCACCAATCCACACTGGACCAGCGTGGTGGGTTATGGTCCAATCCCCCCCTTTTGATAGGACATAATAAAAAACGGCCCCCAGTCCCCGGCAGCTCCGCTATTCCTGGCACTGGTAGCGGCCACGGTAACGGCGGAGCAGGGTGTGCTAAGAATCCCCGGCAGAGGCCCAGCTCTCGAATGGCGACCGCGAACCGGGCGACGCAGTGTTGGAAGGCCCCCCACCCGATGGACCGACGACATTGTGAAGGTTGTGAGAAGTCGGTGGATGGAGAAGGCTCATGACCGTTCGTCATGGAACTCTTTGGGGGAGGCCTGTGTCCAGCAGTGGACTTCTACAGGCTGATGATGATGATGCTGATTAAAATACGCCGATTCAGTCACGGCGGAAAAACCAAGAGTTTATTTATTTATTTTAAGCAAATAGAACCTCAATTATTGTGAGATATTTCAACGAAAATACAGAACTGCTAGTCTGCCTCCTCCACATCTCGCGGTTCGTATGCAAAATCCAATAACGTGATTCAATAAAAAGCCATTTTGTTTCTCGCTACATTGTAATGCATAAAAGCTGCAGATAGAGGTCGGAAACGCAGAGTGCGCGGCGACGGCATCCGCTTCCCCTTTCCCTACTGCGCTCCATTACACTATGGCTAACTTTACCAACTGCTAAGTTAGAAATTAAATGAGCATCGCACTGAAAACGAGAAATCCCTATGAATAAATAAACACCAAACCGCCATATACACAGACCTGACCTTACACTAGGGTTTCCTGTGCCATACAGAAACTACGGGTTAATGGTACTCGTAGTTTCTGTACGGCATAGAGAGATATGCTAAGACACAAAAACAATTGCAGATCATGCAATTATTTTGGCCACTGCGGGGATCGAATCTGCAACTCTTGCATCACAACTGAGCATCCACCACGCGCCCAAGGCCGCCAAAGCCAAACGCCAAACAAACTGAATCGTTGATGTTGTGATGATAGTGATTCTGCTTTTTTAGGTTATAAGTTCGGATCCCAGCGGTGCACAACTTTCCATTCGAAAAATGTTCGAGTATGTGCTCAATACTTAAAACATCTATTCTAGGCGATTCATATAGCATCAGGTGGAACTGTTTACTCACTTACAGGACGTTGTAGTGCTTTATTGTAGTTCTTTTAATGTATTATAATAACATACTTAAACTCTTTATTATTTATTAGGTATATTTATGTATTTATTCTCCCTCTGTATATTTTTTTTGTAGAACTCTTTGTATATTGTCTCTCTTTGTATATTATATATTCGCATGTTTATTTTAGTTATCAGATCGTACGTCGCTGCAGCCCTGAACTGAATAACAGCGCTGTTAAATCGTTAGCAGTACATGCTGAGCTCAGGGCTTTTCTCTCTTTCTGTCCACCTCAATGGTTTTTGTATTTGTGTGTCATAGTTTTGTTCTTGTTGTTGCGTACAGTTTGTGTGAATAAATGATTTCTACTTCTTGGTACATTTAGATGGAGTATGCTTGCCAAGCAACCTGTACCCTCCTCTCAACTAAGTCTGCCTTATCCAAAGGAAATACATGGTCAATACGTGCGGAGCTGACTCAATGACGACCTGATTGAAGGCGATGTCGTGATACCAAGAAAACATTAAAGTGACGATATCGAGGGCTTTGAAAGAGTTTACGATTGGGAGCCAGTCTCAAGTGTCTCAGTCTCAGTGCCATATGTCATCACTGGCAACACGCCAGTGTTGCCAGTGATGACATATGGCACTGAGACTTGGTCGCTAATTATTGGCCTTATACACAAGCTCAAAGTCGCTCAACGGGCTATGGAGAGAGCTATGCTCGGAGTTTCGCTGCGTGATAAAATCCGAAATGAGGAAATCCGTAGAAGAACCAAGGTTACCGACATAGCTTTCAGAATTAGCAGGTTGAAGTGGCAGTGGGCCGGCCATATAGCTCGCAGAACCGACAACCGTTGGGGAACAAAGGTTCTCGAGTGGCGACCACGAACCGGACGACTCAGTGTTGGAAGGCCCCCCACCCGATGGACCGACGACATTGTTAAGGTTGCGGGAAGTCGGTAGATGGAAAAGGCTCAAGACCATTCGTCATGGAACTCTTTAGGGAAGGCCTATGTTCAGCAGTGAACTTCATCAGGCTGATGATGATGATGATGACGATTGGGAGCAAGGATGCTACCCCTGCACCACCAGTGCTCTTTGTGCTAATGTGCCTTTTTATAAGCCGAGTAAAAACGGTGAGCGATACGTCATATTTGTACTCTTCTAAAAACGGGCACTGTACATACACTAGGTGCTTGCTATTGTGCATGCGATATCATGAATAAATACGGTCACTGGTCGCTTTGATCTTGTTAATGGTCCTGTAGGCACGCGTCATGAGATCCCTGTTATTCGAATTCATAATTTTCATAATATTATTAGACGAAATTTACTTTAATGTATCTATCTAGGTGGTGGTCATTGCAATTCGGGGACCTTTCCAGATGAAATAACAAACAAAGTGATTACAAAACCTAATCGTTTGATCTCAAGCCAGCAGGTCGCATGCTTTGAACCAACAGCAGTGGCGGTAATCACTCGTAATCAGAGCAATTATGAATCAGGGCTTAAATATCGTTTCTTAAAAAATGGTCATCGTAACATGATCGTGGAATACGTTTGTGCCTGGCAGAAGCATTTACCGCCATTTGCTAATATGAGATTTTACGCCAAATACCAAGCCTATTGCTTGCTTTTCTTCTAGGCTTGGTTGAGAGGAACAGGCCACCGTGCTAGCTCCACCGTGTTTCTAAAACTTTCAAAGTGATCCCAGTAATTTTAATGTAAATAAACACCTTTTGACTTCGACTTGACTTGACTATATTTAGCAAGAATGTTTTTACCTCATCTCAGACTAACATTAATTAATGTCAATTGGCGATTCCGATTCTTTTATATTTCTTTTCTAAATGATACTGGTGCATCTATGGCACAGCAAATTTCTAGTGCCGTGTGTATGATTTTAACCAAAAAAAGTTTTCTATCTCTGTTATAATACAGTCGTTATTACCACGGCCGCATCATAAGAAAGTGAAGCTCGAAGCTTGAGGGCTTCATAGACAATCAAAGAGAATAATTTATAGTGATTACTGCAAGTGACTCTGCCAGGAGAGCTAAAAGGGGATTTTAATTAATAATACTCTGGAAGAGCGATTTAATTGGAGTGAGTTTTGTTGCCTGTATGTCTAGAGGATGGCCATTTTGTGACAAACCCCGTTAGAGATATAATCTTTTGATGTTGCATTACAAGACTTTAATTAATTTGTGCTTTTATTAAACTTCATTGATTCACGTTTGATTTTGTTAGTCTTTGGAAACTGAGAAAACTGGCAGATATTTAACTGAACATGGCATAAGATTTAAATAACGGTTATAAAGTGCGACATGTCATATTCAAAGTGCCTAGATAATATTATCAAGTTATAATTTAGACATTTTGAGACAATTTTACAGACAAATTTAGCATTCAGACTCCTTTGCAGTTTAAATTGTTTTTTCCCTTCTCATTGAGATCAGGCTATCAATTTCTTGTTCGTAATCGCCGGCATTTTTGCTTCTCAAAATTGTTTGTTTGTTATTATCGCGAGGGGAATGTTGATAGGATATAAACATACTTGAAAAATAATCAAATTTGACAGCAATCATGATAAAAACGTTGTCAGTCTGATGCTAGTGCGAGAGGAGTGAAAAAACACTCAACTGAAAATACACGGGTTAATTACACGAACATCAAATATTTTTTGAATTTTTTTGAATAGCAAAGATTTTTGGTAAGCCCTAAAGCGCCGCCCGACATGATATAAGACTGGGGACCAGCCACCTAGCAGGGAAATGAACTTGTTAAATGATATACGAGCAAAATTTATTTTGTTTCCCGACTCCCGGTATCGGCCTTTGAACGCAATAAATTCATTTCATTGTACTTTGCTACGGAAATTGCGAGAACTTAATATATGAGTCAAAAAATAAATGTCCCGTTTCATTGCTTCCTCCTCCTTTCAATTAGGGTTCTTTATAACTGTTTATTAAGGTCAACGATTGAATGTGCAAAAGAACGATTTTCTATCTTACGTCGAATATTGATGGATCTACCTCAGACGAACAACTTTAGAAGAGTAACCGTGGCATACTTATTTTATCACTCCTCTCAACTAATATTAATGCGAAAGTTTGTGAGGATGTTTGGATGTTTGTTATTCAATCACGCCGTAACGGCTCAACCGATTTCGTTGAAACGTTGGAATATATAGTTCTTTCCCTAGAATAGCAAGGCTACTTTTTATGTACCACGCGAGCGAAGCCGCACCCGGAAGCTAGTATGTTATAAACATGATTAAATTTAACCCCGCCCGTATTCGTTGTAAGGAACTCAGTAATTCAGTAATTCAGTAATTCATTTATTGTTTGTGAATCAGGTACATTTAACAGTCAGTTCATAGGACTAGTCTAGATCGCTAGATTCTGCCACTTGGGCGTACAAACATTTAATTAACATTTCAATTATTAAAGCATGCATTAATTTAGTTATCTGCCTTTATTACATCGTCAAAAATTAATATACATCTGGAAAAAAAATATATAATAACATAGGTAATAAAAAGTAAGTAAATGCGAGTAATATGTCAGAAAAATATTTAAGTGAGTCAAATTAATTAAGTTAATAACTAAGCTAAACAATAGTACAATAGGAACAGTAGCATAATCTACCAAAAACATACACAAACATATTCCAAAAGAAAACCACGCTGTGTTCAGGACCAAGTTTCAAATGAGAAAATAATTTGCACTGGTTTTTCAATATGCTCCCAAAATGTTAGTCGGAAACGGAAGACAATTGATGAATTGATATTTACTAAAAGCCTCTGTATATAAAGCTTTAGCGGATGAATCGGCTTCCGGGATGTCTGAAACAATGATCAATCTTGCGGCTTGTCTATGGTTTTGTGTTTGAAAACGATTATTTCAAAGGTTCAGTTATGAAAAGGTAAAATCATCGTCATCATTATTTCAGCCGTTCGAGTGACGCTCACTGCTGAACATGGCCTCCCCTACAGACAAAGAAAATTCCTTATAATGTGGGGGGATTTGCCCATACTCACCACGCTGGGCACGCAACCCGCGTGCCCAGCGTGGTGAGGCGAGCGCATTTAGAGCAAATGAGGGACGCTGCTGCCCATCCTTAGTCGCCTCTTACGACATTCGCGGATAGGTAGATACGGAGGGGCCTAAATCTTCAGCCGGGAGCACCACGGCCATATCGATGCACAATTGCACATATCGATAGTTACAAATTTTCTTTGTTAAACTGATAACCGCGCGTGCGTACTTCTCCCTCCACCCTGCCTTGCACTTAAGCATATTTACAACTACAAACCCAACCGTCAAGTTCATAGTCCTGTCCTTACACTAGGGTTCCTTGTGCCATGGGCGCCCGTCTGAGACGTAGGTGGTGGGACAAAAAATAATGTTTGCATGATCTGCAAATATTTGTTCCGGCCTTGGGTGTTGTAGTACCACGGTACTCGTGCTTTCTGATACCCAATACACAGGGAATCCTAGCGTGGGGTCAGGACTATGTAGGTATGTGACTGTTGGGTTTTATTTCTTTATTTATTTAATACAATCAGCGTTTAGTATTTGTTTAGGGGCTAAAGTATTATTCAACATATATTTATATTAAAATTGTGGTCACACTCGTATTTGCGTGCTCAATAAATGTTCAAATGGAGTAGGTAAAAACGTGGAATAAAATCTACCTAAAGCTAAATACCTAAAACAGACCTAAAATGTAAATTTATCGGCACCTCAATCCAGGGGCTAACATAAAAACCTAATGTTTTTAGTTTTAGTTAGAAGCTGTGTACAACCAGCTAAATAAAACAGCTATCTCTCTCGGCACCGTAGCTATCATATCTCCATCTCCCTCCGACAGCCGTAAAGGTCCACAGCAACTAATTTCCAGCGAACATATATTAAATCCAACTTCATTAAGCATTGAACAGGCAATAACAGGCTGAATTAAGCTCTCTTTCTCGGCGGTGAGCGGCCCCTTAATGATGGTAATGAAGAAAAACGACCACCCCTTAAGTTCAGTGATAATGTGAATTAGTTTCTGTTTGGTTTAATGCGCCATTTTTTCGGTGGAGTGCCTCCTTTGTTACGTATGCTGAGGTATTTGTCTTCGTCTCGTGTGAAGTTGTACGAGGGAAGGGTTTAATTTTTGCTCTTGTTAAGTGTCTGATTACTTAAGTAACGGACTAGCCAGTTACTTTAGTTGTTGGCGCGTCAAAAAGGATTGCAAAAGTTCTATATCATATTTAATATCTATAGATTTTTAATTCTTTGTGAAATATATTTATAAAAAAAGCAGTAAGCGCGTTTAAATGTTTAAAAATACACTCTTTTGATGACAAAAGCTTTACATGTGAACTAATAAATAAGATATTTTTTACATAAACTAAAAACCAACTTCAAATTCCTGAATATTTACAAGATTAATTTCAACCTCTATTTTTTGTTATCAACCTCCTTGCGTTTTGCTTACCTACTGAGGATGACATTGGCCACCTACACTTTCGAGTAAAAATCAAAAGTAACTATGACATCCATTCATCATCAATAATAACTCTTACGGTACTGACTGACTGACTGACAATCAAACGTAGTGGTTTTATTCTCTTTGAAAATCAACGCAGAGTACCTACTAAGAGTATGGAATTTTCAGGGTAGCTTCCTGTTGTAACGTATGGGTGCACTGAAAGGAATTCCCGACATACAACCCCTAAGTTTATAGTTTATGTAAAAATAGCAGCAACCGAACGAAGTCGCGGGGATATCCATACGGACCATACCACAGACGACAAAAAAAAATTTCGGCAAGTGGTGATTTCAAGAGAAGATGGACAAGTTGCAGTCCCTCAGGAATGAAATTAAAATGGGACCACCCCGGGATCATATTCTATACACCAGCGAAAGAATCATCAAAATCGGGTTACTATTGGCAGAGATATCGAGAAGCATACACACAAAAAAAAAATACAGCCGACTTGGGAACCTCCTCCTTTTGGAAGTCAGTTATTGATAAAATGACAATAAATTTATCTGTTCCAAAAATGAAATTTTTTGGTTATTATGTCTATAATTATGCGACGACCGATGGCGCAGCGGGCGAGTGCTCGGCTGAGACGCAAGGGGTTCAATTCCCGCTGCGGGTCAAACTTTTGCATGATCTGCAAATATTTGTTCGGGTCTGGGTGTTACCATGCATGTTTAACTTATACCATGCTTTCTAAGCTAAAAAGCTTAAAGCTGAGCTGTTGCCTTTACAACAAGCATACTAATAATCTTTGTTTGGTCTTTTTTATATTGTTGGAAGGTACCTGACTATTTATAATTTTCTATTTTTTTTAAGACTATTTTTATTATTTTTTATAAAACTAACGTCAAAAACGGGGCTGAGGTGACTGATACTACGCTGTCATGTACAAAAAGCTTTTTTCAGTGACTGTATTCTAATTTAAATTTACCCATTTCAATGTGGATTATAAAATAAATATAGATTTCAGCTAGTTTGTGGTTGCGACCAAATTACTAGCGCTGCTGTATGACATGTAATTCGATGTCCACTTTATTAGTAAGCGTGTTGAAGCATATAATCAACTAACTAACCCTAATTACGACAGAACCAGTCCACACCCAATTTAGGACAATGACGCGGTTGAGGACAGGTGCTAAAATATTAAATAGACATAAAGCAAGGCTGAGTCTGTAATCAGCCCGTGACCGACACACTGTTTGGTTGAAACAGTGTGTCAACTGTCAACGAAGCACTCGTGACGCGCCCCAACTTTCAGCTAAGCTATTCTGTAAAAATTTGAACTCGAATTCACTCAAGGGACAGAACTCACTTCGAAAGTCAGTGAGGCGCTACAGGCGTTTTTGAGTTCTCTTTTGACTCTTTTGACTCCTCTACACACTAAAACGGACACTTTCTCCGAATTTCAAGTCTCTAGAATCAACGGTTTAGCTTTGCATTGTCTGTCAGTCAGTGTGTTAGTTACTGTTTTATAATACACTTGTTTCCGCCCTCGGCTTTGCTCGCGTGGTACCTACATAAAAAGTAGCTATTATATGCTATTCTAGTAAAAGAACTTTATCTCTTCCATGTTTCAACGAAATCGGTTGAGCCTCTACGGCGTGATTGAATAACAAACATCCAAACATCCTCACAAACTTTCGCATTTATAATATTAAGTAGGATTCTGATTTACAGATTACTAAGCTGATTATAAAATTTAATTTAAAAATATAAATAAGTCACCGTGTTGCCTTTCTAGGTAGGAACTATACTATGCCTGCGCGTACTGAAAACTTGAAACCGCACTAATGAAACAAAAATTAGGCAGGTAATAACGGAGCAATTGGGCATGCTTTCATCGCAAATATCCCGCTAAGCCTGCTTATGTTTAGTTAATGCAATGACGACATGAATAATACATTTTATAGCTGCGGTATTGCGCATGATTGGGTCATGATGAGTATTTAATTGAGAGGGAAAACATTTTTATTACCTACGCTTAGTTTTATTCGTTTACAATGAGTTATCTTAGCTCGCTTTGCAATTTTCAGGTGTTTTTTGGCCATTGTTCTTTTTAAATCAATATTTTTTTGTACTACTCTGCCTTCTCGCTTGAGGTCTCGGGTTCGATTCCCGCACTGAAAAAACATTTGTGACCAAAACAGATGTTTTTTCTGTGTCTGGGTGCTAAATATATATCTATTATGTATGTCTCTGGTACCCATAGTACAGGCTATGCCTAGTTTGGGATCGGTTGACCGTGTGTGATATGTCGGGAATATTTATTATTATTATTATTACTACTAAGGTGGCAAACTGGCATACAACCCACCCTTTTGGTAAGTGGTTATCGTAGCTTATAAAATATTGCAATACCATAAAAATCGCGCACGCGTTGCTTAGCCCGAACCCCCTCCTCTTAAAGAGCTCTGGCAACATTACTCACCTCTAGGAACAGGAACACAACTATTTGAAACGAATAATGTTATTTGGCTGAGATCTTCTGTAAGGCGGAGTTACCTCCAGACAGGCTGGTCCAATTTTTTTTATATTTTTCTCCTCTGCTTATCGTCACGTGCGTGAAGGCACGATTTGCGCAGACGCTTGAACTTTGAGCTGAATCCAAGAAATTCTCAGCCAATGAAGCGCTTGCCTTTAGATCCGTCCACCGTTGAATTAATCGGGAATTATGCAAAACCGCATTTTATAATACATTTTCGCGGCATAACCATTGCTGGATTTGTCTCGTCAGCTCCAAGACGGATAAATTCTTTTCTCATTCAGTTTTATTACGTTTTCTAAAGCTCCGTGCTTCGAGGGGTTTATAATTTAAATTATTCCATTATGAAGGCGGTGTCCTGTCCGCCATTTGACTGAGTGCTGATTCCGAGTTGCTGCTTTGGTTTTGCTGATGAAAAATGAAATATTTTGTTAATTACATGAAGCCCCTTTGCGTATTTGGGTCAATTTGGTAGGTACATTCTTTGTCACTTCGTTCACCAGATTGTCAAACAGTTTTATCAAGTAGTTTAGCAGCTTTTTGTGAATTTCCAAATTGTTTATCACTTGGTCTAGTTGTAGTTGATAAACTACTGATTATGCTGCCTTTAAGTTTTTATTTTTAGCTAGAGCACTGGTGACGTCCACCTAAAAATCGAAGACATGCAACATAAATATAAATATAAATGTTCCGGACATCAAACACGGTCAACTGATCCCAAACTAGGCATAGCCTGTACTATGGGTACCAGAGACTGATATACATAATAGATATATATTTAACACCAAGACACAGAACAAACATCTGTGTTAGTCACACAAATGTTTGTCCAGTGCGGGAATCGAACCCGCGACCTCTAGCGCAGAAGGCAGAGTTACTACCAACTGAGCTATGAGGCCAGTCATGAGCACGAAAGAAGCCTCTAAGTGGCGCATTTTAATCCTTTCACTACACTGCCTCCATACCTCAACCTGGTTACTGACCTAAAACAGGATGACCAAGAAATAATCAGTGACACGACAAGCAAGCAGTTACTGCTTTTAGACTAAGCCTCTTTATGGATAGTATATACTATGAATAACCTTGTATAATCAATATCGTTATATTCTGTATAATCCTGATGAAGTGAAAAGCCCACGAGCGCTGGCTCACGGCCAGCGCACGGCTAAATTACTATCATAATTTTGATACGTTCACGTGATACGTTCACGTGCTGTATAATAATTATGGGTCCCTTCCAGACAACCTTTATAGACTAATCTTAATTAATCCTACTAATATTCGCTCGCGTGGTACCTTGAAAGTAATTGTGGTAAAGAACTCTATCTATTTCAAGTATCATCAAAATCGGTTGAGCCGTTACGGCTTGATCCAAACACCGTCACAAACTTTCGCAATTATAATATTAGCATGAAGTATGATGCGAAAGTTTGTGATGGTGTTTGGATGTTTGTGGGTTAATTACGCAAGAACGGCTCAATCGATTTCGATGGCACTTGGATTAGATAGAGTTCTACTTTTTCTACTTTTTATCTAGGTATCACGCGAGCAAAGTCGCGGGCAGATGCATAACGGATATATTGTTTTAAAAAAATAAATTTTCTATTTTCCAATCAGCAAATAATAACACATAATCATGAGCTTGCAGAAGTCCACTTCTGGACATAGGCCTCCCCCAAGAATGCCATGACGAACGGTCGTATGCCTTATCCATCTACCGACTTCCCACAACCTTCACAATGTCGTCGGTCCATAATAGCACAAAAAGGTTATATTTTCGCACCAATTCATTGCCAGCTACACCAGCTAACGAACGAAAACATTTTACATAACAATTGCGAGTCGCTGATTCGATACCTAACGAGTAACGACCGTTCGAGGATGTCATCGTTATAGGCTTTAACGAAGGCTGTTGGCGATACGCCAATTCGAGCATTAAGATGTACATAGTTTTGTTGTAATTGTTCGAGTTTTTGAATGGTAGACATAATTGATATTGCGATGCCAAGAGGAATCCTGTCAGCTTTGCGAAACTAGAGACGCTTTTTTTTGTTATACGGAGGCATACAGGCTTACGGCCTTCCTGATGGTAAGTGGTTACCGTCGCCTATTGACATCAGCAACAACTGAAGCATTGCTAATGCGTTGCCTGCCGAACCCCTCTCCCCCTAAAGAACTCTGGCAACCTTACTCACCGCAGGAACACAACAAATAATGATATTTGGCTGCGATCTTAAGGCGGAGGTACCTCGCCAGAACTTAGCTCTTGTCGGTGTAATGATCCAATTTCCTCCATTCTGATCTTTCCAATTCGAGCTCCTTCACTTCCTTATACGACATGACGGCAATCTTCTCTTTTATCTGGCTCTGTAACTAATTCTTGGTCTTCCTCTTCCTCGTTTTTCTTCTACCTTTCCTTCAAGGATGATCTATAAGAAGCTGCCATGTCGTATAATATGTCCAATCATTGTTGGAATTCACTTTCTTTTTATGTAAATCGAAAAAAATAATAGTAAGCATCACTTACTTGTTAATTAGAAGATAGTGTTAGGACGGGTGGCTGGAATAACAACCTAGTTGCGGAAGCCAGTCCACTCACGAATGGGAGGCGCTTCGACTGGAGGTCCGTGGGTTTGAGTACCGGTCATGACATGTTGCTTACTGCTGGAAAATGTGAGCATAAGTCTAATGTAATGTTTGGGTGTGCCTCTTACTACCTCCTTAGACATCATCAAAGATCTGAGTGCCCAGAGATTTGAGGGCTGATACCTTTGAGGGCCCAGAGGTCTCATTAACGATTTCATTAATGAAAGCTCATGTTATAATGGGGTAATGAAACGTTGTAAAGCTTCTTGGAAATGTTGGGTCTTACATTATATTATGTTAGCACCACACTGGTTGTTTTACTCGGAACACTACATAGCTACGCAAGTATTACTTGAACTTTGGGCAGTTTATTTTCCTTTTATTTATATCAATCATGTTTTTCAGTTCTCTGAAAAATGGAGTTTTGTTTTCTAACAAAACTCCATCAATATCATCTTTAATTTTGCTTCTGTATCGTTTAAACCAGTATACGAAAGTACTTACGTCTTATAGCAAACTTTTGATGGCAGTTATAAACATAATAGTACCATTTCACACGGCTTCCTCAGCAAATGGCTGTCTTAAGGCGGACTTTCAAAGGTTGCGTCAGTTGTGACAGACGCGTACCTAAAACTGGGGCCGGTATTCGGTGCCATACATTTTCAAGGATCCATAATTTGTTAGTAAGTTATAGATGCACTTATAATTAGTGTTAAACATTTTAAGAGACACTCCTCACGAAACATTGCCACGTGGGAGAGGTGATTCTGCCAGCTATAGTTTAAAGGATGGTATTGGGGCTTCCTCGCCCTCTGCGCGTTAGGGATGTGGTCTTTTTACGCAAAATGGCAGCAAATCCATCAGTTTCGTATTCTAAAAACATCCCTAATGCACTGCAGAAACGCGGCAGTCCCAGCATATGTAGTCATGTTTAGTATTGTCTCGTCAGTCAGTCTTACGAGTTTGTCGCAACTGACGCGATCTACGGAAATCACCTCCGAAATTCCGTGGGTCACGTCATTAGTATGCGAATGATGCGCTACTGCTGAATTTTAAATGCAAGGCCCAGCCAGCGACAGATGCGTGGGACGGACGTCAGTTATGGAAATGGCGAAAAACATTTTAACAGTGTTTTGTACTGTCGCGATATACGCGTCGTCGTTCGAACACACATGCCGCAAACAACGCAGTACTATCTCGTCATTACTATGCAACTATGGAACGATAAACGACGAGACACATTTTCATAGTGTTTAGTATTGTTGCGATGTACGCGTCATCGTTCGAACGCGAGCCGCCTAAGTTCACCTCTAAAATTCCGCGGGGCACGTCATGACTATGTGAATGACGCACCACGGCTGAGTTTAAAAAGTAAGGCCATGCTGCACATAATCTTTTATGTGCTAGCATGGCCTACGAAGTTTGCCACACACATATGATGCGTGGGCAAACTTCGTGGAAACGGCTAAATACATTTTCATTTTCATAGTATTGTCGCGACATGCGCGACGTCGTTCGAACGCGCCTGTCGCATATGACGCGTCACATGGAAGTCTACCTTAAAGACGAGTGTCTTTTTATTCGACAGTTAGCGCTGAAGACGTCTGCTAGTGATATAATTCTTGACGGTTAACGATAATGCAGCAGTTCCGCTAATATTTTGATGGGTAAACGTTGTTTTAGCAACAAAAGATGAATAAACTGCCCGTTTCAGTATTATTTACACAATATTGATAAACGAGCCGTTGCTAAAATTGTAAGTGCCTACTACTCTACGCTGTGCCAAAAACAATAAAAAAGCCAATATTTTAAGTCCAAATATATATTATGTGGAGTTCGCTACGCACCAGTTATGTTAAACAAATAAACAAGTCTTTTATTTTTACTGCTGCCGTATTGAGGTAAAGATATGAAAATGTTTTATGAAACTATAGTTGTGTTATATACACAATTATAGAACTCTGGAAATAATAGTAGTACGGTCTATTATCCTCTAAATATTTATTTTCTATAGGTATTATGTATTTTTTACAGAATTATGTTTCAACGGCTATATCTAAATTACCGCTTCAAATATTCACTGCGGCCACGTCCCATCAAATAAAAATCCTAAGTGAACAAAAAACCTCTTAAATATTCGTGTAAAGATTTAACCATTTGAAAATCCAGCCTCCGAAGGCGTCAGAGACTTGGCGAATACATTAAAAATTCAACAGAAAATCCCGTACTTAGCATCCAGCTAGACGAATTATTAAACTGTTTAGCAACCGCATACCAACAGGCACGGGGAATTTTTTTTATTTTATATTTTTATTGAAATAAATTCTCTCACGTTATAGGAGAATAATGGTAACATTTTAATCATTTACAATGGGTCAACTATGTAAATTACTAAAATAGAGTTAACATTAAGGAGTGAGTGCTGATACTACGACTGACAGAAGGAAATGGAAGAAGAATACATGATGTTCCGACTCCACATAATGTGGGATAAGGGCAGGAAGATGATGATGAGTGGGTCAACCATAATTTTTCTCCAAAATCTCTTACAGTACATATAATCATGTTTTTAAAAACTTCAGAAAAACGTAACCAGTAGATCAATTACTGTAAAAGGTAGTGTCTGACCTTATTTTAGTTCAAATTTCATACAAAACCAGCCATATTACGCATAATGTACAAGAGTGCACACTGGGCGCTCTTATATGAATATGAAATGTGCGATTTAATTTGTAATTTTTAACGTGAGTCCTGTTTAAAATTATCATGAAAAAAATTTATATGGCTGTAATACCTACCTATGTATTGTGTGTGAAAGCTGAAATAAATATAATATGCTGAACATTTAAAAATATAGGCATTTCCAGAAATTAGACCACACCGCGTGGATATCATAACCTCTAATCAAGCACTGGTGTGAAACTTTTCTTAACTACATGTAAAAATGAAATAAGTTTATTTTGACAAAGACACAAGAACAATAGAAAACTACCAATTGAACTGATCAAAAGTCTGTCATGTAGCCCTTTGCTTGTAGAAAATTTGTTAATCGTTTTTATCTGCCGAGGTGGTAGCCCTTAGATGATTACTTTATCTGCCTAAAGTGCAGTTTCCTGGGCGGGCGGATAATCGAGCAAGCGTTAATGGAACAAAAAAGCTGGGATTAGTGACCGGTTAAAATATATTCCGTGAGAGAATTGGTGATTTATTTTAATGAATCGACGATTAGTTTCACGGTGTTTTATTTGAGACTTATCTAATCAAAATTGGGGAGTACGGTCCAATAGTCGTAGCTCGGAACTCTAAAACTACATTTATGCGTAAAAGTATATTTTGCACAGCTCCGTTTATTTATAATAAACTGCCAGAGTCTTTAAGAGAGTTGCCTTGTGGTTGTTTCAGAGCAAGCTGAGAGCATTATTGACTAGTAAATGCTACTACTCTTTAGATGAATTATTTATGACTGATAATTTTTTTTTTCCATAAGTTAAACTGACCTTTTTTTTGTCCTAGACCTATTTTACTGTTGACATTAATATATTTTTTTACGATTTACTATAGTATATTTAATTTTAAGCATTTTTGTTTTTTTTTTCAATTTGAATTTCTATTGTTATTTCTGCTACTGTAATTATAAAATTGCACGCCAGACCCGGCAAAATACATTATAATATATATATACATACATACATAAATCACGCCTGCTTCCCAGAGGGGTAGGCAGAGACCACGGTTTTCCACTTGCTACGATCCTGACATACCTCTTTTGCTTCATTCACTCTCATCACATTCCTCATACATGCTCGTCGGTTTACATAATAAGCACATATTAATTAAGCATAACACCTCTATAACATGTATTTCTCGCAATAAATGATGAAATGAAATGAAATGAAATATTCTGGAAGGTAAAAATATGTCTCATGTTCTTAAAAGGTCATATTATTAGGTATCATCATAATTATTTCAGCCATAGGACGTCTTCTGCTGAACCCAGGCCTCCCCATAGAATTCCAGCGCGACCGACCTTGTACGGCCCGCACCCAAACAATCATTTGGGAGATTTTCCCATACTCGCCATGCTAGGCATGCATGCGAATTGGTAAGCTCTTGTTGATAGGGAACGCTGCTGCCTATCCCCTAGTTTTTTTCACTTAGTCGCCTCCTACAGTAATGGAAGGGCCTATTCTATTATTTTTGGTACATGCATACTTTTGCTAGAGGAGCAATACTTAGATTACGAACAACAGCCGTTGTTAAAAGACTAAGAGTTGTTTATTGTTAAATTATGAAAAGCCAGTAGGACCACTCTGGTTCTTCAATTCGTTTAGTTATTAAAATGTATTGCCTCGAAGTCAATTTGTACACACAACAGATTAAAACAGATATTGTTCTGAAAGCTGAGATTTTCCGTATTAGTGAACAAACCGGTCAGAACCGGACAATACCGGACGATATAATGAGTTCACCCCCCATTCACCCTCTAACCTGCTTCAGGAAAGGGGATGGGCGGGGTGGATAAGAGGAAATGAAATCGATATTTCGACTTCGACGACTTTCGATATTTACACGCGGAACTCATTTTAAATACGAACTTCGCTTTTTGTTGTGAAGGTTGTATTTAAATTACACATGTATAGCATGTACTCGTGCATATTCGTATATAATCACCTAGCCGTTTTCGGCTACAGTGACTTGGACTTTGGACTCTATCAAGTTTAGGGGCCTTCAAGTTTAAGCCCTTAAGTGACTGGCGTACCCAATTTTTGCCGTGAACGTGCGGTCACTGATATTCGTATAACATATACTTGTACATGTGTAACAGGTACCTCTAATTAGATGTTACCTACCTTTGGTAATTTTTAAAATGATATCTTAACACTCCACGAGTTGATTGTTTAGGTACATATTGTTTGAGATTTTGTTGTTTAAGCTTTACGTTTAGTATTGTGGCACCATTGTGAAATGTATGAAAGTTATACATCTTAACAGAGGTGACTCTACCATTTTTGTATCATATAGTGATCCTCCGTGGTTTGACGGGATGCGGACTCTTCTGTACAGAGTTGTAGTATAAAATCTAAAACTTTATAAATAAAAATGAATTGCTCAATGTGTTGCTAAGCACAAAACTCAAGAACCGCTGGACCAATTTAGCTTACTTTTTTAAAATATTCTTTGAAGTTCTAGGAAGGTTCTTATGAATGGCAAATGTCGGAAAAACATCAGAACCAGTTTTCTTTTTCCCATACAAACATTTTTTGAAATAAAGACGATCGAATGCGAGTAGGGCTCGCGTCTTGAGGCTTCCGTACACACGTAACACGGGGTCGAAAAATCAAGATCTCAAGTGAACAAAGTGACAAGAGTCAAAGTAGGAACATTATTGAACATTGGTAATCTATTAATAATATTAGTGTAGATAAAAATTATAGGTTCACGACTTTCATCCCCAAAATTGGTAGACAGCCTCTCAGATCTCCAAGCGATCAGATCCTTGAAGATATCTAACGGGGTTTATAAGAAGCATGTCCGAAAATTTGGGAAATGACCACATTTTGCAGTATTATATATTTAAATTCTGAATAACGTGAAATAAATTCATATTCAAATCGAAAATTATGTTTCAGTTCACAAACATAATGAAAGTAAGTTATTTAGCCGAAACTTAAATTAAACAATACTAATGTCGTACTTAGGTAAACGAAATCAACAGAATTGCTCGCAACACAATTACCACCAACAAATGAGTTTCAAGTTAATTTCTGAGCCCCTATTTTGAGCTCTATAACCTTTGCACAAGTTTCTAGCGTTGTTTAAGGATTTTGCACAACTTAGGCTCGGCGCAAACGAGCCACAGACACAAGTAGCCAATGGACTATACTTTTTATACGCAGCATTTTACCGGTGGCAACATGTGTGCGGTGAGTCCATACAAAATGTACTAAAAGAAAGTATAGTCCGCAGTTTGTAGCATGCGTGGCTGTAGCGAGTGGCTCGTGTGCGAGTAGCCTTGTAGTACACTAGCTAGCGCCCGCGCCTTTACATACGTGGTACCCAGATAAAAATAGCCTATGTGCTATTTCAGACTATAATCTATCTCTGTGCCAAATTTAATCCAGATCCGTTCAGCCATTTTGGTGTTTGCGTTACAAACATCCATCCTTTCAAACTTTCGCATTTATAATATTAGTAAAATAAATACATATAACTAAGATAAGATTCGCGTCCTCTACGCGTTATAATTATACAGAAAACTTAACTGTATGTTACTCGATAAAAAGTGTTTCCTTTTAGTCGCCTCTTACAACATCCACAGGTAGAAACGGAGGGGCCTATTTTTCAGCCGGCGTCACCGTGGCATGAAGCATTAGGTTACACAAAAGTAAATATACTTTTTGGCATAGTAAAAATAGCAGAAGAAAAAAGATGTCAGCAAAGCTCCAGATTAGACCAAGCACCGAAACAGGATTAAGTAATTAAAAAGACGTAATGAGAAAATTGCAGACAGTACCTAAGGCATTCCCGTAATCCTAACTCAAAAATGAACTTAAGCTCTAATTAATAAAACTGAGATTGGCTTGGCTTGTAATTAAAAAGTATTTAGAGCCTCAAATCCAGGATTCGTAATGAGTTTGTAACACGATTTTGATTAATACACGTTTGCGAGACAATGCAATTGGGGTGACATTATTTTAGAATTCTTACTTATTTACATCTCTATAGGAATATTCCATTCTCTTGCTTGCTCGTCGTGCCACTGATGATTTCGTGGTCATCCTGTATTAGGTCAGTGACCTGGAAGGACCTTTTACTCATCGCGAAACCTCATAAGCTACAAGGCCTACAAACTTAAAATTTTATAAAGAGGTTCTTTATGCACTGTAGGCACTCGCTAAGAGCGAATTTTGCAAAATTTAACCCCTTAGGCAAAATAGTTTTTGAATTAAAGACATCAAAATCCGTTTTCAGGTCAATAGCTTAAAATAATAAAATAAAAATAAAAGCATTTTTTTTTAAAACAGCTGTTAGGGTTGTTTAATAAGGGATGAAAACAGCGGGGTTTGGATTTTGTATAAAAAAAATCACGCGAACGAAGTCGCGAGGGCTTCACTAGTTATGTCATCATCATCGTCATTTCAACCGTAAGTTGTCCGATGCTGAACATAGCCTCCCCAACAGATTCCAGAGCGAATTTCAATCATGTGGGGGACTTGCTCATGCTCACCACGCTGGGCATGCGGGTTGGCGAGCGCAGTAAGAGCTATATTTGTGAAAATAGAGGACGCTGCTGCCCATCGCCCTAGCTTTTTTCCCTTAGTCACCTCTTACGACATCCACGGTGGATATGGAAGGGCCTATTCTTCAGCCGGGTCACCAAGGCCATACTTGTTATGTAATTCAGCTATAGACTAAGCATTAAGATCTGATGTTTACCATGCTTAAAACGAAAGCCTTTTTTTATTTTTTATATCACATCCAGCAGCATATGTAATTCTAAAACTTCTTATCCTTTACCCGTAGTATTTTGAGCGAAAGGGGGCAAACTAACATAGAAGATTGTGCGCCCGGGGCTGATGTCGGTGACATCCAAGTTTCCATCAAGCCCTATGAGCAGCTTAGAGCGATGTTTTCTTGCGGTCGTTTTCATAAGGTTTATATTCATCGTCTTATCTCGGGGTCTGAATTTGTTATTTAAGTTATTAAGCTACATTATTTCATATTTTTTTTCTTGCAATTCTGATATAGTTATAGAAAAGAAGAACCTTTCTCCCGACTACGCCCGAAGCCAAGAGGAAGTGTTATGTTTTTATCAGTCTAAATAAATTACTCATTCGATTTTGATGAACATGAATGTATGTATAATACATATTAATTTAATAACTTGTCACGCTCATAATGCGCCAACGCTAAGAGCTCTCACTCTTTTAAATGTCGACATAAAGATGTCGACATGTTGGACCTCGTGTACATAACACGAGGTCCAACATGTCGACATCTTTAATGATAACATTTGTAAAATATTTAATTCGCTAAGAGTATATTTAAGTTTTAATTTTAGACAGTAGGCACTTTGGTATATACTGTAAGCTTGCTGTATTAACTGAAATAAATAATTCTAATTCTAATACTTTCACACTGCAAAGTAGTGTTAGAAGGACTTAATGCTAAATCATTATCTACCAGTCATCCTGGGCGTGCAAAAAGATGGTGAGGCGTATCAATAAAATAATAATATAAGCCTAATCTTAGAAATAACTTACTTAGATGAAGAGATAACCAAACACAAAATCACTTCTACTGTTCAAGTTACCTCTCTAAGTATAGTTTAAAATTTCTACACGCAATGCGTGCGAACCAATTGATCATCTTGGCGATGCCACCATATACTTAAAGCGTATTTACAGTTTGTGTAACGTCACGTTCGCCACGTGGTAAGCACGTAATACATTTTGGCTGGCCGCCAAGCTGTTTCCCCCAACGCCTATCCGATCTCCCTTCCATACGATTTGCGGGACCAGTCGCCAACTCCATCCCGACGGCCTTTCGATTGGTTTCACTCTGTGTCAGCTGAAATTGGGACTGGCTTCATTATAAATGCGGCATATAATCGTACCGCTGGTTTATTGTTTTGAGATATTGCAACCAACTGTGCTGCCTTGCGTTCTGCCAAAACGATATCTATTTCATAATAATAAAAATGCATTTCTGTTAACTTTCTCCTTTAGAAGTTGGCGTTACACAGTTTGTGCATTTCGGAATAAAAACTTTCTTGTATAACAAACTTGAGGATGATCAGAAACTTTTGAGTTTAATGTAGCTATTAAAGAGATGGGAAGGTCATCGAGATAAGTAACGAAGTTTTTTGTGACTTAGAGGTAGCGAGTATGTAGGAGGAAACTTGTGTCAGGGGAAATCAAAGGAAACGACTTTCTATACTGCGGAGAGCAAGATTGTCCTACACGTATCTATCTATAGCTATAAGGTTGCCATAGGTCTGTTTATATGACAACCGTACATGATATATCGAGAAAATATAAAGTTTTGTGTGCAGTATAAACGTAGATATTAAGGTTTATATTGGCGTGCAGCCGAGATAATGTTGAGTTTAGGCTTGAAAAGGTCGAGGCGATTCTCGCTTTGCGAGTTGCGGTGATCGCAATCGTATATTCGAGGCTATAAACTCCCATCAAACGAGGCACGATTGCGCTAACTGAGCTGAGAAGCAATAGTTGAGAAGACATGTACAGTGTACATGGCGAATATTGAACATGGTCGACTCCCACAGAAGAGAGGTTATAATATCATTACTTCTTAAGTTTGCCGTGGTGGCCCCAGCTGAAGAATAGGCCCCTCAATAACTACCTATCCGCGGATGTCGTAAGAGGCGAATAAAGCAAAAAAGCTAGGGGATGGGCAGCAGCGTCCCTCACTTTAATAACGATAGCTCTAACTGCGCTCGCCAACCCGCATCCCCAGCGTGGTGAGTATGGGTAAATCCCCCCACATGATAAGAAATTTGCTCTGTCTGTGGGGGAGGCCATGTTTAGCGGTGGACGTCGTACGGCTGAAATGATGATGAATTTTTAAGTTTGGAACCGAATCGAGTCCTTTTTGTCTGACGGAAGCTCACGACAGCCCACATAATACAACTCAAAAGTATTTAGCTCTTAGGAACAAACTTGTTCATGTGATCACAGATTTTAAGATTTACCTCCTCCTCCTCCTCCTACTCTTAGAGGGTTCCTCAAAGTACCTGCTCCATTAAATCACACAATAACCTCTAAATGATTGGCGGTATGCCACCAGGCGCTCGCGATGAGGCAATTTACCAAAAAGCCTAAACAGATCCGTAAGTGGATGATAAAAATTGGATGCGATTCGCTCTCCTAATCGCTGCGGAGCTCCGGGGAAATCATCTCTAAAACGATGTATAGCGGCTGGAAGTCAGGAACGTTAAAGATAGGCTATAGAAAATAGGTCAAAGAAAACTGAGATAATGATGGATGCATCAGAGGTACAGCCAAAGAGATCATTGAGGAACTTTGAGTGTGGTTGCTTATATCTTCACTGCAGGCTGTTCCTATGTAGTCCTAGTCTTATATAAACTATAACTATACCTAACAAACAGACATACTTTCGAATTTATATACGTTAAATATTATAAATGCGAACGCGTTAGTTTGTCTTTTTTTAACGCAACAATGAAACATTATTTTTTTTTTTATTTACCTAGTATGAAAGCAACTTTTTAAAAATAACTTAAAAAAAAATTGTAAGGTGTAGAAAAGGGCTGAATTCCCTTTTTTTCAAGTTATAGGAAGAAATTGTAATAAGTGATAGATAGATTAGGTAGTTAACATTTTATTGATTATTACACGAGCAATTTATTATTCAAAATAATCGATTACAAGTACAACCAGTTTTTTTGTGTCAAGGGGCAAATGAGACTCAAAGTTTCAAAATACCCTTCGAAGAGGATTATGGGACTAACTCGTATTTTGGGGCCAGTAAATGAAAATTGCTACAATATCGTGCCTCGTTGAACGAAAATTCTTTATCAAAATTGAATTCCAACCCAAATTTTCTCCAACATCGGGGAGCAGTTGAGAGCAAAACATTAAGGCCCCGAAACTAAACACAATCACGGGCGGTCCCGATGTGGCAATAATTAACTGGCACTCCAACAATTACAGATAGTGTGCAAAACACCAAACAAGCTCTAACTAGAGTAGCGTTGAAGGTCAGTTTTGACGCCGAATTCGGACTAAAATCCAGATGTAGTGAAAGCCGAACAGGGTAAAACGAATATTATTAATGAATGATCTTCATTATTATTTTTAACAAAATAAAACTCATCTCACTGTAATGCTCAATATAAATAATCATCTAGAAAGTGAATTCATACCATGATGATTGGCCAGGTGATTTAATTGAAATAATACATGAACACAATTTCAAGCATCTAGTATTCTATTTACATTCAAAAGGTACAATTTCTACTTTACAAAAGACTGTTCCACCTTTTTAACAATTAATTGTAGTTAATTATATCAGTTTAGTAACTATTTTACAGGATTTTCTTAGTATCTTTGTATAGGCGTATACGCTAATATAGGTGTGGCTGTAAAAGGTTGGTCACACTGTAAATAGTGGCATGCAAATTTTCATTATACATTAATATCATTAATATCTTATTTATCATACTCTTCATTAAATTATTTATTTATATTATTAAAGGTGGGACAAAGGCAGGAAGAAGAGAGATAAAGAGATTATTGAAGGTAGCCCCGAGGCCGAATTCAAAGTCGATTCTTGCCCAACTCTAGCTCCAACCTTAATTGAGTACAAAGATAAAGTTGAATGAGACCGAGGCACTGGGGCACCTTGTTTAGTGGAAAGTCCCAAACTGGGTAGTTTTCGTTTAAAGCTAATTGGTATTTGGCTTAGTGTCTCCCCAATTTAAAGGATTTAAATTTCCAATTTAAAGGCTTGGCGGGTTGTACATGCGAAAGTTGAGTTGACCATTATGGTGGGGCTTATTTAAATTCAGAAATACTGTTTGGTTTACAAAGTATAAAAATGTAAAAGGACAGCACTAAGTTTATCCATGATCAAACGGTGTGCGATATTTCAACTAAAATTTATTTCAAAGGGATCCTCACGACTACAAAATAAACTCAATTTTGAATTTGACATAGCTCAACGCTATGTCACCTGAAATTTATTTCAAATTTCATCCATAAGTCTACTAAATAAAGTCAATTTTGTGTTTGACTTTTACTGGCTTACGGTTAACGGTACAAAGTCAAACTCAAAATTCTTTTTCATCAGTAGACAAAAGGATAAATTTTAAATAAATTTTAAATATAAATTACATGGCATATCGCACTCCGTTTGAACATGGCTTTATGCTACCCTGGATCATAATCGGCAATCCGTTAGTGATGCAAGTAAATCCTTTGGACAAGCTGGTAAGAAATTTGGCTCTTGAAATATTTACCACGAAATTGTGTGGCAATTCCGCAAGATTACTATCCCTTGGGGGCGAGTGTATAAATTGAGATATCTTACTGTTATCCCAATTTCTCTCAAAATTGATGAAGGCTATACCTAGTTGTTAATTGGTGTTAATTACAGATCACATTGTAATAAAATGAAGTGAAACTTGAAAGGTGTTTTTATGAGGAGTAATGAATCTTCCTATCCTGGTTTGAAAACCAGTGTGAAAAAGCATTGGCCGTGGTGGCCCCCCGGCTGAAAAATAGGCCCCTTCATATCTCCTAACCATGTGTAGGCGATAGGTTGGTGGGTGTTGGTTGCAGTAACCGTATATTGTTCTAACACATTCACAAAGCACTACATTTAACAGTTCAGAAAGAGAGAGGCACCGAGTAGATAGCAAGCGTAGAATAGAAGGATGAACGAAAGGAATAACAAGAAAGTTCACAAGCAAAGCACGTAATTAGTAAAAGCCGGAGGCACAGTTCGGTACAATGACAGGTCGCACTCACGATTCCATCCGACTGACGTGTGCGCGAGTGCCTCGGCCGCGCTCGGTGCCCCGGTGGGGAGTATTTAATGTAGTATGTAAAGTAAAAGTAAAAGTAAAAAAGCCTTTATTTTCACTACATTGATTCTGGTTAATTACACATTTATGCTATTTCATTTATATATTCCCTATTTTCCCTATTTTATGCGTCTGTAGCAGTCGCCTCTTTGGCGTAGGCCTCCCCTAAATCTTGCCACATGTCCCTATTTCTTGCTTTTCTCATCCAATCTTTTCCGCCTCTTTGTATAAATACGTCTCTCCACCTCTTTTTCTGTCGCCCTCGTTTTCTTTTTCCTTGTCGTGGGGTCCACTCTGTTACTTTTCTTGTCCATCTGTTGCATTTTAGCCTACAAACGTGTCCGGCCCATTCTGCTGAAATGTAGCATGTAGGTTTTATATAAATAATTAAAACTATTTTTAGGTACATAGGTAAAACAATATTTTATATAAATACATACAATAATTAAATACCCAATAATAATGTGGTAAGGAAAAAAGTAAGGGGATAGGCAGTAGCGTTCCCTTTGACAATAGTTGTAACTGTGCCCACTAACCCGCTTGCCCAGCGTGGTGAGTATTGGCAATTTCCTCCCACATGATAGGAAGTCACTCTGGAAATCTGAAGGGGAGGCTGATGTTCAGCAGCAGTCTTCCAACGGCTGAAATGATGAAAAACAGCACTCCCCATGGGAGATTTTCTTGTGCTATTTAATGTCGACTAACTTCATGGCATGTTGCGAAGACCAGATGAAACGCAAGATGTGTGGGTTTGATCCCCGCTGCCAGTGAGACAAATATTTGTCCTGGATTTGGGGGTTGTAGTATACATGGAATACTTCTTAGGACGATTCAAAGTGATCACGAATCGTAGAAAGTGTATCCGATCAGATTTATGCCTTCTTCTAACCCTGGTATTCTAAGTGAAGTGTGTATTTTTTCACTCTAACATTACGGCTGTCAAAGTTCTTTTTTAACATTCCCCTCACGGCTATTATAGATACAACACTAACTTTATATGTTGGGGGCCTATCAAAAATGACCGATCTTATACTCATTCCACAATAATGTCAAGATCATGACATGCAGGTAGTTCATTCAAAAGAGCGGATTCCAATAACTTTATTCTTAGGGCCGCTTCCCTTACTTATGCATAACAATAGTAATAATGACGTGAAACTCTGCTATCTCCAACAATAGGAGATCAGACTCATTGAAACCGGATTTCGTTTCCCCAACTCGCTACAAATCCCTTTACAAAATGTTGCCAGTGTCCGCATCGTCAAAGGTATCCTCAAACATGTCTATTACATTTAGCTATTGAATAATAAACGTTGCGCCAACCCTGAATATGGCACAAGACGTGAGACGACTTAAGAGTTGCCTTCCCCACGACAATGCACAAGTCACATCCCCAGAGCAACGCAAATTGCACTTTATTAACCACCGTCTAAGATCGTTTTTATCGTCAACTAATTTGAAGCGGGGCCACTCTGGAACGTGCCGTCGAAAAAGTTTTTTAAGACCGGGTTTCTCAATTTTCTGGGTAATTTTCAGGTCCTTTTCATTGTCAGTTTGAAATGTGTGCCGAAAATAGTCAAATAGGTGTCTTGAAATAATTTATGACTGTTAAGGTAGCTGCGAGTGTGTTTGACACTGCAGAGATTTTCATTAAATTTGAATGCGGACTTGGAAATGATATATTTGGGAAGTTATTCAAGAAGACTTCGATTTAATTAAAGTTTTCCAATTTCGATGGAGTTTATTTTAATTTGTTGTTTCATTATCTTTGTTTCATTGTAATTAAATGGCTGTGCATAATAGGAGTCTTTAAAAATCACCACACTGTTTCTTTCACTGACGGTTATAAGCCCTTTTCAGGGTCACTATACCTCAACCTGGTCACAGACCTATGCAGGAAGCCCAAGAAGAAAATAGTGATAAGAAGAAGAATGACACGCTTCTAACATAATTATGTAAAACTTTGATTTCTCCTAGGCTTGGTCGCGAGGAGCTGGCCTAACTAGGACTTTAGGCCAATATTCGGCCTAAGTAATCCTAGAAATTTTATTGAAATAAACACCTTTTAATTTGATTTGATAAATCTTTGTTTGGTAGGTATATAGATTTTACCGTACCTATCAAAACCGTAAAACGGATTTGATTGTATATTTGACATGGGCAATAATCGATTGAGCTTCATTGCCGTACCAAGGGTCACAAAACTTTACTGGCAGTTGAACCAAATATAAAACAACCATTCTCCATACCAATGTGGCCACGAGCTTTTGAATTCGCTCTTGATCAGTCTGCTATAGCTCTCCAAAAACATACCTACATACATATGTATGTTTTTGGAGCTATAATTAAATTTATTCAGGCAAACTGTACACAGCAACAACAGCACTGATGATGGCTTACTTGCTTGTCGTGTCACTTATTCTTTCTTGGTCACCTGTATTAGGTCAGTGACCAGGTTATGATATGGTGGCCCTATAAAGAGTCTATGTCCGTCGGTGAAAGAATCAGTGTAGTGAGAGGATTAAAGTGCGCCTTGTAGAGGCTCTTTTCGTGCACCGATATGAAACCATTAAATAGGTATAATACAGAAATAAGGAAGTAAATAAGTGTGCTATCAGAAGCAACCAGCTCCATGGTACTAAATACATACATAGATATATTGTCCCCACAGTCACATACATTGTCCATCACTAGGATCAAGCCCACTGCGCTACCGATGTCTTTTTTTTTTATGTTATACGGAGGCAAACAGGCTTACGGCCCACCTGATGGTAAGCGGTTACCGTCGCCTATTGACATCTGCAACACCTGGAGCATTGCTAATGCGTTGCCTGCCCTGGAGAAATCTTTTGTATTTTGTTGTCGTCGAAACACTGCGCTATACAAGGTGATTCATGACATGTATACCATCCCATCATGTAGAATAACATGATGGGATGGTATACATGTTATGAACAACAAAAATAAATAATATTAGCGAAAAAAAATAAACATTTTTTTAATAATTTTTTTTCAAAAACTTTTATCATCTTTGGAACTAACAACTAAACGTACAAGAAGTTCAGAATCAAGATTGCTACCTTAAACAGCTGATTGATTGAGTTTGACCTGATTTGACCCCAAAACAGATGATATTCGCATGGAGTTTTTTCAATTAGCAAAATACGTACTCACCTTGTACGTACTTTGTTATATCAATACCTTCGTAAGTGCCTACTTATTATAAAATTAGAATCTACTCCTTATTACTAAATTTACGTAGCTCCTACCTATAGCCGAAGACTACATTTAGCATTAGTTCTACAACTCTTATTGGTTTTTTTAGTGCTATTTCTATAAATGACTATGTAATAAATTTTTGGAATATAAAAAAAAAAAAAAAAAAAAAAACTAATTTCCAAAAGTCGTAGAACAAACTATATTGCCTTTTGATTTTAGAATAAGCCCCTTTCGTGATGGCAAACATATTATGAATCACCTTGTAGAAGTAGCGAATTTCCCCACAAGCGTTTTTAATAGCGTTTCTCGCAATTTCTCGTAGCCATGGCATAAAACATAACGTCATAATAACGTAAAAATACACACAACCGACGCGATGGGCTTTCAACACAACAAATATTTGTTCAAGTAATGGTTGTAACCCGTCGAAGGAAAATAAAATACAAATAAATGGAGTATGTATGTTTTGAAATAACTCAATACGCTTGTGCAAAATAAATATGATGGATGATACCTACCTACGTGGTAATAGGAAGGTTATCAAGGTTGTTTTATGTCCAATAAATAACAAGACGTACCTAATCGATACTTTCTAGCGATTGGCATTGATAAATAAACGTTGAATAGAATATGATAATATTTACGAATTTTTGTGTAGGAATTCCTAGAAAGAAAGCCTTTTGTTGAATTATTTCACGGATGCCTATAATTCTACTATACAATATAATTAATGCGAAAGTCTGTGAGGATGTTTGGATATTTGTATATTTGGATGTTTGTGGTGCAATCACGCCCAAACGGCCGAACGGATTTGGATGAAATTTGGCACAGAGTAGTAGTCTGGAATAGCATATAGGCTACTTTTTATCTTCAAAGGTACCACGCGAGCGAAGCTGCATGCGGAAGCTATAGTAGTATATAGGTGACTTTTATGCTATCACGTCATAATAATAAATAAATAAATAAATAATAAATAAATATTCCGGACATATCACACACGGTCAACTGATCCCAAACTAGGCATAGCCTGTACTATGGGTACCAGAGACTGATATACATAATAGATTTATATTTTAACACCCAGACACAGAACAAACATCTGTGTTAGTCACAAATGTTTGTCCAGTGCGGGAATCGAACCCGCGACCTCTAGCGCAGAAGGCAGAGTTACTACCAACTGAGCTATGAGGCCAGTCAAATAATTATTATTATTATTATTTTTTATATAACTGAGCTGGCAAACAAGCATACGGCCCACCTGTTGGTAAGCGGTTACCGTAGCCTATGAGCGCTTGCAATACCAGAGGCATCACACACGCGTTGCCGACCCCGAACCCCCTCCCCCCTTAAGAGCACAGGCAACCTTACTCATCGCAGAAACACAACACTATTTGAAACAAATAATGTTATTTGGCTGCGATCTTCTATAAGGCGGAGGTACCTCCCCAGGCAGGCTGCTCCAATTCAGAACGAGAAAATCTCGCTGTGCCCTACCTCCTCCTATCTGTAAAATCTGTGGTCACAAGCTTCCGCCTACTCTAAAATGCTAAAATTATCGCTATCTCGTTGTTATTTCGAGCTTTAAGAAAGGGACAGCAACATTTTTTGAGCTCTCCAACTAGTCGTCTATGATAATGCAAGAACAGAATCGACAGCAATATCAACAAATATAGCGCAAACAATTTGAGCACGTTCGCTTGTGCAACACAAAGTTATGCTAACGCCCAGCTCCGTGCGGCTTACATTACCGTAAGCGGCTTAGCTTGCTCGGCCTCGGTCGATGCAAATGATTCTCTGCGTTATCAACTGTTTGAAGCTTCATAATGTAGGAATCTTTAGTGTTTGTTGCCCAATTGAGGACCTCGGTGGCGCAGCGGGTGACTGCCCGACTGAGACTGCCCGGTCCATTCCCGCTGCTGGACAACTGTTTGTATGATCTGAACATATTTGTTTCGGGTCTGGTTGTTGTGTACCATTACTCGTAGTTTCTAATACCTACGACACATGGAATCCTATTGTGGGGTAAGGACTATGTATGTGACTGTTGGGTGTTTTTTATTTTTTATTCTTCTACGCTTAGTTGCTAGAAGAAGTAAATTCGAAAAGCATCATCTTTATCATTTGTTTATCTAGACATAGATAGATAAACTCTTTTATCGTACACAAAGAAAAAATATATACGGAGAAACAACGCTTACTATCTATTACATAGGAAGGATATATCGCATACTGTTTGAACACGGCGTAACTCTATAGTGTAATGTTCGTGCTTGGGCCACTGATCTTAGATTATTAGTCCAACAAGTATCGAGATTTTATGTTGAAATTGGCATCTATTCAAAATAAGAAGTATACATTCCTGTTTAGTAATATTTCGCCTCGAGGCGTCGGAGATGGACCCTAGGCTGCACGCCCGGGTTGGCCCGGGATTTAATCTCGTCCAAATTGGCTCGGACGGCTGGCTTCAGGGGAACTTAGGGCACATTCTCGTGAAAAGCAGGGTCCCAGCAATGGTTATTGACAAGAAACTTTGCAAGTAAGTTCGTTCACTGTGTCACTGTAGGTAGACCTTCTTCATTAGTTGTATACTTATTTTGAGTAAACTAAAATACATTAACAGAGAATAACACCACCGTCTGAACACGGGTTTAAGCGTCTGGGAAAGTCGCTAACCTGTTTTCTACATAAGTGCGTCATCAAGACATTTCGAGATTTTTTCGTCCCTAATTTAAAGCATTTCCTTATCCGTGTATCAAAAGAGTGCTTTTGGAATTCGACTTTTTCGCGTAATTAACAAATCTGTTTTATTTCTTGGAAACGTCTCTTCCAAGAAATAAACCTAAGACTTTTTGATTTTTGACATGTTTTTCAAATTAAAGATCGACTATTTCTCTTCTTGAATACGTTTAGGCCTTTATTTTAAAAACTACACATTATCATCACCGTTCCATCCGTAGGATGTCCAATACAAATTATTATTATTATAGCCTCTTTATTCCTTAATTAATCAACAAAAAACACTATCTAAAGTAAATTCACACAGTTTTTTTTTACATATAAATAAACACTTTAAACACTACGTATGTTCATAATTTTATTATTATTATTATTATTAATTCATTTATTTCAGACTATAGTAAAGTTACAGGTCTTATTTAACTTATTTATTGCGTTATGATTTAAGAACCCCTCTTTGGGTAAAGGCCTCCTCCATTTTTTGCCATTCTTCGCTGCTCTGTGCGTCTTTGATCCACGCTTGACCCGCTGTCTTGGGTCCGTCCAATAAAATAAAATAAAAAAATATTTCGGACATATTCACACGGTCAACTGATCCCAAACTAGGCATAGCCTGTACTATGGGTACCAGAGACTGATATATATAATAGATAAATATTTAACACCCAGACACAGAACAAACATCTGTGTTTATCACACAAATGTTTGTCCAGTGCAGGGATCGAACCCAATAAACAATATAAATACCAATTGCTTAACATAGGCCTCCCCCACAGATTTATAGAGTGACTCTATCATCCCCCGGATCCCTGAATCTGCCACAATGTCGTATGTCCATCGAGTGTCGGCTTTCCTATACTGTATAACTTGCCCCTACTATTTTATTATATTCTTCTATTCTATTCCATACTCACCACGATAGGCAGTTGGTGAGTGCAATTAGAGCTATCGTTTTTAAATTAGGAGACGCTGCTGCCCATCCCTTAGCTTTTGTCCCTATGTCGCCTCTTACGTTACGACATCCACGGGTAGGTATTTATTTATTTTTATTCAGGGACACTAAACAGCTACAATATATAATTTTAGATTTGGGTAGTTGTAAATAAATAGGTAAGTTCGTACCTACTAAATAACGGCAATATTGTATCCCACTGTACACCCACATTTTATATAAATAATTTAACAAAAAGTGTGCCACTACAGATATGGAGAGGCCGAGAAAAAATCTCAATGAGGAAATTTCATTTTTATCTCCGTATAATAAGTATCTGTAGGTACATGTACTCGTTTAATAAACACCAAACATTCCGCTATCAAATGTAATACTGCTACTTCTGAGCGTATCGATACTAAAACCAAATCAATATCGAAGCCTAATTGCGCCCATACTATCCAAACTTTACCAAAATACCGTTTCAAACCCTATTAACCGCCTTAATTTTATTTCCCCAAGAGCCTTCGAGAGCCTTGGTATTGCGGGCACGTACAACCCACCTACGGGTAAGCTTTCCTACAAAACGGCAACCGTCGTAATGCCAGCCGTAATATAGCGGACACTTGGAATATCTTCTTTCCTTCAACCATAACTAGAATAGAATAGAAAACGTTTATTTGACTTTCAAACTAAAACACAGAACAGGGAAAGGAACAATACAGGTGTTTATATCAATTAACTCACTATTATCACTTTGAAGCGTCTTAGAAACCAGTATAGCCACCACAGTGCCCTTTAGGACTAAGATTCCGTCAACGCGGGTTCGATTCCCGCACTGGACAAACATTTGTGACTACCACAGATGTTTGTTCTGTGTCTGGGTGTTAAATATGTATCTATTATGTATATCAGTCTCTGGTACCCGTAGTACAGGCTATGCCTAGTTTGGGATCAGTTGACCGTGTGTGATATGTCTGGAATATAAAAAAAAAAAAAGTTGGCCTCGTACAAACGGCAACAGAAAATCCATTGGTGCACCAAAATTTGAAACCCCGACCTAAATCGGAAGGCGATTTCACTACCTCTCCGCCAGCACTCTTTTACAACCGTCACGACCGACGGTCATAATTTCTTTGGAAACCAGAGCTTTACGTATATCCAATTCCACCTTATTATCTTACTTCATAACACTGGTGGCTTCTTTCTGTACGTGTTCACTTGGTAATGCTGTGTCGGCTAAGGAGCTCCAGTCTCACTTACCGCGCTCACTTTTTGTACTTAAAGGCGAAATAGGCGTCCCAAGTACAGTAACTAATTTACAGCAAATTATGTCTTTTTTACAATTAGGTAAGGATTTTCGTGTAAAACAGTGTTCAAACGGTGTGCGATAGAATATTGTTTTAGAAATATATAAAAGCGGACAAGTCAAACTCTTTGTTTATTTTCAATAAATTATATTCATTAGTGTAAGAAAGGCAAAATTGTTTACTTAAAGTAAAATGAACACTACACTCCAAAGTACTTAATTATTTATTTATTTATTTTATTTATTTATAGTGCTTTTTAAGCCAAATTTTAGGTCCCTTTAGAGAAAAGTACGATTTGTCAGCTTCGCTGCCTAGATTTTATTCGCTTCGCAAAGGCCAATTACTTTATGTGGGCTTACCAACAAACACGGCGAAATTACAGGGAATATGTAAGTAAATAGCGAGACGGTTATGGCAAGACTTGTCTCGGCTTAGCAGGTCGAAGTTCGTGCAGGTTAAATTATGCGAGTAATAATAAGCATTAGCTTCATCTTAAGCAGTGAATAATGTTTATGGTTTTAATCCTCGCTTACTAGCGGTCGACTTTCTTAAAGTGGCTTAGTGTGTTGCCTGCCTGAGATCATGGAGTTATGAGTCTCTTCGGATTCGAGCTCTTTGGAATACTAACTGCTATGCAAATAAAAGCATTAAGCAATAGCATGTATTATGTTTAGACAATATGTGACTGGCCTCATAGCTCAGTTAGTAGTAGCTCTGCCTTCTGCGCTAGAGGTCGCGGGTTCGATCCCCGCACTGGACAAACATTTGTGTGATAAGCACAGATGTTTGTTCTGTGTCTGGGTGTTAAATATTTATCTATTAAGTATACCAGGCTCTGGTACCCATAGTACAGGCTATACCTAGTTTGGAATCAGTTGACCGTGTGAATATGTCGGGAATATTTTATTTTTATTTAATAATACTCTTCTCTCAATTCAAAGGTCTCATGCTGCCCACATTTTTGTAACTTTATTTAATACCTTATTATTTTTATTTCGAGCCTCAAATTTTTTTATACAACTATGACAGTCATAGGCCCTTTTCCAGAGGGCCAAAATACCTCACCCTGGTCACTGACCTAATGCAGGATGACCAAGAAAGAAACAGTGACACGACAAGACGAATTTAAAAAATAATGGGCTTGATCGCATGGAACAGGCGTAGCTTTATCTAGTTTCTGAGACGTTTCCAAGTGATCCTAGTGACTTATTGAAATAAAACACCTTTTGAATTTTTTTCTTAATCTATTAATGGTCTTGTTTTTTAAGCGAATCAAACAGTACGAAGATTTTATTAACATCAATGGAGGTTCTGATAAGAATTTTTTCGCCGATACCAAAGAAACAAGTTTGGTAAGATTTGCGAAATGGGGCTACTTTCCAGCAATGAAATTAGCGTTACCTATCCTTTATTAAGGCTCTCGAGGAATGTACCCTCAAAATCTTTGAGTGGTGGCCGCTACGTGTCAACATTTTGTTTGTGGAGGACCTGCAAAGTATTTGGGTTGAGTTTTGCACCTAATAAAATTGTACGTGCTGAATTTTTCTGGGGCTGTAGACTTAGTTCACCAGGAGCAAAACACCGGGATAAATGAAGGACGCTACTTCGAAGACTTTATTTACCCCGAAGAATTACAAATTATTTGTGATATGCAATTTACAAAAATGTAAAAGAAATAGCCGCAGTATTTTGGAGATTAACAGATGATGATGATGATGATGGTTAGAGCTCTTTCTTACTCTGTTATGTAACAGAAAATCTTATCACTTTTGTCAAGTAATCAAAGCCACTTTCGCAAACTCTTTTTCAGTCACGCTTCTTTTGCACATAGGCTGGTTGGATCCCGTACCTCTTGCGTCTCAGCCAGGTACTCACCCACCTAGCCACCGCGGTATATTAATTTGAAACCTTATCAGTTTTCCTTCAGCAGAAAAGCTTATATTAAAACTAAGGCTTCATTTTGGACGAACGAGAAAATTCAGTTATAATTTGTATAAAATACCTACCTTAAACGTACCTCTTTATGGCCTAAAACGCGGCACAAAATTTTAAACTCATCACGGTTGACGCGAATTATCTCTATAGACACTTAAATTTAAAGCTCCGACATAAAAGGAGCCTTTTGCAGACTTGCTGGGCTTTGGCTGTAGACCATAGAGGTAGCAGCAGGTTTTTTCTTAAGTCCGACTCGTGTATTTTCGCCAAAACCAGGGCCACAATTGACTGACCTCATAGTTCAGTTGGTAGTAACTCTGGCTTCTGCGCTAGAGATCGCGGGCTCAATTCCCGCACTGGACACATTTGTGTGATTAACACAGATGTTTGTTCTGTGTCTGGGTGTTAAATATTAATCTATTATGTATTTCAGTCTCTGGTACCCATAGTACAGGCTATGCCTAGTTTGGGATCAGTTGACCGAGAGAGATATGTCCAAAAAAAATTTTTTTTTCCTATTTGCCCTGCTTCGAAAGTGCAGCGTAGGATGGCCAAAACAAGATGGAAAGACGATATAATAAAAATAGCTGGGAGCTGATGATTGCAGACTGAACAAAGCCGATTGCTTTGGAAATCTATAGGTGGGCGACGTCCTAGGGCTGAAATGATAAATGAATAAAAACTGAATGAATTAATGATGTTTTTTAATTTCCAAGAACTATACTACACACTGGCCGTGGTGGCCCCGGTTGAAGAATAGGCCCCTCCATATCTACCTATCCGCGGATGTCGTAACAGGCGACTAAGGGAAAAAAGCTAGGGGATGGGCAGCAGCGTCCCTCATTTTAACAAAGATAGCTCTAACTGCGCTCGCCAACCCGCATGCCCAGCGTGGTGAGTATGGGCGAATCCCCCCCCACATGATAAGGAATTCGCTCTGTCTGTGGGGGAGGCCATGTTCAGCAGTGGACGTCGTACGGCTGAAATGATGATGATGATGAAACTACACAATAAATTTAACGACTAAAAGAACACGTTAAAATGTTGTGCGCAGCAGAGCTCAAGGAAAACATGGCCTTCGCTCAGCATTGTGCTGGATACACACTGAAGTGTGCACCCAGCGCTATTTATAAACGCTATTCTTATACCTGATGACGATATTTTCAACCTTTTTTTTATTTTATACGAAGGCAAACAGGCTTACGGCCCTCCTGATGGTAAGTGGTTACCGTCGCCTATTGAAATCAGCAACACCTGGAGCATTACTAATGCGTTGCCTGCCGAACCCCTCCCCCCCTTTAGAGCTCTGGCAACCTTACTCACCGCAGGAACACAACACTATTTGAAACAAATAATGTTATTTGGCTGCGATATTCTGTAAGGCGGAGGTAACTCCCCAGGTGGGCTGCTCCAATTTAGAACGACAAAATCTCGCTGTGCCCTACCTCCTCCAGAAACTGGAGGAACTCGAACCTGGTTCGAAGTTGCATTTTAGAAATGACCTAACTTCTTTTACTTTGAGCTGGGACCTGGTCCCGATGTTATCTGAGATGGAAATACAGCCAGCTATAATTATAAATCAGTTTTCTGTTTTGTAAAATATTTTGTACAATGGTACTGATCAGTGCCTCTTTGAATTACAATACCAATAATTGTAAGCTAGAGTACAAACTAAAAATAACCAAAATTAAAGAAAGAAAGAAAGAAAAGAATATACATTTATTTTGGACACACAAGCACAGCACAAACTAATAAAAAAGATACTAGGTACAGGGTACAATACAAAAGGTAGGGAGGAAACAAAACAAAAATAGGTAGGAAGTAACAAAACTAGGGTATTCATTAGTCGGTGCCGAGGTGCATGCGTGAGCCAAAGAAGGTTCCATCTCAGCATTGATGCCGCTACACTTCGTGTGCGACCACTCAGTCGTCTTGATGCGAGCTGCAATGTACAATAGGCTAGGTAACCACTCACTCCCTCGAATAGAAAAAGTCATTGCTTGTCAACAATATCTGAATTTAAAAGGAATTTCTCCTTTTTAACCGACTTCAAAAAGGAGGAGGTTCTCAAGTTGGCTGTTTTTTTTTTTGTGTGTATGTTACCTGATATCCCAGGGTGGTCAGGATCTCAGGTATGACCTGGTCCCGATGTTATCTGAGATGGAAATACAGCCAGCTATAATTATAAATCAGTTTTCGGTTTGGAAAATATTTTTGTGTGTATGTTACCTGATATCTCCGCCAATACTAAACCAATTTTGATAATTCTTTCGCTGGTGTATAGAGAATGATCCCAGGGTGGTCCCATATTAATTTAATTCCTGAGGAATTGCTACTTGTCCCGTAAAACTTAAAAACAGTCATATGTCACGTCGTGGTGGTATAGTATGGTTTATCCCCGCGACTTCGTTCGGTTGCTGCTATTTTTACATAAACTTTAACCTTAGGGGTTGTGTGTCGGGAAATCTTATAAAAATAATTTAGTTCTGACATTGTTGACTCTAGATAAATTTATGTTTTTTTGTTCTCAGGTATGTCGTATTTCCTGCTCGCGTCGTTCTGTATTGCACAGGTAATATTTCATAATTGTATCACAACAGGTAGATATTACGAATTCCAAATCGTTATCCACATTCTGAACATAAAATTCCGTTTTATTCCGGTTTTTTAAATTATTAAGACTATATCCACCTTCTGGCAAACACAGTACCTAAATAATAAACAAAAATTTAATCATATAAATGTAACAATGCAACGCAACGGGCTATGGAGAGAGCTATGCTTGGACATTCACTACGAGATAAAATCAGAGATGAGGAAATCCGTAGAAGAACTAAGGTCACCGACATAGCTCTCAGAATTAACAAGTTGAAGTGGCAGTGGGCAGGCCATATAGCTCGCAGAACCGACAACTATTGGGGAGTAAAGGTTCTCGAATGGTGACCACGAACCGGGCGAAACAGTGTTGGAAGGCCCCCACCCGATGGACCGACGACATTGTGAAGGTTGCGGGAAGTCGGTGGATGGTTCGTCATGGAACTCTTTGGGGGAGGCCTATGTCCAGCAGTGGACTTATACAGGCTGATGATGATGATGAATGTAACAATATTCAAAGCCAGTATTTTACTCACTTCACCACAGAGGTCTTAGTCTATAGTTAAACTGATTTATGAGGATCCAAAGAGTAACATCTCAAGCCATGTTCAAACGGTGGGTGATATTATTAACTAAATAGTTAAAACTAAAATTATCCTTACGTCTACATGATATAGTCAATTTTGAGTTTGACATTTGAAGGCATGCGATATCGCAAGCCCCTAAAAGTTAAATTGTGAATAACTTATTGCACACCGTTTGAACACGGCTTCATACTCATCAAATGAGTAAGAAGTTAGTAGACTAATTGCAATTTTTCCCAAGCGAAGTAATAGCTTATTTCTAAGAAAGCTATTCAATTGAAACAGCAAGTCAGACAAACCGTTCCGCTAATGTACAAAGCAGGTACTAATTACGTCATCAAGACGAAGAAATGCAGTATTTTCGCTTTAGAATTCCTACGCTTTACCGTTGCCAAGCTGTTGGGCAAAGCGTTTGGATTCTAAAACAAAATAACTGCAAGGCTACGGTGCTACGATGAGCTACGAAGCATTGCTACGGAGCTACGAAAGTCTACGAAGCGCGCTACGGATCTATGGAGGATAGTACTGTAGAAGGAGGGCAATTATTTTCTTTTGACATGAATACAGAGCAATGTTAAGTTGTTTGTTTTGTATTTACTGTATGATTGTTTTGGTTTTGTAGTTTTCTATACAATATACAGGGTGAGTTTTTTTCAGGGCCATTTAGGCCATTTAGCTAAAAATAAATTTCAACTTTTTTAAATGCAGATCTTATATTTTTTTTAATTCGAGCCCGTAACTCCTAACATCGCTCTACGATTACTCTCACGGTTTCCGATTTCGCCTAAGTGGCCCTGAAAAAAAACTCACCCTGTAATAGTAGTCAAATGTAATCCAAAATAGTATTCGAGATGTTTTACTATCAGCATTAAACCTCAACCTGATCACAGACATAATATAGGATGACCAAGAAAGAATCAGTCACGACAAGCAAGCAAGCATCATCGTATTATAACGTTAAACGTGGTAGAAAGTAAAAAAAATACTGTCTGTATTTCCTTCTCTTTGTTACTTTTCTTGGTTATAAGTTAAGACTGAACAGATTGAATGAAATATGGTTGAGTTATAGTTTGAGCCGTGAAGAAGGATACATGTCCCTCTATTTATCTGGGTAGAGTGCGAGCAAAGCCGCGGGCGGCCGCTAGCAACCTTTTAAAATGCCGCTTAACTGCAGTTACATGCAAATGCTTTAATTGAACAAAGACTTCATTCGTCTTTTTTTCACTTTCTGGAATCTCCGTGAATCGCCAAGAAATCCCGCGACAGCAGTAAAAAGTCCCAGCGCTTTTAAATTCTATTAAGTACTTGCTTTCTGCTTGCTTGACGTGTCACTGGTGCTTTGTTGGTCATCCTATGTCAATGTCAGACTTTGGTTACGGTATTGTGGCTCTGAAAATGGCCGATGATGAAAGAACTTAAGAGCACTTGAGAAGAACAAGCCATGTTCCCCAACTTTAAATCCAAAGGTCGTGGGTTCGAACCTGATTGAGCACCAAAGAGTTTTTACACACGTGCTTAAGGTGAGGGTTAAATTGATTTATGATTTTTGAATTGTTTTTTTCTCAATAACCGCAAAACGCACAGTTTTTATTTTTATGACAAAGATAACTTGAGCATTTTATTTACCTAAATCCAAGACAAAAACGCGATTGGTAAAACTTTTCTTGATAGATTTATTTTTTAAAGTTCGGTCCTCTGCAACTGTTTTTTTGAAAATAATCTAACAAAAATATTTTTTTTTATATATTGTGTTAGACAACAGCATTGGGTACCTTAATCCAAGACACTTTGCCAAAAAAATACTTAGTTTTCAAGATAATCGATATTTTCTTATATGTCGCTTACGTCGATTACTTTCGAGCGCCTTCTAACGCTTGCTATCTCTTTCTGCATTCAATTATATTACGTAGCGCTGTCACTTTCTTCACTCCGCACTCTCGACAGTTTATTATGATTCTCAAAGCGCCTTAAAACAGTGAAGGAAATCACCGTAAGCAAACCAGTAAGTATTCTTAAAGCGGTCATAGGCTTGCAACCTCTCACGTGTACAACACTCACTACTGCTAAATGTGGGCATGTGCCAAATGCTAAAACGCTCCTCTAGATATCTTCAAGGATCTGCTTACCTGGATATCCTCTTTTTTTTCTTAGAGGCTCATTTCGTACACATTCCTGTAGGTTACTAATTATTTATTTCTGGACTTTACTTAAACAATTAGAATTCTTGAATATTATATTGACATTTACATTATATTGCTTATATTAATCTAGTTAGAATTTTCAATATTAATTATATATAATTTATTTTTGCAATAATAATTTGTTAAATGTTTTCTGATAATATGTGACATGAATGATTTGAAATCTGTTTTTATGGTTACTAACATAGTTTATAGGTAGATAAATGTACTAACAATTATGGTGAACAACCGAAATAAATAAATTAAATTGAATTAAATTTCCACGTGTCTTCGAATTTTTAGGTTCTAGGACATGCCGGTTTCCTCAAGATGTACCTAGTTCCTAGTTCCCTAGGTGTATGAACTACATCTTCGGTAAACGGTATTATGATGGTCCATCATATACCGTTTACCGCTTTTTGATAAACCGCTTAGCTATTGAAAGCTGTCGGCTGTGAGACATTTAAATGCATTAAGGCTTACCTAGTCGATGATTCGCGGGACATTCCCACTTTATGGCCCGTCTGTTGTGGGCCGGATTACTGCGCTCGTTAGAAGATTTTACTGGAGTTGAACGATTTAGGTGTATTGCTTTCTTAAGTTTTATGTTAGACATGTTGAACTTACACTTTTATCCTTTATTTTACATTATAAGGTAAGGATTTAATTATTAAAATAAATGACAGTCACTTCTATATACAATCTGTCCAACGTGGTTCGATTCCCGCTGCGGGATAAATGTTTGCATAATCTGCAAATATTTTTTCCGGGTCTGGCTGATACCCACGACGCAGGGCATCCTAGTATGGGGTTAAGACTATATAAGTTGTTTTACAGAAATAAACTTAAATCGAATACAAGTAAATATTGACAAAATACACAAGAATCAGTTGAGCTATCTATAGACAAACGATCTAAAGATTGATACAGATTACTACCAGTCAACTGGCCGTGGCGGCCCCGGCTAAAGAATAGGCCCCTCCATATCTCTATCCGCGGATGTCGTAAGAGGCGACTGAGGGAAAAAAGCTAGGGGATGGGCAGCAGCGTCCCTCATTTTAAAAACGATAGCTCTAACTGCGCTCGCCAACCCGCATGCCCAGCGTGGTGAGTATGGGCAAAACCCCCCCACATGATATGGAATTTGCTCTGTCTGTGGGGGAGGCCATGTTCAGCAGTGAACGTCGTACGGCTGAAATGATGACTACTAGTCAAAAGCGTCCCCAAACACGCTGGTGGAATCGGGGCAGTTTCTATGGAAATAGCAATAATGAAAAACCTGGTACTTCCAGTTTGTTTAAACTCTAAATATATTTTATGTTTAGAAAGTGACATAGTGTGAAACACCTTTTGAAACTACTCTCTAACTTGCAGATGTTAACTCATTAACCTAATTCCAAGTTGTAAAACTAAATTCTACTAAGCAGTACAGTTTCGAACCAAACGTTTCTGCTCCACCTTTATTATAAGCACTGGCAAAGAGTGGAACGATCTGCCAGCGTCTGTTTTCCCGGATGAGTACAATCTAGGAGTCTTCAAATCAAGAGTGAATAAGTTCCTTCTGGTAAAGCGTGCTCCATCTTAGGCCACATCTCACTTGCAAAAGTGAGATGGTGGTCAAACGCCTAACCATCTCCAATAAAAAAAATAAAAAAAAGCAGCTTTAAGTTTAATCAAAGCGTGACAAAATTGAAGACTAAGTTGTGTCTTAGTTGCCTGAAGTTAGAGCCTATATTTTATAATAAAATGTAAGATTATCTATACTAGTAGTTGGCCCCCAACTGAGATCTCGCGATGTCTGCTAAAAGTTGGAGCTTTGATGATCTTTGAGGCCTAATTGAGATAAATTTGAAAACCGCATCTTGAGCATTTTTTAAGTCAGATCCAACCTCACTTGAACTACTAAGTCAATGAAACTTTATCAAATGTGAGATCACGTTATATTGGTTTCTTAATATTACTATTTTTGTAGTATTATCAAAAACCATATGGCCTAGCATAAAAATAAAAACCATTCTGGAAATTATTAACGTTCGTTTTAAATAACATGTATGTTGGATATGTTTTACTTGATTTTTTATAAAAAAAAATCGCCCACATATTTGCTAACGCGGTACCCGGGTAAAGAGTAGCATAAGTCACTCTCCCGCTTTTCAACTATGTATATTAATGCAAAATTTCACGTCAGTCCGTTATGTTGAACCAATTAGTGCTGTTATAATTAAAATGTTTTTTTATGTAATACTAGCGTACGTCCGCGGCTTTGCTCGCGTGGTATCTTGATAAAAAGTTCATTATTTGACTTTATGAGTATTTGTTCCAAGCTTCAGATAAATCTGTCCATGCGTTAAGATTTTCCCATACAAACTTTGACATCTCATTACACTCTTTCAAGGGGTTATTTTGAAAATCTAAAAATACAGATTTCATATTTCTATCTTTCATTATTTTATGTTAGTTTCAAATCTGTAGGTTAACCCCTTTTCACCCTCTTGGGAGTTGATATTTTGAAAATCCCTTCTTAGTGGATGTGTTTGACATATAAGGCGGCTACTGTCCAACTTTCAGCTTTATAGCTTCAGCGGTTTGGGCTGTGCGTTGATCGTGGAATCAGGCCTTGTTCTTTTATATATACAGCTAAGTTATTTTGTCTAAAATAATATACTGTGACATAAAATAACATGTTTCTTTGTAAAACACTAACACTCCGTTAGTCTCACAAGAGATGTTGAGTTTATTTACTTCAAAGTAAAATTAAGTTTTGTTTTTGTGAACTTAGAAACTCAATTACTTTGTACTTGAAAGTTAGAGAAGATTCAAAGTCTGGTTAGAAGGATTTGAAAATTGTTTATTCACCTTTTCTGACTTGGATGTTATAGTTTAATTAAGATAATGGCTATGAACTTTTTCATAGCCATTATCTTAATTAAACTATTGAATTAGATGCTTGCTTGCTTTTCGTCACCTGTATTAGTTCAGTGACTCGGTTGAGGTATAGTGGACCTGAAAAAGGCCTATGACCGTCGGTGAAAGAATCATTGTAGTGAAAATATACAAGTGAGCCTCTTAGAGGCTCCTATCGTGGCTTACATTTGGATATTCTAGTTTTAACTATTTAGTCATTTTGAATAGTATTTAAATTTAATAAATTTCGTAAAATAATATTTTTTAAAATAAGCTTTGTTTTATAACAAAGTACCTTAATGAAATACATCTAAAACAAACAAAATCTGTGGTGCAGTGCTAGAAATACTAGCTGGCCTGATTATATACGCAATAATTGTGGAGTAAACTGTTGCACTGCCGGATATAATCTGAGAGGACGTCATCCATTCTTGGGGGTAAAAGTAGCATCCAACAGTGACTTATATAGTCATCACCACACAGTCCAGTCCACACAAGGATTCCCACAGAAGTCATGAGCTTATTTCATTTAAATAAATTAATATTCCGGAAATATCACACGGTCAACTGATCCCAAACTAGGCATAGCCAACTATGGGTACCAGAGACTGATACTGTACTTTTTTTTTTTTTTTTGTTCTGAATATATCTACAATCAGTCTTCGGACTATGAGCAGGTTTGGTGTGGGTAATCGGGCTTGTAGGAGTTCTTGCTCCAGCGAACTATTCTCCCTTTCTTGGTGCTTCATGGTCCATCGAGTTCCATGATATGCTATCTGCGTAGCTTTTTAAGGTAGCTGATGGTAGTTAGCTGTGTAGCCAGGTGATTCGGATGTGCGTTCAGACGTTTCTTGTATTTTGTAGAGTACTGTTTTATCTCTTCGTTGACAGTAGTGACATCCAGTTCGCCATGCTGATACTGTACTTTAATGATAATATATTTTTCTCAAATATCATCAGAGTACCTACAAGATGTTTCCGTGTATACCGTAACATTCCATTTGTTTCATATACCTACCAATTGTGGAGTAAACCGTTGCACTGCCGGATATAATCCGCCCTGATTGAGGGATTGCGCGGCTTACCCGGATGGAGGAGCTGATGTCGAATATTATTTTTGAAATAACAGGAAACACTTTCATTTTGAACTGTTGTCAGACATGTTCAAGGGGTGTCGTGTTATTAAGCAAAATTCGTATTTTACATAGGGAAAGCCAGCTTAAGCGGGTAGGCGAAGCAAACAAAACGTTCATTTTGTAAAAAAAAATATTTTTAGCTCTGATTTTCTTGCAGTTCTGTGATAAAAAATGAAACATTTTCCTGGTTCTAAAAAACAGAGGCTGAAACCGGCTGTTTGTGGTTTGCAAAGATAGGGGTTGGTGCGAAATTCTCTCTAACATATGAGTTTTTTTATACAACTAAGGTGGCAAACAAGCATACGGCCCACCTGTTGGTAAGCGGTTACCGTAGCCTATGAGCGATTTCAATACCAGAGGCATCACGCACGCGTTGCCGACCCCGAACCCCCTCACCCCTAAAGAGCTCAGGCAACCTTACTCACCGCAGGAACACAACACTATTTGAAACAAATAATGTTATTTGGCTGCGATCTTCTGTAAGGCAGAGGTACCTCGCCAGGCGGGCTGCTCCAATTTAGAACGAGAAAATCTCGCTATGCCGTACCTCCTCCTAAAAGAGTTTACAAAGAGAGACTAAGGAACCACTCCATTGATCACAGGAAGACAGCTGTTCGGCTGCGGTAGATTATCGCTATAATAAATTCACGCAATTCGTCACACTGTTATAAGTTTTTCTAAGTTAGCGTTATCTTGGTACATTCATATTTATCACTTCTATAAATTAGTGTTATAAGTGGAGCCTTTAAGAGACGCACTTTAATCCTTTCACCACACTGCTTCTTTTATAAATGGTCATTGGCCTTCTTCAGGGCCGTCATACCTCAACCTGTTCATTGACCTTAATGTCAGAAGACAAAGACAGAACCAGTGACACGACAAACAAGCAAGCAAGCAGTATTAGAAAATTTTATCGATAATTCTAAGTGCGTGTTATAATTTACAATCAGACCTTCCGATCCTTGCTCAGTTATTTGTCTCTAATCAGAATTAACGATAAATGTAATACATACATACTGACTGAGAATATTTTTTATAAACCTTAGCTCCCACTGACATTATTTTTACCGCAAATTCTGTTTATTTTTCTGTTATTTCTCAAACAAGAAAGCAAGCAGTATTGGAAAACATTTCTATAATTCTAAGTGCGTGTTATAATTTACAATCAGACCGATCCTTGCTCAGTTATTTGTCTCTAATCAGAATTAACGATAAATGTAATACATACATACTGACTGAGAATATTTTTTATAAACCTTAGCTCCCACTGACATTATTTTTACCGCAAATTCTGTTTATTTTTCTGTTATATCTCAAACAAGCAAGCAAGCAGTATTGGAAAAAAAATCGATAATTTTAAGTGCGTGTTATAATTTACAACCAGACCGATCCTTGCTCGGTTATTTGTCTCTAATCAGAATAAACGATAAATGTAACACATAAATACTGACTGAGAATATTTTTTATAAACCTTAGCTCCCACTGACATTATTTCTACCGCAAGTTCTGTTTCATCATCATCATCAAAGTCAAAGTCAAAAGGCATTTATTTCAATAAAATCACTAGGATCACTTTGAAACGTCCTAGAAACTAGGTGAAGCTACGCCTGTTCCTCGCGACCAAGCCTAGAAGAATCAGGCAACAAACACGGCTTGGTGCCTATCATTTTTTTCGATGATCCTTTTTCACAAAATGGAATTTAAAGCTTCATTGTGGTGCCGATCGAACTAAGTGAGGCTCATAAGAAAAGTTATCTAATTATAATCCCTAATAAATAAGAGTTTATAAAAATGTGAAAAAAAAAAGAAGACAAATGTGAGCTTCAACAAATGATCTAAGGGCAGGACACGCTACACTTGATGAAATATGTACCTAATGCTTCTATAAAATTGAATAATACTTAAAATATCATGCAAGCAAAAACTGTAAAGACACTGCAAAATAGCATTTTAGCGGTCGAGGGGCAGTCGTATCATTTCAGCCGTACGACTTCCACTGCTGAACATGGCCCCACAGACAGAGCGAATTCCTTATCATGTGGGGGGATTTGCCCATACTCACCACGCTGGGCATGCGGGTTGTCTCTAATTCTGTTTATTTTTCTGTAATTTCTCCTATTGCTCGTTTGAAGAGTAAGATACGGGTCTTAAAACTAAGCACCGTACCGCTGTAACGTGTTTGTTGTGATGACTCTATTCGTTTAAATTGTACATTTATCGTTGAGCTTCAAGACTTAAAGTAATGTAAAACAACAAGCAAGTCACGACCCCGGTTCAGACACTGTCGTAAGAACGCGTTAAAATAGAAAACAACAGAGTCGTAAAATGTAGTTTATTTGTGACGAAAAATGCAGGGCCCTACTATAAGTGGAATTTCTCAGCTGAAGCGATAAACTACACAATTCAGCTATTATGAGTTATTTATAAATTCATTGTCGATCGCGTTGATTTGTACTTAGGTCCGCGAGTACCTGGACCATTGTAGTATGGTACAACTCTCAGTACCTGAAGTAGACACCTAGCTAGTCTACCTACTTACTTTCCTTTCCATTTTTGCCTGATGGAGAAGGCTCAAGACCGTTCGTCATGGAACTCTTTGAGGGAGGCCTATGTCCAGCAGTGGACTTCTACAGGTTGATGATGATGATGATTATTAATTTGTTTTGTCCAAACAAAAATGTTACTCATGCTAAGCTAAGTTGGGCCGTGGAGGTCCCGGCTGATAAATAGACCCTCTATATCTATCCGTGGATGTCGTGAGAGGCGATTAAGGGGAAGGCTGGGGGATGGGCAGCAGCATCCCCTATATATCTAGTTCAAAAGTAAAGAGGGATATTGTGTTTTGTTTTAATAAAAAGAGATCAGTTTTCATGAACAATAACCATTTCCTTAGTTTTTGCTTGTTTGGGGAAGGTCTGACATGCCGGATGAACAAAAAACGCCCTTTGTTAAGCAGGGTTTCCTAAAAGCAGAGACATTATGTAGCGTTGACAAGAAACAATTGGGCACATTATCCACCTCAGCCAAGAAAGCGGAGATGTGTTAAATATAATAATCGAGCCCCGCATAGATGAGGAGATGCCATTCGTGATCGATTCTATTGGTTTCTTTACTCTTCTTTTTGGTTTTTAGGGTTCCGTAACTCATTTGGAAAAAACGGAACCCTTATAGAATCACTTTGTTGTCCGTCTGTCTGTTTGTCAATACCCTTATTCTGAGAAACGGCTAAAGGTATCAACTTGAAATTTATATCAACTAATAAGGTCCGTGAGCTTATAGTGCGTATAAAAATCAAGTTTTTAGCTCAAAGCATTAAAAAGATATAGCAATGAATGCCTCATTTTTGTATGGAAATGGCAAAAATCAAAAACCTCTAGGGTACTTCCAGTTACCTCACAATTCTGAAATTTGCAATTAAAGGAGCTTTTGTGACATAAATAAAAGAAAAAGTCAAAAACTGTATAAGTTTGTTCCTACACACTTGGAATTTTGATATTCTGCCCCGTGTAACGGTGTGGAACCCTCCGGGCGAGATTTTGCTTGCATCATATTTTAAGTATTATTCAATTTTATAGAAGCATTAGGTACATATTTCATCAAGTGTAGCGTGTGCTGCCCTTAGATCACTTGTTGAAGCTCACATTTGTCTTCTTTTTTTCACATTTTTATAAGCTCTTATTTATTAGGGATTATAATTAGATTACTTTTCTTTTGAGCCTCACCTAGTTCGATCGGCACCACACTGAAGCTTTAAATTCCATTTTGTGAAAAAGGATCATCGAAACAAAATGATAGGCACCAAGCCGTGTTTGTTGCCTGATTCGCGGTCGCGAGAAACAGGCATAGCTTCACCTAGTTTCTAAGACGTTTCAAAGTGATCTTAGTGATTTTATTGAAATAAATGCCTTTTGACTTTGACTTTGACTTTGACTTGCACTTGACGGCCTTTATTTTACGCTATCAGCTATAGAATGACGTCCATGGACGTCATGGACGTCATTCTATAGCTGATAGCGTCCGCAGTTTTTTGAAACATCAAAAATTCTAACTAACCAATAGCCCGTGGGTAACAAAGGACATAAATAAAAAGCAGTATCTTTGACAGAATAACGCATGTCCGCCGACTGATATATAGCCCGGGCTTTGTTTTGATCTGATAATATTTATGGGCCATGTTAGAACTAGCGTAATTGGGACTAGATTTTTGGTGGATTTCGACAATTTGATGTATTTTTTTGTTGGCTGATATACCCATTTACATCGAGTCTTTTTTGCCATGATATTATACTTTTTTTTTTTTTAATATACTTTTTGCGGTTATTGTGTCATTGCGACCACAACTGGCCTATATTTGTGGAGCCCCTTTACAGGGCCTTTAAAGTTCACCGCAAAGCCCAGCAGCTGTTAAAACTGAAGGATTTTCTTTGGGGTGAGTTGCTTTAGCTCCATTGGGCTGAGGATGTATACTAGCATCCGCCCGCGGCTTTGCTCGCGTGGTATCTGCATAAAAAGTAGCCTATATTCTATTCTACTAAAGAACTTTATCTATTCCAAGTTACAACGAAATCGTCCAAAAATCCTCAGAAATTTTCGCATTTACAATAATATTAGGATAGTAGGAAGCTTAGGTTAGGCCTAAGTGGATGGGGCATGGTACATTGGTCGATCGCTGCTTTTAATTTACTGTCACTACAACACAGGGAATCCTAGTGTGGGGTCAGATCTTTGTATGTTCGGTGTCATTTATTCATTTAGTATGGACATAATAGTAGATTATGCAACAAGGGCTTAAAGTAGTGTATTATGTCAAGGGCGCTATATTGAACCCCGAGAACGAGGGATTCTATGGTTAACTCCCGAGCGGAGCGAGGGAGTTAAGGCAAGAATCCTGAGTACGAGGGGTTCAAGATCGCCCAAGACAAATACACATTTAAGCCCGCGATGCATACTCTACTTTTTATACTTTCTGCGAGGCAATTGAAAACAATGACTGTTAAGTAGAAAGAAATGATTTTTCTGGAAGTAAGTTTCCAACTATACCAGAGGCTTCAGATTGTATTCATTCTGGAGTCGAATCAAAATCACTGTCGTCGTCACTTGTCATTTTTTAGAAGTTTATTTGAATCGAAACTGAATTTCGGTGTAGATAACAGCACAGCAGTTTGAGCGCTTGGCGCGTTTTTTCTTTTTTTGTAGTCTATTCTGTAGTGGTCAGTTTCGAATTTCGTAAAAAGTTTTCATGTTTTTCTTTTTTTAATATGTAGGCAGTGCAAAGAAAATGTTAACATACAGCCTAATTAGAATAAAATCTCATTGCACTCAAACATTTTTGAAACCAACCTCGATCAAGCACAACTACATGGGTTGCATTCCAAATTCAAATCACATTATGTCCCATGGGAAATAATGAAATTCAGTACAACATTATGACCCGGCTAGACCGTAGAGCTGTTATGACTTACTTTAGGAAAGGTTTGCATGACACATAATATGCCATTGACGAGCAGATAGTATAAAAAATATTTTGTTGCATATACCCATTTACATCGAGTCTTTTTTGCCATGATATTATACTATTTTTTTTTTTAATTTACTTTTTGCGGTTATTGTGTCATTGCGGCCACAACTGGCCTTTTGTGATCGCCACTTTATTTGTGGAGCCCCTTTACAGGGCCTTTAAAGTTCACCGCAAAGCCCAGCAGCTGTTAAAAACTGAAGGATTTTCTTTGGGGTGAGTTGCTTTAGCTCCATTTGGCTGAGGATGTATACTAGCTTCCGCCCGCGGCTTTGCTCGCGTGGTACCTGCATAAAAAAAAGTCTATATTCTATTCTACTATAGAACTTTATATATAGTCATATTGTATTGTAACTTCTGCTTGTTACGTTTTGTTGCATTGTTTTCTACTTACGAGAATGTCAATACAATTTATCGTTCAATGTTCCTCAATCTTACGGATTTCGATCATTTCCTGTTCACATAAAATCCAAAATACCATATCATTGCCGGAACTAAGCCTTAAACAGCCTCCATGAAGGCATGTTTAGATATAAAATAGAAAAGATAGCATTTCTGGAGGTCACATTGTATTGTAACTTCTGCTTGTTACGTTTTATTGACAATCCATGACGATACATATTTATACATTTGGCAAAATATTTGAAATAACATTCGCTTCCAAGGAGGAAGGAGGCCGGGCTACAAAGTAGAGTAGTTAATACTTTTTGTTAGTAAATCGAGGCACATACAACATGTACTAGCTATTAAGGTGAGGGTTTAATTGTTTTATGATTTTTGAATTGTTTTTTCTCAATGACCGCAAAACGCACAGTTTTGATTTTTATGACAAAGATAACTTGAGCATTTTATTTACGTAAATCCAAGACAGAAACGCGATTGGTAAAACTTTTCTCGATAGATTTATTTTTTAAAGTTGGGTCCTCTGCAACAGTTTTTTCCGAAAATACTCTGAGACTATCTAACAAAAATAACTTTTTTTTATATATTGTAGTAGACAATAGCATTGGGTACCTAAATCCAAGACACTTTAAAAAAAAAATAGATAGTTTTTAAGAAAATCGATATTTTCTTATATTTCGCTTACGTCGATTACTTTCGAGCGCCTTCTAACGCTTGCTATCTCTTTCCGCATTCAATTATAGTACATAGCGCTGTCACTTTCTTCACTCCGCACATTCGACATTTTATTATGATTTGTGTAGCGCCTTAAGCACAACACCACTTTATCTTCTGGAGGAGGTAGGGCATAGCGAGATTTTCTCGCTCTAAATTGGAGCAGCCCGCCTGGGGAGGTACCTTCGCTTTACAGAATATCGCAACCGAATAACATTATTTGTTTCAAATAGTGTTGTGTTCCGGCGGTGAGTAAGGTTGCCAGAGCTCTTTAGGGGTGGGAGGGGTTCGGCGGGCAACGCATTAGCAATGCTCCAGTTGTTGCTGATGTCAATAGGCGACGGTAACCACTTACTATCAGCAGGGCCGTAAGCCTGTTTGCCTCAGTATATAACATAAAAAATTAAAAATTAGTTGGTTTTCTGTCTCAATCTTGATCAAATAAGTGAGTAGCAGACGATACTAGCGCATAGGGATAGATACCCTGACTATCTTTGGGTAGGTACAAATGGTAACTAGATTGGCGCAAATGAATCAGGAGTAGAGTAGTCGACATAAACATATAGGGGTTGAGATACTCTGACTGTCCTCCGGTAGGTACGAATGGCACAAGCTTGGCTCATATGAATCAGGAGCAGAAGACTAGCACATAAGGGTAGAGATCTTGACTGTCCTTGGGTAGGTACAAACGCCCAAACTTGGCGTAAATGAATCAAGGAGCAGACGACACTAGCTCATAGAAGTTAAGAGATTTAACTCTCCTCTGATGGTTATAAATACCACAAACTTGGCCCAAATTAATCAGGAGTATAGTATTCGACACTAAAACATACAGGTTGAGAAACTTTAACCGCCTCAAGTAGGTACAAGTGGCACAAACTTGGCGCAAATGAATCAAGGAGCAGAGCAGTTGACACTAAAACCTAGGGGCTGAGAGACCCCAATAGCACTACCATGAAAATTTGAAAAACAGAATTTTCACTGGAAAAAATCAGATCTCACAAAGCCATTAACATCAAAACTAAGAACAAACAGACATACCGATTGCGTAACAGTTACGTTGTGGCTAGGGAAAATTTTCAATGTATGTCGACAAAAGCCTTGGCGCGTCGCCAACGGTAGTTCGCCTTTTGTGCGCGACCACCAATCAGCTTGCAACTCGCTTAATGCACTGGATCTCAGCGTAGATATTTAGTTTGCCTTTGAAGAAGGTGGAAAACAATTAGGTTTTTACCTCGAAGTCGGGAAATACATTATCTATCTCAAATGGTACAGTAACAAAACATGTCAGGATAGGATTGGGTAGGACTGGGCATTAGCGATAGGAAGATTTTGGACAAATTGTGCGATTCAACCGAATGGCGACCACGAACCGGGCGACGCAGTGTTGGAAGGCCGCCCACCCGATGAACCGACGACATTGTGAAAGTTGCGGGAAGTCGGTGGATGGAGAAGGCTCAAGACCGTTCGTCGTGGAACTCTTTAGGGGAGGCCTATGTCCAGCAGTGGACTTCTACAGGCTGATGATGGTGATGATGATGTGCGATTCAATTAAACAGTCCGGTTCCGATTCTTCTAGGCTTGGTCGCGAGGAACAGGCATAACTTCACCTAGTTTCTAAGACGTTTCAAAGTGATCCTAGTGATTTTATTGAAATAAATGCCTTTTGACTTTTACTTTTGACTTTGTTCAAAAATTCTAAGTCAAAAGGTATTCATTTCAATATATTAACGCCTTGAAAAAACTAGGTTAACCTTTGGTTACACATGTTTCTTGCTGATAAGCTAGAATAATCAGACAACAAGCACTAACCGTAGGTTTCACTTAGGAAATTTTCTTACAGTGGTAAACATTGGGCTCAAAGCCTTGATTATAATTATATTGTTCACTCAGTGGGCCACAGAATTGTGTTTGGAAGTATTTATGTTGAAAAATTTAGCCACTTTAAAGAAAGTCTTGACAGGCAGAAGGACAACAAAGGTATTCCTTAATTAAGGGCCCCGTACTTCGCTTCAGGTACGCTACTACCAAAAATACAAAAATACGATAATCGAATCTACGACCCCTCTTTTCCACCCCATGGAAGTAAATATTTACTACCCTAATTGACCTAATTGTTATTGAAAATACTTCTCTTATTTCGAAACAAACTCAATATGACCCCTTAGATTTTAGTGCCCAATTTTATTAGAATTTTTAATTATAATAATAATAATAAATAAATAATAAATATTCCGGACATATCACACATTGTCAACTGATCCCAAACTAGGCATAGCCTTTACTATGGGTACCAGAGACTGATATACATAATAGATATATATTTAACACCTAGACACAGAACAAACATCTGTGTTAGTCACAAATGTTTGTCGAGTACGGGAATCGAACCTGCGACCTCTAGCGCAGAAGGCAGAGTTACTACCAACTGAGCTATGAGGCCAGTCAATTGGAACCGAAGAAAACGAAACTTAGAATTTTTAAACTCAAATCCTTTTTATTTCCTTCAAATCATTATCCATTTAATTTTTATGAAAGAATATTTCATATCGTGTCGTCATACTTACCACGATTATTAAGAATAATTGTTGTGTTAATAATTTTCTGATTTCCTTTATAATTTGAAAGCTCACCAGCACCTTGATAACTATGAAAACCGGTGCTATATTTGTTTGTTAATTCGCAATACAAATCCACCTCTTGGAAACCGTAATTTCGATTCACGACGGGAATAAAATAAATTCGAGGAAAAAAGCAGACGGTCCTTTTATGGAACAAGTTGGCCCATAACATCGGTTGATGGCGATGTGGGCCGTAATGCGTATTTGATTCTCCCGGGCTGGCCGAGGGTTTTGTGAGTGTACGTAAGGTTAAAGAGTAAATAATTAACCAAAAAATATATAGCGAATGAAGAGTTATGGCATTAAAAAAAATAGAATAGAATAGAATATACGTTTATTTGACATACACACGAAAACACAGAACAGACATGGGAACATATAATACAAGGATATTAAAAACACAAATGACAACAAAGAATAAACATAAGGACACCTGCCCACCTTATAGGTAGGCAGGCATCCACCTGTAGACAGTAGGTGCGAACTAGTCTCGCTCTGTGTCGGGTGCAGCCAAACAGGCCCTGACTCAGCTTATTACTGCTTTACATGACAAAAAGCCATGCAAAGCAGCGCTGGTTTTCAGGCAGGACCTTGAGTAGGGTGACGTCACATTTAACAAAATAGAAAAGATACAGAAGAGAAAACAAGTAAAAGGAACGCTATATTGTATACACTTATTAGAGGTAGGTCGAAAAGCTTGTAAATAAATATTAGAATAAAAAAATAAAAATAATAAGTCAAATAAAATAAAATAAAGATAAAACGTATATTAGGTAGGTAAGGTATAATATCTATAATTTAATCTGTGTAATAAAAAATAAAAAAAAGTTTTGTGCGTTGATTTTATTATTAATCTGTGTATGGCGGCGGTATATCATTAAAATAGCTTAATTCTAGTTAGAAGATACTTAATTCCTTGGTGGCCTCGGGCCATATCTTCCTACCCGTGGATGCCAAAAGAGACGACTAGGGAAAAAAGCTGGGGGCTGGGCAGCAGTGTCTCCTATTTTAACAACACGGTAGCTCTTTAGTAATTTGTTAGAGTATTACTTTGAAACCGTCGAATTCAGAATGTCAAAAGCTTGTACTGTCAAGATTACTGATAAGAATATGAAGTCAATAAGCCAAGGGGTTGCTAAGATATAGGGGCCAAATTGGCATTTTTTAAAAAAAAACTTCAAATACACGAAGTGAGGTGTGTTGTTTATTCGTAACGATTTTTATTCTTGGTTAATAGTTTTCGTGATACAATAAAATAAGTAACATTTGAAATCCAATATGCATGAACTCCAATTCAGTAAAGTTTCAATGGCTTCCTCCCCCTTCCACCACCGGACAAGCAGACGCACAGGTATAAATACCACCCTTACCTGGTCGACATACCACAGTGTCGAACGAAACGTTTCTGCTCCACTTTTATTATAAGTACTGCCAAAGAGTGGAATGATCTGCCTGCGTCTGTTTTCCCGAAAGAGTACAATCTAGGAGTCTTCAAATCTAGGGTCAATAAGTTCATTCTGGGACAGCGTGCTCTATATAACCAAAGATATAGTAGATTTTTTTTACTTAATGATGCGATTTTCAAAGTCTGTCTTATTTGTGCCTCACTCAACAATCATTGAAAACCTAAATTATATCAGAAATCGCGATATTTTAGTTCGGGGGCGAACCACTAGTTTTATTTTAGTCGAAAAACTTGTGATGTCGCCATTTCTATGTTACTGCCTTTTCATGCCGGTCACCGTCTGCGATTCAAGGCTTAGCCGTAATGTCTGACTTATACGAAATGGGAAACAAAGTCCCAAAAACGTTCCTACATTATAAGGCGGCATGCACACCGACTCAGCTCTAATGAGGCTCGTTAGCCTCGCTCACTAATCCCAGCGCAGCAAAAAGACATTTACGTATTTCGTTATTAAACGCACGAAGACAATGATGACATGTGTGTAGCACAACACACGATTCACAATCCTATACTCAGTGACTACAGCTCATTTTGGACTGTGAAAATATATGCTGAGAGCTGAAATTTTAAAATTACACATTAATTTAGGGGTAACGTTTTGGCGGCATGTGCTTTTAAAACCTAACAGCTGTTGAAATGTAGTAAACATGTGGAGTTATTAGTGCATTATGGTGGGTGCTAATTTGCGTTATAATTTAGTAGACACTTTTTTACATTCATTGTGGAAGCCTGAAGGTGCCAGAGTGTGACCAGCTTTTCTGAGAAGCTTTTTATTAAAAATTGCTTACATTTTATGTATTTTATAAATTTTCTGGCAGTATTTTTTGATGTTATTCCGTGTAGCAACCGATTAGATTAGACCTATGACGTTTTTTCTCTGACCTACATGATAATGACCGATTAATTATCATCATATTGCTCCAATGTGTCAACGACTTTATACTGTTGTCGATATCGACCAATGAAAAAGCTTTATAGGTTGTCCAAAAATGGACATCACCTTAGCGTGTTATTATTTTTTCAATCGCCAGTTCAAAAACCATACCTACAAGGTTAATAATCGAGTACACGAGTCCACACTTTAAAAGCAGTGCAAAATCTCTGCTGTTTTATACGGAAAAACAAAGCGGTACAAGGGGGGATTTCAAATTGATATGAGGAAGCTGGCGGAGCGCCAGACCCCATTTCTGAAGAGCGCTGAGGAGCTCTCTAGTAAGCAGCTTTCGATGATCTTTTTGATGTTTGACCATGACGATAAAATAATATAAAAGAATAGAACAAAATAAATTTATTGTACATAACAAAAAAAATACACAATCTAGCAAAAAACAAAAAAAAAATGTATGACTATTGGCAGCCTTATCGCTAAAAGCGATATCTACCAGGCAATAGGTATATATTTGTAAGTTCTAGCTTCCGCCCGCGCCTTCGCTCGCGTGTTACTCACATAAAAAGTCCATTATGCTATTCTAGGTAAAGAACTTTATCTATTCCAAGTTTGATCGAAATTGGTTGAGCCGTTACGTAGTGCGTGTTTGAACAACAAACATCAAAACATCCTCACAAACTCGCATTCATAATATTATATGTAGGATATTATATGTCCAACTTTTGTTCATATTGTTTTTGTTTTTGGTTGCCACTGAACAACAGACTGCGTAATCATCATCATCATCATCATCTCCCTGCCCTTATCCCACTTCATGTGGGGTCGGCACAACATGTTTTTTTCTTCCACTCCCCTCTTTCAGCCGTCATATCAGTATTCACTCCTTTCTTACTCATGTCATCTTTCACACAGTCTATCCATATTTTCTTTGGTCTACCTCTTCCCTTATATCCTTCCACATTAATATTTAACGCTCTTCAAGTCACATGACATTCTTCCCTCCGCTTGACATGCCCATACCATGCGCTAACCTTTTGCTCTTCAACTTCTCAGTCACTGGTGCTACTTTCAAACTTCCTCTGATGTACTCATTCCGTATCTTGTCCATTCTAGTCACTCCACACATCCATCTCAACATTCTCATTTCCAAAGCATGCACTCTTCTTTCATCCGCCCCTTTGGTAATAATAATAATAATCAAAGTCATAAAATGAATGGTTCACCCTGAAAGCCGTTGCAAGCGAAAAAGTTTCAAAGTTGTAAGGTGGATTTTCTGGTAGTATAGTACGGTTGATATTGGTATCTATAACTCAAGTATTCCTACAGATTTATCACTTAGAGAAAAATAATACTTATTTCTGCATAACATTTTGATAGACGCTCTGGTGAATACGGGGTTGTATGTTTTTTTACCCAATGAGCCGAACAAGAAAGATTATTTGTTTTGTAAGCAAAATGAGGCTTAGGAGATTGACAATAAAAATAAATTACAACAAACAGAGCCGATTTATATTATTTATTACATATTGGGCGTATTTTCAAAGCGTATATGCTCGTGTCACCAGTTTAAGGTCGCACAGCGAGCTATGGAACGGGCTATGCTTGAAGGATAAAATCCGCGACGAGATTATCCGACAGAGAACCAAAGTCATCGACATTGCCACTTCAGCTTCTCTGGGCTGTGTATTGGGGGAGGCCTATGTCCAGCAGTGGACTAATGTGGGCTGATGATGATGATGATGATGATGATGATATGCTAGTTTTTGCAATCACAGTGGCAGGTTACCACCATAAGGTAGCGTCTGGATGGATATTTTTTCCTCTGATGTACGTCATGCACGCGGGTGTACCTTGTTTTAAGCTATTTTTTTAGGAAGTACACATTAAAATTTCATAGATATACAGGAGTACCTCCGGTATATGCGCAGGAGTGATTATATCCCTGGATATATTTCATTAGAATCGGAGAAGTAAACACACAATCCAGACGTACACAAAAAAACGCCCACTTGTTGTAAAATCTTCAGTTTTTTTAATTGATAGTTTTATCGTAAACGAAGTCGGCATCACTTGTTTTTTTCACATCACAACTATTTCAAAAATTGCTCATCAACTGAGAATTTCCAGGAAGCTTGTTTCCTCATTCCATTACCTAATAAAGTCTGTGCAAGATCCTTGGCTGGGACACGTACGCGTTTTGCACAACTTATTCAGGACTCCAGCGGGAACCTGCCCGGGGCGGTATTTACGAACCGCTCGATAGCATGCATACAAATGATATATGAAATGCTCTTTTTGAAAGTCAGTATTTCTATCGACGAGATAAGATTAATAAGATGCAAGGGCTAACATTTAATCTGCATACTTTTAAGACGAGACAGATACTGGGTTTCCACAGGGTAACTAACTGTTTCTATAAAAAAAATGGGTTCAGTTTCCTTGTGTTCGAATTATAATCTATTATCTATTTTGATGGCACAAAAAATTACAACCACTTCTAAACCGCAAAATTAACAAAAATTAAACCAAATTTTAACCGTTTCATAACATACATACATAATTAATCTTGAACCACGTCTGGTGCCAAGTGTCGTTTGTCGTCAACTAAAAATCGCAGATTAACAAAACGACACCTCCATCATACGGCGTGGATTTACGATTATCTCGTCACAAAATATGAAATGTGACACCAATAAAGCACGCCACACAGTTCACTAAGCCATAAAACGTTATGAGTTACGAATAAAAATTGGCGATATTTTATCGAACGCTCTTGAAATCGTCCCTTAGTAAAAATAACCAAAAGTACGTTCGCATTCAAAATGTTCTGCAGAATCAAACGATGATTTGAGAATACAAAATTCTTTACGAATGCTTTCGGAGTAGGTACCTAGTTTCTAAGGCACCACGCCCCCTGGCGCGGTTCCAATAAAATAGTTTCACATTAAAAACTGATATTTTACAGAAAAGTGTTATAAAATTAAATAATACGATACATTTATAACGCGACTGTAGAAACTTAGGTAATAAATAAGAAGTATGAATTTAAATTTTAGCTCTCAGAATTAGCAAGTTGAAGTGGCAGTGGGCAGGCCATATAGCTCGCAGAACCAACAACCGTTGGGGAGTATAGGTTCTCGAATGGCGACCACGAACCGGGCGACGCAGTGTTGGAAGGCCCCCCACCCGATGGACCGACAACATTGTGAAGGTTGCGGGAAGTCGGTGGATGGAGAAGGCTCAACACCGTTCGTCATGGAACTCTTTGGGGGAGGCCTATGTCCAGCAGTGGACTTCTACAGGCTGATGATGATGATGATGATGATGATGATGAATTTAAAAAAGTTTTATGTGAAGACGTTAATCTCTATGTGCTCATTTAAGTTCTGTTTTGATCAAATCAAATAGGCTATTACTAATCAGTATTTTGGTTTACACGGAAACATGGTTCATGAAACCAAAATCAGAACCCAAAACCATGGTTCTCTAGTTATTGCAAGAAATAGAGTAGACTGATAGCCGTTAGGGTAGAAAGGTTCTAGAGTGGAGGCCACACACCGGAAATCGCAGCTAGGACGGCCCACTATATGAACGACCTAATACATACTAGGAGCCAAAGTCAAAGTCAGAAGGTGTTTATTTCAATAAAATCACAAGGATCACTTTGAAACGTCTTAGAAACTAGGTGAAGCTACGCCAGTCCTACGCGACCAAGCCTGGAAGAATCAGGCAACAATCACGGCTTGGTGCCTAGAGATATTGTGGAACATTTTTCTAGTATAGGAAATAAGCTCTTTCAAGAATACTCGACCCAAAGCCTTTGAAAGAGGTCAAGTGTTGTATTTCCGTAACGTAATAACTTTCGGAAAAGAGATATTGAGTGCTCGATAGCAATAAGACAAAACGTTAGAGTACCTACGTCTAATACTAATTAATATTACATATTTTTATGCTTCTTATTCAGGGCGGTAATAACATTATGTTGGAGTGATGAAGAGCGAGACAAGACATATTAACCAGCTTCCTTGACCTCTGGGTTGCTTGAAAGTTTTGGGAAATCTTGAGATGGAAAAAGGTCTGAGTTTTTGGACGATGAAGAAACGGGTCCTAAAATAGGACAAAAATGAATGTGTGAAGGAATAAAATTTATGGTAGCACTCTGATAAGAATATAGCGCCATTTTGGTAGGACACGACACATCTATTATCATGCGAGACACATACTTGCCGCTGACTAGCCTCTTTAGATGTTCAAAGGATATTGGTAGGTGATATCAAAGCTTTAAAAAGCAGTAGTGAAAATTTGAGAAAACTATGTAGTTGCTTGACGTATTAATTATTTCTTGGTCACCTTACATCAGGTCAATGACCAAGCTGAGGTATGGTGGCCTTGAAAAGGGCTAATAACCGGAAAGAACCAGTATGGTGAAGGTTTTACAGTGCGCCTCTTAGAAAGAGCTTCCTTTCGTGCACATGTCTTAGAATTTGTAGGTTCATGCCGGCATACCGGTTTCCTCACGATGTTTTTCTTCACTGTTTGAAGCATTATTACAGCGCACATACATTTTCATAGTTACATATACACGTTGCACCAACAGTGCTCAGCTAGTAGAAGTGCTAAAGACAGTGATATATCCTCACTTCAAAACCTCTGATGAGAAAGTGATTTTAAATGCATATTCTGATATTATGCTCGAGCGGTAATTCTGACTCAAGCATCGATTTATTTATAGGTTTTCAGAGAAACAATTCATTATGACATTATTGATCAATCGTGGCTCAAGTATAGATTTATTTTAACAAAAATCCATCACTAAATCTTTGCTCATTATATTTTGAGTACAGTTTCAGAATACCGATACGAACCGTTCGACATAATCCTTTAAAATATTATACCAAGCTTCGTCCTAGTAAAGGTTTGTGCAAGGGGAGGTAGGGACAGCTGCGCAGTCCTTCATTTTTTCTCTCGTTGGAGCGCGCATTATTAATTCGAATGAGATATGAGCCGACAAAACGTTCTACCTTTGCGTGCTATTTTTGGCAGTTATTGAAAGCGAGAAATTTCGCTTACAAGATTATTTTAGAATTACTCCCTAAATATTTGATTTTTAATGACTTTTTTGGAATAAATCCTAACCAATTCAAGACATCGGTGCCATAGCAGGTGAGTGTCCGTCTGAGATGCATGTGGGTACAATTCCCGCTGTCTGAAAAATGTTTGCATGATCTGCTATTATTTGTTCCGGGACTGGGTGTTGTGGTACCATGGTACTCGTAGTTTCTGATACCCACGATACAGGGAATCCTAGAGTGGCGTCAAAAGAATGCATGTGACTGTTGGGTTGTGGTTGGATGTGATTTTATTTTAATTTATTTCAATATTATTATACGGAAATGTTTTGTTTTAGGTAGATTTGTCTGCCTTTCACGCAGTAACGGAGAAGCGACTCGACGCGATATTTTTACATGGATATAGTTAAAGAGCTAGAAGAGTAGCCGCGAGCGAAGTCACGGATGGAAGCTATTAGTGTAATATAGACTAGAATAGCATAATGTTTAATCTACATAGAACTAAGCACGAACGTATTGTTTCGGTAACCCTTTTAAAGTTTCTTCTTAAAAACTTTTTAAATACCTAGCAAAGCAATTAGCCTAACTATATAGATAAACAGTTCAACAGTTCAATACTGCCTGGATTTTCCCACCTTTCCCTACACTATTAATTCCACAACAAGCGTACAATTTTGAACCTTACATTTGCTGTAAACGGTTCAAATTAGCCTGCATGGTTGACCGTACTATAAAGGTGTATGTACAATGTTTATACTCACATAATTATCTTCAACCTGTTAGTTCTGTAAACGCGTTAATAGTTTGCACGCGTGTTTATAGCTGTATTGCGGTTCTATTAGTGATACAACACGTTTGTTCGACCTTTTCATTACTAATACAATTTTCCTAAATTTCTCATAAAGAAAGGATGTAATATCCATTCGTCATAACTATTATGTGCATTGATAAATGAATGACTTTTGGAATACCTAATATCTTCAATATACGATTTATATTGATGAGTTCATCATCAAGCCACCACCAAGCCAACCAAGCCTAAAAGATACAAGCATAAAAGTAAAGGCACGGCTTGTGTTTTTTTTTCATGATTAAATTTATTATTACCAACTTCATTATTACAGAACTTTTGCATGCAACTTCTGCATCTAACTAGTCTCTACATAAAACATTAACATGCTATGGACTTTTTAATCGTCTGAAATAAATAAATAAATTAAATTAAATTAAAGCCTAAATAAAACCGCATTCGCCTCATAATAGCAGGTACACAAACTCGTACACTACTACAAACTAAATGATAGCTGTGTTATATACCTTAGCATCAGTTCGTGGCGTTTTCGCGGCACTGACGAACCTGGCGCAAGTAATACCTAATTATAATGGAGCTTTTTAATGTTGCAAGAGACGCGCGAGGTAATTGGCCTGCAGGTTGATATAGTAACGACGAACTACACTAAAATTACTACACACTGTTCCGTACACTACGCTACAATTCAATAACGTAAGGTAACAGTGCTAGGGATACTATAACCTAGAATTGTCCGGGAAAACTCTATTTGAAAGCTTCCGAAAAACGCAACTGAGGATAGAGACGACGAAAAATAAGATGGCGGCAGGGTTGCTACTTTCTAGAAAATAGTCGCGATAAGCGTGAGCTTGGCGCCAATGCAGCTCAATATATGGCAATGTCTAATTTTTGTATGGAAATGGCAAAAATCTCTAGGTACTTCCAGTTACCTCACAATTCTGAAATTTGGAATGCTTAGAGCTTTTGTGAACAAAGGTTCTCGAGTGGCGACCACGAACCGGAGGACGCAGTGTTGGAAGGCCTCCGACCCGATGGACCGACGACATTGTTAAGGTTGCGGGAAGTCGGTGGATGGAAAAGGCTCAAGACCGTTCGTCATGGAACTCTTTGGGGGAGGCCTATGTTCAGCAGTGGACTTCATCAGGCTGATGATGATGATGATGTGAGCTTTTGCGACATAAATAAAGGAAAAGTCTAAAATTGAGGAATTTTTACGTTTTTAAGAGACAGTTATATTTGCGTCAATATCATATAATGAACTACATAAGCGACAACAAAATATAAGTTTGTCACTTCCTAAACTTGGAATTTTGATTTTCTGACCACGTGTAATGGTTCGTAACCCTCAGGGCGCCAGTTCTCGTACATGACCGTCTTTATTTAAAAAAGGGAAACTGTTCGTCTGAGAACCCTACACGGTAAGCGAGACAGGACTAAAATGAATTCTGGACCGTTCATTGTTTGAAGTTGCTACGAAGGTTCTTTATTGTGTCCGTAATGAGGCGGACGACGTGTGTCGTGTAGGCTAAGCTCTTGTGCTCAGGAGTTGTACTTATTAGACTTACCTACTTCGCGACGCACTGCTCTGTATAACATTGTTTTTAAGTTATTATGTATATGTATTTATTGGTTGGTTCGTGAGGTCACCCGTTAGGTTTGTTCTGAAAACCAGCGCCGCTGCATGTTATCCTAATGTGTAGCGGCAATAAGCTGAGACCATGCCTGTTTTGGCTCACACACACGTTTATTTTTAGTATAAATGTATTAGTAATGTGTAGTAATAATTTTTAGATAGGTACATAACTTAAGTTTATTAGTGCTTTTATAAACTAACAGTTTTTTATTTGTCTTAGTTATTTATTTTAGATAATAAATATCACCCAACAGTCACATACATAGTCCTGACACCACACTAGGATTCCCTGTGTCGTGGGTATCAGAATATTGTAAGACACATTGCACCTACTTTGTTCGATAGAAAAAAAAACGATACGTGGGCGAATTTAAGATTATTCTTGATATCCACTATCTAATTATAGAAAAAGTTATTGGCATTAATATATAGATAGTACTTAGCCTATTTGTTGCTTTAAGACTATTCAAAATGATCTAAATGAATAAAGAACATTTTCAGTTCGACTGTAATAATAATAGGCTATAGTTAAACTTACTCTAACACATTTGCATGCTAATTTTGGTAAAACATGATTGAATCTTAATATTATTAACATCTACACCTACATTGTGTTTAAGCAAATAAATCTTTATCTTTATCTCTTTATCTTTACTGTTTTACCAAATATTTGTCAATTCAAAAAAAACTTCAGATGTGTTACAGTGTATATGTAAGCTGTTACATTATATAACTTTGTGAGGGTGATATCCAGAAGCTGTAGTCTGTATTATAATTGGGGTAAGTACGTCTGGCGTCGCGTCGCGTCGTGGAGACGTGTCTAGAACACGTGCTAGTGGACAAAGCAGTAATTAGGTCACTCTGTATTGTTTGTGGGTAATTTTCGGATGAATCTATCGGTATATTATTGGTAGGATTAATTGGGGTAAGAGGCTTCTATTATATTTCTTCCTGTTTTGATGATGTCTTCATGGCTGTGGCTAAACAATATTTCATTGAATTTACTACATTTTGGTGATCTACTCTATCTACGGTATACAGTTTGATATAATATGTAATTCTACTTATATTGGCCTACCTTCCAATAAGATTACTGTGGAACGTATCAAAACCCATGCATTGTCGTAAGTTTCAGTCTAAATTATCACTCTCTTATGTCGGCTTAAGGTCGTGTTTTCAATGGCTCTTCTGCTAGTTTCGATATTTTCTCCTCATAAATATGTAGTGATATGTCGCGGTTTATGATATTCGGGTAATGGATTGGAAGATTCTGAAAAAAAGCGTTATTTGTAACGTTTTTTGTTCACCTGGGTTGAAATATTTGGGGTAAACAGATTTCGAAGTATTATTTTACCGAAAATATTCAAAAATATCTACGTGGTGAGGTGGTAGTGGGTATTCCGCGCGGAACATTCCTCATAATAGGTAGATACCTATTATGAGGTATGTTAGTCCTTTGCATCTAAGACAAACCTATCTTGTTTTTTTAGATGTATAAAACATATTCTATAACTATTTTCTAAGAATAAATAAAAAAATTAAAAAAAAAAATGTAACTTATTCAAATATCGGTAGTAAAGAACTTCAAAGTTACTCGTACGTATTTTAATGTTCAAAATCTCAAGTGAAAAATGACTCACTAACGAACTTTAGAATTGTCCATAAACTGAGGCGTAATTAAACAGCCCAGAAGCTACCTTTATAAAGTTTTTATTAAAGTTTTTTCCGTAACGACTGTTAGTTCATGAAGAAAACTCGGCAATTTTGATGATGCTTTAAAAAGTTTGCGCGGAAGATTCCTGGGCTATGAATCAGTTTGTTGAGTTGCCTGGTTTTAACTGAGTTTGAACTGATTAAACTACCCTAAAACAGCCGAGTTTTGGATAGTGTAGAGTAGAAGATTATAAATAAATAAATAAATATTTCGGACATATCACACACGGTCAACTGATCCCATACTAGGCATAGCCTGTACTATGGGTACCAGAGACTGATATACTTAATAGATATATATTTAACACCCAGACACAGAACCTGTGTTAGTCACAAATGTTTGTCCAGTGCGGGAATCGAACCCGCTACCTCTAGCGCAGAAGGCAGAGTTACTACCAACTGAGCTATGAGGCTAGTCAATAGATTGTATTGTTTTATGTGTTTTTAAGGACCCTTGTGATCCTTCTAAAGAAGATGCTTTAATTTTATGGCTTCTGCTGTATTACAGTCAATATTGCCAATGTCAAGTTATTATGAATGTCAAGTATACAAATTCTGTTGCTAAGCGACTAGAAGCGATGTGGACTAACAGTTTGTTCCGAAGAAAGTGGTTGCGGTTTTTTTCAAAACTTCAAACCGCATTTTTAGTCAAATGAGAAAATCACCCACACTATTGTGGAGTAGTACCTGACCTACTAATATAAATAAACTACAAGTTGTTCAGAACAAAGCCCTAAAATGTGCCTTTAACACCCCTTTTTGTACGAACCTACGTAAATTACATAGCAATATTAATTTTCCCACCTTAAACGAATTTATTTACAAATTATCTAAAAAATTCTACCTTTTCAGTAACCCCCTCAGCAGAAACAAACACATTAAAAACATCTGTAAAACTCGCAAGAAAAATTTACCTTACATCGACAAATACAATCGGTACAAATTACCCCATCACTTGTTTCTCGAGTGCGATGAGTAACTATGCGCATTCACTCACGCAGGTGCGTTCCGCGTCTTCACTGCTGCGCGCGCGGCCTTCGTCCTTATTATCTAGGGATATAGGCCGAATGCCGCGTGCTGGGTATGCTCGGGCGCTGTGCGCACTTGTAGGTGTGAATGTAACTTTACGATAGCAGCGCAGGGTCCTATGTTCCTGTTGTTCCAAATAGTTTTAAGTATACCCGCTAATTTGGTATCTAAATTAACAGAATAAAATTCCTACGGTCATTTGGGCCATTATTTGTCTGTTGTGAAATGCAATGCTCGACTAAAGCTAGCATAATCTTATAAGTAAGCTATATGAAAAAGTAAACCAAAATGTTATGTTTCGTAATTTGAACTAGTTATTTTTCCATAACAAGTTTTGAGAAGCTTTAAGCTTAATAAACGTTTATAAACACGTATGATTGTTACGTTCTAGGATTAAATCTACACTGGAATTGTACAAATAAGGGTTGTTATTTTATTAAATAAAGAATTTTTGAAATTGACCCACACTATTACTGCTATTTGCCTACACTCGCGCTAAGATTTATGGTTAAATACCACCGAGATTACGCATCAAAACTCAACAAAACACGAGAAAAGAAAATAAAACGGCAGAGCTATGCTACATTCCAAGATGGCTAAAACCATTATTTTGATTGGCTAATATTTGACATTTGTATTCATCGTAGTGTATAGCGTTGCACTTGAACTACTCGAGCTCGCGCCACCGAAGCAAAATTCAGAAATGGAAACGTTCGAACATCGAAGTGCAGTGACATTCAACAGCTCAGGAGATGGCGGTTAAAAGTTTATCGTCACACTCGGTGTCGGTTGCTGCTTTAGCGGAACTAGTGTTTTATATAGTTTCTGAGCCAACTGGATTGAAATACTTTTAACTTCTCGATGTTGCTAAGTTTTATAAAAAATCGAAGAAATGACTGTGTATATGCACGAAAGGAGCCTCTAAGAGGCGCACTTTAATTCTTTCACTACACTGATTCTTTCACCTACGGTCATAGGCCCTTTATGGTATGGTATAGTATGGTGGCACCTGGTCACCTGATCTAATACAGGATGACCAAGAAAGAATCAGTGATACGACAAATAATAACTTATCCAAGTAAGTATATAGAGTTAACAAAACTGTGTCCAGTATTCAAAACTGACTCATTAAAATGTCACCAGGAATAAGTGGTTCCGGTCATTTCACGCAAGTTTTAAATTCGGCCGGATTACCGCTTACAACCGGGTAGGACTTCATCCGGTTTTTACCGCTCTGTCACTTTACACGCGCTAAATTTGTTTGAGTCTGTAATCTGTGCCACGGATGGCAATGCTAATTCATTGCCATCCAGCGCTTAGGCATTGCCGCTACGGTCAGACGCCCTAATATTGTTTTGAAAACGCAGAGGGCCTCACTTCCCCACGGACCCAGGGTCTCCACCCCAAAAGGCTCAAATATGTAAACCGAGAATAACATTTTTACGCCTTTTGAGATCCTCGGCCGAATCTGCCGCCGCACCAGCCCTAATTATTATCCCCGATCTTAATTGATTATTGAGGTAGATATCATCATTATCAGCCTGCAGAAGTCAACTACTGGAAATAGGCTTCCCCGAAAGAGTTCCATGACGAACGGTCTTGAGTCTTCTCCATCCAACGACTTCCCGCTATTTTCGCAATGTCGTCGGTCCATCGAGTCCATTGAGGTAGATATCTAAGTGAAATAGTGGTTGTGACTTTGACTAGTAATGGTAAAATACCTATAATAGTGTTGTGAAAGGATGAATATGTTTTGCATAGGTTTTTTCAGGCAGAAACCAATTCAGTGACTACCTACTGTGTAATGTTTTACGCGTGAAACACAGTAATTGGCTGTGTGAACATGAACGACTCATTTTTCCATTCACTCATTCGTTCAGGCTCTATTTAGTTCGGTCGTATTTTATTTCGAAGTAGCTCGCTTTGATTGGAATAGATCTATATTTCAATTGAACTTTGCAATATAGTTAAATTTAAGAGATGTATGTAGGGTGTAGGTACAAGATGAGATGTACGTGGGGAGTGGGCATGAAATCTAGTAGGTACTCAATATTTTTATTGTAAACAACCAAATTGATATTTATTATTATTTATTTATTTATTATTTATTTATTCCATTCAGGATATGATCGATCATACCTGAAAAACCCATATATAATACTTATGATATGTATAACTTGACTGTTCAGACAACTTGATTTAAATTCCAATTGAATTACATCAAAAAAACATATTTTCGTTTATTAAATCCGTTTGATTCTTCTAAGAAATCTTTGAAGAAATTATTGTTAGAATCACACAATAATCTCTAGGACAAGGCAAGCAGCCGTTCTAGGCCTCAAGTTTTTTGAGCTACTTTTGTAAGACACACTGGTAATCAAAGATCAACTATATTTCAATCCAATATAATCCTCATTTCACAGAACATATATCTTTATACAGTTATACAGCAGACTTACCCTAGGAAACATGTTGTCAGCATCACGGTCGGATAACGAATCCCCCTGAACGACCCGCCCAGCTCTTTTTATTCAGAACTGTTCGTAAACAACAAGATGGCGATTCGGTCGGGTGATATTCGTTTGAACGACTTACAATATATTTTCTTAAATTTCAAACCAAGATTAAAGACTATGTAAAATAGTTTTAAAATCAGTAAATAATTTCAAATGAATTATCATGAAAAATAACTATGTTTTAACAGCAAATAAATATTGTTTATTAAAACCGCTTATGCTCGAATTGACCATCTAAAGTAGGAACATCGACAATTATTGTGACAAAATAATAACAAGTAATGGTTTGTAGAATTAATCACTCAATAAATCAGTACAATATTATCCTGAACCTTACACTCGGCCGTCCTGATAACGTGCATGCCCCCATGTACGAATCCGTAGAATACCTTACACTCGGCAAGCGAAAAACTAAGTTAGGTATACAAAAGTCGTTCTATATAGAAAACCGGTCTGTTAGTAGGTTTTAGAAAAACCTGATCATCTTTTGAAGGACTGGGTCAGGTCGTGTTCAATCAATCAGTTTCCATGCCTGACCCCCTAAAATCAACTAAAAATTTAATCTGTTAAAATCTTTTGTAGGAATATGTCACATACCTAGTTACGTAGCATACTCGCACTATGTTACATTTAAGCGAGAAGAATACAAATTGTGGATTCAAATTGGTTCAAGTACGACATAATTATCTATATCTAGCCTTTAATCTACTATAAGAAAACTGAATCTTAGATTATTAAAATAAATAAATAAATTATGAATCAATCAATTCTCATTTCTGACCATCTAGAATCATCTATAATCAGTCTGCATCTGTGTGCAGTCTCTATAAGTAATCCAGTCAGATCAAAGTGTTACCCGATCAACTTTTGAAGGACTGGGTCAGGTTATGTTCAACCAATCAGTTTCCATGCCTGACCCCTTAGAATTAACTAAAAATTGAATCTGCTATGTCTCTTAGTCGAATATGTCAGATCATGAGCCAATCAATTCACATGCCTAATTCTCTAGAATTAACTATAAAATGAAATCAGCCTGCATCTGTGTGCAGTCTCTATAAGATAAGTATCTGCAAATGCAAAGTAGGTCATACCAATCATTTATATGCCTAACTCTTGCAGCAGACCATCTAAGCGAGCCAGTCCGTAGACACTGATCATAAGTCGTAAATCTCCTAACCCTCTTAAGTAATCCAGCCAGATCAAAGTGTTACCCGTACTCGTCCCCGCTTTGTTATCTGCCGATGCAAAGTAGATCATACCAAACAGTATATATGCCAAACTCTTGCAGCAGACCGTCTTAGCGAGCCAGCACGTAGCCACCGATCTGGAACAAACACAAATATGTACAGCAAAAACCATTTGCTAAGTTTAGTTTTATCTTTAGTCTTTCTCATCACTTGTCTAAGTCGTCCTCAGTCTATGTTCTAGTACGCCTTCTTAACAAGACCAATCTTTATGTACACTTTAAATTCGTTAGAAAATCTCGTTGCGTTTTCCGGAAGTTTATTACAGAATCTTACCATACTGCCCTTAAAAGACCCATTTTCTTTTTCTAGTCTAAATTTTGAAATGCATAATTTACTTTTGTTTCTAGTGTTAACATTATGGACATCACTTTGGTTAAAGCTTAGCCATGTGCTTATGTATGTACAATACTACAGTTAGCATGTTAATCAATTTTAAAGTTCCTTCAAGGAGTCCCTTTACTTCATTTTATAAAAGGCACGTATTGCCCGAATTTGTAATCAAATATGACTTTGATATCTGCTGCATTCCCGCAGATTATAATACCATAGGACATTTTATACTATGGAAGTAGCTAAAATAAACTAACATAGCTGCGGCTTTATCTATGAGCCACCTTATCACACGAACGGCATATACTGTGGAACTAAGTTTATCATCAAAAGCTTCATTGTGGGGTCCCCACTGCAACTTTGATCAATATCGAGTCCCAGGCAAACAACAGAACCAACAATAGTTTTTAATGCTAGTAGAACTTGATGCATTTCTTCTTCTTTGAATTGAGATATTCCCTCGACGGGAAAAATAAAAACAAACATACGTACTGTCAAATCAGCGCAAAGGCTTTGATGACCATAATATGAATGAACCAATACCACCCATTTCAAACATAGAAGTTGTTAAAGCAATAGTCAGAGAAAAAGATAAAGCTTCGGGTTCAGACCAAAATAACTGAAGAACTTCTGATCTGTATAACAAAAAAAACTTAATACTGACAACTATTTTCAACGAAGTCTTAGAACCAGAAAGTACACCTTCCCAATGGTCTTCCTCGAAACATCATAATATCAACATCTATAGCAGATATTTTTGCATGTAGTGCTTATAAATTTTAGACATTTCTCAATAATGAATTTCGCAATGAAGATCATGAATTACATCCATAATTATGGTTGGTTGCAAACTCTAAAGTAATTATTCTGATAACTTCTTTTTCTTTTATTATATAAGCTTTCTTAAAGAGCTTAAAAACAGAATGACAAGACAAGCAAACAATATTATTTTAAGAGCACCCTAGGACGAATTATGGAAAGAAGTACACTATGTACGAAAGTGACAAATGTACAATAAACTGCCAAATGACATCAAGGATGTGAATTCACTAGCGACATATAAAAGATTGCTCAAAACTCTCATTCTAGGGATTTTTCATTAATTTAAAACTAACTTACAACTCCCACCTAACTATAACTAAACGGACGCGTCCTTACCTCTGGTGCAACATTAATTTCACTGTGGCGTAGGCCTTAAGCAACAACCGCGGAAACAAGCGAAACGCTCGCTCGCTTCTTGTTGTAAATGCAAGAAGTACGAAGTTTTTATTGTGTGATTTTTATTGTATCTTACTAGACTTAATTATTATTTGTTGAATATTCTTTACATTAATGCTGTAAAGCACACTAGAGTTAAGTTATCTTTAAGTTTTCTCTGTAAGTGAATTATTTAATTCTGAAGAGAAACAATAAAATATCTTCAACCGTATAAAAGCTTTCTCACCATAGAATTTCTGTCATCTATTTCTTTTGTCACAGCAGATAATAAAATTGTTTTATATTTGGCCCTCTAGCTGGCCTTTTTGTTACCGTGATATACTTAAGTTGTAGACTACACTATTAATAATTCGTTACATAAAAATTTATGTATACCTACTACTCTTTGTACCTTACATTTTATATAGGAATGTAGTTTGTTGTTCCTAAATAAATAAATAAATCATACTGCTACACAATAATGTGATAAAAGCGGTGTGGATTCGTTGTTAGAAGTACATTCAGAAAAAGTAGAATTTCCCATGAAAATGCATATCCATCATTATAACACAAGAAATAGAAGAAAAACTATATGTACCAAGAAATAGGCTTGTCAAAACTTATCAACAAGATACATGTTTAAGGCTTGTATTGTATACTATGTTAAATAATGACAGGAAATAACACGCCTCTTTGTTTACTGATTTTAGATGCAAAATTAAAAATGTTTGAGTGCCACCCATTTTACCACATCAATGAGTACCTAGACTGTAATTATTATTTTTTTGGTTTGCCTGCGTAGTGACTGCTGCTTCTAGTAAAATAAGACTTCTTTTTGTTCGTGTATTTTATTTGACATGCCAATGATAAGCAATGTAACGAAATGGTTAAACAAATTATTATTAATATTTACCCAATGTTTTCACCCCTGATGTTTGCATTTCAGGTAAAGCAAGCAATTACACGCCAAAACGACAGCTTTGAACCTACGGAGGCCACGTTAAAACTATTCAATTCTGGTATTTATAATAAAGAGAGCAATTGGACTGAATGATGGTGACCTTGATTAGCTATAATGTTTAGTATGCTAAGAATATTAAATAAAAGTAAATTCAACAATATTAAATGTCTTACAATTGCACTGCAAACATACTGTATTTTTGTCGTGAACTCTATTTTACCCACTATTCTCATTTTCTGGCAACACTAATGTGGTTAAACAAATCTTTAAAAAAAATATGAAAAACACAATTTTTTTTACTATGGCTACTTTGTTGACTATTGCAAGGCCTTTGATTCTTTGGAACATGGGAGGCTCTTAAAAACCAAAATTTCTAAAACAAATACATAAGAATAATAAATAGGTACGTCTTACGTCGGCAGTACCCACAGCAACAACTAAACTAGTAAGAGAAGGTGACCAAAATAATACCGAAAGAGGTATAAGCCAAAGAGATCTATTATCCCCTAAACTCTTTACTGGCTGTATGAGAAGAAAGTATTCCGCAAAATCGAATGGAACCACCCACGAAAATTTTCCGGACTCCACTAGACAAACAAGATTGCAAAAGGTCAATTGCACGATCCTGGACGCTGCCATGCTTTACTTTGAGATCATCCATAGGTTGTCTGGAAGAACGCCTATTGTACGTTCGCAATTATTGGTATTCTGATAACTTTTAAGGCGTTTTTGTTTACTGTGTTGTGTACAATAAAGAGTTTTCTAACTATCTATCAAGGCCGCATGACTCACGCAGTCAAATGCCCCTGAAGTTCACAGAATACTCCGACCGCGTCCCGCGAGCTCTCAAAAACATCGTATATGCGCTTTATGAGCAAAGTAGCGGCATCGGCCGCTGATCGACCCTTGGCAAATCCAAACCGATTACAATGAAGCAGCCCGCAAAGATTGAAGCGAGATAACAACTGAGCAAAAACAACTTTTTAAATAGACATTGAGAGGGCAACATCTATGGTAGAAAATATAGGACTACGTGACCTTAATCGTCGGCGTCGCTTGATGCTGCTCTGGCTTTCGTAGCTCTCGTAGGCACCGGCGACGGGTGCGCTGCTCGCTGTCCTGGCGGCGAGGGCGCTGCTCGCTGTCCTGGCGGCGAGACGCTGCTCGCTGTCCTGGCGACGAGACGCTGCTCGCTGTCCTGGCGGCGAGACGCTGCTCGCTGTCCTGGCGGCGAGACGCTGCTCGCTGTCCTGGCGGCGAGACGCTGCTCGCTGTCCTGGCGGCGAGGCGCTGCTCGCTGTCCTGGCGGCGAGGCGCTGCTCGCTCCAATGTGGACCGAGGTTGCAGTCTCAACTCTCGCACGCACGGCATGTCATGGCATGGTATGGCATGGTATGGCATGGAAAACAAAACAGAGAAAAACGTTTTATCAGCACAAAAATAGTAAGAGTGCAATAAACTTAATTACATTCTTATAAATTGGACCACGGCGCGCCTTGGCTCAAAAATAAAAGATAAGAAAGTCAGGAAAACAGATAAAGAACGCGTGGACATCCCTCTTCTGACTTGTAAGACACACTGGTAATCAAAGATCAACTATATTTCAATCCAATATAATCCTCATTTCACAGAACATATATCTTTATACAGTTATACAGCAGACTTACCCTAGGAAACATGTTGTCAGCATCACGGTCGGATAACGAATCCCCCTGAACGACCCGCCCAGCTCTTTTTATTCAGAACTGTTCGTAAACAACAAGATGGCGATTCGGTCGGGTGATATTCGTTTGAACGACTTACAATATATTTTCTTAAATTTCAAACCAAGATTAAAGACTATGTAAAATAGTTTTAAAATCAGTAAATAATTTCAAATGAATTATCATGAAAAATAACTATGTTTTAACAGCAAATAAATATTGTTTATTAAAACCGCTTATGCTCGAATTGACCATCTAAAGTAGGAACATCGACAATTATTGTGACAAAATAATAACAAGTAATGGTTTGTAGAATTAATCACTCAATAAATCAGTACAATATTATCCTGAACCTTACACTTTAAGTAATTTCAATAGTTAGGGTATAAAAAAAAGAAACCATTCAAAGGAATATGTTTATTATATAATTTTAAAACACTGTATCGCAGTTGTACTGACAATACATTAGATAAAATTGAATACGTAACAGTCAGTGGAATAGGGGCAGTCAGAGAACACCGTTTGCTCCTCTACACTTTTCAATATGGTATCGAGTAACATTGCCACGAAAAACATGTATTACGCGTATAACAATTATCCAACTCACTATCAGAATGCCAGAGGCTTTACAACAAAACAAATCAAATGAAACATTCCGCGATTTAATCTTACAAATAACATAATTACCAAGTAAATCGGTCTTTTAGCTCCAAATAAGTAAAGTTACTGCGACACGCCATTTTGCGTGTTCCTGAGTAAACAGAGTATTTGCACCAAGTTAAGATGTTGAAGCAGTGTTTACGGTGAATGGAATGCTGGCTTACATGCAACAATGTTACACGTGCCTACCTATATGTAGCGGAGCTGATATTTGACATTTTGACACCTTTGGAACTCCAAATTAAAGTATTGAGATAAAATTACATTTAAATAGAAGAATCTTACTATTATAAATAACATATCTAGCAGACCACTTCCTCAGGCTGATGATGATGAAGTTTAAAGAAGAACCATCCACGCAAACAAAGTCAGAGAATTTCACTTATTAACATAATTATTAAGTACTAAAAACCCCAGCATTTTGTTCTGGCTCAGTAAACACAAAAGTCAATTTCGAGTAACCCCCGGTGTTCTTGAACCTGTCTCCAACCTAATCAAGGTGACATTAGGTCCTTAGTAATCAGTATAATTGGAATCATTACGCGTTTCAATCGAAATTCATGAAAAAAAAACTCATTTTGTTCATTACAGAAACCTTTTAGAGATTAGCTCTTGACGCAGCCTCCCTTTGATAGTAAGGCCCGTCATCCACAAAAAGAGTTGTTTGATTTTCACACCTTTTCTTGGCTGAATAATGGCCCATTCGTAGGTAGGTATATACCGAACTATCACTAGGCATATACCGTAGATTGGCACCAAACTGAGATCTTGCGATGTCTGGTAAAAGTTGGTGCTTCGCTGATCGATGAGGCTAAATAAGATAGTCTCTGAAAATGGAATCTTTAGCATGTTCTCATAAAACTTAATGGAACTAGGTCTACCTAGTCTTTAAAAATAACAATTTCTTTGAAATGAATTTTCTATTTTAGGAGGAGGTAGGTCACAGCGAGATTTTCTCGTTCTGAATTGGAGCAGCCCGCCCGGGAAAGTACCTCCGCCTTACAGAAGATCGCAGCCAAATTACATTATTTGTTTCAAATAGTGTTGTGTTCCTGCGATAAGTAGGTTGCCAGAGCTCTTTAGGGGTGGGGGTTCGGGGTCGGCAACGCGTACATGATGCCTCTGGAATTGCAATCGCTCCTAGGCTACGGTAACCGCTTACCAACAGGTGGACCGCATGCTTGTTTGCCACCTCAGTAGTATAAAAAAAATGACAAATCATCCTAAAAATATGTTTTGACCATTAATCGTGAAGACAAGTGATGATGTTATTTTTTCAGTTTATAGAAAATCTACTATTCTCCCATAATTAAATTTGTACGGGACCATTTTGGAGTAATACCTTACACAATAGAGAAAAATAATTGAAATCGGACCTGCTGTTACGTAGCCTCCGAATTGATAGCTTCTTCGTTTTTCAATAGGTTTTAGTGACTGGCCTCATAGCTCAGTTAGTAGTAGCTCTGCCTTCGGGTTCGATCCCCGTACTGGACAAACATTTGTGTGATAAACACAGATGTTTGTTCTGTGTCTGGGTGTTAAATATTTATCTATTATATATATCAGTCTCTGGTACCCATAGTACAGGCTATGCCTAGTTTGGGATCAGTTGACCGTGTGAATATGTCGGTTTTTTTTTTTTTTTTTTTTTTTTTTTTAAATTTTTTATAGGAACCTCTTATACCTTTACGTCTTGGTGGTGCATGGCGTGGTGAGCGATACATGAGGTGCTGATTGATCCCCGCAGCGGCACCATAGTTTAATTAGGTCTTCTGATATCTTCTGTCACCAATTATCAGAATCCTGATAATTGGTGTGTCGATCAAGTGTTTTGTCAGTTACAGAATGGTTATTCGAGAGTTGACATTGATAACAATAATTAATTCGGTTACAGTAGGTCAAGTTACCAAAGCTAGAGCCAAACCAACAGACACCGCCATAATTAGTAGATTTGAGTTTTTTTTATATTAGGGCCTATGCACACGACATTTTGAAACGCGCGTTTTTGATATGCGTGTCACATCGCGTCAAGTAGGCAGAGGTACAAAAAATTGCCGACTAAATCGCGTTTGCCACGCGTCTAATTTGACTTCGACGCGTATCGAAAACGCGTTCGATAAAGGTAGAGTTTGCTTGCTTGTCTTGTCACTGGGCATTTCTTGGTCATCCAGTATTAGGTGAATGATTTTTAGTGAAAGAACGCACTGATTGTAGACTTTCGTCTTGAGGCTCTGCGGTATCTGCGACATCGACAATTCATAACTGTATTTAAAGCAAAGCAGGATGAAGAGTTCTTGTCCCGAAAATGCTTATGGTAAGATTCAAATAAAATGTGACAGTAAAAGTGGCCCAAGCAAGGTCCCACTCAAGTTTTAATGAAACATCACATTTAGCTCACCGAGGTACTCCTGCCCTTACAAAATCCAATTTAGAAATTGCTTGCGACCGTTCGAATCATCCCCCTATTTCAATATACTATCTGTATGATAACCTATAATAATGGCGCAGGCGAAAATATGCTTTATTGTAACGAGGGTATGACTCAAAATGATCTGCGGCCGGAATAATACTCGGCCCTATTCTGTGAATTGTAATGTTACCGAAACGATAATGTAAAATTATTCAGTAGAGTTTTATTCGCACTGAGAAATGGATATCGATCTAATTGGATCCATCTGAAAAGCACGAATCCAATTATAAACTTTGCTGTTTGGTACATCTAATTATGTCAAACTGGATCAGCGTAATTAATTAGAATTACAACTTTACAACATTTTTCGGATGTGTAAAACTGTGAACACCATCTAGTACATTTTTTTTTTTACAACTTAGGTGAGGTGGCAAACTAGCATACGGCCCACCTGTTGGTAAGCGGTTACCGTAGCCTATGAGCACTTGCAATACCAGAGGCATCACGCACGCGTTGCCGACCCCGAACCTCTTTTAAAGAGCTCTGGCAACCTTATTCACCACAGGAACACAACACTATTTGAAACAAATAGTGTTATTTAACTGCGATCTTCTGTAAGGCGGAGGTACCTCCTAGGCGGGCTGCTCCAATTCAGAACGAGAAAATCTCGCTGTGCCCGACCTCCTCGCGGTTACATGGATTGTTGATTCGGAATTTACAGAATAGGGTCACAGGGTCACCGCCCCCAAATGATGACGCAGTGGTTACGGAGATGAGAATTAGAGAGATGTTCGCCATTTTACTAGTAGAATTGGGTATAGGGACGAGATTATCGCCCGCCTTATCAGCACGCGTATGCTACTGAATGTGACTTCACCCCTTATAAGATTTACACCTTTCACACTACACTTTACTTTCCTTTTACACTATGCAGTTTGACATTATTATTCTTTTCCACCTTTATTAATTTTTATATTTATAAACCTATTCCCTGACGATTCTAACATAATTTTAATAAGACTGTTCTCACAGGGTTGAATGACTGTGTAGGTAATGGTTTCGGCAGAATACCAGCGTCTGCTGCAAAACAGTAGGCATAATGCTGAGCCGAAGCCATTTTGCTGCTGCAGCACACATCACACCATTTTTACTTTCATTACTTTTCTCTTGTTTCTTTTATTATAAATACCTAATGTTTATTGTAAAATGTTGTGCAAATGTGTGTGTTTTGGTGGCAATTAAATAAATGTCTATGTCTTTCATAATCTTTAAAATGATGCCAAAGTATTATACAGGTTTTATTAATCAAATATATAAAAAATGGGCTCAGGCTTGATTGCTTTTCTTAAGTTAGTATTTTCGTTGTATCTCAAAAACCATGTCACTTATAATAACAATAAAAATTCTATTGGAATGTATTTACAAAGTTATTTCATATGATACCCCATTTCATGTCTTTGTAGGACTCTTTTTTGAAAAGCCCTCTTATATCTTAGCAACCCCTTTATTCATCATCATCATTTCAGCCGTATGACGTCCACTGCTGAAAATGGCCTCCCCCACAGACAGAGTGAATTCCTTATCATGTGGGGGGATTTGCCCATACTCACCACGCTGGGCATGCGGGTCGGTGAGCGCAGTTAGAGCTATCGTTGTTGAAATAGGAGACGCTGCTGCCCATCCCCTAGCTTTATTCCATTAGTCGCCTCTTACGACATCCGCGGATAGGTAGATATGGAGGGGCCTATTCTTCAGCCGGGGCCACCACGGCCATTAAAACCGGGCAACCACTTTATTAAAAAATATTAAAAAGGCGTTTATTTCAATAAAATCACTAGGATCACCTTGCCGATTTAACTCATATTGTTAGCCGTAAATTTAGATGTTACAACCTGTTGACTTATCAAATTCCAAGCAGATCAGATTAACGGTTCGTGCGTTATGATCGAACAAATAAACATACAAACATAACGCCGATTTGCCCAATTTGTTTGAGATCTAGATCAAAAAAGCACAGTAACAAGGCAGAACCATGAGAACTTATAGATTCACACAGCATTTTCTCTAAAAGTACGCACTTTACCATCATATAGTGCCATTTTTCATTTAACTGTGTACTTATCATATACAGGGTGGAATTTTGTAATGTAAATTTGTGGAGGGAAAGAGTTCTATGGTTTTCCTTTCATTTAATTTATCAAGTTTTTTAGAGAGATTTCATCCTTATAATTGACCCTAACGACCGATGCAATAAAAGAACAGGGTGTAATTTTTACATATTATTTTCGTTTCGATTCCCAGGTTAGACAAGCGAATTTACGAAAATCTTTGATATATTGTGCCCTAGTACAATCTATCACTCAAAGTAGAACACACCCTGTATATATTGTGCCCTAGTACAATCTATCACTCAAAGTAGAACACGGAGCAATCTGATAACTAAATAAGACAAAGGTATACCTGGTTAATCCTTCTTCTAAATGAGCTTAAAATTACCGTAACGAGGGTTTGATGGCTATCTTTTACAAACAATGTAATGCGAGCTTTAACCGACTTTAAACAAGGGAAAAAATATCAATTCGGTCGTTAATGTATTTTTATACTGAATGATAAAGAGTGAAGAAAAGTGGTAAATATGAATGTGGAAGGATTCGTAGAAGAGGTAAACCAAAGAAAAGATAAACGTGAAAGACGACATGAGTAAGACAGGAGTAATAAAATCTCCTAAAACTGAAACATTTTCTTCACAAATTGTTAAGATTCTAAACAAAATATTTTTTTTTAGAATGTTAAAGAAATAAACACAAAAATATAAGGAAACGGAAACCTTATCGTTTCCTACAAAAACATTCTCCCAATCAACAATACGTTGTGATGGGGCGGACAAATCCGACAAAACATCCCGCACAGCGAAATCTCAAATACAACCGAAAATTCTTTATAAGACACATCAAGAGGACATAAAATAGTATTGAGATACATATAGAGTCTGTGACCCAAACAGGAATAATTCACGATAGCGTTACGCTTACGATGCTATAATAAAAGTCAAATGTTAGACAATTAAATTGGTTACAACTGATATCTTTTAATTTTTGTTTGAATATATGATATTTGCTGCGGCGAACCGGGTGACGCAGTGTTGGAAAAACCGAAGATATTGTGAAAGTTGCGGGAAGTCGGTGGATGGAAAAGGCTCCAGACCGTTTGTTATGGAACTCTTTGGGGGAAGCCTATATCCAGCAGTGGACTTCTACAGGCTGATGATGATGATAATGTTTATTCTGCTTGAACTAAGACGACCCCCGTACCATCAACATTAGTTTAGACGGTGACGTAAGCTGAAAGTCTCAAAGACGTATGGTTCAAATTCGTGCTGACGCGCTCTCTCGTGCTGGGATAAGGGTAGGAAAATGATAGCTGACGCTCGCATTTGAATGACAACTTAGACGTTAATTTATGGCCCTAGTTCTGCGATCTGTCTATATGTATAATTTGTATTCATAATATCCAGGTCAGCCCCGAAGCGGCTGACAGAATCACGAAGTTTCTCGGTTAAGGTTTAACCCTGTACAATGTATGTAACGCCTTAGATTTTAGTATAGGAGATAAACAACTGCATAAAATATGTCCGTATACTATCCTATCCTACTAATTCCTACTAATATTATAAATGCGAAGGAGAAGGATGTTTGGATATTTCAATCACGCCCTTACGACCGAGTGGATTTGGATAAAATTTGGCACAGATATAGATTATTATAGTCTGGAAAAGCATATAGGCGGCTAGTCAAATATATACCTACGCATATTTGGCTACCACTGTTTGTAGTTAATTTGGACGTCCACGCCACTCAAAGTCGTCGAGAATAATTTTCTAATATACTTAGGCGAATCGCGTATATCTTAACGACTAGGATGACACCACGCTTGCACGTGGGCATTTGGGGTTGAATCCTTACCTCGAAACTTTTCCGAAATTGAGCGGTTTCGGCTCCATTTCGGCCGAGTTTCGAGGTAACATTTTTGAGGTTAAGCTTTCAAAGTGTAAACTGTTCACTTTATTTAGTAACAAACTTATGGTGGGGAAGTTGCGGAGTTAGGATTACGTCTGGATTGTTGAAATTAACAAAGGTTTAGGCCGAATACATTCCAGGATTTAGCCTTTTTTGATGACCTTAAAAATGTTTATGTTATGCTTACTGATTCACAGCACACTGGTGTGATTGTCAGTACTGACTTTAGAACCTATGTAACTAAATCTCAAAATAACGCTGCGTCATTTTTTGGTCTTGTTGTCGTGTCAGGTTGAGGTATGGTAGATGGTGATGGTGGACTTTATCAGGCTAAATCATCGGACTAATGAGACTAAAAAGTCTCATCAGTCTGATCATAGGACTAATTTTTTTTTTTTTTTTTTTTATGTTATACGGAGGCAAACAGGCTTACTGCCCACCTGATGGTAAGTGGTTACCGTCGCCTATTGACATCAGCAACACCTGGAGCATTGCTAATGCGTTGCGTGCCGAACCCCTCCCCCCCTAAAGATCTCTGCTCTCTCTAAATTATCGGACTAATGATACTAAGGGCTGATTATGATGATGATTTTTCTGATACTTTGACCCGTACTTTGAGATCGATCTCAAATCTGGAACGCGAGCTTGAGATCAGGCAAAAAAACAATTTTGTATTGGAAAATTATAAAATTGGAAAGCACTCAGGACCTCTGTGATTTTAACGTTGTGTTTCTAATGTATTTTGGATTTCGTTACCAGTATCCACTCCCCGAATTCACCCAATTCACATAAAACATGAATTAACATACATAATTATAGTCATCATAACACATACGAAACAAAATCCGAAAACGTTTTTGTAATTACACGCAAGCTTTCTACGGATGACGTGACGCGATTCTGTGGCAAATGAGTAGGGTGGGGGAGGGTAGGCAGTCACTGTGTCTCTGCTAATCGCCTTTCAATGTAAAACAAGCTCTATCGTGCTGGCTTTTGAGTCAATATTAAAGATAGCGGCCAGCCCTGACGCCAGTCAGTCAGAAGTCAGTGAGTACTCACACTTCACTTTTGGACCGTGAATAGATTACTGGTTTTTAAAGGCGCCATACGTGACACCATACAAAAACTATCTATCTATCTATCTATAAGCACATACTTTTCATGGTCGAAAAGTGAAAAGTGAGAACTCACTTAATTTGCAGACTTTGTATATGTACAATACAATACAAATACAAAATGATTTATGTGGCGTATAAATATAAATTGAATAATTGTAATGATTTTGATATTTACGGTTATTTTTCGTATTTTCTTCTATTTGCATGCTGTTAGAGAAGCTGTGTAGTTCAGGAACAGTGTTTTCATGTAACACAAAAGCCAAGTTTATTAACCTAAATATATTTTTAGTTCAGTTCAACATTGTTCTTCAAACACAAAAAGCCGGTGCGTCAACACCGACGCCGGAACTCGCCAATCAAATTACGATTTGCCGTCCGTCCGGAAAGCATGTTGAAATTATTAATTAAATAGCAACGTGACTTTCGCACATGGCTCTCCCGCAAAATCCGTGGGTCATGTTTGGACAGGGCAGATGGAAAGAGTTCGTTCACTTTCAAAAAAGGCCAGGCCGGCGCCGGCGGTGCTGGCAAAAAAGCAACGGACTTTCCAGGAGAAACCGTGGCGTGTTTATACGATGTGCCATATGACATCTAAAATGTATTTCAAAATCATCCTTATCTCTACTGGATAGAGTCAATTTTGAATTTGACATTTGAGGGCGTACGATATAGTATCTGATACCCACGACACAGAATCATAGTGTGGGGTCAGGACTATGTATGTAACTGTTGGGTTTTTTTATGACTTAATTATGATTAGCTTGTGTCGTAATCGTATCGTAAGCGTAACACAATCATGGATTATTCATGCTCGGGTTACAGAGTGGCCTAGCTTCCTTCACATAGGGCACTGTTCCTAATTTCATCAACCCCTAGTTTTTGCGGTGGCGAACTAAAAGTAGTTCCGCGGCAATTTGTTAATGTCCGCAGCAAACAAGCGTGGTCGCGTTATTACGCGCCGTCATTATTGCTTGTAAGGATTAAACTTCTAAATATAACTGTGAGAAACAGTTTTACTGTACTAGAAAAATATAGGCTTCCCCTTAGAAAATATAGAAATATAGATTCTAATGTCAAAAAGCATAATAATGTTGCGACATTCAGTCCGTCAGTGCGTGTATAAATTTTTATTCTGGCTTCAAAAATATTCAAATACAATCATCATCAGACTGTAGAAGTCCATTGCATGACATAGGCCTCCCCAAAGAGTTCCATGACAAACGACCATGAGCCTTTTCTAACCACCGACTTTCACAGTATCGTCGTCGGACCATCCGGTGGGCCTACCAACTCTGCGTCATCGCCCGGTTCGTGGTCACTATTCGAGAGCCTTTATTCCACAACGGTTATTAATTCTGCGAGCTATATGGCCTGCCTCTTTAAAATATCTTTAAAAAACTCAAAAAATAAAATCGGACACAATACAAAGCACCTAAAATCAGCGGCCGCTCAAATTACAGATAACTGACAAAGTAAAACTGACGTTTGGTTCGCGCCACTTTTCCGGCCGGCTTCAAGCGTGACTTGACAGCACTCCGTTCCAAAATCGAGTTACGATGTCCAATATTGATACAATTGTACCAACAAAACGAACCCAACATAACTACGGGAAGGTTGGTAATTTGATTTCGAGACGATACCTACTACTTTGAGCGCGCGGAGAAAGAATTTTATTGCGGCACGCAATTTGACTGAGAATTTGTCGCCTTCAGGCCTACGCACACCGGGACGGCATGGCAGAGGATTTTGCCACCAGTCAGCGCACACTAGCTGCTTAGATACTGTAGCATTCCGGCCGCCTAGCAAGCCATCCTGCGAGGTGCCGCCGCGGCATTCCGCGTCACGTGAAGTGGGAAGCGGCTTGGGTGCAACTGTGGTGTGCATGCACTGCGTCACCCCGCGTCATGTCACGGCGTCCTTCCCGCCGCGGAATCCCTTATCGCGCTCTGCAATGCCGTGGCAAGCCTTTTGGTGCCGCGGGCTCGATTTCTAAACATTGGAAATTATGTCATATTACTATTAGATAAGTTTGAATGTCATTTAATAATAAAAATAAAAATACTTCACCATGTGAAGTCCCGGTGTGCGTAGGCCTTTATTCATTGTCCAACGAATTTGACATAATATATCTGTCTTTGCGAAACGGAGAAAGAAACACACAGACCTGAGACCCAGACAATGGAAATGTCTCAAGTGATGTACCTACAAGGTTTTGAGTTTTAGTTCAGATAGGGCCATACTTTATTTAAATAATCCAAATAACACCCAACAGTCATATACATAGTCCTGTGGAATCCGAACCCCTTGCGTCGAAGACAGGCACTTGCCTGCTACGCCACCGAGGTCGTCAAATAGCTGTTTATCGTGTTCATTTTGTTTCGACTGTGTTGTAACAATTGTGGTCGTAGAAGGAGTACTTCGAGCTATCGTTGGTAGTTGCAACAACTACCTTCCCATTGTTATTAGTATCCACGAACTGTGAGATGAGCTATTGCGAAGTACATACCAATGGGCAAATCTCTCTTACAGAACCTCTTCCAAAACAGTATCAGTTTAGTAAGCCAATTATTAAAAGTCGTCTCTTTAGTTTAATACTTATTGCTCTATAAAAATAAACTTTTAAAGCGATAAACACCTTGACAATGAACACACGTATTTATCTCAAAAATAAAGGTATTCCTTCACCATTTGTGTGGTGATCGTCATTAAAATTCTTTAATTTTTTACTGTACACTGAAAACATACAGAAATAAAACATAATAATACAGGCATGTACAAAGGCGAGCTTAACCCTACAAAGAGTTTTCTTCCAGCAAACCTTTGAGGCTAGAGAGAGCTTATAAAAGTAGTGGGTACATGTGCATGTACAGTGCATGTACAGTGCACAACAAGGAAATGGGAATTATTCTATTAAAAGCTGTAGCCTTTAATTTTTATATGATCACACCTTACAATCCGTTCTTGTTGAGGAAAAATCTTCGAGACTTGATTGTGGCGTCAGAATAAATAAAATCCGTACAAAATAACCGCATATTTTCGCTGAAATCTGGTCGGTATCCATCCTTGGTCCATTACCATGATTGAGCCACGTTATCGTTTCCAACATACTATATGAACCAACATTTCTTTTATACGAATTGGTTGCGTATACTCTGTTCGGTACATATTGAAAGAAAAAGGAAAATACTCGTAATTGATACCGATTTTTTCAAAAGTCTCAGTGTTTTTCTAAATAGTAATCTAAATAGGAGCACCAACAGTTTACATATAAATACATTTTTGATAGATATATGACGCAATTCCAAGTGATTACAACACTGACAACTACAACCACCTCTAAAGTACCTATGCAAGCGTAGGTACTACATAAATAAATAAATAAATATTCCAGACATATCACACACGGTCAACTGATTCCTAACTAGTCATAGCCTGTACTATGGGTACCAGAGACTTATATACATATTAGATACATATTTAACACCCAGCCACAGAACAAATATCTGTGTTCATCACACAAATGTTTGCCCAGTGCGGGAATCGAACCCGCGAACTCTAGCGCAGAAGGCAGAGCTACTACCAACTGAGCTATGAGGGCAGTCATAATATACTTAATACTAACATAATATAAGGTTGCGGGAAGTCGGTGGATGGAAAAGGCTCAAGACCGTTCGTCATGGAACTCTTTGGGGGAGGCCTATGTTCAGCAGTGGACTTCATCAGACTGATGATGATGATGATAAGAAAACACAAGAATCATTGTTTCAATATGAAACTCTACCAGCTTGCTACCACCCTAACACCTTAACTCTACCACCAAGTAATATCAAGCGGAATTTAAGATTTATTTGTCCGCCATTTTGAATATTCCGCACACGACTGTCAGGCTCTGACGCCAAATTATGGTCACATTGAAACAGCCAAGGTACCTAAAACTGCATCCGATGTGCGAAACGTTTTCGCGAACAGACATGACGAAATAAAAAAGGCTCTTATACCATTTTGTCTACAGACCATAATGTTTTGTGAACCAGGGCAGATTAGTAATTGCCCAGTAAACGTTAAACCTCATCTGTATTCACAGCGAAAAGCTTAAATGATGTGGGTACTGCGTTTTAGGTGCATTTATAAAATGCTGTGTGGAGATAAGCGGCTTGGCTGGATTAGGCGGGGCACAGAGTGGCGTTGTCTTGACGAGTAGTTACTACTCATTTTATGTAGGTACGGAAAAATCACTACCACAAAAAAACCCTGTCTTTAGATAGAGTACAGTCGCTTGCACTAAGACGTAAATATTAAATAATTTTTTAAATGTTGCCACGTCATAATATATGAAGATAGTACACAATTAAAGTTGAAATTAGCACAAGTTGGCTATGTAAATTATTTATGAGATTTGCATACTGTGGCATCATTTAGAAAATTATGAAATGTATACATTTTAGTGAAGGCGACTGTTCTCTATTGTATGCTGATTGATGCCAGATGATTTTCGTTGAAAAGGTGCTTGATTACAAATTATCAAGAAATAATTTTTACTGGACTGATTAAAATTATAATTGAAAAAGCAATTTGTACAAAATGCTTATGAACACGGATTAATTAATTAAATAATAAATAAATAAATATTTTGGACATATTATTTAATTGCTATAAGCTACAGGGGAATTCCAAACACATTTGTTGTAAATTGTCTTTATTTTATTATCATAGCAATCTACGGGTGTACAAAACAGCAAATTTTAGATTACAGAACTTAAGGTCACACTCTTAGTCAAAGTGGCGCTTTCCTCGGCGACAATTTTCATAACAAAATAACGCTATAAAATTATAATAAATTGAGAGAAAAACTAACTAATAACAAACAACCCAAGGTTCCTTCATTTATTCGGCAATTTATGTTAAGCGTTCGTTCCTTGCTACAATTAACTTCAACGAACACAATTAATTTTAATTAGAAACACTTGGGAAAGGAGAAAAAAATACATTTCAACAAAAGTCACCACGTTCCCTACTAAACAACGACGAAGAGAATTTGTTTCAAAACAGATTTAGGAAATCATTTGTTACATTTGCGTTTCCTTGAGTAAACGCTTTCACCAATGCTTTTTTTTTCGTTTATTGTTATTGTAACCTATTGTAACATATCTTTACTTAGGTTTAACAAGATGGGCGACCATTCTCAACAACATCAATGCATAGAAATCAAAGTCAAAAGGCGTTTATTTCAATAAAATCACTAGGATCACTTTTAAACGTCTTAGAAACTAGGTGACCAATTAGGTGGCAACAAACAAGGTTTATTTTATCGCTTGAGGCACTGTTTCGGATTATAAACAAAAATATGTTCCTCACGCTCACGAGTAAGAGTGAAAAATATGTATAATAGCCTATATCCTTTCTTAGAGCTTAGGCTATCTCTATAACAATTCAGATTCATGCAGATCGGTTCAGCCGTTTATCTGTGAAAACGTCTTAGAAAGACAGACAGAGTTGATTTCGTATTTATACTATTAGTTTAATAAACCTTGGGGCACAAAGGTTCTCGAGTGGCGACCACGAACCGGACGACGCAGTGTTGGAAGGCCCCCCCACCCGATGGACCGACGACATTGTTAAGGTTGTGGGAAGTCGGTGGATGGAAAAGGCTCAAGACCGTTCGTCATGGAACTCTTTGGGGGAGGCCTTTGTTCAGCAGTGGACTTCATCAGGCTGATGATGACTATTACTTTGGAGTGGGATGGTGTGGTAGTAACCCAACTGCCAAAACGGAGCAAGCAGGCAACGCATTAGCAATGCTCCAGGTGTAGCAGATGTCAATAGGCGACGGTAACCGCTTACCATTAGGTGGGCCGTAAGCATATTTACCTCCGTAAGCTGTTACTTATTACATTTTTCATTCTGAAACCAATAGTGTACCATTGCCATTATTTCTAGTTTAATTATTCTTTAAGATATTTTTCTTTACTGTGTGGTGTAGTACAATAAAGAGTTTTCTATCTATCTATCTAGTGCTATACTTTGATATTGGAGATATAAGATTTTTTTTTCGCAAATAAACTAAATGCCTACCCATATTGAAAGCCCCACGTTAGGGCGCCAATATAAGGCATGTTCTGAATCACTTCCGGTGTCCAGCAGTAATGGCGATACTATTTCCGCCGTACGTACGCTTCATCCTGACTGACCTGGGCCGTACTCACGCTTAATTGAGTTCTCGAATACCTTGAACATTGAGCTTAACACATTGTCGTTCAAGTTGCTTTCAGTAAATTGATATAGTAGCTCTACAATATAAATTACAAATTTGGACTTAGCACCCATGTTTCTAAGTGTCGTTTTTGAATGTTTTTATTTCATATTACTACGATTTTTAATGTTCGTGAGTCACTTGTCATCGGTGAGTGGTGAAAAGTGAATAGCTACCCGTTTCTGTATGTTATCACGTAAACCACCTCTACGAGAACCGGTAAGCTATTCACTTTTGACCACCACCGGTGACTAGTAACTCACGAACATTTGAAGGAATGTGTTGAAGAAGTTCGCAGTGTTGGAAAGCCCCCACCCGATGGATCGACGACATTGTGAGTGCGGGAAGTCGGTGGAAGGAAAAGGTTCAAACCAATCTTCTTCTTCTTGCCGTGTCATTGATTCTTTTTTGGTCATCTTGTATTAGGTCAGTGACCAGGTTGTGGTATTGCCCTGAATAGGGCTTATGAAGGGTCGAGTGGATAGTTTATAAATCGATACATTAGCCACTCGGGGGAGACGGGCAAGTAAATTAGAAATTCGTTGTTGGTAATACTTTTTTATCATTATGCGTACTTTTTCCAAAGAATCCACTTAAATAATAATACTAGGCTCACGACTTTTATCCCCGAGTATAGTAGACATCCGCTCAGATCTCCATATGCTCAGATCCTTGAAGATCTATAGGGGGTTGTCAGAGGCATGTCCAAAAATTTTGCATATGACCACATTTTGTAGAATATTATTCGTGACAGATTGACATTGTTTAAAATAAAATAATAATAGGCTATAGTTAAACTTACTCTAACACATTTGCATGCTAATGTTAGTAAACATGATTGAATCGAAATATTATTAACATCTACACCTAAATTATATTTATGGCAAGTCACCGCTTTTAAAATACCAACTGGTTTCCTCACGATGTTTTACTTCACCGTTCTAAGCACCTTGGTGCACGAATGGTTCAAACCCACGACCTTCAGGTTGAAAGTCGGGGAACCTCCGCGGTCTGTACGGCCGTTTAACAATTGAAACAAATATTTGAAGACATAATATTACCAGACCGGCCTCTCGTCATTTGTAAGTACCACAATTTTTAGTAGAGTCGAATATGCCCTTATTGTGCTATAAAAGCTAATGGCAACATTTCTGTATCATATTGTTTTTAGGGCTGCGTTTATAGCGCGAGGTTATAACGCGTTATGTGCGATACAATGGCGTTTATAAGAACGAAAACGTCTTTAATGAGCTTCCCGAGTACCTTTCCCTCGACCTTCTATTAGTATTATTATGAACTACGACCCTGAGTTATCGCCACCATTTTCTTCAAAATATTTCTTTTTAAGCTAATAATATAACTTGCTAATTAAAACATAGGGTCATTACCATCACAGGTTGAAATTACCTGCGCCCTTCGGCCATCAAACATAATTACGTTTTAATTTATACACTTTCATACGTAAATTTTTCAGTAGCTTTTGTTTCGAATCCACTGCCGGGTAACGAGGTAATTACAATAACAATGGCGATACCCACCCCGCGATGAATGGGGTAAAAAAAAAACCCGTCATTCCATCGCGAACAACCCCATTGTGTAATTTATTGTGGCAATGTCACTACCGGTAATTATTGTTTCTTTTTTTTTGAACGCTCCCGCTCTTTGTGGAGGATTTTGATTAATTCGTTGCCAGTTGAATTGATTTGAATAGCTCTGACGAAGATCATCATCATCATTGTGTCCAAAAGGAGCCTGTAATAGGCGCACTTTAATTTTGTAGGAGGTAGGGCGCAGCGAGATTTTCTCGTTCTGAATTGGAGCAGCCCGCCTGGGGAGGTACCTCCGCCTTACAGAAGATCGCAGCCAAATAACATTATTTGTTTCAAATAGTGTTGTGTTCCTGCGGTGAGTAAGGTTGCCAGAGCTCTTTAGTGGGGAAGAGGGTTCGGGGTCGGCAACGCGTGCGTGATGCCTCTGGTATTGCAAGCGCTCATAGGCTACGGTAACCGCTTACCATCAGGTGGGCCGTAAGCTTGTTTGCCAACTCTGTTGTATAAAAAAAAAATCCTTATACTACACTTCTTGTCGATTCTTTGATAGACGGTTATAGACTGCATGCTATTAATTTAATTTAATTATGTACCTACCCTATATTATCCCTATATACTCACTCGCGATGTAAATTGTTTTTAAATAAATAAACTGAAACTGATAGGCCCTTTTCAGGGCCACCATACCTCAACCTGGTCACTGACCTACTAAAAGATGCCCAAGAAAAAAACAGTGACACGACAAGCAAGCATCATCATCATCTTCACACACATTATGCGGTCGGCACAACATAATTTCATCATCCACTCCCTATTAGCTGTCGTCTCCACAATCACTTCTTTCTTACTCATTTCATCTTTAATACAGTCCATCCATCTTTTCTTTGGCCTTCCTTTACTCTTATATCCATCCACATTCATACCTCACGCTCTTCTTATCACATGACATTCTTCCCTCCTGAACTTTTTCCGTCACTGGCGCTCCCCACAAACTTCCTCAAATGTAATTCCTTGTTTTTTTAAGGTGTGACACAAATAAAATAGCAAAATAACAAACTATTTTTACTCATTTTCCTCTCTCTGCTCTGTTTTTGCGTCTCACTCTTTTTCTGTCAGCAGTCAGTTTTATAGAAGAATATATTAATTCTTCTCTAATAAATCTTCGCGTCTTTAAGTTTCTTATTCAAACCCCTATTAAAACTGACTAGATATTTTTCTATTGTCGCAGAAGCCGATTATACACTGGACGACTCATTTTGGAATGAAGAAAGCCCAGTTGGTGAGTGATAAATGAATATTTTACAATAGAAATCCCTCAGTAGATATTCATGCTCACCAAAAAAAAACCATCACTAAACAATCATCTTATCATTAATCACTAGTAATTGATCGTTGCTATGCTGATAGCCTTTTATTATTACTATTTTCTAGCGAACAAACGGCACAACTGCTATGTTCCAGACATCGCATAACTTACGGAGTCCAAAACTCTGCCTGACGAAAACTACCTAACCATGCCTCCCATATGGGCCATCTACATTTTTGAAATTCAAATTTCGCAAAACCATAACACCGCTAGCATTATCGCCAGCGAATTGTAAAAACATCTACCGGACGCGGGCCCGTCGTTTATCACAGGCGAAACCGGGAAACGGGCCATAACTGAGCGGGCCAATGCGGGACGTTGTTATGAATTTTTAACCGGCTTTTTATTGTAACAGGTAAGGAGTAAGTATTTTTATTGTAGGTAAGGAGTTGAGGGAGTTTCTTTATAAATTGTTGTGGGCTGCGTGTGGCATTAGGGAAATTGTTTTTTTCTGCTCTCGTTCTGAGAAAATTATTTTAGCAATTTTAAGATCAAGTTATGTCGCTGAAATAAAATGAAAGTAGCACTCGGTTTTTTAATCCTCAAAGGTATTCTGGTAACAGCTACTTGGAAGAATAAAAAAATGGAAACCTAGATGGAGCAGGTTTGTTGATGTGTAGGTCAATGGATTTGGATTTGAGTTCATTTGTGCACTATTGAGGAATGTAAAATTGTATGTTTTACTTCTAAAAATATACTTTTTACAAACGTTTACAAAATGTTCAGTCGAGATGAGATGGTAGGTACCTACTTCAAATAAAACTAAACAAAAACCGACTTCGATATATTTTTTCTATATCTCCAAAGAACTTAGTATCATACAAGGTGTTTCATAATATGTTTACAATCCCGAAAGGGTCTTATTCTACCAACAAAAAGAAAGAATATTAGTGGGAAGAAAATGTATGAATATTCAAAATGATGGAAATGGATTTTTTGCCAACTTTTTCAAATTAGCTATCTTTGGTACTTTTATCATATTTATGAGTAATAATTAAACGTACAAAATTCGAATAAAGATACTACGATCTACCTAAAGCAGCTAAATAACTGAGTTTGAACTGATTTGACCACAAAACTGCTAACGTTTGCATAGAGTTTGCTCAATTAAAATTGCTGACTTTTCAAAAGTCGTAGAACTAACTAATTGCGTGTAGAATAAGCCCATTTCGGGATATACATATATTATGAAAAACCTTTTATAGTCGAGGAACTTCCTAAACTAGACCATTAAGGTTCACCGAATTGATAACCTTAACCTTTTTGAAGTCTGTTTAAAAGAATCTTCCAACAAAGCTTATTTTAATATCTAATTTCGTTCACAACTATTCAAACCACAACTCTGCCCAACAAAGAGAAAACCAATTGCGGTCTTTTTCATACACATAAAAATCTAAAGCGATTTCATACGCAGAATCCTTTGAGGGAACAAAAGTTTGCCTCCGCAAAAGTAGTACATACATATAGGTAGTATATACAAATGTGTAGTGTTTGTACGTGGGGTGCGTTTGATGAAGCTGTGTTTTATTATTTAGTAGGTCTAGCTCACGACCAGACTGGTAAGTTTGAAGGGTTGATTTTTTTAACTTTGCTCAAGAAATAATTAATCGTAAATGATAATTTAATAAGGAACCACGGTCACCGACTTAGATCTCAGAATGAGCAAGTTGAAGTGGCAGTAGGCTGGTTATACAAGGTGATCCATAACATGTATTCCAACCCGAAAGGGGGTTATTCTATAAACGAAAATAAATAATTTTAGTGAAAAAAAATTCAATATTCGAATATTTTTTTTTAAGAACTTTCTCAAATAAGCTGTTTTTGGTATTTTTATCATCTTAAGAACTAATAACTAAACGTACAAGAAGTTAAGAATCAAGATTACTACCGAAAACAGCTGAGTTTGACCTGATTTGACCCCAAAGCAGCTGATTTTCGCATAGAGTTTTTTCAATGAAAAATGACCAATTTCTAAAAGTATTAGAACAAACTTTATTGTCAATTGGGTGTAGTAAGCCCTTTTCGGGATGGCATACATATGATTTGTACAGCTAGTTTTTTCTTTGTGGCAATTTTATGAAAAAAACGAGAGGGGATCACCTCGAGACTATGCCATAGATGACGGTGAAAAAACCATTGAAATCGGACCATTCGCTACGGAGTACGAATTCGGTGGACAAACATGAAAAGAAAACACACGTAGTTACCAAAATGACAAACTCTACTTTTATTACCTCGCCTGTGCGTCATTCAAGCAACAAATCCAAAATGGGAATTTCAAAATACGCACCCAATACGGCCGAACCGTTTGTGTCACCACATCAAAGAGCTTCTATTAACAGTTCTGATTTGAAACTACCCTGAACTCTGAGTCCATTGCATGCAGCCAGCTGCCAACTAGTTTTGTGTGTTCATATCTACAAAAATACATAACTACATGGTATGTGAACATTTTGTTTTAATAAAATAAAAAATATTAGAAAAAAAAACCTTTTTTTATTTTTCAACTCGTGAGTTATTACATTATCAGTATAAATTGAAGTTATATGCAATTAAAGACAAAAAGATAGGAAATATTATGCAGATTCTAGATCATGATCCTAGAGGCCCGATGTTAATATATTGAGATATTTTAGGTAGAACGCAGGTACCTACAAGGTGGCTCCGCCTATTCTCAAGTACCTCGGCACTCAAAGGTACTTATAGTACTTAGGCTCGCGGCACTGTAGGGGATAAGAACACTATTGAATTATTCACTATAGCGTAGGACCTGTCATTAATTTTTACTTTCTAATATTACTTTATGAGCTGACCCACCCGCAACTTCGTCAGCACGTTCAAGTCTCATCTTCATCTTATCGTTTCACAAAAACAAAAACTCAAAATCACTGATTCTTCATCCTGTTCGGTCAGTGACCAGGTTGAGGCATGGTGGCCCTGAAAATGGCCTATGACCGTCGATGACAGAATCTGTGTAGTGAAAGGATTAAAGTGCGCCTTAGAGGCTTCTTTCGTGTTCAAGCATGTTCCTATTTTTTTACTATTTACGGAAGACTAAGGGTGCGAGCCGTACTTGCACTTGATCGCCTTTATATCAAAAAGGATTTCCTACTAAAAACTATTCATTATCCCGTGGAAAAGCCACGGAGACTAAATAAACGCGCACTTGTCACAGATTTGAAAATATTCAAATAAGACCTTTTTTTTTATCAATGGGAATACACAGCTCTCCCCCAGCTTGGGGGGAGCTGGAGGGGTATGTCGGGCTCTCCGCCAGCTACTGATGAGATATCAGCGACCAACGGCATACCGACTAAAAACCCATCGATGTTCCTTCACGCACCTTAGTGCTAATGCATCATCGAACCACTCATCATTCGACGGCTGGCTCGGCACTCGTAAGACCTAGCCAAGTAGCGATTCTTGAAACGACTTGATTTTTAGAATGAAAAGTTATTTGCATCAAAATAAAAGACAGCCTATGTTACACAGGGATAGTGTAGCTTCCTATAAGTGAAATAATTTTTCAAATAGGTTCAATAAGTAGTTCCAGAGAATTGCCTCCTACATACAAACAAACAAACAACCAATTGAGATTTATTGCCTTACCTATCTCGGTTGTCAGATCCTTAAAACACAAGGAAAAGGAGAAAATGTAAAAATCATTCGTATTAATATTTGTACAGTCAGTAGGCGGTTTTTTCCTTCCCTGTATTAATCTTGATCAAATAATAAGACATGAATAGGGAAAATCAGAAATCTCATCACACAGATGCTGACCGCATGAACTGAACCTTGAAATCCAATCTACAATATTATAGTTCAAACGTCGGAATTGAACCGCTCTTCTGAAACCAATCTAACACAAATCATCTGCATGATATCACTTCAAAGACCGTTAAGGCTACTGTTCGTAATTTTTTTATGTAATACGTTGGCAAACAGGCCTACGGCCCTCCTGATGGTAAGTGGTTACCGTCGCACCTGGAGCATTGCTAATTCGATGCCTGCTGAACCCCTCCCCCGCTAAAGAGCTCTGGCTCACTCATCGCAGGAACACAACACTATTTGAAAAAAATAATGCTATTTGGGTGCGATCTTCTGTAAGGCGGAGGTACCTCCCAGGCGGGCTGCTCCAATTTAGAGCGAGAAAAACTCGCTGTGCCCTACCTCCTCCTAAAATGAGTATGAGAGAAATGTGTGAGAGCACTGGTCGAATGGTGGTAGTGACTCAACCTTCCGATCACTTGAATCCCGGTAGGCACCAATAGATTTTCCATGCGGACAATTTTTGTGCGGTATACTAGTGCTCTCAAACGGTGAAGAAAAACATCGTGAGAAAACCGGCTTGTCCTAGAACCTAAAAATTCGAAGACACGTCACATGGGTACTTTAATTTAAAAGGTCCTATTCAGGACCACCATACCTCACTGACCTAACGCAAGATGACCAAGAAAGAATCAGTGACATGTCAAGCATCATTATAAACGAGAGGTTAATATAATTATCGGTTATGAAGGCAGAAAATGTAACTGTCGAGTGTATAGTGTTGGCGTTTAACTATAGTTGTAATGTGGCCCAGTGTTTCTTTCGATAAGTGAGTTTGAATCCCGGAAGTGCACGAGTTGATTTCGATAAGTCCGATTCGAAAAAAATATGTGCGCATCTACTCATGCTTAAAACGGTAAAAAACGCAATGCTAAGTGGAACTAATACTTTCAGGGCATTCTTGCTTTGAGACATATTTATTATTGTAGTTAATGTATGATTTAATCATATCCAGTCCACTCCATCCAAAGGTTGTCTGGTAGAGATCGCTACTTCAGCGATAAGGCTGCCCATTGTTCATCACATAGTTTAGTTTTTATTGTTTTTTTGTTAATGTTTGTACTTTTTATGATGTGCAATAAAGCATTTTCTATCTATCTATCTATCTATGATGATCCTTAACATTACCCTGGTTAAATAACAGATAAAGGATTTAAAAATCTATCAAATCAATTGCGCCCTCATCCAGGGACTGAATAACTGGAATTTAAAGGTACCTTTAAATAACGATATGACGTCATACCGATAAATTCCGGTTACCCGAATATTTCTCCACCGATAAATATAACGGTACCGGAAAATCTGGCTTCGCAGTTCATTTCGGTTTATTTCGCTACCGGTACCTATAACCGAAATAAATAAAGGTTTTCTTTAATGAAATGCCGCCACCCCACCGCGGCGCGACTGTAATGCCCTACCGGTATAGCATAATGGTACCGAAATGTGTTAACGGTACCAGTACCTATAACCTCTACTGCTTTCAGTCCCTGCCCTCATCCCTCAAGCAGGGGTGCTTCATATTGCCATGAGATCGATTAGTCGAGGAGTCACGTGCGCGAGCATGTATGAATGTTTGAATTTACATGTCGAATGCATTGACATGGAAATACGAGTAAAAGATGCTTGGAGCGCCGTGGCACCGACGCCGACGCTTGTGTTGAGGAACGTGATGTTTAGATTATGTCACATTGTGTTGCGTTAATCGATTAATGTCCTGTCTAGAACTAGCTGTACCGCGGTTTCACTCGCTTGGAGTTACAGTAAAGAGAAAGGTGGTATACGCCTTTAACTATTATTAGTAGGAGGTAGGGCACAGCGAGATATTCTCGTTCTGAATTGGAGCAGCCAACCAGGGGAGGTACCTCCGCCTTATAGAAGATCGCAGCCAAATTACATTATTTGTTTCAAATAGTGTTGTGTTCCTGCGGTGAGTAAGGTTGCCAGTGCTCTTTGGGGGTGGGGGGGTTCGGGGTCGGCGACGCGTGCGTGATGCCTCTGGTATTGCAATCGCTGATAGGCTGCGGTAACCGCTTACCAACGGGTGGGCCGCATGCTTGTTTGCAACCTCAGTTATATAAAAAAAAAAAAAAAACTATTGTTCTAACTCAAGTTCTAACTAATTTCACATCTATATTTTATAAATACTGACATCCATGCCAAAATGTTTGGGCCAGAGTAGTTTCAGACCACAATATTAATTGTTGCAATACATTAAAGTATTTAGAATAGGTCATACCTTAGTTAGGATATAAAAGAAGTATTTAATTCGCTAAGAGATAAAGAGATAATCCTAAATATACTAAAATAATCTAAATAACTATTTAACTAACGACTAAGTACTAATAAAAATGCGACTGGTTTTTTTACGAGTAGGTGTCATAAAAAATCCAGTCGATCCCTGTCGCCACCAGATGGTAGCGTGCCCAAAATACTGGCGGCATTGCCACGTTGTATGGCAATGCTTATTCGCTGACCGAAGTAAAAGCCAGCATTTTGGTCACGCGTATACTCTAAAAGTCTCCCCGCCAGGTGTATACATTAAATAGCTTGTAATCTACTAATTTGAAAACTATTGCTTATGTCCAGCTAATGTATTTGTAATACATTATTTGTAATTATTTTAATGATAATTTTCACTAAAACGGGATATTTAACATGATTTGTGAGTTATTCCCCGATATTTCGGCACAGTTTCATGCGCTATGATCACGGGTAAATATCCCGTTTTCAATGAAAATTATGTTTATAACCATCATAGTTTCAAAGGTTTTTATAATTTATTTATCTATCTACAGTAAATTTATTGATTCGACACATAACTCATATACAGACAAGAGAAAGTGTATTTTATTGTCTCTAATCGAACAAATATGAATTGGTACAACTGTTTTTAAAACGCAATTCTCAAACAGCTTCTCGAATAAAAACAAGTCAAACATGAATTATAAATTCGTACGCAATAACAAAATGCTATTTCGGCGTCTCTAACCACCAGACTCAGAGCGCCTGAACGTCGTAAAGGGTTCACCACGCATGCTTGCATATCACGCCCCTTGATTGTCACGCACCGGTGGCTGCCACTGTGCTACCCTATGTACAGTGCAATGTACATTATACAATCTTTAGAGCACGTATGTACAACATGCACTAAAATGAATGTAATATATATCATAATTTTAAAAATGATGCAACAATACCGTTTAGATGGTGGAACACAGTAAAGTTAAGCATCGGTGGAGTGGTGGGGCAAAACCCCCGCCTTCGTCATTAAATCCCGTGCACTGATGGATTTACCATTAGCAAAATTTATATATATATATAAATATATGTTTATATGCGCTACTAGTTCCTAGGTGGCAAAAGGCCTGAAAATTCTAAGGCATGTGACGTGTGTACGAAAGGTGACTGTAAGAGGCGCATTTTTATCCTTTCACCAACGGTAATTGACCCTTTTCAGGGCCACCATACTTTCACCTTGCTGCAGGATGATCAAAAAGGAACCAGTCGATAAACGCAGCTCCGGCATCGCCTCGCTCGAACAAATGTCATCTACTTACAGTTCCCGAGGCGAGGCGATGCGTTACGATGCTGAATAGTATTGCGGTTTGAAGTTACATACAAATCATTCTAAACCGACGCGATGCTGATTTGGTGCTGGGCTAAATGTACCCCGTAATCAGAAGGTCGGTCACACATCGGTTTTTAAAAGCTGCTAATCTTTAGCGCTGGTAAATAAGCTTCGCTGTGACTCTCTGCTAGTGATAGCCACTAGGAGCGAGATAAATAGCTGCCAGTGGGATTGACCATGTTCAATCCTGCAGCGATTTCTTCCCGCAGCTAGCTCTCACTACTTAAAAAAAGCTGCGTGTTTTTCTTTTATACGTCTAAGGTGGCATACAAGCATCCGGCCTACCAGTTGGTAAGCGGTTACCGTAGCCTATGAGCGATTGCCATACCAGAGGCATCACGCACGCGTTGCTGACCCCGAACCCCCCCATCCCTAAAGAGCTCGGGCAACCTCACTCACCGCAGGAACACAACACTATTTGAAACAAATAATGTTATCTGGCTGCGATCTTCTGTAAAGCGGAGGTACCGCCCCAGATGGGCTGCTCCAATTTAGAACGAGAAAATCTCGCTGTGCCGTACCTCCTCCAACTGTAGACTGTAGTGTGACTGTAGACTTAGTTTGCAGCCTTTTATGGACGTGAGCGTTTTATGGACTTTATAGCTTTAAAAATTTACATGACCGACAACGCTTAGGTGACTTAACTGGTCACAAAAAATGAGGTGATGAGCTCAGCACTCTTTAAATCCAATTTCTTGAGATTGACTCGTAAAATTATTCAACAACAATAAATATACAGAAATCACAGAAACTGCGCTCAGTTATCCATCCCATATAATATCAATCAATTCTTGATTACACAAAAGATCCCCTAACCTACTTTTATGACCTACGCATCGGTTCACAAAATGGATTAGAGTGGAGTTCTATTTACAGAAAATAAATATTTTCTTGTTATCCTCAACATCATTTACTTACATACCGACTCATCATAAATTGTAATGAGAGGCTGTCATGTCACGCGGTAAATACACAACAATTTATTCAGCAAGCTTTCATTGACTCATCACGATACTGTAATCTAATACAGACGTTATGCCGCTGCGATAGAGTTGTTTATCGCGCACGCGGAGCTGTATTAGCATCTCAATAGCTTAGGGGAGAGCTCACGAAATCAATAAATCCGAACGCCCTGCGTGATTTAGGTGCTACGCCTGTGCTACGAGAAGTACTACGCCGTAGACCTGCTACGAGCTCATTTTGTTCCACCACTAATGTTAGTAATTTATTAACAGTTTGAAGTTATATGCGTATTAATTAAATCTGGTTACAATTTGAAGCCTTATTGCGTTGTAATAACTACTATTATCGTCTAAATATTGATGAAGCACTTTAAATTGTCCATACTAATGTATTGGTGTAGTCGCATCATCAAATTGGTTTTACTTGATCCGATTTGCATACGAGAGAAACGCATAAATTTGCGATTTAGTTCAACAATTCATAGTTAAACTAAAACAGACATAAACATTAATATAATTATTACGCACATCTCGGCTACATCACGATCTTCGTAACGGAAGCCGCTTTTTAGGAGCCTGGCCTTTACTAGAAACTTTCTCGAAAGTCTAGAAAAAGCAATTACTGGTGAGTCAAACACACGCCCTCCATCCAAATCTCAGCTCCGCAAAATACACATTTTGTTCTAAAAAGAGTTTTGTAATATACGTGTTGACTCCAAAACTTGGAACTTTTCAATTTTTGCGCGAGTTTAATGAGGTCAAAGAGTTAAGTCGTTTTGTGTAAGTTTAGTATTGTGAAGCGTACACTCGAGCCGAGAAATGATGGATTACTGAAAACGTCTCAATATATAAAAGACTTTAGAAATGACTATCTGAAGTTATTCTATACGAGTGATTGAAATTACTCTATTCATGGCAATCTCTATTCAATATGAAAAGTCAAAAGGCGTTTACCTATAATTTTCATACGTTTTTCACCAATGGACGGAGTTATTCATTAGAAAGATTTAGATAAATAATAATAATAAATATTCCATACATATCACACACGGTCAACTGATCCCAAACTAGGCATAGCCTGTACTATGGGTACCAGAGACTGATATACATAATAGATATATATTTAACACCCAGACACAGAACAAACATCTGTGTTAGTCACAAATGTTTGTCCAGTGCGGGAATCGAACCCGCGACCTCTAGCGCAGAAGGCATAGTTACTACCAACTGAGCTATGAGGCCAGATGTAGATTCATTAGGGTTTTGTGTAAATTAGTTGAAATGTGAAGGTGATTGTTGATGATGTCGGAATAAAACATGCCGACTGGGATTTAATAGCGTATATACACTGCTACCCGTGCGAAGCCGGGGCAAGTCGCTAGTAATTAAAATACTTTAATGTAACATTCTGAAACTTGATCGTTGACTCTCGGCCTCATACACAAGCTCAAAGTAGTGCAAAGGGCTATGGGGAGAGCTACGCTCGAAGTTTCACTGCGTAATAAGATCCGAAATAAGTAAATCCGTAGAAGAACCAAGATCACCGACTTAGTTCTCACAATAAGCAAATTGAAGTGGCAGTGGGCAGGCCATATAGCATGCAGAACCGCCAACTGTTGGGGAGTAAATGTTCTCGAATCGTTGCTACGAACCGGGCGACGCAGTGTTGGAAGGCCCCCCCGATGGACTGACGACATTGTGAAAGTTGCGGGAATTCGGTGGATGGAAAAGGCTCAAGACCGTTCGTCGTGGAGCTCTTTGGGGGAGGCCTATATTTATAGGCTGAAGATGATAATAATAAGAATGCAAAATTAGGTCACTGTTTATTGTCTAACGTATTGATCTTTTGCGAAACAAAAACACCAAAAGTGAGTTTAAAGCTACTTCCGCAACTGTTTTCTTTCACATAATTATAAACTTGAAACCTCATTAAACTCGAATAAACCTCACACCAGCAATTCAACTAAACACAGGGCAAGTCGCATAGCTTCAGTTTGAGCCGCGACTTGAACTTTTGTTAGGTCGTTTTTAACTTGTCACTCACAGAGGTTTTTGGGGCAGAAAATGCTCAATTATTTACGGGTGCTAAATGTTTGAAATAAGTTATTAGTAGATAATTCGACGACTTAGGTGGCGTAGCAGGCAAGTGCCCGTCTGAGAGGCAAGGGATTCGATTCCTGCTGCGGGGAAAATATTTGCATAATCTACAAATATTTATGCAAATATGAGTCTCGTAGTTTCTGATACCCACGACACAGGGAATCCTAGTGCTAAGTCAGGACTACGTATGTTTCGTGTGACTGTTGGGTTCTATTTGTTTATTTATCTTTCCATTAATAAATATTCATTACATTACAAAAAAAAAAGAGTAGAGGTAGGCCAAAGAAAAGATGGATGTAAAATGATGATCTCTGTGTGAAAGTGGATATGAGAAAGGAGTGAGTGCTGAGATGAAGACTGACAGAGAAGAATACATGTTGTGCCGACCCGACATGATATGGGATAAGGGCAGGAATGTTACATAAAAAAATATTGGCACAAACTGCAACCGTCCTATTAGGCAGCGGAAATTGCATGGACGCATCTGTCATAGAAATACATTAGCGTCATTTTGTAACTGCGAGGCGCATCCACAACAGTATCGGGTTTCATGCGTGTGTGCCTCTGTTGTGCCCCACTGCGTAGGGCTGGTACTCCTCGATTTTGTACTTCACTAGTGGTTGCTTGTGGTTTTACTCGTTTTATTTATCGGGGCTAATTTTAGGGAGCAATTTCAGTAGCGAAAGGGATAATGCAGATTTTTCAACATATGCGATACGGAATATAGGGTCTTCTTTTATTTCCTTATCTTAGAATATATGGGTGGGAAATGGGCTTATTGGTTGGGTTATAGACTGCACAAGATCTGTCGTTCTGGGAATGTTGGTACGGAGGAGGCCTATCTTGCAGTGGACGTCCTATGCCTGTAATCATGATGATGATCAGACGTGGCGATTAAACGATTTCTCTCGGTAATTGTAAACAGTTAGCCCCGCCTTTTGGCGTTTACAACACCAACATTACATCATTGTAATGAAATACAGTCTTTACTTGTTCGGGAGCTAATTAATGAATTCATTTAGGTAACTACTTGTCCAATATATTATGTTGTTATTTTTTTGTATTTGTTTGAATTTCCTTTCTGAAACATTTGGTTCTTACTCAATATTTTTAACCTTGGATGACCTTCAATGAGCAGTTATACTCAGTAATCTAGTTATTATTAGTGAAACAGCAGATGGTAGAATACCGTGCCGGCTTAGTGATCCACAGCCCTGTTCTGCTCATTCCTCTATGGCTAAATGCAGCACATGCATTATGCACGCGTCATCTGCGCGCTGCTTCGAGCGAGCAAGGTATAGCTGGTGTTGAAGCGTAGCGATTTTATAACCTTAAGGTCAATTGTGATTTTGTGTATGTATGTATGAATAAAGATCCAGCTGCTTAGCTAAAACAATTGATCGAATGTTTTACGAAAGAACTGAACCATAGTTGAAACTGAATAGAACTTTAAACGTTCGTAAGTGTTGCATTCACTTTAAAATCAAGAAAAGCAGAAATCACAACACTGCTTCTCAAAACTCAAATTATTAGGTAGTATAGACTAGGTTAGGTAGTAGAGGCCGTGGTGGCCCCGGCTAAAGAATCTCTATCCACGGATGTCGTAAGAGGCGACTAAGAGAAAAAAGCTAGGGGATGGGCAGCAGCGTCCCTCATTTTAAAAACGATATCTCTAACTGCGCTCGCCAACCCGCATGCCCAGCGTGGTGAGTATGGGCAAACCCCCCCCCCCCCCCCCCCTCATGATAAGGAATTTGCTCTGTCTGTGGGGGAGGCCATGTTCAGCAGTGAACGTCGTACGGCTGAAATGATGATAGGCTAGGTTAGGCTTTTGATTTAACAGGAGAGACGAGTACCGTAATATTTTGTTCGACGCCAATTCTTATGGAAATTATATCATTCTGGTGGATAATTTATGAAATTCCGAAGCATAACTTAACACTCTACTGATAATATGAACGAGTAAACAATCATGCTTATCCTTTTTACCTCCTCTCTAACTTTCTTTTTTCTGTGTTTTGTTGATGTTTGTGTTCGTGATAGTTTAAATAAGTAACAATTGGGTGGTCTAATCGCTCAGTGATAAAGCCATTTCTAATGAAGTAGTAACTAAACGTAGTTTCAACAAATAAAAAAAAAAACTACAATTACATAATTATGTTTAAGAAAATATTAAATTTTAGCTAAAGTATGCGTTACAGTTTTCTCACAATGAGTTAGAAGGCATTATTTTATGGGGTGGTGGTATCTCTATTCGGTTCCAAGCATCTAAATGCAGTGGCATGCATAATGCACCTGTCATCTACGTACCGCCTGGGGCGAAGAATGTGTGGGCGTAGTAGTGGCGGGGATGATGGTAGCGGAGTGGGTTTGTGCGTCCTATACTTAGAAGCATCCTGTACTTTTAGAGGCCTATAATATTCATTGTATAACAAAGAAAGGGAAATTATTTTTTTTATTTATTACTAGAATCAAGTAATTTATACAACTAGATGTTGCCCGTGACTTCTTTCTCGTGGAAAAATATTTGATTTACGTTTTGAACCGTGCACTTTAAGCCTATGCTATTCTCTGACCCCTAAACTACCACTAAACAAAAAATCTAGCGATCCCTTGCTCTGTGAAAAACTAATACAAATCTATCCCACGGGGACCGTACATTTTTCCGGGATAAAAAATAGCCATTCTAGACTATTATCTATTTCTTTGTCAAATTTAATCGACCTTTGTCACTGACAAATATAAAAATGCGTTTTTGTTTAAAATCAGTTTTATAATAATCAGTTTTACCAGAGTTCGTTGATGACTTTTTATCCAAAAAGTAAGGGTACGCAACTGATTTTATCAGTTCAGCACCCTTTTAAAACCATAAGCTTCACATACACTTATATTAAGGCTCGTACTTAGTTCTAATCATCTTGAGAAGAATTTTGAGGAGCAAAAAAGTAATCAATGACATTGCTATCGAAACTATGACTAAATGAATCAGGGTGAGGCGAGTGAAAAGATACACTAAAAATACGGGTACATAGCACGCACAATGATTTGTAGCTAGTATTTCGTGTTCGTGTTTCAACCAATCTCGCCATTTTATGAGCGGTTAGCACATTATTACTCACTCGCAACGTCGTGAACGCGTCGAGCAGTTACCGCCTGTATACAAATTATGGGACAACTGTTTATATCAGATTTAATTAGGAACTCGATAAACCATTTAATTACCATTTATACAAGGTGATTAGGTATATGCTTTCGAGGAGGCAAGGAGGCGAGAACTAGACCTTAAGCGAGACCAACTAAAAGCAAGGCCGCCCTCCAAAATACACTACAATTATGTGAACGGTACCCTGACGTGCGCAACCTGTGACCGCACGTTCACGGCAAAAATTGGGTACGCCAGTCACTTAAGGGCTAAACATCAAGGCCCCTAAACTTGATAGAGTCCAAAGTTTAAGTCACTGTAGCCGAAAACGGCTAGGTGATTATATATACAAGGTGATTCATATTATGAATGATATCCCGAAAGGAGCATATTCTACATCCAATTGGCAATAAAGTTTGTTCTACGACTTCGACATTTTTAATTGAAAAAACACTATCTAAAAATCTTATATAATGTAGATAATAATTTATGGTAAAAATCTGCTATTTTGGGGTCAAATCGGTTCAAACTCAATGAATCTGCTGTTAAAGGTTATATATTAGTTATACAGATCATAAAAATACCAAAAGCTGGTCATTTGAAAAAGTTTAGGATTTTTTTTATAAATAATTTGCTATATGTTGATGTTTTTCTTTCGTTAAAGTTCTTTCTTTTTGTTGATGTAATAACCCCCTTTCGGGATGGTTCACATGTTCTGAATCACCTTGTATTTACAAGGTGTGAAAAACAAAAGTTATGTATCGAGAGAACACCTTACAAATGTACAACTGGTCTAATAATGGATGTTTATAAGTATGAAAAACACATCATTAAACACAAGGTCAGTGGTTCACTTAGCAAATCATCATCAAATTGGCCTTAAAAATCTATATATACTTTATTTTTATTGATTGACCTTGACCTATTTACGTGTAAAATGATCTTGAAAAATGAGTTTCTACAACTTAGACTTTTCAGTGTTCTTTTTCAGTGTTATTGACTTCTTTCGTTATTCAATGTTCACATTTGTACTCAAATCAACTTTGAGGGGTCAAATCAGTTCAAACTCAACTATTAAGCCGTTTTAAGTAGAAATCTTGATGCTTAACTTCGCGTACATTTAAAAATTTGTTATAAAAGATGATATAAAAGAGTAATTTGAAGAAAATCGTGAAAAAAATGTTGCAATCGTTGATATTTTTTCGCTAATTTTATTTATTTTGCTGATAGAAATAAACCCCTTCGGGATCATCATCATCATCATCAGCCTGATGAAGTCCACTGCTGGACATAGGCCTCCCCCAAAGAGTGCCACGACGAACGGTCTTCAGCCTGCTCCATCCACCGACTTCCCGCAACCTTTAGGATAGTAACATATGATGAATCATCTTGTATATAACGCACTCTCTGCTATCATTAACTTTATTAGTAAGCTATGTGTTATTGATGCAAAATTTTAAGCTATTTCAGACGAGTTAACGGTTATAAATTATCTGTTTGATGTACATAGCAGTTGCTACACACAAATTATAATTGCTAAGTAAATACGACGCAGCAATTAACACGTTACACGCTTACATACCTCTGCATACAAGACCGCTCCAGTTATTTCATACGAGTGCAGTGACGTCATTATTGCAGTGAGCTCACGCGTTACAAAGGTACTCAGACGAATATCATAACTGTACCTATACATTTTTTTGACTAAATAACTATAGAAAATTTGTTTAAAAAGGAGTTATCCCCAGCACACGGAGAACCAAAGTCAAAAGGCTTTTATTTCAATAAAATCACTAGGTTCACATTGAAACGTCTTAAAAACTAGATCACCAGTGGAGATCCTTGAAGATGTCTGATGGGATAGTTAGAGGCACGTCCAAAAAAATTGGCACATGTCCGCGATTTGCAAAGTGAGTAGGTATTCCATCGATAACGCGGTAACCCCGAAACTAATTTCGAACTTTTTTTTTAAATAAGTTTTCTGGTCCATGGGCCCCTCTGTCCAAAGGTTTCTACACCAAGCGGCGTAAAAATGTAGTCACTGGAGAGGACTGAATAGTTAGCCTTATAATTATGTATTTAGATATCTCATTTCATTTATCACCTATATTACCCTGACTTTATACGCAAACTCATCATAAACCATTCAACAAACGTGACTGTCATTAAATAACATGCACTTTAATGCGAGCAGCGTGCAAAACAAGCCAAAACCGACTTAATTAACTTAAGCAGATGGCTAAAATATATACATCTATCTTTGCGTTTTCGGGGAACCGCGACCAGCTTACCCAGACCTGCTAAAAGCAACCGCTGTTTTCCGACTGTTCAACATTCTTGTTCTTTTAGAAGATTATGAGAGTTCAGGTGTAATTGGCTGTGGCAGTTCTAGGTAAAGTTGAAACTTAACTTGAATGGGTTTTGTTGGTAGCTTTTGATGTATTGCTTAATTAATGACAGGTATGTAGATTTCAAACCCACTGTGTCACTGTGGGTATGGGGTGTTTGATGTTGTCTATTTCCATGACGAATAACGTAGATGTAATTATTTCGTATTTCTACTTAAATGAAACGGAACTGATTCAATTTTGTTTTGTAAAGGATATTAAGTTAATTATCCTACTTCCTACTGATATTATGAATGCGAAAGATTAAGAGGATGTTTGGATGTTTCGATGTTTGTGGTTCAATCACGCCCTAACGGCCGAACAGATTTGGATGATAGTCCAGAAGATAGATTATAGTCTGGAATAGCATGTATTATGAGAAAAATTTGCCAGTGGCCGTGGTGGCCCCGGCTGAAGAATAGGCCCCTCCATATCTACCTTTCCGCGGATGTCGTAAGAGGCTACTAAGGGGAAAAAGCTAGGGGCTGGGCAGCAGCGTCCCTCATTTTTTAACAACGATAGCTCTAACTGCGCTCGCCAACTCGCATGCGCAGCGTGGTGAGTATGGGCAAATCCCCCCACATGATAAATAAAAAAATAAAAAATAAAAAAAACATTTATTGCCTTTACAAAGAAAAAAAATATTAGAAAAAGAGCAGTATACACATAAAAATAATAATAGAAAGGCAAAGGGAGTAAATTCAGCATTTGCTGCATGCATTGCATGCAGCGCTGTTTTTCAATTTACCCCCCTCGAATAGATGGTCACCGAGGGATTAGGTGCAAGCGGGTTACATAAATTCTTAGGTAGTAGCAGACAAAAAAAGTTGTAATCAGATTTTAGACAAAACAAAATAATAAAAATAAAACAAACAGAAAAACACAAGAACATAGACATAGGCGTGATACATAGGCACATGTGTGTATGTCACGGGGTGTGAGTGTGGCTTCTCCTTCAGATCTTCAGACTCTCAAGAGTCTGGATAAGGAATTTGCTCTGTCTGTGGGGGAGGCCATGTTCAGCAGTGGACGTCGTACGGCTGAAATGATGATGATGATGATGAGAAAAATTTGAAAATAGTGTAAGTAGCAATTTCCTCCGACACTTAACCGCTTATAACTACAAATTGTAGGCCTAAAAGTTCCCGAAAAGGGGTTACTGAAATTTCAATAACGCGTTAAGTTACACCAATGTCATAATTGAAACTAATTCCCTGCTTCAATTTGTTGAGTATAGAAGTAATTTCTAGTCCACCCTGTTCTACCCCTTTTTTAACCCACTTTTACCCTTTTTACCCCCTTCGGCTCTCTTATGTTATCGTCTAGTATCACAAAAGTTCGACAGGCCTCATAGCTCAGTTGGTAGTAACTCTGCCTTCTGCGCTAGAGGTCGTGGGTTCAATTCCCGCACTGGACAAACATTTGTGATGAATACAGATGTTTGTTCTGTGTCTGGGTGTTAAATATATATATCTATTATGTATATCAGTCCCTGGTACCCATAGCACAGGCTATGCCTAGTTTGGGATCAGTTGACCGTGTGATAGGTCCGGAATATTTATTATTATTATTATTTATTATTAAAAAAGATTTTGCTACCTGAGAACAAACTTAAATTAAATAAAGCATACATACTTTGTTTTGAGATTTCACACTTGTTGGTGCCGTATAACGTGTTGTATTTCAAAGGTAAGGACTACATATTGAAACACTTAAAGAGGTACTTACCTACTAAAGCGACCTCGGTGGCTGGCGAATGCCTGGCTGAGAGAGGTGCGTGTTCGATTCGCGCTGCATTACCTTTTGCCATGATGAAATAATTGTTCCGGGTCTGGGTGTTGTTGTACCATATGACAGTAGGTATTTGTTTTTTTTTATTCAGAAAATTTCAAAGAAAACGATACCGATTCTCGATTCACTTAACAACAACAACACTAAATAAAAAAGAATCAAGGACGGCAATTGTGATGAAAATAATCTCAGGCGAGTGAATAAATGCACTTAAAATACGGGAGTTAATTGTAATAGCAGTCTTTGGACAATACTACGTGATTAATAGATGTGGTGTAGTTATTTAAGTTTAATATTATATGTATGTTAGTCTGTAAGGTATTTACTGGCCTCATAGCTCAGTTGGTAGTAACTCTGCCTTCTGCGCTAGAGGTAGCGGGTTCGATTCCCGCACTGGACAAACATTTGTGACTAACACAGATGTTTGTTCTGTGTCTGGGTGTTAAATATATATCTATTAAGTATATCAGTCTCTGGTACCCATAGTACAGGCTATGCCTAGTTTGGGATCAGTTGACCGTGTGTGATATGTCCGAAATATTTTTATTTATTTATTAATATGGGCCATGGCATGTTACACATTTTTGTGTAATGTGTCAAGTAGCCTGAAATAAAGATATTATTATTATTATAATAAGCATACTATCTCGAAAGGCTCTTATTCCTTCAACAAAAAGAAAGAGTATTATTGAAAAGCACTATTGAAATTTTCATAATTTCTTACTGATATTTATCGCGACTTTTTCAAATAATCTGTTTGTGTTTTTTTTTTGGTATATTATAACAATTATAGTATTCCCTAAGTATAGTCGTTCATGTAAGTGTTGGTTGAGATCAGTTATCTACTATTACTTGCAACATAAAATATCAAAAAATAGTGACGAAGCTTTTCATTAAAATAAATGTTACAATGCAAACATTTAAATTGCCGCGTTAAACGCTCGCTAATTGCTTACGTAATAGTAAAAGTTTCACCGTTTCGGGTGTAGCCCAAACGAATTCGGTAAACAGAACCCTTTTGCATTAGAGCCCAAACTAATCATTAAGTTTGGTCCCTAATTTTAAACAAACTGTAGCTTTAAGAACAACCGAGAATGTAATCAAAGTTACACAGGAATATTTGTGTTCTGAACTGGGTTAAGTAAGAAAAATATATAAGTTAAGCGAAGAAAGGTCTTATTACATTTCATTTAATCATGCTCCATGTACATAGTCAGCTTAGATGATATTTAAATAATAAATAAATAATAAAATAAATATTCCGGACATATCACACACGGTCAACTGATCCCAAACTTGGCATAGCCTGTACTATGGGTACCAGAGACTGATATACATAATAGATATATATTTAACACCCAGACACAGAACAAACATCTGTGTTAGTCACAAATGTTTGTCCAGTGCGGGAATCGAACCCGCGACCTCAAGCGCAGAAGGCAGAGTTACTACCAAATGAGCTATGAGGCCAGTCGAGTGAGTATTTTTAAGCTTAAAGTAGGTATGTACATAGACTCTGTGAGGGCGATCTTGAAGTCATATTTTACAAAAAAATAAGCTCCTCGGCGGCGTAGCGGGCGAGTCTGAGACGCAAGGTTCGATTCCCGCTGCGTTAGATATTTGTTGATCACAGAAAAATTGTTCCGGGTCTGGGTCTTGTGGTATCGTGGGTACTATAAACTATGAGTACGAATGGTTTCTAATACCAACGACTGTGTGGTTTGGTGTTATTATTATTATCTATTCTTGATGAACTTTTTTTTTCTATACTCACATCACGCTGTAGTGCCTGGCACATTATTTGATAATCGAGTTGTTAACCTCCTTCTTATTTTGGCGTCGGTTAATAGGTGACAAACTAGACAGAAACATCGAGCAGGAGTTACAAGTAGGAACTACGAGTATGTACCTGAACATTGATCCGACTTTTGATTTCCAATATCAACTAGGAGCTATAAATTAGCAGTGTTCATAAGTAATGATTAATAGCTGGTACGCGCAAACTGCGCCAACTCACAAACTTTGCTGTTTGATAATTACCAAACGCGTCGTCGGTATTAGTTTTGGAGTAGTCGATATTGTTAATGTTGCTTGGTATTGCTTTTGGGATTATCCACGAAATTTTAGGGACTTTTTTATTACTGTTTTCTTACCGTCGCCAATTATATCAGGGGGATCTCTTTGTTCTCTAACAAAGAGATCCCCCTTATATAATTGGCCTCAACCTCTCTAGGTTGTCATCTATTATTTAGAAAGTGATGTACTATATTGACAAAATCACTCGTACTAACTTGAAATATAGAGTTAGGTTACCAAAAGCATAAAAGATGATTCTTTATATGAATTCTATCCCAAAATGTGCTTATTTTGAACCAGGTGGTCAACAACGTTCTATGACTCTTAAATTCGAAATTTTTCATTGAAAAATACTTTGAAACTACTGCTGTTTTGGGTTCCAACTTTCAAATTGAATGATTCAGCTGTTTTAGATAGCGAGAGATGTCGAACTTCTTGAACTTTTAATTGGTTATTAGGATGACGAAAAACAGCTTATTTGAAACAGTTTGCGAAAAAATAACAATTTTTACGCTAATGTTACGGAACGAAACACGTTGTTAACACAAAAACTATATGAGAATTAATCATTTTCATATACAATTTAGAACATTCGTAAAAAAATAAACCGCAGCCTGTTGTATTTGCTGATTTTCGTTCCGTATTTTCGTTAAAACATTTTAATCCGAACAGAGCGCTTACACAAATATACCACCATGTTTAATCCAAACAAAGGCACGAGCGACATAATCTCAAAAATGAAATGTTCAAAAAGATATAATACCAAAAAACGTAGGCACAATAACAAGTCATCAAAAAACGCGAGTTTGAAAGGCGCTACCAGCAATCAGGGCGTGAGTAACCCTGGGATCGCAATTCGGGACAGTGGCTGGAACATTGTGACGTGTATCTGGAGCGTGCAGCCATCTTGTGCGGTCTTATCAAATTGATGTTGAATGTACCACCGGCACTAGCAGTTGCTTGCTTCTCGTATCACTGATTCTTTCATGGTATTTCAGTGACCAGGTTAAGGTATGGTGGCTCTGCAAAGGGCCCATGACCGTTTGTGTAAGAATCAGTGTAGTGGTGGTGTAAATCAACCTGGTCACTGGCCTAATACAGGATGACCAAGAGGGAATCAGTTAGCAAGCAAGCAAAACCTTGAAGCGTTGAAAAGGCTACATGAAGTTTTTGTAGTTAAGTACATAAACATCTAAATATTTGCCTCCGATGTGCGACCCACACTTCACTATCAAATAACGCTCTACATAATTTAATAGGTACTTATTTCGCATCATAACACTCAGTGAAAAGGCTTAATATGTGCTGCCAATCACACAAATTAATCACGGCACATATCGTCGACGGTAAATTAGTTCAAAACATTCATACATTATTACCTAACTTTTCCCATGAGCCGCTGTTTCATTGCCTTTATGAGTTCAGAATGTATTATTATGTTTACAGGTGATTGTACATCATCATCATCATCATCATCAGCCTGTAAATGAATAAATAAATAAATAAATATTCCGGACATATCACACACGGTCTACTGATCCCAAACTAGGCATAGCCTGTACTATGGGTACCAGAGACTGATATACTTAATATATATATATTTAACACCCAGACACAGAACAAACATCTGTGTTAGTCACAAATGTTTGTGCAGTGCGGGAATCGAACCCGCTACCTCTAGCGCAGAAGGCAGAGTTACTACCAACTGAGCTATGAGGCCAGTAAAAGTACACTGCTGGACATAGGTCTCTCCCAAAGAGTTTCACGACGTGCGGTCTTGAGCCTTTTCCATCCACCGACTTCCCGCAACCTTTACAATATCGTCGGTCCATCGGGGGCTTTCCAACACTGCGTCGCCCGGTTCGTGGTTGCCATTCGAGAACCTTTACTCCGCAACGGTTGTCAGTTCTGCGAGCTATATGGCCTGCCCATTGCCACTTCAACTTGCTAATACTGAGAACTATGTCGGTGACCTTGGAACCTACCTAAGGAACGGATTGTAAATAGTACTCATGCGGGATTTCTTATCGCAAGCATTCAGAAATGTGTACAAGGTGATTCATAACATGTATACCATCCCGAAAGGGCGTTATTCTATCAACGAAAAGAAATACTCTTAGCGAAAAAAACATCAATATTTTCATTTTAATTTTTTTAATTTATTTTCTCAAACTTTCTCAAATTAGCTGTTTTTTGTATTTTTATCATCCTTAGAACTACTAACTAAACGTACAAGAAGTTCGGAATCAAGATTGCTACCTAAAACAGCTGATTAATAAATCAGCTGTGTGGTCAAACTTAATAAAGTTTGACCTGATTTGACCCCAAAACAGCTGATTTTCGCATAGAGTTTTTTCAATGAAAAATGTCGAATTTACAAAAGTCGTAGAAAAAACTTTGTTGCCAATTGGGTGTAGAATAAGCCCCTTTCGGGATGGAATACATATTATGAATCACCTTGTATAATTAACACTCCTCAAAGCGTATAAACTATGTACTTTTTTCAATTACCACAACATTATTTGGCACAACTCATAGCTAACTCGACAATGCATAAAAATAGTTTTGTCGAGCAAAGCAACTTCAGTAAAAACTTCAATATCAAATTTCTCGGAACAAGATATCACAAAGAAGAACGTTCAAAGAAGCAAACTACGCTCAAACGGCCACAAAGATCCATAAAGCCATGGTCACTATCATCGAGCTGCATTGAAAGCCACTATCGCGGCCATTGAGACGCTGAGCGATCGCCATAAAATCGAAGGTTATAAAGATGCTCCTTCGCGGGCAATTTTTCAAGCAATTTCCGACATTGCTTTGGTCAAATCGCATGTAGCCAGAGCGGAGTTATCTCGAGAAAGATGTATTCTTCTTCCATTTTCGTCTTCAGTCGTCATCTCAGCCATTTAAGTACTAATTTAAAAAAAACGTCAGGTCTATGTTAATATATGTATGTATATAAGTGACTATCGGATGTTCTAAAGTCCACTAGGATTTCCTGTATCGTGGGTATCAGAAACTATGTATACCATGGTACCAAAACATCCAGACCGGCAACAAATATTTGCAGATCATGTAAACATTTGTCCCGCAGCGGGAATCGAATCCACACTCATGCATCTGAGACGGACACTCGGCCGTTGACAACGAGGTCGTGCTCCTAATTGTCCTCTAGGAAGTGTTATGGGCACTTCATTGACGTGTCGTTATTGTAGGTATTCCGATAGGTTGGCGGTATGTTCTAAGATTAAAAGTATCCTGAAAGCGGCAATGGCTTGCAACCTGTCATGTTATGGAGTATTCATTATTGCTAAATATGGGGCAACTGTTCGGACATGCCTCTGACTTCTCCCCTTAGAAATATTCAAGTATCTGTTTGCCTGGAGATCTGAGGGCTGAGTAGGAGTTTGCACCATTGTTTTTACACTCTCTCGTGAGCGTGATCCACGGGTATATGTATGGAATCCGTAACAGCAGACCATTACTGTCATTCATTTTGTCGTAACGTGTAACGTACTTGTTTCCACGATTGATTGAGAGTGAAAACCATTGTGCCAACTCCCACTCACCTACCTGATAGGTTATCTACTATTCATGGTGTTAAAAGCCTAGAGTCTGTTTCTATTTTCTACTCAAAGATTGCCAAAGATTGCTTATAGTTATAGTATAGTAGTACCCAATGCCAGGGTCGGAAAATTTATAAATTGCTGTCATAGTTGCCCTCGAATGGGACAACTCAGTAGCCCGTGTAGAAGCATCTTCAAGATAAAATTTTAAAGCGTCGTCGTCTCAAAGTTTGAACTCACCTTGCGTTAGAGGATCTTATTGAAGTTACTTTATCGACTTAAGTTAAGGTTTTAATGATTAGCTGATTAGATAAAACTTCGCTTATGAAGAAATAACTTACTTACTTACCTACTTACATAGTTACGAGACCTAGGAAAAGATATTTCATCAGGAGTAAGTTCGAATTGTTATGCTAAAGTTTAGCTTTGGCAGTAAACACCGTGTTTCCGAAACTCATTTAGGTACCACTTTTTACAAAGCATTACTCTGCTTCCTGACTGATGTGGCAGGCAACATCTGCTCCTGTCTGATGAGGCACTGGCTGAATGTGCTGAAGCCGGTCACTTGCCTAGTGTCTCAATAGACAGACATGTTCCAATTTAACTTTTCCACTTATTTATTGTTTATTTAATTTTGTATGGATCAGATGGTCTGAAATAAATGATTATTTAATTTAATGATTTTAATTACGCGCGTCTGTGATAATCATCATCATTTCAGCCGTAGGATGTCCACTGCTGAATATAGGCCTCCACAGATTCCCCGAGCACCTTTCCATCATTATTAAAATAGGGACGCTGCTGCTACCCATCCCCTAGCTTTTTCTCTCTTAGCCACCTCTTACGACATCCACGCTTCTTCAGTCCTGGCCACCACGGCCTGTGTATGAATTATTAACATTGAATCAGTTTTTGCGCGCAAAACTTTATTACATAAATTACATATTTCTCTGAAACATCGTCGTTACGCTTTTCCACGTATCTCTATCTAGTTGAGCGGTTCCTATCATGGCGTTTCACCAAAACTTCCAAGATAGCACACATTTTACAACCTCCGCACTAAAACGTACCTTTACGTTATTTTTCAGCGCCCTATAAACGTGAGCTGGGCCGCGTAACACTATTTTTACACTACACGACATCGTCGCGATTTAAACGATACACGATATTTTAATATACAATTTCGTGCAGGTTTATATTCATTTCAGTTACCTGTTTATTGAGATGCTAATGATGAAACTGCAGTTATACGGAAAATAATAGTTTATTAGCAGTTTCCGCAGTAGCCACGCAGTGGAGTACTTCATAGTCCTCGTCTACATTTGACCCCCATCATGTGTCGCGTGTCGTTCTGACGTATTGGGTAGTGTGAAAACGCTGAAACGTCATTTTTCAGCGTCCTATAAACGTAAGCTGCACCGCGTAAGTGTAACACTCATGACCTAAATGAGTTTCAATCTAGACGGCCATTGTTGGGTTTAAGGCCATCGTAAAAGCAGGGTTTACGTCTTGAGCGACGGATCCCGGTTTATTACTTCAGGCCACAGTTGCAATTGCAGCTGACTTTTTCATAGATCAACAACTAATAACTAGCTACTCGAATTACTAAGAAGTCCCTTAGAACTATCAAGCAATAACCAATTTAGGATGCAGCAGAGTTAGCAAAGTTGTTTGTCGGTGTCAATGTCCTCTAGTACTTCGTTGCCAAGTCTCTTAGCTCTTCATTCAGATAATATTATTAGTCTATTATTTCTGTTTTCTTGTACTAGATATAATTTTCTTAAAGCAAGCTATGTGCCTAAGAATTTACAAGTTTTCATCAATATAATAACTAAATGATTACTGTGAGAGTGTTAATTTCTTTAAAATGTTCACTCAATGAGTCCAATAACTTCATTTTATAAATGGCACAAGTCACTCGTTTTTAGGAACAAATATAATTGATAAAGATCATAGAGAAAGATTTATGTGCGTAAAATACAAAAGGTAGAGTTATTCCATTTCACGAAGGCACCTGAATCATTGCAATTTGAATCTTATATCAATGAATTAAAGGTCACCAGACATGTCATCGTGAAATGGAAAAATATAGTAAGTAGTATTTTAGGTGACTTATGACTTACTAGCTTCGGCCCGCGGCTTCGCTCACGTGGTACCTATGAAGATAAAAAGTAGCCTATGTGCTTTTCGAGACAATAATTGTACCAAATTACATCCAGATCCGTTCAGCCGTTTTAGCACGATTGAGTAACGAACATCAATATATGCATCCAAACTTTCGCATTTATAATAGTAGTAAGATCTACAATAATAATATATTTTTCTGAAACTATCCGTGCTATCTTCGTGAGTTTCTGCTGGTTATGAGAAAAATATCTAATTTAGACTACCTACATTATGGCAAACTTGAGAAACTAATGTATCAAGCTAGATTGAGGCTGACGCATGGCGGGGCGGGCGGGCGCGCCCACGCACTCACGGGCTCATTTAATCGTGTTTCCTTTGTTACAGGTGAAGTGGAGCGGTTACTGCGCGAATACAGACAAAACCAAGAGCTGGTCCGGAACATCGGTGCACACTACTACCAGATCATTTACCCGGTTCAGCTGCGGCACCACGAAAAGATGGGCATATCCACCAGGGAGGTCAACACACAAAAGGTACGTTGATATACCAGCATGTACTGTGCTTGGTTGCTTGTCGTGTCACTGATTCCTTCTTGGTCATCCTGTGATAGGTCAGTGACCAGGTTGAGGTATGGTGAACCAGAAAAGGGCCTTTGTACCTACTTTAGGATCTTATTATATCTATATTAGATGATATCAAATGGAACTAACAGGAACTGTAGTGACTGGGACATGTTAAGATGGACTTTGCCCCCGCAAAAGGAGGGATCCATGATGGATATACACGTAAAAAAAAGAAGGATTTTTCACTCTGCCTAGTTAGCATTACCCACCAACTCCACTAAAAACATGCGTCTTTTTGGTCACTCAACGACGCCATTGCGCGCTGCGTTAACTGTGTCGCGGGATCGTGGCGCCACCGTCGTGGTCGCAGGCAGGCCACACCCCTCGATCGCACGACACAGTTGCCTATCGGAAAGCACTGCTTTCAAATCCCTATAGAGCAGTGCGCTGCGACCACCGAGCCACCGGGCCGTGTCGCCGTTTTTTTTTTATACAACTAAGGTGGCAAACAAGCATACGGCCCACCTGTTGGTAAGCGGTTACCGTAGCCTATGAGCAATTGCAATACCAGAGGCATCACTCATGCGTTGCTGACCCCGAACCCCCCCACCCCTAAAGAGCTCACAACCACGCCACGCCGCTGACGGGTCGTGGCTGCCGGGTCGCGACTGCCATCTTGGCAGCTATGATCGACATGATGTGTTTTTGCAACACTGAATCGCTCAGTTGTTATTCCAATAGAAGCCACTATGGCTATCATACTGAATTATTATCCAAGTATGTTTGCTAGAGGACAAAAATCATTATTTTGATATGTATGTCTGTACAAGAGAACTTACAAAAAAGAACCAACTACATGAACTGAAAAGGTATTGTTCTTCATCATCGCAATGTTTTCAAAACGAAACGATTACCCGACTAAAAACAACGCACCAGCTTTTGATAAACCTTACGCAGAACTTCACAACTTAAGATTAAAGTCCTTTTAAAATGATTGGAACAACTCGAGGTGTCTCTAGCAGAGTCGATCCGAGAGTCCCTGGTTTCTGAAAAAGCGGCAACTGCTACACTACGACAGCTATGTACCGGTAAAATTTTCAAACTCATGTCAACAACACTATTATTATTTTATACAACTAAGGTGTGTAACCAACACGTGTTGGTAAGTGGTTACCGTAGTCTATGAACGCTTTGAATACCAGAGATATCACGCATGCATTGCCGACCCCTTTAAAATTGCAAAAAGCCCGAAAAGTTTCAAATAACAAAAGTTTCAAAATTTTGAAGAACCGGGTTATAGAGTCTTGGGAAAACCTCAGCAGGGAAATTCCACACTTTCCACATCCTGAGTGTTCGCGGGAGGAAGTTCCTGTAACCACTCAGAGCGCGCCACCAACCCAATTCCAGGATGAATTCCTTGCCTATGGCGAGAGGTGTGGTGATAAGTTATTATCATTTGTGGATATTCCAATATATTGTGGCCCGTTTGCTTGCTTGCTTGGCGGGTCACCGTTTTTCTGAAAACCGAAGTTTTAAACTTGTCTTTCCGTCTCCGCTCCGAAATTCGGGGTGATTTCAGCGAGTGTTGTTGTTGCGAAGCCTTGGAAAGTTTCCAGACTTACATAAATCGAGTTGTAATTTCAAGTTGAAGGTGTTGCTCTCAATTTATAAAAGCCGTGAGAACCCACATGTCGGTAACGTGAAAACAGAATTGAAATTACCCGAACAAACAATAATATAAGGCGCCAGCACGTGTACAAAGTTTTAAATCGCTAGAGAGTTACTTGTATAGTTAAACGGTGACCAAAAACTTCAAATAAATAATTTATGTCTGTAGAGGTCCCGAAGGCAGACAAGAAGTCCACCAACACGATATTAATGACCAAACGCGAGGATCTGCGAATACTGGTGAGCATCATCACAGTGACCTAAACTATCACCTGTACAAGACAGGGGCTACTGACAGCTAAAAGGGCTGCCTAAAGGGTGAAGAAACAGTAGAGCATGTAATTTTGCACTGTGCAGCCAGGGAAGTGGCCAGGGCCACTTAGGGTCTGCGAGCCCAGACACCGACGCATACAGGGATACTGAGAAAATGTTACCAATGACCCAAAGTCTTGCTTCGCTATTTTAAAGAGATTGTGGTCAATTTAGACAGTGCATTCAACTAGTAAAATAGAGAAGCGAAAATCCAAAATTTTCGTATCAATGTTTTCACCAATGCAATTCTCTCAGAACTTTTCACGAAAATAAACTTTCATTCAATGGATAAAAGTCCAGATTCCAATATAATTCCATTCATAACGATAGCCGCAAGCCACGATAGATTTTATAAGCTACGATTTTCTAAACCTAAAAAGCGACGACTTTTAAAATGACGCGGCCGTTATATTGATGATATCTATAAACGTAAATATAACAACTTACCCACCTAGTAAGAAGAAAGATGGGATGGAATAAATTGTGGCACTGGTTTAAAAATCTCGGTTTAAAAAATTTGCAACGAGTAGTGTGACTTGATAGGAAAAAACCCAACGAGTCACAGTGTGACTCGTTTGGGTGTGACTGGTAGGGAACGCACCAAAAAATTACAATTTAAATTGATAAGTGATGTGACAGACGCCGCTATTTTATAAAACCTTTGCTTTAGCTCAAGACCGCAATCGGGGATAGCTTGCATTAGATCGGATTTACTAGTGGCATCCACCGGTTTACGACCCACGCTGTCTTTTTCTATCGGCAGTCTAAGCTGTATGTTCCATCCCGCTCACTCCAGTTGAATTCAATGGTTTATCGTTTGCAGTAATCACATTGAACACTAATCTTTTAGTAACGACGATGTAGAATGTATTGGTATTTGAATTGTTTTAGTTTCCATTGTGAATTACATTGATTGGTATTCCATTGAGCATTTTTTTTTATATGTGTATGTTACTCGATATTTCCGCCAGTTGTTAACTAACTAACTGATTTTGGAAATTCTTTCACTGGTGTATAATGAATTATGCTGAAATGATCTCGTTTAAATTTTATTACTGACAGATTGCAACTTTTCCTGTAGGTAAATGTAAAAATAAGTGATCTTCTCTTGGAATCACGACTTGCTGTCTTTATTTGTGGTATGTTACGTACAACTTCATAGCTTCTACGCGTGGTTCAACAATATTGTTGATATTCACAATACTAAAAAATTGGGTAAATTATTATGTATGTCTTCTTCTTCTTCTTCTTCCTGCCCTTGTCCCACATTATGTGGGGTCGGCACAACATGTTTTCTTCTTCCACTCTCTTCTGTTAGCCGTCATCTCCGCACTCACATCTTTCTTACTCATGTCATCTTTAATACAATCCATCCATCTTTTCTTCGGCCTTCCACTAGTCTTATATCCATCCACATTCATATTATATAAATTATTATGTATGTACGTATATATATTTAGTGTATGTAGGTTTATTGGATAATTTGTTTTATAATTGTAGTTTTATGTACGCCGCCGTCCTCAGGTATTCTAATCTGTCCTGTTCATCCAAAGGTTGCCTGGAAGAGATCACTTTTAGCGATAAGTTCGCCCATTGTAATGCTTACCTATTTATATAATTTTATGTTTTTTTTGGTTTCTTTTTGGTGTAGGTACAATAAAGATATAATCTAATCTAATCTAATCTAATACTTTGAGTACTCACTGTCTTCTTCAGACAAATCCATATTTATGCCACTTCTACTATCTTATATCACTATTTTCTACTTCATCGGTATTATCCATAAGCTCAGAGTGAAAATAATAGACATCCTTGCGCATGGTATGAACTAGCACATTGTACGATCATCATTTTCCAGACATAGCATCGCTTACTGTTTATTTTTTTATTTTTAATAAAAGATTAGATTGTTTTTCTTTGTTTTTGGCTCAGTCACATCATATTGGCTCAACTGATTTCGATTAAAACCAAAAACACCTAATTTTTGAATAGTGTAGACGAATTTATAACAGTCGTAGAACAAACTTTATTGCCAATAGGGTATCGAGTTTGCCTTTTTCAGGATAGTATACATAATATTATGAATCACCTTGTATTTATTACTCTCCGTCCCATGATCGTCAGCTTTCTATTTCCCTTGGTCAAGGGGTCGCTATTTCCAGAATATATGAGTCTTAACATAATAATCCCGGGGTTCTAATGCATAATGTATGTCCCGAAATTAAGGGTAAATATTGATTGTCTGGAGACGTATCGAGTTATTTTTGGTAGAAGCCTTGCCTGTGTCACCTCAAATTATTGACATGTGTGGAAAGGAAACTCCATTGTTATAAAAAGGGAACGAAATATGATAAAATAAATGTTTAGGGCTGCCATTTTCGATATTGTGTATTTTGATATCGTAAATATCATGGTTATTATTACAATTATTGAAACGTTATGTTGCTTGCTAAGGATTCATACAGTCCAATTTAAAAATAAAGAAAGTCGTGATACTTTTCACCACACTTAATTAGATACACTTTCTCCCAGCCAAGGTTATGAGTCCGTAGAAAAACCAAGGTGACCTCTCAGAGTTATATATAATAATGGATCCCTTTCGAGATGTTATCACTTAGTATAATATCAAAATAGTAGGTAAATTATTATGTAAATAAGTATAATATCAATTATGACGAAAGTAGTTTGATCAAAATCAAACACAATACAGATAACTTCATTAATATGAAGTTTGGAGCTCGGGAGATGTTTGTATAATTGCTTCAATGCCTTTTAAAGGTAGAACCGATCGAAGAATCTTCAAGTTGGAAGTTTCGAGCAAGTTAAATTGGTTCAGAATATTTTGAGAGTGTATGTGCGGGATGATCTTTATAACCTAAAGCGCTGCCACATGACTCCGGGTCGGGTGCGGCTGCGGCAATATTGCGTTGCGATGGGGACTGAAATAAACCACACCCATTGGTGTGACTTTTATTGTGCACAGTCAAATAAGAAAGATTTAAAGCCCTTTTTTATACAACTTTCGTGACAAACAAGCATACGGACTTTTTGGTAAGGTGCGATTAGTACTTGAACAATACTGTAAAGGAAAACATTATTAGGAAACCCGAATGTCAGAAATATTTATTATTTATCTGAGAATCTAATCACCTCGAGATCTGAGAGGATATCTACCATTCTTGGGGTTAAAAGTCGTGAGCCTAATTTTTGTCCCCAGTTACATCCCCAGAATCTAACTGGAGTCAAACACGCACCGTAGGTACGCCCCGCACCCGGTCCGCAGTCAATGTGACAAAGCCTTTACGGATCGTAAACTGACGAGGTATTGCAAAGTTGTTTAATGACAGTTTGGTTAGTTGAGTCTTTAGCTCAGGTTTAGTAGGAAGGGTCGTGTGTATCACTTTAAATTAGGAAAGTGAAATACGAAGAGGGAGACAAGCTATATTAATGTTTCCGTGACGACCTGGGTGGCGCAGGGGGCGAGTTCCCGACTGAGGCGTAAGAGGTGCGGGTTTGATTCCCGCTGTGGGACAAATAAATTCTAAAATGCATGTAAAAGGGATTCCCTCCTCCTTAATCGTTCCTCCATAGTTGAGGATCATGACTCCGTGCAAGTATGATCCGTTCTGTAATTTTTCTCCATCTGCCACGGTCCTCGGCTTGGTGGAGAGCAGTGTTGACGGGCATGTCAATCTGTTCTGACACCTGGTCAGACCATAAGCTTTTCCATGTTGTCGGCGTTTCTACGCGCGATGTGTCTTAAGTACTGGAGTACTCGCTGTAGGCAAATAGAGGACAGGCCTTTTGGTCTTGAAAAAAGGATTAAAAGGATTACTCCTACTGTATAAAGTGAATTTTGAGTGGCAATACTCGTTTCATGTTTACACGGAACTTTCATTGGTCAGAGGCAGGACGATTCTCGCACTTTGACATACAATGTTCATACGGGTTATATGTACGATTATCCTTTCGAGAATCGCATCTTCAAGGCGAGAGACTCCATTCAAATGCGACTTTAGCCCTATCCGAATAGTTTCACCCAATTTTGGAAAATACTATGTATTTCATGTAAAAAAGTCCCGATTCATTTAACCCTGAACGAAAGTGTACCTAACAAGGCTCAAACAATCGTACTAAAATCGTTGTACTCTGTTGACTCTCTCAATATTTCCACAAAAATCTTACGAACGATCTGTAAATATTCAGCAATCCAATAAATGAAATCAGAAAGAGACGAGAGATATTTTTTCTTCGTGTTGAAAAGAGACGGAGTGTAGGTATTTTTCGAGAAAAAAAATCCCTTATAGATAGCAAGTAATTACATGCTCTGGATAAACAAGGCGGCACGTTTACTGACGACTAATTTTGTTTACCTAATGTCTGAGTCGCTAGTATGGAGATTTTTACGCACGGTACAAGTAAAAGCGGGGAAACGGGGCCCTCCGGGTTTTCAAAAAGATATCAGGGCGTCTGATCGAAGCGACGCGTGACCCGAGAGCTGGCTCTTATTTGGCCCAGCGCATTAGCATTGCCATCCAGCGTGGCAATTCCGCCAGCGTCTTGGGGACGCTTCCGACTGGTAGTGATCTGGATCAGTTGAGCTATCTATAGATCGTTTGTAACGGTCTTTAGATGGCTCAACTGTTTCTTGTGTATTTTGTAAATATTAACTTGTATTAGTTTTAAGTTTCTTTGTGTAAATAAATATAATTCTTAAAGCGGATAAACTGTAGTTTTTAATTGTTGTTTGAAGTTGGATTCAATCATCATCAGCCTGTAGAAGTCCTCTATAGGCCTTCCCCAAAGAGTTCCATGACGAACAGTGTTGAGTCTCTGTATATCTAGTTTTTGAAATATTTTTTGTTTTTTTTAATCATAGAATCTACAGCACTTTAGAATAATTATGATATCTATTATATACTAAGCATACTGCCAATTACAGATTCTTACATTGTAACATAGTACTTTTTAGTATAGTCATAAAAACAACAGAAGCGACCAGAGTAAGTACATATAAAAAAAATAAAGAAAGAAAAAATACCGTTGAGATATAGTACGAATTTGGTGATCTGTGTGTGTACGTTTGTGTGTGTGTGTGTGTGTGTATATTTGTATATGCGTTTATATATTATGTATCAAACTTATTGCAAAATTAAGATGATTTGTTCTTTGACTTCTTGTTTGAAATTGGTTTAAATCATCAACAGCCTGTGAAAGTCAACTGCTGGACATAGGCCTCCCCCAAAGAGTTTTATGATAATAGGTCTTGAGCTTTTTCCATTCACCGACTTCCGCAACTTTCAAAATGTCGTCTGTCCATCAATTGGGGGGCCTACCAACAGTGCGTCGCCCCGTATACGGATATTAAATTTATGTAACGGTAATTTTTACGTACCGCTTGTATTATATCTTTAGCAAGCTCAACTGTTTCATTCAACTGTATATTTTGTGAAATATTCATAAATAGGTATTTGTATTTATATTATATGTTATTTTGTCTTAAGAGGCGACTAAGAGAAAAAATCTAGGGCATGGGTAGCAGCGTCCCCTATTTTCACAAAGATAGCTAACTCTAACTGCGCTCGCCAACCCGCGTACCTAACGTGGTGAGTATGGGCAAATTCCCACCACATTATACGAAGTCGAAGTCAAAGGAGGCCGATGTTCAGCAGTGGACTTCAAACGGCTGGAATGATGATGATGATGATGATGATCTGTATGAGCAGCCTCGTCGAGCACTGAGCAGAAAGAACTGACTTTCTGCTCAGTGATCGACGAGGCAACACGTCTCGGAGTTACCAGCGCACAGCAAGTCAACTCTTCCTGATGATGCCTTGTAGTGAGGCGAAACTCGTGTCGAAATCTTATTAAGTTTGTTTGTTAAACTTATGAGGAATAGATAAGCGGAATAGTACTATATATTTGTGTGTCTATTTAATATCTTTTAGGAGGAGGTAGGGCACAGCGAGATTTTCTCGTTCTGAATAGGAGCAGCCTGCCTGGAGAGGTACCTCCGCCTTACAGAAGATCGCAGCCAAATAACATTATTTGTTTCAAACAGTGTTGTGTTCCTGCGGTGAGTAAGGTTGCCAGAGCTCTTTAGGGGGGAAGGGGGTTCGGGGTCGGCAACGCGTGCGTGATGCCTCTGGTATTGCAAGCGCTCATAGGCTACGGTAACCGCTTACCATCAGGTGGGCCGTAAGCTTGTCTGCCACCTATGTTGTATAAAAAAAAAATAATAATCTTAGAATGGACATCCGCAAAGTCACTCCTGAATCAATTAGGTAACTATCTTTTGCATGAGTTTTAAATTGTAATATTAATGTTGATTGCTTGAATTAACCTTCAAACCGAAGCCCATGCATGAATAGCCCATTCCTAAAAAAAACTTCGCCGTATAATCTCCAAGCTTAGCTCGTCTTAAGTTCATGATTTAAGCCAATTTCTTCATCTCTTGGGTGAAATAAATAGCGTCCCGAAGGACAATTTCCATGGATTTACAATCGCCGCATCTTAAACAGAACTGTTTGCTAATTTTACATAAAAAGCGATGGGCCGTGTTTTATTGATCTGAAGCAAATGATGATTTTAATCATTGCATTCATTTATTTTACCGTTATGCTCGTATTTTTAGTCATCATGCAGGAAAATATTAACTATTAAACTGGAATTGTCACTACTCTCACGTCAAATTCGATTCGTTTTTGTTTCCCTCAAAGGTTACCTGACGCCAATATCATTAATTTTTTTTTTAATATGACTATAATTGGGTTTTTGAAAAAAAAAAATTATTGATTTTTTTTATGTATTTTAAAACTTTATTATTAATAATATTGATATTTAATGCAAAAAACTTCAAAAAATTTTTTTTTCAATTAATTATAAACAATTAAAAATTGATGAAATTTAAATAAAAATCACGTGACTATAAACGCGCCATGATTGGTCATCATAGTTGGTACGTCATAATGTTATAGCTATTTAATAACAGTACAGCGTTTACGGCTATTACACGTGTCTAGACAATAATATTAAAAATTTATTGCTAAAATACGAGTTGTTAGTTGGTTTCGATTAGCTATGTGTGATAAAGGATTTATTAAGGCAAAGTCTGATAATATTCCTGATGTTGATATATTTATGATCACCGATTTTTTTTAAAATGACGTTTATCATGATTTTATCAGGAGTTGCCTTTGTAGTATTCGTACATAATGGTACAAAACAAGAACGATAACTTTTGAGGTTCGACATTTTTAATATAAATTTAAATATTTAATAATGACAAAAAAATTAAATAGATCAAAACACTGTATTTATTATTTTTCTATCAACTGCAATGAGTGAAAACTAACATTATGACGTCACACGCCCTCGGGTTTGTTCGGGAGTTGTCGGCGTGTCTTCGGTACTGGATTCAAAAATGTTTTTTTAATTTGAAATAACTTTTGAATTATTGCGAAAAAAAAAAAATAGTTTTGTTATAAAACTAATATATAATCTTTCCATTTATCACAAAATTTTTTTTTTTTCAAAAACCCAATTGGAAGCTGAATGCCAAAGCTAAGTCCTTAGCCCCAGTCTAGACGTCTCATTATCACTGGAGAATCAATCGCGAATTATGAATTTCTATGATTTCCTTAGATTCTCCAGACGAGAAATTTTACTTCTCAACCCAATCAATGCGCTTCGCTGGCGAGAATTCGTTCTTTTTCGTGCGAGGTTTGGTTACATATTCATTTCTTAGCAATTCATAAGGCTATATGCACGTACAAGTGCATCTATAAGTTTAATACACATATTTGCAACAGGTTGTGTAGACAGAATACAGGAAACAAATAGCCGTCACCCCCTGTATGGATACCAGGTCCCACGCGCTCGCCTAAAGAGCCGAAAAAGCTTTCTGAGCCATACGACCTCCTCAGAAAAAAGTGCTCCGGACGCGAGATGTGAGCTGTGGAGGAATTCTCATCCTCCCCCTCCACAATTTATTACCCTAAAGGAACACCTGCCGCCTGGACATGACTTGCAGTGGCCAATATGGAGATCCCTAAACCGACTCCGGTCCCAGGTTGGCCGCTGCAGAAAAAACCTGGCTAAATGGGGAATAATCGACTCGTCCAGAGTACAGTGCGAGTGCGGAGCCCCCGTACAGGACATGCGGCACCTGCTTTCCTGCCCACTGTGCACGACCACCTGCACTTGGGAGGATCTAAACGATGCAACAGATAGGGCCATTGAGGTTGCCACATACTGGTCGACTAGAGTTTGAGGGAGTCTTTGACTCGAGAAGAAGAAGAAGAAGAAGAACAGGTTGTGTGGGTGATGGGCCTTATAAAACTTGTTATACAAAGTATCAACGTCCTCCAACAGTTCCCGCAGCTTCGGCCGATAAATATTCAATTTAAACTTTAAATTACGTAAAAATTCAAGCCTCACTGTTTACGGCTGAAGCAAACTTGTGTAAAAATTGGATTAGCTTTTGTTCTAGGGAAATCTTCAAAGGCAGTCTGGTAAAGCTGAAAGTTATATTCAAAGTCAAAGTCAAAATAAAATCACTAGGATCACTTTGAAACGTCTTAGAAACTAAGCGTGCCTGTTCCTAGCGAAGTTCTGTGGATACTAAAATTCCAAACTATGGCTTGTTGAATTCACTGGATAACATAAAAATCTAATGATTTCTGCCACGGTCCTGTAAGTTATTAATCATTAAACCGGCATGTCTTAGAACCTAAAAATTCGAAGACATAAGCATGGATGTGATGATATATATGATTATCTGGATTTATCTATTTAATATACCTACTTTATTCTGTTTATAGTTAATAATTTTCTTCATAATTTAAGATACACCATCTTGCCCCTTCTCTAATCTTTTCAGTCCAGTCCATCCTAAGGTTGCCTGGCAGAGATCGCTCTTAGCGATAAGGCCGCCCATTGTATTGCCGTGTAAATTTGTAATTGTGATCTTATGTATTATTTCCGTGTGGTGATCAATAAAGTGTTATCTATCTATCTATCTATCTATGGATGGAGCCTCTAAGAGGCGCACTTTGGTCCTTTGACTACACTGATTCTTTCACCGACGCCGACGGTCATAGGCCCTTTTCAAGGCCACCATATCCCAAACCTTACTGACCAAATACAAGATGATCAAGAAAGAATCAGTGACACGATAAGCAAGCATCAAAACTTCCACGGTGTCATAGTTACTAAACAACTTTCACCATCCTCCGTAACCGAAACATCTTAACTTGAACTTCTACTCAGAACTTAACTCATTTATAATTAAAATAACTTAGTGGTGAGCGTTACGTGGTCACACGTGGATTCACTTGGGGGTTTGTTTCGTGGCAATGTTTTAGTTGTGTTCAAGCTATTTCAAACTATCGGATGTGACCCAAAAACAACAGGTGTTTGGTCCCAACTGCTCCATTTTCTGTCACCCATTCAATTTAAAAGGCAACAAAACTCTACCGTAATGGTTTCATTACATACTCAATCAGACGTTGGTTTAACCATAGTTTGGTTGAACGTCGAACCGGATTCGTATACGTGGAATGCACTGATTGACTCATGAAGATAAATAAGAAGATATTTAATAGACAAACAAATATGTAGTTATTTGTTTGTTCCACCGTGAATGTAATTTTATCTACCGCTAATTTAGTTGTTTACCCCACTGTTTGTAATACTTAAGTAATGTAATTCTATACGTGAGAACCTGTAATTGACTCTCTAAAGCTAAACAAATGTTCAATCAAATGTAACAAAGCTGTTGATTCTCCAATAAATAAATAAATGTAGTACTTCCGCTAATCTATTTCTCATAAGCTCAACAAAATGAAGACGCGTGCAACTCCCACACTGCCGGCAATAAGAAGCCATGCAAAGCTAACTCACGTGCAGGAGGCAGAGCCACAATACACACAATAAAACTTAACTAGTTTTTTTTTTTTTTATACATTTGACGTGGCAAGCATACGGCTTACCTGTTGGTAAGCGGTTACCGTAGCCTATGAGCGCTTGCAATACCGGAGGCATCACGCACGCGTTGCCGACTCCTAACCCTCTCACCCCTAAACAGCTCTGGCAACCTTACTCATCGCAGGAACACAACACTATGACTATATACTAACTAACATGAAGAGCTTTAAGAAAAATACAAAAAGATTTCTCCAGGGCAGGCAACGCATTAGCAATGCTCCAGGTGTTGCAGATGTCAATAGGCAACGGTAACCTCTTACAATCAGGTGGGCCGTAAGCCTGTTTGCATCCGTATAACATAAAAAAAAAACTATTTGAAACAAATAATGTTATTTGGCCGCGATCTTCAGTAAGGCGGAGGTACCTCCCCAGAAGGGCTGCTCCAATTTAGAACGAGAAAATCTCGTTGTGCTCTACCTCCACCTAGGTCTAACTAAACGAACCTAGCCTATAATAGCCTTAACTAATTACAAAGCATGGAGATGTTCTAATTTCATCAAATGACGAATCGAACTTCCGAGTCTCCGCCTAGCTCTTTCTTGTGTTTACCATGAACGGTACATTACAAGTGAGTGCTGTAACATAAATAAATAATAAATAAATAAATAAATATTCCGGACATATCACACACGGTCAACTGATCCCAAACTAGGCATTGCCTGTACTATGGGTACCAGAGACTGATATACATAATAGATTAATATTTAACATCCAGACACAGAACAAACATCTGTGTGCATCACACAAATGTTTGTCCAGAGCGGGAATCGAACCCGCGACCTCTAGCGCAGAAGGCAGAGTTACTACCAACTGAGCTATGAGGCCAGTCAAACTATATAAACTATATAACTATATAAACTGACCTTAACACAATTTATTGTCGACAGGGCCGGGGCTATGACTACCAGCAGGGGACGAGATCACGTGCTCGGGTAAGTACCTGAATTATTATGTCCATAACATCCTTATGCGCCTCGTGACTGATACTGTTACAAAAAAATAAAGAAAAAAATTAAGGCAAACTATACAATGTTTTAATGCATGTGGCAACCACACAAGCTGATTTCAACCTTGAAATCAGCACGTGACTGCTGAATTCCGTTTAACTGAGTTACCACGTTAAATTACTAGGTATGAAAGTGGCGACCACGATCTAATAAATCTACGAATAAATACTTTTTCTACGTTCTAACTTTTTTCACTGGCCACTGGTTTTTTCATTGACAACAAACTGGCACTATTTTTATTTAAAAAAATATTGCTGACAAAGGTTTTTGATATTTAAACATACGGGCTTAACGATTACCACTACAGGGTAAGGGGGTTTTATGTTGAGCTTAGGTTTAGCGTTTATGTGTGTAATCAATTTTGAACTGTCTGCTCAATCAAACGGCCAATTCAGAACGGCATTGTACCGTCTGAACTTGATAATTTCTTAGAACAATATTGGAGCTAGAAATTCTATCGCCTTGGCGACACCTGACTCGCAAACAATAGATACTAGGTGCCGTATTTACCTTACTTAAGTGTATTTAAGTAATTTCGTATTTTAAGGCCTCTATCTTGAAATGCCCTCCGAAGAGTCTTCGTGAGATGGAATTTTGCATTAGTATCTTTTAAGTTCCGCTAATTTCCGTGGAACTTCTTTAATGAAAATAACTCTAGCTGGTATTTAAAATTGTTATTTTTTGATAATTATTTATTTTTAAGCTCAATTTCGTTAGAGAAACATAACATGTCATTCATAGCTTTTAAACGTAGCTAATTATGTCTATTAGGAAGTTGTCATTGGCATAGTGTGCAAATATACTAAAATTTAGCTACAAGGGCTATCGTAGTACTACGTAGCAGTTACTACTATTTTAGTAGCACCTAAAACAGCGTACGTAGAAATCGCTACGGCTGTCGTAGCAACGACAAAGTTGGTTATTAGGGCTGCCGGTATGAACTCGAACTCATATCACTGTAAGTGCTATGTTAGTGGATGGGATTTGTATAGACTTCTAAACGACTTTGGCGTTTTGAATGTTTCATTCACAAAAATGTAAGGAAAGACATTTCCATCAATTTGTAAATTCAGTTTTTCAAAGCAATAAATTTTGATGCCGCAATCACAAAAAAACTGCGTTTTCTCATTTTCAGACCGCGCAGCCGTTATAAGCGCCAAGTGCGAGCATGTTCCAATTTCAGCTTTATTTTAAGCGGTTTCAAAGCAGATATTAAAATGCACGTGTGTTGCTGTTAATCAAGCTGTTATTCTCGCCTTTAAAAAAAACACGAAAACAATATTTGTTTGTTTTTTTGTTAAGTTAAGCAAAACAATCATTACAAATGTCATGCCATAGTTATTATTTAAATGTAAAAAAGATGATTCACATTGTTTATAACGCATACTACAGCTGCTGAACAGTTGATCTAAATACCCTTTGGCGGTCACCTATCAAAATGTTAACCGTGCTGAACGTAGTTGATTTGTTTCTGTTTCTGGAAAATAATTAAGAACTTATTTTTATATTAACTCTTCAATACAAAAATTGGTACTTTTGAAGGTTAAGAGAAGATCTAAACCTATCAGCATCCGTCAGTATTATTTATTAATAACCCGTATCAACCTCTGATTGAGATCATTCACCCACTATGATTGAATCCCATTCAATCCCCTTTTTCTACGGGAAAATACGTAAAGGAAATAATTACGGCTTTGCCCCGATCACGTAGGGGGTGTAATTAAGCTGGGGAAGGGAGGAGGGATTCAAAGCATTTCCTCTAGGAGCACCCTCTGAGAGTTGGTACTCCGAAAACAAGAGTATTTTGGCCATGTTTGGAGCAGGTTTGTGGGAAAAACTTGGTTACTTTCGTTTTATTGATAGTTTTTAAGGAGGGTTTTTAATGTTTGGACGCGCCTCTGAGCGCCTACAATACTTATCTCCTATCATGAGCCATTTATTTTGAATACATTTCATTCGATTGTTTTTTTATTTCTTAGAATTTTATTTGAATTTTTATGAAAAGTGCTTCATATGTTCGCTTTATAACGACAATAAGTTATGAGCTACAGAAGCTTTACATGACTTCTAAATCAAGGTCGACTGACCTCATAGCTCAGTTGGTAGTAACTCTGCCTTCTGCGCTAGAGGTAGCGGGTTCGATTGGTCCCGCACTGGACAAACATTTGTGACTAACACAGGTGTTTGTTCTGTGTCTGGGTGTTAAATATATATCTATTATGTATATCAGTCTCTGGTACCCATAGAACAGGCTACGCCTAGTTTGGGGTCAGTTGACCGTGAGTGATATGTCCGGAATATATATATATATATATATTTTTAGGGTATGATATTCATAAGTTCTTTTGGAATTTATTAGCTCGGCGCTGATTTACGATGCACCTAGTGTTTCTGAAGGGGTGACATGGTGACATTATATTTCCATTCTACTGCAAATTTGAGTAGGTCCCCCAGTTCCCCAGTTAAGTGTGATATAGATTATTTTCAAGACAGGTCCGTCTCATGACTGCCTAAACTACGGTCTGTCCAATTTGTGAGTGAGTTGTCCATTTTGAGAATTGCTGGGACCACACGCGTAGTTACCTATATGATTCGTCAGATGATACCTAATCCTTCAGTGAGTACCGATAGTATGGCCCCAGCATACTTTCTGTAACACTTATAGTCTTGGCGATTTTATGGTTTGCACCTACCTGACGGTGGTCAGCTAGAACGTGTCAGATGGTGTATTTAGCTGACGAACATTTGTCCGTCCCTGACGGCACCGCATAGAAAACCAATCAAGATCTTAGAGTACGAAACGCCAACAGTCTGCCAGTGCAAACCTAGTAAGAAAATGATAATAGTCTGGCCTCATAGCCTGGCCTCATAGCTCAGTTGGTAGTAACTCTGCCTTCCGCGCTGGAGGTCGCGGGTTCGATCCCCGCACTGGACAAACATTTGTGTAATGAACACAGATGTTTGTTCTGTGTCTGGGTGTTAAATATTTATTTATTATGTATATCAGTCTCTGGTACCCATAGTACAGGCTATACCTAGTTTGGGATCAGTTGACCTTGTGTGATATGTCCGGAATATTTATTTATAATAAACAAAATATGTTCATATAAAAAATCACCAATACTTTCCAAAATCTAGCTTTACTTATTTAATCAAGAATTCAGTCTTCAATGAAATCAAACTACATCGTCATCGTCATCGTCAATCATGTCTACAGCGCGGGAACGTTATGATTAAGGAGTTGAGCTTTCTGCTCTACATGTAACAAATTATACATTTTCTGGCATAACATGAAAAAGAAGCTTCTTCTTCTTGTCGTGTCACTGATTCTTTCATGGTCATCCTGTATTATGTTAGTGACCATGTTGAGGTATGGTGGCCTAAGACCGTCGATGAAAGAATCAGTGTTGTGAAAGGATTAAAGTGCGCCTCTTAAGGTTCCTTTCGTGCACAAAAAGAAGCATAAAAATAATTTCACTTAGAAGCTCCACAAAACACGAATGGCCCCGTGGATCGTTTTACTATTACCATTGTCGAGAGAAATGAACTGCGACCCTCTCTGGTATCCGATGGCGGATTGGAATTGACTGTCTTCTAGGCGTTACTGCAGCCCTATTCACCAGCGTTTGGACCGCAATCTGAATTCACTTTTATACAATACTTCCGCGCGCGGCTTCGCTCACGTGGTACCTACGACGATAAAAAGTAGCCTATGTACTATATCTACTTCGTAAATAATCTACGTCGATGCCAAATTTCATCCAGATCCGTTCAGCCGTCCTGGCGTGATTGACACAAAACATTCATACAAACTTTCGCATTTCTATTATTAGTAGGAAGCAAAAGGAGAAATACAAAACAATGAGGATTCAAATGAGGTAATAAATGTTATATTTTTGTAGTATGGTATTTGAATAGTTAGTTTTTGGCTAGTTATGGTAAAATGTGCTGATCTCGTAATCTTTATGTATAAGAACTGTTGTAACCACATTTTTGCAAATAAGGAATCAATGAATAAAGGAACACCGTGTACGAACGTGTGAATTTGTTCAAATAACAAAATATATCTATCCTGCCAAGGAAAATTACCTCAATAGTACAATAAACTATTAGAAATTGCGTCAGAAGTTATCAAGCGTTTTTGAATACGGTATACATTGATATTATTTCTTCTTTTTTGATTGAAACACAGTACAAATGTAAATGCAAATATTTTGCATAAAATGTGCCCGAGTAATTCCTTTGCGATGTTTTTTAATTAAAGATATGGATTTCCGGGACTGAGATATATTTTTCGCTTTCTATGTGATGCTTTAGTGAATTTAGTGTCTGGATTCCCTCTTTGTACCTGAAATTAATATATATAAAAGTCAAAGTCCTGACTGACTTACTGAACGCAGAATCTATGCCGCTGGTTGAAGAGGAACAGGAAAAGTATTAATATTTCCAGCAAATTGTTTAAAAGGTTTCCTATATTAAACGCCACGATAGGAGCTTTTTTTACATAATTTTAGCGTGCTTGCGTTTCAGTGGTTCTTTCTTAGACATCCTGTGTTAGGTCAGAGACACACAGTGAAAGGATTATGTTGCGCCTCGATTTTTTTTCACCATTTGAAAGAACTAGTATAGCGAACATACATTTTACGAATGCAACATCCATTCATAATCATTTTAAATAAAACAATTTTTGAAATCGTATAAACGATTCTGATTGGTCGACGACGCATTGAGTAAGAAAACGCTACCATTATCCTTGAAAACGCACGCAACCGTGGAATCTCGAGTAAGATAAAGCCACTGAGTTCGCTCACACAAAACTGAACTGAGTTGAAGACAAAATTAGCCCTTCAAAAATTAAGCCTCAGAACGTCAATTTGACGCGTAAACAAACGTCAAAGATCGTCACGGAGCGTCATTTTCTAGGACATTACGCCCGAGGACGCTGCGAGCGGTTGTGTAATGAAGCACGGACGTTTCCCACTCGCTCCGTTAGTTCGTGTAATTGACGGCATTAGTCGCCGCCCGCGTGATGTGTGGACGAGGCTTTATCTGGCCGCAAATGTCAGTTGCATGGAGTTGAAGAAAGGCATCTTACCATTGTTTGGAAACTAAGTAGATGAAACAAAATGATAGGCACGCGCCGTGTTTGTTACCTGATTCTTTTAGGCTTGGTCGCGAGGAACAGGCATAGCTTCACCTAGTTTCTAAGACGTTTCAGAGTTACTCTAGTGGTTTTATTGAAATAAAAACCTTTTGTCTTTGACTTTACGAAGAAGACCCGCTTTCCATCCACAGGTCAAGGGTTCGAAACCCGGTCGTGTTAGAATCTAAAACTTCGAAAACACGAAAGAGGCACACTTTAGTCCTTTGACTACACTGATTCTCTCATCGAGGGTCATATGAATTGAATTAATTTTTGATCACATTTTTATTATTTTTCATGCAATTTTAATTTGGATTATTGTTTATTGAATTTATTGTTGAAAATGTATAGGTATGTTAATTTTATTTCTTATTGTATATTCTCATAATTAATAAGTGTAACTGATTTTTAATGTGCTAATTAATTAATTATAAATAAATAGATCCTTTACAGGGCAACTATACCTGAACTTTGTCACTGACGTAATACATTATCACCAAGAATCAGTGACAAACAAGCATTTCCATGCTTCACCAATAAGAAGGTATTTATGTTCACGAAATGACAATTACAAACCAAGTAAAACTGCGCGTCAGGCATTATTATAAAGGTCGTGGACCGTCGATTCAGCTGCCTCCGACAGCCTTCCAATTAGCGGCCTTTGTGCTGCATCCAGCTCAGCTCCTTATTGACATTGAAGGTTCTGTAATCTCAGGAAATTACCTCGTTATAATGGACGTGCTTTTGTGACGGCAACTTCGTACTGTGCCCCTGCGATATTCCTACATACAACATGTATCTACCTTCAATATTATGGAGAGGTAAATTTTTTTTGTTTGTACTTGTGTAGGGGTATTATCTAGAACTAACGTTTGTAAGTGATGACTTATGGCACTGAGACTTGGTCGTTAACTATAGGCCTCATATACAAGCTCAAAGTCGCGCAGCGTGCTATGGAGAGAGCTATGCTCGGAGTTTCACTACATGATAAGATCCGAAATGAGGAAATCCGTAGAAGAACGAAGGACATCGACATAGCTCTCAGAATTAGCAAGTTGAAGTGGCAGTGGGCAGGCCATATAGCTCGCAGAACCGATAACCGTTGGGGAGTAAAGGTTCTCGAATGGCGACCACGAACCGGGCGACGCAGTGTTGGAAGGCCCCCCACCCGATGGACCGATGACATTCTAAAGGTTGCGGGAAGTCGGTGGATGGAAAGGGCTCAAGACCGTTTGTCGTGGAACTCTTTGGGGGAGGCCTATGTCCAGCAGTGGACTTCTACAGGTTGTTGATGATGATGATGAACGTTTGTAAAAAATCAATAATTAAAAGCTACACTATTCTTGTGTTAAATGCCTATATATTATTATGATAAAAATATCTTAACATTCCTTAAACACAATATTTGTAAATCAAATTGGCTAAAAAATCGCCGCTTGAGTTAGGCCCTAAGTTACTATTTTCTACTCTGTGACAACTGCGCGCTAATTTAGTGGTTTAGTGACTGATCAGATAAGTGACGTGAAGATGGGGCCCACAAAGCCTTTCTAACTACTAAGTAGGTTTGATTGTCTGTCATAATAAAACATGTTGTTATAGCTATTTATATAAGAATTCATATTAAGAGGATACAAAAATCATAATAAATTGTCGAGTGGGCGGAGTGAAGAAAGTGACAGTGAAAGTGACGCTATGTACTGTAATTGAATGCGGAAAGAGATAGCAAGCGTTAGAAGGCCCTCGAAAGTAATCGACGTAAGCGAAATATAAGAAAATATTGATTATCTCAAAAACTATCTATTTTTTTTAAAGTGTCTTGGATTTAGGTACCCAATGCTATTGTCTAACAAAATATTTTAAAAAAAGTTCTTTTTGTTAGATAGTCACAGAGTATTTTCGAAAAAACTGTTGCAGAGGACCCAACTTTAAAAAATAATCTATCGAGAAAAGTTTTATCAATCGCGTTTCTGTCTTGGATTTACGTAAATAAAATGCTCAAGTTATCTTTGTCATAAAAATCAAAACTGTGCGTTTTGCGGTTATTGAGAATAAACAATTCAAAAATCATAAAATAATTAAACCCTCACCTTAATATAGCAATTCCTTACTGACTGATAACGCACAGCATAAATCACTGGTCCTACAGGAAATTTGGTGTATTCCTTGCAGTATTTAGGCGTTTACTATGAAAGAAATTCCCAAAACTCAACCCTTAAAGGTGCAGTGGGGTTGGTGTTTGTACGAAAATTAGTTCACGTGAACGAAGACACGTGCTTCCAATAGTTCGTACATAAAATCAGATCATCAGCATCAAGTTACAGTATGTAGTGATACGAGTGAGCGATGGCGGGGCAATTGACCCGCTCTGTCAGCGAGGATAGTGCGTGATGAATCGTCATACAGTACCGTTGGCAAAGACATCTTTCATTTACGTACAAAAATACAAAATACAAATAGGTACCTACAAAATATTAATTTTGGTTACATATAAATAACACATACAGGTTTTGGAGTCTCCTTTTAAGCAATGAATTGCTTGTGTTAGGAAATTCCGCTCTTCTAAGTTCTTTTCATAATATTTATAAGTAGGTACCTAATAAGAAACATAAAAAGAAAAACAGATTATTGAGCATAAGTGTTTGTGAGAGTGTGCGTATGTGTGTGGTGTAGACGTGTGTGTGTATATGTACCGATAGCAAAGCAATCTTTTCACAAAGCTTTAAAAAAGTAAACTAGTATCATCATCATCATAAGCCTGATGAAGTCCACGACTGAACAAAGGTCTCCAAAGAGTGCTATAACGAACGGTCTTGAGCTTTTCCATCCACCAACTCCCCGCAATCTGACAATGTTTTATTATACAACTAAGGTGGCACACAAGCTAACGGTGGTATTTCAAAATGATCCTTATCTGTTCTGGATAAAGTCAATATGGAGTTTGACTTTTAAGGGGGCTTGCGATATCGTACGTCTTCAAAAGACAAATTCAAAATTGACTTTATCCAGTAGAGATAAGGATTATTTTGAAATACCTCAAAGCCCTCAAAGCCGCGCGCTCTCAGGCAGACTGCTCCCTAAGACTGGTCAGGTTTACTGCGGCGGAAGTATTCCGCATCATAACATCACGAATCCCACGCAAACCTACAAGGGATATATATGATATCTCCATGGAGCTTCTGTTCATCGCCGCAGCACCGCTAGCTTCCTGTCTGGCCACCTTATTCAACCGCTGTATCGATGCTGGATCTTACCCGAACACCCTTAAAGTCAGTAAGATCTCCCCACTTTTTAAGGGCAAAGGCAAGCGAGTAGACATGGACGGCTACAGACCTGTTTCAATTATTCCCACCGTTGCCAAGGTTTTCGAGAATGGCTTGAGCACCCGTCTCACCGATTATCTAACGGAAACAGATGCCCTTTCAGAGCGACAGTACGCATACCGCTCTGGCTGCTCAACCACGACGCTCACTCGTGAAGTCATACGTCGTGTACTGGAAGCTTGTGAACAGAAACGGCAAGTAGCAGTCCTGTGCTGCGACCTATCGAAAGCATTTGACGTCGCAGATCACAGCGTTCTCTCGTCCAAGCTCCAGCACTACGGCGTTAGCGGTAAAGCGCACTCACTGCTAGCGGATCTTCTTCGAGACCGATATCAGATAGTGGTAGGTGATGGGGGTGAGACTAAGTCTGATCCTCTGGGCACAGTGATGGGCGTGGCGCAGGGGTCGTCCGTGTCCAACATCCTCTTCTCGCTGTTGCTGAACGACCTGCCTGAGCACGTGTCAGCAGGCGAAGTTTTCATGTACGCCGACGATATAGCCGCAGTCGTCTGCGCTCCGTCACTAGATCTGCTCGAGCAGAGGCTGAACGAGGCTGCCCGCCAAGTGGCGCAGTGGTTCCAGTGGAACGGGCTAGTCCTGAACCTTAAGAAAACCCACTTCATCCACTTCTCCATATCCGGTCACAAAACTAGGAGTCTATCAGTCTCGATCGACAGGACATCCTTAGAGCAAGTCCAAACGACTGCCTTCTTGGGATTCCAAATCGACCGAGCTCTAACCTGGACTACGCACATTGATAAACTGTGTGCAAAGCTAGGCAGCGCATGCTACGCTCTGCAAAGGCTATCTAGGGTGGTTTCATCTGATGTGGTCCGTACCTGCTACTTTGCGACTGTGCATTCGATCCTCCAGTACGGAGCTGAACTGTGGGGGCGCGGTGCCGATAGGGAGCCTGCCTTTCGCATGCAGAAACATGCTGTGAGGGCGATCGCAAGAGTGGCGTGGGACACGTCGGCGAGACCTTACTTCATCTCTCTGAAAATACTGACGCTGCCCTCGATCGTCATACTCCAGGTAGCAATGTTCGTGAGGCAAAACCTCGAAATGTTCAGAACTCGTGGGAACGGTCATGCTCGAGCGCACAATACTCGTGGTGCTGGCAAACTAGCCACAGTAGCCCACAGACTGACTAAATCAGAACGGCTCACACATTTACTAGGACCTGCTGTGTATAACCGCCTGCCGGAGCATATAACATCGGCACCTAGTCTGACTTCATTTAAAATTAAATTAAAATTATGGCTCGTCGAGATGGCGTTCTATAAAGTCGAAGACTTCGTTTGCAAAATGCAATAACTATTGTATAATTTATATTAATTAAAATATTATATTCTATGTTTAATATACCTACTTAATGTACTGACGTGTTTTTTACCAATAAATTGATTATTCTGATTATTATTCTAATACATTTAGATGACATATCGCACGTCGTATGAACACGGTTTTACTTACATGAATTATTCTGCTACATCTACTATTCAAAGATCTCACCTCGGGCATTCATTAGCATTCATCTAATCAAATAATATATAGGCTGACTTCGGCGGATTGACCGAAGGTCATCCCTTGATTGATAATAATGGATCAGGATATCGTATTGTATTTACAAGGAATAAATCAGGTTTTCTTGAGGTATAGAGTAAATAATGAAGCAGGAGGTCAATCTTATTAAGGTTAGGCTTCTTGTCATTTTCCATTTTCTTGTGATTGTGCTTCGGAATTCGAAATATGGTGATTATGTTCCTTGACAAAGTCCAAAGGTATTTAGAAACCAGTTGAAGCTATATATAAAATAATATAAAATAAAAATAAAAGGGCATTTATTCACCAAGAATCCTACACACAGCTATAAAAATACAATTGGTAATTTACAAGTTTTGGTATGTATGTATGTAGACAGGTGAAATGGTCGAGGGCTCAGCTACGTTGCTTTTCAGCCTCGCCATAAAATGTCTGCTGTCGTCACAGCAGGTTTGATCCTCGGAAGCCATCAGCCGCTATCAGGCGATGAAGAGAAGGGTACATATGAATAGAAGAATCAGGCAACAAATACAGCTTGACTCCTACTATAATCCTACTTAATAATATAAATGCGAAAGTTTGTGAGGATGCTTGGATGTTTGTTATTCAATCACGCCGTAACGGCTCCACTGATTTCGATAAAACTTGGAATAGATAGAGTTCTTTACCTAGAATAGCACTAGGTTACTTTTTATGTAGGTACCACACAAGCGAAACCGCGAGCGTAAGCTAGTATATCATACTTCCTACTATAATATTATAAAAGCGAAAGTTTGTGATGATATTGGGATGTTTAGATGTTTGTGGTTCAATCACACCGTAACGGCTTAACCGATTTCGTTGAAACTTGGAATAGATAAAGTTAGCCTAGAATACCATATAGGTTACTTTTTATCTAAGTATCACACCAGCGAAGTCACGGGTGCAAGCTACAATCCTATAATATTTCTCAGTCATCCTTTTCACAAAATACAATGTAGAGCTTCATTATGGCGCAGTCCATATCCAATCTATCATTTTTGACGCATCCAGTTTATCTGGGTCCTCATTACCAGATTGTATTCAATTTTCATAAATCAATACACAATTACTATTCTCTAAATCAATCGCAAATAACATCGATAAACATTAAATTATCGTCCGTCCGTCGGCTAGGCGCGCCGATGATTTGTGGCCTGTTGCTAATAATTTTTCATCTACCCCGCCATCACTAAATCAATGAACTTCGCTCACCCTAAATCAAACCTTACCTCGCACTAATAAAGCCCGTTTTGCCAGTTGGAACTTTAATGCCGATGAGGCCATAATTTTCGGTTGTACAGCATGTAGGTAATAAAATTGTATGTGAATTGAAGCAATACTTTTTCGATTTTGCTCATCGAGAATCCCGGAATAAAATGAAGCCATCAGCGGTACTTCAGGGCTGTGAATGACGTATGACATGAGCTGACAATTAGTATGACAGATATTGTAAAGCCACCTTCAAACGGCGCGCAATATGCCGTCTAAAATATGTTTTCAATATATTTCAAAACTAGTTTTCACCTACGGCTTGGCTCGCGTGGTACCTACGAAGATAAAAAGTAGCGCATGTGCTTTTCAAGATAATAATCTATCTCTGTGCCAAATTTAATCCAGATCCGTTCTCACGCCAGAACAGATCTGCATGAGGTAACAAACATCCATCTATCTATACATCCAAACTTTCGCATTCATAATATTAGTTGGATAGTAGGATTTTTGCGTCTATCTATCAAAATCAAATTAGAAATTGACATTTGGGGGCGTACAATAGACGAATTTTCTTTAAACATTTTTTAATTATTTTGAATAGGTTCGAAAATAATAACTAAAACGATTAAAAAAAAATTAAAACCTTCCATAAACAAAAGTTTTTTGTTTACAATTCGCCTGTATTGTAAACTCTATTGTACAGACCACCATTACAGAATTTACACAGGCGTACGTACAGCAAATATTATAATAAAGACGGGTAAGTGTGAGTAGGACGCACGCCTTGAGGCTTCCGTATCATAACATGGGGTTGGAAAATAGAGATAGCAAGTGTACAAAGTGACAATCTGACGTTAAAGTTTGTCTCGTGAAAGCTCCAATTTCAAATCCCGTGGATTTTTAACTTATCTCAGCTAGATCACAGAATCTTTCCGTGAATTATTACGGAATAGTGATAGCGTTGTTCGAGTTCTAGACAGCAAAACTTAACCATCCTATTTTCAGGGTAAAAAACTCAAAATTTCTTAATTTTAGACTTTTTCCTTTATATAAGTAACATTCTGAATTCACAATGTCACAATTCTATAATTTGGCATGTCGGAGTATTGCAAATTTTGCCATTTCTATACAAAATTTAACATTGATTGCAATATCTTTGAGAGAAACTTAATTTTTAATTAGCCGTTCTTGAGAAAAAGGCTCTTGACAGACAGACAAACATTCGGGTGGACATTAAACCGTTTTTTTCCGTTGAGGTACGGAACCCTAAAAACGGAAAACAATTAACATAACGTACCTAACATTGTAGCTACGTTCTCGCATTCATTTGTGGAAACTCTAACAAATCCAAATATTTAGTCTCCGAATATGCGTGAAGCTATATTGCTCGTAAAGTAATTTACATTCGTAGAATACATTGAAACAAATGCATACCACCACAAAAATGTAGGTGGCCGATGATTGGGTAGGCCAAATGGGGAGTGGGAAAATCTTTTAAACAGTCACATACATAGTCCTGACCCCACACTAGGATTCCCTGTATCAGAAACTACGAGCACCATGGTACCACATCACCCAGACCCAGAACAAATATTTGCAGAATGCAAAAAAAAAACCCGCAGCGGGAATCACACCCCTTGCGTCTCAGATGAGCACTAGCCCACTGCACCACTAAGCTGCTTCTGAACTATTTATTCTCAATTCCATATCGCGCTCAGTCGATAACTTAAGCCGTAACTAAAGGATTATTTACGTTAACCCCGGGTTTATGTTTCGGCGATAAATTTTGATATTATTGTCGAAAGTAAAACGTTTGTGGTCGATTTACGATTTTTGGAGCGTTTTCGGGTTAACGTGTTATTACTCAGTTCAAATAATTTTTCGGTTTTTCATGAGCGGTGTTGCGCGTTGGAAAATACCCCCGGCTAAAAAATAGGCCCCTCCACTCTTACCCGTGGATGTCGTAAGAGGCAACTAAAGGAAACAAAGCTAGGGGATGGGCAGAGCGAATGTGCGCTCACCAACCCGCATGCCCAGCGTGGCGAGTCGGGCAAATCCCCCCAAATTATTGTTTCTGTAATCTATGGGTGAGGCTTAAGTTCAGCAGTGGACGCCCTTCGGCTGAAATGATGATGATGAAGGGAATTATATGATTTTCACACAGACAGGAAGTGGCTCGTTAGCTTAGTTGGTTAGAGCATTCCCGAATTTAGGGGAAGGTTGCGGGCTCAAATCCCGTCCGAGTAGATTTTTTGGGATATTATAAAATTCATCATTGAAACTGTTGAGCATTATGTGGGAGTAGATGAACTATTTTGATGAACGGCTATTTTTTGGCCGTGGTGGCCCCGGCTGAAGAAAAGGCCCCTCCATAACTACCTATCCGCGGATGTCGTAAGAGGCGACTAAGGGAAAAAGCTAGGGGATGGGCAGCAGCGTCTCTCATTTTATCAACGATAGCTCTAACTGCGCTCGTCAGCCCGCATGCCCGGCGTGGCGAGTATGGGCAAATCCCCCCACATGATAAGGAATTCGCTCTGTCTGTGGGGGAGGCCATGTTCAGCAGTGGACGTCGTATGGCTGAAATGATGATGATGATAAAAAAATATATATATATATATATATATATATATATATATTCCGGACATATTCACACGGTCAACTGGTCCCAAACTAGGCATAGCCAGTACTATGAGTACCAGAGACTGATATACATAATAGATATATATTTAACACCCAGACACAGAACAAACATCTGTGTTCATCACACAAATGTTTGTCCAGTGCGGGGATCGAACCCGCGACCTCTAGCGCAGAAGGCAGAGTTACTACCAACTGATGAACTATTTTAAAATACGTTCGGTGACCACAATGAAATGCACGTTTAATTTTAAATTCATTATGCCGCGGTGTCCGCGGTCAGCTATGGATTGCTGCAAAAATAATGACTATGATCTTAATTAATTTAAATGAGATCGAGGTATTTAATTTTCAATCCTCACCATCATCAGCCTGTAGAAGTCCACTGCTGGACAAAGTCCTCCCCCAAAGAGTTCCGCGACGAACGGTCTTGAGCCTTTTCCATCTACCGACTTCCAGCAACCTTCACATTATCTTCGGTCCATCGGATGGGGGGGCCTTCCAACACTGCGTTGCGTTGCGGTTCGTGGTCGCTATTAGAGAACCTTTACTCCCCAAGGGTTTTCGGTTCTGGGAGCTATATGGCCTGCACACTACCACTTCGACTTGCTAATTCTGAGAGCTATGTCGGTGACTTTAGTTATTTACGGATTTCCTCATTTCGGATCTCATCATGTAGTGAAACTCAGAGCATAGCTCTCTCCATAGCTCGTTGCGCGTCTTTGAGCTTCTGAGTAAAAAATAATATTTATTTAGTTCATTCCCTTTGACTAGCGAAACGAAAGTTTGAACATACGCAGTATTTCAGCTTTGATACAGACACTGCATGATGCCGCTGAAGTTTGTGCAGTCCCGCGGGCACCGAACTCAGTAAGTATGAAACTTGGCGTTACCCTCTTGGCTCTCCCAGTGTTCTTACAAGTCGTTTGTTATATCGAGATAACTCTACCTGCTACTTGAATCTGTGTTCAAAGTTCTGAAAACGCATACAAATTTGATATAGTAACGTAAATATACCCTAATATTTTCAACCAATCATTGAATGAGCGAGCGAATATCTCTCAAACAACATGGACAATTTGGTATTGTAGGTATTTGTTAGTACATAACTTTCAAAGCTTCAATCCCTGCATGGAATTTAGTAGGTCAAAATGTTGTACATCAAGATTTGCGGGTAGATATTTTAAAATTTTAAACCCGGCCGGTCACCGTGGGGGAAAACGACCAAAACCCTCTAGCTGAGCGTAATGAACAAACTCCCAAAAATATTACAACTAAAGAAGACAAACTCCAGAATCAAACACACAAAAGAAATAACTCATTGAATATTGCTACATTAAACGTCCTTACTTTAAGGACAGAAGAGAGTCTTGTGGAATTGGAAGTAGCCCTAGAGGATGTTAATTGGGACATCCTTGGTATAAGCGAGATGAGAAGAATGGGGGAGGCCATCCACGAAAGGCAAAATTATATTATTTTCCACAAAGGGGAAATCCAGGGACAAAGTGGAGTGGGTTTCCTTATAAAATCCCACCTGAAGAAATACATCATTGAAATAAGCGGAGTCACAGACAGATTAGCAGTCCTCCTTATGAAAGTACCTAATTACAAAAAGACCTGGGTGATAATCCAAATATATGCACCCACCGAGAAGGCTGAAACTAGCGTGATAGACTCTTTCTACAACAACCTCAGAGAGATCATACAAAGACACTCAAACGAACATATCATAATCTTAGGAGACTTTAATGCACAGGTTGGCACTAAGCAAAGCGACAAAGAGTTTATTATGGGTGGGTTCGGGTACGGCAAGAGAAGCAAAAACGGACAAAAACTTGTGGATTTTCTACTTGAAAACAATCTAACCGTCCTCAACACCATATTCAAGAAAAAACCCCAAAGCAAATGGACCTGGATGTCTCCAGGTGGAAAATATAAAAACGAAATTGATTATATTATTAGTAATTACCCAGAAGCTTTCACCGATGCAGGCGTCATCCAAAACTTAAACTTCAACTCCAATCATCGCATGGTACGCAGCGAGCTCAGACTCAAGCCGCCAAAAAGAAGTAGAAATAAATTCCAAAGTAACCTGGATAATTATGGCAAAGGAAAAAACGACTCTCAATACGATGATTGTACACTAGAAGAAATATTAAATCAGCTAAACAGCGAATCTGTAAACTCAACTGAAATCTACAACAAATTTGAAACTACGCTGACACAACTTAACAAGAAAAAGAAGACAAACGAACCAAAACTAAACGAGGAAGTAATACAGCTGCTATCAGAGAGGAAACAGCTGCTCTTAACAAGCCATAGAAAAGAGAACATAAAACAAATAAATGAACTAAGTAAAAAAATTAGAAAAAGTATTAGACATCAACGAAAAAACAAACGACTTCAAACATTAGAAAGCAATATCGCAAAAACAGGAGGGTTAAGGAAGACACTGAAGAAGCTTCGAGAAGAGGGAAAGGAATGGATAGCCAAACTTAAAAAATCCGGGAAAACCCTGACAAAAAGAGTAGACATTGGAAAACTTGCCACCAACTTCTACCGAGCTCTCTACTCAAACGAGGGAATCCAAGAACCGTACATATCACCAACAACACTTCCTGAAGAACCAACAATTTTGGAATGCGAAGTTCAGAAAGCAATTAAATCGCAAAAATTCGATAAGGCTCCGGGACCAGATAAAATTACTAATGAATTATTAAGAGGAACTATGGAAGAGATATGCCCAATACTCACAATCATATTTAATGGTGTCTTAAAAACAGGGAGTACTCCGAGCCAATGGGGAGAGTCACACATAATTCTTATACACAAAAAAGGAGACAAAGGAGACATAGGGAATTATAGGCCCATAAGCCTGGTATCGAACATCTACAAAGTGTACGCAAAGGTGATCCTAGACCGAATAAGCAAAAAACTAGATGAAAATCAACCGGTAGAGCAAGCGGGCTTTAGAAAAGATTTCTCCACAATTGATCATGTTCATACGGTCAAACAGGTGCTTGAAAAATATAACGAATATGGGAAATCAGTCTACGTCGCCTTTATAGACTATAGCAAGGCATTTGACAGTTTGAATCACGATTATATTTGGAAGTGCCTAGAAGAACAAGGAATAAGCCAGACCTACATAACTAGTATCAGAAATATCTATGCAAACAGTAAAGCGAGGATTAAACTAGAAACTGAGGGTGATGAATTCCCGGTTAGCAAGGGAGTAAGGCAAGGTGATCCCCTTTCCCCGAAAATGTTCTCAGCAACCCTGGAAAGCATTTTTAGAAAACTAGTCTGGGACGATTTCGGTCTTAACATAAATGGCACGCTGCTCAACCATCTCCGCTTCGCAGATGATTTGGTTCTGTTCGAAGAGAGCCCTAACAAACTAGAACAGATGATACGGGAGCTATCAAAAGAAAGCAAAACAGTTGGACTCGAAATGAACTCTTCCAAAACAAAACTCATGACTAATTCAATCGAAGAAGAAATAACAGTTAATGGAAAACGACTAGAATACGTAAAGGAATATAACTACCTAGGACAAATAATTTCCCCCGACGATCAGTCATCAAAAGAAATAAATGAAAGAATCGCATCAGGGTGGAAACGTTACTGGAGCTTGAAATAAATTATGAAGAGTAAAGACTATAGACTCTCGACGAAAAGAAAAACATTCAACACATGCGTACTTCCCTGTCTTACTTATGGATGCGAGACATGGGCACTAACTAAAGCTCAGAGGGACAGACTCCAAAGTTGCCAGCGGGCAATGGAAAGAAGTATATTAGGAATAAAAATAAGCGACAGGATAAATAGCGATACCATAAGAGCCAAAACTAAGCTAACAGATATTCTAGAAAAGATAGACCAACAGAAATGGCGCTGGACAGGACATACGATTCGCAGCAAGTATGAAAAATGGAGCCAAATAATAATAAACTGGTACCCAAGAGATGGGAAAAGAACAAGGGGAAGACAAATAAAAAGATGGGAGGATGAATTAAAGTTAACAGCTGGCCCCTTCTGGAGAAGGGCAGCACTGGACAGAGCACATTGGAAAGAGCTAGAGGAGGCCTTTGCCGATAGGCACTCTGAAATAAGGGATATCATATAGTGGAAATTGTGATGGAAAGAAATGTAAAACTTCAGAATAAAGGCTTATTATTATTATTATTATTATTTTAAATTGGCCAAGGGTTTGCTAAGATATAGGGGCCCAAAAAAAGTACTTCTAATACACTGGAGTATTTCTGCTTTATCGCTATACCATGTAGGGCATTGCACTATCGCGGGCGTATTCAAAACAAGACAAGCTCATGTTATGAATACATTGAATATCATTCAAATAATTCTAAAAAGAACCGTTCGCGTCTGAATACACAATTCAATTTCGCTTGCATCGCAAAATCAGACAACTTTAATCTTGCATCCTCATTTTCCCCGAACGTAACAAGATTCAGTTCTCGATTCGAATTGCCTAATCAATCGTACACATAGTCGATTGGATAATCAGCCGTAATGTAACGTAAAAAGGGGATATTTTTGCGTGTCTTCGATTTTTGTATAAAGGTGGAGACGCACAAGCAGGTGTGTCGCTACGCGGATTCAGTCGAGCATCCTCTGTTGGACGGCACGCTTCAGTGAACGCGTTCTTATTTGAAAAATATAAGAGAATACGGGCGCTTTCAGATTGAAATCATTTGTCGCTAAATATTGTCAATACTGAGGCATCGCAGAGTTTGGAAATATACGTAAAATCAACTTCCGCTTTTGCTCGCTTGTACCTAGATAAAATGTAGCTATATGCTGATCTAGGTAAACAGGTCTATGTATTCCTCGGTTTAGCTGCTACGGTGACTGGTTGTTTGAAGCACAAACATCCTATTTTTAAACCTACTTAAACAAAGGATTTGTTTAAACCACGGCCAATTGAAATCTTACTTTAAGTGTTTTTAGAATTTTTGATATATTATTGTATGACGCTTAAACTAGGTAGTCTGCGTACTGAAAATAAATGGATCGATATAGTTTTATAAACATCGATGCCCAGTCAACTGAGAAACAGGCGAGTTGCGACTTGCGTCTTAGCCCGACGGCACGGCCCGTTCATTTCTGTTTGTTGTTTTAGATATCTAAATATTTTAGATATAGCAACTTCTCTGTCAAATAAAGTATTTGTTTGTTGCTTCATATATCTAGTTTTCTTTTAACAAGGTGATTCATAATATGTTTAATTGTATACTATCCTGAAAGGTGCTTATTATAGGTACTCCCAATTGGCAATAACGTTTTTTCTACGACTTTGGCAAATTTGTAATTTTTAATTGAAAAACACTATGTAAAAATCTGCTGGTTCAGGGTCGGATCAGATCAAACTCAATTCTTGAGCTGTTATAGCTGGCAATCTTGATGTTGAACTTTTCGTTAAGTAATTAGTTATAAAGATGATAAAACACCACAATCAGCTGATTTGTAACAAATTAAAAAAAACTGAAAAAAATATTAAACGAAAGTTTATTCCCACTTGTATTCTTTTTTTTTTTAAGAATAAGCCTATTTCGTGATATTATACATTATGAATCACCTTGTACAGTATATTTACTAAATTTGGTTTTTTTTTTTGTGGCCGATTCTGATTCTTATGTGCATTGAAATAATGTGTATTACCTTTTTTGTATTACATAGTTATATACCAACACAAAAGGTTAACCCCATAATCTATCTGTGCTCCAAATATATCTGCGTCTTCGTAGCAAAAGTTCAATAAAAACTTGTCAAGTACTGTTTGCCGTGAAAAAACGTCGAGTGTACCCAAATATACGGCCGAGTGCACACCGGTGACATTTGAAGCACGTCATAAAACCGTGTTTACACTGTGTCCACACGGGTGTGTTTGCAAAGGACCCGGTAAACATATTGCTCATAATCGGCAAACGACAACGAGCGAAGGGGTAGCGATTGGTTTTCAAAGCAATATGCCCAAAAGACTGGTAGTTTTTGATACACCGTTTCAGTTGCAGCATTTGGCAGAATTGTTAAACGAACTTACCCTGCACTCTTTGTGTTTTGTGTCTAAATTAATATAAATAATAACACCCAACAGTCACATACTTAATCCTGACCCCACACTAGGATTCGTTGTGTCGTGGGTATCAGGAACTACGAGTTCCACAACTCCTGGACCCCGCAGAGGGAATCGAGCCTGCACCCCTTGAGTCTAAAATGGGCACTCGCCCACTGCGCCACCGAAGACCTTCTATCGCTCGATCTTTATGGTACAGTGAGGTTTAATTTAGAGTAAAAATATATTTAAACTACTTAGATCCACAATCAAGTAATTAGTAAAAGAAGTAATACTGAAGCAATAATTAATACCATTTTAATTTCATTTTTCAAAATGAACACACATCAATAACGATAATTTTTAGGGTTCCGAACCTCATTTGGAAAAACGGAACCCTTATAGGATCACTTTGTTGTCCGTCTGTCTGTCTGTCTGTCTGTCCGTCTGCCAAGACCATTCATCTCAGAAACGGCTAAATGTATCAACTTAAATAATGAAAGTTATACCACCTATTAAGGTCTGTGGGCTTATGGTGCCGTATAAAAATCAAAGCTCTAGCTTAATGCATTAAAAAGATATGGCAATGAATGTATAATTTTTGTATGGAAATCAAAAACAAAAATCAAAAAGCTCGTAGCATTCCAAATTTCAGAATTGTGAGGTAAATGGAAGTCAGTTACCTCACAATTCTGAAATTTTGTTACACAATTAAAGGGATAAGTCTGAAATTGAGGAATTTCGAAGTTTTTTAGGAAACAAAGTAATATTTGCGGTCAATGTCATACAAATGACTATGTGAGCGACCGCAAATATAAGTTTGTCAATTCCTACACTTAGAATTTTTATTTTCTGACCATGACCACTGGTGCACGACCGAGATTCAAACCCACTACCAATGGTACGGAACCCTCAGGGCGCGAGTTCTCGTACTTGACCGTCTTTATTTTTTATAAAGTCAGATGAAACCTATCCATGTGCTCTGGGTAGAAATGCAATCAAGACGTAAACAATTTGAAAGACGTTACACACACGCGAAAACAAACCGCGGAACAGAAATAACAAGGTATCGAGTGACCGGTCGATCCGGATAAACACACAGGACCGACAGTTTGCTCCAGTGAGTACGCCCCTTTTTGTTTTTCTTCTTCGTTTATTTTGTATATTGGCAATTTAATAAAGCCGCTTTCAGACGGTGCGCTATCATGTATTTCGCTCCAGTAACAAGTATAAAACTTAAAGAAAAACGATGTACTTACCCAAATCATCTTCCTGCACTTATCCTACATTATGCGGGGTCGGCACAACATGGTATTCTTCTTTATTCTTTGTTGTTCACAGAAAACACATAAAAAACACACTAAATGAAAGGATATATAAAAAGGCGAGCTTAACCCTATAGTTAGTTTTTTTCCAGCAAACCTTTGAGGCTGAGTTCTTCTTCCATTTCCCTCTATCAGTCGTCATCTCAGCACTCACTCCTTACTTACCTACCCATATCCACTTTCACACCGTCCATCTATCTTTTTTTGGCCTACCTCTACTCCTACCATCTACCTATCCACATTCATATCTAACGCTCTTCTCGTCACATGTCCTTACCTACATACTATCTAACATCCATCATCATCATCAGCCTGTAGAAGTCCACTGCTGGACATAGGCCTCCCCCAAAGAGTTCCATGACGAACGGTCTTGAGCCTTCTCCATCCACCGACTTCCTGCAACCTTCACAATGTCGTCGGTCCATCGGGTGGGGGGCCTTCCAACACTGCTATCTAACACTACTACTATCTAACATCCATGATGCATACAAAATCGAGGAAATGACGACACACGCCACCATACACCACATCGTTAAAGTGTACCCCAATCCATTTTACCTACGCTTCAGAAAGCCTAAAAAACTGCTGTTAAGTTTTCAACACGAAAGTCGCAAAAAAGGTTTTAAATTAATAAAGCACTTATTATCAACGGAGCCCACGAGGCGCAAATTAATAAACCGGACTTTTCCGAGGGAAAAGTTAAACAAAAAATTTGGCCGCAAACAATCATTATATCCGAAAAGCGAGGGGTAAATAAAAATGCTGAGGCCCTGGAGATGCGTTATGTTTGGGCCGGACCCAAATCTGGCCCAAGATAGCCATAGAAGGCATTTTGCCTAAAATGCGTAACATTTCACGTACACTGCCGGCCAAATAAACATACCAACGCAACCGAGTTGCCCTCTTCTACAGTAGGTGTCTAGAGGGTCTATTCAAGATCCTCATGCTTCGTTTTCCTTTCACGCTAACGTTATCATCATCATCATCTAATTCTAATTGGGGGTGTATAGACCTGCACTGAATTCCCGCTGTGGGGTGTTTTGTGCCTAGGAGGCTATGTTAACCCTACCCCAGCCAGCCCAGCTCCTTACGGCTGTAAGGAGTTGAGCTGGCTGGGGTGAGGTTATGGGTGGTGGTTTGGTTGGTTATGTGGGTGATGTTGTCCTTATACGACGAAATTAAGTCTACCAACATTGCAGTGGTCACATTTCACAAGCTAAGGCTATATCGATAACCTCGGTGGCGAAGCGGTCGAGTGCCCGTCTGAGACGCAAAGGGTGCGGGCTCGATTCTCGCTTCCGGACAAATGTTTGTATGATCTTCAAATATTTGTTCCGGGTCTTAGTGTTGTGGCACACAGGGAATCCAGGGAATCAGGACAATGTATGTGACTGTTGGGTGTTATTTTTATTTTATTTCCATAACATTTAATTAGATCTTTCCGCTGGCGTTAGCGCCAACAGAAAATGGATCTTGTCTAGGAACGTCTCGTGGGTAGACGTTTATTGTTTTCTGTAACGTCAGCGTCGGTTATTTTCACGATGATATATCGTCCCACAGGATATTGCAATTTAGTTGCAATAGTAGATTATTACGTGGTGAGACAGCGACCAATTATATTTGTGACGTTTACAGTGTGAAATTATCATCCTCAACGATGATTTCGAGAACTAAGATCTCATGTCCGGTAAAAGTTGGTGTTCGATGATCATTGAGGAACAACTAAGATAAACATTGATAATCGCACGTTTACCATGTTTTTACAAATAACCATCTTATCTGTACAACGAAATCATTAAAACTTTACGAATTGGGAGCTCTCCTTATATTGGATTATAAATATTACTATTTTCGTTGTATCTCAAAATCCATGTGGCCTAGAATAAAAATAAAACTCGTATTTTTTTATTGATAATGGTAAAGCGTTTGGCCACCAACTCACTTTTGCAAATGAGATGTGGCCTAAGATGGAGCACGCTTTCCCAGAGTGAACTTATTGACCCTAGATTTGAAGACTCCTAGATTGTACTCTTTCGGGAAAACAGACGCAGGCAGATCATTCCACTCTTTGGCAGTACTTATAATAAAAGTGGAGCAGAAACGTTTCGTTCGACACTGTGGTATGTCGACCAGGTAAGGGTGGTATTTACCTGTGCGTCTGCTTGTCCGGTGGTGGGAGGGGGTGGCGTTTTGGAATGGCTGAACAAAGTTCTATCATATGACACTTCACGTTTTTGTATAACTTTTTATTTAACCCCCTTTTGGATAAACTCCATGCTAATCGGATTGTCAATTTGAAAGTTATTCGTCCAATTCACTTGAAAGATCTTCGCGCTTAGCTCACTCGATCAAAAATACACCTTTTGGTACAACTAGTGTTATTAATTTAGCTACATTACGGTTGTCTAAAAGCTATGTTCACTTACTTAAACTGCTCTATTTCCACTTATCACTATAGCACTTTCGGCATATTTACCTAGATATGCCTAAAGATAAGTGGTTTCTAGGTAAAAACAGCAATACAGTAAACATAAAGGCGCCTTTGTTGTCTGAGTTTCAGCATCTAAACATCACACTTAAAACGGAAAAGTAAACGCTTACGATATTTCACTCCATTCCAACTATCAACCACATTTTTCTCCGAAAAACTCTAAGACGTTATCGCGGCCGGCAGTGTACAGCGCGCATTAGCGCCGAGCAATATATTACGCTAAGTGTTCACATGTTGTGCTGACTGTACACGAACGTGGATTTAGCATTTAGCTATTTATACTGTCTTGTTGAAGCAGACGAACAGAGCTAAACTAGCACGGGTTGCTAACGTCGGCGATTAGCTAGCGAGTCTGTTGCATCAAGTAATGTCCGACGCAGTTTGCTATATTTAGAATTTCATCATTTCAGTCGTAGTAAAGAATAATATGGCCACCGTATTGACCGTGAGTGATATCAAAGTAATTACATTTCAACGACCTCCGGCGTAGCGGGTGAGTGCCCGTCTGAGATGCAAGGGGTGTGGGTTCGATTCCCGCTGCGGGACAAATGTTTGCATTATCTACATATATGTATTTATTGCAAGTCTGGACGTTGAGGTACCACGGTCCTCGTATTTTCTGATGCCCACGATATTTTTATTTATTCTTTTTTTTTTTTTAATTTTCCGGACATACCTCACACGGTCAACTGATCCCAAACTAGGCATAGCCTGTACTATGGGTACCAGATACTGATATACATAATAGATATATATTTAACACCCAGACACAGAACAAACATTTGTGTTCATCACACAAATTTTTGTCCAGTGCGGGGATCGAACCCGCAACCTCTAGCGCAGAAGGCAGAGTTACTACCAACTGAGCTATGAGGCCAGTGATTTATTTCACAATGACTTGTATCCTTAAGTCATTGATTTAAGATTCAAATCATTGTGCTTCAAGCACTTCTTAATTTGACTGGGGGATATTTTACATGAATTTTCTTGCGAATGTATGACGTCTGGACTGGTGCTAAGGGAGCTGTAACGCCGATTCAGCTGTCTTTCGGCAATAACGCTTATGGTTGAGACTCAAGTTTATTGCTTTTGAGGGAGCTCTATCCTACGCACATACAAATATTTCTCAATTTGAGTATTGTATAGTATTCATTTATTCATCCATAGACATTTTAAAATTTATTTAACCAAGTCATATTGTGAACAACAAGGAAACATAACAAAACATAACATCGAATAGTGTTGTGTTCCTGCGATGAGTAAGGTTGCCAGAGCTCTTTAGGGGAGGGGGGGTTCGGGGTCGGCAACGCGTGCGTGATGCCTCTGGTATTGTTGCAATCGCTCATAGGCTACGGTAACCGCTTACCAACAGGAGGGCCGAACGCTTGTTTGCCACGTCAGTTGTATAAAAAAAAAACATAAATACCCACAAATCATTAAATAATAAAATAACAGATAAATTAAATTACCTGTTAATTTATTATTTTATTGATGAAATTAATTAAATTTTAGCTTTTTTGCTAAAATTTAATTATTTTAATCTGCATTAAAGCTGCATCGGCATTGTAAACGAAAATTATAAAAAACTACACAGTATTAAAATAAAATATAATCAGTAAGTCAATAATAATAATTATGTCTGAAACCCTATACTGACATGGCTCGACGTTATGTCTCTTGAGGCCGATCAGAACGGTAAGCGATATATTGTCATCTTTTTAAAGGAGATATTTTCCTGGGTCAGGTCTATGTTATCTAAATAGAATAATCAGTAAGAATAGGAGATTACAAGTAAATTACAATAATTTGTAGGTAAATAGAAATCTATTGGAGGCCTGTCTGTGTTGAGTATTGAACCCCCACTTCACAACACCGTTCACTACAGCAATACATAAAAAACAACCAAATAACTGCTATACTTGGCTTAAACAAGCTAACAACTTAAAAACCCCACCTTTTTATCGCCTCGACTAAAAGCAAAGTACCAAAATTCTTTACAAAAAATCTCCATACATCTTTGCAACTGAGGATAAAGCCTTGCTTAAAAAACCGCTGAGTATTTTTATTTATGTAACTTAACAGATTTCAAGAAACGGCAAACGTAATTTGTCATTTAAAAAAGTTGAGACTCCGCAAAAAAAAAAACAAAGCACTTGCTTATTATAAGTACCTACTTATAATATTATACTCATACAAGATGATTTATAGGGATGGTATACATATTATAAATCGACTTGTATATATAGGCTGACTGGCCTCATAGCTCAGCTGGTAGTAACTTAACTAGTGGACAAACATTTGTGTGATGAACACAGATGTTTGTTCTGTGTCTGGGTGTTAAATATTAATCTATTATTTATATCAGCCTCTGGTACCCATAGTACAGGCTATGCCTAGTTTGGGATCAGTAGACCGTGTGTGATATGTCCGGAATATTTATTAATTTATAGACTTAAGTTTTAAAATTGCTTTCACCTCGACTTAGGTTTCAACCAAAAGGTTTCGTATGATATGGGTCTGTGTCCAGACTCGGCTCCACGTCCTCACGAGAGCCAGGACCTAATAACGGCTGTCATATTACGGTTTCAGCTTTTTGAAGCCAAGGCTCTTAGCTGCGAGCGGTGGGCGAACAATGGGGCTGTAGACTTGATACATAGCCCAGACCTCTTTTGCTAATTAAAAAGATCGTACACCATTCTGACCCAGTGCGTGGTTGGATCAGCATGCTTTTGCATAAATCCACATAGATTCATGTGTAGATTAGTTTCCTTAAAATGTTTACCGTTGTTAACAAGGAGTATTTTTATGTGTTTGGCAAAGTTACAATTCGTAATGACCGTCATCATCGTGATGACCGCAGCGTTTTATTACCTACATAAAAAGTATCCTATCTGCTATTCTAGGTAAAGAACTCTATTTTCTTACACTTTAGTTAACCTAGGTACGTAGCATACCCGCACAATGCTACTTTTAAGCGAGTGGAATACAAAATGTGGATTCAAATTGGTTCAAGTACGACATATATACATCTAGCCTATATTATACGATAAGTAAACTGTGAATCCTAGATTACTGAAATAAAATAAAATAAAAATAAAAACTCTATTCCAAGTTTCATCAAAATCCGTTGAGCCGTTAAAGCGTGAATGAACCAAAAACATCCCACCAAACATCCTCAAAAACGTTCGCATTTATAATATTAGGAGAAAGTTGGATAGGATAGGATATTTTTTTTAACCCAACCGGTACACGTTCGTGCCAGATTAAGAAATGATTGGGTAAGAACATTTTATTTTCGTGCAAATATAGCTACAGATAGCAAAGCTCGTTCGTTACCACCATTCCTAAGATTCGAAGCTAACCTGATTATCCTAATCAAATCTCATTGCGTAGAAGCGAAAGGCCTCCCAAAATCAAGTCTGATTTTATTCTTCCGTCGCCATTTTTTCTGGAAATCGCGCATTCGACCCTTTGGGTCCACTGTGGGTCTATTTGTATGTGAATGTAGGTACCCAGGCCGTTAAAGAGGCATTTAAAGTAGGCGTATCTGCGTAAATAATGGCGGAGATACCATCCCGTATCCTCGTTGTATCACTTTGCCAGTCCGTGGCAAATAAGTCTTCAGAGTGCTGAATATTCTACGTTATTGCTGTTGTGTGTATTGCGGCGGCGGGCTTCAAACAGAAAGTAAATACTTTTAGGGCTACCACTGGTTATTACTGCTAGGTTTAGAAGGACCAAAAACTGTAGTGTTTTTCAGTTATAAGAGGATAGTTTTAGGAGGAGGTAATGGGAAAGCTAAAGTACGTCAGTAAGATAATTCTCTGACATGATAGGTTGGACAGGATACTTGGAGAAAAAGTCAAAAGGGTTAATTTAAATTTCTAGGCAGAGATGCGGGTTTGAATCAAGCTGATTCGAAAATTTTTGGTAACATTTAAATTAAATGTTATCCATAAGTGTTGCTTTCACTTCAAAATCAAGAATAATAAAAATTATAAACAATTCAAAATGTATTTATTTCAATAAAATCACAAGGAACACCTTGAAACGTCTTAGAAACCAGGTGAATCTACACCTGATCCTGAGCCAAGAAGAATCATGACGTCATGTTATGTTTATTTAGAAAGCGTTGCTAAGTAAAAAAAGGTAGTAAAATTCGTTAAACAACGAATAGAATAGATAGATATATAACTCTTTATTGTAAGCCACATGAAATTTAACACATCACAATTAAATAGATAAAATATAAGTTATAATAGATGAATACAATGGGCGGTCTTATCACTAAGAGTGATCTCCTCCAGACAACCTTTGGATGGACTGGATTTTACGAGAACGATAGAGGACGGTGGTGCTAAGGAAACAGGAAAATATGAACTTAAAAATAATAATAATAATAGAAGAACAGCTAGTTCAAAGTCTCAAAACCAACGAAGCTCTTGAGCCAGCTGTATAACAAAATGTTTTATAGGTACGTAGTTCAACAACTTCCGTATCAGCTGATAGAAAACTCACATAAATCTCCTCGTAAAGAGAGTTCTCAAGCCAACCGTAAAGCTGGTATTACACCATCAAAACTTTCAACAGGCGCAATTTATTCATCTCTTAGCAGTTGTTTAACAAAGCTATACCAGTAATATCTTATAGCTACGTTTTTAGCAAAACTATCGACGAACACGTGCACCCCAGTGGTTCACGCAATAGATTCCCATAGCCTTTTGTTAGAATTATCAAACCTCGAGCTACTCACTGAATCAAATCTAGAAAACCAGGCATATTATTTTCATTGCAATTGAGGTTTATTCACTTCACTAGTAAAAGCGCAGCGGGCGAGTGCCCGTCTCATCATCATCATCACCATTTCAGCCGTAAGACGTGCACTGCTGAACATGGCCTCCCCCACAGACAGAGCGAATTCCTTACCATGTGGGGGGATTTGCCCATACTCACCACGCTGGGCATGCGGGTTGGCGAGCACAGTTAGAGCTATCGTTGTTAAAATGAGGGACGCTGCTGCCCATCCCCTAACTTTTTTCCCTTAGTCGCGTCTTACGACATCCGCGAATAGAGATATGGAGGGGCCTATTCTTTAGCCGGGGCCACCACGGCCACCAGTACCATGGTACTAGTAGTTTCTGATACCCACGATACACGGAATGCTTTTGTGGGGTCAGTACTTTGTATGTGACTGTTGGGTGTTATTTTTTTTTTTATTGTATCGAAAACGTAAAGTTAACGTGAATTATTCTTGCTAGCTCTAACAGGTACCGGAACAAAGTAATTCATTCTTGGTAGCTGTTTAACAAAACTATCGGGAAGGTTGTTAACAAGTTTAGCTATCAAAAGCAAAATGGGTATAACGTCGATACTGAGGCGAAGTTTCATAAATTGTACAACTTCTTTTGAGTTATTGTCGATGCCGGTTTGAGATTGTACATCAGTGCCCGCAGCATCAGTTTCTGCTGCTGCTTGTCATATCACTGATTCGTTCTTGGTCATTAGAATTAGAATTATTTATTTCAGTTAAAACAAGCTTACAGTATATACCAAAGTGCCTACTGTCTAAAATTAAAACTTAATTATACTTAAATATTACTTTTTTTACATATGTTTTCAAAGTACCACAATCTTTATTAACAGAAAAATAATAATAATAACAGTTGAAAATTAAAAAATAAAATTAAAAATATTAGTTAGTCATCCTTTATTAGGTCAGTGACCAGGTTAAGGTATGGTGGCCCTGAAAAGGGCCTATGACCGTCGGTGAAAGAATCAGTATAGCGAAAGGATTAAAGTGCGCCCTAAGAGGCTACTTTCGTTTTTTTGCTTAAAAATATGTGATAGCAGAACGTACAAACTTTTATTTTTCATATACAAATATCATTTAAATTTCCGACTATTCCTGTGGATTTTCCAAAAATTTGGCTAGCGCAAGGAATCGTACCTAAAGGCTCGGAAATTTTTGGCATATGACTTCTTATCTGCCGTTTATTGTTGTAGAGGACTCACTAGTGTTTCGGTAAGTCAGAAACTAGTGTTAGGCGTACGGCTTTGATGTTGAAAAGGATCCCAACTTTGCATCCGCTTTGACGGATCTTGGTACAGACGTTGCGGATTACGTAGTAAGGTATTTTATAATTTAGCTGAATTGTGAAAAAGTTTTTGATTGGAAACATTGAAGCGGAAACATGAATTCTCGTCAACTCGTATTCCTAATCATCGTGCTAAAACATAAAGAAAAACAAACAATTTCAGTCTAATGGTTGGTTGGTGTCACTAATTCTTTCTTGGTCATCCTGTACTAGGTCCAGGTAGTGCCCAGGTTGATATATGGTGGAAGAATTAGTGCGTTGAAAGGATTTAAGAGCGCCTCTTAGAGGCTCCTTTCGTGCACATGTCACATGTCTTCGAATTTCTAGGTTCTGAGACATGCCGATTTCCTCACGATGTTTTCCTTAACCGTTTGAGAAGACTAGAATAGACATACATTTACATATTCCGAATGGAATCCATTGGTCCACGACCAGGATTCGAGCCCACGACCTGGGGATGGAAGGCGGGGCCACCTCTCCACCAGTGCTCTCACCAGTTTTGATAAATAATAATTAAGGAAATCCACCCACCAATCCGTACTGGACCATCGTGGTAGGTAGATCTACCACCAGTGCTCTCGTCTAAGTGAGTATTATAGCCTGTATCTGTATCTGTAGCTTGAAAAGATTTTTGCATTGAAATTTTTGAATTTTTCCATTGAATCAATTAATCCATCATCGCCCCCATCAAAGGTGACAAGTGGCACACTAATTAACCCTAACTAATTGTATATTAAATTAGGGACCCTCGTCCTAGCGTCCATAATGTGTATTGACAGCTCCTGTGGGACAGTCCAATACAAAAGTTGTCAATACAACTTATATTTTTGCTATCGATACGCCAAATAACAAAAGTTACAAGTATAACACTTATTTTAGACCTGTCTTACACATAGGATAACCTTTATTCAACGGTTGATTGATCTGCTAGCTATGGCCTGCTCACTGCCACTTTTACTTGCTGATTCTGAGAGCTATGTAGTTGACCTAGGTTCTTCTACAGATTTCCTCAGTGCCACTTCATTTATTCAACAATTCATAGAGTATAGCGCGAACGTGAGAGGGTTGGACCGCGTGGTGGATCATACACACCCTGATGAAGATTCTCTAGATTTTCGGTATTTTCATTATATAAAAAAATAAAATAAATTAGCCTTTTATTCAAACTGAATCTATATGCCTAGGCTACAGTTACATATCTTAACTAGTTGCTTAGTAATAACAAAATAAACTATAGCTGAGCTTTGTTGGCAGTCAGCTGACACCGACTGTCCCACTGCACTGCTTTGTGTTTGCGTGCCCTCTTTGGCATAGGCCTCCCCCAACTCCTTCCATCTTTCTCTGTCCCATGCAGCTCTCGTCCAGAGCTTTCCACCTGCTCGTTCGACTTCGTCCCTTCAGCGTATGTGCTGTCTGCCTCTGCTTCTTTTCCCATTTCTAAACTATTTTAACCACATTAACCACCCATTTATAACCACAAATATAACATTAAATAAACGTGCGTAAATCCCGTTTTTAAAATGTCTTAAAGAGTATTTGTTTATTGAATTGATCAAAAACTGAAGTCTCTCGTCGCTGACTGTACTACCCGAATAATTGGATCTGGTATACGGGTTCCAAAGCAAACATTAGTTTTAAAAGGTTTGAGGATTTTATGGGCAGAGGCGTTTGGATGCAAATTCTCCGTTAGAGACTGTTTGACTAGGTGAGAAATGTTTACTTTCCTTTTTACCGAGCGAAATGAAGTAAAAAATATATTTTTTCTCCTTATTTTTTTATATTCTAGGTCGATACTAGTGGCCTAGTAATATTTTGTGAAACTTTCTTATTTTGATTTCGAATCATCATCATCATTTTAGCCGTAGGATGCCTACTTCTGAACATGGCCTCCCACACAGATTCCATGCAAATTCCTATTATGTGGGGGATTTGACCAAAACACCACGCTGAGCACGTGGACTGGCGGAAGCAGTTAGACCTATTGTTGTGAAAATAGGGGACGCTGCTGCCCATCCCCTAGCTTTTTGCCCCTTTTCTTCGGCCAGGACCACCATGGCCAATACTAATGTTTTCGAATACAAATATTAAAATAGTGTAGAGTAGAAACATACCGTTAAACATCTAAAATCTAAAATGACATAACATAACCTAAATTATTTTACATAGAATTAAAACTGTACCCTGACTTTTGATCAAGTTAAAAGTAGGTACTTAGAATAACGAGTTAACAAAATAATAAAACAAATAACAAATCACACTAACATCTTAAAATTTTGAAAACAGGTGCAAAATGCTGTTTTTCATTACACATCGACGCGCGAGCGGAAAACGCCTAAAGCGGCAGATTATTAAATTTCAGCCGCGCTCGTTGCAATATCCTGACGCATCACCCTCGACTATCTCACAGACATATTTTGCACGAAAATACACCTTGATCTATCCAAATAATATTTTCTGTGTCGGTTATGAGTGAAAATGGTATTTACTTTTACAATTGCGAAATATTAACTTTTACTTTTTTTTTTTATTCAACTGAGGTGGCAAACAAGCATACGGCCCACCTGTTGGTAAGCGGTTACCGTAGCCTATGAGCGCTTGCAATACGCAATAAAGAGCTCTGGCAACCTTACTCACCGCAGGAACACAACACTATTTGAAACAAATAATGTTATTTGGCTGCGATCTTCTGTAAGGCGGAGGTACCTCCCCAGGCGGGCTGCTCCAATTTAGAACGAGAAAATCTCGCTATGCCCTACCTCCTCCAAAAAATCTCGCTATGCCCTACCTCCTCCAAAACTCTCTCTACTCTTTTATTGTCGGTGTTTTGCATCGACAATGTTCTTCGTAATTGCTCACCTAACACGCACCAATATTTATTTTTTACTTGCTTCCACCCGCGGCTTTGCCCGCGTGGGTAGCCGCTTACATAAAAAGTAGCCTATACGCTATTCAAGGTAAAGCACTTTATATATTGTAAGTTTTAACATAATCGGTTGAGCCATTACGATTGAACAACAAACATTCTCACAAACTTACGAATTTATAATATTAGTAGGATTGTTGATCTTTCAAATAAATAGGAATATAGTATGACAACTAAATTTTACACATAAAATCCTGTTATTGATTTTATACCAGTGCGCTATATAAATTCGTTTTATTTTTGGGGAAAAATTGAGTTTAGCACTTTTATGACGCCAACGACATGCATGTGGCACTAACTGCTTTATATTTTGTTACATGACAAAAACCAGGATTTTTATCACATAGCTACACTGTACGACTTTTATTATTACCCACAGATATTAAATAATTGGGTATAGGTATATATTTTTTTTAATATCATGTTAAGTAACGAGAAGAGCGAAATGTATGAATGTGGATAGATATAAGAGTAGAGGAAGGCCAAAGAAAAGACTGTATTAAAGATGTCATGAGTAAGAAAAAAGTGAGTACGGAGATGACGGCTAACAGAAGAGATTGGAAGAGGAAAACATGTTGTGCCGACCCCACATAATGTGGGGCAAGGGCAGGAAGATGATAATGAAGATCTAATAATTTTGTATTCTAAACTTTAGATTAATTATAATATGAATAACAAGAATATAGTTGTGGACGCTTCAAGTTGACCAAGTCATGATGATTTAGAGAAAAATTGACCTAATTATCAACTAGGCTTCTCAGATATCTGGATCTAAAGTATTGTCAGCTTGTCAGTCCCCATGAGGCTCCCGAGGCGCTTCAAATAAAAACAACTCGCTTACAAAATTGTTTCTCAGGAAAAACCTCACTTTGATGTCTTATTTCGCCGATTCCCGCTTAAGATCCAATCTGAAAATGGAGCTAGGCTCATGAAAACCAAAATATCATTCTAAGGCTCTTACCTTTTATTATTTTGTACATATTTGATAATAAAGAATCGTTATCCTTTCCTTTGTGTCGGCTCTTTTTGTCTATTGTTTTATAACAAAGCGCGGCATACGTAAGATTACCTCATTAGGGAGCTCTTAAAAAATGCCTTGACACGGTTTTGTAGAGTTTTTTGTTCTGTAAAAATTTATCGTGTAGGATATTATTCGATTGTTATGGCTCTTGAGCTGTTATCTTAGAGACTTTAAATCAAAAGCCATGTTCATAGTTCAAACAACATGGCTTTTGATTTTCTAAAACGTATTCCAAAATTATCCTTACGCCTCTTGAAAAAAGTCAATTTAGTTAGAGTTGAGCGATGACATAGCTTACCCATATATTGTAAAACTTAAATTTGGCTTTGATCATTGACGCAAGGTTAAATTTGAAATAATAAGATCCGACACTATTAATAGCCATATAAATATTGAAAATTATTCATTACGCAAATTTGTAATTTTACGTCTAACTATAAATAAATATTACGTTAACAATATTGCAAATTTTGTAATCAATACAACACAAATTTGTTTAATATCTATCTAAATCAAAAACATCAATTGGACTGGCAAAATTCGATCAGAAAGCTACCCAAACATAATTATGTTTTCGTCCAAGCTTTCTACCAATATGGTTTGTAACTCAAACAAAATAATGTTCAACTCAATGGGTCGTGGACATACTTTTCTTGGGGCCACCGTCCAACATTACAATATTTTACAAATATCTGACGCTACGCGAGCTATGCAAGTGCTACGTTGCCATGCCGTAAGCAGAGTCAATAACACAATCAGGATTTCAAACGTAATAAATATCTTTACAATATATAGAAACTTTAAGGACTATTTAGGCCTCCGTCGTAACAACACGAGAAACACGGAAGTGCTCAACTGTTAACACTACCTGCGGTCACCCGTATGTTGACTGATGAATGTTACTTGACTTAGTTGATCAGTTAAGAAAGACAAGCGACGTAAACGTAGCGACGCTTCAGTGATATGACAGCCTTACATTGCCCCAATTTCATACACCTTCTGGCGAGCTCTCAAAAAATAAATGGGTCGGTAAAATACATTAGAGGGCATATTACAGACATTTTATTTACATTTACTGTAAGGAGCTTTATATGTACTTGAACATTTGTTTTCATTGAAATGGCTAGGTGTATTTGTTACAAGCTATTACCGACCCCGAACCCCCCTCCCCCGTTAAAGAGCTCTGGCAACCTTACTCACTGCAGAAACACAACACTATTTGATACCAATAATGTCCTAACCCATATCATCTCTCATATAATATATCCATCTTTTCTTTTGCCTGCCACTACTTTTTATATCCATCGACATTCATATCATGGCGTCTGATCGAAGTGACGCATCATACTATCGACCTACTATCGAAGTAACTCAACTGTTTCTTGTGTATTTTGTAAATATTTAGTTGCATTAGTTTTAATTCTCTCTCTGTAAATAAATGTATTTTCATATCTCAAACTCATATCAATTTCCCTCATCTTGCCAAAAACATCAACTTTAATGATTCAGTACTTGGTTTATGATCCATATCTTCTTGTGTTAGACCCTTATCACGCGCATTAGCAGATCGCGCTATTGTTTACCTCCGCCTTTGTAGGGACCGAATTTATACCCGTGGGTATTAATGGGAGGGATGGCACCTTAAATTTAACGCGATTCCGATTTTGTATGGCTTAATTAAAATTAAAGCTGAAATAAATCGAGATCAAGGAAGATAAGTTATGCATAAATAAATTAATTAAATGATGCAATTACCAAATGGTTATGAACTTCAAACATCGATCATGGTCAGTCGAAAAAATTTGTTGAAATTAATTTAGTTTTTAACTTGTAAACGTCTAACTACGACTGACATTCGCTACCAAGCCAAATTGTTCTATCATAAAATGATCAACTGAGCTATCTATAGTTCGTTTGCAACACATGTACAATAAAGTTATATTGTATTTTATTCTATTCTAATTCTCCCATACTGACGACGATGGCCTCGTTAACTATAGGAATCATATACTAGCTCAAAGTCGCGCAGCGAGCTATGGAGAGAGCTATGCTTGGAGTTTCACTACGTGATAAGATCCGAAATGAGGAAATCCGTAGAAGAACTAAGGTCACCGACATAGCTCTCAGAATTAGCAAGTTGAAGTGGCAGTGGGCAGGCCATATAGCTCGCAGAACCGACCACCGTTGGGGAGTAAAGGTCCTCGAATGGCGACCACGAACCGGGCGACGCAGTGTTGGAAGGACCCGATGGACCGACGACATTGTGAAGGTTGCGGGAAGTCGGTGGATGAAGAAGGCTCAAGACCGTTCGTCATGGAACTCTTTAGGGGAGGCCTATGTCCAGCAGTGGACTTCTACAGGCTGATCATGATGTTGATGATGACGACGATGGGCACGCGGGTTGGCGAACGGTTAGTGCTATCGTTGCTAAATTAGGGGACGCTGCTGCCCATACCCTAGCTTTTTTCCCTTAGTCGCCTCTTACGACGTCCATGTGTAGACATGGAGGGGCCTAATCTTCAACCGGGGCCACCTTGGCATTTGCGACTATTCAAAAACCATATCCCAATGGATAATTAATGGATAATGGATAATGGATTGGTTCATCAATATGAACGTTTGTGTTTTAGTGCCTAAATTGTTTTCATTCGTGGTAGCGGAAGTTTTCAAACTCAAATGTCAATGTTTTCGTTTTGTTACAGACTGGCAAACATTTTCATCGGACATCACTCCTCATCAAAGCTTTCAACCACAAGTTCAGACTGGACCTCGAGCTTAACACGTGAGTACTTAGATTTAATTATCCTCACTGTGTTATAAGGAGAACCCACATACCTGTACGAACGAAAATTCCACTAACTCTACCCACACCCATCATGGATTTCATCAACGCGAGGCGACATAGGCATCTAGAGTCTTGATTACACATTAAACTAGATCATAAAAGAGTAACTTGTGCTACGGAGCTTTGACCACTGAGCCTATAGAAGGTTCATAACATGTATACCATCCCGAAAGGGGTATTCTGTCAAAAAAGAAAGAACTTTGGCAAAAAAGAATTTCAAAATTTTGCGTTTTTTTTGTAATTTTTATTCCCAAACTTCTCAAATTACCTGTTTTTGGTATTTTTATAATCTATAAATGTAATTACTAAACGTAAGAGAAGTTCGGCATCAAGAACGCTACCTAAAACAGCTGATTCACTGAGTTTGAACTGATTTTGCCCTCAAAACAGCAGATCTTTACACAGAGTTTTCTCAATAAAAAATTTCGAATTTCCAAAAGTCGAAGAACAAACTTTATTGCCAATTGGGTGTAAAATAAGCCCCTTTTGGGATGGCATAAATATTATGAATCACCTTGTATATTTACTTTATAAATGACAAGACAGTTACATCACTGTCAGCGGCCGTGATTCAACAATCGCGCAATAATAATAATAAATCATAAGATGAAAGGAACACTTATCAAACAAGCGCTTCCCTCTCTTATTACAAAAAGCTTAGGTACGTATCTGAAAACGCGAACGAAATCCCAAACGAATGATTTTCCCGATCGCAATATTGCGTCTTCGCACAGTGATGGTAAAAATACGATCAATCGTGCACCTTCTCAAAACTGAGCTTTGGGAAGGCACTGATATACCATAATAGTAAGTGTTGGTAGGGTGTTGGCGACTTTTTTCGTTCTAAATTGAAGCAGCCCGTCTGGGAGGTACCTCTGCCTTACAGAAGATCGCAGCCAAATAACATTATTTGTTTCAAACAGGGTTGTCTCCTGCGGTGAGTAAGGTTGCCAGAGCTCTTTAGGGGGAGGGGTTCGGGGTCGGCAACGCGTGCGTGATGCCTCTGAGCTCTGGAATGTCAAGCGCTCATAGGCTACGGTTACCGCTTTCCAACAGGTGGGCCGTATGCTTGTTTGCAACCTCAGTTGAATAAAAAAAAAAGTTAAGCTAACTAGTGTATGAACAAGACGACCTCAGTTGCGACCAAGGGGTGCGGATTCGATTTCTGATTCGGATAAATGTTTGCATGATCTGTAGATAGCCTATCAGATCTCCACGCGATCAGATCTTCTAAGATGTCCAAGGGTGGTAGTCACTGCACGTCCAAAAAGGCGTTTATTTCAATAAAATCACTAGGTTCATTTTGAAATGTCTTAGAAACTAGGTGAAGCTACGCCTGTTCCTAGCGACCAAGCCTAGAAGAATCAGGCAACAAACACGGCTTGGTGCCTAGGTATCATTTTTATCGATGATCCTTTTTCACAAAATGGCATGATTACCATGATCTGTCCCAATACTCGAAATAGCAACAATGATTCTAAACAAGCTTGCCTCCCTTTTCCACATCACCTTTCACGTATGTGCTTATCTCGCTTTCTCCCACTTTCTCAAGTTGCGATATTGTCCTTGTATAGGTATTTCTTTTATGTGCTCTGGAAGTATTTTCAAGTTTCTTTGCGAACTTCCATCGATTTGTTTTCGCGGCTCAGAACGGTCGGCACTGAGCCTTCGGGGTCAGAACAGATATTCTATTTCGGCGGCTTGAAATGTAAATTGTTTTACCTTTGTTGGGTGGTCCGGGATTGTTTTGGTGGTTGGAAAGGGTTGGATCCATTTTACGCATGCATTTATTATAATTTGGCCAATCGACTTCTGAAAACAGTTCGATGGTTACGCCAGATGCCCGTTCAATTGAAAATGATTTGCTACTAGCTTACGCCTGCGACTTCGCTCGCATGGAGTTTCAGAGTCACCTTGTTTAAGAAAAGCCTGGTATTCTAGGTATAGAACTAATATTCCAAATTTCATCGAAATCGGATGAGCCGTAACGTCGTGATTAGAAAGAAAGAAAAAAGAAAATGCTTTTCTGGGTAAATAACTCTATATCTACGATAACCAATTACCAACAACATTACTTTTTTTTTTTGCAAACGTTGCAAGCTGGTGCTTTCAACCGAAAATGATGAACATAAGATTGTTAATTCCGTTTGTCTTCAAACTCGTGCTCCTTTCATTAATCATCTGCGCAAAGCGATAAGGTACAAACGAGTCCAGCCATTTGCAACACTCGTTGAAAGCCTGGAAATTCCGGTCGACGTGTTTCCAAACAAGACGAATTGAAACAGAATTTAAGTATTTAAAAAAAATGTGTTAAGCAAATAGATAGATAGATTAGATGAGATTAACACTTTATTGTTTTATAACAAACTAAGTGTAGTACAATGGGCGGCCTTTTCGCTGAAAGCTGAAATAGGATCACGTCTTTTATCCCAAAGCATGACAGACCACCTATCCGACACAACAGTGATCCTTCAAGATATATTAGGGTGGTAGTCAGAGGCATGTCATGAGTCCAAACATTTGGCACATACCCATATTTAGAGTATTAGTAGAGAGTATTCTATACGTGACAGGTTGCAATTCCATCGCCGCTTTAAAAATACTACTATATACTTATATGTATACTTTTAAGTTGTTTGTTAATGTGACTTGTACAAACAAATTATGTAATAAATGAATACTGAATACTGAATACTTACTGGTTTCCTTCAGATGTTTTAGAATATGTGTTTGTGCACTTACATTTTTCGAGTATAAGAACTCATTCGTGCATGCCTAGATATTATTTATTTTATTTAATACTTTAATTAAAATAAATGTTGCTTGTTGTGTTCTCGTGACAAATACCATGCAGTTTTTTTACATCGGTCCGTTCAAAATTACATTTAGCTCTTGTAATAAATAATTTCATATCTAAAAAGACATCAACTTCTAATACCGATTGTAACAAGTCCCAGTAATCATATTGAATGAAAATCAGAGCTGACTGAGCTCATAATCCAAGCAAATCCGTCTCTCACATCATTACCTTGCAAAGACTCGTTAAATCTTTGTCCCCAGATTACTGGAATCCCACTCGCTAATTTATGTTCCGATTGAACCGATCGATCCGATTTATTGCCATTGTGCAAGGAGCATTGCCGTCACTTTCCAATTCGGGACTCAGATGTGAGTCCTTTCTTTGCCGGTGTCTAGTGACTAGAGACTCATTTGTGTTTGTATGTGGTGTAAGTCACTGCACAACGAGAAAACCTGGTCTGGAGATGAACACATATGGATGATGATTCATAATCAATCACTTACTTTATCGGTTCTGATTGATTAAGAATTCGGGGTTCATTATTATCAGCCTGTAGAAGCCTATTGCTGGACATAAAAAAAAAAATACGTAGGTAAATTAATGTTATTTACTATTAACCATATTTATTTAGGTACACGAACCTCCCTCTATAATCACTTCTCTCTAGCCTCAAAGGTTTTCTGGAAGAAAAATCTTTTTAGGGTTAAGCTCGCCTTTGCACTTATCTTTCTTTTTAATTGCTGTAATCAGTATTTTCTTGTGTACAATAAAGAATAAAGAGTAGGTATCTTTTTTGTAAGTTCATATGATAATAGGTAAGTAAGTTCATATCTTGTTGACTTAACACCTCCACCGTCCTCTATCGTTATCGTAAAATCAATTCAAAGGTTGCCTGGAGGAATGTCTTAGTGATAAGAGCGCCCATTATATTCCACTATTCATTCTACTTTCAATTATGATATGTTCAGTTTAATTTGATATACAATAAAGACTTATCTATCTATCTATTATATTCTTAATTTCAGACTACTCAGCCTAGTAGTTTCCGAGCTTTCGTGATGAGTCTGTCAGTGAGTGAGTGAGTACGTGAGTGAGTGGACTACTCCTTTATATATATAGATATTGAACTTGGCTCCCATTTTCACATTTATGTTTTTGATGGGATAAGATACGGAATGAGTACATCAGAGGAAGTTTGAAAGTAGCGCCTGAAAAGTTGAGGAGCAAAAGAATGCCATGTGACGACAAGAGTGGTAATTATGATTGTGGAAGGATCTAAGGGAAGAGGTAGACCAAAGAAAAGATGGATGGATTGTGTGAAAGACGACATGAGTAAGAAAGGAGTGAATACTGACATGACGGCTGATAGAGGGGAGTGGAAGAGAAAAACATGTTATGCCGACCCCACATCAATTGGGAGATGATGATTTGTATTTGTATTTGTATTTATTTAAAACATTACGTCTATCATTACAGGTCAGACCTAATAAAATAGAGTAGCCATCAGAATAAGATAAGATAAATCAAGCTAATTAACTAAATACAATGTCAATAAGTAAAATAATTCAGTAAAAATAATAACACATGTCAATAAACAAAAAAATCAAATAACAAATAAAAAATACAACAATCAGAGAGAAAAAAAAAGAAAACCGTTAAAAAAAAAATGATTTGAAGTCCTGATTTGTAGCATAAAAAATTATAATTATTTAATATAGCACATATTAATTAATATAGCCCTTACGAACTCGCTCCGTGAACAGTGGTCCATACGTCAATGGTCGCCGCTACCAGATTTGATGATGTTTTTGATGGGATTAATTCTAAACCGCTCATCGTCAGCATTTTACGCCGCGCACACTAGCATCGCGCCAGCGTGGCGACAACTTCATTAAAACCCAGAGTACAAACAAAAAGGAGTGAATACTGTCATGACGGCTGATAGAGGGAAGTGGAAGAGAAAAACATGTTATGCCGACCCCACATCAATTGGGAGATGATGATGTTTTTGATGGGATTAATCCTAAACGCTCATCGTCAGCATTTTACGCCGCGCACACTAGCATCGCGCCAGCGTGGCGACAACTTCATTAAAACCCAGAGTACAAACAAAAGCTGTAGTAATTTCTATTTAATCTGAGCTTCAATATAAACACGGATCTTTCTGCGCCAGTGAAATGAATGGAAGTAGGACGGACGGAGTTTGCGATAAGTAAAGAATAGCTGAAGATATTGTACTTGGATGGGAATCATCCTGAGCTTTACCACATTGGTCCTTTCCACACTCGGTCGTGAGTGCCCGTCTGAGACGCAAGGGGTCCCGCTGCGGGACAAATGTTTGCATGATCTGAAATTATTTGTTCCGTGCCTGGGTGTTGTGGTACCATGGTACTCGTAGTTAGTTCTTTCGCATCAGTACTTTTGGGGGCTATCTTATTATAAGTTAGTATTTTTCAAGTACATAGTTTTTTCAAAATGCTATTAGGTAAATAACTCTATCATCATCATCAGCCTGTAGAAGTCCACTGCTGGACATAGGCCCCCAAAGAATTCCACGACGAACAGTTTTGAGGCTCTTCCATCCACCGATTTCCCGCAACCTTCACAATGTCGTCGGTCCATCGGGTGTGAAGTCTTGCAACACTGCGTCGCCCGGTTCGTGGTCGCCATTTCAGAACCTTTACTCCCCAACGGTATAACTAGGTATACCAATATAAAATAACAAATAGAATATTTTGAATCATATTGACCAAAAAAACCAATGGTACGAAGTAAAATATGAAAAAGTCAAAAGTCAAAAGGCATTTATTTCAACAAAATCACTAGGATCACTTTGAAACGTTTTAGAAACTAGGTTAAGCTATGCCTGTTCCTCGCGACCAAGCCTAGAAGAATCAGGCAACAAACACGGCTTTTTTTTCGATGATCCTTTTTTACAAAATTGAATTTAAAGCTTCAGTGTGGTGCCGATCGAACTAGGTGAGGCTCAAAAGAAAAGTAATCTAATTATAATCCCTAATAAATAAGAGCTTATAAAAATGTGAAAAAAAAGAAGACAAATGTGAGCTTCAACAAATGATCTAAGGGCAGCACACGCTACACTTGATGAAATATGTACCTAATGCTTCTATAAAATTGAATAATACTTAAAATATGATGCAAGCAAAAACTGTAAAGACACTGCAAAATGGCATTTTAGCTGTCGAGGGGCAGAGCGACTTCAGGCCAGACGAAAAGCAGACAAACCAATTAAAACCATGTTGATATTCCTCAACCAGTTAGATGCAGCACTGCGGAATATTATTTGAATCTGAACTGGTTGGTTTAAGTACTCCAAGCATCAGTTTCTGTCTATATCGACTCAATTAGTCATAAAGTCATTGTAGATGATTAGACCTTCGGTTCGATGCCCGCGACTGGAAACGTGTTTGCATGATCAGCTAAGGACTGGATGCTATTGTACTACGGTAGGCACTCGTAGTTTCTAGACGCACTACCATCGCGCCCGAAAATAATGACAAACTAACCAACAAATAAGCAATATGTTGTTCGCCATGTCTGTTCTGTGTTTTTGTGTGTATGTCAAATAAACGTATTCTATTCTATTCAATAACACTTTCTTTTTAAGGTTTGACAGACTAGGCACTATTCTTTAGTTTCAGAAATTAGTGCTGAGGGCCCTGAACCAGTTCGTTTCAGATTTCCAATTGTCCAGCTCAAGTTTACCATGCAAACAAAAAGTAAGCGCGGCGGCCATTTTGTTACGTCACTAGCGGGCATTAAAGCAATACGGCACAATAAAGCCGTGTTAGCCCAGTGGGAGGTTCCTCGACTTTCAATCCGAAGGTCTTAGGTTCGGTCTTGCACCAAATTTGTTTTTCTGTTCCCGTTTTAAGACATTTATTTCTCACAAGAGACAAGAAGTCAAATATTACTGTGGTTATGGTAAGAAGGTAATTATTTAAGAGTAGATAAATGTAATGATAAAAACTAAGTTAGTAAATAGGACACCACCCAAGTAGTCCGTTCAAAAAAAAACCGTGTGCATTATGACGTGCTTAAAACGGTGAAGAAAAACATCGTGAGGAAACCAGTAAGCAAATAAATAAATAAATTTTTCGGACATATCACACACGGTCAACTTATCCCAAACTAGGTATAGCCTGTACTATAGGAACCAGAGACTGATATACATAATAGATATATATTTAACACCCAGACACAACAAACATCTGTGTTAGTCACAAATGTTTGTCCAGTGCGGGAATCGAACCCTCTACCTGTAGCGCAGAAGGCAGACCAACTGAGCTATGAAGCCAGTCACTGAGCTATGAGGACAGTCGAGTATATATATCAAGTATTCTTAAAAGCTTGGCGCTTGCAACATGTCACGTATGGAATGCTTATTACTGTAAAATGTGGACTGCTGCCGATCTTCCGACATGTTAGGAGGAGGTAGGGCACAGCGAGATTTTCTCGTTCTGAATTGGAGCAGCCCGCCTGGGGAGGTACCTCCACCTTACAGAAGATCGCAGCCAAATAACATTATTTGTTTCAAATAGTGTTGTGTTCCTGCGATGAGTAAGGTTGCCAGAGCTCTTTAGGGGGGGAGGGGGTTCGGGGTCGGCAACGCGTGCGTGATGCCTCTGGTATTGCAAGCGCTCGCGGCTTCGGTAACCGCTTATCAACAGGTGGGCCGTATGCTTGTTTGCCACTTCAGTAGTATAAAAAAAAAAAAAAAAGTTAGAATATTTTTTAAAAGTAAACCTTAGAATGATGATCTCAGTTTATTGGTTACGTGTTTTTCGATCCCACGTCGCCGCGCGCCGCCCGTGGAGTTATGTATCGTACTCACGGAAACATCTCTCGCCGCCAAATATCAAACAAATTTTAAATTTAATGGCCTGTCACAAACTTTGACACAAGCTATTCGGCTGTATTTTCAAATATCAAAGCCGCGTTATTGCAAAATACGATTGCACCGTTGAGATTACACTGTAACATTGCCGTCTCAGCTGAAATCTGCAGACGCAATTCTTAAAATACCACAATAAAAAGACCCCGATATATTTTAAAAACATATCTGTCACTCTCACCCACACCCACCGTTTCGGGCAAACCTGAGATAGATAATCTTTAATAATAAAACATTTTCGTCTGTCTCAGCGTTCATAATATATTCTGAACAAGTGGTCGTCGGGTAGTCGGTAATGAGATGAATTCAAATTAATGCCACTCCTTATCTCTAACGAGACGAGGATTATATTTTGCTTGGAAAATGAGAATTTATTCGCGGGGAAACACGAAGAGATTTGGGAAGACAGTGTTAGAGTTTTTGTAAACTTGCGACGCGGCTCGAGGCGGCATTAAGATTGAGCAAATGAAATCATAAGTTAGGAGATTAGAGATTAGGAAAATAAACAAAAGCAAAGCCTATAGACTCCTGATAGGCCATAAACCACAAACCGTAAGTGCGTTTCCGGTATCGTAAACATGTTTTTATATTATCTACTTTATTATAAAAACCTAATTATAATATTAGTGTCCAAAAAGGCACGACTGCCTGTGCATGGAGGAGTGTTAGTGCCGACACTAATGTTTGGCAGTGAAAGTTGGGTATGGCAGAAAATGAATCAAAGTAGGATAAATGAAGTGGAAATGATAGCTTTGCAAAGTAGGTGTAGAGTAACTTTAAAAGTATCTAGAGATGATGAACGAAAGAAGGTTGACGAAACATGTGTAGGTAAGCGTAAGTCCTCCGCATACGTTCTGGAAAAAGGCCAGTTCAAGAGTACCTTAACCGACGAGCACACATGAGAAATGTGATGAAATGAGTGAGGAATGTGATGAGAGTGAATGAACAAAAGAGGTACCTATGTCAGGATCGTAGCAAGTGGAAAGCCGTGGTCTCTGCCTACCCCACTGAGTAATATGCGTTATTTTATGCAACCCGCATGCCTAGCGTGGCGAGTATAGGCGAATGCCCCCAAACGATTGTTTAGGTGCAGGCCGTACAAGCTCGGTCGCGCTGGAAGTCAAAAAGCCTATGTTCAGCAGTGGACGCCCTATGGCTGAAATGATAATGGTGAATAAATAATTCAAATATCCTCATCAAATACCCTCAAGGATATGAAACCTTCATAGGTTAATAACGTCAGTTCCGTACACAACGTTATTCATCTGCCCGGGCAAGAGTTATTCCTTTACTGGATGTTACCCGAAAAATGTTTTGCCCGAAACTCAAATGGATTTACGTTGGGTAGAGGGGCGTTTGAATGCACGCGACCGACTGAAACTGAGGAGATACACCGTGTTCCGTAACTAGTATACTATACTGAAAGGAGATTTTCCGGAACAAGCGTAACTTCACATAGTTTCTAAGACGAGTCCAAGTCGCGTCTCTAGCGCAGAGTTACTACCAACTCCAACTCCAAGTATTGCAGATGTCAATAGGCGACGGCAACCGCTAACCATCAGGTGGGCCGTAAGCCTGGTAGCTTCGGTACACCATTTAAAAAAAAAAAAAAAAACGGAGCTATGAGGCCAGTCACCTTTTGACTTCAACTGGGAGTTTTTTGTAAGATTCCTATTATGTATTCTTGAAAGGGCGTTTATTCTGAATTAAATTGGAAATAATGTTGTTTCAGCTGTTTTAGGAAGCAATCTTCATTCATGCTAAACTTCTCGTACGTATAGAAATTCGTTTACAAAAATACCAAAAACGCTAATTTGAGAAAGATTGAGATTTTTTTTTCGCTGTTATTTTTTGCTTTTTATTGATAGTAACCCCCTTTAGGGATGATATCCTTTTAATATCATAAATGCGTAAGTTTGTGAGGATGTTGGATGTTTGGATGTTTGTTGTTCAATCACGCCGAAATGGCTCAACCGATTTCGATGAATCTTGAAATGGATAGAGTTATTTACCTAGAATAGCATATAGGCTACAAGGTACCAAGCGAGCGAAGACGCAGGCACATGCTAGTACATGTCAGTACCTTGAAGACTGTAACATTTTAAAACCAAGACGTTTTGCTTCCCCCGACATTCTACAGCCCAGGCATGAACCCAAGCCATCAGATGTGTCACCAAAATGCAACCGCGGTCCGAACACATAAATCATTTTATTCGTTTCATTGATGATTGAATTGTTTTACAGCGTCCAAGCTGAACTGTGTCCGCGATATCATTTGCAAATTATTTCATCATTCAAAATGACTGATCGTATTTCAAATGATATTGAATTTAATTAATGACAATGGTAATTACACGGCAAAACTTTACAGGGAATCTCCCTGTAAAGTTCTCGAAATCTTTGATTTCGGCTGAAAATATATATCAGCGGCTAATTAAAATATTATTGAGCTGAACAGGGTGTTAATAGATGCTTCGGATGCGAGTGCAGACGACTCGCTAGATCTACCCAATTACATAATAATAATAACATTCAAAAGTCACATACTTACTCCTGACACCACACTAGGATAACACAGGACACTTTTTTTATTTTTTTTATACAACAAAGGTAGACTGGAAGGGACTGGAATACTCATTACTTACGTCGAATGGAGAGGCGAATGTTTCAACGATAATTGTATTCAGGATTAATACGCAACGATTCAATAACGATAATATGTTTACAGATGGTATGTTATAAATAACACCCAACAGTCACATACACAGTCCTGACCCCACACTAGGATTCCCTGTGGCGTGGATATCAGAAACTACGAGTACCATGGTAACACAACACCCAGACCCGAAACAAATATTTGCAGATCATACAAACATTTGTCCCGCAGCGGGAATCGCACCCGTACCCCTGGCATCTCAGACAGGCACTCGCCTGCTACGCCACTTAGATCGTCGATGTCGATGTTGTTGCAATCTTTTACGTCTAGTAAAAATATTTGTATATTAGTATTATGGTGATGGCGAGTAGAGTTAACAATCCGTTCAAAGTTCAAATCCCGGTCTATTCTACCGAAAAAATTCGAGCATTAACACGCTCTCAGAATGGTGAACGAAAACATCGTGATGAAACCCGCGGTTTAGTCAGCTTTACACATAATATTGACAATGTCTTTCCTGCGGATAAGGTTGTTTAGGCTGAGAGAATGGTAAAGGTGCTGGGCAAGGTCTACAGCTCTACTACAGCCTCCTGTAGGTGATTAAAAAAGTTCCACCTGATGCTGTTTAGATCATATATATATGTATATATTTTTATACAACTGAGGTGGCAAACAAGCATACGGCCCACCTGTTGGTAAGCGGTTACCGTAGCCTATGAGCGCTTGCAATACCAGAGGCATCACGCACGCGTTGCCGACCCCGAACCCCCTCCCCCCCTAAAGAGCTCTGGCAACCTTACTCACCGCAGGAACACAACACTATTTTAAACAAATAATGTTATATAGAATACTAGCTTCCGCCCGCGGCTTCGCTTGAGTGTTACCTACATAAAAGTAGTCTATATGCTATTCTAGACTATAATCTATCTCTGCACCAAATTGCATCCAAATCCGTTCGGCCGTTTAGCCGTGATTGAACCACAAACATCCAAACATCCTCACAAACTTTCGCATTTATAATATTAGTAGGATAATATAGGATTACTTACTTATCTATTCACATTATTCAATGATATCAGATACGTTATCATTAATGCTTTTTATTAATATCCTAGAACCCGCATAGTTCGATTCCCGCTCTGGACAAACATTTGTGTGATGAACACAGATGTTTGTTCTGTGTCTGGGTGTTAAATATTAATCTATTATGTATATAAGTCTCTGGTACCCATAGTACAGGCTATGCCTAGTTTGGGATCAGTTGACCGTGTGTGATATGTCCGGAATATTTATTTATTTATATTTTATAGTGCACCCCTGTACTACAAAAGAAAGCTAACCTCCATTATGTCAGGTTTCTAGGACATATAGTTTAGGCTGTGTGTTAGTCAGTCAGTCAGTAACGTAGACTTTTCTATAATTTAGTTTATGATGTCCTTATTTATTTTAAGCAAAATGTGTGAATCGCCATTTCAGCCGTACGACGTCCACTGCTGAACATGGCCTCCCCCACAGACAGAGCGAATTTCTTATCATGTGGGGGGATTTGTCCATACCACGCTGGGCATGCGGGTTGGACAGCACAGTTAGAGCTATCGTTGTTAAAGTGAGGGACGCTGCTGCCCACCCCTAGCTTTTTTCCCTTAGTCGCCTCTTACGACATCCGCGGATAGTTAGTTATGGAGGGGCCTATTCTTCAGCCGGGGCCACCACGGCAATCCGGGCCGGGAATCGCCATTAAAATTGAAGAATCGCCACTCGTATAAAACTCGCAGCAATAAAACGAAGCCCATAATTTGCCCGATAATTATGAATTCATTAAAATCTGTGGTAAAATCGTACGATTCAATCGGTGATACTATCGCATTGTACTGAAATCGCTTTTTATATTCGAAATTTGCATAATCGCCGGGTGTTATAGAACTGCTACGAGTTTTTATGAATAATAATTTTCATTTTACCTTTTACGAGGGCAATTACACGCCATTTCACGTTGCTGTGCCAATTTTAATAAATTTAATTAAATCAAGTCATTTTACACGTGAATACGCGTGTCCTTACGCTAAGTGTTGAGCGTGATGTATTTACATCTGTGATAGGTTAACTTGGCACCTTTAACAGTATATAAAGTTGAGCACTGGTGGCGTGGTGGTAGTGGCCCCGCCTTCCGAAAGGTCGTGGATTCGAATCCCGGTCGTGCACCAATGGATTTTCCATTCGTAAAATGTATGTGCGCTATAGGTACTAGTGCTCTCAAACGGTGAAATAAAATAAATAAATATTCCGGATATCACACGCGGTCAACTGATCCCAAACTAGGCATAGCCTGTACTATGGGTACCAGAGACTGATTTACATAATAGATATAAATTTAACACCCAGACCCAGAACAAACATCTGTGTTAGTCACAAATATTTGTCCAGTGCGGGAATCGAACCCGCGACCACTAGCGCAGAAGGCAGAGTTACTACCAACTGAGCTATGAGGCCAGTTGAAAGACAAATACAAATAAATTTATTTACCAAAAGTTAATAAAATATAGCAATGTACAAGTTACTAGAGGTCCCCGCACTAGGACTAGCCTGTATCGCGGGTGGCCATGTACAAAAAATAAGATTTACATTAAACTTAATTTTTAAAAACACAGTAACAGGGCAAAACCAAAGAAAGACGAGCCAAAAGACTCATAGGTAATGATGACTTAGTTGAGTCTAAGCTTTTGAGCCTCGATCATCGTCACCGAGTAGCCAGCCTATCGGTCCTTTATAGGAAACATTTCGGAGAGTGTGCAATTGAACTCTTTGATTAAGTCCCCCCATCCCCATTCCATCATCGGACAACCAGACGCACGGACACGCGACATCCGTTCATGGTTGATATACCACCTTGCCTTGCGCTTTGCGTCTACCTTTATAATGCGGACAGCCAAAGAGTGGAACTCGTTGCCGGCGTCTGTGTTTCCGAATACCTATAATTTGGGGGTCTTCAAGACCAGAGTGAATAGGTTTCTTCTAGGCAAACGTGCTACACCGTAGACAACATCTTTACTTAACATCAAGTGAGATTGTGGTCAAACGTTTGCCTATTTTGTATTAAAAAAAAAAAAAAAAAAAACGGAATTATAGCAACTTAGTGAATTAACATGTAGAGTCAGACATTTAAGTTACATCTTGAGGAACCAGGATGAGGAAAAAGGAGGACATGCCGTCCTAGAATCTAAAAATTCGAAGACATGTGACATGGGCTCGAAAGGAGCCTCTAAGAAGCGCACTTTCATCCTTTCACCACACTGACTCTTTCACCGATCGACGGTCATGGGCCCATTTCAGGGCCACCCCACCTCAACTTGGTCACTGACCTAATACAGGATAACAAAGAAAAAATCAGTGACGTGACAAGCACACAAAAAACACTTAATAAAATAACAATCCTGTAAAATATATTTCAAAGCAACAGCTAATGACTAGTCCAAACAACAAAATTTACAAACCACAAAAATATACTCAAAGGCAGCAAGTTTGGTCTAAATCTAAAAATAGTCAAAATAGCACGTTTACATTCTAAACTTACTGTAAACAGCTGTCTGTTACTAAAAGGTAATCCACCGTTGATAATTCTACCGTCAATCTGCTTCCACCGCAGGTAAGTTCCTCAATTTGGTCCAAGTCAGTTACTGACACATTGTTTGCAAGCGTTTACATCCTCAATTTGGTACAAGTCAATCAATAACACACTGTTTACAACCCTAGTATCTTATCTTTGATCGTCTTGAGTAGAATTCAAAGGAAATATTTCAAAAAAGTATCAAATTTAATAGTAGTTTCTATGCAACGACTGATCCTGGTATTCTCAGTAGAATTTTTAGTCTCATCAAGATTCACTCAACCCAGTTTAAATACTGACATTTTTATCGCAAATACCGTATAATTTGATTGAGATAAGCTAAAAATTGGTTGAGTGATGTCTTAAAATACCAGGGTAAGAATACCAGGGCTATACCCGATCACTCGGAGCTTGCTTAGTAGTTGCTTGAAACCTTTGAATGTCGTAAACGAGGACAGTTAGGTTACTACGTTCATACGCAGCTAGGAACGGTACCTTTATCATGACATTTCAGTGAATCAACTCAGTAAGCTAGTGGCTCGAAGAACCAACAGTTCCCAAATGTATTTTTAACTCGCGTCCAGTGAAAGTCTAGTAACTGAAGTATCCTCTTGTTCGGTACGCATTACTCGTAAACTAATCATATCTAATTTTCAAGTTTTAATGTTTGCTTCATTTTTTGTCTCAAGGTGTGCCCGTCTGAGACTTAGGGGTGTGGATTCGAATCCCGCTGCGGGACAAATGTTTCCATGATTTGCAAATATATTTTCCGGGATGGGTGTTTGGTACCATCTTACTCATAGTTACTGATACCCACAACTTAAGGAAACCAGTGTGTTCAGGTCTATGTATGTGATTGTTGCGTGTTTTGTTTTTAATCGTATTCTGCATTTCAATTGAACTTATTAGCAGTTGCGACACATGTGTTTAAGACATTTGTTTCTGTTTTTCCATGTTTTAGACCATACACCATTCAGGTCAGTCGCAGAATTAAATCCTGAGGTCGTCGGGGCTGATTTTGTAGGTCATTGGGCTTGACACCCACGCACCTGCGGCCGAAACAGCTTTAAATGATTTAAGCCTGAACTAGCAAACAGTATTTTCTGTTTTTTGGAGCTTATGTTCAGTGAGATTTGTTTTGGAGAAAAAAGTATTTATCAAAAAATATTCTCACGCAAGAACAGTGCTTAGATTATATGCATTGAACTAAGATCATAAATCAAAGAAATAATGAATACCTCTACTATTTGCAATATATTAGCTTTTTTTAATTTTCACTAAAAACGTAAAATTAGTACGATATTTGACTTTATTTGAAACGCGATTTCGGCATAGTTTCAGTTTACTCCGTGATCATGGCACATGAAACTGTGCCGAGATATTAATGAACAAATGAACCCCAAAATTTTAAACATCCCATTTTTCGTAAAATTAACTATGGGATGGGTATTGCAAATAGTAGAGGTTTTTATTAGGCATTTTATTTTTGAAATCTTAGAACGCAACTTACTCGTATGGCCTAAGTTCAATTAATAGGGAGGTTTCGAGGAGGTAGGGCACAGCGAGATTTTCTCGTTCTAAATTGGAGCAGCTCGACTGGAGAGGTACCTCCGCCTTGCAGAAGATCGCAGCCAAATAACATTATTTGTTTCAAATAGTGTTGTGTTCCTGCGGTGAGTAAGGTTGCCAGAGCTGTTTAAGGAAGGGGTTCGGGGTCAGCGACGCGTGCGTGATGCCATATCATAGGCTACGGTAACCGCTTACCAACAGGTGGGCCGTATGCTTGTTTACCACCTCAGTTGTATAAAAAAAAGCTCAATTCTAATGATTGATGAAGTTTCATAAATTACTTTGCTTTAACGTTACACACATTTACACTTTGCCGTGAAGAACACAGTTTAAGATGGAAATATTCCTGTGTTTTTCGGGTGTGTTCTCATTCCCTCTCGATGTCACCTCCACACCGCTTGTTGCCTTCCGATCGTTAATCACCTCTGGGCGTGTTCAAGGGAACTAAACAGGGCTTACTAATTAATGTACGGAGCAGCGCGCCGCCAAATCACAGATTTCGGTTATATTTGTTGGCGCAATGTGTGTGGTATTGAAGGAAATTGACTTGAACTACCGTAGTACGTTTGGTTGTGCCACGTTTGCGATGCTTTGGAGGGGCAACAAATACATTTCTTGTGCAATATTAACAAAACACAATCATTTAGAATTTACTAAGCAATGTAGTAAAGTTGTTTTCATTTGAATGTTTAGTGTGAACTCTTTGATTTAGTCCCCCCATCCCCATTCCATCATCGGACAACCAGACGCACGGACAAGCGACATCCGTTCATGGTTGATATACCACCTGATAAAGCCGCACCAAGCGCTTTGCGTCTACCTTTATAATGCGGACAGCCAAAGAGTGGAACTCGTTGCCGGCGTCTGTGTTTCCGAATACCTATAATTTGGGTGTCTTCAAGACCAGAGTGAATAGGTTTCTTCTAGGCAAACGTGCTACACCGTAGACCACATCATTACTTAACATCAGGTGAGATTGTGGTCAAACGTTAGCCTATTTCGTATAACAAAAAAAAAAAAAAAAAAAAAAGTTAAATGTTCTAAGGGCCCATATGATACACCTAAAATGAGTGTAAGGGATTAAATCAAGTCAGTCAAGATAGTCAAGTTAAGTTCCGTGTAGTTGTTTTTCTCGCTACCTCTACTTAAATATACCTAGTCTTATTTTTACATTGTGCCATTTTTGTTCAAATTTTTATTTATTATTTTGTTTGTGCGAGTCCAAAATAAACGTATTATGTACATATTTCATTCTTTCTTCTAAATGTTACAATCGTATTGTATGGAGGTTGGTACACGTGTCAAGAAAATTATTGTGAAAACGAACCCGTTTTTCAGAAGCAATGAAACGTTCTGGCTACACACATAATTTACGATTATCACTGAACAGCATCTAAGCGAAATAGTCAAATAACACCGTAATTCATTTGAAGCAATCGGCGTCGGGCGTCGCTTCGCTACGTTATTTATTGTACCTTACGGTAAACATTAGATTTAATTTGTCGAGGGGGATAGGTGCTTGTATCGTGTGCGATAGTGGCTAAAGCATACCGTGCTATAATGAAAATGGAAATCTTATTTTCGCAAAAACATATAAAATACTTACCTACTAAAACAAAAATCGTCAACATTTAAATAACTACCACTTGTTAAATAATTCCTTCCTGGGACTCTTAAATAATACGTCGAATATTCAGATCACTCAATAACTTCTTTATTCAGGAACGGGTGATATTATTTCCTTACAAAAACATAATTCACATGTACCCTCGATGACAGCTCGAGTCAGAATGGCCGACCGTTGGTTGACAATGACAGACAACTTAGATATTATATCTTTTTCAAAACACACCATCAATTCTGTGATCGCCAACAGGCGGCCATCCTAGTTTACAGGAATGTCCCTATTCCTGGCCTCTCGGCCTTCCTAATAGTGGTATGCCCCCATAGCCGTTTAATAATATGTTGTAAACAAAATTTTAAGTAAGTTAATTAAGTAACTAAATATAAAAGTTGTCATTATTAAATGTATAAATCATAGAATCATGAATATCTACTAAATCAATGTGATTATTTCTTTCTTAGTTATAACAGATAGGTACTTAATAATTTAATATTAATCTCATAATTATTTGTCATTATTTATATTGCTTAAATAAACTAATAATTACTTTAAATAAAGTCTATGAAACATTGTCAAAATAACAGTCACTTGCTTTCGGCACTGACACAATAGCTTCACACACAAGTAGTTGCTGCTGCAGTCCGATCATGGCCCATACATTGTTAATTGCAGCTTACTACCGTTTGCCACCTTCGGGACACGGCCTGTAATCTGATGGATACTGCTAATCACCGTTTGCCACCTTCGGGACACGGTCTGTAATCTGATGGATACTGCTAATCACCGTTTGCCACCTTCGGGACACGGCCTGTTATGTGATTGGTACTGATGACTACCGTTTGCCACCTTTGGGTCACGGTCTGTTTGATTAGTACAGCTAACTACCGTTTGCCACCTTCGGGACACGGCCTGTTATGTGATTGGTACTGATGACTACCGTTTGCCACCTTCGGGTCACGGTCTGTTTGATTAGTACAGCTAACTACCGTTTGCCACCTTCGGGACACGGCCTGTTGCATGATGAATACCAATACCGCTTGCCACCTTCGGGACACGGTCAATTCCTTGCCTGGTACTGGGAACTATTGTATGTTTTTCCAACTTTGAAACACGGTCTGTTATTTTATCAAATATTTTCAGTGTCGTCACCAGTCATCATCATTGTTTTCAGTCCACTTTTCATCGTATACCTAAGCTGTAACGGTAAGGATTAGGATATTAGGAATAAGGAGGATGATATTTTACATCGTGTTACATACTGTTGCTATATTCCTAATGCCACTTATTAGGTATATTACTAATTACTGATTGGTCAATCACGCTCGTCTCATCACTACTAGTTCTACTACTTTCTTCACTTGCCACAGACGATACACGACAAATGATCCAGGATTTTAAGTGGTACGCTGGATTAATATTCTTATACTTTGTTTTATTTGTGGAATTACCTTCGATCTTGATCCGAAACGGAAGTTATCCTAAAAGAACATTGCTGCTAACTTCTTTCTTTTCCTTTTTCTGGATTGCGGTTTGGTATCATAACCAAGTCACCCTCCTTAAAAATCTAAGTGGGAGCTCGCGTTTTGGTCAAGTAACTTAAGTACCTATGCAGTGTAGATTATATTGTATTATGTATGTTTGTTTTTAAGGTATATATTTATATGGGCCTTGTATGTAACAATATTTGTCGCCTGAAATAAAGATTATTATATTATAAATGTATTTTGCATCTGCTTTTGTGTCTCTCATATATTTCTTTCAACAGTCTTTCTCTTCTGGTTCTAATACCGCCTTTAGGATATTTTCCGATTGTCTGACTGTCCTTTGTCCAAAAACTACTTCTGCTGGTGACTTTCCAATCGCTAGTTGGGATCTGAAGGATTTCTAGCTCTTCTTGTTCTATAACCTCAATTTTGCTAGCATCACACACACTGCACCTCCGTCTTGTGGTTAGGGTCGTATCGTTGCTCAGACCAATTGTCATTTCCGCAGCTTGGGTCATACCAAGTTCTTGCATGTCAAAAACGAAACAACTACCAAGCTGCTGTGACGACAGCAGACATTTTATGGCGAGGCTGAAAAGCAGCGTAGCTGAGCCCACGACCATTTCACCTGTCTACCTACATACATACCTAAACTTGTATCTTTATAACTGTGTGTAGGATTCTTGGTGAATAAATGCCCTTTTATTTTTATTTTATTTTATTTTAACTTCTATGGCAATTATATTCTTTATTTTCTGGAGATATTTTGAGGCCAATATTTCGCATATCCATGGCAATTGGCAACTATAATAATATAATAATATTCCGGACATATTACACACTACAACTGCGTTTTATTGGGTGTTTTGGGTAAATAACTCTACAATACTGAGTTTACATAAACCTCGAGAGACTTATCTATAAGTCGTATAATATTTAGTAATATTGTAGCGCGTGCAAGAATTTTGTTTTCAGAGAGATTTAGAGGTTTATCAGAAAAGTTTATTAGAACAATTCGGCCTTTCCCAGTAAACTCATACGCCCCTTGCAAGATACAGTGCTCACTATTATTCCTCAAAACATTTAACCGGGTATAAATAAGAAACCTGTATAGTCATTATCCTAAACATATACGTTACACATGTACATTTTTGAAGCCTTCTACGGTCACATCTACATACATACATACATAAATCACGCCTATTTCCAAGAGGGGTAGGCAGAGACCACGGTTTTCCACTTGCTACGATCCTGACATACCTCTTTTGCTTCATTCACTCTCATCACATTCCTCATACATGATCGTCGGTTTAGGGTAGGTACTCATGACGTGGCCTTTTTCCAAAACGTCACCGATTTCACACCAAGTCACTTAACGTACGCCTAGGTCTTCCCCTTCCAACGGTCCCATTCACACTCGCCTTATACACTTGTTTCGTCAATCTTCTTTCGTTCATCCTCTCTACATGACCAAACAATCTCAGCATACACATACAGTCACATCTGATGCAATGAATACTTCTAGCCGGTTAAGTTTTGTGTCATTACAATATAAGGTCAACTGCGTACTAGTTTTGTACACTGTACTGTAACTGACGGCAACTCTGTGAGCGACTGCCCTATTAAGACGTCTTTATCCAATAGATTATCTGTGACTTCATACGATTCAACATCAGCCTTTACTGCATATATCTCCATAGTAACAGTTACGCGACCGAAAGGTACTACACTGCCTAAACCAAAACCTTTTATAATAGGAAGCCCTACTTTATCTAAAGCTGAGTTGGATTCTTCAGCAATCTTAGATTCAATGAGCGTACACTGACTACTAAAGTCGACGTAACTGGACAGCGCGGTTCCATTTAACTTAATGTGCTTAAAATATTTACCATTTTGTGTTTCATCCTTGGTTATATTTAAAACTAGTTTCGTTTAATATCTCCAGTGACGTTACGCCCATCAGATTCTTGCTGTTGAGGTTTGTTAGGATTGGTTTGCCGACATTGTCGGGTTTTATGACCTAAACGGGAACACTTATCGCATCGAAGAATCGGTTTTGGGCACGCTTGTACGGTATGTCCGAATTCTGAGCAGTTGTAACAACGAGTGTTTTTAAATTTATTATTAAATGTAATTTTGCTACATTTGGGTACAGTACTGACAGGGTTAGTATCGTTATCTCTCGAGTCGTTATTATCCCTAGCAATTTGCAGCACCGGCTTCCGCGGTTGGTTAGTTTTCTTTGAAATGCGACGTAGATATGTTAGGAGCTGGGATGGTCTCTTTATACTCGATCCCTGAGCGTTTAGCCTAATATTGTTATCATATATTCCATTTATGACGCAGTCAACAGCGTTTCTCCCTTTAATTCCACACATTTTGACAAGTCTAATTTTATCATGGAAGTACTCTTCTAACGACTCGTCTCTCTTGCTTCTTCTTTCAAGCATTTCGTACAAGCGGTCAGCATAGTTGCGGTCATCAGGGAAAGTCTTCAGTATTTGACGCTGCCATTGGCGCCAACTAAAATTGACGGAACTTCGACCTTGGTACCATTTCTTTGCATATCCGGTTAGTTTGGGAATGGCATGGTAAATAACTTGTTTTTCACTCCATTTATAAATGGTCGCAGTGTCGTTGACTTTTCGGATCCAGTCAGCAGCTGTTTGAGAATTTGCGTCAGGGTCAAATTCCGGGATAACATTGTGAGCCCCTTCAAATGTACTGCTAGTCTTGCTGGTTAAGAGCTTAGCGAATTTCTTGAAAAAGTCCGTTTCGAGGTTATCCGGGGATTTCGTCCGTATTTTTTTAGCTACTGGCGTTTTCGCAGACCTTTTTGACGTATTCCTTGTACTTGCGCTTTTGCGCGTCCTTTTTCTAGACTGTCTTGTCCTAGTTTCAGCTTCACTAGAGGAGCTATCGCCGCTGGAAGTACTGTCTTGGTTTGAAGTACCAGAGCTTGTCGACGACGTTGATGATGATGAATTACGTTGACGGCGGCGATGAGAATTGTTGCTTCTATGCCTTCTTCGCTTTGTAACTGGACTTAAAGTTTCAGATCCAGAAGAACTACTGTCCGAAACATCAGGATCCCTGCGCCGCGAACGACTACGCCAAGTGTTATGTTTATTTCTACATCTATTTTCTATCTTTGTCACTGATCTTCTTCGCCTACCAGTATTTATAGTACGGGTAGGGCTTTTGGCTGTCCTGTTGCTTCGAACAGTCACATCTTGTCTTGGCGGTGTGTATGACCTATCGGCCATGGCTCAGAAAGTTTGACTTATAACAATAAGCGGCTAATTGGTGGGGACTAACGGGTAGGTAGGTGTTTAGTGGTTGGAATGTAAATATGGAGGAAATAAATAAAAGAGTAATTAATAAAAGGTAAAGGTAAGCATACGTACAGTTCTACATAAGTAAGTAGGTACCTAGTTGAAATACGATTTTACGTGGTACATACGCATTTATTATTATTATTTTTGGCCCTAAGTTAGCAAAAATATCTATAAGTAGAATACATCAAATGATTGCTTTGTAAACTGAGGTAAGAAAACAACAGTTAAGTATATGTCATCACTCAGTTGAATTGTATGCCTAGGGGAAACTTAAATCCCAGGTCGTATTGAATATTCATCTCAATAATATAGGTAAGTATTTTGTAGTTGCATCGGCATGCGATGGGTTACGTAGGTAAGTAGCGATACATACACCCGTAAACATCGCAAGTCTAGATAGGCTGACGGTAGGCCGCCGTGTCGGTGGTGGGTCGGTCCAGCTACTCGCAGCGCCCGCACGCACGAACGTGTTGTGCGCCAAACGTAAACCGGATTGAGTTTGAGCGCCGGCGACGGCGACGCGCCGGCGCCGTTGAGTCGCCAAGTACTCGTATCTACATGTCCACCGCCGCCACCACGGCAATATCGGCGAGCAGTTTATGATTGAATGATGGTAGTGACTGACCAACAATGTTTATACGCCCTAATTAGACCATTCAAGCAAACACGTAACAGTCACTTATTTTACCAGTTTACCATCTCTGGAAGAAAATAATTCTAGACGCGTGATAGGCCCCGATCAGAACATTTTAACTTGAAGAACTATTCGTGAAAGGATCAATCAGGCTATCATGTTATCACCTCAGATAAAAAAACAAAACATTTGAACAAATAACAAAGAAGGTAGTAAAACAGCTATGTACATACCAGTGGGCTTTCTCCAACGTTCTTACCACTTCGGATGTTAAATAATTCCTTCCTGGGACTCTTAAATAATACGTCGAATATTCAGATCACTCAATAACTTCTTTATTCAGGAACGGGTGATATTATTTCCTTACAAAAACATAATTCACATGTACCCTCGATGACAGCTCGAGTCAGAATGGCCGACCGTTGGTTGACAATGACAGACAACTTAGATATTATATCTTTTTCAAAACACACCAGCAATTCTGTGATCGCCAACACACTGCATACCTAGACATCATATTTTCACAATGTCGTCGGTCCATCGGGTGATGGGCCTTCAAACACAGCGTCAGCCGGGTCCATTTGAGAACCTTTACTCCTCAACGATTGTCAGTTCTTGCTTACAAGGTGAAAATAATGGAAAACGAGACTATAACAGAAGGATCTACAAAATCAGGATCTAGAATTTACTCAGATATTTTATCATGCATAATAAATGATTGGTCCTGGAAATAAACTTTACACAAAAGCAGAAAGAGGTAAAACAGAGAACTGAATGTACCGAAACGTACCTAAATGATGAATGGTGGTTGTTGATTGAGTAATATTATGTACATAATTCACCTCAATATTTCAATTTCAGAGCCGAATATCTACAAAATGTACAATTTATTTCCTGTGACGCATGTGAAGTGCGGATTTTAAAGTTTAATAATAGTGAGCTGAGCAAAGTCGCTATATTATATTCAACACTAAATGATATTTGCATGAAAATATCTGTTATTGAGGTCGTTTTGAGCATAAGCGTCAGTGTTTTCCATCACACATTATACTGAATAGGCACCTCCAAATTCAAATTCAAAAGGTGTTTATTTCAATAAAATCACTAGGAAACGTCTTAGAAACTAGGTGAAGCTACGCCTGTTCCTCGAGACTAAGCCTAGAAGAATCAGGCATAGGTATCTACCTACCCATGGATGTCGATAAAGCTAGGGCATCGCCAACCCGCGTGCCCAGCGTGGTTCGTCCACGCCAAGTTGTTAGAGAGATCTTCACTCGTTTTATTCGCTCGATCAATCAAGGCTTCTTAGTAGTTTCCGAGTTTAGTACCTACGATCACTTTATAATAGTCAAGAAATATACAAAGATCAGCCTATCGGCGGCGGGCAGTAAGTGGATGAGAAGGGCTCAGTGGCGTTTATTGGGAAGGCCTATGTCCAGCAGTGGACTAGTGTGGGCTGATAATGATGATGATGATGAACCATTGATGCCCTATATTGATGCCCTCTAGCTTTATCGATATTGATGTTCGTCACGTCGCGTCGCCTAGGCCCCGTCAGAAAACAAGCGCCGCACCGTACATATTATGTTCGGTGCAGCATTATGCTGAGACGGGACCCATTTGCCTCACACAACGCATACCTCTTAGCCACCTACCTACCTACTTTTTTATGTTTTCCTGTTTCTTTCTTCTTTCTTTCTATATGCGAATTTCGATGTTGCTCCGCCAATCCAGGCCAGTAGTACGCCCTTCATACGATGTAACAAAGTAATATAACTTGTGCCGAGTTGCCTTGTATAGTGTCAGCTTCCCTTCAAACTAAAATAATTAGCCAAGTTGTCTTTAGCATGTCGCGTTCGCGTCTAGGGGGTGAGTGGTAACAAGTTAATTTATGTTGAGACTGAGTAAACGTTTGCTAAGCACTGCGATACGGTGGCTGATAGTGTGGTTTGCCAGGCGTGTGGTGCGCCTTCAATATAGCGAATGTGAATGCGGAAATAGGCTGGAAATACAAATTATTGGCACGTTGTAGAATAAAGGCCTTTTTCCACTACAACGTTCCATACCGTACTCGTATCGGCATATGACTATAAATCCACTTTAATCCTTCCACTACACTGATTCTTTCACCGACGGTCATAAGCCCTTTTCAGGGCCTTCATACCTCCACCTGGTCACAGACTTAATGCATCCTGCATTACCAAGAAAGAATCAGTGACACGGCATATGCAGAAAATATTCAAATATTAAATAATGGCATATAAGATAGATTATAGTCTGGAATAGCACATAGGAACATTTTTACTGTAGTAGGCACCACGCGATTGAAGCCACGGGCGGCATTTACAAATGTAAAAGTTTGTAAGGATTATTGGATGTTTGTGGTTCAATCACGCAGTAACGTCTGTAGTTTAAGACCTTGAGACTGACAGTCGGGTGCCTCCCACTAGGCCAAAATATTCACCGATAAATAGATAGCTAGTCAAAATTGGATTCTGCTCATAGATTCCCTGACAGGTGTCGGGTAGCCTCGCCTGACGCGGCCCTTATCAATTATCACTCACCCAGCGACCCTCAACATGCTTGCGACGCCCAGTGGGTCGAACCCCGTAAAAAGAGGGCAGGGAATTCTCGCGAAAATGCAACGAGCCGCGAAATCAACAGTGCCCTAGTCCCTTCAGGTACGTACGGATTAGTGTAACAACGTTTGACGACTGAACGGAGCCCGATCAGGCGGACTGATGACGTGACAGCGAAAATGCGAGGGATTTTTTTTTAATTTTGTCGCTTTTGCTACTTCTGGCGTTAGGCAAGTGGGTGAGGAGGGCGCATTTTAATATTTAAACAGGAGTTGGGGAGTAAAGGTTCTCGAATGGCGACCACGAACCGGGCGACGCAGTGTTGGAAGGCCCACCACCCGATGGACCGATGACATTGTAAAGGTTGCGGGAAGTCGGTGGATAGAAAGGGCTCAAGACTGTTCGTCGTGGAACTCTTTGGGGGAGGCCTATGTCCAGCAGTGGACTTCTACAGGTTGTTGTTGATGATGATGATGATTTTAATATTTAGGTGTATTTTTTATATCTATAATCGTATCCTACTAATATTATAAATGCGAAAGTTTGGGAGGATGTTTAGATGTTTATGGTTCAATCACGCCGTAAAGGCTAACCGATTTCGATGAAACTTGGAATTGATAGAGTTCTTTACCTAGAGCTTAAAGGCTATTTTTTATCTATAGTTTTTATATAAGTCACACTAACACTTCTAACAGGGTTATCTATATTCCTGTTTATATTTTGATTGCCCTGAACTGAGATGAACAGGATGACCAAGAAGGAATCAGTGACACGACAAGAAGAAGAACAAAAATAAAAATTGTTCTGGAATGTATAAACAAAGTTCTTTCATGTATTTGTATAACTTTTTTTTAACTACCTTTTTGACCCTTATTTCTTAGCTAACCCTCGGCCAATTAATTGGCCTGACACGATACCAGGGTAGTTTTACGCTTATCGGGCGTAGCCCCAAGTAGAACCATACTAAACAAATACCTTAGAACCTTGGAACCTGCAAATGGCAGCCTCGAATGAATGGCATGGATCGATCGCGCGTTTCCATTATTCACTGACAGCGGCCGCAGGCGATATATTGGTTAAAAATATAAATTGGAAGGATTGACAGGATTTGGTGTGTATGTCTACAGCTTACACATAACGAATTTCTGAATTCTGAGTATGCAAATATTTAGTGCATAATTGGTGCAATCTGAAAATCCAATTCAAAATTTAGGTGCCAAAGAGGTTTCTGAGATATGAGCCAAAAACTATGTGTCAGCTGGAGACCCGGGTCTACAGCTTGCACATCCAGTACTGCCAAACGGCTGACGCGAGAGCTATGAAAACTAGCCAGATATTTAGTGCCAAATTAGTGCCAAAGGTACTAAAAATTTCAGGCCTGTAGCTTAAAAGGTTTCAGAGATATGAGCCAAAAACGATGTGTCAGCTGGAGACCCGGGTCTACAGCTTGCACATCCAGTACTGCCAAACGGCTGACGCGAGAGCTATGAAAACTAGCCAGATATTTAGTGCCAAATTAGTGACTAAGGTACCAAAATTTTCAGGCCTGTAGCTAAAAAGGTTTCAGAGATATAAGCAAAAAACTATGTGTAAGCTGTAGACCCGGGTCCCCAGCTTACACATTTCGTTACGCCAAACCGCTGATCAGAGGGCAATAAACTTTAGGCAGGATTTTAGCTCATAATTAGTGCCTAAGGTACCAAAAATTTCAGGCCTGTAGCTGAAAAGGTTTCAGAGATATAAGCAAAAACAGTTTTCCCGCCAAAAAATTCAAATAAAGTTATTGAAAATCGCCTCATTGCGACGTTGCCATTCCGCTTCCACAAGATTGTCAAACGACTTTAAACTTTATTTACATGTCACGAAGATTGATTTTGGTATTTGATCATTAAAAAAGTTCATTTGTTTTGTTGAGTTTAGTCTAGGAGCTCGGAGGATAAAATAGTTTTCAGCCAAAACATACCCAGTGCTGCCATCGAACTAGTGAACGAACATCGAACTTCAGTGAACTAGTGTATGTATACAAAATGTTCCGGAATTAGTATATACACATCAACGATAAGTTGAATGACCTCCTTTTTGGATACTTACCTATTAGAGGACATGTATCACAAAAATATTTTATCATTTTGCAGAAGTCCACTGCTGAACATAGGCCTCCCATAAAGAGTGCCACGACGAACGGTCTTGAGCCATTTCCATTCAGTGAATTACAGTAACCTTCGCAATGTCGTCGGTCCATAGGGTGCGGGGCCTTTCAACACTGCGTCATTCGGTGTGTGGTCGCCGTTCGTAACTTTTTGGTGCTGGCAACGCGCACTGACTGTAGGCTTTCGTCTTGAGGCTCTCTGTGGTAGGTATATTATATGCGACGAAGATGAAGTTTTCCAAACGCTGGCTATGGATAGAATTGGCTGGATATAGATAAAACAGAATCGAAACTATTATGTAGGAGGTATCTTTAACCTATTGAAGTCCACTGGACATACTGTACCTACCTCTAATGTAGGTAAGTTACTAACATTTGTTAGTTACTAGCATAATTTTTGTGATACCTACACATCTTCTTATTAGGTAGTAAATTCATATTCTGAATTTGTTGTACTTCTAACCTAGCCGTTATCTCATATGTAAGATAGGTGTCGATCGATCTAGATAAAATAAAAATATATTGTAAGTAATTGGTTAGTACCTACCTACATAATTTGTTACTTCGGTTGAAGTTCCATAGATTTTCAATTTCGAAACTGACGTATGAAATTGGCCTCCATTGTAGCCATCATCATCATCAGCCCACACTAGTCCACTGCTGGACATAGGTCAACCCTAATACGCGCCACTGAGCCCTATGTCCGGCCATTCTCATACACTTTCTGCCCGCGCCACCGCCCCGCATTTCATAGATCATTGCTCCGCCTAGCCATACACTAAAACAGAAATAAAAGTCTGTCAGAAGAAGTCAGGTAAGGTATTTAGGTTAATCAAGATTCCTTGGTAGGTAGGTAGGTAGCACATATGAAAGTTGGATATGCAGGTATCTATTAGGTACTACCGTGACGTATTTGCTCATTTTGTTCATATCTAAGTTGGCTATTAAATTATAGATGGTAGTTACCTAGTACCTAGGTACTAGTTATTTACCTATCTATAGTTTTTTGACGTGTTTTATTACGCATTTAGGCTATTTAGTTCTACCTAAGTTTTGTTAGCTCTAGGTACTAGGAAGCCATCTATTACTTTCGTGACGTGTTTGCATAATATTATACAATCCTACGTACTTTATGTAAGGTACTTACTTATGTAGGTCTAGCTAGGTATAGGTACCAAGTATTTATTATACCTAGGTACTACGTACCTACACTTTGTACCTAGACCTACCAAACATAGGGAAGTAGGTAGGTACCTCACATAAGGTAGGTAGATATGAACCATTTATAAACCACGTCACGAAAGTAATAGATGAGTAGGTTCCTATGTGACATGATGAGATATGTGACTCCGCCGTCTAAAGCTAGGTGGCTTCGTATTATTGGAAAAATTATTGCAATAAAATGCTGTGAATGCGCACCCCAACGCGGGACGTCAGTGCAGATCTTATTCCCCCATTTAGAATTAGATGCTGTGAATATGGCTGGCTGTACATTATCAGAGTGTCCACGTCCTTACAGGCTGCCCGATATTGTACAGGCGCGTAACATTATCGTGTCATTCTTTCGTTCTTGAAGTTTGCATTTTTTTATGCTTTTCCCTTTCGGGCTGGCTGTGGCATCTTATTCCTGCCGCCAAGTCTTTTGCTCTCAAATCGAGAGGCTTATGTATGTTTAAAGTATATATCATGTAGGTTAAAGAATTCAGAAGCTTAGATAGGATAAGATGATGAAGTATCACTAAAATTATGCTGGTAACTAAAAAAGAAAAGGCGTCAAAATCTAAAAATAAACAAACATTTTGTAGTTATAATATTATAATAATACCTACTATAGTTTTTATTTGGTATATCAAAGTTTCTAAGTGGTAGCGGTGGGTAACTCACTCAAAATACCTGAGCTGCAAATCAGCTCGCAGCTCGCGCTCTTGAACCGCGCAAGTAGATCTATGAATGATTTCAGATGAATCAGGTAAAGTGAAGCAAACAATGCAATAAGGTACTAGCAATCAGTTCATCAAACGGGTCAGCTTTTCTAATATGGGCTTAATAGTGTTGAAAATAATACAAATTGTTGTCGTATGAAATCGTTTCTAATCAGGGTCAGGGTCGCATGAATCGCAGATGAAGTAAAACTACTTTGAGCCGTTGAGCTGCTTCAGCTGCTTGGGAGCGGCGTGATCCATTTACCTGCGGCTCAGTACCCTGTGATTCGATCTGGATGCGTGTTCTGACTCGAGTTCATCATCATCATTCCAGCCGTTTGAAGTCCACTGCTGAACAGCGGCCTCCCCCACAGATTTCCGGAGTGACTTGCTGTCATGGGGGTGGGGGAATTTGAAAATCTTTGTGAAAATAGGAGAAGCTGCTGCCCATCCCTTACTCGCCTGCCTAGTACGACATCCACGGGTAGGTGGTTAGGAGGGGCCTATTCTTCAGCCGGGGCCGCCACGGTCACTGACTCGAGTTATCCACCTCTAATTAGTGGTAGGTACACTATGTACAGCAGTGGACTCAAATAGGTGATGATGATGATACTTACACAATGGTTTCGATTCTGTTTTATCTATTGGCCAGCGTTTGGAAAACTTCATCTTCATCCCTTAAAATATACCGCAGAGCACCACAAGCAAAAATTTAGCGCGATCGGGGCCCAGATTTGTGGCATTGTATTGTTTCCTATTAACACGTAAGTACTCGTAGTGTGCGAGCTGACTAAACCTCTGGTTTCTTCATGATGTTTACCTTAAACCATTTTGGCGATCTACTCTCAAAAATTATAACAACCAAAATAACGAACGCGGCACAATATTATACGTAAGTGCCTCGTTATAATGACTAAATAAAAGTTTTTTATCAATACAGTCATATTGAACTAAAAAGCTAATGAGGGTGTGCAAAAAAGTGTAATGACGGTCGATTTTTTTATTACAACGATCTGCGACTCTAAGAAATAGTTCTTTCAACCTCTACACTTATTTCGTAGCTGTAAGTAAAGTACCGCTGGCGTAGCGGTTGAGGCGGTGGACTCAATAATCGTCAGTAACGACGTGCCCTGGATCGAATCTCTTCATCCGAATCGACTTTTTGCGTTTTCTGATCGTTCCAGAATGCCCCAAACAAGAAACCAGGTTGCCGTAGAATTAGAAAATTGACCGCTGAAATACAAAAAGCACAAAACTTGAATTTGAAGCTTCTAAAGGAACAAGATGACTGCGCGAAGGATTATAAAAATCTCTTGGCGCAAAATGGGTCACTCAAAGTAGCATTTGCAGAACAAGTAATAAAATTACAAGAGACTGAAACGGAAAGAAATAAGCTAAAAGAGATGATTGAGCGACGAACTGCAGATCTCAATGAATATGAAGAAGCATTAAACGTAATACGTATGCACGAAAATAATGCAGCGCTGTTCGAACAACTACAAAAAATGCTCCAGTTGGAAACCAATGAGAACACCCAAATACTTAATGAAGAATTGGACAATTTAATAAGCCAAATAATTGAGCTCCAAAGTGAAAACAAAAAATTAAAAAATTCTAGACACACCGTAGATATTAAAACTGCAGAAAAGACCAAGAACTTAAGTAAAAATAGAATAACATTGAATAAACAAGTGAAAAATGATAAAGACTCACAGAATAGAAAGAAAAATTCAAAAAAAATTAGTAGAGAAAAAAGGGAAGACAAAAACAAGACGGACTAAAACAACGAGTGAATCAATAGCAACAAAACAGGTCGTGACAATAAAGAATAAAGAAGACGACGGGATTACTACGAGAATAGGACTTCGATCCGTAGAGAAGCTAACGACAGAGGAGAACACTGGAAACTAAACTAATAACAGTACCCAAATCCATGAACCCAGACTTATAGCTGAGGATACCGCCTTAATTTCACAAAATAGACCTAAGAAAATGCTAATATTGTGCGATACATACGGAAAATCTCTTGGAGAATTTATGCACTTACATAATAATGACTACCAATCTGTTCTATCCATTTGTAAGCCAGGTGCTCCTATCAGAGAGATTATAAATAACTTGCCGACACTGACAAAGAATTTGACTCAGGGCGATGATGTCGTCGTGATTGCCTCGGACTTCCATCATCAATCAAGACGTAAGTCTACGAGATACGATTACATCGATGGCAACACGGTATGTTTTGGCTGAAAACTATTTTATCCTCCGAGCTCCTAGACTAAACTCAACAAAACAAATGAACTTTTTTAATGATCAAATACCAAAATCAATCTTCGTGACATGTAAATAAAGTTTAAAGTCGTTTGACAATCTTGTGGAAGCGGAATGGCAACGTCGCAATGAGGCGATTTTCAATAACTTTATTTGAATTTTTTGGCGGGAAAACTGTTTTTGCTTATATCTCTGAAACCTTTTCAGCTACAGGCCTGAAATTTTTGGTACCTTAGGCACTAATTATGAGCTAAAATCCTGCCTAAAGTTTATTGCCCTCTGATCAGCGGTTTGGCGTAACGAAATGTGTAAGCTGGGGACCCGGGTCTACAGCTTACACATAGTTTTTTGCTTATATCTCTGAAACCTTTTTAGCTACAGGCCTGAAAATTTTGGTACCTTAGTCACTAATTTGGCACTAAATATCTGGCTAGTTTTCATAGCTCTCGCGTCAGCCGTTTGGCAGTACTGGATGTGCAAGCTGTAGACCCGGGTCTCCAGCTGACACATCGTTTTTGGCTCATATCTCTGAAACCTTTTAAGCTACAGGCCTGAATTTTTTAGTACCTTTGCCACTAATTTGGCACTAAATATCTGGCTAGTTTTCATAGCTCTCGCGTCAGCCGTTTGGCAGTACTGGATGTGCAAGCTGTAGACCCGGGTCTCCAGCTGACACATAGTTTTTGGCTCATATCTCAGAAACCTCTTTGGCACCTAAATTTTGAATTGGATTTTCAGATTGCACCAATTATGCACTAAATATTTGCATACTCAGAATTCAGAAATTCGTTATGTGTAAGCTGTAGACATACACACCAGGATTTGCCGGTAAATTGACTTGCCACATAATGATGGAACCAGCATAAAAAGGAAGGAATAAACAATTCGATTTACTAGAATGGTAAGGCTGGCGTCTACCAATCCGCGGATGTCGTAAGAGGCGACTAAGGGAAAAAAGCTAGGGGATGGGCAGCAGCGTCCCTCATTTTAACAACGATAGCTCTAACTGCGCTCGCCAACCCGCATGCCCAGCGTGGTGAGTATGGACAAATCTCCCCACATGATAAAGAATTTGCTCTGTCTGTGGGGGAGGCCATGTTCAGCAGTGGACGTCGTACGGCTGGCGTTAAAAGCCGTGTTGGCTAAGTGGGAAATACCTCGACTCTCGACCAATAAATAAATAATCCATCTAAAACATGTCGCAGGCATTACAGCGTCCTGTAAGTGATGAATCATCCTACTAATATTATAAATGCTATTTTGAGGATGTTTGGATGTTCGTTAGTCAATCACGCCGTAACGGCTCATCCGATTTCCTTGAAACTTGGAATATAAAGAGTTCTATACCTAGAATAGCATTTAGCTTTTTATGTAGGTACGAAGCGAACGAAGCCGCGGTTGGAAGCTAGCCTATAATAGATGTAATAAGGCACTGCTTTTTTCGTAAAATATCTGTCTGAACTCGTAATCTGTTTTTCGCAACCACACCTGACGCATATTATCTTAAAAAACAGATCAGTCAGTAGTCCCTTGTTTCATAGTACTAAAAGACGATTTTGATGCAAGCTATAAGCCAACTTCAAAGCGTGCGATATCATCTGAAATTTATTTCAAAATCATCCTTACCTTTACTGAATAAAGTCATAGGTACTTGTTAAGTTTGAATTTCAGGGGCTTGCGATATAGTTGAGCTATGTCGTGAGCCCTCAAATGTGATATATATTTTCAAAAATATAAAATAGTATCCTTCAATATATAAAATATGTAGTTTATTTACAGTTTTTTCTTATTTACTTTTGACAATTTTTCCAAACGTTTTTGCTTTTATTATATTGCACATTAAAAATATGTAGAGACATAGACAAATAATGTGTGCAAGTAGTAAGTAATGTCGTAGCCTAGTAATTATTAGATAAGCTGCGGTTGTTTGTTTGAACGACGCAAACCGCGGAATCGATCTGGTTTTAATCCCGCATGGATAATTCTACGATCGAGCCTCGTCCAATATTGATCTAATCAAATTCTAAATGTGAGCGTGAATAATTTACAATTTCGTTCTACTTAATATCAAGGAAAGTAAGCACTTATAAAAGCTTTGACTTCACTGACCATTTGTCTAATGTGGTTACCATGCTTTTGGCATTAGTTGCGGGAAGTCGGTGCATGGAAAAGGCTCAAGACCGTTCATGGAACTCTTTGCGGGAGGCCTATGTCCAGCATCGGATTCTACAGGCTGATGATGAATACAATTTTAGGAGAAATGAAAAAAAGACAAATTAGACAACATCTTCTATGAAATGATTGTCAGGCTGATGACATTTAAAAAAAAACCACCAAGGCTTACGTTTTTGCATGCGGTAAACATTTTAAAACGGAATGGAACAGAACTGAAGTAGGGCTGCTGACCGTTTTGTTAATTATTAAAATTTAAAAAAAAACTCGTCGAAGGAGCAAGCAAATACCACGCGCTTTCTACCTCATTCCTTGCATACTTTTTTTTTCATTATCAATTTGTCAAATCCCATTATATTCCTCAATTTAGGTAATAGTGTTGTGTTCATGCGGTGAGTAAGGTTGCCCGAGCTCTTTAGGGGTGGGGGGGGTCGGGGTCGGAAACGCGTGTGTGATGTCTCTGGTATTGCAATCGCTCATGGCTACGGTAACCGCTTACCAACAGGTGAGCCGTATGCTTGTTTGCCACCTTAGTTATATATTTTTTTATTTTACTGGATTGCAACTAAAGCTTCCCGCATATACATCCTTCATGCTCTTAATTTCCACTTCTTTGACAACCCTGAACGGAGTATTCGGTTTTATGCTGAGCGCTTACGTTTCGTGTACGGAGTTTTCTGTGTATTATTTCGTGCATTGTGTTTGTTAGTTTAAGATTTTGTTTGTTATCGTTTGCGCTTCGGAAGTTCGTAATGGCACGAACTTTATTTAAACCCCAGTTGGTTTTCTTGCGCACTAATGGCGTTTTTGCGGTGCACTTTGTTATTATTCAACATTTATTGTTGAAAATTTCCTTCGGAAGTAAGCTTCCACCAAAGGTGGTTTGTTTATGGTTTTTAGATATTGTTTGGTTTATTCCAACAGCTATATCTAGAGTATTTAATAGAATTTATTCTCGTACACGTCTAGCACCTACACTAAGATTTTCTGTGCCATGGATATCAGAAGTTACCCATTACCATGGTTAGTGTATTGGCCGTGGTGGCCCCGGCTTAAGAATAGGCCCCTCCATGGATGTCGTAAGAGGCGATTTGGATAAAAAAGCTAGGGGATGGGCAGCAGCGTCACGTTATTTATCTATTTTAACAACGATAGCTCTAAATGCGCTCGCCAACCCGCGTGCCTAGCGTGGTGAATTCCCCCCATAAATTATCCCGATATTAGGAAGCCACTCTGAAAATCCACGGATGAGGCTTAAGAGTGGACATCCTATAGCTGAAATTATGGTGATGTGTATTGAAAAGGATTTCAAAAGTATTAAGTGCATGAAAATAGCACTGAATCTCTTTACCATAAAAACAGTCACAGAGCAGAAAATAAAACAACTTTAACGAGAAAAAAGCACTTAACCCGTCTCCAAAAATACGCGCATGGAGAGATCTAAGAGCGTCAAATCCGAGCACCCCTTTAACTTGATATATTTTGTGCTAATTCAATAATACCTACTTGTTCGCAGTCGGTTAGATATCAAAGTCCTCCCGTTGCTACGCGACGGCCTTTCAGAGCCATCCGCTCGTGAATTTTGCCGTAGTAGGTGAGGTCACATTTATAGAAATATATTTGTAGATATTAAATTTCCTGTTTACTCGAAATATCAATTTGGGTGTATCACGAATCTATTTCTGTTGGCGTTTTAAGCCGAGGACAACCAATGACTGATATGTCATCTAAAATTTATTGCGAAATGATCCCTATCTCTACTGTATAAAGTCCATTTTGAGTTTGACTTTTAAGGGGGCTTACGATATCGTACGCCCTCAAATGTCAAATTCAAAATTGACTTTATCCAGTAGATGTACATAAGGATATTTTTGAAATGAATTTCATATGGTATATTGCAAGCCGTTTGAACGCGGTTTACCCCTAAACTAAATTTGATAGCTCCGTCGGCTTTCTTTTGGCAGCATATCTGTCAGCACTTTACTTAGATACCGCTAAAATATGAAGTGATACGACCGTGGGAAAATTTTCGATAATTCGTGGATTTTTTTCCTATAATTAAATTAAAACTTTAAATACTTCCGATTATTTTTATAAAAATAATAATAATAAATATTTTGTTGACATATTCATTGAAGTACGAACTTACATGAATAGATAAATTCGTACATCAATGAATAAATGTTTTTTATTACCTAACGTATACAAGGTGATTCATAACATATATACCATCCCGAAAGGGCGTTATTCTATCAACAAAAAGAAATATATTATTACATCAGTATTTTCATTATTTTTTTTGATTATTTTTTTTCATAAACTTTCTCAAATTATCTGTTTTTAGTATTTTTATCATCTTTAAAACTAATAACTAAACGTACAAGAAGATTTTTTTTTTCTTTTTGACCCCAAAACAGCTGATTTTCGAAAATGATTTCTGAAAAATGTCGAATTTCCAAAAGTCGTAGAACAAACTTTATTGCTAATTGCTTGTAGAATAAGCCCCTTTCGGGATGGAATACATATTATAAATCACCTTGTAGAGAACATTATTTCATACATATCGTTCTTTGTATCTCACTCTTTCACGAGTTAAATGCATTTGCATAAGCTATAACTCTTCATAATAAGTAATAATACATATGAAGGTGTAAGAATTTGCGCTGATAAATCCTTTTACATTCAACGCATGCATGGCTCGAGCATTGCAGTGACCATGTGAAAAAAGACATGAGAGGTAGTTCGTTTCAGTGCTGACATTGGTACCGATATATTTTTCCAGTTGCTTACCTCACCCATTGCTGTGTATACCCATTTACAGCTAAACATAATAAAAACTTTAGTTAGCTCTATATTATGATTGGTGATTTTTGAAATCCACACTAAGCATTATGGCGACCTCGGTAGCACAGCGGGCGAGTGCCCGATTGACACGCAAGGGGTTTGATTCTTTGATTCTTATAGTTAATTCAGTAAAAACTATGCGATTTAATGAAAAATTGTTTTATAAATTGCATTTTTCAAACATAGATAGATAGATAGATAACTCTTTATTGTAAGCCACATAAAAATTTAACACATCACAATTAAATCGAAAAAATATAAGTAATAATAGTGGAATACAATGGGTGGTCTTATCACTAAGAGTGATCTCTTCCAGAAAACCTTTGGATGGACTGGATTTCACGAGAACGATAGAGGACGGTGGTGCTAAGGAAACAGGAAAATATGAACTTACAAAATAAATATAATATATAAATAAATAATATAATTATACATACGCATAATATAAAAATATATAAATAATACAATAAATATGACACTTAGATAACCAATACATATATTATTAAATAATAGAATAATACTTGCATGTACCCACTCAATTAAATAAGCGCGTCGGCAAAATTTAGGTACTTACTGTAATGAAACAGTTAAAAAGTGTTAAAACAATAGCTTTTTGAAAATAGGGAGAGATTTAGCAGCTCTAATATCAAGAGGGAGAGAATTCCATAGACGGACAGCTTGTACAGTAAATAACATAACACTCATTTCAATCGCGTGCGCTTGTGTTTCAAACCATACTCGTCAGCTGAAGCTCGAACACGATGCGATTGAGGCGCGCTACGTCACCACGAGCGATTGAATGTGACGTCATCAATTGAATTTGTTGCCTGTGTGAGAAACTGTGGTGGTATGAGCTTTGATTAAAGAGATAAAAGATTTTTAATGTACGGCTAAAATATAACCCAATTTTTTTGTCACCAAACTTGCTGATGCAATAGCATTGAGACTGAAATCATCATCATCACCATCATATTGAAGGCTTATTCATGATCCAATCCTTCCTATTAATATAATAAATGCGAAAGTTTGTGAGGATGTTTGTTATTCAATCCGAATTTCGCTGAGACTTGGAATATAAAGAGTTCTTTACCTTGAATAGCATATAGGCTTTTTATGTACCTCGCGAGCGAATCCGCGGGCGGAAGCTAGTTAACTATTAGTTCTTTAAAGTGTGTTTATATAGAATAGAATAGAAAAATCTTTATTCATAGCATCATTAAACTTACCTTAGAATTACCCAACACCAAGGACTATAGGTACTATACAAACTAAGAATAAGAAAAAAAGAAAACTTAAATGCTATGAAATGGCGTTCAACTCATTATGTTGTCAGCATTCAACATGGCTATCACAACGCTGATCTTCCGTCGGAGCCGGAATATATTCCAGAGGAGTAGTAGCTACTTAAAAGGTCCCATCGACTCAGAGATATTGTCAAATACTAAGATGTATCTATTACAAAACTATAATGCCATCTCTACGTACCTATACAACAGCGGCTTTGACACCGCGCAGCAGAAACAAAAAGATAAAACTTTTTCACACATCCTCTGTATCTCCTGCACAATGGTAGTAGCTCTCTTAACTTCAAAGAAACCGTTTACCTTCCATCCTGAATCTGTTTTTGCAACCGCAAATGTACAGTTACTTACTTCCAGTGAAATCATAGAGAAACAAGATAAAACACACCGCTGTACAGCTAAGCTGCACTTACTTTCTCCAATTTAGTGATAAAAAAGAACCAAACCTTTCTTTCGAAGTGTAGTATTAAATAAATAAGCAGTGAAAGTGCAACAAAGTGCTACCACAAGAACTAAGAAAGAGACAGTAAGAAAAGCGTTAGTGAACACATTTTTAGTAGTAGTTTAAACGCCCTTTTTGAAGAACCCCATACTGTAGTCCCTAGGGAAAACCTCAGCAGGGAGATCATTCTACAACCTGAGTGTTTGACATTACACTCAGAAGGTGCACTAAACCGCTGAAAAATCTAGATTGAACAATAAAAGTATTTCATTACCTAATTAGAATTTAAATAAAATCTTTAAGTTCTTCTGTTTCTCTCTCTCTGTTTTACAATATACAATTTTACGGGTTACAAATTTAGCAATCAATGAACCATTCAACTAAAGAAAAGTTTCTGGAAACGCGACATCACTCCTTGTTGTAACTCTTTCTATCGAATTTACAACAAAGAAGAACAAAGAAAATCACATAAAACTCCGCTTTTATTACCAAAGGGGAAAATCGAATGATTTCTATTCGATTGTTAAATCACAAAAAATGTATTTTTGATTGTCGATCACAACACTTCCCCACTCCATCATTGCAGTCTCTATATCTATATCCATACTTATACTTATATTATAAATGCGAAAGTAACTCTGTTTATTTATTTGTTTGTCCGTTACTATACCACGACTAAGCGGATGAACGGATCGTAATGAAATTTGGCAAGGAGATTGATTATATCATAGGCTATCTTTGTCTCAAAAAATGATCAAAAAATAAAATTTGTATTGACAATCCATGATTCCTCAAGTTAGGGATCTGAAAATTCATATTTATAATTTTGTAAGATATAAAGAAATACGTGTTTCAACATTTGTGCAAAATCATCCGTAAAGGGGGCAAAGCTTTCTTAAAAATGCGGATGAAGTCGCGGGCAACAGCTACTAAATATATTAAACATTTGCTTCCATTCGGCTTCGCTCACGTGGTACCTATATGACGGCTCGAGCGTGCGCGAGGCAGTCTGGGCAGATCCATTTTCTTGGGTACTCAGGCAAACCAGTAAAATAAAGCTCGAACAATAAAATCACGCTTTATTGTAAAGAATCAACTTGGCAGGTAGTAACAATATTCTTGATAGGTAGGTAGTATGGTGAGCATGACAGTTTCAATGTTCAGAGAAGTGATCGTTCCGGCGGTCTAAACTCAACTCCCGGCATTCTGCCCGCATTGACTCTGTCCTCGAGTGCGGTCGGAAGACACTAGCGCCGCCACTCGGCACTCACTATACTTTACAAGATATCAATAACGAGACAACAAAGATACGAGAAACTACAAAGTCGAGTAACCGTTTTAAATCATTACTTATTTCCTAGGCTTAATATTCCGACTTATATAAAAAGTAGCCTTTATGCTATTCTAGGTAAAGAACTTAATCTATTCCATGTTTCAACGAAATCGGTTGAGACGTTACGGCGAGATTGAACAACAAACATCCAAACATCCTCACAAACTTTCGCATTTATAATATTAGTAGGATTTGCTTTATGACTCGACACGGCGCCAGTAAACAATATTGGAAAGGCATGTTTCCTTTTTATAAAGTAAAATGTGAACGATGTGGTTCGCCTCAGTTATGGCTTGTAAATATTTGAGATTTGTGGTTGTAGAATGTAAATTGGTGGAGATTGATGTGGACATGCAACTCAAATTACTTGTAGAGATGTACTTATTTTGACATCGTTTTTTTGAGAGCACTGGTGGAGTGGTGGTTGTGGTTCGAATCGTGGGTTCGAATCCCAGTCGTACACCAAGAAAGCTACACTATCCCTGATCAATATACTTTTCAGTTTGAATTCCAATATTTGTAAATCAAGTCGGAAGTAAAAGTAGAATAAATATAGGTATGACGTTACTGATTCTTTCATGGTCATCCTGCATTAGGTCAGTGACCAGGTTCAGGTATGGTGGCCGTTAAAAAGGCCTATCCGTCGGTTAAAGAACCTGTGGGGTCAAAGGTGCGCCTTTTTACAGGATCCTTTCAAAAATGGATATGGTTTCAAAAGAATATAATTTCATTGTGTTAACAGTGTGAGGATAGTAACATGAGTCATGTCAGCAAACTTTTATACCATACAGCAAATAATTTATTCTCATTACATTGTAGGTATGTTGGTCGGGTATGTGTTTTACGAGTACGTCCCCGCGAGGTCACGGACCGAATTTATGCCAAATGCGAAGGAACCGACAATTTTTAAAAGTTATGACGTCATTTCCTACTTTTCCTCCGTGGTTCGCGGGAACGGCGGGTAATAAATACAAACGTGTCAAATACCAAACGTAGGGCTCACGTAAAACTCCCTAAGCTTTCAGGCACTTTACTTCTTTACCCCAGAGAAACGAGAAATTATTTATGCCCAACCACACAAATGCTTAGACGTATGAAAATGAATGAGTTTTCGAACATTTTTGAGAAAAGGTTTTTATTAAATACATGTTGTGCACGAAAGGAATAGAATAGAAAACGTTTGTTTGACCTAAAATAAAATAAATAAATATTCCGGACATATTCACACTGTCAATTGATCCAAAACTAGGCATAGCCTGTACTATGGGTACCTGATATATATAATAGATACATATTTAACACCCAGACACAGAACAAACATCTGTGTTTATCACACAAATGTTTGTCCAGTGCGGGGATCGAACCCGCGACCTTTAGTGCAGAAGGCAGAGTTACTACTAACTGAGCTATGAGGCCAGTCACATACACACTAAAAACACAGAACGGGCATAGGATTTTTTTTATATTATACGTAGGCAAACTGGCTTACGGCCCTCCTGATGGTAAGTGGTTACCGTCGCCTATTGACATGAGCTACACATGTAGCATTGCTAATGCGTTGCCTGCCGAACCCCTCTCCTCCCTAAAGAGCTCTGGCAACCTTACTCACCAAATTACAACAAAGTACAAACCTTATACACAACTACCCACCTATAGGTCCAGGCAGGCTTCCACCACACCAGCCAAACAGTCTCGCTGTACATATTGTCAATACTTATTATTCTTGTATCACCTTGTAATTATAATTTTCAAGGTAATAATCGTGTGTAAAAATCGTCAAAATAGGAGGAGGTAGGGCACAGCGAGATTTTCTCGTTCTGAATTGGAGCAGCCCGCCTGGGGAGGTACCTCCGCCTTACAGAAGATCGCAGCCAAATAACATTATTTGTTTCAAATAGTGTTGTGTTCCTGCTTTGAGTAAGGTTGCCAGAGTTCTTTAGGGGGGAAGGGGGTTCGGCAACGCGTGCGTGATGCCTCTGGTATTGCAAGCGCTCATAGGCTACGGTAACCGCTTACCACCAGGTGGGCCGTAAGCTTGTTTGCCACCTCTGTTCTACAAAAAAAAATAAAAAATCGTCTTACTTAACTCAATCGCGAACACGTGATTCTCACCGCCCAAGATTAGAGAAACCTCGGCTCTACCTTAACGCAGGTCAAAGTTTAATATGATAATCAAGCCATTACCAGTTCAAATACACGGTATGTAATGAGCTTAGGAGTCGAGGTGACTCAGCGATGAGAGTTTTATGCCGTACACGCCTTAAAGTACCGTGTGAGGAAGTTCTGTGGGATTCGCTGTATAAAGATGCCGTCAAGATATACCATCTGAAATTCGTTTCACAATGATCCTTACGTCTATTGAATAATGTCTATTTAGCTCTTCTTGACCTTCAAATTGTTGAGCTATATCGCACACCCGCAAATGTCAAACACAAAATTGACTTTAGTCAGTTGATCTACGGATCATTTTGAATTTAATATGTTATGTTGAAGTGGCAGGGCTGGCCATATAGCTCGCAGAACCGACAACCGTTGGGGAGTAAAGGTTCTCGAATGGCGACCACGAACCGGGCGACGCAGTGTTGGAAGGCCCCCCACCTGATGGACCGACGACATTGTGAAGGTTGCGGAGAAGGCTCAAGACCGTTCGTCATGGAACTCTTTGGGGGAGGCCTATGTCCAGCAGTGGACTTCTACAGGCTGATGATGATGATGATGATTATTATTATCACACGCTGTTGGAAACGGTAACGGTTAAAAGTATTGATTCCACCACTTTATAGTGACTCTGGTGAACCCTAGGTTACCTAGAAGTTAGTTTACTCGTCGTGAGGGAAATTTTGAGGAAAGCTTATATTTTTTTTTTCATATATGAATATTTTTCATAATTGAAGAAAAATATTCATAAATGAAGCAAATCTCCACAAATGTTTGATTCTGTAAATTTATGGCGGGGGCTTATGTTCAGTAGTGGACTTCCTATGGCTGAAATGATGATTATTAATCGGGTTATAATTAAAGGAACGAATAATCTTCTTTTAGTTTTGATGCGGGGACTTTGCGGTACTGGGTGCTTGTACCCAGTACCGCAAAGTCCCCGATGATCTTTTAAAAGCCGCCAAGTTACATTATGCACACGTGTTATCCGCTTTGTACTTGTTGGCTGTTGTTCTAATAGCTACACTTGTAATGTGTGCTTGCTTTATGTGTACTACGTGGGACTTGGCTGTATGGTAATGAACCTTGGGAATTTCGTGCTGGAGTGACACCAGTTCTTGCGTTATCGACTCGTAAGCGAGACTGGAAATAGTATCGAAAAATTAAATAGATTTTGCGTGGGTAATTGTCTCACCGTGGTACACCCTGCCGATCGAGAAACGAGGCTCTGCCGCTTCACCCTCCAACCCTCACTGGACCAGCGTGGTGGGCTATGATCACCCCCCCCCCCTCAGTTCCTATAATAGGTACAAGTAGCTTGGAACTCTGGGGGAGGCCTATATCCAGTGCAGTTTCCACAAGCAAGTTGCATACATAGTCCTGAGCCAAACTAGGATTCCCTCGTGTTGTGAGTACCACAACACCTAGAGCCGGAACAAATATTTGCAGATCATGCAAACATTTGTCCTCCAGCGGGAATCGAACCCGTACCCCTTGCCTCTCAGACGGGCATTCGCCCACCAAGCCACGGAGGTCGTCGAGCATAGACTGGCGCTAAGGATTATGAAGCAACCTATTCAATAAGAGCTTTAGGCACTTTGATCCGTGTTTCCAAAGCAAGCGGACCGTAACAAATAAAGACCCAAATAATGGTCAATTCATGTTGCCAACAAAACAGCTAAAAATAATAAATGAGTGATATTATGAGGCGACTTCGCAATGAGAGGTTTCACCAAAAACAAAACTAGAAAGTATATTTCTCTTTCCGTAATATCCTATCCAATGGTGGAAGGCATCACTCTTCAGCCCGGAAATAGTTACCTTCCCCATCGCAAATGTCAAATTAGTGATATTTATAGCCTCTAAGCTCAATGAGCATAGCTATTTGTTTGGCACAAACTAACGATTCTATTCTGTTTGCACTAAAGTTCAAATAACTTTAGTCTGCCAGGAGCATCACCACCAAAATGCGACTGACTCGATAGCAGATACCACGCACCAAAATAGCCTCTTGAGATTGAGATTTTTGGTCTCTCAGAGGGAAGACGAGAGATGTGAGCTTTGGAGGAATTCTCATCCTCCCCCTCCAAAATCTATTATCCCAAGAGAACACCTAACGCCTGGACACGACTTGCAGTGGCCTATATGTAGATCTAAAGCGACTCCGGTCCCAGGTTGACCGCTGCAGAAACAACCTGGCTACATGGGTTATAATCGCCTCGTCCAGAGTACCGTGTGAGTGCGGAGCCCCCGTACAGGACATGCGGCACCTGCTTTCCTGTCCACTGTGCACGACCACCTGCACTTGCGAGGACCTAAATAAGGCAACAGATAGGACCATTAAGGTTGCTACATATTGTTCGAGTAGAGTTTGAACGAGTCATACATTATAAAACACGCCAATTTCCCAGAGGGATAGGTAGAGACCACGGCTCTACTTGCTACGATCTTGACTTACCTACCTCTTTTGCTTCATTCCTCGCATCACATTCCTCATACATGCTCGTCGGTTTAGGGCATTTTGATGGAGTCCTTGGCTCGTAAAGAAAATGAAGCAGATTATGACCATCAAAACTGGTGCTAGCCACTGAACTTTGTACGTTTTCGAATCTCCTAAAAAGCCGCAGATACATCGTAAAGAGAGCTCGGAAAGTTGTATAAACATGGCCGGTTTTGCGCCGTGCATAAATCCAAGATTATGCGATGGTGGCGGCCGGCACCACTCGCCTCCATTTGCGGGAAGCATTCGTCTTTCCACACCCTCCAATCTTGGACTTCACGCTTTAAAGCTGGACTATGGACTTTACAGTCTTGAACTATATTTTATTTTTGTGTTTCAGTTTGGTTTCGGTTTTGTATGTATGTTGATAAAAGTACGATGAATAAATAGGATACGTAAGAAAACTAGCGTGGGCAGTTCCTATCCCTGCTAGACACTAATCACCATATCATTTGTGAAGTGTGACTTTTCACTCCTTTTCATGGCATACTGACATCATTCTTTTTTTTTAATTCCCCTTAAAATTACCCCACAACTACTAAAACTATGGGCCTTTTGAAGAGACAACTTTCTACCAAATTGCGCAACTGAAAAAGGAAATGCAAAAAAAAATCTCGTTGTAAAGCCGTGTTCAAACGGCGTGCGATACGCCATCTAAAATTCGTTTCAAAATCAACCTTACTTCTACCAAATCAAGTCAATTTTTAGTTTGAATATTTGAAATCATTCGATAGGTATAGCTCAACAATATTGCAAGCTTCTAAACGTAAAACACAAAATTAACTTTATTCAGTAGACGTAAGGATTATTTTGAAGCGGATCTTAGATGGCGTTGGAGTTGGCCTGGTTGGTGCGATAGTAAAACTAACAGCAGGAATAAGGCTATCCCTGTTAAGTAGGCTTACAACGCCTTACTCTCCCGCTGTGGGAATAAAATGATAAGCTCGCAAAGTCACGCCAGAAACTCAAAACCCATAAAATTTTACATATAATATATCAGAACAATGAACCCTTGTCGATGTGAAAACAATGGCCTTCAATAATCGCATTTGACGGGCCTTACCAACCTCTGGGCCATGACGGCCTAAAGCCAACTCTACACAGTGCCAGTTACTGATCAACATATTTATGGACGGAATCCTTTATCTTAATTCTACGTTGCTTGCTTGTCGTGTCACTGATTCTTTATTTGTCATCCTATATTAGGTTGAGATATGGTGGCTCTGAAAAGGACCTATGACCGGTAAAGGAATCAGTGTAGTGAAAAGATTTAAGTGCGCCTCTTAGAGGCTCCCTTCTTTGTTACAACAAAATTAAAAGATTTCTCAGAGCCAGAGATTTCTTCACTCCGTGGACTTGGTAATTTATATAGCGTCATTTCTTCACCTTTTTTTTTCAATTAAAGTGTACAGAACTCTTATTTTCCCAATGTTTTAAATGAAGTATGAATATCTAATGTAAATTTCTTGAACAATGTTTGGGTAAGAAATAGGCGAGTTGGAATTAGAGACCAAAAATAAAGCAGCTCGCACTTTCAATTCAAAATTCATAACGTATAAATTCATACGATGAGCCAAGGCAGTGCAAGTAGCTAACCACTTCAACTCGTACGCTTTCTCGTATTATGTGAACCAGGCTTTACCGACCCCTGGGCCATTAATAGCTGTGAAAGTTTATTGACGTGTACGGGAATAATTTGGAATATGTACGCTATGGCTATAGGATTAAGAATGGAATTTGTTTATGTAAGAAAACTGGGTCAAACGATATTTTAGGCGCTCTGATGTTTAACTTTTTTTTTTATATACTAAAACGTGGATGACATACCCCTGGGAAATTAATCATAAATTATGTAAAACTCTTGCGTTACTGACTGACTAACGACTAACAATTAAAGCAAGCCTAAACCAAAAGTCCTAGGATTATGAAATTCGGAGTGTATCTTCATGTTGTAGTGTAGGAGTGCACTTGAGCCTTCTCCATTCATCGACTTCCCGCAACCTTCACAATGTCGTCGGTCCATCGGGTCGGTCCTTCCAACACTGCGTCGTCCTGTTCGTGGTCGCTATTCGAGAACCTTTATGCCCCAACGGTTGTCGGATCTGCGAGCTATATGGCCTGCCCACTGCCATTTCAACCTGCTAATTCTGAAAGCTATGTCTAGCTAATTACTTACTTTTTATTGAATAAAACTAAATTTACTCTGATTTTGTGCGTCAATATTTCCCCCTTTTTTTTTTTTATACAACTGAGGTGGCAAACAAGCATACGGCCCACCTGTTGGTAAGCGGTTACCGTAGCCTATGAGCGCTTGCAATACCAGAGGCATCACGCACGCGTTGCCGACCCCGAACCCCCCTCCCCCTAAAAAGCTCTGGCAACCTTACTCACCGCAGGAACACAACACTATTTGAAACAAATAATGTTATTTGGCTGCGATCTTCTGTAAGGCGGAGGTACCTCCCCAGGCGGGCTGCTCCAATTTAGAACGAGAAAATCTCGCTATGCCCTACCTCCTCCCCCTTACTCAGAGAGCAGAATTCCAAAAGAAAGATGTACAAAACGCGATCTTAGTTCGGTTAAAACGGGCAATAAACGACCGAGAATTGCGGAGCAAAACGCAAAAGTTTCGCTTTCCGACAACAAATTATAAGAGAAAGTGTTTGCAGGCAAATTAAAGTAATCATGAAACTCCGAGTACGATTCTTGGTAAAGTAATTTCGGTGATTTAATAGAACCCGCGTATTTTTGTTTGTGAACGAATGTGAGGTTGTGGATTGGTCCCGCTTTATGATATTTCAAATTCTGATAATAAAAATTATGCTTTGAGTTTTGATTCATACATATTTCTTGACTACATACTTCTTGACTGGCCTCTTAGCTCAGTTAGTAGTAACTCTGCCTTCTGCGCTAGAGGTCGCGGGTTCGATCCCCGCACTGGACAAACATTTGTGTGATTGTTCTGTGTCTGGGTGTTAAATATATGTATATCTATTATGTATATCAGTCTCTGGTACCCATAGTACAGGCTATGCCTAGTTTGGGGTCAGTTGACCGTCTGAATATGTCCGGAGTATTTATTTATTTTATATTCAACACCCAAATAAATAACAGCCAACAGTCACATACATAGTCTTGACCTAGGATTCCCTGTGTTGTGGATATCAGAAACTACGAGTACCACAACACCCAGACCCGGAAAACATATTTGCAGATCACGCAAAAACTTATCCCGAAGCGTGAATTGGTGAGACGCAAGGGTTACCCCTTGCGTCTCACCCGACACGCAACTGACGTCGTCGAAATATACATAAGTACATACGCCTGTTTTCCAGAGGGGAAGGCAGGGACCACGGCTTTCCACTTGCAACGAAAATGACATATCTATGCATGCTCGTCAGTTCAGGGTACTTTTCACCTGGCCGTTTTCCAAAACGTCACCGATTTGGTCATTATACTTACGCCGCGTTCTTCCCGTTCGAACGATCCCATTCGCCATGTGCACCTGTTTCGTCAATCTTCTTTCGTTCATCATCTCTTCAAGTATCTACTTAAATCAAGTGTTTTATCGTAATTCATATATTCCATCCCAAAAGGGGGTTATTCTATCAACGAAAATAAATATATTTAGCGAAAAAAAACTTCAATATTATTATTATTATTTTTTAATTATTTTTTTCAAAAACTTTCTCAAATTAGCATTTTTTGGTTTTTTTATCATCTTTAGAATTAATAACTAAACGTACAAGAAGTTCGGCATCAATATTGCTACCGAAAACAGCTGATTCTTTGAGTTTGACCTGATTTGACCCTAAAACAGCTGATTATCGCATAGAGTTTTTTCAATGAAAAATGTCGAATTTCCAAAAGTCGTAGAACGAACTTTATTGCCAATTGGTTGTAGAATAAGCCCCTTTCGGGATGGAATACATATTATGAATAACCTTATATATAGCCTAGATAGTTTGTTATTGATGTTTGTGTTAACATTTTGTAAATATTTGTTTCAGGCAATTGCTAGCACCTAACCTCAAGCAAACACAATACCTCGCAAATGGAGCTGAAAGTGATATTCGCACGGTAAGTCCTAACTAAATAGTATTCATATTTTGTCCACGTATCGTTACACCACACGGTCGCCTGCAACGTCAGTCAGTCTATGAGGATGTCTGGATGTTTGTGGTTCAATCATGCCGTAAAGGCTTCACCGATTCCAATAAACTTTGAATACATAGGCTCGTATTCAGAGACACGACTCAAACTTAGATTTAATCACAGATCAGCTGAACTCTACTTAAGTATTGAATCTCTTCTCAAACATAGCTTTTATTCAAGAACGGTACTTAAACTACTCTCAGCTGAATCGAGTCTCAAATCTGTACTGAAATGTTCTCGTTTACATTTTGATTTATTTATAATTTTCGATCCGTTTTACGCAGAAATTCAAACAGCCAGGGTGGAAATAGAACAGTAAAAAAGTGAAGTATAAATATTCATCAAAGTACGTGTAACGGAACGAAAATGTCATTTGATTAATGTCTAATCAAATCTAAACTCAAGCACCGATTTCGTCTGATTGACTTTTCAGAATAAGCATTTACTCAGGTGAACTGTGATCATTGAATCTATACATAAGTACTGTTCAAGAATTAGAATCTCGACTCAAATCGAGATTTAAGTACAGATCAACGCTTGAGTCTTGTCTCTGAATACGAGCCATAGAGTTCTATACCTAGAATAGCATACAGGCTTCTTTTTATCAAGGTACCACGCGTGCGAGCTGCGAGCATAGTTAGTAGGTTAAATACAGGTGTCATAATAATCGTGCTATGTATATGATAGATTCCGAAAACTGAATATTACCAAACCGACTATTTTCATGATGAGCCTATACAAAGTGATTCATAATAAAAGGCTATAAAAGAAAAACTCTATGCGAAAATCAGCTGTTTTGGGATCAAATCAGGTCAAACTCAATGAATCAGGTGTTTTTGGTAAAAATACCAAAATCAGCTAATATGACAAAGTTTGTGAAAATATTGATTTTTTTTCTCTTATATTAATTCTTTTTGTTGATAGAACAACCCCCTTTCGGGATGGTTTACATGTTATCAATCACCTTGTAGAAGTATAGTGGAATAATAATGTCAAAATGTAGCTTAGAAGTCAATTTTGATATCACGCCCAGACATGAAACTAAGAACTTTCATAGTCACCTAGAGATGGCCCACGAATAAAACACTAACTGACTTGTACTAGGAAAATCTGTTCAAATCTACCACACCTCAACTATACAAGCGCAGGGTAGGGTGGGGCTAAAAGTAATAGGGACTTGAAGGACTACCTAATAACCTCGAAGCCAACGGTGTGGAAGCTGCACAAGATTGCCGTTGGATGCAGGCTGCAGAACATTGGCCGCTCTGTGGGGAACAATGGGGAGGCTTATTTTCAGCATTAATAATAATAATAAATAAATATTATGGGTACCAGAGTGATATACCTTATAGATAAGATAATATTTAACAACCAGACACAGAACAAACATCTGTGTTCATCACACAAAATGTTTGTCCAGTGCGGGAATCGAACCCGCGACCTCTAGCGCAGAAGGCAGATTTACTACCAACTGAACTAGAGCTGAGCATTAGGTATATGATGAAGATCATCATCATCATCATAATTTCAACCGTAGGACGTCCAATGCTGATCTTAGGCCTCCCACGTAGATTTCCAAAGCGACCGATACATACATCGCCAACCCGCATGCAGATACATGCTGGGCATGCGGGTGAGCGCAGATAACTATATTAATGTAGTTAGGGAGCACTGCTGCCTCTAGCTTTTTTCCCCTTAGTCGCCTCTTACGATATCCACGGGTAGAAATGGATGGGCCTATTCTTCAGCCGGGGCGATAGACGATACAGATACTTCAACCTTATAAGGTGTAGGAGCAGGTATACTTGCCGTTTTATGTAGTGAACAAGAAATAATCAGTACCACAACGAACAAGTGAAGGTCGAATCTTAAAAAAAATCTGTACGAATTGCAAAGAAGATCTCTTTCGTATTTATTTGTGTGTGAAATCAGTATCACTAGCATAGCAACCTTTCAAAACGAGAGGCGCCATATTGTATTGGATTCCAGTGTCATATTGAAATCAGTATCCAGTGCGAGCACTCTTTTGTCACATTCCGCACAATACGGGGATTCTACGGAACACACGACCAATTTTCCGCCCTCTGGCCGGCGGCCATTTTGCTTTTTTCTTGTTGCATAGACCTCATTTTTACGCGTACCCTTTGTAGTGCGGTGATGTCAATGTTGTGACGGCGATGCATTTTATCGTCTGTCACAAAATGGAATTTCGGTAATTGTGCCTCTATTCAAATAAATAACTAACACCCAAGACATAGTACCCACACTAGGATTCCTTGTATCGTGGGAATTAGAAACGGGTACCATGGTACAACAACACCCAGACCCGAAACAGATATTTGCAGATCATGAAAACGTTTGTCCCGCAGCGGGAATCGAACCTTGCATTTCGGACGGGCGCTCGCTAAGCAACTAAGGTCGTCAGATTTCTAACTAAAAAAGTTTTAAATTAACCAAGGGTAAAGAAAGAAAGAAAGAAAATGTATTTATTTGACCCACAACGCAGTAAGTAGAATTTAAAAAAAAAAAATTTAAAATAAAACAATAAAATGTTTATAAATGAAATTTAATTTCATTGTTAAAAAGGTAGGAAGATACAAAGAAAAAAATACTTAAACCTAGTAATACAAAAACACAATAAGAAAACAAAAACATGTAGGTAGGTTGAGTAGGTATGCGTTGTGTGGGGCAAATGGGTCCCGTCTCAGCATAAAGCTGCACCAAACATAATATGTACGGTGCGGCGCTGGTTTTCAGTTTTTACAAAAAACGTACCCACGTTTTTTGTTTTTTTAATAACGACAACATTTGCGTATAAAAGATCTTTTGTTAAATTTAAAAGTAACCTACAATGCTCTCTTACTACTGACTTATTAGATACTCATTAGCATAAAACCTTCCTTGTAAACTGATCCCTGCCGTGAATGTCTATCCGACAGTAATAGGGTCGGGTCCATAATCTGAAACGTGGGCCCTGTGCATTATGGCGCATTATTTGCCCATAAATATGCCGGTTTCGTCAGAAAAGCGCCGGTGTATCTTACCATGATGCTATTTATGTCACAGAAACTGTCGTTTGGTGCTGTTTATAGCTTAGGATAACGTGTGGTTGAACACAAATGGCACTATAGTACCCAAAATAAGTTAACAAATGGAAAATTTGTTTATAAATAAGCTAATCACTTTTTATCCACATCGCAGTAAAAAAATTAACTTGTTAGTAAGTTATCTTTCACCATTTAGTTTTGAAGAATTGAACACCAAGCGCTAATTTATTATAATTATCCTCATGATTTTCTACTTTTATTATAATATTACTGTTAGTCACATTTAAGGACATTATCATACACATTATAAGAAAAAACTACAAGTACTAAAGTATAGGAAAACATCGGAAACCCGCGGCTTGGTCAGCTCCACACGTATTGACTCTGTCTATCCTTTGGATAAGGCTGACTAGGCTGAGAGGATGGTAAATGTGCTGGACAAGCCTACCCCATCGAAAATAATTAAATAAATATTCCGGACATATCACACACGGTCAACTGATCCCAAACTAGGCATAGCCTGTACTATGGGTACCAGAGACTGATATACATAATAGATATATATTTAACACCCAGACACAGAACAAACATCTGTGTCAGTCACAAATGTTTGTCCAGTGCGGGAATCGAACCCACGACCTCTAGCGCAGAAGGCAGAGTTACTACCAACTGAGCTATGAGGCCTGTCATAAAAACATATCCCAGGCACTACAGCGTCTCCTGTAAGTGAGTAAAAGTTCCACCTGACGCTGTATAAATCATCTAGAATAGATGTAGGAGGAGGTGGGGCACAGCGAGATTTTCACGTTCAAAATTGGAGAAGCCCACCTGGGGAGGTACCTCCGCCTTACAGAAGCCAAATAAAATTATTTGTTTCATATAGTGTTGTGTTCCTGTGGTGGTAAGGTTGCCAGAGCTCCGTAGGGGTCCCCACCCCCGTAGGGGGCTCCGTAGGGGTTCGGGGTCGGCAACGCGTGCGTGATGCTTTTGGTATTGCAATCGTTCTTAGGCTGCGGTAACCGCTTACCAACAGGCCGTATGCTTGTTTGCCATATCGATAAAAAAGATAGCATCAGCACATCCCTACAACGTATGCGAACGTACGATTTATATGGAAACTTTGAAACAGTCCGCACTACTCGAGACAGTAGAAAGTTGAAGATTAAGTGGGCAACAGACGAATTGCTCCAACAACAAACTACAAAACTGCAGCAGTTTTTATTAATTGCTTCTTTTAGAAGCTTCGAAGGAGTAAAGAACTCAAGATATTACCGTTTAAAGAGATGTCGCTTTCATCCTTTTGTAGTCTCTTTTTAAGGTTCCTAATTCCGAGTTTGTCACACCGAGCTTACATTTGTCTTCTTTTTTTCACATTTTTATAAGCTCTTATTTATTAGGGATTATAATTAGATTACTTTTCTTTTGAGCCTCACCTAGTTCGATGGGCACCACACTGAAGCTTTAAATTCAATTTTGTGAAAAAGGATCATCGAAGAAAATGATAGGCACCAAGCCGTGTTTGTTGCCTGATTCTTCTAGGCTTGGTCGCGAGGAACAAGCATAGCTTCACCTTGTTCCTAAGACGTTTCAAAGTGATCCTAGCGATTTTATTGAAATAAATGCCTTTTGACTTGACTTGACTTGAGTTCCACCGTGGAACCCATTTAGTTTTGCTACGTCCATCTGTCCGACGGCCGGATCTGGCATACATCGAACCCAGTGTATCCATTTAAATACACACACTGTATTCGAAACATTGTTAAGGTCCTTTTTGTTATCTTCAAGTGCGCCCCCCCCCCCCCCCCCTACCGCTATTTGGGAATACCTGAAAGGTGTATTTAGTTAGTAGCATATATACACAATTACAAGGCAAATTGTCACAGTTATGTAGAATTAACTAGTATAAGTCAAGTTTATAATCAATTTAAAAAAGTAATTTCATTATGTTATTTCTCTAAATCATAACTACATATATGTATGATGTCTTTTACTGGAGATATACCTCCGCCGAACTGACTTTGGAAGCGTTTCTCTGTGCATGATCCGACACACTCTTGGCCAATAATAATAATAATAAATATTCCGGACGTATCACACACGGTCAACTAATCCCAAACTAGGCATAGCCTGTACTATGGGTACTAGAGACTGATATACATATTAGATATATATTTAACACCCAGACACAGAACAAACATCTGTGTTAGTCACAAATGTTTATCCAGTGCGGGAATCGAACCCGCGACCTCTAGCGCAGAAGGCAGAGTTACCACCAACTGAGCTATGAGGCCAGTTGCCAATGCTTTTGTGCTTGAATCAGCGTACACCCTAACTATAGCTGCGGCCAAATCTACGCGACGTAAATTTGGCCAAACCTTTAATGTAAATGAGCCATTAGCTGAATAGTAATGAAACCCCAATCCACGTGTAATAGCCTAAAGCCATACACAAAATTGTGTTTGTAACCAACTTCTGAATTGTTAGTAATTACTGGAAATGTTCTAAACTCTGCTCAAACAACAATCTCTTTATTATGTAAGAAATGTAATCACAATCTTCTTATTTATAAGCCCTGTTTATTTTCAGTAAATATACATGGAAAAGATCTGGACTGCCACGGATATTTATATATTTATATTTATTTATTACACAAAAGAATGGTAGTAAATGTCTTAAAACCTATGTAAGCTTTGTCTAGACATTAGGTTCTCGATATTAAATGTAAGAAAATTTGTAAACAATCTTTACTTATTTTCTATGAAGAGCGAGCGCATGTAAAGATAACACCGTCACAGAACAGCTAACAGTATGTACCTAGTGCATAGGCACACCAAAAAAGGAAAGGATAGTTTGCGTCCCACGTGGCAATTTAATTTAATTGTGTTATTTATATATATGTTAATTAATCCTAATGTTATATATTTGTATATGGGCCGTAGGATTTTAATATTTTAATAATATTTATTTATTTATTCTCTCTCACAAAGGTTTCTTATAGTTAGACTTATAATTAGGTTGAGAAAACACATTATTAACCTGTTTAGTGAGAGACTGGTGCCTGAGAAAGGTTTGTAGAACCTGTATTGCAGGTCACCAGTGCTCCCACTTCGAGGATTGAGCATCGTTGAGTGAGACAAAGAAGTACCATCTATTGTTAATATCCATCTATTGTTTGCCTGAAATAAAAATATTGAATTGAATTGAATATAGGCTAGTTTTCACGCGTTTAAGAGCAAAGCAGCGAGTATACTATAAAGCATACCGCGGTACTCCCAAAGGACGAGCGGCAATCCGCGCAAAGAACCGCGCCCGCCGGGACTTGCTGACACTTAGAGGAAAACAGACGAAAATTGACAAAATGCTACCCGAAGTTTCTTTAGGATTCTTTGGGATTAGATTCAGTTTATTATCCAGAATACAGATTTTGTCATACAGTATTATGTCTCATCGTAATTTAGCTACTATCGTAATCTTGCTACTTTTGCTTAGTGGAAAGACAATTTTTGCTTAGTGGAAACCTCCGCGGATTTGTTCGGTAATGTTATTTTCATATACTTCAACTCTTAGGGGTAGAATTTCCAAAATCATTTATTTCTTTAAAAGTTAGATACTTTCCAAGTTTCATAATTTTAGGACTTATGGTTTCGGCTGCGCGTTGATAATCTGTCAGTAAAATAGGAGTTTATTCTATTTAGTTATTGATCGAGAGAGCGAAGCGAGCGATGATCTCTCAAACAACTTGGGCGGTTTGGCGGAAATCTTTGGGGGATTCCTATGTTCAGCAGTTGACGACTAAGGAAACTTTCATAAATTATAATTTGATTATTATACAGGTATTTAAAACGCCCAGACGATGAAGTGGAGGCCATGTATGATGACATTTCAAATGCCATGCATGCCTCGAAAACACACTTTACAGTTGTGATGGGGGACTTCAACGCGCGGCTAGGCACAAGGAACGGCGATGAACTGAAAGTGGGGCAATTCGGATTTGGACAGCGAAACCAAAGGGGCCAGCGTCTGGTCGACTTCATGGAGAAGGAGGGACTCTTTGCGATGAACTCTTTCTTCAAGAAACGACCGTCCAGAAAATGGACGTGGCTGCACCCCGGCGGTTACAAAAGCGAGATAGATTTCATCATGACGACCAAGAAGCAAATATTCAATGACGTCTCTGTGATCAACAGGGTCAAAACCGGCAGTGATCACCGTATGGTTAGAGGCTCATTGAATATCAACATTAAGCTGGAAAGGTCTCGTCTGATGAAGTCTACTCTTCACCCAAGTCCTGTCCAAATTCAAAACCCCGAGAGCTTTCAGTTAGAACTCCAAAATCGCTTCCAAAGCCTGGCTGAATGCGGAACAGTGGATGAGCTGAACAACGGGCTAGTGAAAATTGTCCAAGCGGTTGGGTCGGAGTTCTTTAAGACCCACCGTAAAAATAGAACCCAGAAACTCTCTGAGCACACTCTAAAACTCATGGCTGAGCGAAACGACATGAGACTGCATTCTTCAGTGGACAGGTCGAAATACAGCGTGCTCAATAGACAGATCTCTAAGTCCATGCGACACGATTTGCGCCTTTTTAATACAGCTTGTATTAAACGCGCCATAGAGCGCAATAAAGGCTCGAAAGTGTTCGCAAAAGATCTGTCTATTGGACAAAGTCAGTTGACGAAACTGAAGACCGATAGAGGCAATTTCGTCTCGTCGAAGCCTGAGGTTTTACGAGAGCTCGAGAAGTTCTATGGACAACTGTACACCTCATCGCAAAGTCCTGCTCCAAGCACGGCAAGCGATGCAAGAGCCCGTCTGACCCGGCACTATACCGAAGACATCCCGGACGTCAGCCTATACGAGATCCGGACGGCCCTCAAACAGCTTAAGGACAATAAGGCACCGGGGGAGGACGGAATAACGTCAGAGCTTCTGAAAGCGGGTGGAACACCGGTACTTAAAGTCCTTCAGAAGCTATTTAATTCCGTCATCCTCGAAGGTACAACGCCTGAGGCGTGGAACCGGAGCGTAGTGGTACTGTTTTTCAAGAAAGGTGACAACACCCTCTTGAAGAATTATAGGCCCATTTCGCTGCTGAGCCATGTCTATAAGCTGTTTTCGAGAGTTGTCACTAACCGGCTCGCCCGTAGGTTTGACGACTTCCAGCCTCCCGAACAAGCCGGGTTCCGCAAAGGCTTTAGTACCGTAGACCACATCCACACGCTTCGGCAGATTATACAAAAGACCGAAGAGTATAATCGGCCATTATGTCTAGCGTTTGTGGACTACGAGAAAGCCTTCGATTCAGTCGAGACCTGGGCAGTGTTACGGTCACTACAGCGGTGCCAGATCGACTACCGGTATATCGAAGTGTTGAAGTGTTTGTACAGCAAGGCCACCATGTCTATCCGACTCCAGGACCAGAGCACAAATCCAATCCAATTGCAAAAAGGGGTGAGACAGGGAGACGTAATTTCTCCGAAACTGTTCACCTCTGCATTGGAGGATGTTTTTAAGCTTCTGCACTGGGAAGGACAAGGCATCAACATCAATGGCGAATACATCACTCACCTTCGATTCGCCGATGATATAGTCATAATGGCAGAATCGCTGGAGGACCTTGGCGCAATGCTCAGAGACCTCAGTAACGTTTCTCAACAGGTGGGTCTTAAAATGAACATGGGCAAGACTAATATCATGTCCAATGCTCATGTTGCACCCATGCCGGTACAAGTTGGGAACGATACCATTCAAGTTGTAGACCACTATGTCTATTTGGGTCAGACGATTCAACTAGGTAGGTCCAACTTCGACAAAGAGGTCAACCGACGAATCCAACTCGGATGGGCAGCGTTTGGGAAACTTCGTCATATCTTCTCGTCGCAGATACCGCAGAGCCTCAAGACGAAAGTCTTCAATCAGTGCGTGTTGCCAGTGATGACTTATGGCACTGAAACTTGGTCGTTAACTATAGGCCTCATATACAAGCTCAAAGTCGCACAACGGGCTATGGAGAGAGCTATGCTTGGAGTTTCACTACGTGATAAGATCCGAAATGAGGAAATCCGTAGAAGAACGAAGGTCACCGACATAGCTCTCAGAATTAGCAAGTTGAAGTGGCAGTGGGCAGGCCATATAGCTCGCAGAACCGACAACCGTTGGGGAGTAAAGGTTCTCGAATGGCGACCACGAACCGGGCGACGCAGTGTTGGAAGGCCCCCCACCCGATGGACCGACGACATTGTGAAGGTTGCGGGAGGTCGGTGGATGGAGAAGGCTCAAGACCGTTCGTCGTGGAACTCTTTGGGGGAGGCCTATGTCCAGCAGTGGACTTCTACAGGCTGATGATGATGATGATGATGACAGGTATTTATCGCCTATTACCCATAAAATATGCATACTGATTTAATAAGTTTACAAAACCTTATCATATAAAGTGTTTATTTTATTATTCTACATTGCATTCACTATAATACAAATCTCCTCAACAAGATTATGCCACAGCTTGCTCCGTACTATTCCTAAGCTCTATAGTTATCGAAAAACAATCATCCGTTCAGAGACCCGGCGCAATCTTAATCCAACTTCAAAAAGATTCCGTTCCAAAACTCAATTAAAATCTTTCCAACACGATTGTCTGCTTATGAATAGCATAACTTTATGCAACCTTAGCACTAGTTTCTTGCATAATCTAGCCATTAGAGAGTTCGGTAAAAATGTTCCTCATAATCACTAATCATTGATGATGATTGGTGATGATGATGATGATGATGATTAATGATGATTGTGCACGAAAGTAGCCATTAAGAGGCGCACTTTAATGCTTTCACTACACTGATTCTTTCACCGACGGTCATAGGCCCGTTTCACCATTCCTCAACCTGGTCACTGACCTAATACAGGCTGACCAAGAAAGAATTAGTTGACAAGCAAGCAACGAGTGCTAATGACACTGATATTAAAGTCTTGAAAGGTTCTATTCCTCCATGTCAGAGCAAAATAGGATGATATTTAATCCGAGGAAAACTGATTTCTGATTGTTTAAGTTTTCGGAGGAAGGATCTTACGGAGTGACGTAACGCGTATAATCCCCGGGTTAAGTTTGTTTCACGCTTATTATGTTGGCATTAACTAGGAAAGGAATTCGATGTAATTGAAGTTGGTTGAAAATTAATTGGTGTCTTGGGATCGGCATTAGACTTGTAAACCCTTTACCTGTCAATTAATGTTTTGATTTAGTGGGTATTGTGGGTTGCGGAGGTAACGTGATTATTTATTTAAGTTTTAGATATTTCAAAGTAGCTTTTCGTTTGAAATGAAATGAAATAATAAATAAATAATAAATAAAATAAATATTCCGGACATATTCACACGGTCAACTGATCCCAAACTAGGCATAGCCTGTACTATGGGTACCAGAGACTGATATACATAATAGATATATATTTAACACCCAGACACAGAAAAAACATCTGTGTTAGTCACAAATGTTTGTCCAGTGCGGGAATCGAATCCGCGACCTCTAGTGCAGAAGGCAGAGTTACTAACAACTGAGCTATGAGGCCAGTCAGTGAATGAAATTAGTTTATTTGCTAAAACATGGTAATTCAATATAATCGCTGTTCTTATGCAGTAAGCGGGCGCACATGTTTTTGCTACACAAGCATGTAAATGTTTTATTTAGTATTACAATAATTAATAAATACGAATTTTTTGAATTTTAAAAACAATGTTATTATGATTACAAATAAAGTTACCTAGATATAAGATTAGAATATAGAGTCATAGTTAAAAACAGTCAAGATTATGAGTTATTTGAGAGATAATTTGTAACTTTTTGGTAACAACCAACTGGCAGATAGTTTTGTAGCAGAACACTGGTGGCGCGGTATTAGTGTCCGCCTTCCGATCCACTCCGGGTTCGAAACCTGGTCATGTACAAATGCATTTTCCATTCGGAAAATTTATGTGCGCTATATTAGTGCTCTCAAACGGTGAAGGCAAACATCGCGAGGAAACCAGCATGTCCTAGAACCTAAAATTTGGAGACATGTGACATGTGCACGAAAGGAGCCTTTATGAAGCGCACTTTAACTTTCCCTACTCTGATTCTTTCACCAGAGAAAGATACGGTCACAGTATTTCAACCTGGTCACTGACCTAATACAGGTGACCAAGAAAGAATAAGTGACATGACAAGTGAGAAAGCAAGTAGGACAATAAAGTTTGCTAGCTTAAGCACTGAGGTGTTTGATGAATAACTTTTAGAATTTTGTTTATGATCAAGCCGTCAGTTCTCACACATACATAACAAGATTTACGCACGCGAACGAAGTCACGGGCAACAGCTAGTTTTATATAGTTTTTATTTTTAAAGTAAGGAGCCATATATAAGTTTAACTAAACAAAGCAAGGCTGAGATATCGAGAAAGTAGTACAATTACGGAAGGCAACGCTGCAACTTAGCAGGCTTAATTAAAGTTCTCCTGGTAAACAGACCCATGGCCGGCCTGATGAATCGCATCGACCCTATCTAAGGTAGAACACAGAATAGGTAATAGATATCCAACATTGTTTCGGCTCGTGTAATGGTAACTCTTGTATTTGACCTATGCAAATGTATAATTTTATGTCAATATGCGTAAAAAAAATAAAGACGGTAATGTTGCATCGCAACAAGGGATTTACGGTACTCCAACGGCCTTCTGCCGTGAGCGAGGAAGGCAACATGGCTACTACCGATTGGATGTTTTAACCTGCAGCTGCACAAAGGAATTTGATTGTTACACCATCGGCATGCGATATGTCATCTGAAATTGATATCAAAAGATCCTTATTTCTACTAGATAAAGTTAATTTTGAATTTGACATTTGAGAGCGTGTGATAAAGCTCAACGATATCGCAAGCTACTGAAAGTCAAACTCAAAATTAGCTTTATTCAAAAGATGTAAGAATTATTTTCAAATATTTAGATGCTGTATTGCACGCCGCTCGAACACGGGTTAGTTAGGAAACTCTACCACAATTACGGGTGTTACTCTTAGCCTTTTGACTTCTTACATACAGTATACGATTTTGTAAATATCTCAATTCCCATTCCAAATAAGCAAATTGCTACCCACCATAGCTTTTTAATATAAGATCGCCAGAGCCACAAGAACCCCTACGAAAAAGGTAAAGTACACACCTATAGAATTTACTCCATTTCAGAGGCTGTTTGAAAACCAACCAAAGTTGTGATAATCTCAGTGTGATAAGCAGCATATTATGTTAACAAAACAAAGGTTGTGCTTTATCAACCTTCAATATTTAGAACCCTTAATAACATTTTCATACCCTAAGAATCACTAGTGCATTCATGAAAATGAAGACCAACAAATATTATCGATAAAAATCTATCGACGCCCACCACCGATCAATTTTTTTTCCCCGCTCACTACGCATTCGCTAGGGCTGCAATCCGTCAGGATTCTACCCGACCTGTCAGGTACTCGTATTTAACGCCGAGATTTGCACTTTTTGCTGCTCCCAGACTTTTTGTCAGGTTGTCGGATTTCCGCAGGTTTTGATGTAATGGGTGTGTAAAAAGAAGTGTCAAATTAAAAACGTACATCCTTTCTTCAAACAAAAATGATTATGGTTTTCACGTTGCTCATGTAGACTCGATTAACTATTTGTGTAATATTTTTGGATAATTTTAATGTATCTCTTAGATTTATATTCCTCCTTTCCTTTGAACATCTTGATTCATATGGTAAATTAAGTACATACATATATATAGATGAAATATTTTTTAACTTTTAATAACGAATTTTAAATAAATTGTTAGCAATGATTAGTAGAGGTCTTTCTCAATTCAAAAAACGCTGTATTTACATAGCATTAGCCCTGTGAACTGTTTAGTAAATTGTTTAGAAACTCACAAACGTAGGTATACAAAAGTTTGTATATAGCGTCTTGTGAGTCGCTCGTAAAATTGTATCGATATCGGCACCTCACTACGTATGCAAACGTTTGTAGATAACGTCTTGTGAGTTACTCGTAAAATTGTATCGATATCGACACGTCACTATGGCCCAATAGACCCTATATTAGGAGCTTTTTAGTTTTTGGGACCCAACACAATGAGGTTTTTATGTAAATCAGTGCAGTTATCCGCCAGCTTATAATACATATGCATTGGCTCACGGTCTGAAAACCCATAAAAATACATATGCCTTCCCCAAAGAGTTTCACGACGAACGGTCTTGAGCCTTTTCCATCCACCGACTTCCCGACATCGATTTTTTGCATCCGCTTGCATCTTCATACTCTATAACTGCCTCTGGTATTGCATGCGCTCATAGGCTACGGTAATCGCTTACCAACGGGTGGGCCGTAAGCTCGTTTGCCACCTTAGTAGTATAAAAAAAAAACTTCGTCCGTTTTATTGTACTAGTGAAAGGCTTGACTGGCCTCATAGCTCAGTTGGTAGTAACTCTGCCTTCTGCGCTAGAAGTCGCGGGTTCGATTCCCGCACTGGACAAACATTTGTGACAAACACAGATGTTTGTTCTGTGTCTGGGTGTTAAATATTTATCTATTATATATATCAGTCTCTGGTACCCATAGGACAGGCTATGCCTAGTTTGGGATCAGTTGACCGTGTGTTATATGTCCGGAATATATTTATTTATTTAAAGAATTTTTAAAATCGGTTCAGCTGTTCCAAAGATTACCCCCTACATGCAAAAAAACAAATTTAACCTCCTTATAATACAATTGTTGGTATGAACAAAAGAGCTCTAAATAGTAGTTTTCTGTGACAGGGTGGAATATAATTTTGCAAATTTGGGGGCCATTTTGCAATAATGGCACACGTGCCCCCCTCTCAAAATCAGGGTGGCGCTAGAAGGGTTAGTGTAGATAAAATAGTATTGACAGTTTAGGTTATTTTTAAAAATAGTCCTCCATTCCTGGTTATGTATCTTAGTTGTTGTCTACCACTGAGGCTCGGTGCTCCATTGCTTTTTCACTTTCGGCATCCCAAGGGGATCATCAATCATGCCTTAACATAGGCCTCGATTTTAGGTGTACAGTGTTCCCTGAAAAGGATTTTTGTGGAAAGGCTTCAAACAAAATGTTTCTCGGTAACGGTTCTTTTGTGTAAATTACATCGAAAGTGGTGCTTGTGTTTTGAATTCAGGCTTCGTTCCAAATAAAATGTTCACCTAAAGTTTTACATACTGAAATTGTTGTTTTCAGAAAATAATATGAAAATACTAGACTAAATTATATTAATTTACGTTTATATGAAAATCTGTTTCGGTTTCGTTTAAAACAAAAATAGGCTTGGTCGCGAGGATGAGGCATAGCTTCACCTAGTTTCTAAGACGTTTCAAAGTGATCCTAGTGATTTTATTGAACTAAACGCCTTTTGACTTTGACTTTAAAAATATCCGACTATTTTGATGACAAAAAAAAGCTTGTGATTGAATATGCATCAACTCGATTATTAATAAAGTTGTCAAAAGATCGTTAAGTAGAATGACTAAGCCGTGGTTTCTTGCTTGTATCTTGTAGGCTTGGTTGCGAAGAACAGGCCTAAATGACGATTCAAAATAAACCATGCGATTTCTATGCGTAAGCGATATGCGGAATTTTATCGCCTTGCCTACTGTAGGACTTATATAAAGGTACATACACATTTTATACTAATGCCACTGTACTAAACCTAAGGTTTCTGCCGTTAAAATTAAAGATTAAATACAATAATTAGGACATAAAAGCCCAATGAATTGGTTTAAAATTGACAATAAACCAAAAGAGTTAGACGAAGATGATTTTTTTCGACCAAAACAGATTCCTCTAAACAATTAATTCTAGTGGTCTCGTTAGGGATATCAAAGTTTTTTAATGTTTAAAAGACACTGCAAAAAACATATAATCACTAAACTATTTATTTTGCAAATCCAAGTTTTTCTGATAATTAGAAGGCAGCATCCAAAAAACAGCGTTTTACTGGACTACCGCCTTAAAAGATTAGGACGACTGTTCAGAAATCTGGGAATATACGAGTACTAAGGTAGAAGAGCTTATTTCAGGTTTCATCGTCCATCTCTAGAAACTATTCCCGCGTAATGGAACAGGCTTTGCGTCACGAGATAAAACACACACCTACTTGAATCTGGACACCAGACATGAGTTATAGGGGCAATTTCACTACACGATTAGGTTTCCAATTTGTTACGTTAGGGGCTTGTGTTATTACATTTTTAGTGAACCTGCGACCTAACACTGTTCTTTTATGAGGTCATAATTCAAGTAAGTTTTGCGAGGAATACGTTTTTGACAATGAATTATGTATAACTAACTTCTGTCAGATTTTGTTCACGTAGAATACTGGAATAATGTTTTTCATGCTTATTTTTAACCGATACCAAAAAAAGAGGAGGTTTTCAATTCGGTAACTATATTATGTTTGTACATCGTTTAGTCCTTGACGAATGAAATCCGTTATTTATGGTTTTCACCATCTTAAAGGTGAACCTAGTCTCGAGGTGGTCCCATATAAATTGTAATACGGATTAAAAGTTTTTTCATAAAAGTTAAAAAACTACTACAAAAAGTTATGTTTTTCTGCTAAATCACTTTCGTTTATTTCATAAAACAATGTGATTGTGTTTGTTTCGTTTTATTTACAACGGTTTATCCAGAAACATTTCTACGTAAAGTTCTTCCTAAAACTCGCTCGGTCATTACAGTTTCAATAACCATTTTTCAGAGCTACAAAAGCTGAAGTATTATTCTCTAAAGTATTAAAAACCCATCTGTATTTAAAACCCTGTTAGGGCGCGGCTTTTGTTCTCGTTATCACAGGAATGCTCACCAAATACACCGCATTATCAAGAAATTACTCGCGAATCCACTCAAAGACATTAGCAGCTTGATTTCACATTCAAATCTCATAAAAATATAAAAGGTACGAGATACGAACAACGCATTTTCACATTTTTCACAAGAGGATCAGGGCCACAGTAGAAATAATAGCATCTTCTTACGTAGCACTACAGCCCACACTGAAATGTGTGTGAATATGAGACACACCGCAGGCGATATCAAACCGTAAAACTTACGTGTGATAGTTCAATTCAATTTGTCAAAAATAGACGATCAGCACCTGCAATTGTTAATTGAACTCACCCTAGCCATATCTATGTCAAAGTACCTAACTCTTGTTTGTTTGTTTGTTACCTTTTCACGACTCATTATATTATTAAACTGGGGAAGGCCATAGGCTATCTTTTGTCTCAAAATTAATCTTAAAGGGGTGAATTAGGGGTTACAATTTTGTATGGGTTATCCATAATTCTTCATGTTAGGGATCTGAAAAATTATATTTAGGCGTTTGGTAAGAAAAAAAAGAAAAACGTATTTCAACATTTGTGCTAAATCATCCATAAAGGGGCAAAGTAGGGGGGCAAATATAGGCAGATATAAAGACAGCGTAATAAAGCTTATTTTGCGATAATAGTCGATCGATCGATAGGCTATCTTTTGTCTCAAAATTAAACTTGAAGGGGTGAATTAGGGGTTACAATTTTGTATGGGTTATCCATAATTCTTCATGTTAGGGATCTGAAAAATTATATTTAGGCGTTTGGTAAGAAGAAAAGAAAAACGTATTTCAACATTTGTGCTAAATCATCCATAAAGGGGCAAAGTAGGGGGGCAAATATAGGCAGATATAAAGACAGCGTAATAAAGCTTATTTTGCGATAATAGTCGATTTGAAAAGTCGCATGCCTGTCAGGGCACCAGGCATTCGTTCACCCGTGCCAAATTAAACAAGGTGGCAGGGTAAATTCAATCTAATCTAAACTTCCGTCAATCCAATTTGAATTTCCTTGCTCCCCTGGCCTGCGCCGCCTCCCGATGGTCCCCGTGCAGGGACGGAGTGGGGCGAATGAGGAAACTTTACTGCTTACATCATTCACGCCTTGTTAGTGCACCAACTCAATTACTAATTTTTAGAGGAGGAAGGGCACAGCGAGATTTTCTCGTTCTAATTTGGAGCAGCCCGCCTGGGAAGGTACCTCCGCCTTACAGAAGATCGCAGCCAAATAACATTATTTGTTTCAAATAGTGTTGTGTTCCTGCGATGAGTAAGGTTGCCAGAGCTCTTTAGGGGGAGGGGGGTTCGGGGTCGGCAACGCGTGCGTGATACCTCTGGTATTGCAAGCGCTCATAGGCTACGGTAACCGCTTACCAACAGGTGGGCCGTATGCCTGTTTGCCACCTCAGTAGTATAAAAAAAAAAATACTATGAGATTCTTGATTGAATTGTAATAAGAAATTACAATGAAAGAACCAAACAAAGTCAGGGGATCAATCTCAACAAAATATCCTTCTTTGTGAAACTTGTCCGTAAGTCGTACGTTTTAAATTTTTCGTGCTTCGGAGGGTACGTTAATGTAGTTTCATTATGGAATTAGTGGATGCCCGTGGCTACGCTCGTGCTGGGGCCTTCCAACACTACTTCGCCCGGTTCGTAGTCACCATTCGATTCGCCATTTATTGTAATTTAAAGCTCTGACATACCTACTTATTTTTTTTGAAAATATGTATATTGCATGCGTACAACGCTGAATATGGCTGCTCCTAATTTGTATTGTATTATGTAACAACTGTACCTAACCTATATTACGCAATAAATTACTTTGATTTGATTTGATTTGAGAACCTGTACTCCCCAACGGTTGTCGGTTCTGCGAGCTATATGGCCTGCCCACTGCCACTTAAACTTAATTCTGAGAGCTATGCCGGTGTCGGATCTTCTTCGGACATTACACGGTGGACTTAATTCACTATATTATTTTCAAAGATTCCCTGAGTACATCCTCGACTGGGCCCATGTTCCATCCGTGCAATTTATTTCGTTCTCCGAAGGTGTAGGCGCGTCAATCGGAGCGCGGATTCAACGCAAGGAATAGCATAAACAAGGCAAGTTGTCGGCGCAACGTTAGGGAAGGGACTGATTTTATAGCCTCTACTTTTTTGTCCTACTGCATTAGATTCTTGAAGAAACAAGAAATACTATGCACACGAGGCACTACTGATAATCAACTATTAGATTGAGGTAAAATTTGTTTGTTTGTTCGTATGCAAGGTAATCTCTAAACTATTGCACCGGTTCTACACTATCCCTGTGTAACATAGGCTATATTTTATATTGACAAAAAAAATACATCCGAAAACTCAATATTTGTAAATCAAGTCGGATGAAAAATCGCCGCTTGGCTTCGATCCTTAGTAACTATTGTCTAGTCTGTGACAACTGCGCGCTTATTTAGTACGTGGCTTAACCGCAGAATAAATAATAGTATTTACCGAGATTTTCAAATCCATCTTTAATTAAAGACGCTCAACACACAAGATACTCTTGGGATTGATTTTTTTAACTAAAGTGACAGAAGCGTTAAGCGATATAATCTCCCTTACCGGGTAATAAAACCACAAAGCGACCAATCAGCTCTAAAATCATCTATGAAACCGGATGGAGCCGGTTCCCACTCGATGTATCAGGCTAGTGGCAGTAATCCGAACTTACGGCGGTTTTCTATTCTCGCGTGAAAAGTGCCTGATTTATTATCTCCACTTCGCGCTGGTATAAATTACGGAGTGCTGGGGACGTGTGGTGCTCGCTGAGGAAAATGAGCGTACGAATAAGACATCAAGTTTCCACAAACGCAGGAATTTTTGCGTGGGGCAGTCGTATTTTTAGCTACCGCGAGGGATTTTTTGAGCCAAAGTTGACAGTAAATTCGATGAAAATAAGGTTGGTTACCAGTGTGAGGGGAGTGAATAATTCCACTCAACGGGTATCACTCGTGGGATAGGTAGGACAGTGTCCGCACATAGCTTTGTATGGCACCATGATATGTAACGCAGCAATGAGCTGAGTCAGGCCGTGTTTGGCTGCATCCGACATAGAGAGACTGTTTGGCTCCTGCTGATTAGGTGGAAACTAAGTTTTTTATTGTTACATTATTTTGGTTCTGTTGCTATGCCCGTTCTGTTTTTTATGTTTGTCAAATATTGCCAGAAATATTTTTACTTACCCAGCCCTCGGTAAACAAGTTGCTGAAAAAATGAGATGCTACAATTAAGAGGTACTTTGCAAACAACTATGTGGAAGTATCTAGTGGTTTCCTCCTTAGGCTAATGCTATATGGAGGAAACCAAGCTACGATGAAATCAAAAACAAAATGGCTGCAATGAATTTGAAAGTTTATTTATATTTAAAAAACTTTTAATATGTAATTACGATGAATTAACTAGGAACATGACATATGACAAGTTTCTCTGCATTAAGATCCACCACAAGACCTTTTCAGTAACCTTCAAGCTGTGGGTCAAAGTCAGTAGCTGAGCGAAATGGGTTTCAACCGCTAAGTGGTTTTTGTGGTCGCTTTTACTCTCAACTTGAAGACCATACTATTATGTGTAACATATAAACGCCGACATTATCAACCAAGGACATTATAGTTTTCACAAGCTTTCAATCGTCATACTAAAACAAATTCTTCCGCTATCAATCCATACTAATATTTTAGATGCGAAAGTTACTCTATTTGTTTGTTACCTTTTCACGACTGAACGGCTGAACGGATTGTTATGAAATTTGGCAAGGAGATAGATTACATTTTGAGGAAGGACATAAGCTATCGTTTCTCTTAAAAAATAATCTTGAAGACGTAATCAGACGTAAGGATCATTTTAAAATAAGTTTTGAATAACACGTCCCACTGCGTATGTAATATGGCGAGATGAGACAAAAAGTTTTTCAATCTGTCAAATCAACACTCGCATTCCGTACAAATTGCCGAAAAACTTCACATCTCGCATTTATTAACAAAATTAATCGACGTCTCTCGCACAATGTAACCGCAAAAATTCTTGGCGGTAATTTATGTGTCAACAATTTTGGCAGGAGCGCAGCTGATTCATCATGGCGGCCGTGACGGCGCGAAAGCGCCTCTCATTGAGTGTTTTTTGTGCTTTTGCAATTTGTGTAAAGGAATTAGCCTGAGCATTTAATTATGGGGGTGTGTTGCCATTAGGAAACCCTTTAACCTACTTATTCCTGATTAATGAATACTGTTGAGAGTATGAGTGGGAAAGTTGATATTACGTCGCGCGTCGTGCGACAGTTATTCACAAATTCTTAAGCCGTGTTCAGATGACGTGCGATATGACATTATATAAACGTCCTAGTGCCGCAGTGGGCGAGTGGCCGTCTGAGATGCAAATGGTGCGGGTTCGATTCCTGCTATCGGACAAATGCATGATCTGCAAGTATTTGTTCCGGATCTGGGTGTTGTGGTACCTTGGTAGTTTCCCCACAATACAGGGAGTCCAAGTGTGGGCTCAGGACTATGTAAGTGGCTGTTGGCTGCTATAATTTCTTTTTTATATTTTAATTAATACCTACCATAATGCGATATTACCTGTTAAATAAATATTAAAAGAAGAACGAAATGATATTTCGTCCTTTCACAGCGAATGAAAGAAACCTTTTCGATTCCATGCCACCATTCATCGCAAAGAGTAAGTGCGTTCCTAATTGCGAGTCATCATCATCAGCCAGTAGAAGTCCACTGCTAGACAACTCCCTCAAAGAGTTCCATGACGAACGGTCTTGAGCGTTTTTCATCTAGACTTCCCGCAACTTTAACAATGTCGTAGGTCCATCGGGTACGGAGCCTTCTAACACAGCGTCGCCCGGTTTGTGGCCGCCATTCGAGAAAATTTTACGCCCGAACGGTTGTTGGCTCTGCGAGCAATATGCTCATTGTTACACTAGACTTAAAGTAGTTTTTTTTTTTTTTTTTATATTCCGTACATATCGCACACGGTCAACTGATCCCAAACTAGGCATTTCCTATCCTGTGGGTACCAGAGACTGATATACATAATAGATACATATTTAACACTCAGACAGAGAACACACATCTGTGTTTATCACACAAATGTTTGTCCAGTGCGGGGATCGAACCCGCGACCTCTAGCGCAGTAGGCAGAGTTACTAACAACTGAGCTATGAGGCCAGTCAGTTATTACAAAGAAGTAAGTTTCTGAATACTGGAACTGTGAATACTGGAACCAGACCATGAGTAAAAAAACGTACAGCGTGTGACGCATGCCGGATGGATCTTGTCGGAGACAAATCGTCGCCTTCATCATTTCAGCCGTACGACGTCCACTGCTGAACATGGCCTCCCACACAGATGGAGCAAATTCCTTATGATGTGGGGGGATTTGCCCATACTCACCACGCTGGGCATGCGGGTTGGCGAGCGCAGTAAGAGCTATCGTTGTTAAAATGAGGGACGCTGCTGCATCCCCTAGCTTTATTCCCTTAGTCGCCTCTTACGACATCCGCGGATAGGTAGATATGGAGGGGCCTATTCTTCAGCCGGGGCCACCACGGCCAATCGTCGCCTTACGTGCCACCAAAACCGGACAGTGGCGAGCGGGACCCGGGGGACGAAGAAGCCGCGTCGGCGCCACACACTCATATCCACGGGCCCCCGATAGGCGCGCATTCTTACGTCCGAATAAATTAATGTACCAGTCAAATACAGTCCACTTATTTCAACCAACTGAGGAACCCCAACAGATCTTGCATATTATGCAATAAGCACGTTACAAATTTCTTACTTTGAATTCAAAGAAAACCGGCATTCAAACATTCATATGAATTTAGTTGTTATTTCCGTCACACTCGCTGTTTTCGAGGCCGCACACGTACGTTTCGTTTTCTTCTTTCTTTAGAACGATACTGGAGAATGACAAATAAGGAGCTCGCACACAGCATGAAATCGCTCGTATCGCAAACTATGTTTTACTAGTTCGTGCCCGCGACATCGCCCGCGTACCTAGATAAAAGGTAGCCTATATAATATTCTGCGCAAAGAACTCTATCTATGCCAAGTTTCATCGAAATCGGTTGTGCCGCAACGGCGTGATTGAACCACAAACATCCTCACAAACTTTCACATTTATAATATTTGAATGCTATGCGATAGGAACCGTACATTTTACCGAGATAAAAAACCCTAACCTACCGCTAAAAAATGTCAATCCCTTGCTTAGTGAAAAACAAAAACAAATCTATCCCTCCGTACTTCTTTCGGGGATATAAAGTATTCTGTGTGCTATTCCACACTTTAATCTATCTTCTTGCCAAATTTCATCCAGATCCGTTCTACGGTTCTGCGTGATGGAGTAACAATCCATCTCAACTTTCTCATTCATAATGAGTAGTAAGATAAGATTGAATTTACTTATTTTTTATTTTTTTATTGATAATGGTTAAGTGTTTGGCCACCATCTCATTTTTGCAAGTGAGATGTGGCCTAAGATGGAGCACGCTTTCCCAGATAGAACTTATTGACCCTAGATTTGAAGACTCCCAGATTGTACTCTTTCGGGAAAACAGACACAGGCAGATCATTCTACTTTTATTACAAAACACGCGAAGGCCTCTACCACCACTCCACCAGTACTCTTAATTAACTTGTTAACTGTACATAAGTTCCGAGAAATGCTCAATCTATAACGGCGCTGTATCAGTGTAATTTGAGGTGAAATGATAATTGTTCCTGAAATATCAACATTCTATCAATTGTCCACAGGAGATCGAACATTGTTACTACCACGGAACGGTCAAAGACTACCCCGGGGCGTCAGCAGCCTTCCACACGTGCAACGGCGTGTCGGGGGTCATCCACATCGGCAACGAGACCTTCGTGATCCATCCGTTCTACGGCGGCGATCTCTCGGTCAGTGTCGACTATTTGGGCCTGGGTCCAAGCGGGTTCTGATGGTTATATCCTGTCACTGACTGTCTTAGCTATCAGTCACTAGTTTGGACCTTATCCTTATAATGTTTCCAAGTGTCAAAGAAAGAAAAAAGACAAGGGTCTTTTTTTATCACTTCTTCAAGTTCTTGGACGATGTTGCCTTCACTGGGTTCTTGCTAGAGTGACCAAATTGTATTTGAGAAATTAGAACCTTCAACTGCCAATAATAACTCACAATTGTTTGACACAGAGAATCAGACAGCTTGTGGCCCAGACTTTACTTTTTGTGTTTGTATGTAGGACAATGCGTTTACAGAAAATTATCGTTTCATTTGAAAACTGAGCATTATAAATGAACAACTTAAAAAAAACGTTTTAAAGATTCATAAGCTGAACCAATCCAAGAATTGTCTAACCTAGGCCCTATGCGTGTTGGCGCTAGATAACGAATTGAACCATAAATCTTAGAAACTGACAATTTACGTCACCGCCTAAACACTATCGCAAAGATGTTATAAAGGATCGCACAAAGGACCACTTGAGTCGGTAAATTAAATTATTAGTTTTATTATAGTTTATTCATAACCCTCATAAATCTGCATTTTACCCGTATAACCACAGTTTATTCTGAAACAGCTGGCTCAGTTTATTTGTGTGAAGTTTTTCTGAGATGGTATAGAAATCTAGAGATTGCTGTCACTTCAAATCACAATTCGAATATGGAATCAACAAATTGTCAAATAAAAATTATCGGAACTCAGGCCTTCAATTATCGACAAAGCTCTAGACAATTAATTGTTTAACCCATAAAAATATTCATCTGCCCAAGATTTTACCAGCGTGTCGCTCGCGCCATGTCGAGTTGGTATCGCATTGCCGATTCTAGGCGAAAATGCAGGTTCGAATCCAGCTGCTTCAAATTACATAGTATTTATAAAAAATAAGCATTCTTTCTGAACTTCAAAACTTCAATATTCATTCATTCATTCATTGAGATCGCATGGCCATTTTGAAACGTTTTAAATTTAGTTGAAATTGCAAACTTTATTAGTAGGTAATCGAGTTGAGCATTTTCAGTCCCAAGCTTTTTTGTCATCTAAATAGCCTGATAATTTGTAATAAGATTAATTACAGAGTTTTTACATTATCGTGTTTAAAATTTGCTAACTGATAATTTAGCACATTGCTTTTGACCGCTTTGAAAATAAATCATATTTATTATTGGTATGGCGACATAACATACGTAGGTACTAGTGTTTTGTGCTATCTGCCACCTTTATTAGCTGTTGCCATCGCAGGTCGTATTTTAATCCGTGCTCACCCTTAATTAAGTTCCCGCATAAAATGTTTTATGTCCAAGACGTTAAAACATAATTATTGCAAGCAAACAAAGATTACGGAGAGTCTATACATTACAGAATAGACTTTTATGGGGAAAGTTTTATAACTGTTGTACATTATTTTGAAGGAAGTTGTCATTTTAATGTGGTGGTGTAAAAACAATAGAAACCGGTGGTATTAGACAGTTGAAACAAAAGTTTACAACTTATTCGTGAATGCAAAATTATTCACAGTAGTGTGTGTGTAGAAACAAGGAGGCTAGGGCCGTTGCTCTGTAAAAGAAAAAGTTGCTATCTAAGTAACCAACCAACAAACATATAAGCTATTGCATTTATCATTTATTTTATTATTATTATATTACAACATATTGACAAGGCCTATGTACAGCCGCTAAAACTTGATGTAATTAACAAAACCAAGTGTTCCCAGTGTTCCAAAGGTGAATAAATAATATGACTATGACTATGACTATCATATTATAGTTAGGAGCGCTCGCTTGGCTCGCTCGATCAATAATCCTTATTGATCGAGCGAGCGAAGATATTACAAACAATTTGGAAGATTTAGTGTTGTATGTGTTTATTTATTTATTTTGGTTAGAGCCTAACTTTTGAACCGTAACGTTGATCCGATCGAATATAGGTTTTTACTGCCATTAAAATGTTCGAGATAGCTTGGTATTGCGTATAGCAAAAACCACAGCCCTTCATCATCCTTTAATCGCAAAAAACGATATAAAAACGAGGACAGTATTTAAGACCTCAAGACAACTCAACTCATAATTATGAGAATTACCCTCTCATTAGCGCTGGTCAAAAATATAGCTTTTTCTCTTATAATATCTTCAAATTAGGACCATTATTTGAAAGTGTCTGCTTTCAGTTTAAAAGATACCACAGAGTAATAATACTCTGTAGGGCACAATATAATTATAAAAGCAATTAATTACACAAGTTGATTGTTTACTATCCCGAAAGCGACATTCTACACCCAATTGGCAGTAAAGATTGTGCTACGACTTTTAGAAATTCAATATTTTTCATTGAAAATAAGCCCCTTTCGAGAATAGTATGCTAGTTACAGAACGCGTTGGAATTGCACAGCAGATTGTAAACAACATTTAGTTTAAATCGTCGCGAGATTTCTTTACGTATATCTGGATGTTTTGATGCGATGGTTACAATAATTAGTCCCAGTCGTAGCCTTTTTCTTGTTCATACTTTAGCTTTATATTTTGCTTTATATTGCTCTTCAAGATCGACCTTTTGTTAAGCTTAAAAATATAATTTGGAGAGATTACTTTTCTTTTTGGTAAACCTTGTTTTAATTTTGCTTAGTGTTAAAATGGTATTTAATTTTCAGTCTAGAACAGAGGATATTTTTTATTAAGTATTTTTATTAAACGTTTGACCGAACCGTTCTACAAAGTTAAAAGAGAGAAAGCTTGTCCATCAGTTAATTATTTTTTAATACAAGGTTCTATGCAAAAAAATTACCTACTAATAATATCTACAAAAAGACCACATGAGCATTCTTCTGCCTTTCCAAAATCCGAGGATCAAGGTTTTAGGGTTGAATCCTAGTTAACCCATTTTAAAAATAGGATTATTGACTTATGACAATAACTCGTGCTCAGTACATTAAAGAAAACATTCGAGGCAACTTGCAGCTAAAGCCAGCTTTCTTGTCGACTAGGCTGAGAGTATGGTATAGACGGTGGAAAAGCTTACTCCATCTTAACATGTCCCAGGCACTACATCGACCTGTAAGTCAGAAAAAAGGTCCACCTAACGCTGCTGTATAAATTACCCAGAATGTAGGGCCGTGAGTAACTGCTACTACTACCAATTTAATTAGTAAACAGAATAAATTTCCTCTATTCACATCACCTCCACTAAAATGCGAGTAAACAGCTAATTTAAAATTTACCTCCGGGCTCCCAATTTGCTGTGCTAACGCAGAATTTATAAGGGCAAGTACACATTAATCTAAAGACATCGACGGCTCTCCAAACAATGGCACTCTTATCTTGTACCCGTGACCCGGAGCGAACAATGCTGGGTGCGGGTTCCGAGGGGCGAGATTAATCGACGCTCGACGGCACAGCATTTAAAGGATAGCTGTCTTAGTTAATATTGTGTGCGATAAGATGTACTTAAACCTAGAATTGTAGGTACGTTATAACAAAGCTATTCATTCATTAGTTTGTTTCATAGTTATATATTGATGATAAAAATACCTACCAAAAACAGCTGGTTTGAAACGATAGAGAATTTTTTGTTCTAATATTTTTTCATTTTGTTGATAGAACTAACCCCATTCGGTATAGTGTACTAGTTATCTATCTACTTATCTATCTATGTATACAATGCGGTGGTAAATTTTGCCATTTAAGTTCAACGTTCATTATGAAGACTATGGTTAATATGACTGCATGCAAAAAACCGTGACAGCTTTTTAAAAATAGAGCGTAGCTTCAGAGGCATTCATTAATCTATTCCATAACTCTGTTCCTTAACTTACTCTATTCTTCGATTGAAACTTGATTGAAAGAATGAACCAGTTACTCTATTCAGTCTGTGGCACTGAATGCACTGTTTCTCTATAACCTGCCTGCGACTGTTAATGTCTATGGTTGTTTAGGAGCTTTGATAAGTTGCTGCTGAAATTAGGATAGATACAGTAATTATTTCAGGCTGTGCCAGACGGTTTATTCTCTATTCTGTACTCTCTCTCTTTCTATAGGCAATAAATATAGCTTCAGCTTTTCTGCTCCTAGTATAGTAATTACAAGTCGTTTGCCCTGAAAGATTTGTGTCAAGATCTTGTCTGATTTGTCTAATTTTAGTCGCGAGGAACAGGCGTAGCTTCACCTAGTTTCAAAGTGATTCCAGTGATTTTTTTGAAATAAACACCTTTTGACTTTGGCTTGATGTTCTCTTTATGGTGTACCTAATTAATTACACAGGCATTTATAGCCGGAACTAATAATTGATGGGCTCTAGCCTTTGCCCAAATATCCTACCTTCCCATGACTTAGGTATTCTATAGCCAGAACCAATAATTAACGTACCCTAGCCCGCCTTATAAGAAAGCATATATAATACATTTTTAATTTTTCCATATTTTGGCACTGATAAGTCTCTAAAGTTAACTTTGTTCAAAATGTGCTGTCAAAGCCCAAACAAACTGGACAAACATTTGTGACTAACACAGATGTTTGTTCTGTGTCTGGGTGTTAAATATATATCTATTATTTATATCAGTCTCTGGTACCCATCATACAGGCTATGCCTAGTTTGGGATCAGTTGACCGTGTGTTATATGTCCGGAATATTTATTTATTTATTTACTACCAACTGAGCTATGAGGCCAGTATTTTATATGTCATCTAAAATTAATTGAATGAACCTACCTAAACTTTCAAGAACGATCTACATATTCTACATATAGACAATTTAGTTAAATAATGCTGTTCTAATGTAAGTGGCATGATATTTTGTCTTTTTGGGAATAAATTCATTGAACCTAAACCTAAAATGCATTTCAAAATGATACCTTATCTCATCATTTTGAATTTTACACTCGAGGATGTACGATATCGTAAGCCCACTTAAAATTCAAACTCAAAATTGACTTTATCCAGGAGAGTTATGGATCATTTTGAAATACATTTAGATGACATATCTATGAGGCCAGTCAAGTCAAGTAGTAACTCTGCCTTCTGCGCTAGAGGTAGCGGGTTCGATTCCCGCACTGGACAAACATTTGTGACTAACACAGATGTTTGTTCTGTGCCTGGGTGTTAAATATATAAGTCTCTGGTACCCATAGTACAGGCTATGCCTAGTTTGGGATCAGTTGACCGTGTGTGATATGTCCAGAATATTTATTTATTTATTTATTACATATCGCACGTCGTATGAACAACCATGTCATAATAATATATCAAGCGTTGTAGCAGGTAATACAACAAAGCACAGCATAATCGTTAAATGGAATTACCGTACTAATTTGATAACTAGCTTATTACCCACGCAAACTAAGAATCCCATAAATTGCCATACAACCGTCATTAAACGTATTCATGAAAACATAATCTTGCGCCCATTATATTAACCTACCATTATCACCATACCGTAATGGTACAGTGCACGCCAAGTGAGAATGCGTAAGGGTATTTAAAAAAAGAATTGAATAATGTACTTCTAACCTTTGTAGCGACAGCTCTTGTTCCTTGTAACTTTATTTAAAAATGATTAAGATTAAAAACGAACCGGGAAGGTTGCGGGAAGTCGGTGGATGGAGAAGGGTCAAGACCGTTCGTCGTGGAACTCTTTAGGGGAGGCCTATGTCCAGCAGTGGACTTCTACAGGCTGATGATGATGATGAAGATTAAAAAAAAACTCACCTCTCTTTTTAAGCAAGTAACAACTATTCGTTCTATAAGCAACGTGTCCGCTAACATGTCTTTCAAGAATAAATGTATAAAAATAAACAGTCACTTACGTAGTCCTGATCCCACACTGTCCTGTGTCATAGATATCAGAAGCTACGAGTACCTACCATGGTACCACGACACCCAGGTCCGGAAAAAAAACAAAAATTAAGAGAGCATGCAAAGAATTTTTTCGTTGCTGGAATCGTACCTCTTGCGTGCTCTTGCGTATTCATGAACATAGACTTTTTTTATAATAAAAATGTCTAAATCGACCGGTTCATATTACCATCACTCGATAACAACGCTGTCTCACATATTATTTTGTACTATATTGTATCTTTGTAGCTAATTTTCCCTCGCGTGCTTTATTAATTGTCTCATACTGTAACGTACTTATTTCGCTGTTTAAAACTCATAAATAACCGCTAAGCCGCGTGGAGAACGAAGTATTACTGTAAAGCAATGGTTTCCTGAAAAGCGACAAACGTTCATATGACGGCCGCTATAGTCAAGTAATAGGAAACACGCCATAAATATTTTTTTGATAATACATAGGCTTGAAAATTGTTAGAGGTGCGTAATGCAAAGCATCTTCTCCTTGAATTGGCAATGCAATACCAAGTACACCATGGAACGAATGACGCTGGTGCCGAAAATCTTAGGCAGATGAAATATTTTTATCGGTTAAACACCGTAAGCTCCACCTACAGAAGTTTCAATCAGAAACATTCCTGCTCAATGTCTACTACCAAGTATATCATTGACGAGAGTGTAGGTACATTATAATCTACATACAACACTCGAATGTTCTCGAATGGCTACCACGAACTGAACTACGCTAGAAGGCCCCCCGATAGACTGGTGACATTGTGGAGGTTGCGTGAAGTCGCTGAAAGGCTCAAGACCCTTCGCCGTGGTACTCTTTGAGGGAGGCCTGTTCTAAATGGACATCCTACGGCTGAAATTAGGATGATGTTATGAATGTATAACGTCAAAAAACGGCAGCCGATTATTTAAAAACCAACACGTGAACGAAACCAACTTGTTATTACGAAATCGTTAGAATTTATTTGAATGCGTATGAAATGTAATTTCTATTTTATGAAGTCGTGTCTACTAAGAATTTGTAATATACGTTGCTACTTGGTATTTGATTAACATTTATTATAAGTGATTCGGAAAGATTACAACTAAAGCTTTTTTTGAAAAATACACAAGTCGGTTGAGTTATCCAAAGAACGTTGCAAACGATCTAGAGATAGCTCAATTGATGCAAATCACCGCCAGCGCCAGTCGGAATAGTAACTTTGATAAAATAATTAATGTTCGTACTTTAATGGTGGTCTAAGTCTTCACTCAACCAATTTTTAGTTTCACTCAATCTTCAAATATTGCAAGAAAGAAAAGCTCCTAGTCTACAATTCGCACCCTAATATTTTCACTATACTGGTTCTTTCTCCAACCGGTCATTCGCCCTTTGGGCCACCGTAGCTTAACCTGTTCGTTGTCCTGATGTAGGATGACCAGCAATACCTAGATACCCTATAATTTTGTCGAGGTTATTGGGAAATATTAGCGTAAAACGGGCTCACCAGCGGTTTGATAACTATAGAAACTAATGCTAGAGGTACAATAGGTATTATGATACGCGTGAGTTCCCTCGTACTCACGAAGGAAATTGGTATCATTTATTTGGCGCAAATGAAATGTTTTGCGCGTTGTCGGATTACATGATTTTATTTTATTCCACTCTTTATTACATTTATGAAATAAAGTATAGGTTTTTACGTACCTACCTACATACTTAGGGTCCCATACCTCATTTGGAATAAAAACGGAACCCTTATACGATCACTTTGTTGTCGTTCTGTCTGTCAAGACTCACCTTGTACTTCCAGTTACCTCACAACTCTAAAATTAAGGAAAAAGTCTAAAATGGAGGAATTTCGTTTTCCAATTGGATTGCGAAATTATAACGAGACAAAGTTATATCAGTTAAATCAGTCTATATCATACAATGAACTACGTGGGCGACCGCAAAAAATAACTTTGTCTACCTACACTTGGAATTTAATTTTTTGACCCCGTGTACGGAAGCCTCAGGGCGCTCTCGCACTTGACCATCTTTATTTTTCATACCTACAATTTTATTGAAAAAATTCGATTGGATTACTCCAAATATTTATAGTCGGCCATATTTCGTTATGGCTCTGAGTTTGTTTATTAAATGGTATTTTGCAATAGCCACGTAGGGGATACCATAATATAAACGTCGTAATAAACCTTCATAACCTTAAAATACTGTAGAGTATTGTGAGTGTTTGATACGATTATTTCAAAATTATTATCACAGCCGTGTTGGCCTAGAGGTTGGTTCCCCGACTTCTGATCCGAATTCCGCGAAGTGAACAAATGAGTTTTTCTATTCTTAAAATTTAAGTGCGCGGTAACACGTTCTTAGAACGGTGAAGGAAAACATCGTGAGAAAACCAGTAAGTATTCTTAAAGCGGCGATGGGCTTGCAACCCGTCACGTAGGAATACTCACTGCTGCAAAAGTGGGCATATCCCAAATGTTCGGACGCGCCTCTGACTACACGACATTGCGATCTTCAAAGATCTCACTGCCTGGAGATCTGAGAAGATGTCTACCATATGTGGGATAGAAGTTGTGAGCTGCGCATAAACAAAAACGAAAATTTTGGACAGCGACAGAAAGCTTCGTATCGCTTGCCGTTTGGACACGTCTTTAGTCTTTGGCCAATGTGAAAATGCCCTTTGAAGCGCTCATGTAGGACTCAAACTCAAATAACCTTTGTACCTATCTAATTTTCTTGTTTCATTGTTCTTTTCTGCGTTTTTATATGTCAAATAAATAATTATTCTATTCTATTCCTTACAAATTAGTTTTACAAATATTATGTTATAAGTACAAAGACATCGTAATTAAAGATTGTTTTGCTTTTCAGCACAGGCCTACCACACAGGCTCTTCCCTAGTTCCCGATCACGAGTTGTCCTCCTCCATAGTGCACCTGCCGTAGCTCAAATCATCTTCCCATCGTCAAATAGGTCTACGAGTACCTCTTGTCAAAATCAAAGTCAAAAGGCGTTTATTTCAAATAAAATCACTAGGATCACTTTGAAACGTCTTAGAAACTAGGTGAAGCTATGCCTGTTCCTCGCGACTAAGCCTAGAAGAATCAGGCAACAAACACGGCGCGCATGCCTATCATTTATTAAGATGATCCTTTTTCACAAAATGGAATGTAGAGCTTCAGCCATGTAGGACTGTTTATGTGTTTGAATCCTGCACCAATGCAGTTTTAAACAACGATAATTTCGTGCTCTAATCGAGTGCAGTTCTAATAACTAGCTCACATAGTTGGGACAACTCCACTCGCTCGTGCACACACCCGCCAACTTTATCATAGCTCAATAACGATTGAGGCGTGTATATATGCCTTTAGGGTCGAAAGGCTTAGTAGTATTTTAAATAGAGGTTTTTGAGGTCAAATGCAACTAGTTCGAACTGCATTTAAAAATGAAGCTTGTGATTTCAATTAATAAAGAATATTTAACTTTATATAGTTAGTTATTTGCACATAGATTTAACATATCTGAACATTTTAGTTATTTTGAAGACCTCGGTAGCGCAGCGGGCGAGTGCGGGTTCGATTCCCGCTGCGGGACAAATATTTGTATGATCTCATATATTTATTTCTGGTCTGGGTGTAGTTGTGTTGGTGTACCTTGGTAATCGTAGTTTCTGATACCCAAGACACACGGAACACAAGCGGATAGGACTATGTATATGTATGTGACCGTTGGGTGTTATTTATTTAATTTAAAAATTAACCATACTATTTCTATTACCTTTACGCACCAAAAAAACTCCTAATATGTAAAGGCACTTAGTGGAACACAGAATCAAGAATGTTTTTTAATGTTTTTTCCAGAAGTGCCAGATATCGGTGTCGTGACAAACGCGTCCGTGACAGGGGCACGTGTACTACGGCGTGTTGAACATTATTATTTCTCATCTCGAGCACACACGCTGTAAATGATTGGCGTGCAATTTTAACCCAGGAAAATGAAACATTTGGCGTAGAAAAATGGCCGAAAATAAATTGTTTTTGCGGAAATTTCAACCGATATTATCAATTAGATTTTCGTGGAACATACATATGAGTCATAAAATCACGCCTTTTTTCATGAGGGGTAAGCAGAGACCACAGTAAGCTACATATTCATTGAATCCTTTCTAATATAATGGCTGAAAAATATCAAAGTTTTATTTTTTCCTCGTTGATATGTCAGTTCTGTAAAAAAATTAACTTTGACGAATGTTTTTCGCGCATAAAATATGTGAGTGGCAAAAAAACCTTTATTACCGTATTGCACCCATACAACCATACATACCCAATACGTTCAACGGTAATACTAATGCATTGGGCCTGCTAGAGCCAGCTCTTGGCTATTTAGATGACAAAAAGCTTGGGACTGAATAATCTGAATATGCTCCAACTTGAGCTTGCAAAAAGGATCATTTAAAAAAATTAATTCGCGCCGTTGTTTATAGCCTATATCTTCTAGGCATGGTCGCGATGAATAGGCGTAATTCAACTAGATTTAAGACGTTTCAAAATGATCCATGTGTTAGATGATTATTGCATTTGTTCGCTTATGGACAACTTAGCAAACCGTCCACTAAAATTTTCTGTAGGAGATGAGCAATCGGTCCCTTTCGTATATAGTCAACTTCGCAATCGGGCCACTTCTTAAACCGTCCACTTCTCAATAGGTCCACTTCTCAAATTGAAGTTTGAAGTTTACGTAACGCGTCGTTACGACCATCAAAAATTATGAAAAAATAATTCGCAAATTCAGTGAAAACATTGAAATAGGATCACATTACGAAAACAGAACAACGTGCCTTGTTGTTTGAATGTACGCATAAATTACCCAAGTTTTGTCTCAACAACATGCTAATGGAGTTTCGATGTTCAGCAAACACACATTTATTTAATAGCTTACACCACATACTTTGTCCAGGGAGATTCCTCTTTTGTCCCCATGGGAGAGGGGAAAGTCATGTCTACACTTGCCTACAAAGAAACAACGAATTTTTTTTTTATACTTCTGAGATGGTAAACAATCATACGGCCCACCTGTTGGTAAGCGGTTACCGTAGCCTATGAGCGCTTGCAATACCAGAGGCATCACGCACGCGTTGCCGACCCTGAACACCCCTCCCCCCCTAAAGAGCTCTGACAACCTTACTCATCGCAGGAACACAACACTATTTGAAACAAATAATGTTATTTGGCTGCGATCTTCTGTATGGCGGAGGTACCTCCCCAGGTGGGCTGCTCCAATTCAGTACGAGAAAATCTCGCTGTGCCTTACCTCCTCCTAATCCTATCCTAATAATAATGATGTTACAAATGCAACATCAGTTAACGCTTAACGCTTTGGTTGGTGGTACCTAGAATTTTTCAGTCTGTAAATTCTGTTTTTTTAACAAAGATTTTGAATTCGAGCCATCAGTGCTCGAAGTGTCAGGACTAATTCGTAGAACCGACCGACAACCGTTGAGGAATAAAGGTTCTTGAACGTCAACCATGAAACGGACAACGAAGTGTGGAAGGCCTCTACTGAAGACACTGTTAAAGTTTTGGGAAGACGGTGGTTGGAGATGGCAAGACCGTTCGTCGTGGCACTCTTTGAAGGAATCCTATGTCCAACAGTGGGGCTTCTTCTCTTGATGATACCGAAAATAATGATTTTCATTTTTAGAGTTTTCTTAAACACGTATGAGAAGTCTAGTAACAAGTTCCATCTAAATCGATGTTCACCGCATCAATTAGCGGCAATGTTTGCTTTAAGCTGCATTATCCGTATCAAGTGCATCATTGATCCCCCGGATGGCAGTCGCGGCACGTTACTTTGCCAAATATTCGTTCGTCCACACTAATAATACGAAATCTAATTTTGGATAATTTATGACGCTTTTTAGGAACTATGTTTGTTTGTTTAAGTGTACCTACCTACCCACCTAGCATAGTTATTAAGTACCTACTTTTTATCCTATTAATATTATAAATGCGAAAGTTTGTGAGGATATTTGGATGTGTGTGGTTCAAACACGCTGTAACGGCTCCACCGATTTCTATGAAACTTCGAATACCTAGATAGAATTCTCTACCCAGAATAGCATGATACTTTTTATTAAGGTACCACGTGAGCGAAAACGCTGGCGCAAGCTAGTGATATTATAATTATGTCGCACGCGAACTACAACCTGAACTAAAACGTCAATATAAAAATTCAAATGAACTCTTTCAAGACGGTTTCATTACAAAAAATAAAGTTCTTGTTATCTCTTATTAATTATTGTGTTTTTTTTTTCACACGTAGCTCGTAAAGCTACGAACATTTTAGTACCAGATTCGTAGCAATCTGTTTTTTAATCATTCTCGAAAGAAATCCTTATGTGAAACCTTCGTAAAAAAAATCGTCTTAAGAAGCCAATAAAAATGAAGCAATAAACTTAAATCCACTACAAGTAACTACCGAGTCAATTCAACTCCACACTGAAACCTCAACCCGTTCAGCCTATAGATCTTTATCCATCAATTATCCAGATCCAGTCCCGGCCAGGGTACCAAGACCTTTCCTTCCAACTAGAGGCTACGGGGACAGAGTAAGAAAAATATAGAGTGCTAGCTTTAAAAAATCTAGGTAATCATGATCAACAACGCGATCTTTCTATAACTCACAGTATATAAACAGAGTTCCAGCAGTAACCATCTGTTAAGAGTGACATAAACTAAATGAAAATTGCGAAAAAAAATGTTATACAAAAATAAACGACCTATATTATAGTGGAATTCAAATAAAAATCAATTTAATTTCAAACGATAAAAACGAGTACCCACATAAGCCTCCTAACACAATCAGACCATGGTTTAACCTACTGATTGACTGATGGAGATATATTTTGATATCATTTCAACATTCATTCGTCATTCACGACTAATGGAATTGACTGCCATCAGTGTCTAAAAGATCTTTTAACGCGGGTCCACATGGTACAGACTTTATTTTGCGCAGCGCGTTATGCAGAATAAAGTTGGTGCAAAGAAACGTCGAGAGGAAGTCTGAAGTTTTTGCTGACGTTGACTTCACTTCCACATAGACCCACAATTAGATACTTATTTGAAAACCTTACCACTCAACTACTTTCAACACCAAGTCAGTTACGCAAGGAACGCAAGTAAAATCTATGAAGCCGTATCGCGTTCTAAGTGCTTGGGCTCTGTAAGTACGTACTCTGTATCACGGGTGAAGCCTAATGAAGTTCCAAAGCTCAAAATATAATAGTCGTATCCTTTCTCAAGTAATGAGAGTTTCTTTGTGCAGATAAACCATTGTTCGTGGGCTTTGTCTCGCGACTTGATTTGTGGGGTTTGATAACCGAATCACCGACAGGACTGTGTCTCTGTTGGTAGATGGAGATTGATTATAATTAAGGTTTTAATGTTTAAGCTGCGTTGGGATCAATTAAGTGGAAGGATTTAGGATTTTACTAATTAATGGGAGCGTCGGAAGTCGATTTTGTTACGAATTGGTTCAGAGGACAAACAGAGGTTCAATTGTAACATTTTAAACTATTTACTTTAAATAAATAATAAATAAATATTCCAGACATATCACACACGGTCAACTGATCCCAAACTAGGTATAGCCTATACTATGGGTACCAGAGACTGATATACATAATAGATATATATTTACCACCCCGACCAGAACAAACATCTGTGTTAGTCACAAATGTATGTCCAGTGCAAGAATCGAACCCGTGACCTCTAGCGCAGAAGGCAGCGTTACTACCAACCGAGCTATGAGGCCAGTCTTTATTTGATTATTCGTTAAAAAACAATAAGTATTAAACAGTACTTACACAAAACGTGTTCACATATTATTCTCTCTATGTAGCCCTCAAAATCTATACGAAATTCGTCTCGATATCGTAATGAAACTGTATTTTTTTATTGAAATTATTTCAAATTTAAATATGTATGTTTATTCGGCAGATTAATTAAATATACCGCGTTTTATTCCAATCCTTTATTAGAAATGCTATTTTGAACTCAAACAAATTGGATTCTTGAAGGGATTTAAAATATTTTCGATCACCGTATTTATAACTAGGTAGGAACATAATTGAAATTTAATTTGGGAAGAATTGGCTCAAACGAAAGGGTTAGACGGGCAGATTTAATTTGGTATTTCATATTTCGATAACTTTCAAGGAAGTTTTAATATTCTATTTGGATGGATTTATCAGAAAATCATTATTAACTTCAAATTTCCTCATGGAAATGCTCCCGACTCAAAGATTTCGATTTACAATGGAATAATATATATATAAGAAAAATGTTTCGTCCGTTATTGCTTGCTTGTCGTGTGACAGCTTCTTTTTTGGTCATTCTGCATTATATGCAGGTTGCGGTATAGTGGCCCTGAAATGAGCCTATGACCGTCGTTGAAAGAATCAGTGTTGAAGCCTGAAGGATTAAATTGCGCCTCTTATGGCTCTTTGCGTGCACATGTATTCAATTTCTAGGGTATGCCGGTTTCCTCACGATGTTTCTATTTTGGGAGCACTGTTACAGCGCACATAAATTTTCCGAATGGAAAATCTATTGGTACACGACCAAGATTTAAACCCCCGACCTTTGGTTCGGAAGGCAGGGTCCCTACCACCAAAATATCTACTAAAACTAGCCTTTATCTGATACGAGTGTTTTTTTTTATTTGCATTGCACTTGAACTATTTTGTTTTGACAAATCTAAGTGCATGTAACATATCATCATCATCATCATCATCAGCCTGTAGAAGTCCACTGCTGGACATAGGCCTCCCCCAAAGAGTTCCATGACGAACGGTCTTGAGCCTTCTTCATCCACCGACTTCCCGCAACCTTCACAATGTCGTCGGTCCATCGGGTGGGGACGACATGTAACATATGTATAGAGGAAATAAATGATTATGATTATTATGATTACGAGTGGTAAATCTAAATGGTGAAGAAAGGAGTGAGTGTTGAGATGACGACTGATAGAGAGAAATGGAAGAAGAATACATGTTGTGCCGACCCCACATGATGTGGGATAAGGGCAGGAAGATGATGATGATGAGTGGTAAATCTAAAATAATTTCCGAATTTAAATAAAACGACACTCGCTTTGCCTTGTTATCTCCAACCAAAGATAGTATTTTCAATTTATTTTAGCGAATCTAAAAGGATTTAAGTTTTATTGGTACTTTATTGCGATATCGAAGAAGGCGATTCGTCTAAACCGATTCCGAACGTAAAATAAGGTTTGGTTCATAAATCTAATTCGAAGGTCAAGGCTTCTGGGGTATTAGCAGTAAATTGGAGGTATCTGCACAGATTATTGGTAGTTAGTATGTATCAGTAATGTACCTGTCGTCTCTTGTGATTTATCACCGCACTAAAATGAGGACTAAATTGGAAGCGGAACCAACTATAGTTTTCGGAATTCGTAGATATGTCTAAGAAACGGTATAGCTCTGAGGCCCAAGCATGAATAATTAACAATTGCGTTACGTTTTCAATTAAGCGTTTGACTACACTTTAATAACTAATAACCTAATATACATTGTATCTTTCCACGTAGTTACGTAGAAGCTATCCTCGTAGATATTTCGAAGCGTAACTACGCGTTACGTAGTTTACTATACTAAGATGGTCTATTCATCATCATCATCATTTCAGCCGTACAACGTCCACTGCTGAACATGGCCTCCCCCGTAGACAGAGCGAATTCCTTATCATGTGGGGGGATTTGCCCATACTCACCAAGCTGGGCATGCGGGTTGGCGAGCGCAGTTAGAGCTATCGTTGTTCATATGACGGACGCTGCTGCCCATCCCCTAGCTTTTTTCCCTTAGTCGCCTCTTACGACATCCGCGGATAGGTAGATATGGAGGGGCCTATTCTTCAGCCGGGGCCACCACGGCCAGATGGTCTACTAGAAGAAGGTAATAATAATAATAATAACGGTCGACATCTGCCGTGCATGTCACCGTCCCGGTGAGTCCCTCAGGCATATGCTCTCGGGTTGTTCGCATCTTGCTAACTCTGAGTACTTGCACGGGCACAACCAAGTAGCCAGAATCAATCACCAGCAACTTGCTCTCCAGTACGGCCTTGTTGGACCTTAGGTGCCGTACTATAAGTACGTAGTTCCCAGTTCTCGAGAATGGCCGTGCCACGCTCTACTGGGACCGGTCTATCATCACGGCAGGACTATTGTCGCTAATAAACCTGATATCGTGCTGGTAGACCGGTCGGAGCGCCGGGCGATACTCGTTGATGTCACTATCCCACATGATGCTAAAATTATTAAACTTAAAATCTGTATGATGAAATGAATATAATTTATGCTGTTTAGGGCTAACTATATAACGTGGGCAAGCACGAGACTAGGTCTTTATACAAACTTACATCAATTTTCGTATTATATTACTGAAAACTAGAATGTGGTTACTAAAAGATATAAATTCAAAAAGATACCTTGATATTATTAGTTATTGATATTGTGTAGGGGAGGTTACACGAATTATTAAGGCCATTGCATTGGTGTGCAAAATAACTTGATAACTAAGTGCTGATCGTGAATTTTGGTCTTTAAGATAAGCTAAAAGACCATCCTAATCAAATAGCACAGCGACTCACAACACACACACACACACGCGGGCTCAGAATAAAAAATGTCAATTCAGCTCAATGACGGAAACTAAGATAAGAGATGTAGGGTCTCTACATCTCTAATCTTAGTTGGTTTCGGGCAAAGTAACACTCCTGCTCTCTCTACTGTAGAAAAAAAGGCTAACATTAAAATCAAAACATTTGCTCATAGTATGCAGATCGCTTATAAAAATTAAACAAAAAAATGTTACTATTTTTTTTGTTATACAACTGAGGTGGCAGTCTAGCATACGGCCTACCTGTTCGTAAGCGGCTACCGTAGCCTATGAGCGCTTGCAATACCAGAGGCATCACGCACGCGTTGCCGACCACGAACCCCCTCCACCCCTAAAGAGCTCTGGCAACCTTACTCATCGCAGCAACACAACACTATTTGAAACAAATAATGTTCCTCAGGCGGGCTCCTCCAATTCAGAACGAGAAAATCTCGCTGTGCCCTACCTCCTCCTAAAAATAACTATATTTTGCGTCAGGCGCCCTTTCACATCGTTACTCGTAAAAATATTACTTCCGACTCTATCTGAGCTTTGCTTCCTTCCTCTGCAACTTGGGCATGCTCCATTCATTATTCGCAAGTCCAAAATGTGCCCAAAATCTTTAGCGTGCCAACGCATTGTAATCCCAGGGTCCCGGAGCAATTTTTGCGAATTTGCCCAGTTGACTTTTCATTCGTGAAGTTCCGTGTTTTTTATTTTTGCGAACCCCTTTTTGACGTGTAGTCTCTGCGGAGACGGATTAACGAGGGCCGGGCTCGCTGCATCTTTTATTTCCCACCTTACGGCCATTTTGAAATTAATTTAAAAGTTGTAAATTATTCTGTGGGTACAACATTATTTTAAGTGGTTTACGATGGAGCGGCTGATGAATTTTCTCATAAAAATGTTAACTAGAACATTCTTTTATTAGAAGTTATTACAATGGCTACTTCGGTGGAATGGCGGGCAAGACGCAAGAGCCGTGGTGTCAGGACTGTCTGTATGCTTGTATTCTGACTGTAACTATCCGAAATGCTGTATGTTTGAAATGTAGTATGGCTGTAGTAGTTTATAAATATATGTTTTCCAATTTTTATGTTTATTTTTATTTATGAAATGTGGTGTACAATGACAACGAAAGCTTAGTCTAGGCCCTATTAAAGTAGGTACATTGCTTACAAGCTCTCACACTAGGATACCCTGAGTTGTGAGAAGTTTGAGTTTGACAAGGGTTACATCGATTATATTTAATATACTCTAAGGGTTAAAGGTAGGTAGGAGCCTAGTACCATTAGTTCAATAGTAGGTATGTTATTAGGTGTAAGAAGTTAAGGACTTATGGACACTAGCTCTTACACTAGGATTCCCTGTGTTGTGAGTAGCTAGTCTCTTCCGGGGGCTGTAGGATTAGTATTAGGTAGGTAGGTATGTTTAATCTTATCACATTTAGACTACATACTTATCATCGATTCAGTACAGTAGGTATTCTAAGACAGTAGGTAGATACAGGATTACATGATTGATAACACTATTTCAAGGAAGGCACTGGTAATTAGGTAGGTAAAGTAGGAGGTTTAGGGATTAGGTTACGTATCATAAGTCAATGAATCTCGGGCAGCGGGCTACGGTAGGTAGACAAGCTTTAATACACTATTTGTTGATCAAAAACTAGTGAGCAGTGCATAACACCCAAGAGTTACATACATAGTCCTGACCCCACACTAAGAACCCCTGTGGGTATCAGAAACTACGAGTACCATGGTACTTCAACACCTAGACCCCGGACAAATATTTACAAATAATGCAAACATTTGTCCCGCAGCGGAAATCGAACCCGCACCCCTGCTTCTCAGAAGGGTACTCGCCAGCTACACCACTGAAATAATCGTTTATTTTTAAATAAATGCTGCTTATTTTGTAAATTTTAATGATCTCCGTCCGGAGCTCATCGGAATAACTACCCCCACATATTTATGTAGTATCGTTGACATTCGAATACCGCCGGAAGCATTTTGTAAGTCCTGAACCAATCGCTCCATTTCAGACATTAAACAAATTGGTTTTTAAACAAAAAAAACGGACGAGTCAGTCAGCCCGCACTTTAGATAATGAGAGCTGCCACACTCAGATAAATTACAGGTTCCGTATAAAATACCGCGGTTTTGGTTTCTGCAACTATTTCGCTTTTGAAGTAACGTACGTTCTCTGAAAGTTTGGCTAATTGAAATGGGTGAGAAGGTTCTTCATAAGGACATCGGTTTATCAGCAATGTGTGGCTTATTGAAATCAAACGGGTGTTTATCGTGTACTTTTTCTTATTTTATTCTCGACTGTGTTTTACAATCGCGGTCGCAGGCAGACTGGAGTTTTAAAGCTGCCATCGAGAAACGGAAACAGTTGAAGAAACTGCCCTCACTTGGTCTTCAGAATCAGAAATATCCGCGTTCACATAACAACCGACCTACTAACAGTATCCACTGAATTGAGCTATCGCGACGAACACAATTAGTAGTGAGAACGGGATAGCGGAAACGAAGTCAGTTTAAAGAAAATAAGCAATTACGTTTACTTTAATACTTAGCTATATTGTAGAGCAGTGTACCTACACAGTGAAGTACCACATCACATCTCATCATATCACATCTCTCTAGCCTCAAAAGTTTGCTGGAAGAAAACTCTCTTTAGGGTTAAGCACACCTTTGTACATACCTTTCTTTCTAATTTCTGTTATCTGTTTTTTCTTGTGAACAATAAAGAATAAAGTACCAAGCTTCATACATTTACGAAACATCTCCTTTGTATTCACCTAGTTCCAAATCAGTTTTGTGACGTTATCATCATCATCATCATCATTTCAGCCGTTCTACGTCCACTGCTGAACATGGCCTCCCCCACAGACAGAGCGAATTCCTTATCATGTGGGGGGATTTGCCCATACTCACCACGCTGGGCATGCGGGTTGGCGAGCGCAGTTAGAGCTATCGTTGTTAAAATGAGGGACGCTGCTGCCGATCCCCTAGCTTTTTTCCCTTAGTCGCCTCTTACGACATCCGCGGATAGGTAGATATGGAGGGGCCTATTCTTCAGCCGGGGCCAACACGGCACGTTACGTTATAGACTGATGATTTTGGTCAAAAAGAGACCTTATGCCGTGTACAAAACACTTGAACAAGTTTTTGTTAGCGGAAAAAAATCAAAGGCTGACTGTGAAGTGCCTGTTTGAGTGACGTGTTCATATAACCTACCGCTGACCCACATACAGGACCGTTCACACAGCTGTGGCAGAGCTGCGAGAATAATCCAACCAATTTGTATGCCTGGAGCAAAACACCAACTAATTTAAAGTCCTGGTTTAAACCTACCTATCGTTATAAAATCTTCAAACACAGGTACAAGGTGATTCAGAATACGCCAACCCGAGAGGGGCTGATTCTACAACCAATTGGTAGTAATGTTTGTTCTACGACTTTTGTAAATTCGTAATTTTTCATTGAAAAAACTCTATGCTATCATCTGTTTTGGGGTAAAATCCGCTCAAACTCAATGAATCAGCTGTTTTAGGTAGCTATCTTGATTTCGAACTTCTCTTAAATTCGTTAAAGACGATAAAAATGTTTATGAAAAAAAATATCATGAAAATGTTGATTTTTTTGTTTTGGCTAATATTATTTATTTTTGTTGATAGAATAACCCCCTTTCGGGATGGTATACATGTAATATCACCTTGTGTATAAAGATTACCTGCCTGATCTACATGCGGAGTGAGGTAAACGTACCAATGTTTACCATAACGCTAATCCAATCCGTCGGAATCGCGACGGCTTTTAATCCGAGTGGGAAATTAGATTCGGCACTGAGATGTGGTATGTTTGATTTGAATTACCCGAGTACGCGCGTGGGGTTGAATTTGTGGGGTGTCACGTAGACTTTTGAGGTTATATCGCTGTGATTATGTCACCAGATATGCTGAAGTGGGCTGTGGAGCTCAGTGGCAGGCTTTTATGATTATGTAATGTTTTTCGTGAGATAAAAACTTTGCCTACCTGCCTAAGTTGATTCTTATTTTTTTTATGGTAAGGTAATGTTTTTGTTATAATGTCTCTACCTGATAGCAATCTGGCTGTGTGATTGAATTTTTCTACTGCAAAAAAATCACCTAAAATCTGGCGCGAAAACACGGAAAAGTGGTCCGAAACAGCGCTTAAAATACTGAAATTTAATTAAACTGCCTTTAGCTCGAAACAGGACTAAAAAACAATCTTGTCCCCGAGTGCGAACCAAAAGCAAAAATGTAAGCGGCTCGTTAGATGCTTGATTACTTATTGTGTCACTGATTCTTTCTTGGTCAACCTGTATCAGGTCAGTACATACATACATAAAAAATCACGCCTATTTCCCAGAGGGGTAGGCAGAGACCACGGCCTTCCACTTGCTACGATCCTGACATACCTCTTTCGCTTCATTCACTCTCATCACATTCCTCATACATGCTCGTCGGTTTAGGGTACTCTTGACCTGGCCTTTGTCCAAAATCTCACCGATTTGGTCGCTAAACGTACGCCTAGGTCTTCCTCTTCCGGTTCCATTCACACTCGCCTTATACACCTGTATAAGGTATATCAGGTCAGTGACCAGGAATAAACCAGGTTCGGGTATATGGTGGCCCTGAAAAGGGTCTATGACCGCCGGTGAATCAGTGTAGTGAAAGGATTACAGTGCGCCTCTGAGAGGCCTTTCGTGCACAAAAAAACGCACTCACGTTCGCCAGCGGCAACTTCGGCCAGCCACGAACTGGTACGCTTACCCTGCCAGTAGTCACAAGTTTGTGGCCGACTTAGGAACACTTCCGGTACGTGCTAAGGCGGCAGGTGGGCTTTGATAAGTTGAAGTTCTCAATTAGGAAATTAATTTTCGCAGATCATAACTGCGCATAATCAGCCATTTGTTTAAGGATTATGGAATTGAGTTTAGAAACTTTTAGTACTTTCGCTTATTTGTGGCGCCCCAAGCTACGACGACCGACAGCCGAGCGACGCAGTGTTGGAAGGCCCCCCACCCGATGGACCGAAAACATTGTGTACTTAGGTTGCCCACACCCGATGGAATGACGACATTGTTTAGGTTGCGGGAAGTCTGTGGATGGAAAAGGCTCAAGACCGTTCGTCGTGGAACTATTTGGGGGAAATAATAGGTTTACGACTTTATCCCCAAGAATGGTAGATATCATCTCAGACCACCATGCGATCAGATCTTTGAAAATATCTAAGGGGGTACACAGAGGCACGTCCGAACATTTGTGTGTACAGTTTGTATGAATAAATTATTTCTATTAATTATTTATATTTATTTACTCTCCAACGGTTGTCGTGTCCGCAAGCTATATGGCCTATCCATTGCAACTTAAACTTTCTAATTCTGTGAGCTTTGTCGGTAACCTTGGTTCTTCTACGGATTTCCTCATCTTGGATCTTATCGCGCAATGAAACTCTGAGCATAGCTCTCTCCATAGCCCGTTGCGCGATTTTTCAGAAAATACTTACGGCCATATTCTTCGATTTCACCCCCATTATGGCAGTATCGTCAATATTTAAGGACATTTCATTCAATTTTAAGCAATAAGTCTCGGGGCGCGAGCAATTGCGTCGCGGTATCGGTTATTTCCGTTTTTTGGGTTCCGTATCGAGATTTATGTCCGCAGATAATGCGGAACGACTCTGCTTGATAAAAAAAATTGCTTTGGTCCGTTTTCTGATTGAAAAAGTTTACGTCGGCAGGGTTCTCGCAAAGTTTTAGGAGCTTTCAGGCCGTTTGTTGAACATATTTTGGAAGTCTGATACAGACGTTCACTGCCCATTTCATTCTTAATGTTGAAATCGCTAATACGGCAAACTTCCATAATAAAAAGTCTTTATAATTAATTCAATTCCAGTTTTATAATTTATCAAGGTTAATCACAATTTATCAATGTTATTCAATTCAATTTATTTTAATAACTTTACTTTTAATTTGATTAATGCCTCTAGTGGCGCACTTTTGTTCATCATCATTCAGTAGGTACTTACTTACCTTCTTATTTACCATTACCTGAGAATATATATAATATATATTCTCATAATAAAAATAACCAATAAACATCCATACATCCGTTAAAACTTTCGCATTTATAATATTAGAGTAGGATATGATAGTAGGATATTTCTTGTGGACAACGCTAACACCAGTTAAACTTACTTAGCAGCTGAACCACAAACATCGCGAAAGTTAACTAGGTACCTACCTAGTATCAAGGATAATAGTATTATACAAGGTGATCCATAACATGTATACCATCCCGAAAGGGGGTTATTCTATCAACAAAAAGAAATAATACTAGCGAAAAAAAACATCATTTTTTTTCTCAAATTAGCTGTTTTTTGTATTTTTATCATCTTTAAAACTAATAACTAAACGTACAAGAAGTTCGGAATCGAGATTGCTAACTAAAACAGCTGATTCATTGAGTTTGAACTGATTTGACCCGTAAACAACTGATTTTCGCATAGAGTTTTTCAATGAATAATGTCGAATTTCCAAAAGTCGTATAACAAACTTTATTGCCAATAGGTTGTAAAATAAGCCTCTTTCGGGATGGAATACATATTATGAATCACCTTGTATAGTCTCTGCTAGTATGAGCACACTTAATCCATTATTACAGCAGTTCTCGACTGACCCCAAACTAACCCAATCTACATTAACAGTCTGGACGAAGTTGCTTGCATTATAGCAAGAACTTTCATTGTTACAACTGCAATAGGTATTTTAGTGCTCGATTTCTATTAAAAACTCGTTACTGTTAATACTATTGCTGTTTTGAACGTTTTGTTGATGTTTTTTTAAGCCGCCATTTAAAACGATTTTTAGTAGACTTATCAGCCCCGCCAGAATGACCCTTACGTCTTTTGAATAAAGTTAATTTTGTGTTTGACTTTGAGGAGCTTGCGATATATTATTTCGACATGGTACACCATCAAATACCAAACTCAAAATTGACTTTACTCAGTAGAGATAAGGCTCTTTTTTTAAACGAATTTTATACAACATATCAAAGACATATCGCATGTCGTTTGGACACGGCTTCAGAGGGATCTGATTCTTACAATTCCTTGTTAAGATGCCATATAGAAAAGTCGGTACAAAAAGACATGAGCACCTTAAATCGCTAGCTTAATTTTTACCTAAGTGTTTATATTTGACAAACTTTATTTCTAACTAGCTTCTATCCATGACTTGATCAAAAATAATCTTACATGCTATTCCAAGTTTTGTTCCGAATATAACGGCACCGCAATCTCATAAAGTTTCATATTTGTAAGTAGTAAGATGTTATCGTTTTGACCCACTAACGCTATTTAGCAAGTCCACCGCAAGCATTAATTCAACCCGTTCCTGCTCGGGGGAATTTATCTGCGAAATGAGTTCGGAGGGTCTCCCCGGCCAGATGTTTTGCGGACGCGTCCTCTAAAGCCCTGTTTATACGTTTTACTTATTGTTATTTTTTTTTTTACTTTAAGATGCGTGACGATTTTATTCTTTCACCGTACAGAGAGAGTTTCAAAAAGGTTTATTTCAAATTAAAATAATTAGTTATAACATAAAACTGCTTAAGATCTGTTATTATTAGCGTCCTTCTTTTTTTTTTTTTTCAAAATATTCCGGACTTATCACACACGGTCAACTGATCCCAAACTAGGCATAGCCTGTACTATGGGTACCAGCGACTGATATACATAATAAATATATATTTAACACCCAGACACAGAACAAACATCTGTGTTAGTCACAAATGTTTGTCCAGTGCGGGAATCGAACCCACGACCTCTAGCGCAGAAGGCAGAGTTACTACCAACTGAGCTATGAGGCCTGTCTTTGGAACAAGTTAGACAGTCTACTATTGTTGAGTTATTCAGAGCGAAAGAGAATACAAATATAACATCACTAATAAACTAGTTAACGTTACTTTAATCAGTCATATAATCCGAACTTATATTATAGATTAGATAGTGAGTTGTTGGTTAGTTGGTTGGTTTGTTCTTCCACGCAGCAACAGAGCAACGGATCAACGTGATTTTCTGCATAGATATAGTCAGAGCCGGAATACTTTTTATCTCATGGACTACTTTTTATCTGCGCACTACGCGGGCGAAGCCGCTGGCGGATGCTAGTGTCCAATAATGTGAGCCACTAAATTTAAGCGAAATACGGGGCATCTAATCATAACGCGATAAATAAAAACCGCACACGTGTGACTTACGGCCGGTCCGGGGCCGGGTCCCCGCTCCCGTACAAATTATTGCCGTGTTTGCGCCCTTTTATGAAGTGCTCCATAACTCCCGGCCGGCGTCCAGGGGTTAACCCTCAATGTGGATTTTTTGCACCATCATGATTGGAAAGAAATATACTCGTGTTTTTCTTTAAGGGCTTTATTCTTTGGCGAAAGGGTTCTTCATTGTATCGTGAAAACGCTTACAGGGAATAAGTTATACTAACAACATATCGAGCCATCTTCAGACACTTTTTTGTAGAAATGTATATATGTGCAAAGCGTTTTTAGTGGCACCACAGAACAAAGACAAAGGCCATAAAGCTCGTAGAACCGACAACCGTTGAGGAATTAAGGTTCTCTACCACGAACCGGGTGACGCAGTGCTGGAAGGCCTACCACCCGATGGATCAACAACATTGTAAAAGTTGCGGGAAGTTGGTGGATGGAAAAGGCTCAGGACCGTTCGTTATGGACCTCTTTTGGGGGAGGCATATGTCTAGGACTTCTACAGGCTGATGATGATGACAATGATGGCCTTAAAAATTACGTAACTTAACCATTTTTTAAGCAAATTACGAAAGAGCATAAGGTCCGTACTCCTTGAAGCGTAAGGCTCAAAGAAAATCCATTTTTGAAAGAAGAAAGGCAGGCTCTCGACATTGTAGAGTACCTCTCAGTACTACAAGTAACTTTGATTAAGCCCTGCATGATATAAAAGAGACGGCCAGTCGCTACTTTGAAACCTACTTCAGCAAGGTTAGATTAAATTGGAGAATATTAATTTTGTCCAATTGGAGCAGAGTTTTTGTTATCGTTGTTGATTGTTTTGTAAGCTTAATTTAAAACGATATCGCAACTTTCATCAGCTAAATAAATTTATTAACCAAAGTTTACTTTTTAAAATTTATTAACCAAAGTTAATAAAGCAAAAAAAGGTACTAAAGTTTTAGTAAAGGTAGTTCCTAAGCAATGTAGATCTAGTTCAATTACTCCTAAGTTTCTCGATTAATGACGAGAAGCTTCAATGCTTAAACGACTACAAAGAAGTATAGAATAGAATATACGTTTATTTGACATACACACGAAAACACAGAACAGACATGGAAACATATAATACAAGGTATAGTAAAAACACAAATGACAACAAAGAATAAACATAAGGACACCTGCCCACCTTATAGGTAGGCAGGCATCCACCTGTAGCCAGTTGGTATCACCTTAAGGCGGAACCCCTATGGTGATACTTCTTAAGTTTAGTACATCTTATATACCCCTCTCTATGTTAAGTCCACTCCATCCATAGGTTGATAAGACCGCCCATTGTATGACATAGTTTAGTTTTTATTGATTTATTTTTTTTATGTTTGTACTGTATGGTTTGCAATAAAGTATCTTCTATCTATTTATCTAAACTATTTATCTGTAAGTACTTGTGTGGCCGTCTAGTACCTTTTGGTAAGGGGATCCTAAAAACTAGTGCAGTAACAGGAACCTTCCTGAGCCCGTCTCGTCGATAAATTCCCGGGCGGAGCGGGCTGAATTAATGCGTGCGGTGCCCGCGCTAAACACCGTATCATCCAGCTTAGACAGGAACCAGCTCGGTAACTAAGTACAAAAAAAATAACACCCAACAACCACATACGTACTCCTGACACCACACTACGATTCACTGTGTCGCGGATATCAGAAACTACGAGTAACATGGTACCACAACACCCAGACCAAATTTGATAGATCATGCAAACATTTGTCCCGCAGCGGGAATCGAACCCGCAACCACATACGTACTCCTGACACCACACTACGATTCACTGTGTCGTGGATATCAGAAACTACGAGTACCTACCATGGTACCACAACACCCAGACCAAATTTGATAGATAATGCAAACAGTTGTCCCGCAGCGGGAATCGAACCCGCAACCACATACGTACTCCTGACACCACACTACGATTCACTGTGTCGCGGATATCCGAAACTACGAGTACCATGGTACCACAACACCCAGACCAAATTTGATAGATCATTCAAACATTTGTCCCGCAGCGGGAATCGAACCTGGCACTCACCCGCTGCGCCACCGAGGTCGTCAAACGATCGTACAAAAAAGGAATAAGCGCCTGTTCGAATGTTTTTCAATATGATGAGAGTACTTTGCTATATGAACTGTCTAACTTCGATAGCATGGAGGTGGTACTTTATAATCATACCAATAGACCAGTGCTAGCCCCTATCATCATCATCATCAGCCTGAGCAAGTCCACTGCTGGACAGGTACCCCAAAAAAGTGCCAAACGATCTTGCCTTCTCCATCCACCGACATACAACTAAGGTGGCAAACAAGCCACCTGTTGGTAAACGGTTAAAAAAAATTTTGGTCTAACATTTTCTTAAAACCATTCTTCTACGCACGGTGTAAGAATTTTAAGGCTTCAAGGCTGTGGTTTCTGGGTCGAATAGTTATGCGCGGGTGTTGGTTACCTTTCGCATTATTCTGAATCGGGTTACTGGCTGCCTTTCGTACGAATTGTGGTATTAGTGGGAAAACAGTAACATCATCTGTGACATAGTAAAGACGTATATTTTCCACGCAATGACACAGTATGGAATGTCATGCTTAGAATTACGGTCGCAAGCCTTTGGCATAGTATTCAATCAGATTATTCTTCTAGGCTTTGTCGCGACTATAAGACCACTAATTGGATAATTCGTGATATTTAAAATTAAATATTTTGGACATATTCACACGGTCAACTGATCCCAAACTAGGCATACCCTGTACTATGGGTACCAGAGACTGATATATATAATAGATAAATATTTAACACCCAGACACAGAACAAACATCTGTGTTTATCACACAAATGTTTGTCCAGTGCGCAGAGCAGTGCTCTAGCGCAGAAGGCGGAGTTACTACTAACTGAGCTATGAGGCCAGTCCTATATCTTCTTCTAGACTTGGGTCGCGAGGAACAGGCGTAGCTTCACCTAGCTTCTTAGACGTTTCACAGTGATCCTAGTGATTTTATTGAAATAAACGCCTTTGGATAAGACTTGACTTATTAAATGACATTATATTATATTATAGGTGGCTAGGCAACCTTATAATTTCCCATTTTTATTTTTATTATTAGAACTTTTTGCCTTCTTTTTATTTTATTGTATAAAAGTTTGCATGCCTGTGTTTTGGTAGAACAAAATTGAACTGACAACTTGAACATAATGTTCTTGCAAATAAACACACCTTACCTTATCTTATCGTATAAGCAACACAATAATGAAGTTGATTGATTTTATTCTTTATTCTTCATTGTACACAAGAAAACACAGATTACAGCAATAAAAAAGAAAGGTATGAACAAAGGCGAGCTTAACCCTAAAAAGAGTTTTCTTCCAGCAAACCTTTGAGGCTAGAGAGAAGTGATTATAGAGGGAGGTTCGTGTACCTAAACATATGGTTAATAGTAAATAACATTGATTACAAAAATACTATTACCTATAAAATGAAGATAAACATACATTATAATACTATATTTTACGTTCGGAATGGAACGTGTGTGTGGCCAGTAATTTTATCAACTAAAATCTAAGTAACTAAGGATACTTCTCCGTGAAAATTTTCCGGCTTGCTACATCTTAAACTGTGTAAAAAATGCAAAAAAACATTATCCTGTTTTTCTTCGTAAATATTTGTTATAAAAAATAAACATTACCCTAAGAAAAACATTTCCCGCTGGCAATACCTCTGCACCAGCTGGTTGCCGCTCCATTACATTAGATTCGCGGCAACATTGACCCGCAGTAAATATTCGCGTCAAAATTACACTTTATTTACGCTCCAGTCAGTATTTATGGCTAGGGATGGAAGGTCCGACTTTCAATTTTGCAAAGTCTAGCTAACGTCGCAAGTACGGCCTTTGTGCGGTATATCGGGGTCGGCAACGCGTGCGTAATGACTCTGGTATTGCAAGCGTTCATAGGCTACGGTATCCACTTACCAACAGGTGGGCCATCAGACTGTTTGCCACCTCAGTTGTATAAAAAAAAAAAGTCGTATCCTACTAATCCTACTAATATTATAAATGTGAAAGCTTGTGAGGATGTTTACGTTTTGGGGGTTTGTGGCAATCACGCCGTAACGGCTGACCCGATTTCGATGAAACTTGGCATAAATAGAGTTCTTTACCTAGAATAGCATATAGGCTAATTTTTATGTAGGTACCATGTGAGCGAAGCCGCAGGCGCAAGCTAGTCTTTCCATAAAGTTATGAATAGTGATGCTTGCTTGTTTGTTGTAGTTTTATTATTAGTCAATTTTAATTTTTTTTTTTTTTTATAATTAGTTTACACATTATGTGCTCTAATAATATTACAATCTAGCCATGCTGTAGGCTAATAAGTAATTTAACATTGACATAATTTTTTACAATAACTACAACTAAGAATGTATCCACTAACACTTTTCTTACTGTCTCTATTTAAGGGGAAGACACTTTGTTCTTGTGTTCTTGATAGGTAGCACTCGTTTGCACTTTCACTACATTACACTATTATTTAACACTATACTAGTTCGAACGGTTTTGTTCTTTTGAGTCTTCTCACTATTTTAAATGTTACCAAATCTAAAGGTCAACTTTGAAAATGCAAGCTGCAGAAATATACAGAACGTACAAACTTCTCCGAACTGACTGCGAAGAGAAACTGGGTACCCGACTTCGACCCGGTCCCGATAACCCGCTCCATCCCTATTTATGACTTCCCCTTAAATTGCCTCGAGATGGAGATAAAATTTTACTGGAAAACTTTCAGTATTTAAAGTCGGGTCGATGTAAGTTCGGCTGTTTGTCTAGTTTTTGTTGATTTTACTACCCTACTTGCAAACTTACTGTGCGTAAATCAAATACTGTTACAACAGTGAATTTGAATAATAATTATTGCCTGTTGTTTTGTTTTGGCTCTTTGAGAGTGACTTGTTGTTCCCTGGAGTTGGGTGAAGTTATCATTGGCCCTAACTTCCGTGTCTGAAATCGAAGAACCATAAATATTATTGACTAGCTTCCAACCGCGGCGTCGCTGGCATGGCACTAGTATAGCACACATAAGTTTTCCGAATGGAAAACCATTGGTGCACTACTGGGATTCGAACCCACGACCTGTAGATCGGAAGATGGAGCTACTACCAGTACTCCATCAGTGCTTCACCAGTACTAACTGAAGGAAACATTACTTTTTTACTAACATTGAGAACCTTTTAGGAGGAAGTAGGGCACAGCGAGATTTTCTCGTTCTGTTCGTACCTCCGCCTTACAGAAGATCGCATTATTTGTTTCAAATAGTGTTGAGTTCCTGCGATGAGTAAGGTTGCCAGAGCTCTTTAAAAAAAAAAACCTATAATCCTTGTACCAAGGGCCTTAGCTAACTAAGTTTAACTAGGAGAATTATGCTCATTCATGCTTCCACCGATTATTACAGAGCAGAGCATTAAAGTGATATCACTCCCTTGGGATAAATAACTAGATATTGTGCTAGATACCAAACCCAACTGAATTAACACTTTACTAGAGTCTGTTTGAAATCAAACCGTTTTTTATCATATTGATTGAACGTACGGTGATTAAACGTACGAGACATCAAGAAACCCATAACAGCTGAATTATTTAACTTATTTTACCCGAATACAGATTTTAGCATTGCGTTTTTCATAGAAAATTTTCGTATTTCCAACAGTCGTAGAAACTTTATTGCCAATTGGGTGGAAGCCCCTGTTTAGATAAATACATTATTATGAATCGACTTGTATACATTTAATCTCAGGATAGTTGGCATAACTCAGGTCATCATCAGCCCACATTAGTCCACTGCTGGACATAGGCCTCCCCCAATACATAATGGGGATGTATGGGGACAAAACAACACCTTACTGTCCCAAAAGCCAACCTCGCCTGCACGTGGTGCATCCTGCCGAATAGCAAAAGAGGCTCTGGCGACCGGTTGATGGCGGAATAGCCCTTCCTGATCTTACACAGTACCTAAATCTTCTGGCCGCTGACGGGCAGCAGCGTCTGCGGCGCAAAAGTCTGTGTCCTGCGATCGCCAACCCGCCTGCCCAGCGTGGCGATTATGGGCAAAACCCTCCAAATGCAAGATAACTAATGCAGGTACAAGTCGGAAATTCACAGGCGACATAGTCACTCCACGGTGGAGCCGAATGCAGACGCCGATCGAAACGTTTGTTTACAAAGACAAGCCAAGCTCGATCTCCAAAATCTTGACCGAGAGCTAGAATGTATAAACGGAAATGGCTTCGTAAATACGAAGACTGATTTATTGAGCTTATTTATAGGAGTTTAGTATTGATTTACTAACCTTCAAACTTAAGATGAAAGCGTTTGAAATGTGGTGTTGGAGGACAATGGAGAGGATGAGCTGGACGCAGAAAGTTACGAATGAACTGAGAAATGAAATGTACAGGAGAAAAGGGTTTTGATTAAAACCTTCAAAACAAAAGAGGAAAAATGATTGGACATATTATACGACATGACAGAACATCATTAAAGGAAAGGTAGAAGGAAAACCAAGCAGAGGAAACATGAACCAGATAAAAAAGAAGATTGCCGTCATGTCGTATGAGGAGGTGAAGGAGCTCGCATTGGAAAGATCGGAACGTTATTTCAGCGTAAACAGCAGAACAGGCATAGCGTCACCTAGTTTCTAAGACGTTTCAAAGTGATCCTAGTGATTTTATTGAAATAAACACTTTTTGATTTGAATTGCTTTGTTGGACCGTCATATGACATGTGTACGAGCGCTAAAAATGTGCCCGTTTATATCGTGAAATTGAAACATTCTCATGACGTTACACCGGGATGTCATCGTTGGTGTTTGTTACGTCCATTTGTATTGCACCAGTTTCTAAAACATTATCATTTAATACACTACTGAATATAGGCCTCCACCAAAGAGTGCCACGCTAAACGGACTTGAACCTTCTCCATCCAACCTTCACCATGTCGTCGGCTCTGACACGCATTTAATGGTAATAAGAAGTAAATAAATTAAAGTGAAGAAAAATTAAAAAAAAATGTTCCTACATAATATTCAGTCAGGTCTTAGTTTAGTTCTGTGGCTCAAGGTTTCAAATGAATTGTAACGTCCTCGTATTTTGTCAAAAGTCCCCTTGAATAGATAAGTACAAAAAACGAAGGTCAGTCCTAAATTATTAACATCATGATAAGTCTTTATGCATATTCATAATTCTGAGCAAACATGAATAATTCTCGGTAAAGTTGAAAAGGTGCAAATTCTAGGTCTTAGCCGAAGTTCGGGCCGGTTCAGGTAACTTTTGACAAACGAAGCCCGTCCTAATCCTTGCAAATCTTACGGTAAACATTTACAGGGAACTTTGCATGTGAGTTGGAGCCTTTTAGTAAATTGATGATTTTCCGCGTTCACTTAGAAACTAGGCGAAGCTAAGCCTATTCCCCGCTATCAAACTTAAAAAATTACCTTAATATTATTACTTATTGGACTAGACGTGGAAGGACCTATGTGATAAGATTTTTTTTTCACTCACGGTCATCATTCATCATCATTTCAGCCGTACGACGTCCACTGCTGAACATGGCCTCCCCCACAGACAGAGCGAATTCCTTATCATGTGGGGTGATTTGCCCATACTCACCACGCTGGGCATGCGGGTTGGAGAGCGCAGTTAGAGCTATCGTTGTTAAAATAGAAGACACTGCTGCCCATCCCCTAGCTTTTTTCCCTTAGTCTCCTCTTACGACATCCGCGGATAGGTAGATATGGAGGGGCCTATTCTTCAGCCAGGGCCACCACGGCTAACTGATCCCAAACTAGGCATAGCCTGTACTCTGGGTACCAGAGACTGATATACATAATGGATACATATTTAACACCCAGACACAGAACAAACATCTGTGTTAGTCACAAATGTTTGTCCAGTGCGGGAATCGAACCCGCGACCTCTAGCGCAGAAGGCAGAGTTACTACCAACTGAGCTATGAGGCCAATCGAAGTTACCTAAGGTCAAGAGCATGTATGAAGAATGTGATAAGATGGAATGAAACAAAAGAAGTATGTCAGGGTTGTAGCAAGTAGAAAGCCGTGGTCTCTGACTACCCCTCTATGTATACATATAACTTACAAGACGTGTTGGCACTGTGCTTAGACTTTAGTTTTTCTACGCGTCAAATCCTATAATTGGCTTTCTGAACTAAGTTATCCATGTTATTACCGCAGTTTGTTTAAGAAAAAGATAAAATATATATTATTATTCTAAAATGTCATACTGGCAGCTTAAAATCGGTGATGCATAGCCGATTTGACCATAGTTTGATAAGTTTCGCGGAGCAAGCAAATCCACTTAATCTTTGACACACTTTAATTAATCTCGAAAGTAATTTAAATTAAATTTCACAAACATTTGACCCAACATTTACCCGCATCGAATTGAGATGCCAAACAGACCCCTTAGACAAGCCTACCAACCATTAACGCTATTCAAGCGCGTTACTTTATGGACGTTTAGATAGCTTGAAAATCAAATGGTGTTGAACAAAAAACAAGCCTCGTTGCCTGATTCTTCTAGGCTTGGTCGCGGAAAGTCGTAGCTTTCTAAACGTTCCAAAGTGATCCTAGTGATATTTTATTAATATAGTAAAAACCTTTTGACTTTGACATACCTATTATTTTCATAGAGAACAAACTATGCATTTCGGCTACTTCAGGCATGCATGTCATCTGCCCATATATGAATAGAAATTAGGCTGCCGCTTGGCTGGATCTTTGTCTAGCCCAGAGCGCAAGTAACGGCCTGTGAGTAGGTACCCATGGAGCTCAAATATTTGTTCACCAGATTTACGCACACATTGTCGCCCGTGATTTATTACTACGAAGATTTCGGACGTGTGAATACGCCTTTACGTCTTTGTGCCTCGCGGGATTAACCCTCCATCGCGACGGACGATTGACGTTTATAAAGTCCTAAATGGCTTTATGGACCCCGAGTTTTGAAGCTGAGTTTGAACGTTATTCACTTATTTCAGGCTGAATAAAGTTGTTTTAATTTATAGTAGCAGTTCTTTGGAGGGTTCCAGTGATTCGTTTTAATTTATTTGGTTCGATCGTTTTTGTCATTAGTTTTTCTTAGACACCCTCGATTTTGGTAATTACTTGAATATTGGAGAACGTCAAATTTTATTTATTATTGTAAAAAATACTTACTACTAAATCACACATAAACATTCTTATATTTGCCACAAAAACACACAAGACGTACAACAAAACAAATACACAAGAAATATACCAAAAGATGAAAAGACAACACACCTTGTGGTATGAAGTAGAAAGGAATTAATAATAAACGTATCCTTACAAACAAGTGAAGGTTTAACACCAGACAACCCAGTTTTTCACGTAAAATTATTGAAAATGTTTTAGAATATGAACTTATATTTCAAAAGTCACAGAAATGGGGGTTTATTGAACCAGCACTCGGTTGCCTGGTGGTGAATACTTCGCCGAAATGCTGCTGGTTTTGTGTTTGCTATAGTGCAGTACATTCCTTGTCGGTCGTCAGCTGTATTTGGCCCGAGTGTGATTTAGTTTCGAGACGAGTTATTCTGGCGATTCGGATACCATAACGCAATGAACCTAGTTTTATTTAATAATAAAACTAGGTTCATTGCGTATAACTCTAGTTTTATTTATTTTTATTTATTTTATATATAACTCTAGTTTTATTTATTTCGAGCTGATGTTTTATGTCTCGAATGGCTAACACAAACCGGGCGACGCAGTGCTGGAAAGCCCCTCGATGGACCGAAGACATTGTGAAAATTGCGGGAAATAGCTGAATGGAAACGGCTCAAGACTCTTTTGCAGGCTGTCTACTATTATTCACTGTTTGATTTCCTTCTGTAGTCAGCCTATTTATTTATTAACTGTTTAACTTTCCATTTATTTTTATTTACTTTTGTTTTTATATTACATAGTAAGCCATACGTTTTTCTTTCGTCAGACATAGGTACCTACTCCCCTCTTGGTAACTGCACTCTAGAAGCCCAAGATACAAGCCTCGCGCTTAGTTTGGTCTTCGCCGGTATTTATGCTAAAATGTACCTATATAGGTAGTTAAAAGAAAAAAAAAAAAAAAGACCGTTCGTTATGGATCTCGTTGGGGGAGGCTTATGTCCAGCAGTGGGCTTCTCCAGACTGATGATGATGTATTTATGTAGTTTATTATAACGTTTTGTGTTAACTCGATTCACGCATGAAAAATACATATTTTCGTAATAGAAGTCCTTCCGCACTCTTTATCCGTATAAATAAAGTAACAACGTGAGAATGGCCCAATGCTGCCAACAATCAATGCAGTGTCACATAAATAAAGGTAAAACACGGTTGCTAAATTATCAAATAAATTGGGCGCCGTCGGCTTGCGTCGTTTTAATCAAACCGATAGTATTCGACGTGCGATTGTGAGATATTGCCACGATCGCGTTTTCGGCTGGAACATTGGTATAGCTACTATAATATTTGAGCCTTTTGGGGTTGAGACCCTGGGTCCGTGGGGAAACGGGGCCCTCCGGGTTTTCAAAAAAATATCAGGACGTCTGATCGAAGCGACGCGTGACCCGAGAGCTGGCTCTTATTTGGCCCAGCGAATTAGAATTCCATCCAGCGTGGCAATTCCGCCAGCGTCTTGGGGACGCTTCCGACTGGTAGTGATCTGGATCAGTTGGGCTATCTATAGATCGTTTGTAACGGTCTTTAGATGGCTCAACTGTTTCTTGTGTATTTTGTAAATATTAACTTGTATTTAGCTATATCAAAAATCACATAAACAATTTAGATGGAACATTTTTATTACCAAAATAAATTACCATTCCGTAAAATGAAATAACAACAATTTTTGTTGAATACAAGGTGATTCATAATATGTATGCCATCCCTGAGCTGAGGGGCTGATTCTACAACCAATTGGCAATAAAGTTTGTTCTACGACTTATGGAAATTCAACATTTTTCATTGAATAAACTCTATGCAAAAATCAGCTGTTTTGGGGTCAAATCAAACTCAATAAATCAGCTGTTTTACAGACAGGCTTTTCAATCGACCCTGCCCAAACAATGAGTAATGTACAGATGGGTAAAATTAATCGCCCCACCGGTAATCGATAACATTAATCGAACAATCGTATAGCTTGTATCGAGATACCGACTCGATATTAAATTAGCGATGTGAAATCGAGTTTATTGTGAATCGATCCAAGCTCGATTGAATGAGAGGATTATTACCATTTACGACGGAAATTATTTTAAACACTAAAAATATATTAATTTACTTACACTCCGCTGTTTCTTTCAGTTCTGTGTTCTTAAATAAATATTTTGAACTTAGATTACAAAGAATTAAATTATAAATTATACTGGACATTATATTAATTATGTATAATGTGACATATCGTAGTATAAAGGACAGTTAATTATCTTGTTAACCTTACGATTCAAGCTGCCAGACTAATTATTACATTGTAATCCCTTGACGCGACCTTAATTATTTGTCAATGATCCTTGCGAATAGGAAGGCTATAAATAAACTCAACCAAGCACTATTATGTACGAAAGATTATTATTAACGAGATAATATGTATACAAAAAACGTACTTATCTATCTCAACTACAGTACTTACTGGCTACTGTACTAATGTTATTCAACAATTATTATTTTATTGAAGCTAAAATCCGGTTTTATAAAAACGAAAATGTTGGTCTTATGGTTAAAGTAATAATGTAACGGTAGGTTACTATTTATTTATTTCTGGACTTTACTTAAACTTAAACAATTAGAATTCTTGAATATTATATTGACATTTACATGCTTATATTAATCTAGTTAGAATTTTCAATATTAAGTAAATTTAATTTATTTTTGCAATAATAATTTGTTGAATATTTTCTGATAATATGAATAATTTGAAATCTGTTTTTATGGTTACTAACATAGTTTATAGGTAGATAAATGTACTAACAATTATGGTGAACAACCTTAATAAATAAATTAAATTAAAAAAATAAAATATGGCGTAGGCATCGCGTAGCATTTCGTAGGCATCGGCTGCGGCGCGGCGTAGCGTTTCGTAGACAATGCGTTGGTTTTGATCTTTCTATTCATGAAAGTTATGGCACTTTCTGTTGAGGATTTAATCTATTTGTTACAAAATGTAATAAAGTAAGTTGAGATGAGATTGAGGCTAGTTCTTTAGGACGCCTGAAGCCCCCCATCATGTCTCATGAGATAGTCCTTCAAAATTCCCTCACGACGATAAAGATACGAGTTTATTTTTAATGAAATCGTATTTTCTAGCTGTTGATATTTATAAGGTTCTAGTTAAGTGGATATTTAACAAGAGAGTGAAATTGTCAAGAGGAACGGAATAGACGCAAGAGGCAACAGTCTTCGGTACAATTTACTTCCTGTATGTTTTATCACTAAATACCCATGCATTGCATCTGGCTCGTGTTAGCCACACAGTCGTTTTACACTGTGCCTATCCCTGCGCATCCCAAAGTTTGATCTTGCGTTCATTACCGTCGGCGGTCTGACTCGACGAACTAAACTAATTTGCGCTAAACGCCACCGACACTGCCGGAATAAGTTCCACCCAACGTTTATTAGGCGAACAATTGAATACTGAGTTGGCTCACGGTTTGAAGTTTCTTACGCTGTGGCGGGAAGAATTTGAATAGTCTTTTCTATCGGGAGATTTAATTACTTGGCTGGCTCTGGCTTGTGTGGAAACAGTAAGCGGGATGAAGTAAAGATGACAATTTAAATAATTTTAGGATATTCTGTACCTCTGGAGATAGCGTTGCGTATTTTGATTATCTTTAATCAAGAATACAAAAAAAAACATGCCTGAAAATAATACGATAAAATTTTAAAAAGTATTGACTTCTAAAGTGGAATTTGGTCGTATAAGGGCAATAATTAACCACCGTTAAGCGTTTTTTTGGTTCTCAGGGACCACGCAAAATATGCCACTTGACACTTTAATTCTTCAGGCTACAGTGCTTTTGAGCTTTGAAGCTACGAGTTTTTAGTCAGTGTTGAAATACCTATAACTAAGTTACTATTCCTATGATTTACCTACTCCCACCTAGTTTCGAAACTTTGTATAATACCACTCAGCATTCTGAGTACGTGACTGGCGTAGTGTTCAAATCCGCGGACACGCCGGAAAGTTCGCCAACTAAGGCTTAGCAGGTACGGGTATGAAAGCCCTGTGGAATCGTCCGCATAAAGGTCGATTTAAACTAAAACATAAATAAGTAAAGGAAGAACACTTTTGCATTCTTTCTTGCCAAAACAAACATACTAACATTATTTGTTTCAAATAGTGTTGTGTTCCTGTGGTGAGTAGGGTTGCCAGAGCTCTTTAGGGGGGAAGGGGGTTCGGGGTCGGCAACGCGTGCGTGATGCCTCTGGTGTTGCAGGCGCTCATAGGCTACGGTAACCGCTTACCATCAGGTGGGCCGTGAGCTTGTTTGCCACCTCTGTTGTATAAAAAAAAAATGGATATAGTACCGAAATAATACTTTTTAACTATTGATGTAAACTGTGTTTGAGAAAGATGTTTGCTGTGGTGGCCTCGGCTGAAGAATAGGCCCATCCATATCTACTTAACCATGGATATCGTAAGAGGCGACTAAGGTAAAAAAGCTAGGGGATGAAAATGATCCTAATCTCCACCGACTGAAGTCAATTTTGAGATTGATTTGCGATATCGCTGAGCTATATCGGATGCCCTCAGATGTCAAACTCAAAATTGACTTTCATCAGAAGGCGTAAGGATTATTTTGAAACATTTTTTATAGCTATGCGATAGTGCACGTATGCGATAATATTATTGCATACATGCGTTATCGCATAGCTACGACTAGCTGGCCACAGATTATTGTATCTAAATTACTATTACCATTAGAAGATTATTTATAAATTACCATTAGATATAAATTACCATTAGAAGTTACACAGTTACCCATCAAAATATTTAAATATCAGGTCAGGAGATTTCTTGAGTCATCCATTTTACCATATTACCGAATATATATATGAATTGTTCATTCTCTGATGTGCATACGAGTAATATTAGGTAGGACAGTATCTATTAACCCATTAATAATCTTTAATAATAATACTACTTAATTAATAATCTGCATGATAATTTATGAAATAATTGTAATTGGACATACCTATGTTATGCAATATAACGCTAAGGGTGAAATAAATGAATATGAATATGTATCTCTCTGTAAGGCTCAAGACCGTTCGTCATGGAACTCTTTGGGGGAGGCCTATGTTCAGCAGTGGACTTCGACAGGCTGATGATGATGATGATGATGATGATGATGAATATGTATCTCACTGATAGATCATTGCATAGTTGCTACGAATCGGGACGTTTTGACGCTCGAGTTGGAACGTTAGAAGTTATAACGAGGACACGGTTGAGTTACGATGGAAAGTTGAAGTGCATTCAGTTTTCTGCTAGTTTTGAAGAGTCAGCTTCTGAACACAATTTCATAACATTATGGAGATTTTACGGAGTGGCACAATGAACCTCGCCCTGTCCGAAGGTGCTCTTTTAACTTCGTTGCTTGCTTGCTTGCCGTGCCACTGATTATTTCTTGATCATCCTGTATAAGGTCAGAGACCAGGTTGTGGTATGGTGGTCCTGAAAAGAGCCTCTGACCGTCGGTGAAGGATTCAGTGTAGTGAAAGGATTAAATGGCTCCTCTTAGAGGCTCTTTTCGTGCACAACAAACTCGACCAACTATTTCAAACTTTCTTTAATATTACTTGTTATGACTATACTGTACAATTGCGTGTACCCTTATACCTATAGTACCTATCTACCCATCTATACACTCGATACTGAGCTTACATTTTAAGTCTACGCGCACGTCCCAATCACCACCATTAGGTACATAGACTACGGAAAAGTTCCTTTCTTACATATTACTTGTTATGACTATACTGTACAATTGCGCCCTTATACCTATAGTACCTATCTATACACTCGATACTGAGCTTACATTTTAAGTCTACGCGCACGTCCCAACCACCACCATAAGGTACATAGACAACGGCAAAGTTCCTTTCTTACATATTACTTGTTATGACTATACTGTACAATTGGGCCCTTACACCTATAGTACCTATCTACCTATCTATACACTCGATACTGAGCTTACATTCTACGTCTGCGCTCACGTCCCAATCACCACCATTAGGTACATAGACTACGGCAAAGTTCCTATTCCATTACTCAAATCCCCGACTAGATTCAATTCTGAATCAGGCCATGCATCACGTAACTGCATTACTATTCACACCGTGTTAGAAAGCTGTGTAATTCTCCTGACTGTCTGACTGTAATTCACACGTCTGCGGTGACCGGTGCCAAAGTCGCTTCATCCTCGCCTATAAATTGTCAACTCGTTTCGTAGAAAGGATTTCGGAGTTTCGTACTTGTTCTTGTTGAAATACGCTTGCCAATTTGTTGGGTATATAAACAAATATAATCGACTTGCATGTTTTTAGGACTTACGGCCCACCTTTTCGTAAGTGTGTACCGTAGCATATGAACGTTTGCAATGCCAGAGGTATCACGAATGTGTTGTCAACCCCGAACTCCCCCTTAAAGAGCTCTGGCAACTTTTATTAACCACAACACTATTCGAAACAAATAGAATAGAATTTATTCATGCCAAACGTGTTACATTTTTACATTTTTACGCTGTTATAGGTATATAAAAACTTTTGTACAAATAATGTTATTTGGCTGTAAGGCGAAGGTACCTCCCAGGCGGGCTGCTCCAATTTAGAGAGAAAATCTTGCTGTACCCTATCTATTTTTCTAAAGGTTTCCTTGACGTATTATCATCGAAAGGCACATGTCAGATTATCTATTCACAAAATAAGCACTATGCTCTTATATTATTATTATTATTATTATTAAAAGCGGTAGGTACATTGAAACAGAAGCACCGCTGCATCAAATTCCCACGATCAAAATTCAGCTCAGTCACAAATTGGATGGTATCAGACAATCTGACTATTGTACAGAATATCACGTTTCTTAAGAAAGCTGTATTCATGAAAACGCTTTGCCGAATTTTCCAAATTCTATTCAGCATTCACCGATCGACTTCAGGGGCCAAAAGCACCCGAAAGCCCGAAACTAATTTGCATCGCAACCCCGGACCCGGATTGTGTTCCAATTAGGGCGCGGGTGCGGGGTAGGCGCGGCCTGCATCAGTGACCAACACCGGTGCGTGCTTGGACCACATACTAAAACTAGTATAAGCCTCCGCGATTTTGTTTGCATGAATTTTGTTCATAAAGTAAAGTATAATTATGTGAGTCAACGTATTCCTACCATTTTTCGATGTGCAATTATAATATCTTTGTACAAATAATAACAATTAAAAAAAACTAGATAAAATAAAAAATAAAAATTCATACACACTTCAAACCCCGCAGAACCCTCTTAACTTTAAAAAATCCTTTCTTAGAACACCCCACATACACTAAAAGGGACACATCTTCAAAATTTCAAGTCTCTGGGACCAACAGTTTAGGCTCTGCGTTGTCTGTCAGTCTGTCAGTTACTGTTTTATGTATTAAGATTCAGACACTGTCCCATCACTGGTTAGAAGTTCTATAGAATCAATAGACGTAGAATTTATTCTAGCCAGAAAGGAAGTTGATTTATAACCACTTATTTTAAAATATACTCTCAGCTCTCGGCTCCAGATTTGTCTCATGTTCGTGTTCTCATAAAACTTCACAAAGAAATATATCTGAATCTCTGAATAAACGGGGTTGAGACTATTTGTGATCATAAAACTAAGCAGGCTCCATAAAAGTTTACTCGCAAAAACGCACAAAACGACGGAATGTTTAGCATACGTACAATCCTATATTTTCATGAATTTATGATTCAATTTTCCGTATCCAACGCAGCCCATTCTTTTGTATAATATTTGAATGGCTATAACAAGTGAAATTTCGCTCCCAAAACGATAAATCGGGCGGAATATCTCAAACTATTCAAAATCAGTCTCGCCCCGAGGAATGGCTCTATATATCTTTTGCCAGAATTATGCCGAATTTGGACGTGAGGGCGTAATTATAGCCTAGATTATTCGATGTGAATAATTTTAAGCGAAGCGCAGTAAAAGGTGCTCTCTTTTTACGATGCTCGATAATTTTCGCGGAAACCTCCTTTATATACCTTCAATACAGTTATCTACACGTGATGTAGGGTTTTATTAAATTACATCAACAGTATCAGTACGAGTGTTCCCTATTGAGTTTCCTCATTTGTGCAGTTTCCGATGTCCATCTACAATTATTCGGTCACTGTGCCACTGCAGCTACCTCTAGCTCTGGTAGATTAACCAGAGGCTCAAGTCCGTAATGATCGTGAGATACTCACTTTTCACCGTGAGATGTGAAAAGTGAATACTTATCTTGACTGTTTAACTTTTCAAGTGACAATTGAGTAACTCACGTTCATTACTGATTTCGGCGGCAGGTCTTTGTCAGTTATATGCCTGTTTTTTGTAAAAAAAAAACAATGCGATTGTCGGTTCGCTATTACAGCACGATTTTTCTAATCTTATCCAACGCTGCGACCCATCAATATTACCTAAGGACCGCCCTTGAATGTCTCGCAAATGGGCTGATTCCTCAACCTGACAATGATAAAAGGGGGACAGATCGAATTGTGACCCAGATCAGGCATACATACATAGGTATTGGCTAATGAACAAGGTTTTGGAAATAGAATCTAAATGAGTACACCCATTACTCATTCGCCATGGCGGCTCCGGCTAAAGAATAGGCCCATCCATTACCACACGTGGATTTCGTAAGAGGCGACTAAAGGAGAAAAAGCTAGGGGATTGGCAGCAGCATTCCCTATCAACAACAGCTTTATCTGCGCTTGCCAACCCGCATGCTCAGCGTGGTGAATATGGGCAAATCCCCACAAATGAATGTTTGGTTGCAGGTCGGTCGCGCTGGAAATTTATGGGGAAGGCTTATGTTCAGCCGTGGACAACCTATTGCTGAAATGATGACTACTTATTACGCAAACGGTAGTAATGATAGGTTGTTCATCATTTACAAACATTTCATTGTTGAGGCACCTATAAGTTTCTACTTTGGTTCCCATAGTCTGAGTACCCATCTTCAATAACATTATCATCACATTTATTAAATGACATCTATAAAATGTTTTCTTTAATAAAAACAACCTCATGTCCGCAAAATAAACGGCAACAAGGCGAATGCACATTTCTTAAAAGCATTTCGATTTATGTGTTTCCAATAGGTTTGCGAAAAAAATAAAGCGGAAAGGTATCGGAATGGACGCCGTGAAAGCAGGGTCGAACCTAGGATTCAAATATACGGGCATGTTAATTATTTTATTTCGAACAAAATTATTAAGACCTAATTTTTGAGATTTGTGACAATTTTGCTATCATCTGATTTCCAAGTCTCTAGAATGTTTGTAAAGACGTTCCATGGTGAGCCATAAAGTTGCTCTATTCAGGACAGTTCCTATATTTGACGACATTTTTTGCTTTATGTTATCGCGATGTAAAAATTGTCTAATGATTACTCTGAACAATAAATTACAGCCAACATTATATGTAGTGGCTAGTAGTCTAGTGTAGTATTCTTCTTGACTTGGTCGCGAGGAACAGGCATAGCTTCACCTAGTTTCTAAGACGTTTCAAAGTGATCCTAGTGATTTTATTGAAATAAATGCCTTTTGACTTTGACTTTGACTTATTAGGTAGACAAATAGCACTATTGAAACTCCTACAACTATCTAGTTAGATTGTTTGCTGAGCTCAGTTTGCGTTGTTTTAATAGATTACTAGCTAAATAACTCGCACCAAATTAGATCATGATACTTGTACATTGGAAGTTATCGCCGCCATTTGTCGCTCGATGCATAATTCCCTCGCAAAATATATTGCTGATGCATTTGATTAATTGAATTAGCTCGGAATTGGCTTTGTAATAATAGCCCGGGGGCTGATGCGAGGCGGTTGAATCAATTAAGCAATTATGTATGGCTTATAATGTTGCTAGCCTACAAACTCTTCCCATAATAACTCCTAGACCATATATGGCGTGTGATAGTAACTGATGCGTAAGCTGTATTTACTATTTGTTTCGTGCATAAAATGATTGCAGCACGAACTGTTCAACTGCCTAATTGGATTTTAGGGTTTATTGTAAATTGGAATGAGATGATTTGTTTCAAATTGCATAGCAGAAATTGCTATTACACGAAATAGATTGCATCATTCTATTCTATTTTCAGCCGTGTATATCCCACTGCTGGGCAAAGGACTCCCCCCATTCCCTCCACACCTCATTTTATATTGTATATAGATCATAGCTGTAGTAAATTAATATCAAAAATCAAAGCTAGGCATTTCATTGTTAACATGGCATTGTATACGAAGACAGAGAACAAGAAACCCCCCCCCCCCTTCTCATTCCTGTATTACGGCTCTGTTGTAAGATACACTAGACGTAATTTAGAAGGAAGTAGATTTAAGAGATGCATTTGCTCCGACTCCACCTGTGGCTTATTTATTGCCTCAGACAACGATTTCTATGAATAATCCATTTTTGAATATAAAACACTGAGTTTGGGAAATTTTCAATTTCGTCAAAAAGTTACGGTGCAGTGAACTAGGGTGCTTTTTTTTTCAAAATTGGATAATTTTTCTCCTCATCATCGTTTTATCCGTAGGACGTCCACTGCTGATCATGGCCTCCACTCTCATATGGGGGGATTTACCCAAACTCACCACGCTAGGTACGCTCTTTGTGAAAATAGGTGACGCTGCTGCCCATCCCCTAGCTATTTTACTAGTATGAACTATGAATAACAAGAAACTTTATTTATAGAAAGAAACTTAAAACTAATACAAGTTAATATTTACAAAATACAAAAGAAACAGTTGAGCCATCTAAAGACCGTTACAAACGATCTATAGATAGCTCAACTGATCCAGATCACTACCAGTCGGAAGCGTCCCCAAGACGCTGGCGGAATTGCCACGCTGGATGGCAATGCTAATTCGCTGGGCCAAATAAGAGCTAGCTCTCTGAATAACATAATATAATATGATTTTTTCACATTAAGGATAGGATTTATAATTTTGTCACATTATCATCATTTAGTTAAAAGAGGCCAACATTATTTCTGTTATATATGTGGCCAATGTCATCATCAATTTACAAAGAGGTACCTCCCGAAAGTTTTGGCACTTCGATTTTTTGACAAAAGGTCATGTTAACCGTGACACAAAATGAACTGGACCACGGGCAATGAGTCGTTAGTTTAATACTGGTTTAGACTAACTTCTTTGGACGTAGGTTCACCAAAGCGTTCTGTGGCAACGTTTGATATTGAACTTACAAATTATCACTAAACAAAGGTTCGCGCACAAACTAAGTTGAAATTCGGCATCCATTGCATGAGCCCACTCAGCAGCGCAGGACGTGACTGCACTATGCTAATTACGTGCTAAACTTCCAACAGTAATGTCTCGCCACTCGTGATAGCTAACCGCTGCCAAATTCTAACTTGTAGTAAAGTTGCTGACTGTACGTCGGATAGTCGGATACTAAACGAGGGAAAAGCAAAGACGACGTGACGAAAGCTGATTTGAATTTATTTATTTAATTTTCAGCTAACCTTATTGTGCAGCACTTATGCTCAAGCGTAGCATCCATTTGGGAAAGCACATCCTCAGCCCAATGGAGCTAAAGCAACTCACCCCAAAGAAAATCCTTCAGTTTTTAACAGCTGCTGGGCTTTGCGGTGAGCTTTAAAGGCCCTGTAAAGGGGCTCCACAAATAATGTGGCGATCACAATAGACCAGTTGCGGCCGCAGTGACACCATAGCCACAAAAAGTAAATAAAAAAAAAAAAAAACCTTATTGTGATAATGGGGAAACTCATACAGAGGACTAAATCACTTTTAGTTATAAGGTACTAACTTTATTTTAATTTTGAATATTGTATTTTGATTGTAATTTTTTTTATCTAACATGTGGACCCTGTTGTCTTGAATAAATGAATAATAATAATTGAATTCAGTTGAATCACTTTATATAATAACTTTATTTACAGAAAGAAACTTAAAACCAACCATGTAAATTAATAATGTAAAAATACACAAGAAACAGTTGAGCCAAACATATATTATTACTTTAAACATAAAAAAAATAAAAAAAAATGTTGACCTGTTTATCTGCCTTCAACTGCTTCAACATAGATTCCACATGAGAAACAACCTATCGACTACCTGTAACCAACCATGTAAATTAATAATGTATTGAGTTATTTCAAGCTTCTGCGTTTTTGCTGTGGCTTTGCAAAATAAATAATTTCTTTAGAAAATAGTTGCACCACTATCGCGATTTCAGCCGTAAGACGTCCACTGCTGAACATGGCCTCCCCCACAGACAGAGCAAATTACTTACCATGTGGGGGGATTTGCCCATACTCACCACGCTGGGCATGCGGGTTGGCGAGCGCAGTTAGAGCTATCGTTGTTAAAATGAGGGACGCTGCTGCCCATCCCCTAGCTTTTTTCCCTTAGTCGCCTCTTACGACATCCGCGGATAGAGATATAGAGGGGCCTATTCTTTAGCCGGGGCCACCACGGCCAGGCTATTGATATTCGATAGTAAATAAAGGACTTGTTGAACTGTTATAACTTTTTTATTCGATTTATTACAGTCATGCTGTGATTTAATAAAATGCTGGGATTGCTCGTGTTTCCATGCTAGGTAAGATAGTGCTACACTTGGGTATTTTTGACCATTGTAATAATAATAATAATAATAAATCTTTATTCATTACCTTAGTGCTACGAATAACATTGAGAATTAATATCTAATTAAGGGAAACAAATTAAACGATGCCTGAACTAGGAAAACCTGTGTCTCAGGCGGTAAAAGGCTAAAATTAATAACTAAATGCATATTCAAATTAATTAACTTAAAATCTGTAGCCTATAAGCTAAATTTAAATGCTATTTAGGGCTAACTTAAATACATGGGCAAGTATTAGACTAGGACATTAATAATTTGCTTTAATTATATTACCTTATTCAATAATTCCTCGGTTTCGTCATAAGAGAAATTTCTTAGGGCCGTGTTTAGGGTTTTTTTACAATTTGTATAATTCATGGTATAGATGCCTAATTTTCGATTAGGTAAGTTTGTTGTACAGGTGTGGCCCTAGGAACTTGTTGTTTCATCTTATTTGTTTCAGCCAATAGGCGCGATTAAACTACATACAAACTTCCTCGTAAACGTTCACATTACAAAAACATTATGGTGGATAATTGTTAAACGGAGTTCGTTCTTAAAAATTGTTGTTGTTCGTAATAAAAGTATCTGGGCATGGGCGCTTTCGATTCCGGGGACTGATGATGAGTTTTTGCTACTTTTTTCCTCGAAACCCCTTTGATGTCCCTTTGATACAGAATGCAATTTGATTAAAATAATACAGTACCTGTAATAAAAATCCTTAACATTAGTATACCCCAGTATTTTTTTATGGAAATGGATTTTTTATCGAGTTTATTCAAATCAACAAATTATTTTTCTCCTTGCCAACCGTTGTTTTTGTAATGGCGTCATAATTAAATTTATTGGAGGCGCAGATTTTAAGCCACGAGCTTTGTAAACCCATATTACAAAGGTACAGGAAAAATATAGAGCTGTTTTCCAAAAATGAAAATTTACACATTGTGCCTAACACATGATCCCATAACAGTGTACCTAAATCAACCTTCATCAAAATAATACCGCCTAAAGATAGACTTTTAACAAGTGGGTACAAAGGAGCGTGCTGGCTAGATATGGATCTTCAAAGTTTACATCCTCTTATCTGCAGATTCCAAAACACAAATGTTATCCTGGAATCGGAACTTAAGCCATGCTTCAAACTTGCACCTGAGTCGTAACAGCTCATCACTCCACGTTACCTGAAATACCTACACTTATAAAATATACTTACTTTTATAATGTTCGTATTTATTATTTTCCTTGTTATATACCTTATTATAATAGGAAGGCTACCTACCTATAGGTACTTTATTATATACCTGACTATAATCGACAGATGGACGGATTTCCTAGGGTTTGTCGCGAGACATAGCTTCACATAAGACGTTTTTAAGGAGTTTCAAAGTGATTTTATTGAAATAAACGCAAAGAGGTTGATAACAAAAAAAAGAGGTTGATATTAATCTTGTAATATTCAGGAATTTGAAGACGGTTTTAGTTTTTGTAAAAAATATCTTATTCTTTTGATAGACTGACGGGCAGACGTATGGTTGTTCTCGTACGTCTTCTGGGACCAACGTAGAGATAATACAAGGTGATTCATAATATGTTTTCTATCCCGAAAGAGGCTTATTCTACAAGCAATTAGCAATAAAGTTTGTTCTACGACTTTTGGAAATTCGACATTTTTCATAGAAAAAAAACTCTATGCGATAATCAGCTGTTTTGGGGTCAAATCAGGTCAAACTCAATAAATCAGCTGTTTTAAGTAGCAATCTTGATTTCGAACTTCTTGTACGTTAATTCATTAGTATTAGTTTTAACGATGATAAAAATACCAAAAACAACTAATTTGAGAAAGTTTATGAAAAAAAAATCAAAAAAAAAATATGAAAATATTGATGTTTTTTTTTCGCTAATATTATTTCTTTTTTTTTGATAGAATAACCCCCTTTCGTGATGGTAGACATGTTATGAATCACCTTGTATACCTAAGTAATTGAATATTTTGTGGTAGTTTGGTTGGTAGTTGCAAAAACGTCACAAAAGTTATGCATAAAACAGTTTTGGATCCTCCCTCTCGTAGTTTCAAGTGAAGAAAGTGTCCTTTTCCAGAAAACAACGAAGTTTTAGATGTTTTAAATTGACTCAAGTGAGTGTCCTCTGAGTCCACAGAGCTTCGTTTTGTTTCCTCGTTAGCATTTGTAAATGCATCTTCTCAAACCGCGGTGGCGCCACTGTTGCAACATGGCGGCGCTAAATGAAAAATGGCGTCAATTTACCGGGCAAACGCGGTTAAATTGGATATTTCTCACAGTCTGAACCTCTGGCGAGTTGTTCCCAGTGTTTTTGCTATTCCAGTTTGCTTTATACTGTTTTTATTTGGGTACCGCGGCTTGTGTACATAGTACTTCGATGTCTAAACGCATGCGAACTCATGGCATGTCATGGCCAGTGAATAGAAAGCATTTTATCTTTGCTCGCTAGAGAGGATTTTTAATAGAGGGTAATCAGAGGCATGGCTGACCAACTTGGGTACCTTAGTTACGTGGTTGGTACTCCACGAAGATTATCTCAAAATAGGTCTATTCTATTCTATTTTCAGCCGTTTTTATCCCACTGCTGGGCAAAGGCCTCCCCCATTCCAAAATAGGTCATCTGACAATAATCATTTAAAAATGCACACTATGGCCGGCGTATAGCTGCGCCGTCCATAATGGATTTTTTATACTACCTGCTCGTCAATGGCATATTATGTGTCATGCAAACCTTTCCTAAAGTAAGTCATTACAGTCCTACGGTCAAGCCGGGTCATAATGTTGTACTGAATTTCATTATTTCCCATGGGACATAATGTGATTTGAATTTGGAATGCAACCCATGTAGTCGTGCTTGATCGAGGTTGGTTTCAAAAATGTTTGGATTGCAATGAGATTTTATTTCATTGCACTGCCTACAAATTAAAAAAAAGAAAAACATGAAAACTTTTTACGAAATTAATTGACATAATACACTACTTTAAGCCCTTGTTGCATAATCTACTATTACACACTACAACGGATTATACTATGAACGTAACAAGGCCCACTAGAACGTTCCGTCACCTACAAACACCGTAGCGTTAGCGTGCCATGACCGGACCGACAGTGAATTCACGACGAGAATATTTTAACCTATTTATCCCGAAAAAATGTACCTACGGTTCCGATGAGATAGCATAACAATAATTATTGTAGATGCAAAAGTTTGTGAGGATGTTTGTTTTAGTTTATACACGCCGTAACGGCTCAACCGATTTCGATGAAACTTGCAATAAATAGAGTTTTTTACTTAGAATAGCATAGAGGCTACTTTTTTATGTAGATACCACGTGAACGAAGCTGAGAACACAAGCTAGAGGTATGATACGTTGTAGGATATAAAGGCCTTAAAAGTTCACATTCATCGCTTGGTCCGATTGGCTTCGCTAAGAGTAGGGTAAGTGCACCAATTAGCGAACTTCAATAAACGTCTAACTTGCCTAATGAGGAAACTTTGTGAATAAGATTTTTGTAATATTCTTTGATCGTTTGACGGTCACGGGAAAAATACTAACAAAGACTTTTTGTACACACAAACCTCCAAACCCAACAAAAAAGTGTATTTTCTGTATGATGTATTTTCATTACTTCATGCTCCACACTCTCAAGGCACCGTTAAGTAGCTACCCCGAGTCTTTGAAAGTGCGGACGTGATTGGTTCTCTAATTCAATTTATCTACCATTTCTTTGAATGGAATATACCGAACTCTTTCATATATATATCTGTCCTTGTTATATCTCCTTTAATCGGTAATATGTTTTATTTATAGCTTGGTAGGTAAGCCTGTTTTCATGTCTGAAAGCTTGCCTTTATACGCTACAGTTTTTGTCGTATTGAGGGTAAGCTTGAATTTCGTCGGGCTTTTGAGATTGAATTTTTTAGACGCGCTTTTTCTCTTTAGATTTGATTAGTTTATTTGCACAGAGACTCGTTTACTTACAGGAGTTAAAAAATAAGCGAAAGACCAAATAAATAAAGCTTTACGAAAATCTTTTTAATAAAATACACAAACAAACCTGCTTCAAATATTTTTATTTTAGTTAGTGATTGCTCGTACAATTTCTGGGATAATTTTCGTTATTAATATAGAAAACCATACCTCAACCTGGTCACTGACCTAATACAGGATGACCAAGAAAGAATCAGTGACACGACAAGAAGAAGATAGATAGCATCAGTTGTCCATTCGTCATCAAGACCGACCTGAATGCCAGTTTAAGCTATCATTCATATATGGGGATAACGTAGCCTTTACAATGTCGTCAGTCCATTGGGTTCCAACACTGCGTGGTCGCCATTCGAGAACCTTTGTTCCCCAAAGTGTGTCGGTTCTACGAGCTCGTAGAACCGACACACTTTGGGGACTATATGGCCTACTCACCGCTACTTCAACTTGCTTATTCTGAAAATAAAGACGATCATGTGCGAGAACTCGCGCCCTGAGGGTTCCGTACCATTAAACGGGGTTAAAACATCGATTCGGGGCCAAATAATCAAAATTCGAAGTCTAGGAAGTGACAAACTTATATTTTGCGGTCGCTCACGTAGTTCATTGTATGATATTGACTGTAAATATGATTGTCTCGTAATAATCCAATTTAAGGGGTAAAACCATCAAATTACCTCCGTCAAAGGGTTTTGACAGACAGATAGACAGTCGGACAATAACGTGATCCTCTAAGGGTTCCGTTTTTTCCAAATGAGGTAAAAAACTATTAATAAATACCATGATAGTACAATTAAGTAACTACAAAAACACCTAATAAATACCATGATAGCCAAACGGAATTCAGTTCCACCGCAGACAAGAGCATTGAATGTGTATTGATGGAGAGGCCAGGACACGTTGTGAAGCTTAATAATCTAATAGAATACGACTGCTTCGGGGCACGTGATCTGAGAGCTGAAAAGCCAGGGCAGGACTCAGGGAGTTCAAGACCCCAAGCTATTTTTGAGAAAGAATTTTCAATTATTATTAAAATAATGGTTCTTGGCACGAGTAGTGAAATAATTTTTGAGAGCTGTTTTTTTTCTGTTTTTTTTGTATTGAGATATTATAAATGACTAGCATTTTAGTCAAAATTTAACTGATAAAACTCGTAGTTTCTGATACCCATGACACACGGAATCCTAGTGTCCCCACACTATGTATGTCAGGACTATGTAGTATGTATATGACAACTTTAAAGTAAGTTTTGACCCTTCAGTCTAACCTCAGTCCGTTCCTGGTCACTCAGCCGACTGAAACGATCGCTAATGGAACAAGTTCGCGAAAGTTTTGTATTGACTGCCTGTTTATTGAATGTGAAATGGCGTTAAATCACTATTTACTTCTTATTGACTCCTTGAGTTACTCCGTTTTTTTTTTGCTGCCCTTATTTAGTTCTAAATGTTTTTAAAACGATATTTTAATCAGAGGACCTAGTAACAATCATCAATCAATTTAGTATTTCAATAGGAACGTAATGTTGTTTTTTTCTTCAAAAACTTATTCATTTTTTTATTTTAGTATCAATTTAATTTTACTATGAACTTGTGGAACTCTTTGGGGCAGACCTGTGACCAGCAGTGGACTTCATCAGGCTGATGATGCAAAAGTATGATGTTAGTAGTAACCTATCTAAAATACACAGCTACTGGTACCTCATAAAACAACAATATGCCTTCAGAGTACAATTTTGTTTTAATTACTAAGCAAATTGATAAGAAAGTTCAGGCGTCCCCCGCTTGTAAGTCTGCGACAGCGATGCTCAAACTTTAGAACAAGACTTGAAAAACAACAAGTTATTATAAGACAAGCAATCGTCTTTGACTGCGTCATGGAGCTTTTGCAAGTGCGTTTTAAGAAGATTTTTTGGTATAAATGGTAAATTTTGTTTGTTGAAGGCAAAATTTGGTAGTTTATTATCTTATTTTGTGTAGATTAAAATAAGAGAAATAGGTTTTTTGGGTCCTAGATACATTACTGGGCCACAACGTCAACAAAAATAATGCAAGATCTATTAAAATACTACGCAAGTTGGAGCATAGACATTATCTGGGGCACATAATCAATATATTGAAACTAATTCGTACGCTATAAAAATACGGCCAATCTGAAAAGGACATCTACCTACTTAGAAAATTTGGAATTAAGACAAGTTAAAACTACAGTTCGCGATAAGAGTTCCATATACATTGCCAAAACCCTCAGATATTCAAAAACTAACCTTGTTGAAACATGTCCTAATCAAAAACGAATCTTCCTTGTCTTATAAAAAAAGTTCAATCTTAACCAGCGCACGTGTTTTCCGATTCGTTCCAGCAGAAGCACCCACATGTGATATTCGAGGCGCGGACGAAGGCGAACAAGGGGTGCGCCAACAAGCTGGAGTTTAGGGCCAAGAGCAGACGGACGAAACACGTATCTTTCATCGAGCAAGCGATGGCGGATGACCCTGGGACCATGTGAGTACAATTTACTATTTGAGAATAGGTCCTATGAAAGTACAGAACTTCTGTTAAAATTATACTACCAGAAAGTATCAGCACTGTAGTTTGAAGGGTTTGCGTATCGGGGGAGCTAAACATGAGATAATTCATGAGCCATGTTCAATGGCTATCACAACATAATGCTGAGTCGGACGCCATTTCATAGCATTTAAGTTTTCTTTTTTATAGTCTTAGTTTGTTTGTATGGGTAATTTTAAGGTTTAATGATGCTATGAATCTTTCTAAGATCTTTCTATTCTATTCTATTCAACGTCATATGAAGACGATTTCGTTCATGAGCAGCTATAAGGACTGCGCCAGTGCCAAGCTAGGAGGAGGTAGGGCACAGCGAGATTTTCTCGTTCTGAATTTAAGCAGCCCGCCTGGGGAGGTACCTCCGCCTTACAGAAGATCGCAGCCAAATAACATTATTTGTTTCAAATAGTGTTGTGTTCCTGCGTTGAGTAAGGTTGCCAGAGTTCTTTAGGGGGGAAGGGGGTTCGGGGTCGGCAACGCGTGCGTGATGCCTCTGGTATTGCAAGCGCTCATAGGCTACGGTAACCGCTTACTATCAGGTGGGCTGTAAGCTTGTTTGCCGCCTATGTTGTATAAAAAAAAAAAAAAAAAAAAATCTACGCGATGCTTTGCGACATAAAAGCTCATACGCAATGTTGACCTAGCTGTACATTTTAGAAGACCATAAATGCTACGCCACGAGGTAGAGTGTATTAGGTGAATTTAAGAATAATGAGGAGAAGAGAGAAACGCTTCTGTATCTTCGAACGACTGATTGAGTGCGCGGGAGGTTGTTATTATTTCTCTGCGTTTCTGAATGATATCTCAGAATGCTAAATAGTGAAATATAGATAAGGAAATACGCAAAAAAATATTGTTCACTAACTAACGCGAAGAAACACTCCGAACTACAAACAAAGACTATTATTTCCCATCATACGTATAAAAACCAACTTCCCAAGTTATTAATCACGGGTTTTGTCCAAACTCGCTGGGAGAAGTGAATAATGCAAAAAACTTTAGCCGGACTGAGAAGTTTTCACACGGTTCCGTGCTGTGTCAGGGACGACAAAAAATATAAAGGTCCTCTTGGCGGGTCAGATAGAGAGCACCGCAAAGGAAAAACCCACCTGTGGTTTCTTAGAAAACTTTTCTGTAGACCGTCCTACTCCTTTGGTTTACGGTGCAAAGCGGTGCAGACACCAGGGCCACCGGGACTCAAGAAACTTTTCCACTACCTGCCCCGGTACCGGGACAACAACATCGGTAATAGGTTAGTCAAGCAGGATGACTGAGCCATTCGCGTTTGAAATGACAAGCTTTCGATACTATAGGTAGACGCATAGCATTTTACTGAAACTAAAATTAAAAGATTGAGTAGGTACATTCTTTTCTACGTCCCTGATGCTTGAAAGTATGGATAAACCATGTTTTTTATCAAAGCTCACTTTATAACTTCGAGTAGTTGCACTAGTTTAAATTCCGTTGGAATTTATGTGAGTAAGTACATTCATTTCAAAGTTGCTTGAGTACGGAAACTCCTTTAGTAATATTTTTCTTTTTTTTTTATTACTTTTCTAGAATTGTAATAACGTATTAATGTTTAAGGACTGTCATGAAAACGAAAGAGTAATATAATAAAAACATAAAAGTTGAAAGCTAAATTACATTTATATTTTTATTTCATTAATTTGGCACAACTGGCCCGCCGCATTAGGCCCGTAATTTCAAATTAATTATGTAGGAGCATGCACGGTGAGCAGGTGTGCTGAATAAGTATGTATTTGCGTTTCGTCATATTGCTCGTTTTGACTGTATTGGTGCATATCAGCCCTAACAGAAGCTAGGTGCAGTTTTCTTGCGTCATAGTATGGCTGAAGCTCGCAGAAACCTGCTAGAAACTCATTATGATCATCCTGTCCAGACTCCAGACTTAAGCCTCTCCAAAGAGTGCTATGAGGCCCTGAGCTATTTCCAGTATTCAGTAATTCATATATTGTTTGTGAATCAGGTACATCTAACAGTCAGTTCATAGGACTAGTCTAGATCGCTAGATTCTGCCACTTGGGCGTACAAACATTTAATTAACATTTCAATTATTAAAGCATGCATTAATTTAGTTATCTGCTTTTATTACATCGTCAAAAATTAATATACATCTAAAAAAAAATAACATTGGTAATAAATAAGTAGGTAAATGCGAGTAATATGTCAGAAAAATATTGAAGTGATTCAAATTAATTAGGTCAATAACTATGCTCAACAATAGTACGGTAATTTAAAAATTCATTTACAGTATAATATGCCTTGGCAATTAAAAAATCATTAAGTCCGTCCCTAAAATGGACAATTCACGAATCAATCGAAGGCATCGTTTTTGTGCTTTAAATACTCTAAGATTGTCTGTGGAGTTTCCCCAAAACATGATGCCGTATCTTAAAACGGAGAATACATGTCCGTGATAAGCAGTGAGCAAGGTAGATATATTAGACACTTGACTTAATTTAAAAAGAGCATCCACCGACCTCCCGCAAACTTAACAATTTCTATAGCCATAATATACATTGAAAAGTATTAAACATAGTACATCATCTTCAAAAAGAAATTACAAAAATAACTGTTTGCATACTAGTTTTTTTGGCCGTTCTTGTTTCTTAAACCCATGACTGAACCTTAGTGTGGTGCCAGACTTTGTTTGTGAGTTGAGTTTTTATTATTGACCTATTTACTTATAATTTAACCAGACGAGCCATGTGTTTTAAGGCATTCCCAGCATGGAAAAAAAAACAATTCCTAACTCTCAAACTATGCCGATCGGCACTGCTTTAAATCCGATACGTGATTTTGCTTTTGAATCGGCGCAAATAGAGATGAATTCACGCGAATTGCTATTGGATGGAGCTAGACGGTTACGCAACTGACGGGCTTGCTTTGTGTAAACGAAGTCAGTGAAAATATTGGCTTCAGTTTTCGGCAGTTTTAAATTTTTAGTGCGAGTAGGAATCGTGCGCTGAGGCTTCCACACCATTCCTTTCCACGGGGTCAAAAAAACCCAACTTTTGTTATATTTTAATTGTTTACTACTTAACTTTTACCGCATCGTAAACATCTAAAGGTGTGCGATCGTGAATTGTTCATGCTTGGGGCACTTATACCTAAGGGTTCAGTTGTTTCCTGTTGAGGTATATAACAGAACCCGTAAAATACTCAAGGTCAATTTCAAAGATAACACCGCCCATTGTACATATATGGTCTTTAGTTTTAGTTTCTGTTTTATTTTATATTTTTCAATTTGTAAGGTGTACAAATAAAGCATTTTCATTCATTCATTCATTCAAACTTAAAGTATTAATTTATTGCACAATGCGTTGCGCTTTTCCAAAATGCGATACAAAATAACATTACAGTCGGAACCTACACGGGCATCGTAGCCCGTCCCCCCTACTTATGCCTCATAAATCATTCAGTCGCTCCCAATTTGTTGGCGGCGACTGATGAAAAGGCGCCCGTCTTAATATTCGGGGTGCCGAAGGAATGTTAGGATTTTATTCTATTGATTCGTGGATTTACACGCCACGGTTATGCGATAGACGGGGTCACGAGGTCACTGGTTGAAGGGTATGTCCTTGCGAAAATAGAGCTTGTATATGCTCATTATACGAACCGATGAACTTCGAAAGAAGATACGAATCTAATTACCTGCAAATAAAAAAATATCTCGCACGCGAGAAAATTATATGATCACTGACTTATGATACAACATACTCTTCAAGATTAGCCTTAAGTCTAAGTCCCCACATAAAGTGCAACAATGAACGCTATTAAGCGTTTTCCTTCTACTGACTTCCCTCATCCTTCACACCTATAGTTAGCGACCAAGTATATGTGTTAAGCTGCGTTTTGTCTAGAGGACATGTCGCAGAGACTTATCGCTCGACATTCACGTAGTTGTCTCTGCAAAAGTTGTGGGACAATGTCCCGCGACATATGAATTGTTCAAACTAGCCAGTGGTGATCAGTATGTCACCCGAGGAGGTAGTGTTGTTCAGTGCAGCTTGCTACGAAGGTCGCGCGTGTCGACGCTCGCAGAGCAATGACTAGCGACAAGTCGCGCGACCCGTAAATGTCCCGTGCGATGTCGCCTGACGTCGCGCGGGACATTTACGGGACAATTACGGTACACGTGAACTTCGTGTCGAGCGACAGAGTCGCGGGACAAATGTCCCCTAGTGAAAACGCGGCTTTAACATGCGCTTAGTTTGCAATAGCCTAAGTTGGTATAGGTAGTGTGCTGTCCTAGGTATCTAGCAAGCTTGTATGTACCTACGTGGGCTTCCGTAGCGGGTTCAGGCGATAAATAAAGCAGTCCAATAAAGCACAAGGAAAAGTTTATTGCGCAGGCACAGTAGGTTCACAAGCACAGTAGGAAACACACATATATAGATTTAGAAGGATTGAGAACAGAGTAGTAGAAAAGCAGATAGTTTTCAGCACAAAGAAACACGAAAAGGAATCGTATGCAAAAATGTTTGTTAGCGCGCACAGGTATTCGGTCAGAGGTTCCTTGCTAACTGGATTGAGGCTCGCGCGCGTGCATCTCGCTCTCGCCTGCAGCGGCATAGGGATGAGCGCGCGTGTCCTTGTCGCACCTGCGGTGGCAACGACGAAGTGCATGCCTAAGCGCATCTAGGAAGGCCCGATTCCAATACACAGCGCCGACGATAGAATCTCGGAAGCGTAACTGAGTAAATCATCATCATCATCATGATCATGTTAGATTGTTTATGTTTATGTATTTGTGTATATAATATTTGTATTATGTGTAGATAGTCGTGTATATAATATATAAGGATATAAATAGGTAAGTACGATGAAATTGTGAACTATGTAAATATATTAAATAAATGTAAATAGGTAAGTATAGGTAAGTATAAGTATAGGTATACATAAGTAGGTAGGTAAAGGTAAGTAGCCTACATTGGTAATAATGCAATGTCATTTTTTGCCAAACAAACAGATCTGGATCAATTGAGCTAAATAAAAAAAAAAGGTACAAATGATCTATAGATAGCTTAACTATTTCTTGTGTATTTTGTAAATATTAACTTGCATTAGTTTTAATTTTCATTCTGTAAATAAAATAAGAAAAAAAAACAGCTAGTGATACTTGAGCACGTACCTATATAATTATTATTTTCGTATATTTCTCCATTATGAAAGTCAGGCAGCACATGTGGACGACGTATTGTTTTTACGAGTTCGCTGCTCGTCTGCTAAAGGTCCTAACGAGACTTCAAGTACATTGAAGCTCCAATAACGAGATTAAATGACAAATCAATACTCTCTGAAATCGTGACTGAAAATATCAGAAAATGGATTTACATCGTTATTCTGTAAGAACATCATAAACACGTTTTTAAAAATATGTTCAACGTCGCGTCGTACGAAATGAGGTCTTTTTAAATATTACGACCGCGCAAAGATCTAAATATAATTAAATTATCCTTTGAGTTTTTCATCTCTCATCCCTACTATGTACCTCCTAATTAGTGGTAATATTGGTGCCAGTGTTGCCAACTCGACTAAAGAAAATGTTTTCTTCATGTTCTCAAAGTTACAAAGACAAAAACCTTGATGGCAACACTGGCCACGGTACTGCCTTTGATTTCGGGGAAGCTCAAATCTATAGCCTTAATGGCATTAAAAAAACTTCTCAAAATTACTTATGTTTTTTTTTCTATCTACAACTAAGGTGGCAAACGAGCATAAAAAAAGTATTAACAAATGTTACTACTTTTGCAATATCATTGATACGAATTAATATCACGTGTCGGATGCACCGCGGGGGGCATTCCCTACGCTTCTCTGTACGTGGCCGCCATACAAATTTACTACACGTACCCTGAATACAAGCCCCTTGTAACAAAACGTCAACGCCCGCGGGACACGCTGAAATATGACTGATGGATATTGAACGTGGCGTAGGCGTTATATTTTACAAAATTCAAAACAAATACCCATGAAAAATTGCCTTTACAACTTTAGAAGGCATTCGTTCACATTACAAAAATGAACTGTCAAAAATAATGGGCGCTCTCATTTCTTTTTAAATATAATAGCACTGGCCACTAAGAATAGATGTTCGGAATTTGAAATTGGTCAGCGTGTGAAGAAAACAATTGACTGTCAGATAAGTTAAACATCGTTTCTGTTTTGTCTGTGTAATTATTTTGTGTTTGCAAGTTTTAAAAATATAAATACACAATGTTGTGTTTCTGCGGTGAGTAAGGTTGCCAGAGCTCTTTTAGGGGAGTGGGGTTCGGGGTCGGTAACGCGTGCGTGATGCCTCTGGTATTGCAAGCGTTCGGAGGCTACAGTCACCACTTACCAAGAGGTGGGCCGTTAGATAGTTTGCCACCTTAGTTGTATAGAAAAAAGGTGTAAACCCGTGGTGTGTTCACTGGGTTTTTACTAGCAGCCATTTTCCGTAACCGTGGCACAAAATCGACCGACTTGCAGAAACCAATGAAAATCTAACTTCAAAGATAAGGGTGCTTTTTCATTCATTTCATTTGACTTTGATATCTCTTTGGAATATTTTAATGAGGCCATTGACATTTTAGAAAGTGCCGTTTAAGCCATGATTTGATATTGAAAAGTTAATGAACGTCTCCCAAGTTTATAATCGCTTTTAATTGATACAATGTTTATTCGGATGGATTAATTTGTGAAGTACTTGAAGGGAATGATTTAGGTAAAATAAGTAGAGTTTGTGTTAGTTTAATCCTTTAACCAAAAATAAGGCATTTGGTTCGACAAGACATAAACGGGCGATTTATCCAACCAGCCGTTTGAACACGGCGTGAAATTATTTGTGCTGTATCAGTTTTTATAAATATTATTATTTTAAAGTTTATCTCAACTATTTGTTTTTTTTTTTAAACAAACCATCGCTATTTTATTATGACCACTATAAGCTTGAACTATTCCGAACTGTAGCAGCATCCACTTTAATGGTTCTGTAACTTTGATTTGAAGAATGCCGCGGCATCAATTAACCGCGTTGTTTAGACAGCGAACAAACGCAGGAATGTTTATCGGGACATTTATAACGGCACGGAACCCTTGACAAATATAACGGTTCCCTCTTGACAAATCTGCTTTGCTCACGCACACCTAAAGCCGAGACAGATGTCCCCTAACCAGTAGGGTCAGGCCACAGCCCGGCTTACTTGAAACGTCGGCTTAAATATTTTGATCGAGCAATTTTGTAAAATAGAATAGAATAGAAAAACGTTTATTTTGTTACCAATAAACACTTAAACACTTAACAATCAAACTTAACTTTTTTTTTTTTTTTATACAACAGAGGTGGCAGACTATCTTACGGCCCACCTGATGGTAAGCGGTTACCGTAGCCTATGAGCGCTTGCAATACCAGAGGCATCACGCACGCGTTGCCGACCCCGAACCCCCTTCCCCCCTAAAGAGCTCTGGCAACCTTACTCACCGCAGGAACACAACACTGTTTGAAACAAATAATGTTATTTGGCTGCGATCTCTATGTAAGGCGGAGGTACCTCCCCAGGCAGGCTGCTCCAATTCAGAACGAGAAAATCTCGCTGAAAACTTTAACACAATATAAAATTCAATTCAATTGTAGCAAAAACGGCCAGCATTCAGCGTGGGCAGGGCAGCTCTTACCAAAGTTTAGAGATAATTTTAGAGTTTTGCTCATTGTTTAAAAAGACAGACTGAGGGTAAGCCATGCAAGTATCTTTTGAGTCATCATCATCATCAACAACCTGTAGAAGTCCACTGCTGGACATAGGCCTCCCCCAAAGAGTTCCACGACGAACGGTCTTGAGCCCTTTCCATCCACCGACTTCCCGCAACCTTTAGAATGTCATCGGTCCATCGGGTGGGGGGCATCTTTTGAGTAATATAAATAATTTAAATATTTTAATTTCGCGCCGGGGGAGAATAGTCCCCTCCATTACTTCCCGGGGCTATCATAAGAGTCGACTAAGAAAAAAAGCTAGGGGATGGGCAGCAGCGTTCCCTGCCAGCAATAGCTTTATCTGCGTCGCCAACCCGCATGCCCAGCGTGGCGAGTAAGGGCAAATCCTCCGAATGATTGTTTGGGTGCAAGCTACATGGTCGGTCGCGCTGGAAATCTACGGGGGAGGCTTATGTTCAGCAGTGGACGTCCTACGGATGAAATGAAGATGATGATTAGAAAATATCAAATCTAAAGAAAAATAAAGACATCTCCACATGTCATGCCCTTATCGTTTCCAGGAAACTAATCCTGCCCTTTCTCCAGAAAAGTATAATCCCAACGGGATTAATTCCACCAGTTAAATAACGTCAGTCCCCTTTTTTTTACTCCATTGTACGGAACGTATTGAGGCTTAAGAAGAAACCTGTATATAATTTAACATTTTTTTAGCCTTCAGTGCCTTATTTGAGTAAACAGATCTTTGTTGTTCGACTGTCCGTGCACCGAAGTCTCTTTTCTCAGAAACAGCTTGAGGTATCAAGTTGAAATTGATATCTTTTTTTTTATTTACTTTATGTGGCTATGGTATCACTGCGGCCACAACTGGCCTATTGTGATCGCCACTTTATTTGTGGAGCCCCTTAACAGGGCTTTCAAAGTTCACCGCAAAGCCCAGCAGCTGTTAAAAACTGAAGGATTTTCTTTGGGGTGAGTTGCTTTAGCTCCATTGGGCTGAGGATGTGTTATCCCAAATGGATGCTACGTTTGAGCATAAGTGTCACCTAGCAGGTGTAGAGGCTAGGTGGAGGTTTCGTCCGCCTCCTTGCATAGCCTGCAGGTTTGTGTTTAAACATGTTTAAACATGTGCTTATTAAGACAACAGTGTCCAGTTAAGGCTAACAATAATGCGAAGGTTAATTTTATTTAGCGCTAGGATACGGTTGGTTGGTATCGATTACTATGGTCAATCTGTGCGTGTTGCCAGTGATGACATGGCACTGATTCTTAGTCGCAATTTTTTTTTATACAACTAGCGGGGCAATCAATCGTACCTACGGCCCACCTGTTGGTAAGTGGTTACCGTAGCCTATGAAAGCTGGTATTGCAACCAGGGGCATCAAGCACGTGTTGCTGACCCCGGACCCCTCCCCCCTCTTAAAGAACTCGGGCAACCTAACTCACCGCAGGAACGCAACACTATTTGAAGTGATCTTCTGTACGGCACCGTTCATTCATCGACAACCGTTCTCTAGTTCTGATAAAAATTTGTTGAACATGGCACAATTTTTCTTTATCATGCCATAATAAAACCACCACTGGTTCCTACACTGTGGATAATACATTCCAAATTCATTCCAAAGCAGCCGTCATATTATTTTACCGCGAATAATGGTTTTGAAGATTTAATTCTATGTTCTTTGCTCGGAAATCTGTAGCGTCTTCGGAAATCCGACGGTGTCTTCGAGGGACGGCCGATCCGTTGTCCGCTGGGATGGCTTTTTATCATCCCGGGTAATTTCCGATCGGGATTATAAATATCCGTAGGGCAGGTTTATAGGGAAGTGTAATAACAAAAAAATCACGACGATATTCTGATTATTTATTATTGTGTATCATCACCATCATCAGCCTGCAGAAGTCCACTGATATAGGCCAATTTCCATGACGAACGGTCTTGAGCCTTTTCCATCCACCACATTCCTGAAACCTTCACAATGTCGTCGATTGTTGGTTCGTGGTCGCCATTTGAGAACTATTTATTACCTAACGGTTGTTGGTTCTGCGAGCTATATGGCCCGTCCACTGCCAATACTAATAGCTAATTCTAAGAGCTCTGTCGGTGACCTTGGTTCTTCTACGTACTTCCTCATTTCAGATTGTATCACTCAGTGAAACTTCGAGCATAACTTTCTCCATTACTGGGAAGAGTGGAGTCAATTTTATATATTTTTTATTTATCTGTGATCCCATCTAAATAAAATAACGGGCTCATTTAACAATACCCATGAATTGAAATGAATACGAAGAATAGGCCCTCCATTACTCTTACCCGTGTATTTCGTACTATGGGAAACAAGCTAGGGGATGGGCAGCAGTGTCCTCTATTTTAATAACGAATGCTAGATACAGCGCAGTTAGCCCAGCGTGGTGAGAATGGGCAAATTCTTCCCATATTATTGGAATTCGTTCTGGATATCTGTCGTCGAAGCCGATGCTCAGCAGTGGACTTCCAATGGTTGGAATGATGATGAAAACGAATATATAAGCAAAATCAATAAGACACGACCTCTATTTCGTAAAGGCTGTATTGTGTTTATTGTTATCAGCACATAGCTGCTGCTCATTTGCCTCGGAAGCACTTATCTCTGCATCAGCCGACGATATAACCACATCACTTCTATTTATACGAGCTATGGGAACTTCCCGGAAACGTTCCCGAGGAAGGCTGGTTACCGATAATGGCAGTCCTGAATGATGGTCTCAAGATAAACTTGATTAGAACCCATCTTTGAATTAAGGGAGGAAGGGACTCAGCCTTAATAGCTTTTAAACGGTTTTTTGTTACATTATAAATGGTGCTCTTCGGCTTGAAGGTATGAGTTTTTGAGATAGGAAAAGTTGTATAATTTAATGACGGGAGAATGTATGGGATGTTTGATTTAAGTAAGGCCTTATTCCATCTATTAATCATTTATCTATCTATCTATTCTAGACGATTTATACAACTTCTGGTGGAACTTTTTATTCACTTTGGTACAGGACGCTGTAGTGCCTGGGACATGTTTTAGATTAAGTAGGCTTGCTTGATTGAAGGTTGACTAGTCTGAAAGAATAAACCTATACCATCCTTTCAGACTAGTCAACCTTATCCACAGGAAAGACAGAGTCAATACTTGTGAGCATGAGCTGACGCGGATTTCCTCAAGACGTTATCCTTCACCGTTGTTCTAAGAACGTGTTAGCGCGTGCACAGGGTTCACACAGTCTTCTAGGCTTGGTCGCGAGGAACAGGCATAGCATCACCTAGTTTCTAAGACGTTTCAAAGTGATCCTAGTGATTTTATTGAAATAAAAACTTTTGAATTTGACTACAATTTCTTCGAATAGGAAAATTCATTGATTATATACTTCGATCTACGGACAAAAGTCGAAGGGTGCCAGTGGCTCTTACGTTTTTTTTCTTTTTATAAACTGCAACAGCGGTATTTTCAACGAGCTATATTTTATAGAAATGGTTATACTTCAATCAGTTCACCTATTAATCATATTGTGCATTGGTACCACGGTACACGTAGTTTCTAATACCCACGACAAAGGGAATTCTAGTGTGGGGTCAGGACTATATATGTGACTGTTTGTGTGTCATTTATTTATTTACTTATTTTTCCTAGGAACTCAAACACAAATCATGCAAAAAACGACCAAGGCTGGCGATGGTGGCAGGACAGCAGCCTGCGTGCCCTGAACCGAAGGAGGCGTGACGTCAGAGAGACCACCAAGTACATAGAGACCGCTTTGGTGATAGACAAGGCGATGTTCGACAGGAGAAATGGGAGCACGAGAGCTGAGGTGGTCCATGATGCTATACAAGTTGCCAATATTGCAGATCTGGTAAGCCCAAACTATATTTTACTTACAAAATCTTATGTAATATTGACTGGCCTCACAGCTCAGTTGGTAGTAACTCTGCCTTCTGCGCTAGAGGTTGCGGGTTCGATTCCCGCACTGGACAAACATTTGTGACTAACACAGATGTTTGTTCTGTGTCTGGCTGTTAAATATATATCTATTATGTACATCAGTCTCTGGTACCCATAGTACAGGCTATGCCTCGTTTGGGATCAGTTGACCGTGTGAATATGTCCGGAATATTAATATATATATATATATATATATATCTTTATATATTTATTTTTCTTTTTTATATATATATATATATATATATATATATATATATATATATATATATATATATATATCTTTCATAACGTTTTTTTTAGTAACAAATTATAGTTTACTTCAACATGAGACATAATATAACAAATTAAGAAATAAACCTAAATATACTGACCTAATCTAAATAACTATTTAACTAAAGTAAGTAAGTACTTTATAAGCAAACTTCATAAATTATACTGAATTATGGCTAGAAGAGAGCATTGGTGGTGTGGCGTTAGTGACTCTCCCTTTCGATCCAAACGTCGTGGGCCTTGCTTTGCTTGTCGTGCCACTGATTCTTTCTTGCTCATGTTATTAGGTCAGTGACTAGGTTGACGTATGGTGGCCCTGAAAAGGGCCTATGACCATCGGTGAAAGAATCGGTGTAGTGAAAGGATTGAAGTTCGCCTCTTAGAGGCTCCTTTCGTGAACTAGGCTCTTTGTGGGTGGGTTCGAATCCCAGTCGTGCAGCAATCATTCATAAAATTCTCACCTCTCAGATCTCCAGGAAATCAGATCCTTGAAGATGTCTTAGGAGGTTAGTCAGAGAAACGTCCAAACATTTTGGCACATGCCCATATTTTATTAAGATGATAAAAATATCAAATACAGCTCATTTGTAAAGTCCGGGAAAATATAATTTTAAAAATGTTGATACATTTTTCGCTGTATTATTTCTTTTCTTTAATAGAACAAGCCTCTTTCGGGATGGTATACAATGAAACATCACCTTTAAGATACCCAAACGCAAGGGTACGCACTACGGTGATTATACCAAACCCACAGTTTATCGGACACAAGTTCAATCCCATTTCCGATTTACAGAACAAGCTTCCTCAACCTTTTCCTTCACCTCCAAAACTGATATCAAACCAAAACGCAAGCCGCCGAAATTGCGGAAGGCATTGTCGAAACAATTTACTTCACTCCTATTATATGTCCTCTATTAGGTATATTATATCCTCAATTCTATGGCCGGCCGGCAGCTTGCGAGGCGCCGATAAAAAGCGGAAATTACACTTATGTAATAACGAGGGATGACACTCGGACCAAAGTGCTATACCTACCTAAACGCTACAAACAAACTGTCTCCTTAGTTATTGTATTGCGGATGCTCGCATTGTTGGCTTAATTTGGCAGATTAATTCTCATCCTACTAATATTATAAATGCGAAAGTTTGTGAGGATTTTTGTTATTCAATCACGCCGTAACGGCTCAACCGATTATGTTGAAACTTGGAATATAAATTAGTACGTTACCTAGAATAGCATAAAAATTAAAATGAAAAAAAAATATTTGCAGCAATAACATAGGTACAGACTAAAAATAGTTATCAGCAGTTTAGGTTACCATTATCATACATAGGCTATTTATGTAGGTACAACGCGAGCGAAGCCGCGCGCGAAGCCGCGCGCGGAAGCTAGTAAGGTTATATGTGGATGAAATTTTTAGAGCTCATTGGGAATTTTTCTAGGCCTTATTCTTGTAGGCTTGGTCGCGAGGAACAGGCGTAGCTTCATCTAGTATTTTAGACGTTTCAAAGTTATCCTAGAGTTTATTATTGAAATAATAATTTGACTGGCCTTATTGCTCAGTTGGTAGTAACTCTGCTTTCTGCGCTAGAGGTTGCGGGTTCGATCCCCGCACTGGACAAACATTTGTGTGATGAACACAGATGTTTGTTCTTTGTCTGGGTGTTAAATATATATCTATTATATTATGTATATCAGTCACTGGTACCCATAGTACAGGCTATGCCTAGTTTTGGATCAGTTGACAGTGTGAAATGTCCAGAATATTTATTTATTATATTTATTATTATTATATGATTTGAATTTGATTTTTCTTAGTCTTATACGAAGAATGACCAGCTTAAAAAAGCTCAACTTAAACAGAAGGTTAATGTTAAGCCGTGTTCAAACGGCGCCGGTTTGCGATATATCGATTATATATTTTTTTTAATGATCATTACTTCAACTGAATAAAGTCAATTTGAGTTTGTCTTTTAGGGGCTTACGATATATACACGATATCTTTGAGCTACATAGCACGCCCTCAAATGTCAAACACAAAATTGTAGACGTAATTATCATTTTGAAACGAATTTCAACATACTCAACCTTTGAGTATGGCAGCATTTTCAGATGCCATGGCAAAAAATAAATTTACTTTAAAATGTCCAGTACCTATTCATTAACATTTTCCAACGTTCATCAGTCTCGTAAAATCTCCAAAATACGATAGTTATGAACTAGCTTATAATATAACTATAGGTAGTTATATATCGGAGCGGCGTTGCGAGTAAGTTAGTTACGGTAGAAATTGGGTGTGCGCGCTCCCAATTAGGTTTTTAAAGCTATACTCGGTATTATCCGAAGCTTTGCAAATTAGTTGACGGTACTTTTGCGGAAAATGGACGAGAAAATGTTTTTGGCATTCGCAAAATTGTTCAATGAACACTGCTTACTAAATCCACACCCACACGTTTCGACTTACAAGCTATACGAAAAATAACTTATCAGCTTCTTTATTTTGTTAGGTATTAGGTAAACTCATACAATGTAGGACGTGATTAAAAAGGTGAAGGAAAACATCTTGAGAAAACCAGTAAGTATTCTTAAAGCGGCGATTGGCTTACAACCTGTAACGTATGGAATACTGACTATTGCAAAATGTGGGCATGTGTCGAATGTTTGGACATATCTATGACCCTTGACATCTTCAAGGATCTGAGAGGATGTCCACCACTCTTGGGGACAAAAGTTGTGAGCCATTTTTTTTCGTACAATGTTTGTTCTAGCTGTAGCTGTCAATTTTTTTTAATATATTTTTATTGTATCATATTCGATTTATTTGTTGTCAAGTAAACGGGCTGTGGTGGTGGCCGTGGTGGGCCCGGCTAAAGAATAGGCCCCTCCATATCTCTATCCGCGGATGTCGTAAGAGGCGACTAAGGGAAAAAAGCTAGGGGATGGGCAGCAGCGTCCCTCATTTTAAAAACGATAGCTCTAACTGCGCTCGCCAACCCGCATGCCCAGCGTGGTGAGTATGGGCAAAACCCCCCCACATGATAAGGAATTTGCTCTGTCGGTGGGGGAGGCCATGTTCAGCAGTGAACGTCGTACGGCTGAAATGATGAAACGGGCTGCTAACTAAAAGTATATTTAATTTTGTCAGACAATATTTTTTTCTTCTAGTCGTCTTTTTAAATAAGATTCTGTATTTATAAATACAAACGTGTCCTCATTGCCATCTCTTCCACAGTACTTCCGCACGCTTAACACGCGGGTGTCCCTAGTCTACATCGAGTCGTGGCAGAGTGCGAACCAGGCGGACATCGACCGGAAGCAAGATATCACGAGAGCCATCCACAAGTTCAGCGACTACACTGCCAGAAAGCTGTTCAATGTCGAGAAGGATACCACGCAATTGCTTACGTAAGTTAACCTCTTTTTGTCGTACATATGATGATGAGCTCTTTAGGGGAGTGAGGGGTTCGGCAGGCAACGCATTAGCAATGCTCAAGGTGTTGCTAATGTTAATAGGCGACGGTAACCACTAACCATCAGGAGGGCCGTAAGCCTGTTTGCCTCCGCATAACATAAAAAAAAAAAAATGGTATCATCATCATCATCTTCCTGCCCTTCCCACATCATGTGGGGTGTGCTTTGCTTGTGCCATCGATCAGTATCCAAAACTTTATAATTCTCTCAACTAAAAAAAACAGTTTTGATAATAAATGATTAGATCCCACCAACCCGCACTGGACCAGCGTGGTGGTTGCGGGAAGTCGGTGGATGAAAAGAGCTCAAGACCGTTCGTCGTGGAACTCTTTGGCGGAGGCCTATGTCCAGCAGTGGACTTCTACAGGTTGTTGATGATGATGAATTAGATCTATCACATTTCAGTTCAAAACGATATTAATCTACACTAAGCTGAAATCACGAATTCACACGAGTGCTTAGTAATAATTAATCTTAAGCTGTCTTTTTTCACCGCCTTAAACGCTCAAATGTTTCTCCGCTCACTTGTTTAGAATTTACCCAATTGCATTTACTTACAAATATTTAACTAGAACGCTCGGTTCTCGAAATCTGTGTTTATTCAAACCCTTTTACTTTGAAACATAGTCTCCAGGACCGGGACACTAAACAGCTTGTACCTAGGATACAAATTTAATTCAGCTCTTAACGTCTTCGCATTTTGGAACGAGAAATATTCGGTTATTCGGACGACGGTAAACGCTTTGAGAGAGCTTCGGTAGAAGCTTGCGTTTGAGCAATTCAGAACTTAGATCGAAATTCACAGGCACTATTTAGAACGGTTTCATCAACAAATGTTGGTCAACAAGGATACAAGATACAACATCTAAGAAACAATAGTTTATTTGCTAGAATAATACCTACATAATTGACATTATATGGCTATGCTAGTCAACGTATCCAGCCTGCATGCAGACAAGCAAATATAATGTTGTCATAATTTAATTACAATTAAATTTCCAATTTTAGGCCGTGGTGGCCCCGGCTAAAGAATAGGTCCCTCCATATCTACCTATCCGCGGATGTCGTAAGAGGCGACTAAGGGAAAAAAGCTAGGGGATGGGCAGCAGCGAGGGACGCTGCTGCCTTTAACTTACACTTTAACAATGATAGCTCTTACTGCGCTCGCCAACCCGCATGCCCAGCGTGGTGAGTATGGGCAAAACCCCCATATGATAGAAATTCGCTCTGTCTGTGGGGGAGGCCATGTTCAGCAGTGGACGTCGTACGGCCGAAATGATGATGATGATGAAATTTCCAAAAATCAAACATTTATCAAGTAGCCAAAGAGTTAGTTTTTCTTAAATTTATTTTCCTTGTGATAATTTCAGTTCTTCGTGTAATTTATACACTAACATTTTACGATAAATATCCTAATGGCAATCGGTATGTACGCTTCAGCCTATTTTCAAGATCTATTATTTAGCTCAGCGAGCCTTACAAAAGTTTTACGGTACTTAATCATAACTTCTACAATCTGTTTCTTCAAATCAGACCAGCTGCCAAACACATTTTCAGATTATCGACGATAATTTCAGCAAATTACAGATTCCGAGTTGTTGAAATTCGCTCCCCTTCAGTCCATCTAATAAATTCACATCTGCATGTCGTGACGACGTATCGGCCGAACGATTCACGTGATCTTCTTGATACGAGTGATGACATATTGTATTGAATGATTGATGCAAAATTGATGCGATCAGGTACTGATACAAAAGCGCCTACGGAAACCTCTCACCATAGAGAGGAAACATGGTATGTCGTATATTGATCATGTCGTAGATTGTCTCATGAATTATCCATAACCTTCCGATCCTCTTTTGTACAACCATAATGATATATACCTACTATCATAAATGTGGAAGTTTGGATGGAAGGGCGTTTGCTACTCAATCACGACAGAACGGATCTGGATTAGCGTCTAGCTGTTTTCAAACGGCATGCGTGTGTCCTTGATACATCTTAAAAAAATCATTTCAAAATAATCATTACCTCCTCTACCGATTCGAGTCAGTTTTGAGTTTGATATTTGAGAGTGACATATCGCAAGCCCCTAAAAGTGAAACTCATAATCAACTTTAATCAGGAATAATTGTCATTTTTAAATAAATTTTAGATGATAATGACATATAAGAATGATATATCGGCGAAATCAATTATATAATTATGAGAGAAAGATAGATTATGGAAAAGCAGAGCTAGAAAAGATTGTGGAGAGAAAGACAAAAGAGTAGTTTGTTTTTTTCTACATTTAATATTTCATTAAAGGTTCCTCCACGAACCGGGCGATGCAGTAGTGAAAGGCCGACCCGATGGACCGACGACATTGTGAAAGTTGCAGGAAGTCTATGGATGGCTTAAGACCGCTCGTCATGAAACTCTTTGGGAGAGGCCTATGTCCAGTCCAGTGGACTTCTAGAGGCTGATGATAATGATCATTGCATTAAGTTGACCCAGATCGCGACCCAGGGTAACTTGTATGCATTGTAAGTCGATTCTAGGCTCACGGTGTCTCTCTTCGTAACACGTAATGTGACCCCGTGTTTATGTTTGTTATACGGAAAAGTGTAGGTAGCTATTGGTACGATAGACGTGTGATTGTTTTTTTTTCTATCTTATAACTAGTTTATTTTTAAGGCTAAGGCTTCCGTACACACGTAACACAGGGTCGGAAAATCAAGATCTCAAGTGAACGAAGTGACAAGAGTCAAATTCAAAGGTCTTTATTACAATAAAATCACTAGGATCACTTTGAAACGTCTTAGAAACTAGGTGAAGCTATGCCTGTTTCTCGCGACCAAGCCTAGAAGAATTAGGCAACAAACACGGCTTGGGGCCTCAGTCAAGGTAGGAACATACTTGAGGATGCGGACGAATATGCGGGTGGGTCAACTAGTACTTTATACAAATGATAACAAGTTGTATACCGCATAGCGAATTATGCTACCTTAGGTAGTGCCCAAAGATATAGAAAGATATAGCTATAAGTGTCAACAGGCGGTCGGGTATCCGTTCCCTATGTAAAGGTAAATGTTTCATAACAACTTCATATTTACTATCTCTCTTAACCAATTTCCAGGATTTTGACCTTTCAGATAATTTATTTCGCAATCTATTTATGTTTGGTCGAGAGCCCTTCGATAGAGACAACTTAAACAAACCAGCCTAATGTAATAGCCTTTAGCAGAGAATTTAAATAGAAGGCAACCCTTCTGCCGGAGGCGCCGCGTCTGCAAACACGAGAATTTTATCCAATTTCTAACGTTTCCCAGTTTTGTTTATGTAACCGGTGAGTAGAAGTCACTAACGAATATACTTTTCTAAGCCACGTCAGCCAAATTTGGACCTACAGAAGACTGATTTAGAGCGGATTTTTATGTTGCTTATAGTCCTAAATTATAAGAAACTAAATTGGAAATCACACATAGAAGCTCTTTGTAAGAAAATCAACAGTTCAGCGTATGTGCTATACAAATTAGCACCAATAGTGGGCATAATTGTCTCTAATATTAGATATGCAATAATGTTCTGGGGAAATCGACAGACGTTTTAAAAGTTTTTAAATATCAGAAGCGCTGCATTAGAACTATGTTTCACCTTAAAGTAACTGACTCTTGTAAACCCTTCTTCCATAAGTATAAAATGTTGACTCTACCATCACTTTATATTTTGGACACAGCTATGTTTGTCAAGAATAATCACAATCTCTTCGGTCAACCTTCGGATTACGTGGTCCGCAACAGGCGTGATAACAATAAAGTCTGTCATATAAGTAGGAAAACCGCAATGATGTATAAGAGTACCTTTGCTTTGGCACCCTCCATATATAATAAATTACCACAATCTATAAGACTACTGCCGAATATGGAGTATCAGAGAAAGTTAAAAATGATTCTTTCAAATAAATTGTATTATTCTATAAATGATTTTTTAACTGACAAAGATTTTTTGGCTTGACATTGGCTCTATTTTTAAGTTGTTTTTTATCTAATTAGTTTCATGTTTAATTTTTATTTTATTAAGTTTATTTTAATTGTTATTATTTGTACAAAGATATTATTAATGCACATCGAAAAATCGGTAGGAATACATTGACTCACATAATTATAGACATAAAAATACCTGTACCTACATGTATTTCAAGCAATAAATGACACTCTACTTTACTTTACCTAGAGTTAATTTTTCTACTTTGTGTAAAGGCGCGTATTTGCTCTACTAATATTGACGAAGTTTTTTTTATTCTGGTCTGCAAACACGTGTGGTTTCAGTATTGACTGTTTCAAATTCCAGATTTATTAACTTTGCATTCTTAATGTTCCAGATTATGTTTAGGAGGTTACAAAATGTTTAGCGCATTTTTTTATGCCTGGTGATATTTGCCTCATCATCATCGTCATCAACCTGTAAAAGTCCATGCTAGACATAGGCCTTCCGAAAGAGTTCCATGGCGAACGCTATTTGCCTATTACACTATCCTATCCTACAAATATTATAAATTCGAAAGTTTGTGAGGATGTTTGGATGTTTGTTGTTCAATCACGTCGTAATGGCTCAACCGATTTTTTTGAAACTTAATAGATAGAGTTCTTAGCCTAGAATAAACTTGTAATAAATTTGTAAACTCCTTATAAGTTAAAATTGTCCCTACCAATGCTGTGTTCGCCTGGTATTGGCTATTGTATCAGTCCTTAGTCTACATAGCTTAATATTTACAAAATACACAAGAAACAGTTGAGCCATCTAAAGACCGTTCCAAACGATCAATAGATAGGTCAACTGATGTGTCCCCAAGACGCTGGCGGTATATGTTGTTGTATTCTTTAATTCTTTAATTCTTTATTGTACACAGAAAACATACAGATATAAAACATCAAAATACAGGCATGTACAAAGGCGAGCTTAACCCTACAAAGAGTTTTCTTCCAGCAAACCTTTGAGGCTAGAGAGAGCTGATAAAAGTAGTGGGTACATGTGCACAACAATGAAAAGGGAAATATACAAATAAAAGATATTGTTTACAAAATAAATAAATAAATAAAAGAAACCAATTAAAATTGTATGTTTGATACATGTGCTGTTGGCGAACCTATTTAATAAATAAATGAAAAAAAAATAGAATAGCATAGCGGGAGGAAGTTAGTAATACTATGTACCTACAGCAAATCAAATCGAACAACTAATTCAAACTTTGCACGAAAATGACGTAGGCATTTTATCATATTCATCACCCTCGGAACGATATCGCACAAATTTCCGAATGATTATCCATCAAGCGAACTAATGCGAGTATAATCTCGGATATCCTGTAATCGATACTCGTCGGTATCGAGTCGAAGTTGCGATCTTTGCAATAACTCGGGTTCCGGCTTTATCGCGAGTTGTTAGCGAGTTTGTCGAAATTTCCGAGGCCCGGTCGATAGATTATGAGCTCGGATAGATCGATTATCAGGTTTTCTGGAGGCTTCTTTGCAGGTGGAGGGTTAATGTTCCATTATGATGTGCCTTTTTATAACGCTCGGAGAGTTTATATTTTGCGTGTAGAGTTTATAGAACCCCTTCTCATCGATTGTTGCTGACTTGCGGTTATCACAACTTAGATAAGAATGGAGCTTAATTTCTCGGTAATTTACCCTAAAACTTTCAAAAGCTGTTCATGAATGAAAACAGCTTGAGTATTCTAACTAGTTACCAACTTTTAAACTGAAAAATAGTTGAATAACTGCAGCTAAGTATGCAGGCTTTGTGCAAGTTTTACTTGCATATTGTTTGGCCATTATAATTCCACGATACTTTGCATTCTCTCAGATAAGTATCCTTTGAAGATAATACGAACTTTATTTTATCCTTTTGAGCTTAGTCCTTTGATAGAAAACTCTCTCCATTTTTTAATTTAATGTATCAGGGTTGCCAATAGTGTCGATTTCTTCAAATGTTGCCATTCCTTTCTCATAGCTCGAAATGACAAGGATGGCTATAACTTTAATGCTGTCAAACTAAGTTAGTTGGGAAATTGCAACAACAGAATCAACACCAGTATGTGCAAAACACTAAGATGAAAAAAAAACAAAAAACACTGCGTTTGTTCAGAATAACAGAACAATGCTGCTTTATGCTAGAAAAGCCTATGCTTGCTTGCTTGTCGTCTCTGATTCTTTGTTGGTCATCCTGTATTAGGTCAGTGAGCAGGTTGTGGTATGGTGGCCCTGAAAAGGGCCTATGGCCGTCGGTGAAAGAATCAGTGTAGTAAAAGATTAAAGGAAAAAGCTTATTTCAATTTGATATTCTATTAGAAAGGACTTAAAGGTATCTTGGCGAAAATTGTACGTAGGTACACCCTTGGATTCAATAAAATGCTTCAACACAACAACCAGCTACGTAGCTATCTTTAAAGCACAGAAACGTTATTTAACACATCCGTATTTCCCAATTTAACTGAAACGCTCTCAAAGAAAGTATTTTTGTCAATAGCACCGCTTTCCACGTTTCGCAACTCATTGCTTGCTGAGCCAAAAAAGCCTTCCTTCTATTTACCCTCGTTCCACTTAAACCTCCCATTGGATCATGAAATAGCTTGAAACGTATTTGCAGGAGACAATGAAGGCAAAATAAGAAAATAATATGATGTTCCTTGCTTCCTTGTCGGGTCACTGATTCTATCTTAGTGATCTGTATTAAGGCCTATGACCGTCGCTGAAAGAATCGGTGTGGTGAAAGGATTAAAGTGCGCCTCTATAGGCTCCTTTCGTGCACATGTCACATATCTTCGATTTTTTTATTCATTATTCTCTTACCAAAATAAATAAGTGATAAACCAAGCACCTAATTGTTTTCTAAATAATTGAACCTATAACTGTCCCGACTGAATAACGGCTAATGTCAGGGGATATTCAGTGAATAACGCCTAACATTAGCAGGGGTCTCGCTCCACATATGGTTTTAATCTCTTCACGACAAAATAATGCCTCCACAGAGGGATGATATTATAATTTTTATGACCAACGCGCAGACTAATTATTTTAAAAGGTCCTAAGGTACTTGGACATCATTCTCTTTTCAGGATTTGTCTTATTTTGGACACTAATTTAATTGTCAACAGCGTTCAACTGAAATATTCAAAGGAACTTGGCCTTTATCCCAGTGATACGTCTCAGGTCGGTTAAAGTAAGTAAAGAACACAAGCACTGATAGTATACATAAAATTTTATTAAACGGTTCTTCAATTCCCCGGTCACTGATTTTACGTTTGCTTTCGAGAAAGTCGGAGTAGGGTACTCTCCTCGGATATCCCAGATGAGGTGGCGTCAGGTAGCAACGCTCAAGGTCAGGAGGAGGTCATCCAGGGTGCGCGCCAAATCAGATACAGTGATTCGGCTGGTCGTCGACGACGGGAGCGGGAAAAAGGCCACACAGTAAGCCCGAACTTTGGACCCTGGAATGTAACATAAATGTGTCACAAAAAATTCCGTGTCCATCTCCTCCTGATTGTGACCACCGAAGCCTAGCAAGAGCGAGCATGAAGTGCTGGTGATGATGATGATGATGAGAAGAGTACTAGGTGGTGTGTGAATGTCACAATCAGAGCGGAGTGTACATGAGTAATGAGAATGAAAAATGAAATGAGAAGTTATATAAAATGTATCTACTTTGAAAGTGTGAAATTAAATGAATGATAAAACTGAAAGGTGTGAAAGTGAAGTAGGTATCTAATATAGTGTAGATACCTAGTTTCTACAATGCGTGATAAGCGAAAAGCTGAAAGGAAGTTAAATTAACAAATAAAAGTTCGTTACAAGAAGACACGAAACTACCTACTAATATTTTGTGAAGAGAATTGTTCAGCACTTACCGATGACGGGTTAAAACACTGAATTTAACTTTATTATGGCTCACAAAAACGTAGGGAGATAAAATTAAATTAATTCTATGAAACTCGGGAGCTTCGTATGGAGGACGCTGTACAAGGTGACGCGTACGAGCTCCAGAGTGGTTTGCCGGCGACTGGCGGGGCGACCGAGCGGCGAGTAGCTCTGAGCCGCGTGCCGTGTGCAAAAAACCGTTGATTTAAAGAACAAAGGATGATTCACTAGTAATGTTAAGGTATATACGTTACAATACCCCCGCGCGCAGTGAAGGATTTTATCATACTACAAGAATAAAATCCGCATAGGAAAAAAGATCTGTATTTGGTTAACACTTTCATTCTTCATCTATCATACTTCACGCTTCCATAAAAACAGCAGTAACTATTTATTAAAATTACTGACGTATTCTAACAATTCAGTAGGTAAAAAGTTTCATGAACTTAAGACCTTCCAAATACTGGGTCCTAAAAAAAAGGTGGTGATACGCACGCGAGTAAAACAAAAGGTAGGTAAGAAAACTACTTGTTAAGACCGACAAGTTTTAAATCTTTAATATGCCAGGAGCCTAAATTTTTGCCAGACATATCCTGCAGCACATATACAAGAGGAGACTTTTTGGCAATTATTTTAGCTTTAATAAATTTTGGAGCTAACTTTTTGGTAAATTTATTATCCTTGTCGCTCAAAAAGTAAGTGCGTTTCATAACCACTTCCCCAACGTTGAACTCTGCAAATTTACGTCGCAAGTTATAATGTGAAGTGTTCTTAACATGCGCTTGCCATAGTTTGGACTGTACGGTGTCAAAAATGTTGGACAAACAACCCAAATTTTCAGCGTATGGATCACGTGGTAGAAACTCAATATTACCGCCAAGATCATTATCGGTAAAATGTGTACCGCAAGTAACAAGTTCGCGACCGAAAACTAGAAACGAAGGCGTGTAGCCTGTGGCCTCATTGACGGAGTTGTTCATTGCGAACTGCACCTTAGGAATAAACAAGTCCCATGATCTATGATCATCGTCTACGTACATCGAAATACAAGTAATTATAGTCCGATTGTAACGTTCCACTAAGTTTACCTGAGGGGTATACCTAGGGGTATAATGAACGTTAGGAATAGCGTATTTCCTAAACAGGGCATCAGCGACCTTGCCAGTAAACTGGGTACCATTGTCCATCAAAACAGTTTGGGGTATGCCGTGTACAAGAAATACGGATTCCTCTAAAATTTTTGTTATAATTTCTGAAGTAGCCCTTTTAATGGGGAAAATTAAGCAAAATTTGGAAAAGCAACATGTGACAACTAAAATGTAGCTATTTCGTTGTTTAGAAGTGGGAAGAGGTCCCATTAGATCTATAGAGATCATCTGAAATGGACGTGAGCATTGTTTTGGACGACCCATTTCTCCTAGCATCTGGTGATTCTGAGACTTGTAGGCTAAACATTTGTCACATGTACTTATAAATTTAACAACGTCCTGGTACATGCCAGGCCAAAAATAGCGTAAGGCAAGGCGTCGGTATGTTTTAAAGATACCCATGTGACCAGCAGTGGGCTCAGAATGATTCTCCTTGATAACTTCATCGCGAACTTCAGTGGGTACGACTTCTTTCCACGAGAATTCGGACGTGAGCTCATGTTTGTTTTTAGATAAACGATACAACGAATTATTTTTTTATCAAGAAATTTGGAAATTTAGAAGGGTCATTTAAGCTACCATTGTAAATATTTTTGTACCAAGAGTCTTTAGTGTCCAAATATGAATTGGAAGTACTAATGACACTAACTGGGAAAACTCTGGAAAGAGCATCGGGAATGACGTTATCGACGCCGCGTCGATGTTTCAAGTCGAAATTGAAAGCGGACAAACGTACACCCCAACGAGCTAGCCTACCAGTAGGATTACTAATGGAGAGGAACCACTTCAGAGCGCTGTGATCCGTATAAACGGTAAACTTCTGGCCGTTTTCTATATAGCAGCGCCAGTACTCGAGTGCCACGACGACAGCAAGCGTTTCGCGTTCGGTGATGCTGTAATTCCTCTCGGCAGCTGACAAAGACTTACTCATATAGGCGATTGGGTGTTCCTTGCCATCAATGGATTGAGTAAGCATTGCACCAATGCCGTAATTACTAGCATCAGTATGCACCTCAAAAGGCTTGCCGTAATCCGGACAGGATAAGACAGGTGCTGAGACGAGACACTCTTTTAACTTTTGGAAGGCGGAGTCAGCTTCTTGGGTCCACTTAAAAGAAGGGGTACCTTTCTTAGAAGAAGTAAGCTTATTTAAGGGTCCAGCTATGGTACTAAAGTCTGGGACGAAACGTCTGTACCAAGTCGCTGTTCCAAGAAAGCGTTTGAGGTCTTTACGACAAGTAGGTGTCGGGTAATTTAAAATAGCGTCAACTTTGGCTGGGTCTGTCCTCAAGCCAGAGCTATCGACAACATATCCCAAATATTTGAGTTGTGAACTGAAAAAATTACACTTCTCAAGGTTGATAGTAAGGTTCGCCTGCTTTAACTTATCGAGGACACGTAAAAGTAAGGTTACGTGACTGTTGAAGTCCTTCGAAACGATGATAATGTCATCTAAGTAGGCGAACACCTTGAGGTCAAATTCAGTAAACAACTGATCGACTAATCGCTGTTGTGTGGCCGGGGCGTTAGTGAGTCCAAAAGCTGTACGTTTGAAACGAAGCGTACCTCTGCTAGGAACGTAAAATGCCGTCTTGTCGCGATCTTCCGTAGCAATCGGTATCTGCCAAAACGCTTTCGACAGATCAATACTAGAAAGATAGCGTGCGTCTCGCAGATTATCGAGGATCTCCGAAATGTACGGAAGATTGTACGCATCGCGTTTTGTGACGGAGTTTAATTTCCGGCTATCGAGACAAAAGCGAGGCTGGCCATTTTTCTTGGTAACAAGTAGGACTGGCGAAGACCAAGCGCTTTCACAGGGTTCAACGACATCCAAGGAGAGCATTTCGTCTACTTGCTCAACCAAAATACGCTGCTTTTCGGGAGAAAGACGATAGTAGCGCTGACGAATTGGCTTGGAGTCGCCGGTATCAATGTGATGCGTAATAAGGCTGGTAACGCCAAGACCTTTGCGATCAGAACATATGTCTTCAAACTGTTTGATAACATTATCAGCCAGCTGCTTTTGAGACTCGTCTAAATTCGTATAACCTTGAATGAAGGTTTGGTGAGAAGCACCGTAAGTAAATTTACTATTAGCCTCACTGTTATTAGTGACAATGGTGCTAATATACCTAGGACAAAGTTCAAATTTACGCCAAAAGTCTATACCTAACACAAGGTTTGGCTTAATGCCTGGAATAACGAAAGCCTTCAAAATGTGAAATTGGTTTTCGAAAGTAATGGGAAGGTTAATATAGCCAATGCTCTTCAATGTTTGGCCACCCGCTGCTGTAACTGTAATACAATCTTCCTCAATAAGTGAGAAACCGTGACTCTCGAGTACAGAATGTGTACCATCACCAATAATTGTGACAGCAGCGCCAGAATCTAAAAGACCCGAAACCTTAAAACCATTGATCTGAACTGCCACGTAAGGCCTATCATCGAGATCATGAACTTTTTCGTCGAGAACTGTGTGAATGTGGTATGATTTAAAAAATAAACTAATAGTAAGCAGCCAGTTCTGCCAATCTTGATCATTAGACCTATCATTCACACAATTCTCCGAAACTAGTTTTTTGAATTGGGTTTCCTATTTTCGGCACATTTCGGGCAATCAGGAGACTTGACACCTTTATGACCGCAAACAAAGCAAATAAGCTCATCTTTGCTAGCGGTACACTGTCTAAGGTGGTGCGTGTCATTACGACAACGAGGGCAATAGCGCGGTCTTTGATTTGAAGAATCGATCGCGTGTACATAATTTTGAGTATTTTTATTTGTATTGTTATTTTGTTGACTGGGATTAGGTTTACCATTGTTATTGTTATTATTGTTCATCCTGTTATAATTATTGTTATATTTACTATAATAGGGACTTGGTTTGTTACTATTTGAGGAACCGGAATAGGCAAACTCAGGTGCCAGAGTATCTGAAGTCGGTCGTGGAGGCTCCTTAAATTGAGAAAGACGCGATTGTATACTCTCGTAGTTACGACATAAATTCCTCAACTCCTCAATAGTTTTAATTTCTGACACAGAAGATAATGTACTCGCGTAACAAGGGCGAATATTGTGGAGAATAATTTCTAATTTGTCTTCTTCTGATAAGGTTTTCGATAATCTCGAAAAAAGACCAGACATTATTGACAAGTAAATGATTATATTTTCTGATTCTCCCTGTGTGCGAGACCTGATTTCAGAGAGCAATCTGTAATCGTAATCAGACTGACCGAAATCGCGTCTCAGTGACACTGCAAGTTCGTCCCAAGTTGTGATCGAATCCTTAATACTCCTGTACCAGTGGATGGCATCGCCCGTAAATATTTCTGTAGCATTCTTGAGAAGCTTCTCACGCGAAATGTTCTTAGCCTGGCAAAGTTCATCTACACGTTGAATGAACGCGCGGACACAAGTCTTCCCATCATACTTTAATTTAGAATATCTATTATCATTGCTGCCTTCGCAAGTAACAGTGACGTTAACCGGCGCAACGGAATTGACAGACGTAGTTGGAAGATCGCTATTTGTTGTGGCTAGCGGATCTGTAGCTGAATCTTTAAGCGAAATAAGCTTTATAGTAGCCTTCTTATACAAGCTTACACATTGATCATAGTGCTCCTTCTGGTCGCCGCAAGCAATGCGATTAAGCCGATGATATAAATGGTTAAGCAAGTTTTGGGCACGAAGCAAGGTATTCTTGTCCAAGAACGTTGAATCAAGACTACCATTAACCCTTTCGAGAACATCCACTACACCGCTCAAGTCGTCTGCGACTTCTAAAGGGCTGGTGAGGATGTCTTCCGAAGGAAAAATTGGACCGCACTTAGCAATTTGCTTACGCAAATCCTGAACAGTAGAAGCAGGCGTTTCACCCCTAATAGCGACTTCGTACTCAAGCTCAGTTTTTTGAAGCGACATGAATTTAACCGGGTAAGCCATATTTAACAAGACAATAAAAAAAATATGTAACGGTAAACGTTGAACAATTCTTATCAGTCACAAAAAAAAAACAACAAAATACTCCGTCTGTTACAAATAAAAAACTAAATGTGAGTAACGTTTTGGTTGTTTTTCTTTCTAAATAATAAATGAGAAAATGGAAATCTAAAAAAATTGCAACCAAAAATAAAATCTACATGAATTGCAACTAATGTGTACGAACGAAAATTAAAAAACAGAAAATAATTAATAAAAAAAAAAATATGTTCACAAAAATTTTATGCTGATTGTACTGCAATATGTTGATAGTAAATAAAACACACGGATCAAATAAAAACACGAAATAAACTACAAGGTTTAGGCAAATTTTTGTAGATGACTGTACAAAAAAAAAAAAATAATACAACTTCAATTGTTGCGTACACCTTAGTTGCTGGCAACCAAAATATAAAGCGAAAGAAAATAACGTTTTACAAACTAGAAAAAACAAAGCACACAAACACCAAAATACAACAACCCCCCCGAAAGCAAAATCAGTAACCTTTGAACACGTAAGGGCGCCAGTGATACGTCTCAGGTCGGTTAAAGTAAGTAAAGAACACAAGCACTGATAGTATACATAAAATTTTATTAAACGGTTCTTCAATTCCCCGGTCACTGATTTTACGTTTGCTTTCGAGAAAGTCGGAGTAGGGTACTCTCCTCGGATATCCCAGATGAGGTGGCGTCAGGTAGCAACGCTCAAGGTCAGGAGGAGGTCATCCAGGGTGCGCGCCAAATCAGATACAGTGATTCGGCTGGTCGTCGACGACGGGAGCGGGAAAAAGGCCACACAGTAAGCCCGAACTTTGGACCCTGGAATGTAACATAAATGTGTCACAAAAAATTCCGTGTCCATCTCCTCCTGATTGTGACCACCGAAGCCTAGCAAGAGCGAGCATGAAGTGCTGGTGATGATGATGATGATGAGAAGAGTACTAGGTGGTGTGTGAATGTCACAATCAGAGCGGAGTGTACATGAGTAATGAGAATGAAAAATGAAATGAGAAGTTATATAAAATGTATCTACTTTGAAAGTGTGAAATTAAATGAATGATAAAACTGAAAGGTGTGAAAGTGAAGTAGGTATCTAATATAGTGTAGATACCTAGTTTCTACAATGCGTGATAAGCGAAAAGCTGAAAGGAAGTTAAATTAACAAATAAAAGTTCGTTACAAGAAGACACGAAACTACCTACTAATATTTTGTGAAGAGAATTGTTCAGCACTTACCGATGACGGGTTAAAACACTGAATTTAACTTTATTATGGCTCACAAAAACGTAGGGAGATAAAATTAAATTAATTCTATGAAACTCGGGAGCTTCGTATGGAGGACGCTGTACAAGGTGACGCGTACGAGCTCCAGAGTGGTTTGCCGGCGACTGGCGGGGCGACCGAGCGGCGAGTAGCTCTGAGCCGCGTGCCGTGTGCAAAAAAACCGTTGATTTAAAGAACAAAGGATGATTCACTAGTAATGTTAAGGTATATACGTTACACCAGTCATTAAATATTTATTTACCTTAGACACACAGGTACATTGTATTTTCAATACTCACACATGTGTAGTTAACAAGGTACAAGTATACACAATTAGTACAAGTAATGTTAATATTTCCACTCTTTAAAAACAGTTCAGCGAAACCATGAAATGGCTGCTGAGCTGTTACATTATGTAGTACACTGATACCCGTATTGAGAAATCTCGTATGCCCGATATAGGAAGATCATTTAAAAATCAAACCATAAATCAAAAGAAAAAGGATCATCGAAAAAAATGATAGGCAATGATAGCCGTGTTTGTTTCCTGATTCATCTAGGCTTGGTCGCGAGGAACAGGCAAAGTGATCCTAGTGATTTTATTGAAATAAATGCCTTTTGACTTGGCTTGACTTTGACATGTTTGTTGCAGTGGGCTGACATTCCCCGGAGGAGAGTCAGGTATATCGGTTCCAGACACGCTTTGTACGCCCAAATCAGTGGGCATATCCGTGGACACCAACACGTATGAGCCCCATCTACTGGCCGGGACTATGGCGCATATGATCGGACATAATATTGGTAAGTTAGCCTGTTGTGTACGTGTACGTAGAAGAACCAAGGTCACCACAGTAAATCCGTTAAATGTGTGTGCAATGTGTACGCTTCTATAAGGCTGCTATTTGCAGGCTGCAAGGGAGTCCCAACACCATCCTGAATGCACTATCCAATAAATGGGATAGCCCGTTCCTCAAACACTGTAATCAAATAATGATGGAATAGCATCATCATTGAGTGATTTTTTTTTCAGGTTTTGAAATTATTCCTAAATTTTTATTGTAACTCTCATGAATACTACTAACATAGACTAAAAGCTCTCATAGACTAAAGACTCAATAAAGCATTATATTATTATTACTAAGAAAACTTTGTGACTAACATAATGTGGACCTAAATTGTTTTTTTTTCGTTGTCTGAAATAAATGAATTTTATTTATTTATTATTATAAAAAGATCCCAAGCGATGTGCTAAAGTTATCAATAAGCTAATTTAAAAACTTAGTAAAACGAATAATAAATCTTATTATAAAATATCCAACAATTTAAATGACAAAATCTTGGGATTGAATATGCTCCAACTCGATTATTAATAAAGATGTAAACTTAATTAAAATAAACTAACGTGAATTCAACTAGATTTAAGACGTTTAAAAATAATCCATGCGATTTCAATGAATAAATGAATACTGAAACTGAAATCTGAAACCGCTATAACTCTCAGAATTAGCAAGTCGGATAAAATGTCCAATAATTTTTGCTCTTCTATTGTAGATACTTAACTAATGTTTTTCTAAAAACTGTGACCAGGACCGCCGACTCTCATACAAACTTCCAATTATTTGGCACAGGTATGGGACATGACGACGGACGCGAGCAGTGCTTCTGCCGGGACTGGCACGGTTGCATCATGGCGCAGTCCATCGTGGGCTCAGACAACGTGCAGCCGTACAAGTTCTCAGATTGTTCCAAGAACGACTACATTAACGAGCTGAGGCTCGGCCAGGGGCTGTGCTTGCTCAACAAACCGAACGAGGTAAGCCAAACTTACCTCAGAATACGAGGTCCAAGGAGGTGCAGTACTACGGAGGTGTTATTTTATCATCATCATCAGTAAATAGCAATTATTCGTTCCAAATAAAGTAAAATTGACGTTGAATTAATATCTTCAATGAATTTTCCTGGACTAATTTGGCCGTGGTGGCTCCGGCTAAAGAATAGGCCCCTCCATATCTCTATCCGCGGATGTCGTAAGAGGCGACTAAGGGAAAAAAGCTAGGGGATGGGCAGCCGCGTCCCTCATTTTAAAAACGATAGCTCTAACTGCGCTCGCCAACCCGCATGCCCAGCGTGGTGAGTATGGGCAAAACCCCCCCACATGATAAGGAATTTGCTCTGTCTGTGGGGGAGGCCATGTTCAGCAATGAACGTCGTACGGCTGAAATGATAAAGAGGGGCTAATTAAATAACAACTAAAACCCCACAATACTAAAATTAGATATGTTTAGACATGTGCATAATTAAATAAAAGCAATCACGAAATCCTGATTCTCATTCTGGCAGAAAGAGTTCATTATTACTTCCTCTGTGCTTGCAAACATCCTTATTATTATCAAGTATTATCTAAACCGGAACTACCTCCGAATACCTCAATCAAAAACCGGCACAGTATAGATGAAGCCTTTTTTTTTTTTATATTCCTGACATATTCACACGGTCAACTGATCCCAAACTAGGCATAGCCTGTACTATGGGTACCAGAGACTGATATACATAATAGATATATATTTAACACCCAGACACAGAACAAACATCTGTCTTAGTCACAAATGTTTGTCCAGTGCGGGAATCGAACCCGCGACCTCTAGCGCAGAAGGAGTTACTACCAACTGAGCTATGAGGCCAGTCTTTGCAAGCTGGATTGTGAGTAATTGCGATATAAAGGCACAAAGGTAGTTTTCAATGTCTGTGGGCCGACCGACTCTCGGTTCCACATAAAGAGGTAGCTACATAGATAATTATCCAAGAAAGCGGCACTCATAGATGAGAGTTTAAACACTAGAATGAAATGTTATTTTAAAGCTGTTTTTCAATTCGTCTACTCTGTTAGATAAATGAATAATAATAATATTAAGTTTAGTAATATGTGAATGCAATTGTTTGTTGTCCTGAATAAATAAAAATAAAAATAAAGAAAAATAACTTGGATAGGTGTCATGCAAAATGCTACAATAGAGCACTGTAAGTATAATAATCAAACTTATATTTTAAGAAAGAAAATTAAAACTAACACAAGTTATTTACAAAATACACAAGAAACAATTAGATTTATAACAATTTTATTTACCAACAATCTATTATAAGTATTATTATAAAAAAGTATTAGGTAGTACATATTTAAGCTCCCCTTTTGCCAATTTTCATTTTTTTTTGTCTTTATTTACTACCTGATTAACTTTTCATTACGAGTATAAGAAACTACATAGTCTATCGGTCTACGCTGAGATGATAGGGACATGAGGGAAATTGGCAATTATCTTCTTGTGAGTGTTTCTTCTGCAAGTATTAAGCAAATGATTCTGTGCTCGAGCAGTAATACATCTCATTTCCATAGGATACGCTCCAGCGGGTGATATTGACCTTGTACCCGCCTCTCTTGTAATACTCTCTACATTTGCATTTGAATCTTCCTACTGATACTTTGTTTAGTTTGTAGATAATAGAATTAGTTGAGCCCGCGCTTGAGTTGTAGATCACTGTACTTTTAGTACAGGGTTAGCTGGGAAACATTTTCTCTAGCTGATAAGATTAACTTATTGTGAGGCGTTCTTGTAGTTTTGCTGTTGTTTGTTATGTTACCAGAATCGCTTATCTTTATAGATTTGCCGTATCTATTCTGAACTTGATTATCTAAATAAACACACATACCAGAAACTACGAGTACCACAACACCCAAACCCGTACCAATATTTGCAAAACTTGGAAACGTTTCCCCCGCAGCAGGAATCAACCTGCGCCCCTTGCGTCTCAGACAGGCACTAGCTCCCTACTCCACCGAGGTCGTCAAAATGCTAAATGCTTTTTCGTTTTTATTGATACAGATTTCAAAGCTTATATTTTGAATTCTTTGTAGTAAGGCCGGTCATTAGCGGCCGTGCTGTTTATTATTCCGCTTCAAACCAACTAAACATTATTATACATTCAAACAGTTGCATAGTTGGCCACTCGACTTAATATTAGATACGAGTAGTATTTGAGTAATAACATGTAGTTTTGTTACTCAAACAAATTCTGTTCAACAAATTCGCTGCAATTCAGATCAACCTGCTACGAGTACCATTGAGCTGCAAACACTTGTTTAAGTTGCGAGTTTGGAAACAAATCTAGCTGGATTTATGTAAGTACACTCGGTGAAGCGCCCACTTAATAAATAGATAAAAGCGAATTAGGGTAAAAAAGTTAGGGTAACAGAAACTAGTAATCATTAGCTGGTATTCCACAGTTAATTGCAGATTTGGCTCTTTTGTCACAATCCGTGCATAGCCAATTTCCCTCGTGCCCCTATCATCTCAGCGTAGACCGCTCCTCTAGATTAGCTTATTCTATTAAAAAGTTAATTTTGCTACACACATAAAACAGATGACCTCTATCTAAAAAATGGTAAAAAAACGGCCACCACTCAGTGTGTCAATGTCAAAAGATGTTTTCAATAATATCACATTGAAACCTCTTTTGACAAGATGAATTTAGGATTAATTTAAATTCAGAAGGCTTGAATGGACGAACAATAAATTGGGTAACAGAACTGAACTGAACATTTCCAAATAACTTTATACTCGGGTGACCTTCACCAGTTAACCCCATTCCCGAAACTGGCATCCGGCTCGAACGACAAAGCGGGGCCGGCGAAGTGTCGCGCGCGCCGGCCGCCGGGCGTCGCGCCGGCGTCATCGGCAGGCCTGCCTTATTAACACGCTCGGTTCATCCGAATGCAAAACAGATTTTCACGTTGGAAATTAATCAGAGCCGGCGTATTGTTCTCGCTTCTGAGGCCCACTCCTTTAATAAAAGTTATGGTAATGCGGGCTGCCCGCGCGCGGAATTATCTCTTCGTTTGCGAATATATAATAACAAGGAACGAGAGTCCCGACGGTTTATTGGAATAAATTTACATACCGCCGAATGATAATGCTCCTTGCTTCTCCCACTTCGATTCTCTACGTTTACATATTTATCGGCGAGATGATTGTGACGTCACGGATGTTTCCGCGCTATATTCCTCCTCAGAGCGCCAATATTCTCGATATAAATTCAATGTAGTACCGCGAACCGGTCACAATGCTCCTTGGGTTACGGAATGCGCTCAAATGTTTATCTTGTTCCATCGATGCATCTTTTATTAGTACAGTTCGATAGCGAGCTTTGTTTGCCTCCCATCGATTGTGTTTCTTTGTCAGACTTGTTCTTGTTTTGGAGAGCCTGAATTGACCTTATTTATTTATTTGGGAAACGGAGCGCACAGTTCCGAGTATGGGAGTCGTTTCCTCTTATTTATCTGCCCAATTTTTCGAGTTGAGTTCACGCAAGTACAGGCTCACGTAAGATAAATTAATTCTAGGTAACTGGCCACAACGAGCGATAAAGACGTTCGTGTCCAAGGAAGTAAATTATCCTGAAACTCGCAATGAATTTAATCAGAAGAAAAATAGACGGCGCGGCAAATAAAGTTTTCAACTTTCCCGTGCGCAAAGCGGGAGGTAACTAGATGAGCATCCGATAAACTGAAGTATTTTTTCGCATGAAAGTCGTAGAACAAAAATTGTTTTCCTGAAGTTGGGTAGTGAGTTACGCGAGAATCCCCCTGTTTCCCAACAATGTAGTTTGGAGTTATAATATCAAATGCCAACCGTCTTACTTTGAAGCCATTATAATAGTAGGTAGGCGCGGCAATGTTCCTAGTTTACTCGTTATCTTGTTTGATGTTTAGTCGTTCGCGTGATTAATTTGATATTCAGAACTGTGGAAAATCTGTTTGTGTTTGTTGCTCAGTCAGACAGTTAAAACTGATTGTTTCCTTCTCAGCTGGTCATCCACCATCAATGTGGCAACGGGCGGCTGGACGAGGGCGAGGAGTGTGACTGCGGAACCATCAACGAGTGCCAGAACACCAACCCTTGCTGTGATCCCTTCACCTGCCGCCTGACGAAGGAAGCTCAATGCGCTACTGGAGAATGTTGTGAGAGATGCCAGGTTAGTCGCTACACCAACAACAGTCATTGAAAACATTACTTGCTCTGATTATTGGTCCTGTATTAGGTCAGTCACCAGGTTCGCCTCAACGCTCACAGGCCTATTACAGGGCCACCGAAAAAGGCCTGTGAGCGTTGGTGAAAAATCAGTGTGGTGAATGGATTAAAGTGGGCCTCTTAGAGGCTCCTTTCGTGCACATGTTACATGTCTTCGAGTTTTTAGATTCTAGGACATGCCGGTTCCCTCACAATGTTTTCCTTAACCGTTTCAGAGCACTAGTAGGTATAGCGCACATAAATTTGCCGAATGGAAATTCGAATTCATTGGTTCGAACCCGCGATCATGCAATTACCACCACTCCACCAGTGCTATCAGAGTCGAGCCGAGTCGAGTAGAACCATTGTTGACCCCAACATGTTCTTTACTTCTGTAACTCTTGCTCCGGAGCCTTACTATAACATCTCTTCCAGCTTAAACCCCGAGGAGTGACCTGCCGTGACGCAACCAACGAATGCGACCTCGAGGAAACCTGCAGCGGGCTGTCGGGCACCTGCCCTCCCGACTCCCACCGCAAGAACGGCGAGCCTTGCGAAGACGGCAAGGGTTACTGCTTCGCCGGCCAATGCCCCACCCTCAGCCGGCAGTGCGAGCGAGTCTGGGGCCCCGGGACTTTGGGAGCTGATAAAGTCTGCTACGAGGAGTTCAACTCAAAGGGGACGAGTACGGGACACTGCGGGAAGGATAACAACGGAAACTACATCAAGTGTGAATTGGAGTGAGTGGCTTGTTTTGTACTTTCAATGCAACGAGTTCCGTAACTAGTATACTATCCTGCATAACAACCAATAGAGAAATTAAAATATTTTTAACTTTTTTTTTCATTTTTCTCATTTCATCTGTTAACGTTTACGAATTTAAACGTACAAGAAGTTCGTCACCAAGATTGTTATTTGTTACTTAAACAGCAAAGTAATTAATTTTGAACTGATTTGTCCCCGAAACAATATACCTAGTGATTATTGTTCTTTCAATGAAATAGACGAAGTTCCCAGATACACGAGAATAAAAAAAAAATTAGATGGATTGTGTGAAAGTTGACATAGAAGAGAAAGAATAGAAGAAAGAGTACAGAATTGCGACAGCTATAGAGGAAACAATTAAATTACTAAACGCCAAGCGCGGGATGCGTAGAGGTGATGATTCAAATTTGAAACTCATCGATCTCGGGTACAACGTTACTGTGAGGTACATAAGCCATAGTGGCGAACATAAAACTGACAAAATCAAATCAATCAATCCGTAGAATACAAAAAATAGCTCCGCAAGATGTGGCAATTTACTGGAGTAAGGGCAAATTAGATTTCCAAAATTGTGTTAGGCTCGTCACTGCAGATACATAAAGCCTTCAGCCTCGGCGCTACTTCGTATCCACTATCCTCCAAAGCCTTTCAGAGTGGATTACTATGAGATAATGTAGCCTTTATCTGACGACCTCGATGGCGGAGCGAGTGCCCGTCTGAGGCGCAAGGGTTCGAATCCTGCTACGAGACAATGTTAACATGATCTGCAAATATTTGATATAATAATATAATAATATAATGCTTTATTGAGGACACAATGTAAGACATGTACTTATACATAATAAAAACACTAAAACAATTTGTCCTACAATCGGCGGTCTTATCGCAAGCAGCGATTTCTTCCAGACAACCTTATCTAACCTACAACTAATCTAATGTAGAAAAGCTATGCCAACCGTGACAAAGACAATGCCATGAATATTTCCCATCCCCCGAACTAGCGTAGAGCTGTATCTCGGGGGGCTGGTGTCCATCCCTAACATTGTCTCCGCCACCACAAGGTATAGCCTTTGCTTACATACATTCGGACTGATTATTTATATATTTGTATGTTTGTCGGACGTGCCAGAAATGAAGCTAAATACAATGAAAATGAAATGGATTACAAGACTTTTGTGTAAAGTGATGTGTCTATGTGCTTAAGAGTAATTGATGTATGTATTGTGTCAGTTTGTGTATGCGTCCGTGCATTGAGTAATTGCGTGCGTGTGTGTGTATGTGTGTGAAGGTGTGTGCATGTGTTTACTGTCTCAAAACAAGGATAGTTTTTAATCTTTTTAGTGATGTTCTTAGAGGGGGATTGTTAGTTTTTTAATTAATTACTTATATATTATAATATTATATTTTTTGAAATAAGGTTACCTAGTACTTATCTTAGTTCTACGGTTACACGTTGTGGACCAAAAGTTCTTCAGTGGTTTTATAATCCAGGTTCAGCAACCATTTTGTGAGAGCAGATTTGATGTTATATTTGTGTGTTGATCCGGGTCTGGGTGTTGTGGTACCATGGTACTCGTAGTTTCTGATACCCACGACAAAGGGAATGGGTTCAGGACTTTGCTGTATGTTACTATTGGGTTTTTTTTATTAAAACTTAGGTCACAAACAAGCATACGGCCCACCTGTTGGTTACCGTACCCTATGAATGCTTGCAATACCAGAGGCATCGCGCACGCGTTGCCCTAGAGAGCTCTGGCAACCTTACTCTCCGAAGGAACACAACACTATTTGAAACAAATAATGTTATTTGGCTGCGATCTTCTGTAAGCGTGTACCTCCCTAGGCGGGCTGCTCCAATTTAGAGCGAGAAAATTTTCAAAAATGCTATTTACTTATCTCGAAATTATACTGCCACGGTACGAATTTGTAATTGGTTTGTCGCAGGAATGTGAGGTGTGGCTCCTTGCAGTGCCAGCTCGGGAACCGCTATCCCATCGTGTCGGGGCTCGACGAATACTTCACCAGGACTGTGTTCAATATCAAAGGAAACGAGTATGAGTGCAAGTAAGTTATTTAGTTGTTTTTGTTTTTTTTCCTCACCTATCTATTATTGGTTCTTCTTAGTTTGTGCAAATTTTGTTATTTTCTTTCTATACTTTTAATATGTGTGAGTCTAAAATAAACGTTTTTTCTTTCTTTCTTTAAGTTACTTTAGATAGGAACCTTGTGATACTTTAATCAATGGCAGTGAATAAAGCCGTGTTCAAACGGCGTGCGCTATTCTATCAGAAATGTATTTTAAAATGCAATTTATTTTAAAAGTCCTTTTTTTTATACAACTTAGGTGACAATCAAGCTTACGGCCCACCTGTTCGTAAGTGGTTACCGGCATCACGCACGTTGCCGAAAAAGATATTATATTTCAATGTACAAATATATTTAAATCAGTATACTCAACTTCGTGTAGAACTTCTGCGACAAAAAATACATGCAGGCTCAATAGCGTCTAAACCGCTAAACCTGGTCATTGACCTACTCAGAGTGACAATTAATCAGTGACACAAACGAACAAGGTCAAACATCTTCAAGCTTCTACTTCAATATTTCAGGATAACGACCGGCCTCCTCCAGCACACGGAGATAGCGCCGCTGGGCGTGGTGCGCGACGGCACGCCCTGTGGAGACAACCTCGTGTGCGTCAACCAAAGCTGCACCTCCATCTTCCCCTTCATCGACCACACCAAGTGCCCCACAGACCAGAACAACAACGAGTGCTCCGCTAAAGGGGTAAGCGATAACTTTGTAAAGGACTTTATTATAGTAATAACCCACACAAAAGGGATACTCAAGTAAAGGCTACACTAAAGGGCCGTGGTGGCCCCGGCTGAAGAATTGGCCCCTCCATATCTCCAACCCGTGGATGTCATCATCATGTAAGAGGCGACTAAGTGAAACAAGCTAGGGGATGGGCAGCAGCGTCCAAAGATAGCTGTAACTGCGCTCGCAACCCGCGTGCCCAGCGTGGTGAGTATGGGCAAATTCCCCCCACATGATAGGAAGTCACTCCGGAAATCTGTGGGGGAGGCCGATGTTCAGCAGTGAACTTCAACGGCTGGAATGATGATGATGATGAAAGGGATACTATGATTTTTGCTCAGAATCTCGACTCAGACGGGATTTGAACCGGCAACCTTCTCTTAGATACGGGGATGCTATAACCAACTAAGCTACGGAGCCACTTCCCGCACGTGCGAAAATACATAGGCGAACTTAATGATAGTAAGCATTTTCTTCCAGCTATCATTTACTTACACTACACAGTACTTACACTATCAGAGTAGTGATGAAAAAGGAAGGTAGTGCCGATTATAACAGATTTTTTTTATCAAACTTAGGATAAATAAACTTACGTAATTTAGGTACAACTAAAATTTCAAAAATAATAATAATTATACTTATACCTTTTACATGAATACAAATAAATGGTTATATTTATGGTACGTTATGGACTATTTTTTGCTAGTAGCAAACAGTGTCGAAAATCCTACTTGTACCTGGATAGGTATATACCCTTTTATACCAAGTGAAAAAAAAACGTGTATTGTGGAAGACTTTCCTAGTTTCAATTTCATCCAGTCAAAATATCATCCAGATTATATACTAAATTTCTCTTCGGGTAGCACAGTTTGTTTGTTTTATCAAATTTACTAGGGGAAACTGGTGTAGTCAGTTTTTAATAGTTTGAGTGGCGAGACTCTACCGCGTTATGATTTTTTTGCTTTTAAAGCCTGGAACAGGCTTCGCTAACAGTTCATTAATACTCGATTCCTGTCTATCCTATCCAACTTATAAATAAGAAACTTTGTGAGGATGTTTGTGGTTCAATCATGCCCAAACGGCCGAACGGATCTGGATGAAATATGTCACAGAGATAGATTATAGTCTGGAATAGCCTATGTACTATTCCATATAGCACATGTACATTATCCCGGAACATGTAAGGTTCCCGTGGGATTGATTTGTTTTTGTTTTTCACAGAACAAGTAATCAATTAAGGGTCAGAGAATGGCCACTGTGGTCACTGTGGATGACCACATTTTGATCAGGCCGTCAGTTTTCTTACACATAGATACACATCAAAATTCCCTATACCTTCCAATGGTTTGCTTTGAGTTGAGTTGGTGTCGAGTAGTTATGGTGCGTGAAGACTAACGAGCAATTGAACTTAAATAAATAAATGAGAAGTTCTCTTTCTTGTCCGATAGTTCATGGTGGTCACGTCTCAAAATTGACCGAAACTATCTGCTTTTCGCCGAAAGCTTTATCTATTTTAAGCTAGCTGCTTTAATGGTCATGATCTTATTACAAACAGCAATTGCCAAAAACAATTTAAATGCTCTTTATTTGTTCACCAGTAGGCACAATTAACCGACATGAAATGAGAACTGTAATGCGTTTCCAATGTGCGGCCGGCTGGTAATCAGAGGCACTGTTTAATTTCATTGCAGTGCAATTTCGTAGTCTAAAGCAAATAGCTACTATGAAACTGCTACTCCTAAGCAACGACGTACGTAGCACAATGCTAACGGCGCATAGGTTTTAGGTTAAGTTTACTGACTAAAATAAACTATTTGTATTTGAATACAAAATAAATCACAATAGAACGCAAGAAATAGTTTGAAAGTTGTAAATAAGACAAGAGAATTGATATTGTACGCCACATCAGTAAAAAGGTCTCGACTCAGCATTAATGCCTTACCACTGAGGAGTAGTTTGGCTTGACCTTGTGAGACTAGTTCAAAGTTGTGGAGTGTTCAAATTATAAATTGCCATCCAGCGTGGCAATTCCGCCAGCGTCTTGGGGACGCTTCCGACTGATAGTGATCTGGATCAGTTGAGCTATCTATAGATCGTTTGTAACGGTCTTTAGATGGCTCAACTGTTTCTTATGTATTTTGTAAATATTAACTTGTATTAGTTTTAAGTTTCTTTCTGTAAATAAAGTTTTTATAGATTTCAAAAAAAAAAAAAAGTTTTGGATAATATATTGTTATTATAAAATATAAATACGCTTGGTTTCCACCTCGAAGTGTTACAAGAGCATTTTTTCGCATAATATCCTTGCTATCACTGTTTCATAAGTAGTAAACCAGCTGCCTTTAATAAGCTGATATACGAGTAATACCGTCTACGCGCGGATACGTTAGTATAATTGGTAATTAAAACCGGTGATTTAAAATACGTTTCCGTTCGTTTGTCAACAGTACAGGCATACAAAGAGATTGGTTACAGAGGGCAGACAGGGAGGATTATGTACTTTCAATTGGTTCTAATTAATGTAAGCTTACTTGTTACACGTCATTACGCTGAGCCGATTTTAAACACAATGACCCTTATAAATTTCAACCGATTTAAAAAATAAAATATTCCTGACATGTGGAACTTTTAGGGGTAGGTCTATGTCCAGCAGTGGACTTCTTTAACAAACAACCCTTACTACTAAACACTTATCTTAAAACACTTGGGCTCGTAATCATAGACACGACTCAAGCATAGATTTAATCACAGATCAGCTGAACTCTACTTAAGTAGGTATTGAATCTCTTCTCAAGCATAGCTTTTATTCACTACTCTCAGCTGAATCGAGTCTCAAATCTGTAATCAAATGTTTCAGACTGTTCTTTTTTACATTTTGATTTATTTATAATTTTCGATACGTTTTACGCAGAAATTGAAATAGCCAGGATGGAAATATTAAAGAGCAATTAGAAAGTGACGTATAAATATGCATCAAACTACGTGTAACGGAACGCTGCTTAAATAAAATGTAATTTGATTAATGTCAAATCAAAGAATCAATCTAGATAGACTCAAGCACCGATTTCGTCTGATTGACGTTTCAGAATAAGCATTTACTCAGGTGAACTGTGATCATTGAATCTACAGTGTGAGTTTTTTTTCAGGGCCACTTTGGTGAAATCGGATACCGTAGGAGTACCTAATCGAAAAGTGATCTTAGGAGATACGAGGTGTTAGGTGGGCTCTATTTAAAAAAAAATAAGATCTGCCTAAATATTTTTTTTTTTTTTTTTAGTTTTTAACAAAAAAAAATTTTTTTTGCATTTCTGTGTTCTATGTTTGATAATAAATAAATAAATGTATGATTACAATTTGTATAAAGTTGTTGAAACACCTTTAAAGCTGAAAAAATATAAATTAAACCATATTTATTTATCGAAGGTTTATTATTTCGGTCGGACTATGTGCAAGCAAAGCAATTAATTAGTAAAAAAATAACCTTCGGTAAATAAATATTGTTGAATTTAAAAACTTATAATTTTGAGTTTGTTCCAACAGCTTTAGACACATAGTTATCATACATTTATTTATTTATTAACAAACAAAGAACCAAAAACGCAAAAAAAATTTTTTCCCAAAAACCTACATTTTCTGAAAAACTATAATAAATATCATCTTTTTTAACGCTGATCTTATTTTTTTCAAAATCGAGCCCGTGACTCCTATCGCCACTTTTCGATTACTCTCACAGATTCCGATTTCGCCTAAGTGGCCCTGAAAAAAAACTCACCTCATCATATACAAATAAGTTCTGTTCAAGAATTAATATCTCGACTCAAACAGAGTTTTAAGTTTTTTTTTTATACACCTAAGATGGCAACTGCCCACCGGTAAGCGGCTACCGTAGCCTATGAGCGATTGCAATACCAGAGGCATCCCCCACCCCTAAAGAGCTCTGGCAACCTTACTCACCGCAGGAACACAACACTATTTGAAACAAATAAAAGTTATTTGGCTACGATCTTCTGCAAGGCGGAGGTACCTCCCAGACGGCATGCTCCAATTTAGAACAAGAAAATGTCGCTGTGCCCTACCTCCTCCAAAAAAAAAGTCCAACACAACACTATTTGAAACAAATAAAAGTTATTTGGCTACGATCTTCTGCAAGGCGGAGGTACCTCCCAGACGGGCTGCTCTAATTTAGAACAAGAAAATGTCGCTGTGCCCTAACTCCTCCAAAAAAAAAGTCCAACACAACATTAGAAACATTAGAAAACAATTCGCTTATACTAGGTATAGTCAAATAAATTTTAGGTGGCACAAGTAACCGGTTCATCTAGTTTGGATAAATCTCATCTTCATCATCATCAGCCTGTAGAAGTCCACTGCTGGATAGGACTCCCCCAAAAAGTTCCATGACGAACGGTCTTGAGCCTTTTCCATACACCGACTTCCCGCAACTTTGACAATGTAGGCGGTCCATCGGGTGGGGGGCGTCGCCCGGTTCGTGGTTGCTATTCAAGAACCTTTACTCTCCAATGGTTGTCGGTTCTGCAAGCTTTATGTTCTGCCCACAGCCACTTCAACTTGCTAATTCTGAGATAAATTCTGAGTATAAAATAAATTAAATACAATCTGGTATCGTGTTTCCGATCGCGTTAATATACCTACTCGTACCTACCGCGCATAGCGATATTTCACCTGTAAGTCCTTCATTAAACTGTCCACATAAATTCAACTCTGTAAACCTTTAAAAGTCCGTTGTAGCCCCGACCTGTGGGACCAAAATATCTTTACAATATTCGACCAAATAAGCTATAGATTGGTTTGGTTCTCCTTTAACCCTGTATGTTTTACGTATGTTTTTTCGAGCACAACTTTCGAACGGTTAATTCGATCTTCGGTAACGGCAGGTCGACAAGTATTATCATCAAAATTAGCTAATGAGAATATGAAAATTGGCTAAAGGGCTGTTAGATATCAGGGTCCAAAGGGGTGTAAAAGAAGTAATTTAACTATACAAGGTGATTCATAACATGTATACCATCCCGAAAGGGGGTTATTCTATTAACGAAAAGAAAAACTAGTAGCGAAAAAAACATCAATATTTTCATTTTCATTTTTTTCAATTTTTTCTCAAACTTTCTCTAATTAGCTGTTTTTGGTATTTTTATTATCTTTAGAACTAATAAATAAAGTTTAAGAAGTTCGGAATCAAGAATGCTACCTAAAACAACTGATTCATTGAGTTTGAACTGATTTGACCCCAAAGCAGCTGATTTTCGCATAGAGTTTTTTCAATGAAAAATGTCGAATTTCCAAAAAAGTCGTAGAATAAACTTTATTGCCAATTGCGTGTAGAATAAGCCCCTTTCGGGATGGAATACATATTATGAATCACCTTGTATAAAGTGTCATATGAAAGACTGTTCACGCAATCCAAAATGATTTTTATTTTATATATTTTTCATTTTATGCCTTTATTAAAAACAATATAACGGGAGTCCCCATTTGTGAGAGATATAATGACTTCGTAATTAAGGTATGATTAGATCGTGCTAAAGCTGCGATTTACAAAATGTATCTCAATTGTGCACTAAGCACTATGTTTTAGCAGATCTCAGTTCGAGCTTATCAACCACTAGTTTAATTTAAAAAAAACAAATACACATAACAATACAGCATTTTGTATGAAATTAAGATAGTAGTAGCAGTGAGTGAAAATATCTATAACGACTAAGAATACCAGGGCTAGATAATTAGAATTTCGCAGTGAGCTCGCTTAGTAACTACACCCGGCAGTGTAGCTTACGCCTTTAAAATAATACTCTACTTACAACACCCACAAGGATAATAACTCGTACTTGCTATAATAATATATTCATTTCATTTCCTTTATAAGTATAATTGCTGCATTGTTGAAATTAAGTTTACCTTAGAATCATCATTTCAGCCGAACGACGTCCACTGCTGAACATGGCCTCTTCCACTGACATAACGAATTCCTTATCATGTGGGGGGATATGCCCATACTCACCACGCTGGGCATGCAGGTTGGCGAGCGCAGTTAGAGCTATCGTTGTTAAAATGAGGGACGCTGCTGCCCATCCCCTAGCTTTTTTCCCTTAGTCGCCTCTTACGACATCCGAGGATGGTTAGATGGCCACTCCATATCTAACTATCCGCGGATGTAGTCCTGTTCTGTCCTGTCCTCCACCGGGCCACCACGGCCACCTTACCTTAGAATGATGATTAATAATATTAATGTAATATTTTTTATATTTTAAAACGGTGAAGTACAGGCGCCTGCTCTATGACATTTCAACACTCATAAACTCATTTATTTATACAATTAGTACACGTCAAGGAAAGAAAGTAGGGATAACATTAAAAAAAAATACATTATAATATATCGCGAGGATATAAACTACGTCGTAGTCGGCTTTCGGCAGGTGAACTCGTCGAATGAGTAAAAGGCCTGCTCGATGAGCCAATGCTTCAACTTTGACGTAAAAATGCTGTTGCTCGGTGTGTCAATTATATTTAGCGGTATCCTATTGTATACTGCTGGACCCATGACGTGAGTAAGCTTGTCTCAACACTCAACTGTGTCTTGTGTATTTTGTAAATGTTTATCAATCTAGTGGCAGATCCAGCAATGACGCGTTGCACCGTAGATTTTAGTGACTACAAATCTGTTTGACTGTACCCTCTCAAATGCATTTGACTATTTGATGTACAGGTGAACTCAAAATCTCTATCGCAGGGCAAGTTTAAACTCGACAGTACGCACGTTAATTGAATCTGTGGCAGCCGAGCGCAACTCTCGGTGTCGCAAATCGAATTGGGCCGCGCACGAAGCTTCGGCCCGGATTCGGTTACACGGCCAGTACGCCGCGCTTGGTTGTGTTGGTCAATGCTTTTTGTTTTAGGAAACGTTCGGAAAAATTACGCGTCATACTCACCATTATACAAGGTGGTGACAATAGCTATACTGTCCCGAAAAGGGGTTATTCTACTCCCAACTTGCAAAATTGTTATAAATGCATGCTGTGTTTGCTTGTTATTAGTTTCTCATATAATCTTAACTTTGTACTCATTTCTAGATTATTGGCAAACCTAATACATAAATAAATAATATTAATTTTCAATTTTAGTTTGTTCTACGACTTTAGGAAATACGCAATTTTTCATTGGAAAAACACTGTTTTGGGGTCAAATTAGTTCAACTCAATAGCAGTGTGTCGCTTCCACAGGGTCCATTTTGTTTACTTTTTAATATGTGCGATTTGAAATACCCACGTTATAGATATTACAACACAAACAATGCATGTAACACGCTAAAAAAACAAATATACCTTCTTGCTATAATATTACACTGCACAAATAATAACTAAGCTAAAGCTATAGGTACCCGAAAACATGTGCATCTCATAATGAACTACTTGCGAACATTGTTCCATAAAACTAACTCCCTAAATCATTAAACTACTGAACTAGCATGAACGCGAGACTGCATAAACTCACTCAGCTAATCCAACTGGATTTTACATCTGTCGTATGCATGCAACTCGTTACTTGCTAACAAATATACGGGTAGGTACAGTTCGCAGCGAAGCGCTGTGGACGAAACAACATCCAATACTCCTTATTTATTTATCATCCTAAGGTTCACTTTGAAAAGTCTAAAAACAAATGGCCCAACATTAAGGAAAGTTTTTTTTTTTTAATGTTCTTCGGGCTGGCTATGGCATCTAGGCCTTACCGCCAAGTCGTACGTGTATTTTTTCTTGTTAATTTGTTTATCTTTCTTCATTTTCTTTCGTTTATCATCGTCAAGTCACCGTCAAGTCAAGTCAAGTTCAGTTTTAGTAAGATATAATGGTAGCTATTTTACTAAAACCTGGAGCCAATAGGTCCCTATTGGCGCCAACTCGAAAAATGACGATACACGCAATCATTTCATTTCACATCACTTGTGCGGTTTACTCAAACAATATTGCGCAAAACACCACTTTATTCACACAATATTATTCAATTTAACACTAGTTTTGTAAAATAAATTGAGAGCACAACATCACTTCGCAAGTTCCCGCCAAAAAACCTTTTTTCCATTAAGGAAAGATGTCGCATGCGATCCAACTCAAAAGAATCAGGCATTAAATCAATGAAAATACTTTTTTTTTTCTTTTTGTGGCTATGGTGTCACCGCGGCCACAACTGGCTTTTTGTGATCGCCAATTGTTACTTGTGTAGCCCCTTTAGCGTTCAAACCTACCTACATTGCATTTGCAATTCAACTCTCGACCGAAGAAAATTCCGCTTTGGTGTTTCTGATGCGACACAAATTTTCGTGGTTCGAGATTCGTGTGGCTCAGCAGGAGAAACTATTGCCTCCACTGTGGCCTCGGCTCGCTTGGAGCACTATTGTTGTTGGCTGCGAGCACAGACATGAGCTACGGAAACTCTATTTAAAAGACACGTTTCATCAATATATGGAGCCTGGGCCTGCACTGTGTACACTACTCTAAAATATGGCTAAGCCATAAAGTAAACGTATTTAATTGGTTATTTTATATAAATTGACTTCGTTCTAAGGTACATTAAGATTTTCTTCGACAAAGAGAGCAACACACCGCGCTACAAAAATATGGCGGATGGACGTGCGTGAAATGTCATTTTGACAACCTACATTTATCTGACAAAACAAAAACATCAAATCAAACAACATTACATGAAAAATATGTCAATGTCATGTCAAACGCCCATTATAAACTAACATGGCGGCCTTCAAATAGTGTTCACATAGTAAAAAACTTACCAGAAGAACTATTCTTGTACCATCGCATTTGTCTTCAAATTAATGAAATTGTATTTTTCTTGTAATCTCCTATTTTTTCCTAATTTTTCTATGTAGTGTACATGGACCAGGCCCAGAATGAAATGGCTCCTTTGATTTGAATTTGAGGCAATATAACAAAACAACATTATATATCAGACTATACGGAGAGTTCTTCCCAATTGATCCGTAGCTATGTATATAGGTAACCGCTGGCGCTGGTAAATGAAACGTTCGTTTTGAGCTTTAATATTTTATCTACTCCCTTTTTAGGGTAAAATTTGTCACTAAGAATGGATTTATAGGCTTATTATATGCCTTATAGAGATTATTTATATATTACTGTTGTGATTGCTAATATATTTTACAGTGAAAACTAATTCAGTTTGTAACTTTGTAATTTCATAAGTTATATCTACTAGTAAATAAACTAAATTTTCAAACTGAAGTTTAGCTAACCTAGAGGTAGAATATTCTAATCTTGTTTCATCTTCAAAATCAATAGCAGCTCCCGCTTAATCCTTGTCTCAAAACTTTGGAGCTGCCGAATTAAAGGAATAATTTTAAACAGATAATAATTAAATACAGCTACATTTAAGTGTCTCGACTGAGCTGAGAATTAGTGCAGCGATTCATACTAGGGATCATCAGTTTTGACCTAAATCAATCTACCTTTTTGGAGTACTATAAGAACTCACGAAATGAAATTAGCTCAAATCATCTTTCCTTATGAAGATATCTTACCTACTTCATCATCATCATTTCAGCCGTACGACGTCCACTGCTGAACATGGCCTCCCCCACAGAAAGAGCGAATTCCTATCATATGGGGGGGATTTGCCCATACTCAACACGCTGGGCATGCGGGTTGGCGAGCGCAGTTAGAGCTATCGTTGTTAAAATGAGGAACACTGCTGCCCATCCCCTAACTTTTTCCCTTAGTCGCCTCTTACGACATCCGCGGATAGGTATATATGGAGGGGCCTATTCTTAAGCCGGGGCCACCACGGCCCTACCTACGGCCTTACCTACTTATTATCGTTTATTTATATATGATGGATTTTTTATTTATCTTTTGTCGCCGTGACACCGACCCGAATTCTTCTCTTCAGTTCCTGTCCATTCAAAGGTTGTTTTGAAGAGGTCGCTCTTAGCGATTAAACCGCCCGCTGTGCTTCCTATATGTTATTTGTAAGATGTCCTTGTGGTGTACAGTCAAGAGTCTTCTATTCTATTATCTCATTAAAGTTGTATAATAATATTATGTACTGTGTCAATAACCCATTTCATTTACCTAATTTACTTAGGTACACATTGTTCAGCTCGTATTGTTCCGAGCATTGAAATTGTAACAATTACCCAGTTCTTGAACCATATCCGGCTTATATTCTAGCATACATATTGACTGATACATTATATACAATATAGTTCGCTTAAACCGAACCGAGTTTACTACAAAATGCGTACATTCCGATATCATACAATTACCATTCTTTCAATCTCATTTAGCTTTACATCGCCATCGATTCGAACTAACAATAGTAGCAGTTTCCGACTCCAATTTGTGGCAGTTAGGTAATGCGATTCGATTCACAACTGCGAAATTAATTCCCGTAATATCGTTGAAACTTGTTCTAACTCCGGATGGATTTGAGCGGCACTGGATTAGTTCTAGAACGCTTAAGCACATGAGCGAGGTTGGGTTTGACTTTTTAAATGGCTTTGAATAAGATAGAGGTGGTTCTCAGATCCACTTTTGTTATAAGTACTGCCAAAGAGTTGAATGATCTGCCTGCGTCTGTTTTCCCGAAAGAGTACAATCTGAGAGTCTTCAAATCTAGGGTCAATAAGTTCACTCTGGGAAAGCGTGCTCCATCTTAGGCCACATATCACTTGCAAAAGTGAAATGGTGGCCAAACGCTTTACGCTTATCAATTAAAAAAAAAATGGTTATTTTTTGTATATGTTACTCGATATCTCAGACAGGCCTCATAGCTCAGTTGGTAGTAACTCTGCCTTCTGCGTTAGAGGTCGCAGGTTCGATTCCCGCACTGGACAAACATTTGTGTGATGAACACAGATACTGTGTCTGGGTGTTAAATATATATCTATTATGTATATCAGTCTCTGGTACCCATAGTACAGGCTATGCCAAGTTTGGGATCAGCTGACCGTGTGTGATATGTCCGGAATATTTATTTATTTATTATTACCCATAGTTAGCCGCTCTTGCACTTCTCCTCCACTGAACGTAGAACTTCTCTAGAGAGGGTTTGATTATTATTCGTTTATATGTTTCTTTTCTTAACTCAGTCTTGGTCTTAGGGCGTAATTTTGTTAAGGCGGCCGTCAGGGAATGATCTTCAACAAGTAAAATTAGTCGGCCGCATGTACGATTTCCCTTGTCCATGGGTATTAGGTGAGGGCCGTTTAGGAAATCAATGATTTAAAAAAAAACTTTCTCATTTTTCTCAATTTTGTCTTTGTCTTAGGGCATAAAGGTTTTGTTTTGAAGTCGGCCGACAGAGAACGGTTGTCATATAGTAAAATATGTAGTCAGCCAGGTGTATAATTTCACTCGTCCACAGGATTTGGTTAAGGGCCTTTTAGGAAACCTATGATTAATAATAATAATAAATATAAATATTCCAGATATATTACACACGGTCAACTGATCCCAAACTAGGCATAGCCTGTACTATGGGTACCAGAGACTGATATACATAATAGATATATATTTAACACCCAGACACAGAACAAACATCTGTGAATCACACAAATGTTTGTCCAGTGCGGGAATCGAACCTGCTACCTCTAGCGCAGAGTAAAAGAAGCATCGACCGAATGCATCGCGCAACCAACGTGGGACCGCACCCCGATCCCCGCTTTCATTGGAGGTCGTAGAACCGACCATCGGGATCTACATCTCCCGATTGGATCCTAGTACTACCGGGGAGAGTTTTCTCCGGTATGTGGAGGAAAGAGGCCGTCTTCGTATCAGTCCCGCTCCGGAAGTCCTTGTACGTGGCCTGAAACGCCTGGAGTCGAGTAGGGCGACTAACTTCAAGTCCTACGTGCTCCAGGTAGCTGCCAAGTACAAAGAGGTGTTCCTCGCGCCCGACTTCTGGTCAGCTGGAGTGGTCTACCGTCGCTACAGGGAGGCGCACACGATCAAGAAAGTCCCTGACTCTAGATGTGGTGTAGTTATTTAAGTTTAATATTATATGTATGTTAGTCTGTAAGGTATTTATTAATATGGACCATGGCATGTTACACATTTTTGTGTAATGTGTCAAGTAGCCTGAAATAAAGATATATTAATCTAACACTAAATTTAATAAAAACTAATTTTAGTCAAATATAAATACACACTATGATGTAAATGTATCTGAACGATCATTTACTCAATGGGTGAATTGGTTTCATCTTCTATTGTACCGTGTCATCTTTCCACTGTATTGAATACAGTGCAGCAATCTTTTTTCTCTACCCACATATTTATGAATATTGATTTTGTTCGATGTTTCTTGTTGTATTGTTGTGATAGAAAGAATATGATACATTTAACATAGATTATAGGTAGGTACAATAGATTCGTTCAGGAGGTAACAAAAATTAGCAGTCCGTAACACAGGTACGACCTAGCACGGCTGCTAAGTACGAAATTTTAATTAAATATAAATATTGCAAATTGTGATTAAGTTTCAAAATTTTGTATTTGTGTGTTTTTTGGTATTAAATAAATAAAAAAATAATAATAAAAAAAAAAAAAAAAAAAAAAATTATTATTAAAGCATCACCTATTATGATTGAAAACATCCCCTTCTTAAATTCCAGGTGTGTTCAAATCTGAACAAGTGCGTGTGCGAGCGCGGCTGGACCGGGCCGGACTGCTCGCAGCACGACGCTCTGCCGCCCTCGCCCACGCCCTACGTGCCCGACAACACCACCAAGGCCGCCTACAACATGACCAAGAAGGAAACACCGTATGGTGAGTCAATGCCAGTTTACATGACCGTAAGAATAGTCATGTAAGGAAACTTCGAAAACTTTTGCACCGACTTTTACTTTACTGGCGAAACTTTTATAAAGGAATTTTAGGAAGCAATCTTCAGAAGCTTATGTAGAATCAGGTGTGGAGTTTCCTAATAACCCCTAAAAACGGTCAATTAGCTTGATGTACTGGAAATAATAGTTTGACGGGAATTCGAAAGTGCTACGCCTATAGTAGCACCGTAGCACCGTCACTTTAAAAATGCGCGCTATACAAAGTGCGCATATTTATTCACCGCTTAGTCCTAGAGATTACTAAGTGTTTATACATTAATTTAAGATCTACCTATGTTCAAATATTCAAAATATATTTTTTTTCAAAAAGCTCTTATAGGCGCCTTAGCCTGCTGAGTTATATTTATTTAAAAATAAGCTGTATCGTACTAAACTGTGTTTAGATATAATACTTCTGTACAAATCGTATGTTCAATAAATACCTTTTAAAACAAAACAACAGCACCGAAGCTAGACTGCGGTAGCAGTAAAGGCAATGGTTTAGAGATACTATTACATTTTTATTATTCGAAAACAAAATTAAACTGGATTGTCATTACATATTAATTTAACCTTTTATCGTTTGTTACTGTCAACTTACGCCACTACCTTAACAAAACCTAAAAATTGATGGTAGGGGCTCATTCCTGCAAACCTAAAAAGGTTTTCTACGTTTATCACCATGTGCTACGTAGCACCGTAGACCTTGTAGCACCAGCAGTTATAGCAACGGGGACGCAATACATTTACGCTAAGAAGTCATTAAATATAAGAAATGCTATCTGGACGTGCAAACTTTTTTGATAAAAATATTTCAATTATTTGGCATAAGAACTACCTTTATTAACCTACCAGTACGAGAAATTAATGATACGTTAATGTGGTTGCGTTTTGTTATAAATAATATGTATTTCGGTCATAATACGAACTAATTAATTTTTGGTTTATATTATGTTTATCTTTTTTATACAAAATCATTCTCAATTTGAAAACAAAACAAAACGTGTTGAATGTCTTTCGTCTACCACACTACATCATTTTTATTTCCACTACTGTTAGATCACACACTGAAACTCCTAGTTTCAGGACTACCTATCAAGGTTCTTTACACGTGTTGTTGTGACATATAAGAACGAATACAAACTAGACTCAATACACAACAAGGTTAACACAAAAAAAACCAGTGATTATAAAACATAACTTATAATTTTACATTGTTACATTTTTACTTAACCACTTTCTTATGATTACAGGTGTCTTTTGAATTCTATAATATTCCCCCTACTTTATAAAATGTACTAATTGGCCCTCAAAATCCGAGCACTGCTCTCAAAATCCAAAATCGTTTTGTATCGCCGCGAACGCGACTCGTGCTAAAGGAACGCTCTAGGTCGATCGAAGCACCAATAAATGGTCAGTAAAGTAGTAACGGATCGTAAGTCGTAGATCGTCAAGTAGTATGTATCGGGCGGGATGTGTTGGATGAAGCATTGCTCGGAAGGGCGTGGCAATGCGCGGGCGGCGCCGGCGCACTAACGCGCGGGACCCTCTCTTGCAGGTGAGCACTCGAGGAATAAGATGAGCACCGTGAACATGGTGATATTGTTGCTCGCGGTCGTGCTCTCGGTGTTCGTGGGGTTCGCCTGGATGGCGTACTGCTTCAGGTAACGGCCGGTAACTCGGTGTTGTCGCACTGTGTCTGTCGCTCGTGCCTGTATGTCGTACGTGTATCCGTGTCGTGTCTGTGTCTATGCGTAGTGTCCCGGCCGCGGTGCGCCGGCGCCGGCCCGCTGACGTCACCGCCCCGCCCGCGGGGTTGTGACGTCACGCCGCGCCGGACCGCGACTCACACCCTTCTCTTTGGGCGCAGAGAACTACCACGGCTCGAACACGGTGTTCCTCGTGGCGGTGCTCATGTCTGTGGTAGGGGGGGTATTCATAGTATTTGCCCTGAGCGCTCTCTGCTACAGGTCAGTCGTAGTACACAAAAACTTCTCCCTGTGCCTAAGGTTAGTGAGCAGAAAACAGACCAAAGGTAGTCTAAGAAGAAATTTAAATCGTCACCTTCGTATTACTTGTATGTTTATTTTAGACGTTAGCGTTGGTGTTTCGTTCGTTTCGTTACGTCGGCGATTGGTTTTTATTTGGTTGTTACCTCTTTGAAAGTTCTTTTATATCGTTTACGTTTGTGGTCGTAGCGTTAGAGTTGGCGGGTGGCGCGTCGGCCCAGTCGGCGCGCCACAACTGCATTTGATCTGTGGTTCTGTGTACGCGCCGGCGGCCTGGCGCCGTCCGACCGCCTCGCTGCATGCCGGGAAGGCTTTCCTCGTTGTAACACACCTCGAGAAACCTCGACTCAAACCCTTAAGATTCTGGGCTCTTGGATGTATGCATTGGCTTATGTGAACTGTGACTCGTTTTCGTTTCCTTTCTTTGGTCGGAGCACCGGCGGCCGGCCGCGCCCGCGCCCCGCCGCTGCTGCCGCGTCTATATCTTCCGTCACCACCACTCACTAGCATCACTCGGCCGCGTTTACAGATAACTCCCGTAGCCCACGTTACACCCGGGTACACAACAAACTATTTATTTAACATGTAACTTCTTATCGCATCTCATTCAGAATACTTGAACCAACAATTTTGATAACCGAAGAAGATATAGATCGCTCGACTAACGTCACCACTCACTTTCACTACCACTGAAATCTATTTTTGCACGAGAAGCGAATGTGCGTTGCACGGATTCTTCTTTCCAACCGCTCTCTATCTCTAGTTAGCAACGCCTTTTGTTATACATTTAAGACATCCGGTTCTTTCTAGTTCACAACTCCAACTGTGATTGATGGCATCGATACAGGGAGCTTATTTAATACTCGCTGATTAACTTCAACTATATCATTCAAAACAGTTTACTCATCACATTATTTTTGTCAGAGATCTTCCGTTACAAAATTTCAAAATCATTTACATTTTCGATATATTGTTGTTTATCAGCCAGGGTCGAAATAATCTCATCTAGCTTTGATACTGTTGCTTTTTGGCTATCGAAACGTCATTTTAAAGACTGGAAAGAACCTACTTAAATACCATTAAGCTAAGATCAATCTTTTATTATTAATTTCCATACAACATCAAATTCCCATGAGGAATGAAACGAAAAGTTGAATAAAGTCCAAAATTCCAAATTTATCAATTGATGAACTGATTAAAATATCCAAAAGCCTGGTGCTTTGCAATTCAATTCGATTCTTTTAAGTGGAATGAATGTTGAAATAGCTAGTTTAACTTTAATTTACCATTAACAGTTTCGTGAAAGTTTCACATTACACCTAATTGATTTGCAAAGGTGTTCCATTTCGTTCGAATGGAACACAAGAATTGTCATCATTCGTTCCACATAAACTCAAAAGTTGCTCAGTCTCGCTATCCATTCCGTTCAATTCGGACTTATAAAACGTAATCGATTGATCTGAGTGTGCGTTCCCGCGCCACGCCACGCCTGCTCCAGGAAAAAGAGCACGTCACGGAAGTACGACCCTCCGTACGTGAAGAAACCGATCGCGAAGAGCTTCGCGGGCGGATCCACTACCTCAAACAACTCGCAGGAGGACATCTCTCTGGACGGCGGGAAGATGCATTCCTTCAACAACACCTTCAGGTAATTCACATCACTCGAGTTGGATTATCTGTGTTTTTTTCTATTCTTTCAAGTTTAAAATGGCATATTCCTTTCAGATTTTTCTACCTTATTTTCAACTAAAGTCAGTATAAGTTTGTCTTTGTCTTGTTTTACTTCCCTGTATCCCGCCAGTTACCCCCGCTACCGCGTTTTGATTGTGGTAGTCATCCGTTTAAAACGTTTGGGTGTTTTCATTTTATTTATGTCAATTTTTTTTCCTCTCTTTATCGGATCTGGTGTTCTGAATCAGAAACCTGTTGAGGTACGTCGACAGCTTGGCGAGACTCCACGCTTAGTTTTTGTGCCACTCGGTTTTAGCTTGTATTCACTTGAGCTTGTGGTATACAATGCTTTGACAGAAGCGGATACCCACTTGCTATTTGTGTGTTGCGAGATCAAGCACCATCACGATCTTCGAAGACACGCTTTTTGAGTCTGATTTTTTTTATATTTCGATTACGCCCACGTATTTTAATCAATAGTATACATAGTTTCAAAGGTTTGTGTACATTAGGGTTTTGTAAAGATAGCTAAAGTAGGTAGTAACATGGAAAATCCCGTAATACCATTAAATTTTAATATTTACTCAGTATAATGTAGTTTCAGTACAACGCCAAGCTTATGGGCTCATAGAAGGGAACCTTATTTTATAATTTGCTACACTTACACCTGAGTTGAGTAGGATATAGATTCACTACCAAGTAGTCACACACAGTACATTATTATAGACTTTGAACTTAAAACACTGGTCTTTCAGTCGAGGGGATTCGCAACGCGTCATTTTCAAGCACGGGAACCACATGGGGGGATCGGGGAACGCTAGCAGATATCCGTAAGTTGTTGGTCTCGTGTACATAATACCGAAGAAACTATAATGCTCATATACATGAATAATTTTATTTGAAATTTCAGAGATCACCAAAAAATGAAAAGAGTTCATTCAGGTAGTGAAGACGAGCCAAACCACTCAGGTGAGACACTTGATCATCTATCACTCCAGCAATGAAACTAAGAATTGACGACCTCGTTAGCGTAGCGGGCGCGTGCCCATCTGAGACGCAAGAGGTTCCATTCCCGCTGCGGGACAAATGTTTACATAATCTGCAAATATTTGTTCCGGGTCTGGGTGTTGCCGTACTTAGTGTTCGTAGTATCAGATACCCACGACACAGGGAATCAAAGAGTATGTAACTATGTATGTATGTCTGACTATGTAGGGTCAGGACTATGTATGAGACTGTTGAGTGTTTAAAATTAAATAAATAAACAATATTAGAATTTCTCACGAATTTTGTTGCTAGCCTTAGCTCGATCCAAACCAAGTTGATGAAAGCATAGTCTATTAGAGACGAGTATACAAAATGAAGAACAGCTGCAATTTAAAGTTCTGTGAAAGTGATGTAAAACAAAAATTGAATAGAATAAATAAAAAAATAGAATAGAATACATTTATTTTCTTATACCTAATTAAGAATAATCAAACAAATAAATAAAAATAGGTGTAGGTCGAGCAACAAAATTGGCTCTGCCTCAGCATGAGTTGGTTGGCTAGCAGGCAACCAACGCTGGTCTTCCGCCAGAGCCTTGGTTGTCGCTACGGACCAACTACTCACAACGACGACCCTATAAAAAAACAAGAAACACACTAACATAATAAATAAAACATAAAAAAACACAGAATATAAAAAAAAGAGAATTGAGATTTTGCATTTCAATTTTCCAGGTGAAGAGGACATAGCGTTTATAGACGTTGCTCCCAACTCCATGGCCAAGCTGCCAGAGAAGGGCATCCTCAAGAAGCACGGCTACGGCGCCGTCGACGGCAAGGACAAGTGGGGGGACGACTCACAGTCGGAGCAGCTGGAGGCGGGCTCGCAGTCCGACGGGCAGGAGCCCACCGGAGCTGTGGCGGATATGGAGTATAAGTTTAAGGTGAGCACGATCGCGATCCTACGTCCGTTCTCCTAAAATAAACGTCAAAGTCGCAGTCCGGCGTCTGAAAGACAGGATTCTTATGGTGCGGTCACCGTTATGGAATCATTTATCTTTTCGCTTAAAATATTATTTTAAGAGGTATACAATGAGGTGGAAGCAGCATATGGCCCACCTTAAATGGTAACCGTAGCTTATAGACGCCGTTGCCGACTCTTGAAAAACTTTATAACCCCCTTTTTGAATAACATTTCAAAACGCCCCATTCGAAGAACATTAGTTTAGGTCTTTAGATAACATTGATGACCAACGGGAAAATAAATAATTTAGCCATGAAAAAGCCTGAAATACTTGAGTAATACTCGTATTTGGATGGATGAATGCTCATGGCTCAGGTAATCTTAGCCACATTCAAACTTGACAAGGGATTACTTCAGTACCTTAGCTTCTTCCTTTTCATGTTTGAAAAACTTCAGATCTCGCTAAAATTGATAAAATCATCCTTTTAATTGCGAACTTTATTACCATTTCGCTTACGCAATAGCCTGGCCGGTCCATCAAGTGTGAACTTATATCCAAAATATTATACATGATCGGTACAGCTGTGATCATTATCTCTAATGTAGAATTTGTATGATTTCCAGGACCTTAACGGGTACCACGAGAATATAATCGTGGCTTTAAAGACTGCTGCCCTAAGCCGCGCCGCGACAGGCGGCGGCTCTGGGGACCTTCGGGCCCTACAGGTAAAATACCTACAGTACATAATTTTACGTTACGGCGTGATTGTATAACAAACATTCAAACATCTAAACATCCAAACATACTCATCATAAGCATGTTCTACGAGTTCGTAGACAAGGCTACGTGCTACGAACTCTGATTAAAACAAAATAACAAAACTGATTGCTACGGATAGTGGGAAAGTTGTCAAAGTTTTTATGGGATGGAAATGAAATCCTAACTTGTTGGCATGTACCAAAATGTTTGGACTTGCCTCTGACTACACTCCTTATATATCTCCAAGCATTTTTCAAGAAATAAAATGACTCCGCAGCAGCATCAGCGGAGTCCCTCAAACGGCGCAAATATATGCTTCTTGATCGGGGCTATATATTCGAGCCGTTTGGTGTGACATTAGGCCCATGCGGACCAGGGGCACACAAAATTTACAAGGACCTGGCGGGGAGACTTTAAGAGTCTATGCGTGACCAGAATGCTGGCTTTTACTTCGGTCAGCGAATAAGCATTGCCATACAACGTGGCAATGCCGCCAGTATTTTGGTCACGCTACCATCTACAAACAAACCTAACATCTATCAGACAAACCTAACATAGGTTTTAAGACATTTACTAACATTCATTTGTATTCCTTTTATATTTTGAGTAATATATATATATATATATATATATATTACTCAAAAAAAAGTAATATATATATATATATATTACTCAAAAGGTGGCGACAGGGATCGACTGGATTTTTTATGAAACCTCGTAAAAAAATCAGTCACGTTTTTATTTGTACTAAGTCGTTAGTTAAATAGTTATTTAGATTAAGTTAGTTTATTTTTTCATTGAAATATTTTATGTTTGTCAAATATTACAATAAAAGATAAAAGTTCAAGAAAAGTATTTATTTTGCTTTCGCATCCCACATTTCTTTATATCATTGTTTTTTTTTGTCGTTTTCCAGGAATACGAGTATAAGCGCGAGCGAGCGCCGAGCGCGGAGAAGATCCACGAGGCGGAGCTGCGGCGGCAGCGCGACGAGGAGGAGGAGGAGCAGCCCACGTGCGGCCCCATCCGCATCCGCAACCTGGAGGACCTCATCCGCCAGCTGGAGCACCACTCCTCGCGGCACATGAGCCCCTCCGGCTCCGAGGACATCCGCATGTCCGAGACCGAGGCCGACCGCCATTACCGGATCGAGCCGGCTGACATGCCTCCGTGAGTACCTGTACCTACCTACACTTCAGCCGAATTCGATGTGAAATGTTAGTAAACAAACCGCCCCATTTTTTAAAAGAATTGATATCAATTTATTTTGGTGTGATCGCAAATACTGACAAAAAATGTATAACAAGCAAGATAATTTTAGGTTAGGTATGGACTGTTTGTTAAAAAAAATTATATCTTATTTTGCTGAAGTCTATCTAAAAATATCAAAAGAATCATGTCAGTTCAAGTCAACACAGTACCTAAGAGTTCTTCGACAAAATGGTATAATCAAGTACGAATCTAAAGAACGAAATTCTACATTCAAAGTAGGGTGACCATGACAACCAACATTTTAGTACAAATTGAAGTTCAGATTTAGTTTTTTTTGGTAGAAAAATAAACATTTTTTCTATTCTATTCTAAATATTTGTTCCTGGTCTGGGTGTTGTGACACCATAGTACTCGTACTTTCTGATAGTCTGATACCCACCATACAGGGTATCCTAGTGCAAGGTTAGGACTACGTATGTTACTCTTGGGTGTCGATGTCAATTGACTTCTTCCTTTCGCCTATTCCAGTCGATGTCGAGGTCGCATCGGCGGCGGCGAGGAGGAGTCCCGGTTCGGGTACCCCCGGTTCCGCGGCAGCGGGCGGCACCACGGCGCGCTGTTCGCGGGCGCGGCGCCGGCCGCGGGCGGGCCGGGCGGCGTGCCCGTGCACGCGCCGCACGCGCCGCTCTCCGCGCACTCGCCGCACGCGCGCCTGCCGGACGACGACGCGCTCTACGAGACCGCGGACGCGGAGCGCTTGAGGGACGCGCCTGATAGTGAGAGGTGAGTGTCATACGCTGTGCTCCCCGGTGCACGTCCAGCTATGCAGTGGTATCATTTGCTGCGTTCAACCTGATTTGATACTACTTACTTATCGATCGGATGGGATGTAAAATAATTAAGTGAGTTTGTGATCAGAACAGGTTGGATGCAGTGAGTAAAATATATTCAATTAACTTTAGCATCGAAAACATTTGTAAAATTAATTAACTGATACACTGGACACGCTACGCTTCTATATGTGTATTGCTGCTCAATGCATCACGTGGCTGATAGACACTTAGACTTTATTAGCAATCATGAAAAGATCGAAAATCGATCGATCGTGGACAAGCGTCTAACAACCGCAGGGTGTACTGAACTGTTGCAAGTTTAACGCGCCACATAGGGCAGACACTCCACACGTACACTAATGGCGGGTCGCGAGCTCGCAGCGCTGCGCTGGAAACGGCGCCGGCGCAGGGCCGCGAGCTCGGCCCGGCCACACCGCGCCTCGACTCTCCGTTCCTCTTCTCTATCATTTTCTAGTGATGAATTTATTCAAGCTCAACAACAGTTAGCCCGGTGGGCGAGTGAGGAGGCGGTGAGGGGTGCGGGCGCGAGGGTGCCGCAGCGGGAGTACTTCCCGTCGCCGGCCGGCTCCACCAGCAGCGACGCCACCAGCACGCTGCGCTCGCACCTGCCCCCCGCGCCGCACGCCCCGCACCACGCCCCGCACCCGCTGCCGCACCCGGGGGCGGCGGGGGGGGCGGGGGGAGCGCCCGGCGCCGAGTACAAGCACTGACCGCGCGCACGCGCACCCTCCCACAGTTCGACGTTCGAGCTCCGGATGCACAGTTAGGTTAATCACGTTAACGACTAGTTTGACCGTTAGTATGAACACGATAAAATCTTTACACGTGTAGTTGATCTATTAAAGGTATAGTGGATTCGATCGTCGGGCGCGGCTCCCGGCCGCCGCTTGTGAATAAGTAGTTATCGTTAGCGAAATCAGTGAACTGTAAATATTATCGAATATGGATATTAATTGCACATTTATAAATACAATATGACTGAACTATAAGTATTGGAACGATTTAGATTAAATGTTGAATGTAAGTTACGATTTGATGGAGTGTAGTCCGCCGTGCCTCCGCGAAGACGCGAACGTTTTGTTGAAATGTTTAATAAATATATTAGTTTGATTAAAACGATACGCTTTATATCTCTTATATTTGTTCGAGTGAAGCTTCCTGGCAGTGGCTCGGCGGTTTGTATGTCTAAAGTACTCGTAAGTGAATCGTTGTATGAATAGTGTTAAGGTGACGTACGGTGTCGAGGTCCCAATACTGCGAGCGCCGGCGTCGAGGCCGCCCGCACTCGCCCTCAGGCTCTATTAGATAGGCGATTAACAAATTCAGAGCTAAAGTTATCGTAAGAGAAGCTTTAATGTAACATGTGTTAGTTGGAGAGCCATCGCGGGCGCCCGGCGGGCGGATTCGGTGTCTCGTTACATCGAGTAATATTTTATAGTAGGTACGGTTTAATTTGAATAAGTGGTTTCACCCTTTCATCAGTAATTTTGTTAGATATTGTGGTACGGTGACTTTCACTCGTAGAAGGTGGGCGACAAGCAACCGTCCCCGGAGAGCAACACAATCGTTTTCATTCTGTATCACCTCTCCGATAAACGCCCAGCTTCGTTTCTCATTACTAGCTAGCACTTTTCTAATCTTCTCGTCACTGGTTCTTTCTTTCTTGGTCACCCTGCTCAAGGTTAGTGACCAGCTTGAGTTATAGTTACGAAGCACTTTGATACTAAGAAACTATGTGACACCAGCTTGATGAACAGCTTAATTTTATGAATAGATTTATGTTCAAATAAGCATTGATTTATGTAATAAACATGATTGTGGTTTTCTTAAAAGTAAATCGTTGTAGAGGCGATCTCGCACCACCGTGCATCAATCATTTGGTTTTCTAGTCCGTACGTAAACATATTCTAAAACTTATGTATATAAAAGTTATTTCGATTATATCAGAATATTTATTATTATTGTATTGACTTTAAACGAATTTACGTCATAAACTGAAGTGGAAAGATGTGTTATAAATAATATGTTATAGTTTTCAAGTTTATTTAATTGTGACAATTAAGAACGTTATCGTTTCATTACGCTAGGCTAGGTGGCGCGGCCATGAATATACTGGTAGAATAAATATTACAGTTAAATTATTGAATAAACTAAATTGGTTAGTTAAGTACAGACTGCCATTATTATTCTGGCACCTCGTTCACTGGCGCTGTGAGGCTATTGCGCCAATTCATTGTAATTCATAGATATTGGTTAAGTCTAAATAGATATAAACACGTACAGGGTAGATGTGATCGCGTACTCTGTCTGCGGCTGGGCGCGGTACTCGCTCGCGCCGTCAGCGCCGCCCCGCGGCCGCCGCGCGCGCCGTCTACGTTTGTCCTGTCCCGGGCCCGCGCGCCGCATGGCCACCGCACGGCCCGCTCTCAATCACACGTCACGTACGTTGAATTCCATTGGAATCAGAGAAAATCTGATCATTTGTTACCAAATAATGTTATAATTTACGTTTAGACGTATAACACGTGTTTTAGGAGATATCGATGTTATTACGCGTACTTGCGAGTACCCGTCGCCCAGTAGGCGTCGCGTGCGCGTATCCGCCGACTTCTGTGCGGTCGACACGCGTCCTGCGGGGCGCAAGCACTATTTGTTGGGTCGACTGCGCGGGTTTAGTTTGTACGCGTAGGCCTAACACGTCAATTGCGACCGGCGCCAGATTACAACATTGCTCACGGTAGTGCTCTGAACTTTATACGAATTTTCGTAACCTAATTACGAAGAAGAAGACATAATACTAGATTATTTCAGGCCTACAGACACTAATCAAATGACGTGTTCATGTTATGATTATGGATGGAAACACTTGTGTGAATGCTGATGATCTGACTTTACCTGCATCGCCACAAAAGTGTAATGGCTCTTATTTTCTTTGATTCTTCCTTACCAAATAAATAAGGAACCTAATTCAATCTATGTGGCGAAACATAAAAGCCAGTGTTCGGAATTTTGTAAATTACCTGTGTATTTTGGGAATTGATGAATACATGAAAATATCGACAATGTGTATGGGGAATGTTTTTGCTCAATACCAAATAATTTGTTTCGTCTGTCTTACCTAAAGTTACGACAATTTGTAAAAGCCACCACTACCGAATTAACTAATTTAGAAATGTTAATGTTAAGTGATATAAGTACTTAATGTAAAATAAAATACGAATTTTAAACGAAAACAATGTGAACACGTTGTTATTTCAGTTTAATTTGATCTTGTAAATATATTTGCTATATGATTTACTAAATGAATGTAACATATTATTAATGAAAAAATAGATGAACACATTTTACGATTCGTTTTATTTTTATGTTTCGTGGTAGATATCGCTCATACTTTCAAGATTACATATATTTATTTACATATAAAAGTGCTACAGAGAGTTCTTAAAGTTAGATAGTTAGTATGGCACTTAAAAAACTACTTTATTTAAAAATGGCGAATTATGTAAAGTACCTATACATTCTGGCAAAACATCGTACCTACGTCGCTAATATATATTCCACGATGCCTACCTAGCTTTTTACATTGCATCGTGATAATGGCGATTCTGGTATACCTAATAATAGCAGATAAAGATTAAATCCAATAATGACACAGTAAATTTCAAGATTTCGAAAAAAATTCAATGTGCTCAATTTGATGATCAAATTGAAATGTCTTAGAATAGAAACTAGGTGAAACTACGTCTGTCCCTCGCATAGATATGTAACTATAGGGGAGCGGAGCTTACACTCTAATTTTTCCTCGTGACCAAGCCGTCCAATACATCATTGTACAGCACCTTCGTAGAGGCACTCTACTAGAGTGCTACGAAGGTGCTACGCCGCAAGAAGCAATACTTCTTTCTGAGGAACGTACATACGTACGTTTACTTGCTACGACTATAATCTCACCTTAAATAATTTTGCTAACACTATACCTATATGTAGTATACTTTGGTAAGGATAATGGAAACGTAGGTTTATACAAACGCGGACGAAGTCGCGAGCGGGACAGCTAGTATATAATAAATTAAGTTAGACAACTGAATCAATTAATTAAATACAATTTTAATTATCTCTGTTAAACTATGCGACCAAATAACAGTAAAGGAAACTTTATCTTCACGCCCAGATGATTAAATGAGTATTTTTAATAAATATTAATACATGTATATTATGTATATGCCCAATTAGTACACTTATAGATCAACAAGCATAAAAAATAAAAAAGTATTTAACGATTATTTAAACAATTTTTAAAATTTTGAATGAGATCTTGATCGAAATAGTTGTTTTAGTAAAAATAAAATAAATAAATAACACCCACAAAATATAGCCTTTATTAGCCATAGTGTAGTTCTATTAGTGAAATATATTTTGTAGAATCGGTTCAGTAGATTCAGGGATACAAATAAACAAATTTTACCTCAATATAATTAGCGTTGTTATCAACAAGGTACAACTAATTAGGAATATCGATACTCCCGCTCCTCCTCTTAATAATAAACCTAGCGAGGTCGTCTTGCTGCGGGTCGAAGGGAGTGATGCTGTCGCACTGCGCCGCCGCCGCCGCCTGTTGGATCTGCTCGCCGTATGCTTTCACATCATCCCTTTTCAGCTCTACCATGTACTTTCGGGATTCCATCAACACGACCGCATCATCTCGAGCCATCGACCAAACACTCGGCTTTACCCGATGAAGCATATTGTTCCCAACGAACACCCCGTTGAACAAGCCTTGGAAGTGAGGCTTGTGCGGGTAGTGCTCCAAAGCGGATAGAGACAGGAAATGAACCTTCCCGAAATCCATATCGATATAAGTGTCACGGTCTTCACGGAGCAACAGCGGAGCTTCAGGGTGGCTCTCGGATAGCTTCGCGTCAAATTCACTCAAAACCACCATTCCTAGATCATGGCCTTTGTCTAAATTCATAGCTGACACGTCGAAATCCTGGTGGTGTTCCAATTCATACAACATTCGCATGACGTTCCTCTCCGACACGTCAGTGGCGCGCTTGTGGCACACCCCGTGAGAAGACTTGAGCATATCCTTGTCCACACAGTCCAAACCGTACGCGAGAAACGGTGACGTCACCATATCTCCTAAGTAACCTCTATGCAGGTACCTATCCCCGCACTTGTAGACCCCTGCAGCCAGAGTCACGTTCGGGCGACAAACTTCCGTCTCCAACCAGGTGAACGCAACGCCATGCTCCCTAAAATGCTTGTACTCCGGAAAGCATATTTGCCCAGCAATCTCCTTCATCCGCATGTGATAATCCCAGTCGTAGACCCCAGCTCTGGTATCGTAGCGCATTCCAAGACTATGTCTGATGCGGTGCTCCCATAATTCACACGCGTTGTATTGATTAGTGTTGCCTGTTGTCCAAAAGTTCAGCAGATTCTCCATGTAATCTCGCTCTCTGTACTTCATCTGCTCGATCGAGACGCACGGTAAGAGACAGTTCATGAAATCAGGGTTGGTAACCATGCCGGTCAGCTGGCGAGCTTTCGCGATGACATACCTGGACGTGGGCGGGCGAAGGAGAATGTTTCCGTACACTTCTAGGAACCTCCTTGTTTTCTCCAACAGACCGCAACGCGATGTCTTCTCTAGAGCAAGAGATATGAGGAGCAGCTGTCTGGCTACCAGCTCGGGGCAGCCATCGATAACGAATAGGTTCATGTAGCGACGGGTGTGGCGGTATGCCTGGGCGAGCGTCTTGAGCAGGTGGCGAGCATCACAGCCGCCGATGACAAGAAAATTGAGCTCGAAAGCGTTCTCATCGCCGTGCTTCAGATACTCCTCTTGAAGATCGAGCGCGGGGCTGACTCCCCAAAACATTTTCGTATTATTGTGTCGTCTCTCCGAGCCTGTCGTCAACACAGAAATGGCGTTATGGCAGGTTGGTCAATGTCATGGAGACGTAAACAGTCGATGAAGCGTGGAGATTTCGCAGGGCGTTGCTAGGTAACCATCTATTTATGCTAATGCCGTAAGGAGGTAGCAAGCATGGTAGCTATCTACCTATCGGTTAATTAATCCGTATGTGCTCGAGGATTTCCCTCAATGACGCGCTGCAGGTAACTGCGGCTAATTAAATACGAGAGCCCTTGAAGTGCGCTCGAGTGTCAATAACGTTGTATCGATTTTGTTCCATGAGCTTTTAATAATCGCGATGGTTCCGAGATCCGACAAGCTTCACTGAGTATAGAGGGTGAGTCAATATGTATTCTATCCCGAAAGAGCCTTATTCTATCAACAAAATTTAATAAACAATTAGCGAAAAAAAAATTGAATATATAACTTTTTTTTTTGTTTTTCTCAACTTTTCAAATGATCTGTATTTGGCCTTTTTATTGTCTTTATAACTAATTATTAAACGTGAAAAAACATCTGCTGTTCATAAGTTTGAATATGCTTTATAATGTAGTTCAAACTGATTAGACCGCAAAACAGATGATTTATGCGTAGTGTTCTGTATTCTGAGGCGTAGTGAGGCCTTGGGTTTAAAATAAGGCACTTTTGGGACAGTATACATATTATGAATCACCTTGTAGCTTCTGTGAGCTTCACTGGGCTAATGATAGACAAACGGCGTTCAGATATTATGAATCACCATGTAGCTTCTGTGAGCTTCACTGGGCTAATGATAGACAAACGGCGTTCAGATATTATGAATCACCTTGTAGCTTCTGTGAGCTTCACTGGGCTAATGATAGACAAACGGCGTTCAGATATTATGAATCACCTTGTAGCTTCTGTGAGCTTCACTGGGCTAATGATAGACAAACGGCGTTCAGATATTATGAATCACCTTGTAGCTTCTGTGAGCTTCACTGGGCTAATGATAGACAAACGGCGTTCAGATATTATGAATCACCTTGTAGCTTCTGTGAGCTTCACTGGGCTAATGATAGACAAACGTCGTTCAGATATTATGAATCACCTTGTAGCTTCTGTGAGCTTCACTGGGCTAATGATAGACAAACGTCGTTCAGATATTATGAATCACCTTGTAGCTTCTGTGAGCTTCACTGGGCTAATGATAGACAAACGGCGTTCAGATATTATGAATCACCTTGTAGCTTCTGTGAGCTTCACTGGGCTAATGATAGACAAACGGCGTTCAGATATTATGAATCACCTTGTAGCTTCTGTGAGCTTCACTGGGCTAATGATAGACAAACGTCGTTCAGATATTATGAATCACCTTGTAGCTTCTGTGAGCTTCACTGGGCTAATGATAGACAAACGTCGTTCAGATATTATGAATCACCTTGTAGCTTCTGTGAGCTTCACTGGGCTAATGATAGACAAACGGCGTTCAGATATTATGAATCACCTTGTAGCTTCTGTGAGCTTCACTGGGCTAATGATAGACAAACGGCGTTCAGCGATTTAAATCATAATGTGGATCATAAAGCTGGTATATAATTGTTAACGTTCACTAAAATTTTGCATCCTTATGTAACCTTTTGTATCCTTTTGTGCAGATTTGGATAAGTGCTAAGAGAGCGTATCTATATAAGTGGCATATAAAAATATTTTACTAGAAATATTCCATTTCCATTGATATAAGATTCGAATTGCAATGATTCACGAGATTTCGTGAAATGGATTAATAATTATACCTACCTACACAAGTTTGAAAACATGTTTAAAGTTAGGTACTTCTCGAACTTTCAAATAAAACAAAACTTTATTATGATTATGTTTATTACGTCAAATATATTATTTTATAGTAAATGCCTCTGCAACGCTTCTATTTTATGTTTTCCAAGAAACTGAATTCACTTGATATGTTCTTGACAACTATTTTGTTCTATATACAATTTTTCCTATTCATAAAACCTATAATACAACTACATATATTATTTTATTTACATTCATTTAGAGGGTTTGAATATACTTAAACTTATAACTTAATAATTTACGTATGCTAGCTTGCCTTTATAGATTTTCAAAATTTTTATGTACGGTGCTCCAAGCTCAAATAATTTGCGATAGCCTGACGCTTACGATACGATAGCAAATGTCAATCACTGGGTTACTGGCTGTCCAATGGGCATCCTAATCAAATGGTATGTTATCACGGCAACGGAAACTTACGTGTACAATTTGGTAACTCATTGATTACAATTAGTAAAGGAATACTAAGATTTCTATAATTGTCCCAAAAATGATCGTAATTCGCGACCTTCCTATATACGACGATGCGCTGACTGCCAGTCCCTGTATATAGCCGCGGGTTCGATGCCATCTCAATTGAACGCTTTTGGGATTATTATAGAAATCTCTTAAAAATAGTTCAAAGTAGCCAGGCCAAAATAACATATAGAGAGGTAAAACGTGCTTCAAAAATACATTGGTAGGTAATTTATTTTATTATTTACCTGTGTACACATTATCATAACTATCCCATCCCATCCGCGGCTTTATTTGCGTGGTACACGGATAAAAAGGCCCGATTACAGGCTATTTATAAAAGTATGTTAAATAATGTAATTCCATGCTATTTACTTGGTACATGCTTGGATCCGTTCAGTGATTGCGGCATGAAAGAGTAAAATATTCGTACTTCTTTACAAACTGTCGCATTTATAATATTAGTGGGATTGCTTTATCCTGCCATTTTGCTCCAGGGAAAAATATCACCTTTCATATTTTTATACAAAAGTCAACTATTATATAGAGTTTAGAGTTGTTTTCAGAACGGAATTGGCATTTATTGTCGTCTTGTAAACACTCGAATTGTTATCAATACTTTCACAAGAACAACGCTAAGCTAAATAATTTTAGGTTAAATGCGCGGTTTGTTTATAAACTTTTCATATTGAAGTTGGCTACTGTAGAAGGAAAAGTGTGATTTACGCAAAACAACAGAAAATAATTGCGTTGGTAATAATTTTAGATTTATGTAGGTAATTACAATCTAAAATGTTTTAACTTAGCCCTTACGCTTAGGGATAAAAATATATGGGTTACTAAGAGTCATTTATTTTTAACACAGCGTCAGTTAGGTATAATACCTACGTGATTTCACACGAGACGAATCTGAACACAATATAGGATACATTCTACAAGATAGACTAGAAATAAGACAACCAACAAAGGCGTCAGTTGCTCTCACAAACACTTCGCAACGCAATCATCTAGATTTTACCCGTTTCAGCGCAGGGAATTCTTTTCGTCAGGAAAATCTAGATTCATCCAATGAAGATAGTGACCTGGGCTTGGAAATTTTCTTTTCAATCGTTTCCACTTGATTACCACTCCTCGAGTTCACGTTACCAGCAGCCGTACTCCTGTTATTTGTATAAGTCGAAGAAGTTACAGGAATCTTCCTAGTCTGCTTGATCTTCAACTTATTCAGCCAAAGATCCCTCGTCTTTTTATTCCCAAGAACGAAAAACAAGAACAGAACGAACCCTTGGAAGGTAGATAGAAGCACGAAGCAGTAGGCCATGGCTATATTCATCGCGAACATGCCGAAGAGCCACGGAAGACCAAAGAGGAATACTAGGAAAAAGCTAACAGATGCACAGCGCAGCGCTTCGTGCTTGTCACTGCTGTGCCTGCTTCCAACTCTGTTCGGATGGTTCCTTCTAGAAGCGAACACAGAGCGCACTATCAGAGCGAATAGCGTCCAGTTCACGATCAGCATTAATGCGATAGGGGCGAACACGCTCAGCCAAAGCGCGAGCCCAGAAGGATAGCAGAAGGCCGTGGTCGGATTCTTGTCATCAAATCGGCCCGAGTATGAGTGCGGGGCGACCGATAGCAATATACCGACAACTGCGCAGGGGACTCCCCACGCGAAGGCAGACGCTCTCAGCAGCTTATGAGATGCGTCTATACTAAACACCGTCACCAGTCTCCTATAAGACAAGACTGCGGCTACCAACATCCAACAGAAGGACGATAACACACTAAAGTGCAAAACTATCCCTGTCAACATGCACAGCACGTCGTACTCCTCGAAGTGAACGAAGATAATAACTAAGAAAGAGAGCGACATTATGAATATGGAAATGCAGAGTTGCAGCCAGATTTTGTTACTGTAATCCCGTCTCCAAGACCTGAACAGCAGAGCGGTAACTCCGACCCAAATCAATCCGAAGATTGACAAGCAGCAGCCTACAATAGAAATAATTTCGAGGGCGTTCTCGTTTCGTTCTGAGAAGACGGTCCGTGGAATGAGCACTTCGGCGAAGTGAGTGAGATGGTCGCAGCGGCACGTGTCTAGCATACCGTCAGTGGTCGCTGGGATGAAGGTGCATCCGTCTTGGGACCAGTAGCCGGATCCTGTGCCGTCGTCGAGAAACTTCCAGAAGGCACAAGAACGACTTTCGTTGCGATCCGTGTCTTCTTTGAGTGGGGTGAGGTAGATGTCTATTACCTGGAAAGTAAGAGAAGCACCGGTGAACCCTTGGAGCTTCTTTCTGACGTCAAGTTTAGCAGTCCCTGGATATATTTGTCAGTTTTCGTAGGGATCAGAGACTGACTAGTCCAAACACTGTATTTTCTTAGGTTACCTATTGAGTACGAATTACTTTAGCGTGATATTGATCTAATATACTAACCTCATCGCCTTCAAACTTCGTAGTATTCTCTATATTGACACTCAATACTCTACTATTCACGGAGTACAGTCCATGGCTACTCTGGAACGCCCGATCGTTTCTGAACACCACAAAGCTGATTCGTCGGGTGGTGGTAGCGAGGGACTCCGGCAACTGAATGACCACCTCGTTGGCGTCGGCCATCAGGTGTTCGCTGTTTATGTCCTCTGAAATGGCAAAAATATACTGATAAATGTTTTTATTGAACCCAAAAGTTGTACATTATTTTATCATGATTGTTGGTCCGAGGTAGATATGGAAGGGCCCATTCTTCAGCCGGGGCACTACCAAATCCCCAAAATTGTAATAAAGGTTCCGTATTATCTCCAAAATGTCTTACCTCTTATAATCTGGAAGGCTTCTTCAGTGAACGTACTATCATTTCTCGTAGCAATCTTCAACCCCCTTACAGGCGCGGCGGGCTGTGCGTCCGCCACAAGCAAAGCCACATTGTCCCTTATAGCTGACGCATCATCAGTCCCGTTGAGGTCTATTCTGGCTCCCAACTGGTCGAGTATATGGAGCAGGTCTCCGGGAATTTCCAAATCTTCATTCTCGCCTAGAAATCCGTCCACCTGAAATATTATGACAACGAGCTAGTACTTTGAGGCAGTGTAGACCGGGCATCTTGTACGATGGCGTCCATCGTAACGGTGGTAGGTGGTATTAAGTCACTGGATGGAATAGAGGTAAGAATTGATGATGATTTTCATACCAAAAACTTTTGGGTATTTGCTATATCAAAAAGTATAGGTGAAAACTGTTATTACAAAGGCAATTGTATGTGTTCCAGTAGCCCGCGGCTATTCCGTATCATACCTATATCTTTTCTAAGTATCTGTTAGACGAATTAAATATTTTTAAGTACCTGATTGAATGATTCTGCGATATCAGCCACCAGGATTGGGTCGGTATTATTGAGGAGCGTGTTTAAATCGCCCATCACTATATTTAGTTGATCTTCAGGCTGAAAGCATATTTTCGTTAAGTATACACACTATTTTCTAAAATTTTCAGCCCTTTAAATGTAATTGTTTCTTCAATTATCGTGTCACTTGTTCTTACTAGGTTAATACTTAGTAGCCACATTGGAGAGTGATTATAAAATCAGATATCATCTCGGATAATTATGACCAAGAAAAAGCCAATCAAGTGACACGAAAGGATGAAACCTTTTTCCTATAATCAGTTTCTTTCTTCAAGTTTTGGTCAAATAACAATGTTTGATGTTTGTTTATGCAACAGCATATTGGCTTCACCAATGTCTGATGAAGCCCATAAACTGTATTTTTAATGTCTAAGTATCTATGCTACGAATGCGTTCTTTTTTTTTGTTTCCTTTTCCACTTTTGTTTTAAGTTTTTTGTGTATGTGGAAGTTTAGTTTTAAGTTCCAATTGGGCGATGTGGTCGCTCAGTGACAAAGCCCTCATGTAAATATTCAATAAATAAAAAATAAAAAAAAGATAATCAAGTTAATTATTCAGAAAAGCATTCGGTACTAAAACTCAAAAAAGGAGTCTAACCAAAAAGTTTTTACCCCAGATTCCTAACTAAATACGAAACTATTATAAGTTAGAAAATGTTATGTTAGATGATGTTATACAATTAGGTATGTGTTGAAAAAGCATATAAACGAGTACACACAGCGATATCATAGAACATGCAAATAAAAAGTCCACCTTACATCTCCTGAAGTCAAAACACAGAAGTACACAATCAAAACAACAATAATATCAAACTAACGATATCGTAGATACGCCACAACTTCACAGAATAGCAGATAAAAAAGAAAAACACCAGTTTTCTTCCGGATATTCAATAACAAAGAAGATTTGAAACAAAACTCTGAAGAGCAGTCAGGACACACATCGAACTTACAGGTATTGGCCTAGGCGTGGTGGATTCTGGAGTTGTAGGAAACGTTGGATGCGCTGTTATCACTGTCGCAGGGCTGCTGGAGTATACAGGCGGTTTCTGCGGACCGGTCCAACCGTCCAAAGTCGTTGCATTAGATTCCGTTTCAGTGAGGTTTCCAATTTCATTTATAGGGTCACTACCATCGCTAAGCGTTTTATTGTTCATTAGGTCATCAGTTACAGTGCTGTTATCAGTTACGTAGTCCTCAGTAGCAGGTTCAGGGATGCCCAATGGAGCCGACCTGCCATCTTCTTCTGAACTATCTGAGTTGTTCACCTCTAGTAGGAGTTTTTGATGGTGAGTCTATAAAGTTAGTGGGTTAACACGTTAGCGAGTGTGATGGTACAAGGGGTTATAATACAATATGAGTGTGTTATTTCACTGGTATGCTTTATATTTCTAGGTACAAGGTGATTCATAACATGTATGCTATTCCGAAAAGTGCTTATTCTACACCCAATTGGCAATTAAGTTTGTTCGAAGACTTAGCAAATTCGTAATTCTTGACGATGTAAAATTCTGTTGTTTTGGGGACAAATCAGATCAAACTGATCAAACAACAATTCAGCTAAACATGTAGCAATATTGATGTCGAACTTTTTGTACGTTTTAACTAATTAGTTACAAAGATGATAAAAATATACAAAATGAAAAAGTTCGGAAAAAGGAGAGAAAAAAATATAGAACATTTAGTATTTTTTCTCTATGGTTTTTGTTTTTGTTGATAGAATAAGCCCCTTTTAGAGTAGATACTGGTTACGGAGCACGTTGTATACATTTTAATGTATAATTTTACATGAATGGAAAAATTTAAAAGATATCAAATAGAGCACGATCTTTTTACTTTACTGAATGTGAAACATATAAACATGCTGTTATTCAGTAGGTACTTTATCATAAACTCATAATGATGGTGAAGTTTTATTATGGCAGTAAGGATTAAGGTAAACTTGAACAAGAAATAATATTTTAGTACATAAAGCTTTAATAGCAGTGTTTTTATTTCTAGTTATATGTAAATAAATAAATATTTGTTATGCCTATGGGCTTGGCAAAAGCGTTATCTATGCGTCACTGAAGCTATATCGAGTTGCAATCATTGTCCTAGTTTCTAGTGAATCCAATGAGTTATTAAATTCATTTTGTTTCGAGAACTTATGATAATTATGGTGTCGTAGTTTTATATAAGTACTAGGCTTCTCATGGCTTCTATCGCAAGGTAGGTAGATTAAGGAGCTTTCAAACCCACTCAACTATGACCCATCTTAAATCTTAAAACCGTTCCTGTTAATCCTAGTGTCCTCAATATACTCACAGTGTTCTCTGTAGTTTCACTTAGAGGTGGGGCAGTGGGCATCACATCAATGAGTTCCATCTCCGTCGTTGTAGTAACGTCATCCACAGTGATAGTGGAGTCTAGGTCGAGCGGTCTGGGCGTGTAGCAAGTGTCCTCTGCGGTGATGATGAGCCGGACGCCTTCGTTAAAGTCACCGACACAATTGTAGATCTTACATGCAGACGCTCTCTTTGTCTCACCTGGTGAAAATTGCAGGCTATCGTAAAAATTGCTCTGATGGATTTGAATACCGTGCACCAAATGATTTTTCATTCGGAAAATTTATTTGCTATATTGCTTTTAAATGTGCGCTATACTAATAGCGCACATTTAAAAGCATTCGTTTGAGGGCACTAGTCTCAAACGATGAAGAACGATGTGAATCCACGTCAGTGGAGGTCTTCAGGTCCAGAATCTATAATCATCTCCTTGATAAATTGTTAAAATAATGAGCAATTGGTTTCATATTCACAATACTATAATGATATGTATAAGTATATATTAGGGTATCTATATATTTAGGTATTGTCCTTATTATTGATTCATTTTTATTTTAAAAATAGTATGTATAAAAAAATCGTATTTCTCTTTTTAACCGACTTCAAAAAGGAGGAGGTTCTCAAGTCGGCTGTATTTTTTTATTTTTTTTATATAAATATCAGTAAGTATTCAGTATCGTCATTCTTTTATTTTCGATATTATATTCTCAACAGTTCCCCTTCCTGTGCACTACCTTCACATCTTCTGTCCACAAACACAAAGGTTATCTGGAAGTTAATGCTTGTTACCATTAAGTTCGCCTTTGTACTATATTTTAAGTGCAATAAATAATTTTCTATCTATCTATCTATTACGGTCTTTAGATGGCTCAACTGTTTCTTGTGTATTTTGTAAATATTAACTTGTATTAGTTTTAAGTTTCTTTCTGTGAATAAAGTTTATATCAATCTATGAAGGGAAATATCGTGAGGAAACCGGCATGTCATATAATCTAAAAATTCGAAGACATATCACTTGTGCACGAATGGAGCCTCTAAGAGGCGCACTTTAATCCATTCCCTATACTGATTCTTTCACCGACGGTATAGGCCCTGAGACATTAAACATCTAGATATTTTGCATTTCATTGAACCAGATAACAATCACAATTAAATACATTAATCAGGACAAATACAGTCAATTCTGTGAAATCGATCTGTTTGTATTTATGCCTTTAATTATGCATTCTAATTGCCGGCCCGTCATTGTTTAATTTATCGTTAGAAGCACGCAACATCTTTCAAGAAGCGCCATTATTGCGTAAGTCTTTGAGCCCATCAACTATCTTGGCTTCATAGAAGTTAGATAGATGGATAATGGAATACATAGATAAATTATTTATTCCGTACATATTATCACTTAGACAGCAGAGATAGGTAGCAAGCAAGCGAAAAAATAATCAAAAAACAGTTAATCAACAGCAACAAATTAAGTTTACATAGGTAGGTATTGTAGTAGTTTAATGATTGGACATCTTATACGACATGACAGAACATTGAACGAATGATAGAAGCAAAGAGAATAAAACCACTACGTTAGGGTAGAAGAAAACGAGGAAGAGGAATACCAAGAATAAGTTACATGAGCCAGAGGGTCATGCCCTCACTATTGCTCAATTTTAGAGCTTAGCTCTTGAAGGTGGAATTCTCCATTCTGAGTTTTCCATCATTCATTTCAATTCGAGCTCATATATTACCATTATATGACATGACGGCAATCTTTTGGCTCATGTAACTTATTCTTGGTATTCCTCTTCCTCGTTTTCTTCTACCCTAACGTAGTGGTTTTATTCTCTTTGCTACTACCATTCGTTCAATGTCTGTCATGTCGTATAAGATGTCCAATCATTAAACTACTACAGTACCTATCTATGTAAACTTGTTTTGTTGCTGTTGATTAACCGTTTTTTGATTATTTTTTCGCTTGCTTGCTACCTGTCTCTGCTGTCTAAGTGATAATATGTATGGAATAAATAATTTATCTATCTATTCTATTATACATCTATCTATCTTAAAAAGCTTGCTCTGTATCCTGCATATTACTTTGTCTACCAATTTTCCTTGCTAGACCGTCATAATACATGTCCCTCAAACTTCGTCAAAAATGATTTCACGTTCGCCGCGCCTTTACCAACCTACTACCTTATAGAACCAAAGCTAACATAAAAAGTCTTCGCAACACGGCAAATTAGGGTCATTAACACTATAATTGCCTTTTGATCTCTGAACTGACTCACTCGGTAACAAATGATATAATTCCACGACTGAGCTGGTGCTAAATTATAGTTAACTAGCTTCCGCCCGCGGCTTCGCTCACGTTCGCTACTTAAAAAGTATCCTATATACTATTCTAGGTAAAGAACGGAAGAATACGTTGAGCCGTTACGCCGAGATTGAACAACAAACATCCAAATATCCTCATAAACTTTTGCGTTTATAATATTAATATTAGTAGGATTATTAAACTTACAAGAAGCTCTACATCAAGTTTGCTACCTAAAACAGCTGAATTGAGTTTGAACTGATTTGTGATTTGTCAAACAATACAGTTGATTATCGCTTAGTATATTTTCAATGAAAAATATGGAATAACCAAAAGTCGTTTTGGAGTAGGGACTCACCTAAAACCAGTCTTTGGGATAAGTTGTCTTTCTTCTCACAGAAATAGGCCGGTCTCATGAAGTCTATCTGCATATCGTCCCATTGCCCCGGCGGTACTGGGAGCATGTCAGGGTCCAGCTTCACATGGAGCAATGCACTGCGCGAGTTCAAGTATATCCGCTTTAGAACCACGTGTGCATTTTTTACGTGCATCCCTGAAATGAAATAATTTTACGTTACGGCCTGACCATCAGCAGTGCTCGCTTGTCGTGTCACCGATTCTTTCTTGGTCATCCTGTATGAGGTTGACCATGTTGAGGTATGGTGGCCCTGAAAAGTGCCTATGACGATCGCGTCGGTGAAAGAATCAGTGTAGTGAAATGATTAAAGTGTGCCGCTTAGAGGCTCCTTTCGTGTATATGTCTTGGAGAGTGTAGTGTCGGCAGTGTAGGTATACAAACTGTATAGGTGTACCTAAAAAAATAGGCTGGTTCAAATAACCAAAGTCAAATCACCTGGCGGCCTGTTGTTCCTGTAGTTCCATATGGTGCGATTATCGTATTCATTATTAGGGTTCAGTTTCCGATACTTCGTGCTGTAGGACACGTACTCTTCTATCTTAGTCTTCCACTTATATTGCAACAATTTCATAATTTTATCTAAATCATAGTCGTGCGCCAGCGACGTCAGCTTAACCGCATAAAGATTTTCAGTCTCATTTTGTACCAATTTGGAAATGCTGTTTATATCATAGCCACTTGCTGCCGTCACCTTAACAGCATAAAGAGTTCTCGTTTCATCTTTCACTTTAATCTGAAGGACTTTGTTAGATTCTGATATATAGAAATTTGTGGAATCCTTGTGCGTGCACCAGTAGTAGCCATCTTTGATGAAGCTTAGAATGTAACCTGGTTTGCCGATTCTTTTGATAATAGTCACTCTTTTTGGATAGTAGGTGACGGAATCGGTGAAACAGTAGATGTTTCTCTTCCTTAACCCCTTGTCATCCACGGTCAGTACAATGTGGTCTTCATCATCACTACAAAATACATTAAAAGGGTTTTTACGAGCTATTTGGAAGTTGTTAATATTAAATATAATAAATAGCATACCCATACCATAGCCTCATAGCTCAGTTGGTAGTAACTCTGCCTTCTGCGCTAGAGGTCGCGGGTTCGATTCCCGCACTGGACAAACATTTGTGTGGTTAACACAGATGTTTGTTCTGTGTCGCTCGCATGATAACTACAGAATAAATGGCCTATATTCTATTCTAGGTAAAGAACTCTATATATTCAAAGTTTCAACGAAATCGGTTCAGCCGTTACGGCGTGCGTGGTTGAACAACAAACATCAAACATCCTCACAAACGTTCGCATTTATAATATTAGTAGGATATTATACGACATGGCAGCTTCTTAAAGAACATCATTGAAGGAAAATTAGAAGAAAAACGAGGAAGAGGAATAATAAATTTATATGAGCCAGATAAAAGAGCTCGTACTGGAAAGATCAGAATAGAGGAAATAGCATCATAACACATCAAAATAGCGCTGCCACGCTAGCATTTGAATAGTAATAAGAGGTCATGGTAGGGCCCAAGGCCTATGTAGAGTGTATGCAAAGTTCCAAATAACTTACTTATCAATAAAAACGGTCAAGTTGACGTGCCTAAGTTGAACAGTCTTCTCACAGATAACATCGAAGAATGTATAGGAGCTGTTCACTAGCTCCCAAGAGTCGTCACGTACTGCGCCTAGCGTCGTGTCGTTTGTCGTGGGCCCATCAAAGAGCCATTCCGACTCAGGTATCTGAAAAATTTACCTTCACTTCATTTTACAATGCTCGGAGTTTCACTGCGTGATAAATCCGAAATAAGGAAATTCGTAGGAGAAGGTTTGCGCTGTAGCACTCAGAATTAGCAAGTTGTAGTGGCAATGGGCTCGCAGAACCGATAACTGGGGAGAATAAAGATTCTCGGATGACGACCACGAACCGGGCGACGCAGTATTGGAAGGCCCCCAACCCGATGGACTGACGACATTGTAAAAGTTGCGGGAAATCGTGGATGGAAAAGGCTCAAGACCGTTCGTCATGGAACTCTTTAGGGGAGGCTTTTGTCCAGCAACGGACAATTACAATTACTTGCCTGTTACACAAAGTTCAGAAATCTATTCTAATAAAGCAACACACGTGAATAACATATCCCAAACCAAATCTGATAAAGATACTTACTAAAGCACTATCATGGTCTGTGTCATACCGCAGCAACGTAAGATTACTACTGAGTCGGACA